>CP139764.1:35000-1285000 GCA_034370585.1 Fragaria x ananassa | reverse complement strand
TCTGCCAGCAGACTCCACGCTCATGTTAATTTCACCAAAAACACTGAGGGCAAAGACCAACACTTTTATACCTAGCCTAAAACACTTAGGGCAATTCCAAAATTTTCTAGATCAACAAAAGGGGCAGTTAGCGGACTCCGCACCAAATCTCGTCAGTGGACTCCGCGCCCATGTCAATTTTTATTTAATATATATATTTTTAGTTTAGCGATAGAATCCAATAATTCAATTTTGTCAGCGGACTTCGCGCCTTTTTCTGCCAGAGGACTCCGCGACCATCTCGCCAGCGGACTTTGAGCCCATGTCAATTTCACCAAAAACACTAAAGGCAAAAACCAACGCTTTTACACACAACCCTAAAATACTGAGGGCAATTCCGGAATTTTCTAGATCAACAGAAGGGGCAACGTTAGATCATTGTTCTTTATAAATAGTGAAACCATTGTAGCAAGTGAACAACATCATCTCTGACGAAAAATAGTATATTGTATAATGACCCTGTTTTCCTTGTGACGTAGAAAACTCAGTAAGCTAATACCTGAAACATCTAAGTGACCACATTATATAAGATATGTATTGTTGAGATATATATCCCATATCGGGAAAAATGACCCATGTTTCCTTGTGACGTAGAAAACTTAGTAAGCTAAACTCAGTAAGTCCAAAGGCCACACGAACTTCACATCACCCTAAATGTTGTCCACGTGTTAGGCTTGAAGATTCGTCACACGTGTGGAGGCGTGTTGAGATATATATCCCACATCGGGAAAAATAAGACCTTGCATATGGTTTATAAGGGTTTGAGCCACTCCATCCATTGTCAATTTGTTTTGGTTGTTAACCCCAAACTACTTTATCATGTATAGTTAACACAGATAAGATGAAAAGCAAAATAGTACTCATGGCCTGAAAGTGCAATTTCAGTGAATATATCCTACGCACACTAGAGAGGGAATATTTCAGTTGACTCGTCATGGACTGATGCATTGATCAAGGAGCTGCTGCTTTTTGATTGATCGGACTCAATCACCGTAGAAGAGTAGTCCATTTCCAGTAGTGGATCAGTCCTGCTCGTCATACAAAAGTTGGGTGGTGAGGGTACTGGGAGAGCAAGAGAGTAGCTATTCAGCATGATACTAATCGAAGTCATTGTTGGCCTATCAACTATATTATCTTGTACACATAATAATCCAATGTGGATGCATCTCATTATTTCAGATCTCGAGCCATTCCTCAATGTGGGATCTATTAGATTTGCAGCTGTCCCTTCCTTCCAACTTTTCCATGCCTGCAACATATACGATCAGAACATTTTCCTTTTCTTTTACATATTGTGATTAGTTGTATGTGCTATTCACTTACATAGCTTAGAAGATCCTCTGCATTCCCTCCAGGTCGAAAACAACTATTCTTTTGTCCAGTGATGATCTCTAAAACTAACACGCCGAAACTATAAACATCAGACTTGACCGAGAATTGTCCATGCATTGCATATTCTGGAGCCATATAGCCACTACATGCATAGATACAATCAGGTAATCAACTTCAACAAACATATGCACATCAGTATGAATATTATTAATATAACATGCAAAATATGCAATTGTATAAAAGTCATATAAGCAGGTGAGCTAGTACTTACTAGGTCCCGACAATTCGACTCGTATTGCCTTGAGTCTGATCAAGTACGAACAATCTTGCCATTCCAAAATCTGCAATTTTAGGATTTAGTTCTGCATCTAACAAGATATTACTAACTTTGAGGTCACGATGAATAATTCGAAGTCGAGAATCTTCATGAAGGTAAAGGAGCCCTCGAGCAATTCCCACTATGATTTTGTAGCGTCTGTCCCAATCCAATTGTGTACGCTTAATAGGGTCTACAAATTTTACACAAGACAGGATTAATATTACATTCTATATAAATATCGTTTGTCTGCATGTCAGTATTTCACACAAGCTGGAGTTAAGAAGAGTAGAGTTTCTGTCGACGTACCAAATATAATATGATCGAGACTTGTATTAGGGACAAATTCATAAACAAGAAGCTTTTCATTTCCTTCCAAGCAGAAACCTAGAAGCCTAACTAAATTCCGATGTTCAAGCTTGGCCACTAACAAGACCTCGTTTTTAAATTCTGAAATTCCTTGCCCAGAATCTTTAGAAAGTCTTTTCACTGCTATAACTTCTCCATTGAGAAGGTAACCCTAAAAAATATCGATCACAAGGAACTTATAATTTATTGTTTGCTTAATTTGCGATTGATATTTACGATTGATGTATATTACCTTGTAAACAGAACCGAATCCCCCTTCTCCAAGTTTATTTGCATCTGAAAAGTTATATGTAGCATCTCTAATGGTGTCAAAGTCAAATTGCAAGGCTTCCGAACTTTGAATGTCATCAACATCTTCACCTGACCAACAATTCAAGAAAAATTCACTATTCAAAAAGTAGTTCACATAAGTACACTAGCTGATTACCGGGATAAATAGCTAATTAAAGAGATCTAATTAGTAAAGGTTAATTGCTATATCATATGGAATATATCAATGTTCTGTGGCCTGTGGGGTTTATTTTGTTTCGTACCTGGAATTATCTTTTTCTCTAGCTTTTCCTGGGTCTTCCTTACTCTTAAACATATGCAAATGGATATAATCAGAGCCACCAGCAAAGTACCGATAGACGCAACAACAATGATGACTGTCCGAGATTTGTTACCCTTTGATCCTGCAAATCACACATACAAATTTTCCTGATTGATCTATTACATGTAGAAAAATGTAACTATATATGTATGGAAAAATGTTCTCATGTTTAGCTACCTCCGGGTGCAGTAGTATTGGTCGATGGTTGGGGAGGAGATGGTGATGATGGTGATGGTGGTGATGGCAGTGGTACCACATTTGCTGGGTCAATGAAGCTACTAATCTCATACCCAAAATTACAGCTGGGTCTAATAATTCTCCCACCTATCCTTCTCAGACCAAACGCCGTGTATTGTCCGAAAGCACCCTCCAAGCAATCACTGCATTCTTTCTCCGATAAGTCTGGCGTGCACTGCGTAAGTGCATATATATTCTGGAAAGCTCCGGCGGTCGTGTTTCCGATAGCAAACTTACGAAGAGGACCGGCCGAAGCAGCTCGACTCTTCAAGCTTTCGAGTAACTTTTCAAGCTGTTGAAAGAATACTACTGAAATAGATGATGCTACGTCCTGTGTATTGATCAGATTGAAACTAGGCTCAGTTTCCATAATGCCATAGATGGAGCGGTTCGAGTACCGTAACATGCAACCGTCGTACCAACCAATAGCTTCTTTCTGGTTGGGACAAAGCTTTGTGAGACCAACTCTAGAGTCGTTGAGACAACTACGACAATCATCGGTGGCGAAGTCGCCTCTGCAGTGTCCGATTGCATAAACTCGATTAGGGTTTTCTCCGTTGAACGAATAGTAAAAGCCGTAGCCGGTATTGTTGTTTGAGGCCGGAAGGGAGGTGAGTAGGGCGTTGACGTTTCTTTGGTAGGTACTGTTAGTGGTGTAGTTGCCTTTATCATTTAAACAGAAGCTGTTTAGAAAAGCTGGCTGAGCTAGGGCTCGAGTGAACATCATGAGTACAAGAACACCAGAAGAAAGGAAGAAAATAAATCTTGAGGAAGCCATTTCCGGCAGTGCAAGTGTTGCTCTTTGATCTGAGAAGTAGTCTGCACAGAACATGTATATATTTAAAATGGGGGGTCCTGGAATCATGGGTAGCTGAAATAGTGAATAACCAAACTCCCGCAACTTCAGTGATTAATTTAAACCACCATAGTAAGCAACAGCGCGCTAGCTACACATATTGTGTGACTTTCAGGGGCCTGATTTTTAAACAACACCCAAGCCTTGTAATGTACCTAACGTCCGGACTTCTTTCATTCATTTTGATCGAGACGGAGCTGAAATTATTAGAGTAATGTGTCATTTGATTGAAACGTTCAACAGCGGTAGTTGACCGCATCCCTTTTCTTTTCATCCACCAGTCTCTTTCATTCATACGATTTCCTGTAAATATACACGTACATATAGATATATTGACTTTAAATTTCCAAAATTCTTCCGCTTGAAAATTGTTATAATCAATTTACCCTTATATCATGTTTGTGGACCAAGTCTCTGTAAGCTGAAAGTTCATAAATTTTAGTGGACGTTCATTTCTGACAATTCAAAGTAGTGGACATGGACATACTCAACTTTCATAATATATGCATGATAGATATTGTGGGATTAAAAACACGTTATCATCTATCTAAATAAAATGGTTAAATAAGTAATAAATTACAAATAAATTATCTTGTTAATAAGTTAATAGATATAGACTAATATCGTAGTTGAATTCAAATCCTTTGATGGATGAGATTTTGAGCTATCCAAAATGTATTATATAAGAAGGTCCATGTACACACTCTAACCTACACCAAGTACGAGTCTCACTCCATCTGAGCTTTGGTAACTGAGTGCTCCCTTATCTTTGGTGCTCTCAGTCTACATCAATGACTATGGTAAAGGTAAACGTTGACCAGGAGTTGTATCTATATATGTGTTTATGCTTAAGTGTTTTGCTCTTGTGGTTGTAGACAACAAGTAGCACCAAAGAAGATAATTAGCTGAAACCCATAAATGCTAGGTTAATTCCTCGCGTGCTACATGTGCAGTCGATTAGGAAGCCAGTAACACTCCTACGAAATGGTCAACTAGGTTTCATATCGTTCGTTGTAATCAGAAGGAAATAAAATCTGACCTACAATGCCAATTTGAATCAGCAACGTACTGCGTTTGGCCGTTCTTTTATTATGTCCGTGACAAGCTAAATCTACTTGTTCATATCCTTCATTAGATAAAAACTGATTTTTTTAGAAGCAAAGTAATCTTAACGGAGCCTAAGATAAGCATTATGCATATATCTATGTGCGTGACTGCATATAGAAATGTATTATTAAGAAAATAAAGTTACAATTTCCGGTCATTCTAATATGACACATTAATTGTCTCTCAATGCGCAACATTCCGAATCCAAATAAGTACTTGCATAAATCTAAACTTCCTTCCAAGTTTGGCCCTTCTCAAGCTTCCCGTCCTAGAACAAGGCTAGCAGTGCTGATGATAAGCATAACGCCAACAATAGCAATTGGAAGAAGGATGATGGTGATACTTTTATTGTTAGGTTACCCGTACTATTTCCTGAAAACAAAATCCATATATAAGAATGATTAGTAATCTGCATATGTGTTATGTAATCTGAGTCAATACATATAGATTGATGATTGAAAATTTGAAAATATTTCGGAAAAGAGTACCCAGATGATTAAAAATTTGTGTGTCAGTTTCGGAGGTTTCCAAAAGTAAATTAGCAAAGAAAACTATACAAAACCTTCTGTTGCTGTAGGTGTGGGAGTGGTAGGTGTTGGAGTCGTAGGCGTTGGAGTGGATGTAGGCGACGGAGTGGATGTAGGCGACGGAGTGGATGTAGGGGAGGGAGTGGCTGTAGGAATATTTACTAGCTGATCAGCTCCAGGCTCATAGAAAATTCCTTTCTCAAACCTCAAATTACAGCTGGGTTTAAGAATCCTCCCTCCATCCTTTCCTTCACAACATTGAGCAATATCCTCAATAGAATCCTCTAGGCACTCACTGCATGTTGCCTTGTCCAATTCAGGACTGCACTGAACAGTTGCATATATGGTTTGATTTGTTTCGCTTCCTGCAGGGACAGGCGCATGTCCCGCTGCAAATTTCTTCATCGAATCCCCTGACGATGCATTTTGGACCAAAGCTTTCAACAAGGGATTAAGCACCACCCCCCTTCCAGTTGTTCCTGAGGGTGATATTCTCATTTGGGAGGATTCTAGTTCCGGTACTTTGTCCTTCTCTAATGCATATGAGTTATTTCGGCCTCACTCTATTAAGCAAGTATGGGTCTCTAATCTCTGGGGGGCTGCTATTCCGCCTTGATTCTCTATGCTTACATGGCGTATTTTCCATAATAAACTCCCTACAGATGATCAACTTCGTAAGCGTGGTGTTCCTGTGGTTTCAGTTTGTCAGTTGTGCTCAACTTTTGGCCATGAGGAGACGTTGACCCACCTATTTATCACTTGTACCTTTGCTCAACACGTTTGGCAATGGCTTGCTTGTTGCTTCGGTACCCGTCTTCCCTCTTCAGGTACGCTTGTTGATTTTTGGGGATCATTTACTAGCAAGCCTTTCTCTCCTCAGTTGATGAATCTTTGGATTGCTAGTGGTCTTTTCTCTTTTATGGCTATTTGGAAGACTAGGAACAAGCTGCGTTTTGAGAATAAAAAGCCTTCATTGATGAAAATCTTTCGCTCAACTAAAGCTTGGATTCGCTTTATTGCTCCTCACATGCCTGGCCATTATAATGGGACCTTGGACAATAAATTATTGCTTGGGTTGGATGTTACTCCGGTGCCAAAAATTCGGCGGGTTCCTCGTCTTATTATTTGGCATCCTCCTCTTTACCCTTGGCTGAAACTTAACACGGATGGTCTTGCTAAAGGAAATCCGGGTCCTGCTGCTTGTGGTGGGGTTTTCAGGGATTGTTTTGGGAATTTCATTGCCGGTTACTGTCAAGGGCTGTCTCATCAAACTGCTTTCTTCTCTGAGTTAATGGCGGTCATTATCGGGGTTGAATTAGCCTACCAGTTGGGGTGGCATCAGATTTGGCTTGAGAGTGACTCAACTAGTGTTTTGTCTTGTCTCTCTTCCTCTTCTTTTTGTCCTCCATGGCCATTGCGTGTCCTTTGGGTAAACTGTCTTGAGCGAATTCGCAAGATGAATTTCCTTTACTCTCATATTCTTCGTGAGGGTAACACAGTGGCTGATAAAATAACAAGCTTAGGAGTGGCATCCACGTCTTTAGTTTGGTATGATTCTCCCCCTCCAGAGCTGGTCTCATCTTTATATTTGGATGCGATGAGTATTCCATATTATAAGGTAGGATAATGTGCCTCCTTCTTACTATATTGCGCATTGAGAATGGTGAAGGTCATGTCGGAGTTCGCAACGACGCTTTTGAAGCTTCTAGATGGATTACTTTTCTTGTTTTCCATTCCTTTTGCTGCTTTTGTACAAGAGATGGGAATGTCCTTTTCTCTTTGTTTTTCTTCCTTCATGTACTTTTTACTTTCAGACACTGTATTACTTTTGAAGTTTTTTCGAATAAAATTAAATAGGGGGACGGGGGGTGGGTTCCCAGAGTGGGGTGGACCCTTCGCCTTAGGGTTTGAGGGTGGGACTTGTTCCCTACATTGTCCACATCCGAGGAGCTAATATCGCCTAATCCCTTATTTATTAAAAAAAAAAAAAAAAAAACAAGGGATTAAGCACCAGCTTGAAATCTGCAGCGTTTGACACATTGTTGGGGCTCGACAACAACTGAAGGGGCTCATCTTCTTTGATACCGAATATGGTGACGTTCGAGTATCGAACAGTGCAACCCTGCGCCCAGATGATTCCTTGCTGTTGAGTAGAGCAATTCTGCGAGAGAATGATGTTGGCTTGGCTGTAACAAGCACGACACTCTTTTTGGGCAAGGTCACCTCTACAGAGTGCAATTAGATTCACTTTGTCGGTGCCAGTTCCCATGGACATGTTCAAGAACCCGTAGTTGGTCTGGTTGGTGGAAGACAAAGAGAGGAGGAGTGTGTTGAGGTTTTGTTTGTAGGTGGTGGCGTTAGTAGTAGTATTACTACCGGAACAGCTCCAGCAGTAGTCAGCTGTGAGCGTGCAAGTCTTGATATCGTCAGCCATTGCCGGAGCAACAAGGACAACGATAACAGTGGCAAAAATGAAGAGCAACGATGTTGAAGAATTCATTTCTGCGTTTAGCGCCAGTGTGATTTCAAGCAAAGATGGAGTAGTACTACTCTGTTTGTAAGCAAAAGTCCCCTTGACTATATATATTGTTCGTTACGTATATGAACAGTTGCAGGCTTTAATATAACATTGATTCTAGAATATCTTTGACGTCGAAAATAATTAACTTATATGTATATGTTACAACAATGATGATTTTTTCCACTACCACAATATGAAACAAACACAAGATGTGTGATTTTTAAAGGTGTTGCAAATCACCTTATGTGTGACAAATGAGAGTATTAGCATGGATATTTGTAGAGTATGAGGAGAAATCACATAAGATGATTTGCAACACCTCTAAATGTGTGGTCTTTTCTATACTGGAAATTCATAGGAAATTACGTCTACAGGTTTTTTCATCCCTCTTAGCTTCTTGGTCTGATGAGGCTGCTCGACGTGTAAGAAATTAAGAATCGACGTTGACTATGAGCCACACATTTGCTGTTTGAATGCCCTTCTTTGGGGCCATCGATCATTCCGAAGAGAAGACCTTGACTTAAGAGTCGTCTTTACTCTTAAGTTAGGCCTGGCTGACCCGAAAAGTCTTTAGTTTGATAAATTGATCGATTATATCATATACATGAACTTATATTCTTTGGTCTCATTCCGTTGGTGAACTTCAGAACTTGACGAGGAAGTTCGTTGTTCCTAGCTAGGATAAGAAATCAAAATTATGACGTGAGACTGCAGTTTAACTCTTGTATTCATAAATCAAGATTTCATTAAGGTGTAACAATGAAAAACCAAGTAATAGACAGTGATCGATGTCATGATATTACAAAATGAGGGAAGGAAAATGATATCACAAGGTAAAAGGAGGTTTTTAATTTCCCATCCTTTTCTTTCGAGAGAATGATATGATTAATCATTAAACACAAAAAAATGATATTTTTCATTCAAAACTCTCTAATTCTTTAGCATTGTTTTATTTCATGAACGTACAACAAATATGGTGGACAGAAGCATCAGTGCTGCAAGAGCAACGTATGGTTTGTAGTTCTTCATTCTTCCTGCACATGTAAATATCGTAACGATTGTTTAGATTAAGAATCAATATTATTGTATTAGCCTGAATGATCCTACATATAGTCATATGCATATACAGCTAGTCTCACCATGATCGGAAAATTTACCCTAGACTGTTTCCATTTTTAACTCCAGATGGTGAAAAAAAAAGTCACACGTACACTGGTGCATGCATGCAATGTAATCCCATGTATGCAGTAGTCAGTAGTAATAATGTTGTAATATACTTACCGTCGCCACAACTCTTTGGGGGTTGTCCTGACTTCCCAAAAGGGCTTGTAGTATACCGTAACTGACAACTAGGGGCGAAAATCATCGCCCACATTCTTCCGGCGCAGAACTCCTGGTAACTGCCGACGGCTGCCTTCAAACATTTGTCGCAATCACCGTCAGTAATATCTGGCGTGCATTGCATCATGCCATGTAACCACGACGTACCATTAGCACCGGTTTTTGTATTTTCTTCCCCTGTCGAGAAATGAAGGGGTTTTGTATTACCATTCGCGGCCTTGTCCACAAGCCACCCCATCAACTTGGACACACTCTGATTGAACTGATCGGAAACATGGTCGGAAACCTTGTTCACGCTGCACCAATATCGATATGGAAGCTCCTGCTCCTTGGCGAAAATGGAACGGTTTGAATATCGTAACATGCACTCTTCATAGTAAATGGTGTGTGTTGGAAGTCGGTGCAGTTATCCCGGAGGAGTTTGGCTGCATTGTCGATGCAGTTGTGACAAACTTGAGCGTCAATGTCGCCTCGACAGAGGAAAAGACCGTTCGCCTTGCTTGTTCTTCGTTTCCGGCCGTGGAGTTGTAGAAGCTGGAGTTGTACGATTTGGAGGTGAGATCGGAGAGGAGGATGCCGACGTTGTCGTGGAACCCGTTGTTCTCAGACTGATCGTATTGGTCTGTACAGTAATGGTAGATGTAGTGAAGCGGGTACTTGGGGAAATTGGAATCGCAAGAAACAAGTTTGAGAAAGGAGACAGATGATGAATGAAAGATGATTATTAGCAATGTGATTCGTGAGTGATGGAGAAGTATGTTCATCTTTCTTAATTTGCTTGTGATCAATCATTTATATTTAGTACTCGATATATTAGTGGTTTAAGAGGTATACAGTCCCGATTTAGTGAGGGTAAATAATAGGAGGTAACTCCACGATTCACATTGACATGTTCAACACCATCTTCTATGACTGATTCTAAAAATAAAAAACAAAATAACAAAAAAATCGATATACTGACTCTCGGTTCTATGGTGAGTACGTAGGGTGTATGAGAATGATGAGTACGAATTACAAAGAAAAATAACTCTTTTACAGAATTCATTCCAAGTTTGCAACTGTTTCTTGCCAACAAAAATATCAGTACTGCAGCGAAAACGGATTTTGTTCTAAGGAGGGGCGGTGGTGGTTGCTCGTCTCTAGCGGCACAACAAGGCCGAGGAGCAATGACATCATGGCATGGGAGACAACCGGAATGATCCGGTGGCGTGGCGGCTCCAGCGGTTCTAGGTTAGGCGAGGACAGTCGGATCTGGCAGAGAGGAGGGTGCTTTGTTGACTAGGTTTTTGTCATTTGGCCCATTTCATCACTTCCTTCTTTATGTCTGACTTTGGACCAAGCCTTGACTAGATTTGTTGTGGGCTTGCTAGGGGAAAGATCATTTTTAAACTTCAGTAAATTTTTTTTTCAATTCAATGAAAGATACGTCAATGGATCTTAAGCCTGATTCGATTGAAAGTTGAGTCGTTACTAGTGTAGAAGGTTATATGTTTTCTAGTTATCATATCCATCTTTTTAGATGTAGTTTTGAAGTTGTCTGTCAATTTTTTGATGTAGTTTGATTTAGCTTTGTTATGCATTTGTATAGTCCTCGGGCTATTCGTGTTTGAGCTTTTTCTTTTTTTCTAAAAAAAAAAAACAAAAAGGCACCGAAGCCGCTCACTGCTATATATATATATATGTATATATATAACCCAGCTACTTATATTAAGATCGATCTGTGATCATTAGGTATATGTATTTACCCTGCCAGTTAACCCAGAAGCTAGAAATATCTGTTAGGAATAATGCATGGATACGATCGAGAAGTACGTACGTATTCTGAGATAAATGAGTAGTGTACTATTCTGAGTGGGATTAATAATGCATGCTTTGGTTTTCACCAGCATCTACGTACTTGGATCACAACAGTGCAAAGGATTCAACTCTTCATTTCTATGAAAATCTACGTACAGCAACAGAAGGTTAAGGACCACTATGCAGGCTGGCCATGCCATGACTAGCTTTTCTTCTTAATTTTTTGACCAAAGGCAATAATTAAAACACCAAAGAAAACAAAGTCAAAGTAGCAACTGCATGTAGTAACAGAACGTATTGATTAATTGAACCACATAAAATGAAAGGGCTGATTTCCCCTTCGTGCAAAATCTGCACAAACAGGCCCTGTATATTTCTGATGAATACCAGACAGCACATGCCTCTCTCTCTCTCTCTCTCTCTCTCCCTCCATGCCATGTATGGTGGTGCTAGCTGGTGTTTTCAGCTCTCTGAGCCTTTTGCATCATTGCCCTTGTTTGTTTGTTACTTGACTTACTTCAACTCCTTTTATCCATATCATAGGGACACAATTCAACTACCTGAATTGCGTTTCATCCTTTAATTTACTTTAGAAGCATGGGACTTACTGAGTTACTGAGCCATATATGATGCGAGTCCAATCAAACACATGAAATGCTGCAAAATGTACGTTGTGCGCTGGTCGAGAGACGAAGCAGCTGTTCTCAAAGTTTGAATAACTAGGGTTTTAAGAGCTGAGAGACGAAGCACTGAAGCACAAGCTCATATTTGAGGCCGCCTCTATAAACAATGGGGAATCTATGAGTACCTCTTCTTACAACTTTGATTCTCTGGTTTTTTTTTTGGTTGTGTACTTTGATTCACTTTGATAGGGAGATATATTGTGTGAATGATTGTACAAACCATACGTGTCGTCTGCAAGTAAATCGGTCCCCCAAACTCTGTAGGAAAGCTTCAAATAATACTGTAAAACTCCAAGCATGGATCAAGTTAGCTAGCTAGCGCTAGCTAAGGAAAACATCAAACTGGAATCTTGCTTCGAATTTACCGTGAAGTGAATTATGATTCGGGTTGCTGGGACCAATCTGAAAGACAAGGTCAAATTTGCATTACCTCCCCCACTCGAGTAGTAGTACTCACTAAGTACTGCGTGTCGAATTCGAAGCTAATCGGATACTATGGAAAACCAACATACTCGATGAAGGAAAAGATCAAACATGTCCGAATCTTTGAGACATTTCCCAACGTTAAACATGTCACTCCACTTCAAGCATATATCAAAATCAAACTAATAATGCAAGAGACATGTCACTCCACTAGTTGATACAAATGTTCGATCGAGCACCCAAATCAGAATATTTCGAGATACATGAAATTAAAACGTCTTTAAAATTTGGAGGCACCGGAATGATAATATAAGGCTGCACTTTTTCACCTTCGGAATCACTACCAGGAGGAGGAGGTGGTATCACTTCACATCCGGCGCACGATAGCGCCTGCGCCCTCTTCGCCTGCGAATCCCAGTCCGTGGTCCCCACAACACAACAGCAGCGCCGCACAGCATATCTGGGCCGACAGCAACCCGATCCACAGCCCATTAAACCCGAATCCGATCCATAACCCGAGCCCAACCGCCACGGGCATGCCCACCAGATAGAACGCCCCGAGGTTCACGTTCGCTGCAGTACTCGGACGCGCGCTGCCTCTGAGTACCCCACACGCGACTGTCTGGGGGCAGTACCACCACCATTCCAAGCAAACCGAGACGCAGCTCGGTCCGGCCAACCGCAGCAGCGGGCCCCAACCCGTCAGGCACTCCGGGCTCGGCGCCGTCCACGTGGGCACGTGCAACCCTCTCGCCCAAATATACACCACCGCAACAACCAGCGTGAGAAAATTCGACGCCGCCGAAGCCGCCGCGACGCCGGCCACCCCAAGCTGGAGCTTTGTGACCAACAAAAAGTTCATAGGCAGATGAAGGCATGTTCCGGCAAAAGAGGCGAGAGTGACGGGGTGGGTGATGCCTTGGGCGCGAAGGTAAATGCGGATTGGGTGAATGAGGGAGTTAGTGAAAAGGTCAGGCAGTGAGAACATGAGATAGGTGTGAGCCATTGAGGTAATTTTCGGGTCTTGGACAACATACGTAAGAATGTTCGATATGTTAAACCAAAGCGACGAAATGGGGAGCAGGGAGCAAAGCAGGAGGAAGAGTACACAGCGGTGGAGCGTGACTGACAGAAGCTTTGGACGTCCAGCTCCGAAGGCTTGGGAACAAAGCGGCTCCATACCTAAGGCTAGGCCGGAGAGTACGGAGTAGCCGGTGATGTTTGCGTAGGCTATGGCTAGTGGCCCCGCGGAAAGCTCTGAGTCGCCGAGGCGGCCGAGGAAGAGCATGGAGATGATGGAGCGGGAGTAGCGGATGAGGTCTGTGATGACCATGGGGAAGGCGAGGTCGAAGAGTGATGTGGTCTCTTTAACTACGTCTGTGACGCTGAGTTGCGGTCGCTGCGGCTCGTTTCTTTCACCTCCTCCCATCATGATCAAGTGTTTTAGAGAGCACTGTAAATGTATTCTAAGCCTTCAAAAAATATACTGGTTTTCTTTGCCGTAGATGGGAGGGATATATATGCACAAGTATTAAGATTAGAGTAATAGTTTTGAAAGAGGGGTTTTTCTCCGGTGAGTTTTCTCTCAACCAAGTTTAATATCTAGCTCATCACCATCACATATTACTTCCTCTGCTGTGTGTCTGTGTACTCTGTGTTTTCTGGCCTTACACATGTAGATTTTAACAATGTACTTCCTGAAATGACATTTGATTCCTGCACCCTCGTCTTTATTAAAGATGCTCATGCAAGGGGAGCATGCAACTTGGGTATATATACAACAACACGGATTCAACCTCGCGTATATGAAATTATGGTACGTATTTGTATACAAGATTTAGGGGAGGGTACGTACATTACTGCTAGTTAGCTTTAACGAGGGTACAATTCAGAAATTGATGCTTCATTAACTGAACAAGCTGAATTGCTAGAGTGTTGGTTTAATGATTCAGATGTTACTGATGACATCCTCATTTCTTCTGTACTATGTAGGCAAAATGCTGTCTTTTGAGGCAATGGCATAGTAACCGAGTAACTGCTTAGCATGAGAACTACGGTTTGCATTGTAGGTCTCTTCTCTGGATCTTCTTGAACACACAGTAAAGCAATGTGGATACATCTGATTACTTCATTTCTTGAATAAGAACGTCTTAGATTTCGATCCAGCAACTCTTCAGGCGTCCCATCCCTCCAATGGTTCCAAGCCTAGAATGTTTTTTTTCATGAATCCATTAGAATGTAACAAACTTGCAATCTTGAAAAAATTATTTACTTACTCAAATATCTGAATTCAACTTATACTCACATAGGTCAAGAGGTATTCGCCGCGTTTGGATTGAAAGCTAGTGTTCTTCTCGCCGGTTACAATCTCTAAGATCAAGACACCAAGACTGTACACATCAGTCTTCACCGAGAACTGTCCGCGCATTGCATACTCTGGAGGCATGTAACCACTTTAATCGGCAGCATCAATAAAGCAATATGTTAGTACTAGCAGAGACATAGTATAATACCAGTGATATCAATTTTATATGAAGACAATCAATGCAAATTCTTGTACTTACTAAGTTCCAACAATCCTTCTGGTATTTCCTTGAGTTCGATCACCTCCAAATATTCTTGCCATGCCAAAATCTGCTATTTTTGGGTTCATTTCCCCATCTAACAATATGTTGCTTGCTTTGAGATCGTGATGTATGATTGTAAGTGTTTTGGCCCACGTCCTCAGCAAGGGTAGAGAGGGAACAAAAAGTAAAATGGTGTGTGCGGGGCGTGCCACCTCACGGATGAGGAAAGAGAACGGTGCGCGTCCTGACTTCTGACCAGGCGAATGAGGGCTCCGGTGTCACCTGATGAGGAAATATTTCCGAGCTTACTCTTCTAATCACCTGTCGATCGATACTCACTGTGAGAGCGAGCAGAGCAACAATTGGGAAATCGGAGACGAGTCCTGACGGGCTCTGGGATCTAAGGCGGGGTGCGCTTAGAACGTAAGGGTTTCGAGAAGACTCGAAGGTTTCGACTGTGTACGTCTGTTTGAGAGAGTTGTTGATTGATTGATTGTGTGTTCTTTGAAGACCATGGAGCTTCCTTATATATTCATCCGTAAGCAACTCGTGGAGACTTAATCACAATCCAACTCGGACTCTGCAATTAGAATCCCACCAAGATACGATTAACTCGTCAGTCATGCGCTCCATGCAACACGTGTCAAACCTATCTCGCTTAGGTCTCGTTTACCGCCTCGCTGCATTTCATTTGTCGTGTAGTAAGCGAACTCAAACACTAAGCGACCTTATCCCGAGGGCGTTATTAGTCATTTCCAACTCACCCTCGCCAGGAACTGTAGAGTTCCATGCGAACTGGAGATAAGGATCCCGCGAGGACACCGAATCTCGCGAGATATCAGAATCTTCTGGATAAAATCCTTGTCACGTGCTGCCAGACCTCGCCACCCTTCGTGGGCTAAAAAGGCCACAGACGTTGGCCCAAATGATATCCAAGCCTTTCTCGAGTCTTGGACCGAAAATGCCCACTAGGCTCAAACAATAAGTCGAGAATCTTGATGGAGATAGAGAATCCCTCTAGCAATCCCACCGATAATCTTGTATCTGCTTGACCACTCTAACTTTGCTCGATTGTCCGAGTCTGTTTCCATGTATGTCAGCAAAAAGGTTACCAGGTTGCAATAAGTAATCACAATCGTAGCATGAAGATTATACTTCTTACAAGTTTACAAGGCATGCACATACCGAATAAGAAGTGGTCAAGACTTTTGTTCTTCACAAGTTCATAAACAAGTATCTTTTCTTCTCCTTCAGAGCAAAAACCCAGCAGCCTCACTAAGTTTCTGTGCTGAAGCTTGGCAACCAAAACAACTTCATTCTTAAACTCCATGACACCTTGCCCGGAGCTTTTAGATAGCCTCTTCACAGCTATCTCATGCCCATTACGTAGTGTGCCCTGAAAATTAATGTAGTAGACTAGTAACCAATATCTCAAGCACTCTTTTATTTATGAGTTCAACATACCCCATTTAAACTAATTTCTCTTTTCAAATTCATCATGTTCACGAATTCAAATCACAGTTACCTTGTAGACCTCTCCAAAGCCACCTCCGCCTAACTTGTTATTAATAGAGAACCGGTTTGTGGCTGCTTCTATGGTAGCCAAGTCAAACTTCAAAGACTCTATAGTAGTAATTTCATGCATGTTACCATTTCGCTCTTGTATAGCATCATACTTCTTCCTTGTCTTTCTTTTTAAGAAAAAACAGCCTACCAAGAAAAGAACTATGGCAATTGGAACAACAATGGCCACTATGGTTAAGGGTGAGATTTGGTCATTATTTCCTGCATAGAGTAAATATTAAGATTAATGCAACTATAGAAATGAGACAAAACATGTTACATAAAGCTATGGTCCTGTTGTATATTCATTATACCTTGATCAGGTCTCGTTACTGAACCTGGAGGAGGGGGAGAAAGAAGCGGTGATGGTGGCGATGGCGCTGGTGGCGGTGTGACAGCTTGAACTTCATAAAATGGATAGATTTTGAAGGTCCTAGAGGGGGGGTGAATAGGCCCTGACAACTTTTTTGCTCTATCTCGCGCACAAGGATAGCAAAGATTGTGCTATCCTGTTTGCTGTGAGACTAAGTTGTGTAAATAAAAAGGCAAGTACTGAAAGTAAAAGATATAACACCAGTACGTTTTTTATACGCAGAAACCCTGCACCCAGGGAGAAAAACTGCGTGCCTCTAACTCTTGAGAGACAAACGATTCCACTATTGTAAAGACACTTCTTACAAGACTCACAACTCAGAGGATGGCACAACACCTAGCCATCCTGCCTAGTCTAACTACTAGCACACAACTGAACTTGCTCTCTCGTCACTCAAGTGTTTTACACATAGCGCGAATCTAAGCTTCTATGCAGAATTCAACTAACACCTTTAGCTAATTCTCAAAGACAGCTTACACCTTGCTTCACACGAACTTAGCTAACACCTTTAGCTAATTCTTTATGAAGACTTCACCGGGTTGCATCACCTAGACACCTTCAAGGTATGCATGAACAATGAAATGGGTTTTGAAAATGTTTTGATGCTCAGCTCTAAGATTTATAATCAACAAGGAAGACTTAGAGCAAAGGAGCAAGGAAGCAATAAAGCTAAGACTCAAAGGGAGAAAATGCAAATGACAATTTTCAACAACCAAGGAGCAAGAGAGGTCTTGCTCTCTATTTATAGGCAAAGTGCACAGCTATGAGGAAGCAAGCACGTTTGCCACATCAACAAGATTCTTTTGGACTTTAAGCTGCTTTTCTGGAGACTAGGACGGATAGTACCCTAGGGATCCCTCCATTCACAAGACAAAAGCTGAGAATAGACTTTCCTAGGAAAGACTAAAGCCAAAAGGATAAGACAAAAGGTTTTGGGAAAACTAGGCTAGATTTAGTCAACCATAAAGACTCTACAAAACCACTTTTCCTAAAAGGACACTTAGGACAGCTGATAGCTTGGGCGGTGCAACATATAGGCAGCTGTCAACTTGGTTTTTTGAATCACCAAAATCCAGCTGGTTCCCAAAGGCTCAAGTTATGTGGTCACGGGTTGGTTTGCCACACCACCCTAGACTAACTTGGAGCTCAAGTATGAAAGACTAATGTTTTGCTAAAAAGTATTTGAAATTCAAACACTTAGAAAACTGAAGCAAGCACATTTGAATGAGCACATGGACAGACCCAGAAGATAGAACAGATACAGCAGGGGTATCCGTGTAATCGGGATGGCAAGCACGGCTGCCATCCTTAGTGAATGAATGTGATGCACATGCATGAACTAACTGATGCACATGAAATCTGTCAGGGTCTTCATTCTTCACTTGAGTAGTCCTTGCTACCAGGATACGACATGTAGCATGTATCCTTGTGTTTTGATCATAAAGGGATAGCCAACAATTCTTGTACCAACAGATTTCATGTCGAATATCACAACTAGGAACTAGGACAGTTCCCCCTTGCTTTCCATTACAACAATTTGGAAGAAATGAAATAGATCCTCGAAGACAACGATAACAACTTTGGCTCGACAGGTCTGCTGTGCACTGCACAAGGGTGTACAACAGATCAAAATCTGTGAAGCTCACTTCTTTTGTTGCGAATTTTTTCGGTGCATCAGCAGCAAGATCAGCCAAGCTGTTCATAGTTTGTCCCAGCAGCTGCATGAAGCGGTCAGGCTCGGTGATATTTGCAGTGTTCGGCGCGTAAATCATCGGTCATGTCTCCACGTTTCCAAAGAAGGATGTGTCTGAGTAGCGTACCATGCAGATGTCATACCATATTATTGAGCTTTTTCTCAAGGCGCAATCCTTTGGGACTCCATTTCTGGCTATAGTAGACACACATTCTTGGCATTTTTCAGGGGTCACATCACCACGGCAACTAAATAATCCGTAGATATCCGTGCCGGGGCCTTGGCCGCCGACTGTGGTGTTGTAGAATCCGAGGTCATTGGTTGCGTTGGAGGCGAGATAGGAGAAGAGGAGATTGAGATTGGACTCGTAGGTGCTGTTGGAAGTGAAATTTGCGGTGTCTGGGGGACACCAAATGTGCCTGTAATTAATTTCAGCTTCGATGCTGAGGCTAAGGAAACCAAGAACGGTGGACAACACAAACACATGAGAAGAAGAAGGCATTATGATAATCTGCTATTCTGAATCATGATGATTACTCCCTATTATTGACAGGAGTACTAGTAATTGAAGGTTAAGTCAACCAAAAATTGTTGACCTACCGTGTTGAAGGTTATAGCTAGATATTGACAGGAGTGAATACCAGAGAGGTTGAAAGTCGCCGAAGAATAATGAGTCCTTGAATAAGTTTTCATGTTCTTCGTTTTGCTTCTTTCTCAAGTAACTGATTGAGAAAAGCGTGTAAATGCTAAATACTAAATGCTGTTGATCCATATTTGAGGTACTGATACATTGATGTATAACTCCATCTGGATATGAAAACATGACAGATTCACAGAAATGTGAGATCAACTCCAGAATATTCAACGGAGACCTACAAAAGCTATAGAGGAACCTTTTCCAAAGTAAAGATGTGAAGACCAGAGCGTGTCAATCACTTTTTGTGGGCAAAGCTAGGTCTTTCTTTGATTTCCAACCGTACGTAGAGACCTTATTTATGATCAAAATTAAACAAGATATTGAAACTCAGAAAAGAGAAATTTCATCTGAACTTTCCAAAACCTAACAACAGTCGTATTCGTCAAAGAATTCCAGTGACATCCCCACAACATGATTTTCTTTTGATCTGGAAATGCATGGCATAATGTACACCTTGTTTACTGATTCTAAGGTATTAACTTGCTGATAGCGAGATCAATAAGAGTCCTGTTTACACCCAAATTAATATTTTACTGGACAGTAATTGTCTAAAGTGAATGTTAATTAGATTCATAATCCACACCGGCGAGCCTGAATAATATTAGGTTTAAAGGTGGGTTGCCTCGCCTGTAATAAGGAAGCATGTATAATTAAGGAGTCTTCTCCTTGAGTTGTGTTCGGTTTCGCGAAGCGAGATGCCTTTGCCAAGAAACAAGGCGAGATACTTCTCATACAAAGGAGACTCCGCGTAAGAGACCACGTGAG
The DNA here is from genome assembly GCA_034370585.1 of Fragaria x ananassa. Taxonomy (NCBI): domain Eukaryota; kingdom Viridiplantae; phylum Streptophyta; class Magnoliopsida; order Rosales; family Rosaceae; genus Fragaria; species Fragaria x ananassa. Next base: position 1,265,202 of record CP139764.1, on the reverse strand, counting down.
GAAATAGAGGTGGAAGACTTCACATAGGAGAAGGAGAGAGGCGGGCTCCGCTTGGTGGTATATATATATATATATGCATATATATCAATTGAGAGAGCTATAGCTAGCAAGGAAAGAGGCTGACTCCGCCTACAATACCTCTATTGGATAAGAAGCAATATATATCCTTAGTTAAGCATGATTGCATGGGGAGGGGTTCATTAAGGATCCTTATCTTTATTCAAGCATGTTTGCATGGGGAGCTCACGTCCACATCTTCATGAGTTTGGTTGTCTTGGTGGTTAATTAAGGATTCTACTCCTTAATTGTATTTGCATGGGTGAACAGTGGTGCACGTCTAGGTCTTCATGAGATGTTTCTACTCTTCTACGTAAAAGCGATCACATCACGAAGTGATTAATATCGCCTACGCCACATTTATCGTTGAAGACTCCTACAAGTCTTTGACATGCTTTGGGCCAATACCTGTGGCCCTAAGTAATTCTATATAAAGAAGCTCAACGGCTTACAGAAAAGGCTCTACACAATCAATCAATCAAACACAAATACAACCTTCAACCTTGTTGAAACCCTCGACCCAGTCGAATCACCTACGCTCCCAGGAGCTTCATTGCCGCTTCCCTGCTGAAGCAACAACTCTCTCTCAACAAACAAACACAATCAATCGTACACAGTACAACTGCAAACCTTCGAGCGTCCTCGAAAACCCTAAAGTTCTAAGTGCACCTCGCCTTAGATCTCAGAGCCCGTCTGGACTCGTCTTTTCTTTCCCAATTGTTGCTCTGCTCACCCCAGCCGTGAGTATCGATTCACAGGTGACTGGATATTTGCTCGTAATTCCTCGCCCGCGAGGTGGCACCGGAGCTCTCTTTCGCCTGGTTAGAAGTCAAGAACGCGCACCGTTCTCTTTCCGCGTCCGCGCGGTGGCACGCCCTGCAGACCTTAATTTACTTTTGGTAGCACAATTACCTCTCTACCCCAGCTGAGGACGTGGGCCAAAACAAGTCCAGCACGATCTTCGACATGTTCATATTCTGTTATAATTTGAAGGAAAATGGTTCCTCTTGAGGTAAAGACGGAGTACAGCCGTGCATAATAGGTATATAAGCAATTACGTTGCACTGTAGGACTGCTAGCTAGATGGATGAGCAGCAAGTAATCCAATATATGGTTACATTTTTGTTCTTTTTATTATTTATTTATTTATTTATTTATTTTTTATTCAATACAAGATAGTTTCTTCAATGTCCAAAGGTGGAAATTTCATACATCAAAAGCGCAAACTTAAGCATCAGAAAACTACAAGGTAGACTCGAAGCCAACACAATGAAAGGTGTCATCCCTTCTCAACAGTTTGTGGTGCTAGATATTACTCACGTTATCGAGGGAATAATTCAGTAATTGAAGCTTCATTAACAGAACATGAGACTGAGCTGCTAGTGGTTTGATCTGATGCTCCCGTGGCTACTGATGGCATGTTCAAATCTCCTTTACTATGCAGGAAAAACGCTGGCTTTTCAGGCAAAGGCATACTGATAGAGTAACTGCTTAGCATGAGAACTATGGTTTGCATTGTAGGTCTCTCCTCTGGATCTTCCTGAACACACAGTAAACCAATATGGATACATCTGGTTACTTCATTTCTTGCATAAGAACCTCTCAGACTTGAATCCAACAATTCTTCAGGCGTCCCATCCCTCCAATGTTTCCAAGCCTGCAATTTTTTTGTATGAGCCCTCAAGATGTTGCAACCATTCGAATGTAATAATAATCATTAACAGAATATACTTAAAAGTTAATGCATGAAATTAATTAAAATGTCTAATTTATAGTCTTGAACTCACATAGGTCAAGAGATCTTCGCCACGGTCTGATTGATAGAAACTAGTGTTTTTCTTGCCTGTTACAATCTCTAAGATTAAGACACCAAGACTATACACATCAGACTTCACTGAGAACTGTCCATGCATTGCATACTCTGGAGACATATAACCACTTCAAACCAACAGCATCCATAAAAAAATGTTAGTACAAATATGGTGTGAGAATATTGGTATCACTTGCATATACAGAAATACACAAAGTTCTGCACTTACTAAGTTCCGACAATCCTTCTGGTGCATTCTTGAGTTTGATCAACTCCAAATATTCTTGCCATCCCAAAATCTGATACTTTTGGGTTCATTTCTCCATCTAACAATATGTTGCTCGCTTTGAGATCGCGATGTATGATTTTAAGCCGAGAATCTTGATGGAGATAGAGAATCCCTCTAGCAATCCCGCCTATAATCTTGTATCTGGTTGACCAATCCAACTTCACTTGAATGTCTGAGTCTGCTTCCATGTTTGTCAGAAGAAAGTATACAGTTAGAATAAGTAAATCAATTCACTTAAAGAACAGCTATTCAATTTCTCAATGAAGATTAACATCTTACAAGGCACATACCGAATAAAAAGTGGTCAAGGCTTTTGTTCTGCACAAATTCATAGATAAGTATCTTTTCTTCTCCTTCAGAGCAAAATCCTAGTAGCCTGACTAAATTTCTGTGCTGAAGTTTGGCCACCAAAACTACCTCATTTTTAAACTCCTTGACACCTTGCCCGGAGCTTCTAGATAACCTCTTCACGGCTATTTCTTGTCCATTAGGAAGTCTTCCCTGAAAATCAATATAGAAACAAGCAAAAACGTAATCAATTTACCGTCTTGAACTCTCTCATAAATATTTTCTATGCAGATATATTTACAAATCAAACGTCATAATTACCTTGTAAACCTCTCCAAACCCACCTTCCCCTAATCTGTTATTAACAGAGAACTGGTTTGTGGCTGCTTCAATTGTAGCAAAATCAAAGTGCAATGACTCCACAGTAGTAATTTCACTAATTTCACTGCCCCCTACAGCATCAAGAAATGTAGTAAATTAATAGTAGGCTAGGAACATATGCTTTAAAACTTAAACTGTACAAGAGCAAAGAAAAAAAACATGCATGCTACCATTTTGTCCTTGCAAAGCATCATACTCTTTTCTTGTCTTTCTTCTTAGCAAAAAGCAGCCTACCATGAAAAGCACTATGGCTATTGGAACAACAATGGCCACTATGGTTAAGGATGAGATTTGGTCATTTCCTGCATACAGTAAATATTAAGATTAATGCAACTATAGAAGTGAGACAAAACATGTTACATAAGCTATGGTCCTGCTATATATTCATTTTACCTTGATCAGGTCTCGTTACCGAACCAGTAGGAGGGGGAGGTAGAAGCAGTGATGGTGGCGATGGCGCTGGTGGAGGTGTGGCAGCTTGAACTGTATAAAATGGATAAATTTCATATCGAACATTACAACTAGGATATAAAACTCTACCACCTTGCTTTCCGGTACAACAACCTGGAAGTTGCGCAATAGCTCCTCGAAGACATGTATCACAACTTGTGCTTGATAGGTCTGGTGTGCACTGCACAAGGCTGTACAACTGCTGAAAATCTGTGAAATTTTCTTCTTTGTTCGCATACTTTTTAGCACCCGAGGGTGCATTTGAAGCCGGAGCCACCAAACCATTGATTGTTTTTGCCAGCAGCTGAGTAAAGCGGGTAGGGTCAGAGATATTCCCAATGTTCCACATGGAAACTCGAGGAGCTTCGTCCATTCTGTTCAAGAAGGACTGGTTTGTGTAGCGCAACATGCACTCATCGTACCATATTATCGCAATTTTAGACAAAGGACAGAACGTTTGGACACCATCTTTGGCTATAGTAGCAACACATTTTTGGCACAACTCAGGGGTGAGATCTCCACGGCAGAGGAAAGAACCGTAAACTACTTCTGTGGTGGAGTGTAGCACGCCAGCTCTAGTGTAGTAGAATCCAATATCTCGTGTGGCGTTGGATGTGAGAGAAGAAAGGAGGAGATTGAGATTAGACTGGTAGGAGCTGTTGGGAGTGAAACTGGTTGTGTTTGAACAGAAATGATGCCGGTAAGTTGGTGCTTGAGCTTCAATGCAAACTCCAAGGAAGCCAAGAATGGGGAGCACTACAAAGGCAATGAACATATTAGAAGACATTCTGATAACTATTTCGTTTCTGATGATCACTTCCTCTTACACATGTACAAGAAAGGTACAGCTGCCTTGATTGAGATATTGCTAAAAATTGGCAGGAATTGTGAGGGTATATTCATCTCAGTCTTCAGTCAACTTCGGAAAAAGACTCCATTAAGAGTCGTGTTATATATGGTAATCAAGTCTGTAGGAAAGTTTTCGACAAAAAAGAAAAGAAAAAGTCATTGATGAAATCTGGTCCGAACTTTGACACACAGTTCTGGAGAAAATGCATCTCCGTACTTTTTCTGCATTATTACTTAGAACTTTACTTTTCTCACAGATGTACATAGCTATAAATTGACAGGAGTGGTGACTTGTTTCTTGGCTAGGTTGCGGTCGTCTCAGTTTATGGTCAATATTTGTCCTTATGTAAGACTGGAACGAAGAAGCTCCTTATCAAGGTTTGATTTCTGGAAATCAAGATAATGAAAAATAAGTTGCTGAGGGTGCAGGACAAACTGTGTTCGTGATTGGTTTACTCTTCCTCTTATTAAAAGTATCTATGATACAGTATATGTTCTGTATTAAGTGAGATAAACCAAACTTAACGAATTAAGTACTTTTTATCATACTTTTCTCAAATATTAAATACTTTTCTCACCTTCTGATTACTATTCTCTGTTAGATGATCACCTTTTACTATGTATAAGAAACATTCAGCTAATATATATTCTTTCCTCTTTCTAAGAGCATCTTTGATTTGTGTTATGTATTAGGTGAGATAAAGTGATAAACCAAACTAAACGAACTAAATACTTGTATCATACTTTTTAGCTTTTTATCTCATATCTGAAGAAGTTAAAGTATATTATGATCTAATTTTCTGAAGGATGGTAATACATTCACACTCGATAGTACATATATCTAATTTTCGGTTTTCATAATTTTGTTTCGTTGTTATTTTGTTATGAGAGCTTTTGGTCTAAACTCCTCTCTTGATGTTTCTCTCTTTTCTTTTTTTGATACATAAGTGTTAGGGGGTTATTCCTCTCTCACTCATCTTTCAGCCAAAAAAAAAAATGTAATCAAATTCTGGATACCAGCAAACATTAGATATATATGGTACAGAACTACAGATCTAGAAGCAAACACTATGCTTTTCATTCATCTAGAAGCAGCTGGTAATTAAATTCATAGCTTCAGCTAGTCATTCATCAATGTGAACAGAACTACACAAGGTGTAGGCTATTACAAGCGATGAATTTTACATCTTTGGTTATTGACTTCCAGAATTTAAAAAACATGCACATCCTAATAATAAAAGTATGCCGCAACTAATTCCAGTTTCATCCTTATAGAAAACATAAACAGATATTACAACATCATAAGGGTGCCTAAATTACTTACTCTTATCGAGGATATACTTCAGTGATAGATCCATCAAAAACTGACGGATTTGACTTGCTGATAGACTGATCAGAATCCAGCAGCATCTTTGGCATAAACTCCGATCTAGTCCTATGGAAAAATGCTGGCTCTTGAGGTAATGGAAGAGTAACAGAGTAGCTGTTGAGCATGAGAACTAGTGATTGCATCGTAGGTCTGTCATCTGGATCTTCCTGAACACAAAGTAAGCCAATGTGGATACATCTGATAACTTCATTTCTAGAATAAGAATCTATCAGACATGGATCCAACAATTCTAAAGGTGTTCCATCTCTCCATAGTTTCCAAGCCTGCATAAGTTCATAAGTTTAGTTAGGTTATTATGTTAGCAACTTAATTAACAAAAAAGAGCAAAATTACATTGTTTGGTTAAGCTTACATGGCTGACGAGGTCCTCAGCTGCATCCGTTTGGAAGTAGTAACTATTCTTCTTGCCGCTGATGATTTCAAGAACCAAGACACCAAAACTATAGAGATCGGACTTGACAGAAAATTGTCCATGCATTGCATATTCTGGAGCCATGTAACCACTGCAAGCAGAACCATCAGTGAAGAAATATTAGTAAATTGGTAACAATAATGTTCGATCAAGCAACTTATGCACAGAGCATGAAGTCATGAACAGGATTCAACAATAATTTACAATGAGGCAATCCATAAATAAAAACTTACTAAGTTCCAACAATTCTATTTGTGTTTGCTTGCGTTTGGTCAACGCCAAAAATCCTGGCCATACCAAAATCAGATATTTTTGGATGCATGTCCCTATCTAACAATATATTTCTGGCTTTGAGATCACGATGTATAATTCTCAGCCGGGAGTCTTCATGTAGATACATAATTCCTCGGGCAATTCCTGCAATAATTTTGTAACGTCTCGGCCAATCCATTTGTCCTTGTTTCTCAGGGTCTGCAAATCATCAAAATCAAGTAGACAAGTTTTCATCAAGGAATTAAATTCAAATCAATGTTGAAGTGATGCTGTTCTACTAGGAAATGTTACCGAACAGAATATAGTCGAGGCTTTTGTTGGGGACGTATTCATAAACAAGCATCTTTTCTTCCCCTTCCAAGCAAAATCCCAATAGCCTAACTAGATTTCTGTGTTGCAGCTTGGCTACCAGTACCATCTCATTCTTAAATTCTTCAGCACCCTGGCCAGAGTTCCTTGATAGCCTCTTGACAGCTATTTCTTGCCCATTTGAAAGCAAACCCTGAGAACAAACACTTATCAGTCGATGGATTCATCATTCTTGCACAACATTTTAAAATTACAGTCTGGCAACAATTTAGGTTCTCAAGCTATTCAGATTTAAGGATTTTCATTCATAGACCTGAGATTGAAACTTTCTGGACCATAATGATCTGCTTATTCATACCTTGTAGACTAGACCAAATCCACCTTCACCTAACTTATTCTCATCAGAGAAATTGTTTGTAGCGGCTACAATGGTACCAAAATCAAATTGCAAAGACTCTGCACTACTAAAGTCATTTTCACCTGCACAATACATCAACAAATCCATTGACCTGTTAGAAGACTTAATTCCATAAGAAATACAAAATTCTTTTACTTTTGCAATGAAATGTGAATAAAACCAATACCATTTAGTTCTGATACAACATTGTACTTCTTTCTTGCCCTCTTACAAATGAGGCAGTAGACAATCACAAAAAGCACCAAAGAAACCGCAATTGGCACGGCAATCGCCACAATCGTTTTCCAGGAGATTTTGCTTTTCCCTACATAAAGAACAGCACTTTAGACTCATAAAACAGAAAATGCAGAAAGTGATGAGTAGAAACAGAGTTGCAAACCCCATTCGGCCAAAAATTGATTTTACAATTCCTAATCCCACCCACATCAATCCATCCCAAGTTCCCTATACTAATCATTAGTGGTTAGCCACTATGTAACCTAGCTCATCCCAATTCCTAAAGGGCCAATACTTCTCTCTCAACTCACCACCAAGGTCAATGATCATTATCTAAAGTTTATGACTTTTAACATAAAGTTGTGAACTTTACCCAATCTAAAGCAGTACCGTTCTTAAACTAAACAAAACTTTCGGTACATTTGATATCTAGAATCTTTTCATTTGATTAAGTATCTTCTTACCTAGAAAACAAGCATGATCGAAATGAATCTAATTTGTAACACTAGCCGAACTTTACGTACCTTTCCTGACTGAGCTCGGCGGAGGAAGAGGCCGAACCTCCTGCGCCGGCGCCGGTGCTGACGTATTATTCTGATAAAATGGATAAACTTCAAACCTAACATTACAACTCGGATACAAAACTCACCCCCCTAACTATTATTCTGACAAAATGGATAAACTTCAAACCTAACATTACAACTCGGATACAAAACTCACCCCCCTAACTTTCCGCCGCAGCAAGTCGGCAACTGCGCTATGGCTCCCTTTAGACACCGGTTACAATCAAAACTAGACAAGTCCTGGGTGCACTGCCCCAAGCTGTACACGCTGATCAACCCCGTGAAGTTCGCCTCTCTCGTCGCGAACTTATCGCCGTCGTTCGAGGCCTCCCCCGCCACCTCCGTCATGCTCTCCCCCAAAACCTGGTTGAACCGGTTCGGCTCGCTGCTGACGTTGCCGAGGTTCCACATAAACACGCCAGGAGACTCAGAGGCGACGGAGAAGGACTTGTTGGAGTAACGTAGCATGCACTCGTCGTACCATATCACGACTTCTTTCTCGACCGGGCAGCGCTGCACGATCTCCGAGGTCGCGGTGGTCATGCAGGCTTTGCATGCTGAGGCGGTGACGTCACCGCGGCAGAGGAAGAGGCCGTAGACGGTTTCGGTTGGGGGACGGCCGGCGGTGGCGTTGTAGAAGCCGGTGGTGCGTGTGGAGTTGGAGGAGAGAGTGGAGAGGAGGTGGTTGAGGTTGGATTGGAAGGTGGAGTTTGGGGTGAAGACGGTGGTGTTGGGGCAGATATGGGCGAGGTACTCGGCTGCTTCTGTAGTCGGAAAGGTTAGGAGGGTGAGCACTGAAAGGAAGAGAAGGATCAGTTCTGCCATGGTAGCTTTTGCTTTTTGGTTTCTGGTTTGTATGTGCCATGGTAGATTATCCATGTATAATTAAACTGGGTATGTGTTTGAGGACCGGTGGTAGTCAATGATACTAGAAGAGCCAACTGCCCAACTTTCATGGTTTCTTGTGGAAGACAGATGAAATATAGATTTTTAAAACGTAATAAGTGGAAGATGGGGACGGGAGTGGTAGAATACGTCCTTAGATGTCTTCTTCTCGACAGAAAACGTCATGAGATGTCTGAACAGAGGGACTTCAAGCTTTCAGTGACCCGAGCGTTACGCAAGTAGCAGGACTCTCTAAAGTCAAGTCAAGCCAGTTTGAGTGTCTCACTAGGTAATTTAAGACGATGGCCATGTGGAAATTAAGAACGTGTTACAACTTTCAACATGAGAATAACTGATGACCATCATTCTTTGGGCTTGATATTGATGGGTCAGTCCCTCCTTGATTGGAGGTTGAAATGCATGTGGTGTTTTACTGTATGATCAGGAAAGCATTTATTGTTGTAGCCTTGGTGATTTATTCAATGAAAACAAAGCTGGTTGCTATAGGAATAGCAAGTATGTGCAGTGATCTTTGAAAGGTAAGAAACAAATCTATAAGCTTAGAGTGGTGGTGGCAGCAATCTTTTGAAGATGGAGGAAGACAAACATTTATAAGCATGAAGACATTGAGCATGAATCATGGAAGAAACTTGACTTTTCTTCCTTTGCTCGTTACGTATGGAATGCATGGTTTATGCATGAAACCATTTGCCTATATAAAGGCATGAAAGCTTGCAGCAAACAAGAACACAAGGCAGAGTCACAAACAAAATAGAGAAAGTTTGTGATAGTTGTAGGGGGAGCTCATCTTGTGTGATCATCAAGAGTGAGATAGAATACTCATAAGTAGAGAGTTTGTGTGTAACAAAACAAAGTGTGTGTGAGAGTGTATCCTTTCAAGTGTGAGTCTTGAAGTAATGTTTCTCTCCGTGTAACCATTATTCGTATAGTGGAGGTTCTTTGTTATTGTTGCCCCGTGGACGTAGGCACTTTGCCGAACCACGTTAATTCCCGGTGTTCTTTCCAATTTCCTTTCCGTTACATTTTACATTTGTGGTTGTGAGTTTCTGATTTCATTCTACAGTTTATTCTTCCGCATAACCCAACAAGTGGTATCAGAGCTCTTGGTTCTGACCGGGAGCTGCTAGAATGGAAGGATCACGGAGTACCATGATCAGACTCAACCATTCCAACTGGATTACGTGGAAGCCGAGAATGGAGGATATTCTCTATTGCAAAGATTTGCATGAGCCGATCGAGGGAGACGATGTCAAGCCAGAAGGGACCACACTAGCAATTTGGATGAAGATGAACCGCAAAGCCATCGGTCATATTCGTGAGGGTGGACGACAGTGTGTTCCACCATGTTGCCAACGAAACCAGTGCGCATGAGCTATGGTTGAAGCTGGAGTCCTTGTTCGAGAAAAAGACTGCTGCCAAGAAAGTTTTTCTCATTAAAGAGCTCGTCAACATGAAGTATCGGGGAGGCTTTCGAGTGACTGAGCACCTCAACAACTTCTAGAGTGTACTCAATCAATTAGCCACGATGAGCATGAAGATTGATGATGAGTTACAAGCCTTGTTGCTGCTCTGGTCGTTACTAGATAGCTGGGAGACATTTGTTGTTACTGTAAGTAACTCTGCTCTTAATGGTGTATTATATATGGAAAATATTAAAGATAATATGATGAACGAAGAAACTAGAAGGAGTTCTTCATCAAGTTCAGAAAATGGTCAATTCTTCGTTGCAGAGAATAGAGGAAGGAGCAAGAGCAGAGGACCAAGAGGCCATGGAAGAAGTATGAGCAAATCCAGAAAAAGATTTAGCGGAAAGTGTCATCATTGTGGTCTTCCAGGCCACATGAAGAAAAATTGTTACAAGTTGAAGCGGGAATTCAAAGAAGGGCGAGAAGATGCTACTCATCAACAAAAAAGAGGACACGAACAATGTTGCTGTTGCGGTGTCTCATGATGAGTGTGAGTTCCTGTCACTTGGAGGTGAATGTCTACTGGTAGATCATCCTGGAGTTCAATGGATCGTTGATTCCAGAGCCTCGTTTCATGCCACGTCCCACGTAGAGTTCTTCACTACGTACAAAGCAGGTGACTTTGGTAAAGTGAAGATGGGCAATGACAACTACTCTAATATTGCTGGGATTGGAGATATTTGCTTGCAGACGGATGTGAGCTACCAGTTAATGCTGAAAGATGTGAGACATGTTCCTGGTCTACGTCTCAATCTTATGTCAACTGGTATACTTTATCGACAAGGTTTTCATCATCATGGCGGTGATGGAAAGTGGAAGCTTACCAAGGGATCTCTTGCAGTTGCTAGAGGAAAAATGTGTTGCACGCTCTACAAGACTTATGGGAAGATTTGCAAGAGTGAGCTAAATGCAGTCAAGGAATCCTCTCCAAGTTTGTGGCATAGACGTCTTGGCCACATGAGTGAGAAAAGACTACAGATGTTGGCGAAGAAGTCGCTAATTCCTGTTACCAAAGGTAACTCACTAGACTCTTACGATTATTGTTTATTTGGTAAGTAGAAGAAAATCAGTTTTTCAAAGTCTTTCACGTGGAAAGAAAATATTCTAAATCTTGTACATTCAGATGTATGTGGTCTGATGGAAGTCGAATCATTGAGTATGCATAAGTATTTTGTTACTTATATCGATGATGCTTCACTGAAAGTTTAGGTTTATTTATTGAAATCCAAAGACCAGGTGTTCCAGACGTTTACAATTTTCCACAACATGGTGGAAAGGGAGACTAGAAGAAAATTGAAATGCCTTCGCAGTGACAATGGCGGAGAGTACACATCGCATGAATTCAGAGATTATTGTGCGAAGTATGACATCAAACATGAGAATACGGTTCCTAGAACACCCCAACATAATGGCGTAGCAGAGCGGATGAACCGTACCATTATGGAAAAAGTCAGATGCATGTTGAAGATGGCCAAATTGTCAAAAGAATTTTGGGGAGAAGCTGTAAAGACTACGTGTTACCTCATCAACAGAGCACCGTGTGTACCTTTGGAATTTGAGTCTCCAAATGGAGTTTGGACCGGTAAAGATGCATCATACTCGCATCTGAGAGTATTTGGATGTAAAACATTCGCACATGTATCCAAGGAGCAAAGATCAAAGCTAGATGACAAGGTGTTGCCATGCATATTTGTTGGCTATGGCGATGAAGAGTTTGGCTACCGGTTGTGGGATCCAAAGACGAAGAAATTCATAAGAAGCATAGATGTTGTCTTTCATGAAAACCAATCAATTGCAGAATTCGACAAAGATGTACTACCGAGAAATGCAGCAACTGACAGCCGCATTTATGATTCACCGTTGCAGCAGGAATATAATGTTGAGCTACAAGGTGATAGAGTTAAAGGTGTACCAGACATGGTTGATGTTGAAGCCGAAGATGAGGGGAAGCTTGATCAGGGGGAGCAACCTGTGAATAATCAAGCAGCAGTTCGCAGAAGCACCAGGAGGCTGATTCAATCCACCAAGTATCTATCATCACAATATATTTTGGTGACTAACGATGGAGATGATCCTTATGCAAATTACATCCTTTTGACTAGTGACGGAGAGCCTGAAAGTTATGAGGAAACAAAGATTCATCAAGACCACGACAAATGAAGGCTAGCCATGGAGTCTGAGATGGAATCTTTACTAAAGAACGACACCTACGAGTTGGTGAAGCTTCCTAAAAGCCAGAAAGCACTCAAGAACAAGTGGGTGTTCAAGCTGAAGCGAGATGAGAATGAGAAGCTGACGAAGTACAAGGCTTGTTTAGTTGTCAAAGGATTCAACCAAAAAGAAGGAATTGATTTTGATGAGATTTTCTCATTTGTTGTCAAAATGACTTCGATTAGAGTCATTTTGGGCATGGCTGCGAGCATGGATCTTGAGGTGGAGCAAATGGATGTGAAGACTGCATTTCTTTACGGTGATTTAGAAGAAGAAATATACATGGAGCAACCAGAAGGCTTTGAAGTCAACGGAAAGGAGCATATGGTTTGCAAGTTGAAGAAAAACTTGTACGAATTGAAGCAAGCACCAAGACAGTGGTACAAGAAGTTTGACTCCTTCATGGGGAGTCATAGGTACAAGAAATCGTCAGCTGATCCGTGTGTGTATATTCAACAATCCGCTGGAGGTAATTTTATCATCTTACTACTCTATGTAGATGATATGTTGATTGTCAGCAAAGATACTGATATGATTCAGCAGTTAAAAACAAATTTATCAGAGTCCTTTGATATGAAGGATTTGGGACCAGCTAAGCGGATTTTGGGCATGAAGATTACCCGTGATCGAGGGAATAAGAAATTATGGGTATCACAAGAAAAGTACATCGAGAAGGTACTGGAGAGGTTCCACATGGAGAAAGCAAAACCAGTTGCTACTCCACCAGTCACATGAAGCTCAGCTCAAAGCAGAGTCCTACAAGTCAGAAGGAGGAGGAAGAAATGGCAACAATGCCATATGCCTCAGCAGTAGGGAGCTTGATGTACGCGATAGTTTGTACCAGACCAGACATAACACATGCAGTTGGTGTTGTTAGCAGATTCTTATCAAATCCAGGCAAGGAGCACTTGAATGCTGTTAAGTGGATTCTGAAATACTTGCGGGGAACTTCAAAGATGAGTCTATGCTTTGGAAGTGGCAAGTTTTGTCACACCCCAGTTCTTAAGTTATTTTACGGTTATTTATTCCGGTATTATTTTGATATTTTACCGTATTAATTAACCGTTTACTGTTAAGGACTTTAAAGTTGACTTTTATTCCGTTGGAAATTTGGGAAAACTTTCTTCATGAAAGTTGTAGAGGACGTCGTTACGAGTTCGTAGACATGCTACGCGTTGATTTCGGAGTTAGCATGAAAAAGTTATAATTTAAAAGAGTAAATCTTGGAGATGGTAAAAATGTGGTAAAAAAAATGTAGTGGGTGTAATTTTTTTCAGCTGGGTTTTATTTCTGGGCCAGCTGAGGAGCAGCCGAAGACCCCATCATTTTTCTCTATTTCTCCTCTTCCTTCTCTCTCTTTTCTCCCGTGAGTTCCCTAGCTCTATTTTTTTCTGCTGGACTTTTCCAGCGTGGTCTGCCACCGTCCGGCCAGCCACCAGCTGCCAGCCCACCCCAGTCTTGACCCCCATCACCTCTTCCCTCTCCCCGGCCTAGCCCCCGAGCCGTTAGCCCGCCGGAGGAGGAGAAAACTCGCCGGAGACTCCGGGAAGCTTTTTGCCGGAAATCCCACCTCCGGCCACCATAGGTCGAAATCTTTGGCTCATGTTGTAGCCCTCATCAAGGTGAGTAATCCCTCCAAAAGAATCGGTCTAATTCGATTTCGTTAGGGTGGTTTGTATAATTGGAAGTTTTAGGGATTTTAGGATGTTTTAGTTCGATTGCCCTAGTTAGCCTCAGAACTGAACTAAGTGCTAGTTGTGAAAGTTGTTGGGTATGATGAGAGGTTTATTCTGTCAAAATTTGAGAGGCATTGGAGGTCGCCGGAAAATGGCTGCCGGCTGGCGCCGGAAAAATATTTTATGTAGAGATTTTGATGAGGAGTTTAATGGAATAAGTTTTAGAATTTTTGGAGGAGTTATGGATAGGTTTAAGAATTGTTGAATTTAAGTATTTTTGGCGGATTATTAATTAATAATTCGGCCATTGGAATTTAATTGGTGAAAAGTGTTTTTGAGGATGTCGGTAAAAATTTGTGGAGTTTTGAGGTTGGCTGTGGATTTAAGATTTTGGAGTATTAGGCTTGGTTAAGCGCATAGCATATTAAATTATGCATGTTTTGCCTTTAAACGTTCGGTGTTTCATTTAAGGTTTTAATATTATTTTTGTCCAGGCCGTGAGGAGGATTATTCAGCAGAAGCTTCGGGTCGTCGACAAGGTTAGCCGAGCACAGTGAGTGGACCTTTGATTTTAATATCATGCATGCGCTAAAGTTATTTTATTTTAAAGGCATTTGGAGATATAATATTTTGTTGAATTATCGAGTTCCACTTATTTTTCCGGAACTCTCTTGCTAATTTTAGTTGACACGTGGGACGTGTCAAGTGTTTTATATTATTTCCATGTACAGTTGGGAACTGTACTGTGCGCTATGAGTTTATTATAATTTATTTGGGGAAGTGTGGATCTTTGTATTTTAATATTGTACTTCACCCTAAAAGGGTTGACTGATATTATTTATTGTTAGCTTGGCGTGGGACGCCATTATAATTATTAAGCGGTCCTCATCATATGTGAGTAGAGCGTTTAGAGTGTGAAGTTATTATAATCCCACCAGCGGTCCTTATCATATGAGAGTTGAGCGCTTGGCGTGGGACGCCATTATAATTATTAAGCGGTCCTCATCATATGTGAGTAGAGCGTTTAGAGTGGGAAGTTATTATAATCCCACCAGCGGTCCTTATCATATGAGAGTTGAGCGCTTGGCGTGGGACGCCATTATAATTATTAAGCGGTCCTCATCATATGTGAGTAGAGCGTTTAGAGTGGGAAGTTATTATAATCTCACCAGCGGTCCTTATCATATGAGAGTTGAGCGCTTGGCGTGAGACGCCATTATATTTATTTAGCGGTCCTCATCATATGAGAGTTGAGCGCTTGGCGTGGGACGTCATTATATCTATTAAGCGGTCCTCATCATATGTGAGTTGAGCGCTTGGCATGGGACGCCATTATAGCCTGGGAGGCAACCGATCGGTATATGTATATATTATTAGCAGCTAGCTATTATTTAGCGGTCCTCATCATATGAGAGTTGAGCGCTTGGCGTGAGACGCCATTATATCTATTAAGCGGTCCTCATCATATGTGAGTTGAGCGCTTGGCGTGGGACGCTATTATAGCCTGAGAGGCTTATAGTTTTGGTGAAATATTTTTCCCTATTTATTGTGATTTATTGAGAACCAATGGGATTGGTCGTTATTTTGGTTTATAAGTATTTGCGGGAAGAGTTCCAAGAATGGCGTGCATAAATATTTTTCTAATTGAAATTATGGGAGAGCATAGATTTGATTTAATTGCTCCATATTTCTTTTGTCATTTATTTTGTCCACTCACTCTAACGTTTTAAATGCTTCTTCCCTGGGCCCTTCGTATTTAAAATGCCCAGTCTGCAGAGTTCGGTTCGGCGAGGATAGGAGGCGTGTCATAGATTTCCACCTCATCCAGTTTTCCCATATAGGTTACTAGTTAATCTACTGTGTTGTTTATCTCATTTTCCTTAGTAGTTGCTCTGATAACCTTGTGATGTTTTTAGTGTTGTTGTCGTTGTAATGTTGTGAGTTAAGAGCTTGTGACTCCACCTATAAGTGTTGAAAAAGGTTTATTTGACATGTTATTTGAGAGATTTCTTTTGTTGGTTGAGGTGGTGGATGTTTATTTGGGGGAGCGGATGGCTCCAGAAGATGTGGATTGAATTGTTTTAGAAGTGTTTGGGTTTTGGTGATTTTTCTTCCAGGTAGGGTTACTCATTTTCAAGGGAAGTTATGCCAAAATTTTGGTAGAATTTTCCTTGAGGTGGGTCCCGCAGGATTCACCTCGAATTTCAGGATGAAATTCGGGGCGGGTCCTGACAGTTGGTATCAGAGCATTAGGTTATCCGATTCCAGTCTTTCTGTGTTACTACAATATATGCTTAGTAACATTTAGTGTCATGAGGGTGATGGTCCGACCGCGGCGGATCCATTAGCTTATGAGTGAATGCTAAGTGTTTATTGAGTATGTGGGGTAGTGGTCTGGTTCTTGTTTGTTGTGCTAAATATTTTATTCTCAGGTAATATGTCTCCTCGCCGAGCACCTATGCAGAATCCTCCAAGTGAGGAAGATGAGAACGTACCGAGTGATTGGACTACTGTCATGGAGCAGTTCTTTCAGCGTTTTAGCACCAGTATGGTTCCTGAGATTAATTATGATAGAGCCTACAAGAATGGTGCTAGAGCGTTTAGCCATGTTGTTGAGCCTTTTGATGCTTAGAATTGGGTAGAGGCCATCGAGAAAATGTTTATTCAGGTAAGATGCCCTGAGGATTGGAAAGTGAGTTTGGCTACCCAGTTTTTGGAGAAGGAAGCGTGACATTGGTGGCTTGATTTGAGTAGAGGTATGGGAGAGGCTGCTGATCATTTGTCTTGGGATCAGTTCACAGCTCTTTTTAGAGAGCGTTATATTAGTCATGCTCATGTCAACCGTATGAGGGAGGAGTTCTTGAGTCTGCAGAAAGGTGATGACATGACAGTGATGGCTTTTGAGCAGCGATTTCGAGAGTTGTCGTATTATGTGCCTGACTTGGTGAAGACAGATCAGGAAAAAGATTTATCAGTTCACCAAGGATCTTGGTGGTATTTATGCAATCAGGATGACAGCGGTGCCTTATCAGTCATTTCATCAGGCGGTGACTTTTACTCTGAATATTGAGGCACAAGAGTTGGCAGCTGGTCGTCTTCGTGATGCTGGTGGTCGTAGCCAGGGTTTATCAAAGAAATTGGTGTCCACTTCGGGTTCTGGATCACCTTCTGGCAGTGGGCATGGCAGCAGTTCAGGTTCAGGATCTGGTTTTAGAGGGAGATTCAAGAGGCAGGGTAGTAGGCCCTTCAAGAATTTCTTTGGGCGTCAGCTTGAGCGATTCAGGAGTGGATCAAGCAGTAGGAGTGGGACTTCTGGTGGACAGTCTTTTCAGTCTGAGCAGAGTCAGTATCAGCCAGGGGGATGTTTTCAGTGTGGTCAGCTGGACCATTTCAAGAGGGACTGCCCTCTTCTGACTCAGGGAGCTATATATGCTCCTACTCAGGCCATAGGTCAGACACCAGCCGGTGGTTCTAGTAGTGGTACTCGCGCCATGGCCCCAGCCAGGGGCGGCTTTCAGCAGGGTAGAGGACAGAGAGGTCGTCCTGCCACTACTCAGGCGAGGCTTCATGTCATGACTCAGCAGGAGGGACGTACCTCCCCGAATGTCATTATTGGTACATTGTAAATTTTCGGTCATCCTGCTTGCATATTGATAAACCCTGGGCGACGCATTCCTTCATGTCCTGTAGATTTTCCATTCTTGCCGATGTGCCCTCATTGCCACTTCCAGGAGAGTGGCAAGTTTCTTTGCCCTCCGGTAATGTGATGAAGATAGATTGGGTATTTAGAGGTTGTGAAGTGTTGGTGGATGGTCTTAGCTTCGAAGTTGATTTAATCCCATTAGATATTGTGGAGTTTGATGTAATCTTGGGGATGAACTTCTTAGAGGCACATAGGGCCATGATTGATTGTTTCCGGAAAGTAGTGGTGTTGCGAAGTCCTGGGAAGCCTGAGGTCACATTTCAGGGTGAGCGAGATGTGATTCCCAGTTGTTTAATTTCAGCGGTCGCCGCTACGAAATTATGGAATAAAGGCTGCCAGGCTTATTTGGCTCATGTGGTGGATGCTAGGAAGGGAGATGTGAGGATAGAAGACATCCCTGTAGTTAATGAGTTTCCAGATGTTTTTCCAGTTGAGTTGCCTAGGTTGCCTCCTGTAAGGGAGATAGATTTTTGCAATCGAGTTGCTTCCGGGAACAGTGCCTATTTCTCAAGCGCCTTATAGAATGGCACCTACAGAATTAAAAGAGTTAAAAACTCAACTGCAGGAGTTGGTGGATAAATGTTTTATTCGGCCTAGTATGTCTCCATGGGGTGCTCCAGTGTTGTTTGTCAAGAAGGATGGCACCATGAGACTTTGTGTGGACTATAGGAAGTTGAATCAGGCCACGGTGAAGAACAAATATCCTTTGCCCCGTATTGATGATTTATACGATCAGTTGAGGGGTGCCTCAGTCTTTTCAAAGATTGATTTGAGATCGGGATATCATCAGTTGCATATTCGGGAAGGTGATATAGCCAAGATTGCATTTCGATCACAATATGGTCATTATGAGTTCGTTGTGATGCCATTTGGACTTACTAATGTACCCGCTGTTTTTATGGATCTCATGAATAGGGTGTTTCGTCCATACTTGGATCATTTCGTGATTTTATTCATAGATGACATCTTGGTGTATTCTAAGAATTTGAAGCAGCATGCTAAGCATTTAAAGATGGTATTGCAGACTTTGAGGGAAGCTCAGTTATATGCAAAGCTTAGTAAATGTGAGTTTTGGTTGGATAAAGTGGGGTTTTTAGGCCATGTGGTTTCGGCAAAAGGTGTTAGTGTGGATCCTCAAAAGATAGAAGCAGTGACAAATTGGAAGAGGCCTTCTAGCGTGACGGAGATCCGTAGTTTCTTGGGGTTGGCCGGTTATTATCGCCGTTTTGTCCAAGATTTCTCAAAGATCGCTGCTCCTCTTACAAGATTGACCCGGAAGGGGGTTAAGTTCGAGTGGTCCGAGAAGTGTGAGCAGAGCTTTCAGGAGCTCAAGGATCGTTTAACTAATGCTCCAGTTCTAGCACTCCCTGATGATAGTGGGGAGTATGTGGTTTATTGCGATGCTTCTAGGCAAGGTTTGGGTGGTGTATTGATGCAATATGAAAGGGTAATTGCTTACGCTTCTAGGCAATTGAAGTCGCATGAAGGGAATTACCCCACCCACGACCTAGAGCTTGCTGCAGTGGTTTTTTTTTGCATTGGAATGGTGGAGATATTATCTCTATGGAGCTTAGTGCCAGATCTTCTCCGACCATAAGAGCCTCCGGTATGGGTTCACTCAGAGAGAGTTGAATATGAGGCAGAGAAGGTGGATGGAGTTGATTAAGGATTATGATTGCACTATTGAGTATCATCCTGGAAAAGCTAATGTAGTAGCGGATGCTCTTAGTCGCAACCCTTCTATGTCCTTAGCTTATATGAGGACGGTTCGGGTTCCACTTCTTTATGAGTTGCGAGCTACAGGAGTGGAGTTGTCAGTGGATGAGATTGGTGCTTTGGTAGCCAGTTTCCATGTTAGGCCAGTTTTGATGGATAAAGTCGTGAAGCTCAGTATGCTGATCCTTCCATTGTTCGGTTGATTGACAGAACGCTTAATGGAACGACAATAGATTTTTTTGTTAGGAGAGATGGGACCTTGATGTTCAAAAGCAGGCTTTATGTCCAAAAAAAAAAAAAAAAGAGGAGCTGAAGGAAGAGATAATGGAGGAAGCTCACAGTTCGGCATATGCCGTTCATCCGGGTAGTACTAAAATGTACAGGACCCTGAAGGATTTTTATTGGTGGCCAAATATAAAGAGGGATATTGTCGCTTATATAAGCAAGTGTTTGATTTGCCAGCAAGTGAAGGCTGAGAGGCAGAAACCTTCTGGTCTGCTAGAGCCATTGCCTATTCCTGTATGGAAGTAGGACCACATTGCCATGGATTTTGTTTTTAGCTTATCTCGTACCCGTGATGGGCATGATGGTATTTGGGTGAATGTGGATCGATTATCAAAGTCAGCACATTTTCTGCCAGTGGGGAAGAAGTATAAGTTGGCTAAATTGGCAGAACTTTATGTGAATGAAATTGTGAGACTCCATGGTGTGCCTGAGTCTATTGTTTCTGATCGGGATCCCAGATTTGTTTCTAAATTTTGGGGAGCTTTGCAAGAAGCTGTAGCCTTATCTCTTTGAGTGAAAGGTACGTAAATTTCGGGGACGAAATTTTTATAAGGAGGGGAGAATTGTCACACCCCAGTTCTTAAGTTATTTTACGGTTATTTATTCCGGTATTATTTTGATATTTTACCGTATTAATTAACCGTTTACTGTTAAGGACTTTAAAGTTGACTTTTATTCCGTTGGAAATTTGGAAAAACTTTCTTCATGAAAGTTGTAGAGGACGTCGTTACGAGTTCGTAGACATGCTACGCGTTGATTTCGGAGTTAACATGAAAAAGTTATAATTTAAAAGAGTAAATCTTAGAGATGGTAAAAATATGGTAAAAAAAATGTAGTGGGTGTAATTTTTTTCAGCTGGGTTTTCTTTCTGGGCCAGCTGAGGAGCAGCCGAAGACCCCATCATTTTTCTCTTTTCTCCTCTTCCTTCTCTCTCTTTTCTCCCGTGAGTTCCCTAGCTCTATTTTTTTCTGCTGGACTTTTCCAGCGTGGTCTGCCACCGTCCGGCCAGCCACCAGCTGCCAGCCCACCCCAGTCTTGACCCCCATCACCTCTTCCCTCTCCCCGGCCTAGCCCCCGAGCCGTTAGCCCGCCGGAGGAGGAGAAAACTCGCCGGAGACTCCGGGAAGCTTTTTGCCGGAAATCCCACCTCCGGCCACCATAGGTCGAAATCTTTGGCTCATGTTGTAGCCCTCATCAAGGTGAGTAATCCCTCTAAAAGAATCGGTCTAATTCGATTTCGTTAGGGTGGTTTGTATAATTGGAAGTTTTAGGGATTTTAGGATGTTTTAGTTCGATTGCCCTAGTTAGCCTCGGAATTGGACTAAGTGCTAGTTGTGAAAGTTGTTGGGTATGATGAGAGGTTTATTCTGTCAAAATTTGAGAGGCATTGGAGGTCGCCGGAAAATGGCTGCCGGCCGCCGCTGCCGGCGGAGCCGGCGCCGGCGCCGGCGCCGGAAAAATATTTTATGTAGAGATTTTGATGAGGAGTTTAATGAAATAAGTTTTAGAATTTTTGGAGGAGTTATGGATAGGTTTAAGAATTGTTGAAGTTAAGTATTTTTGGCGGATTATTAATTAATAATTCGGCCATTGGAATTTAATTGGTGAAAAGTGTTTTTGAGGATGTCGGTAAAAATTTGTAGAGTTTTGAGGTTGGCTGTGGATTTAAGATTTTGGAGTATTAGGCTTGGTTAAGCGCGTAGCATATTAAATTATGCATGTTTTGCCTTTAAACGTTCGGTGTTTCATTTAAGGTTTTAATATTATTTTTGTCCAGGCCGTGAAACCATTTGCCTATATAAAGGCATGAAAGCTTGCAACAAACAAGAACACAAGGCAGAGTCACAAACAAAATAGAGAGAGTTTGTGATAGTTGTAAGGGGAGCTCATCTTGTGTGATCATCAAGAATGAGATAGAAAACTCCTAAGTAGAGAGTTTGTGTGTGTAACAAAACAAAGCGTGTGTGAGAGTGTATCCCTTCAAGTGTGAGTCTTGAAGTAATGTTTCTCTCCGTGTAACCATTATTCATATAGTGGAGGTTATTTTTTGTTGTTGCCCCGTAAACGTAGGTACTTTGCCGAACCACGTTAATTCCCGGTGTTTTTTCTCATTTTCTTTCCGTTACATTTTACATTTCTGGTCGTGAGTTTCGGATTCCGTTCTAAAGTTTATTCGTCCGCGTAACCCAACCAACAGATATTCGCTGGTCTCTTCATTCTCTCATCCTCTGACGCCCTTTTCAGCTGTCTCAAACATTCTCTTTCGAGTTTCTAGTGTCTTCCAGACCCATCTCATTCTTCTTTTCTCCTTTCTTCCTCTCGAATGGTATATATTCAATGGATTGCATGTCTTTGTTTTCTTCAGGGATCATCAACGTTAACTGGTTGGGAGTTTCAGTTAGGGCTGGGCTCGGTTCGGGCCGGTTCGGATTTTTAGAAAACCCGACCCGAAACCTGAAAATCTCGGGTCGGGTCGGATCGGGCCTTTCAAATTTTCAGCCCGATTGGGCCCGGACTGATTATGTTTTTTCGGGCTTTTAGGTTTTTTCGGGCCCAAACAAGATTTGATTGTTTTACTATACATTTACTTCATTGCAGCTTTAGAAAACCAATTCAAAGCATCAAACATTGCATATCAAATATAAAGCATCAATATTGCAGACAAATATATAGCAACATTCAACAGAACCCAAATTAGTGAAATTACATAGGTACAACTAAAAACTATTACAGCAGAAAAAGCTAATTCATTAGATCAATCGGAGGCCAAGTACAACTGCCAAAGACCCAACATGATAATAAGTAGATGGAACAAGAGCCAGGCTAAGAACCAATGTCACTTAGTAATGCTGTGCCAGAAGCTTTCTCTAAGGCCAATATCAGCTGGAACAATACATATGCTTGGCATGTACCATTTCTCTCTTGCACATGGCTAAGCTATAAATATCTGCAAAACAGAACATCAATAGATAAAGCAGGACAAAATTTGGGGAGTAAGATTTAACCATTTGGTTTGTAGGAAGTTGGAACAGAAAACCTGACGAGTGAAAGAAAACCTGACTTCATGACTCAAAATAGGTTATTCCCAATTTTTGGAGACCTAGGAGCCAATGTTTTCTAGACTTTAAATTTGATCATATCATATCATCCTATTATATATATTAGGATCATATCATCCCCAATATTTTAAGAATGACCATGTTAGCTTAAATATTAAGTGTTAATTAAAGTAGTCAGTATATATAAACCAAAACACTATTACAAGTAGTTTGAATAAGTTAAGGATCACTGAGCAGAGATGATGTAGAGCTGTATAGAATAGGTGTTTGCTTAATAAGATGAAACAGCAGATTGATGGCTTACATGGTTATCAAAGAGAACATATAATAACAAAATCTTGCAACACAGTGCAACAGCTATGGAAAAGCGATTATATATGAAGTTTCAGAAGAAGCAGAACCGAAAATCGATCACATCTATAACAGAACAACGTACTGGTGGCTATAATGGACACAAGTTGAGGAAGCATAACCAAATATCGACAAATCGAGAAATCAATTGATATAATGCATAATATACAGAGTTTCAATACATGGTATACATATATAGTTTAGGATGCATCATATGATTCACCTCTATGATGATAACATAATAACATACATATATATAACAATCCATGAATCTTCAAAATACGATTTCATATTCATGTTTAATAATCACTTTCGTATTCTTACAAAGAAAGAACAATCCATGAATCTTCAAAATACGATTTCATATTCATGGTAATAATCACTTTCATATTCTTACAAAGAAAGGTAAGAAAACATTCAAAGAAAGAGCATAGGAAACAAAGAAAGTGAGAGAAACCTAGAAAACCCAGGTTGGGTTTATACCTGAAATGCGTGAATACTCAAACCCAGAAGCTGAAAAACTCAGAAACCCCAACTTTACATCACCCAACTCAAACCCATCTGCCTCCACTCTCCAAACAATAGAAAATTAGAGCTTCTTCTTCCTCATCCCTTAATCCCTTATTCATCATCCCTCCAGTCACCGTTGTGTTGGACAACAAAATCGGAAGAAGAGAAGAGGAAGAAGAGAGGCGCAGAGAAGAGAGGCGCATGTATTTTAGTTTTAGGGTTTTTTTAATAAAAAAATTATAAGGACCAATAAGATTATGACGTGTGGCAAAAATTTGTATATCGGGCCTGAACGGGCTTTCGGTTCAGGACCGAGCCCGAACCCGAAACCGAACCGAACTGAGAGCATTTGGACCGGTTTATGACCCGGACCGAACACCTCCCATTTTGGACCGAACCGATTGGGCCCGATCGGGCTTTTGGGTCGGTTTTTTTGAATTTTTGGGCCCGAACGCCCAGCAGTTCCGGTGACATCCATTATTTTGGTCATCCCCTCTTCGGTATGTCCATCTCTTTTGGGATTTGTTTGTTTAGGGAGAGCTCAGTACGGTTTTGGTGGTACCAGAAATTTCTGAGTTAACAGAATACGCAGTCGCTCGATCTAATCATATCAGCCACGACGATGGAAGACTCAAAAGCATATCAAGTTTAAGCAAGAGAGATATGGTAGATGCAATTGCTAAGAACAGAGCCATTTCAGATTTCTAGCCTTATATCATCTTACTAATCAGTAAGTCCTTCAAAACCTTCCACCACGGTTTAATTCTTCCTTCATTTTTCATTCGCGGCATGTTATTTTGCTCAACCCAATCTTTATTAGGAAATTACAAACTTAGAATTTTGGAGTTGGTGCTAATATTGGTTTAAATTTGTGATTGAGTCATCAGATTTTCATGATCTGCCGTTTGGTAACTCTATTGATTTCAGATAGAGCAGTCCCAAATTTGAACTTCTGTTCTTTGAATTTGTCAGGTTACTTCGCAATTTCCATTTGGTCAAATTAATGGCTTTTGCATAGCTTCTTCAATTCATGTAATACCAAGACAAGTATTCATACTAAGATGAGCAGAAGAAATCTTAAGTAGAGACCTTCTACATTCTGTTAGGGGTCCCTCTCTCCTAATTTTTTTTTCCTTTTTCCTTTTTCCTTTTAAATCGAAACCAAAGCAAATTTTTAGACAATTAGGCACATACTTTGTACTTGAGCAGGTAGAAGAACTAATTCTTCTAGAAAATTGGTAAACAAAGCATCAATAGTTACATTACACTTAATGGATCGTAAGGAGTCGGGATGCATATTCTACTCCTCACATCTTTTGGTTCATATGATGAGAGACGATCATAAGTATTTACTATATTTAAAAGTTGAAACTTTTTACACCCTGTTTAAGCAATATCTTCGGCATGTGTGTGGCAATCTGTTGTGCTTGGTGGATGGATTAAAACCATTTGGATCCACTTAATTTCATTTTTTTCCGCGTCTTCTTTCGCTCAGCCACCACGTTTGTTCCTCAAGATCGACGCAGCTTTGTTCCTCTCTCAAAAAAGACTGCAGCTTCCATTTCTTTTCTTTCGTTTTGAGAGAAACAGAAAGAAAGGAGAGACTGAGAGAGATATTTCGCCCCAGCTTTGGTATTTCGTCGGCGTTCTCGAGAGAGATATCGAGGTCACATGGCGAGAGAGGAAGTGATACCTTATGGTGTTTTATATCGGTAAGTGTTTGATTTGGTTTCTGTTGAATTAAGTGTTTTAAACCCATTTGAAATGGGGGATTTGCGGTGCATGCTGCTTTGGTCTGCTGAAAATGATATTCATCAGTTTCCTTCATATATTTTTGTTTGTTTGAAGAATCCGGCTTGCTAAGTTGAGCTTTATGTGTTCAGAATTACAACTCTTTCCAGTTCCTACCAAATTTCTTGATCGAGGCTTCGCATGGGGTTTAGGTTTCTGACATTGAGTTTGTCATCATTTAGTAGAAGGGAGGTAAGCAGATCGGTCTGAGGCAGGAGAAGTGAAAATGAACAGCGGTTCAGAAACATTGGGGTGTAAGATGACTAGGTTTTTTCTTTAATCTGAGTTCTCTCTAAATGTTTTCCAAAGTGCCATGCTTCATTGAAACATTATTATAAGAACTTAGGGCATATAGAGTAATCACAATATAGAGTAGAGTCCCAGATTACTCTGAAAGGACTTATAGAGTAGAATGAACCAAACCCATAACATAATCCTTTTCAGCCAAGGAGGCCAAGTATATATCGAAGTCAGTCACACAATAAGAACAAAATCCTAGACCACCAAATCATACCAGTCGACTACCTAATCATTAGAGACCTAAACTACCTAATCATTAGATAGATAGATAGATAGATAGATAGATAGATAGATAGATAGATAGATAGATAGAGAATAGTGATATTAAGCTCAGAGGATAGTGATATTGAGAATGCACTACAGTAGTAATTCATAAGCAATTCGGTGTAAGACGATTTGTAATTACAATTATTTTCTTTGCAATTTTACTGAGCTTCATCTACCAAATTAATTGTCTTTGCAATTCTTCTTCTTCCTTTGTTTCTCTCAAAACAAAATGATGATGGTCATGGTGGATTGGATTTACAGGTGCTTTTCCTTGGTCTTTTGTTGATAGAGGTCTCAGTTGTTCCCTGAAAATGACCAGGTATTTTCTTTCATTTGAGTTCTCTCTAAAAATTTCCAAAATGTCATGCTTTCATTGATAGCTCTCTAACTTCTGAATTGAAGTTTGGCTTCAATGTAGTTGAGTAGTCTGCTGCTGTTTGGGCCATGAGAATTCAGTACATATGATAATCTATCATTCAATTAGTTATTGATATAATGCCCATTGGTTCATAAAACATGAAAAAACCGGATAACATTTTTTTTAAACTTCCTATATATGTTAGTTCTTTAACACTTATAGAATGCAGTGAGTTTATTTTCCAATTTGTTTGTTCAGCTTAGCCAATTTAAGATTGTAGCAAATAACATTGTTTAGTTGTCACTGTCTTTCAACAATGACTTTCTTGCCTTGAATACTGTCTTTCGCAGTGTTTCACATTACTGATCCAAGGTTAGCACGAGGGATCCTAGGTATGCCCCTTTTGTTGTATCAGCTGAAATTAAAGCGGCATTCATAGAGAAAAGTAACAAGGAACTTGCTTTTATCAGTTTGATACAAAATGACATTCCATTTTGCATTCTAGAGTGTATGTTGAGAGTGTTGTGGATTTGCAAAAAGAAAAGTATCATCCAATACAGACACAAGCATTATCTTACTCTTGATAAACGTGCATCACATTAACATACAGATTCTAATTAAACCTGTCATTATTTCATGTTTAAGCATGAAACATAACCTTCAATGAAAACCTGTCACTGCTCTTTGCTTTGAAACTTCATCGATTTGCTTTAAGTAGTGTATGTATATGAACATATCAGTTCACCATAAGCATTTGTGATTTAGTTTTAGAGCACCTGCAGTTTCAAGGTTTGTATAATATGAGCTAACTACTTGCAGATGCTTCACATAAGGAATTAATATTAACATCATAACAGCTAATGTAGGTTCTCAACTTTTAGGATACAAGCTTACAGTTTAAGTTCTGCAAGCATTAGAATATTTTACTTATTTGATTATGTGTTAGAATAATAGTGTGCCTATTTCGAATTGCTTACATTCAATTTAAGATAACTTAATGTTGATAATAATCTTTGGTTTTGATTGTTTTTGCAGGTTGTATGCAAAATACTCGGACACGTATTGTTCTGCTATTGTTTCTGTGTATTGCTCTGGATCCTTTCTATTACTTATTGCTGTTCAGGTATGGGCATTTGTCATCATACATCTTTGTTGTCTTATTTTCACTCTCCTTTTCTGTGTTTAGTAACTGAACAACCATGAAATATAGTGAAAGCTATGCTACATATATGTTAAAATTGTTTTCCCTAAATTGCAACCCCTTTGAAACACACAAACTGTATATGCTACGAAGTTGTGTGTTGTAAAGTTCTGTAAATAGGGTTATCAAATTTCAAAGTTATTCATAAACCGGTTGCTTTTTGGTATTGCATTCTTTCTTATTTTTTACTCATTGTTATACAGTCTGCATAAAAGTGTGGTGGGTTCTCAAAAATGTTTTATCTAAACTGGTAATTTTTTTTGTCTTATTTTTCTTAGACTGGTATTCTCTACATTCAGATTGTTAGATTGTATCGTTTTTTAGTTTTCACTTTTGAAAAGTCTCTTGCATATACCTTAGCAGTAATGCATATGAAGTATGGTATGTGACCTTTTGATGCCTTCTGTGTTTTGACATGTAGATGAGAAGGTTGTAGATTGTTCCAAATTGGTCAGCAAATGTTAATAACCTTATGCTATGATTGAATGTGATGTACAGGAAACAAAGAGGATGGTCTTTTTCTTGAAGGGACTTGCAGCAACCAATTCAGAGAAGGAGGATTTGGAAGTGTTTACAGGGGATCAGTTTTGGGATGGAAAACAAGTAGTTCTCAGTACTTTAAGTTTCTTTTTTCCATTCCAATATGAAATTTGTTGGTTACTGAGTTAATTTTAATAGTATATTTGACGTAATGAATATACAGGATCTTGTGATGAGGAAGAGTTTGCAGCAACATCGTATCATTTTGCTACCGCAAAGATCAGCGTTTATTATGAGAATGAATTTGATCTAATGAATGCTGTAACAAAAGAAGAATACGTAGCCTCCCTATAAAGGTATTTGTTCATCTCTAATTGATGAGCATTGATTTTGCTCTTTGCAACATTTTTCATTTCAAGCAAGGGGCAATGTTTCTTTTACTGCAAAATAGTCATTTATTACATTTGAAGCTTGGGAAGAAAAGAGGAACGAACCGCAGCAACGCACGGGCAAGTTTCCTAGTTTGAACTAGGATTCTGTGTAGACATTGTCATTGGAGCAACTCTACCTATTGCAAAGATGGCCGGTTTCTTTGGTTCAGGAAGACCAATCGAGTCATCATTTCCTAGCAACACAACCACAGCTGACATTGTTGGTCTTTCTTCAGGGTCTTCTTGCACACATAAAAGCGCAATCTGCAAATATTTCAAAACCTCTTCTTTTGGGCATCGTTCCGTCAACAAAGGTTCCACAAACTCCGACCCTTTTCCATCCTTCCATAGTGTCCATGCCTACCAAATAATCAAGTAAATATTGTTATTGATGCCTGCATTGCAGCTAAACTTGGTTAAGTGACACTATTACTCATAGGGGGCAAAGAAACATACGTATTCTACCAATGTCTTGGCATGTTCTGTGAGGTAGAAACCACTATTCCTTTTCCCACTTATAATCTCAAGCAAGACTACTCCAAAGCTGAAAACATCAGATTTTACAGAGAATAGTCCCTCCATTGCGTACTCCGGTGCCATGTAGCCGCTGTTTTGAAGGTAAGCAAATCATCAGCACACATATATTCTCTTTTCGATTATGGTAAAAAGTTGAAATACACATGCATAATCAGACTTACTGTGTTCCTACAACTCTTTTAGTGTTGGCCGTGTTCTGGTTGTCACAAAATATCCTTGCCATTCCAAAGTCTGATATTTTTGGAACCATTTCATGGTCCAACAACACATTGCTCGGCTTCAAGTCCCTATGAATGATCTTAAGCCGGGAATCCTCATGAAGATACAGAAGTCCTCTGGCGATTCCTTCAATGATGTTGTGATATGTTTGCCAATTGAGTTCAACTCGTCTTTCCAAATCTAAGAATTTCAGTGGTAATTAATTAAACCAATGCGGTTCATGGCATTGTCGTGGTGTCAAAGGGAGTATAATACAAAACCAGAATACAGATTAGGGGAATGAACAAACCAAAAATGAAAGTATCAAGGCTTTTGTTTGGCATGAACTCGTACAATAGCAGGTTTTCTTCTCCCTCAAAGCCACAAGCTAAAAGCCGCACCAGGTTTCTGTGCTGAAGCTTTGCAATAAGAGTGACTTCATTTCTAAACTCCTCTATGCCCTGCCCTGACTTTCTTGATAGTCTTTTAATCGCAACTTCTTTCCCATATAGCCAACCCTGAGAGTATTTCCAAAATTATTACATATATTTTTTGTCTTAATTACTCAGCCAGCTATGAACTATAAGAGATGTATCACCTTGTAAACAGCACCAAATCCACCTTGTCCAAGCTTGTTTGAATCTGAAAAGTCATCTGTAGAATTCCTTATTGTAGCTAGATCAATGAATGGCAGCTCTTCAGAACTTACCATTTTGTTTTCTTCTATGATTGTCACAGCAGTGGGGTTTAATAATTCAGGTAACAGTCCATGCTGGCTTCTTTCTTCATCTGCAGCAAGGTTAGAATAATTTTTAGTTGGCAATCCACTAATCCTACATAATTATATCATAATTAAACAGTATTGATCCATGTACCTTGGACATTTTCCATTCTCCTTCTCCTTCTCCTTCCCCGCCGAAGATAGACAGCACAAAGTACTATGAAAACTACTGGTAGTATAGTGGATACACATGTAACGACCACCTTCCAGGTCTTCCAATTGTCCCCTGTCAATTAATCTATTGTGAACTGATAATAGAATTATTCAATTTATTGCAAGTACACATGATTATCAATAGAACAGAAGAACAATTGAAGTCCCTAACCTTTGCGGCTGAAAAATTGGTAGAGCTCAAACCTCACATTACAATTCCTACTGACAATGGTTCCACCTTCAAGAGTAGAACAGCATTTCCGAAGCTCAGCAAGAGCGATTTCCAAACACTTATGGCATTCACTTCTAATAATGTCTCTGGTGCACTGTTGCAGGCCATAAATAGATTGGTTTCTGGAAAACTTCATATGAACGGTTGCAAACATATGCTTAGAAATATAGGCAGTCTGGTCCAAGAGCTTTTTCATTGAATTATTCAAAACATCATCAAACTGATTCGGATTTGATACATTCTTCTCCAGCTTATTCTTCTCAGGATACTTCCCGGTATAAACCATCAGTGAGAAGAACGGACTAGAGGAATAGTGAACTTGACATTGTTCATACCATATAATTGCTTCTTGATTTTTACACCTTTTCAAGATTTCCTGGCTTGCATCATGAACACAGCTCTGACAAACCGTGGAGTTCACATCCCCTCTACAAAGTGCTTGTCCATAGACTTGGTCAGGGCTATTGCCAATCGTGTCATTGTAGAAACCACCAGAGATTGAAGTGTTGGAAGACAAGGACTCAAGGAGCAGCTTGAGATTATTTTCAAATGGACTACTGGCAGTGTAGGATATAGATCCGGAATGACAATATTCGGAAAGAAAGTCTGCACCTGTAATGGTAGTATGCATGAAAAGTAGTATAATTATCAAAACCATAACTGAAAGTGGATCTCTAATTCTCTATGAATTTGTCAGGAACAGGTTCAAGAAAGACTCAAAACATACACACATTTAGGTCTGTGTGACTTCAATTCTGGCAACCGAAGTTCAACCACTTGTTGCATTCGGTTAAGCTCTTGGATCTGGACAGAAACTTCCTTGCTGAATCCAGGAAGGCTGAGATTCTTTATGATAGGGACTGGGAATAAATGGTCAAAGCTTCGATTATTATAGATAAGTATCAGGAATACTGTGTGCTGAGCAAGACAGTGATGTAAACCAATACCACTTCTGAATCAATCCCTTTCGCGCCTAGGTTGCATTCTATTCCTATTCTTAATATGAACGAATCATCTATAGCTAGCCTTTAAGGGTTCATAAACAGTTGTAAACTGTTGTACCGGAAACAATGAGCTTCAAAATGCGTGGAAGTTTTTCTTTATTATTCTTCTGGTTTCTCAGTTGTATTTTATTTTTTTATTTTATTTGTAATAAATAACTCACACCCTAATATGTCAATGAGATTTAAACCTACGACCTTAAAGTTATTAGTTAACACCTTAACCAACCAGATCACCGCTTTGTTTTATAGATAATACTGTGAAGTTGGTACTTGCATCCAGCACATCAATAACACGAGCAGTTATAGTGTTCCCACAATGTACATATATAGATATATTTTTCAATTGCAATTCCAAATTAGGAACTCATTTTATTTATTTATTAGAGGACTAACTTTGTGCCTGATCTGCAGAAGGCAGGTATGTTTTTCCTGGGAGGCTGGAAGAACAGAGCATCAATTCCACGCATAGAAATTTCGATGCCAGTACGAATATCAGATCTATTAGCGTGGTGCTATGCTGGAAACTGTTAGTCCATTATAAGAGCTACTAACAGCACCAGCCTTATTATGTACATCAACAAATGTTCCAATGGAGAATGCTGGTTTTCCAGGTTGGCTAAGATTTACAGTTTCACTCTTCAACATTACAACAGCAGAAGACATGGTTGGCCTGTCATATGCATCTTCTTGAACACACAACAATCCAATATGAAGATATCTCAAAAACTCATCTGAATCACACGAACTAACCAGCAATGGATCAATCAGCTCCAGTCCATTTCCTTCATTCCATAATTTCCATGCCTGCATATCATCTTTCCATGTGATACAACCACTTAGAAACTTAAGAAAGTGCTGTGCAATAAATTAAAACTTACATATGATGGGAAACTGGCACGCATTGTGTGATGAAAGCCAGCGTTCATTCTCCCAGTTATTATCTCAAGCAGGAGTACTCCAAAGCTAAAGACATCAGACTTGAAAGAATATAGTCCCTCCATTGCATATTCTGGAGCCATGTATCCACTGTTGCAATAGAGATTTTCGATTAGATGTAAAGAAACATGCAAGTCTACACAAGAATCATTTAAAAACTGAATTTATGTGTACTAAGGTCAAGCCATGAGTGTGAAAGGCCATGTCAATATCTTGTGACAGATGGGGCAAAATCTGTACTATAAAATTATACCAGAACAATTCTCTGTAAATTTGAAATTGCAAAAGTAGAGATCAAGCACTTACTAAGTCCCAACTATAATAGCAGTGTTAGCTTGTCCTTCACTTCCTGCAAAGATCCTAGCCATTCCAAAATCTGAGATCTTTGGGTTCATCTCATTGTCCAACAATACATTGCTAGCTTTCAGGTCTCTGTGGATGATTCTAAGGCGAGAGTCCTCATGCAAATAGAGAATTCCCCTTGCAATTCCAGTAATAATGTTTTTGCGTCCGGTCCAATCAAGTTGTGCACCTTTCTTTGAATCTAGTCATAATAAGCATAAATCATTGAATAACACAAATTGGCTTAGAATCATATAATGGTTTATTGGCCGTATAAATTGAAGATAAATTAAACTGACAGCAAGATAAATAAATCAGCACACCAAAAAGAATGACATCTAGGCTGCTATTTGGCATGTATTCATAGACAAGAAGCGTTTCCTCTCCTTCTACACAATAACACAAAAGCTGGACGAGATTTTTATGTTGAAGATTCATTATCAGTTGAACCTCAGTTGTGAATTCCTCTGGACCTTGCTCGGAACAGCACGAAAGCCTCTTTATCGCCACTACCTTTCCATCATTCATGATACCCTGAGAAATTATGAACCAAACAAAACAAAGTCATACCAAACAGATTATAAATACAACCATTCAGGTTTCCTACAGTTCATAAGTTTTTATATCATTAACAGCAATGTTATATTATCGTCCAAAATATTGGACTAGAAATACTGTTCTTACCTTGTAAACAGGACCAAAACCGCCTTCCCCAAGTTTATTTGACTCGGAGAAATTGGAAGTAGCTTCTAGTATAGATGCAAAGCTGATATTGGGGTACTCCTGAGCTCTTATGTTGTTCCTTCCTATAAACTGATTTTCATGGACAACTGTAGGTAAACCTAAAGTTGCACTATTGTCTACAGATGGAGTAAAAAAAAAAAGTCTGCATCAGAAAATGATCAGTTAACTTTAAAATAAATTTTCTATAAGCATTCAATATCATTACCTTTTATGTTTCTCCTTTTCATTGCAAGAAAGATACAGAGACCAAAAAATACTAAAGCCAGGCATGCTGATATGCTCACAAGGGTTGTAATCGACCAAAATTTATTTCCACCTGATTTAGGCAAGCATTTGAAATAATCAAATAAATAATCTGATTTCCTTGTGAAGAAAGCTATATATAGTAACATGCATAATGATAAACACTTTGAAAGCACTTACCCTTACCCTTAGAAGCTTGTGTTCCATCATCGTAGAATGAGTATAACTCATACCTCAGATAACAATTACGACTGAGAAGTCTTGCACCCATGGCGAAGAAATATTCTCTTAAAACCTCTTTTGTGGCGTTCCGAAGGCACTGATCACAATCACTTCCAGATAAATCGGTAGTGCACTGGACAAGTGCATATATCACCTCTTCTCCAAGGAGCACTTTTCCAGTCGCATACATCTTATTAGGGAAAGAATCATTATCAGCCACTTGCATAGAGAGATTACTAAGCTTCTGATTCACAACAGACTTAAACTTTTGTGGGTCTGTAATATTCAGTTTGTTGACTTGAAGAATGTAGTTGGACATATCTAATCTGCCAGAGAAATTCTTATTGGAGTAGCGCAGCTGACACGCTTCCAACCATACAATTGCTTCTTTTGACATCGGACAAACATTCATGATGAATGCTTGTGCTTGGCCTATGCACTTCTGACAAGTATCATACGGAACAAAGCCGAGGCACATATAGAGAGCATAAACTCTATCTGGTGGATTTCCAATTGAAGCACTTTCCAACTTGGAAACAGAAGCTTTGGAATGTAATAATCCGAGTATACTCTTAACGTTTTCTTGAAACGTACTACCGCCTGCAAAGTCATTAGTAACAACTGAGCATACATTATAAGGAGGGTCATCATAAGGTTGTGCAGCACAAGCAAAGTTAAAAAAGAGAGTCATGAATAAACAAAGCAAAAGCACCAGAAAGGTTTTCATGACACCAAGGAAATGAACTATGTTTTCTCTGTCAAATTTTGCAGCACAAATATATGATCATCTAAAATCATACCAAAATATTCTTTATTTATAGACTAATAGACCTTTCGGCTACAAGTATGCGTTCAACATTAAACATCAAGCTTTCAGTGTGGAAAAATATAGCATCTGGATTCATGAGACGATTTAGTCTAATCCAATGGGCTGTAGATTCCTGGAACCTGTTTGATCTCCTTAGTTTACTATTCAGCCATGCATGTACGTAAAAGTCTGAGGACGTATTGACCAAAACTAATACTACGAAAAAGATAATGACAGATACTTCACTGCCAAAGCTTAATTAGAATAAAATTGGAACTTGCTTGGAATTTTTTGTGGGTCTGTGGTCTATTCTGATTCTGATGCAAGATATTAAAAGAACATTGCTTTTGGCAGCAGTACAATGTCTCATCAGAAATTCAATCTTTGACTAAATATAAAGATTTGCCAGATTTATTGAGGCAATTACACAAACAGGTGGTGAGCAAAATTGAACCAATTCACCAAAATGACAATGCAAACAAATTTCAGGGCTTAGTACCTTCAACCTTTCTCGTTGAAGGTAACGACCGGCGACGGCTTTGCTCTTAAGAGCCCTCTTGCTGACGTAACGCCCACGCTGAGCTTCAGCCTTCTCTGCTGCCATGGCGGCTTCCCAACGCGCGCTTTTCTTATTTCTTCTGTGCTAAACTGAAAAGTCAATATTGCCTGCGGATGTATACATAGGCCTGGTGGGGGTTTGCTATATGTTTTCAATTAAATTATTATAGTAATATGTATATAAAAAAAGTGAACCGCCCACGTTTATCCCCACCCACGTGATGTTTCTCCTTTTATATAAAAAAAATCAAAATTAATATAAAAATAAAATAAGAAAATCAAAATAACATTAAATAAAAAATTATATTCTTATTAGAACTAGAGTCACAAACTTTATATTTTTTTTTTTTGTAGATGAACAAGGTGTTCATTTACAAGATTTTGGATGTTGCAGGATTGTTGCCTTATTGATTTTGTTGATTAAAAATTTTATATTAATGTTATGTTATTGTATTTACAACTTTTAACTTATAATACAATAATTCAGTTTATACGATCTAATGATTAACATTATTTTTTTTTAACGATTGGTATTATATATATATATGAACCCCCCAAGATAACTCTTGGCTCAGCCACTGGCCTCCACGGTTCAATTTATTTACCATATCAGCAGCGGCGAATCCAGGATGAAAATCTCATATGGGCTAAATGTAACGTAAAAAAAAAATTAGAGTGCTTAATAGAGGCTTGTGAACTTAAACATAATGACGGTTGAACTTTACTAAACCATGTGCTGATATCTTTTGATCTAGGCCTTTTGACACTATTAATTTGTTCATCTGACATTCTGTAATTCCAAATAAAATTTCTAACAATTATTAATGCAAAACTTAACAAGACAACAATTCAATTGAATAAGCATACTAGTAGCCTAGTTCATTCAATTAACACACAAGCGATAGAGTATAAGTTATACAGTTATACATACTTGGACCGCTGGACGCAAAGCAAGAGGCCAGGAGCAGCCGAGCAGGAAGACTGGAGGAGCAGCCGAGCAGGAGGACTGGAGGACGACGACGAGCAGGCAGAGGCGCGAACGAAACTTGTGGCTATTGGCTGCAGTCACTGAGGGATCTACACAATCGACAGTGTTTTAGGGTTTTTTTTTAACTGGGTCTGATAGAATTTTTGGCCCAATATCTCACCTGGGCTGGATCCGCCACTGCATATCAGCCGTATCTGTTGTTGAAGACTATAATTTAGCACTGACATTATGGAATTGAGGGGGTGACCATAGAAAGGAAGAGAAAGATCACTACTGCCATACTTCAGCAACTATTAGCTACTAGCTAACTCCCCCAACGGTTGTAATATTATGTAATAACAAATTAATAATTACAGGGTGCTTAACTTGGGGTCTTGAAATGGCCAAAGCCAAGCAATATTCAAGCATGAATGGATGAACTACGTACAACATTAGTCATCTAATTCAGTGTGGGATATCATCAGAAACCGTTAAACCGTTTACAGAGCAACCAGGTAAATCCCCTAATGTATGGCCCTGATCATTGATACATCTTCCTGTAAAGAACGCAGGTCGATCAGGTTTAGCAAGGCTGATGCTTTCGCTCTTTAACATCAGAACAACCGACGACATGGTTGGCCTTTTGTTTGCGTCTTCTTGAACACACAATAATCCAATGTGGATGTATCTCAAGAACTCATTTGGACTGCATGAATCTTTCAGCAACGGATCCATCAACTCCAACACTTTCCCATCATTCCATAATTGCCAAGCCTGCATGCGATCACTGAGTAAAAATAGAATTAATCATTTCTAATTGACCAAAAAGATTAACTAACTTGTTAACTACAACAATTAATTGCAGGTAAAAACCTTACATAACTGAGAAGAGTCGGTGCAGAAGTTGTGGGATGAAAGCCTAGAAAGTTCTTTCTTCCCGATATGATCTCAAGCAAGAGTATTCCGAAGCTGAAGACATCCGATTTTATAGAATACAATCCCTCCATTGCATGTTCTGGAGCCATGTAACCACTAAAGTGGTTGCAAAATCACATAGAATGTTAAAACATAAAATTTGAGAGTATATATATAATAGGTACATATAGAGTTAGTTACAAGTTACAACTTACTAAGTGCCAACAAATGGGTGTTTCCTTGAGTGATACGGATCAGGTATCGAGAACAGGCCTCCAACAGTACTCAACAGACACCAAAAATAAGGAGTAGAAAACTCGTATAAAAGGGCAAATCTATGCCGCAAATAAACTGATTTAATTTATAAAACATAAGCTCCCTAACAACTATTACAATACCCATATTTATATGGTTTACAATACTTGGAGAATAAGTAGGCTAAAGCTAAAAAGGAAAGCTAATTAAACGTAAATCCTAATAATTATAAAATAATTTCCTAAAACTATCTCCATAACAAAATATCAAATATTATGAATCTATAATATAATATTGCCTTATATGCTCCTGCATCAGACTCCCTTGGTTGGAAAGAATTCGTCCTCGAATTTGAACCATTGATTGTAGAAAATACATACAAAATCTTTCACTGCTTCAAATCTTCTTTTGACAAATTCGTTTGCAATTGAATTCTTCATTTCCAAATAAATAGATATTTAGAATAAATACTTGATCTTGATCCAATAAATTTTCTATTCAACTCCAATCTCGCAATCCCAAAATTTCCTTCACAATCATTGATGTGATTGACAATATTAACTACGACTTTGAGAATCTGCATAATGAAGACATTAACTCCAAGAAAATCAACAAAATTATGGTCAGTATCGTTCTTCAATGCCTTGATCACGTCCTTATTAGTGTCTTCATCTTCTTCCATACCACAATTGCCACAGCAAGCCTAAAAAAACAATCACCATAAATTGGTGGCTTACTAAAATCCACAACACTATCTTTTTTTTTCTGAATTATTATTGACTGAAAAAGCAAAGATAGAATTTGAACCTTCATAGTCAAAACTAACAGACTCTTCCCTTTCATCCGACTCACACAATGGAGCACAACAATGAAATGGGCCATCGCATATCTTCTCGTCAGAACTGTCACCATCTTGGTTGAAAGTTTCGATGCGATCAATACGTTGATGATAGGTGGTAACGTCTCTCTCCACAGAACTGGGAGATGAAAACAAAGCATTGCAACACACCAATAGATGGAACTATTTGAAAGTGTAATTTAGATCAGGAACTCAAAACTACTGCGTCAGTAAAACTTGACTGGAAGATCAAATATCAACCACTTACTAAGTCCCAACTATTGTAGCAGTATTAGCTTGTCCTTCACTTCCTGCAAAGATCCTTGCCATGCCAAAGTCTGAGATCTTTGGATTCATCTCATTGTCCAATAATACATTGCTAGCTTTCAAGTCTCTATGGATTATTCTATGTCGAGAATCCTCGTGCAAATAAAGTATTCCCCTTGCAATTCCACTGATGATGCTCACACGTCCGCTCCAATCAAGTTGTGCACGTTTCGTTGAATCTAACAATTCATTATAAGCAAGGAAGTCCTAGATTAAGATCCATCTTAAGAAAATATCTTCAATAAAATAAAAAACTGAATGAGAAATAACACTAACCAAAGAGGATGACATCTAAGCTGCTCTTTGGCATGTATTCATATACAAGCAGTTTTTCTTCTTTCTCAACACAGAAACCTAAGAGCCCGACAAGATTCTTATGCTGAAGTTTCATTATCAGTAGAACCTCATTTGTAAATTCCTCCGAACCTTGCTCAG
Organism: Fragaria x ananassa; assembly: GCA_034370585.1. Classification (NCBI taxonomy): domain Eukaryota; kingdom Viridiplantae; phylum Streptophyta; class Magnoliopsida; order Rosales; family Rosaceae; genus Fragaria; species Fragaria x ananassa. The sequence continues at coordinate 1,226,291 of CP139764.1, read as the reverse complement.
AACAGCTTGAAAGCCTCTTGATTGCCACTTCCTTTCCATCCCTCAGTACACCCTGAGTAATTAAGACCACATTCATTTATCAAAAGAGAGAAGATACTAAAAAAGCAGATACTGTGTACCAAAATATAGTTATATACTGAGTTTACATGTGAAACAATGTTACTACCTTGTAAACTGGACCAAAACCACCTTCCCCAAGCTTATTTGAATCAGAGAATTTGTTAGTAGCTGCGTGTATAGAGGCCAAACTAATATTGGGGTACTCCTGAGCTTTTGTGTCATTCTCTTTATAGAACAAATCATGCTGTCCTAAAATTTCTCTATTCCCTGAACAAACACAAGAGACCTGCCTTATGGAAATGACTAGAGGGATCAGCTGTTAGAGGTAAAATTCAGAACAATCGTACCTCTTTTCTTCGATTTTCTCATTGCAAGACAGACATAGGAAACTACTAGTATCCCCAGGCATGCTGACAGAATAGTAAGGATTGTGATCCACCATATTTTCCTGCCTGCATTTAGGAGAAATCATTGGCAGTTTATAATTGATTTCCCTTGTGAGATATGCATTGAGTTGCAAAATTTGTGTCCAAACAGAGACAATGTTTTCAAGTACTCACCTCCTCCTTTGTTGTTAGGAATAGGAGATTCAAACTTTGCCCCCTCATAGAATGCATAAAGCTCATACCTCAGATAACAACTACGACTGAGAAGTCTCGCACCGATGGAGAAATAGAATGCTTTTAAAACATCTTCTATGGCTCTATCAAGACACAAATCACATTCATCCCCAGATAAGTCTGTAGTGCACTGCACAAGAGCATATACGATTTTATCTTGAAAGGCAACTTCTCCAGTGGCATACATGTTCAGTGACTGATTAAAAGCCGCCTGCTTAGCAAGTTCACTCAGTGTCTTGTTCACAACTGTCTCAAAATTTTCAGGGGCTGAAATATTCTTAGTGTTAGCTAAGGGGATGTTGTCATCTACATTCAATCTGCCAAAGAAATTCTGATTCGAGTAGCGCAGTTGACAATCATCCTCCCATACAACCGCTTCTTTGGAGTTGGGACATATGTTTGCAATGTCTTGTTGCGCCATGTTTATGCAACCATGACAGGAACTGAGATCAAGATAGTTGAGGCACATGTAGATAGCAAAGACTTTATCTGGCTCATTTCCAAAGGATGTATTGTACAACTTGGAAACAGAAGCATTGGAAGGCAATGAATTGAGCAAAGTGTTGAGGTTTTCCGCAAACGTACTATTATCTGAATAGAAGGAAGAGTTTGAGCATAGCTTATATGGAGGGTCAGCATAAGCAAGATGATCACAAAGAAGAGTGATGATGAAAGAACAAAGCAAAAGCAGTTCAGGAAAACGAAACATAATTTGGTTTCTAGTTCTTGAACTATGAACAACCATCATCCAAGTCTACAACAACAGCAAAAGATTCATACAAATTGGTCCAATGCTTTCAGCATATTAATATAAGCTTCGAATGGAACAATTGGCTCAAGCTTATTGTTTGCCAAGTAATTTCTGGGCCAGAGTGTTTGACTTCAATGCATTCAATTGGCTGTAATTTCCAGGAAAGTCTACATCTTTGTTCACTATTCATTGGTATGAGTTTTAAATATTCATTGACTTGAGCTAATATGATATACAATGACAAACACGAGAAACAGATCTTCAAGATAAAACTAAAAACTACATCCATGGCTAAATGGGTGGTAAGAATCAATAAAGGACTAACTTTTATGGTAGATTCGGTGAAGCTCTTCATCTCTGTCATCTCCAAGACTGCAACTTCGAAACTTCCAAAGCCCTGACTTTGCTTCTATCACCAAAAAGATGGAAACTTTAGTAATGGGCCAGGCCCAATATAACTAAGACCAAACTGCCCCTCCACACAAACTCAAGTACTCAACTATTATTTGGTCCAGGTTTCAGAGAAGTAGGCACTTTCCCTCCTCAATTGAATCAGTAGTGAGATATGGCACTAGTGCTTAGAAGAGTTGCAGCTGCATTGGGATGCACGCCGCACCAAGTTCGAGTCTTGTCTCAATTGGGTTTTGGTGCTTGTTATAGTTCCATTGTTGGGTCTGATTCGTCTGGTAATACCCACCAACTGTTTGTGTTAATGTCTATGAGAGTTTTGGCATTGCTTAGTTACTTACCCTTTTATGTGCATATATGCTCTGTTTTGCAAGATTTCCAGAGTTGGCCTAATGGAGGTGGGTGCTTTCACAAGTCAGCCAGCATTGACCCAACAGCTTTTGTGGAGATTAGTGCTGTTGTGCATTCGAAAGCCGTTGTGGGTGAACATGTTTGTATTGGTTCTGGAGCTGTTATTGGACCTGGTGTTTCAGTTGGGCAATCGACGAAAATAGGGTAGTGAATCAGATTTTCTGTGATTTTGGACTTATGTTTTGTTTATGTCTTTTCTTGTTTGATTTTGATAGAATTGTCGGGTTTGTGATTTCTACAGCTACAATGTTTCACTTAGTAATTGCACTATAGGAGACTCTTGCATAATCCACAATGGCGCATGCATCGGTCAAGATGGTAATGTTCTTTACTGTAGGCTTTGATTCATTTTATGCAGCTAATGAAAGTGAAAAGAAAACAATCAACACGAAAGCATGTTTGCATGTAGATTGAAGTAACCGAAGTTGTTATGATTGTTAGGAATATTGGTTTGATGTCGCCGATTGATATATACATATGATCTTTGATGTTGTCTAACTACAGGATTTGGGTTTATGGTGGATGAGAATGGGAAAATGTTAAAGAAGCCTCAGGTTAGTGATTTTTCTTTGTAATATTTTTCTCTTTGTAAAGGTTATGTATGCATTTTCAAGTACTGTAGAGAACAAGAAATGGAAGGATCTGATTGTATTTCTTTCTTGTTCTTCTCTCCACCCCAAGATGATGAATGCTAGGATAGGTAACTGTGTGGAGATTGGTGCAAATACATGCATTGACAGGGGAAGGTCAGACCTATGCCCTTTGGAGTGGTTGAAATTTGTACTCTGGTTGTGTATAAGTTTGAATACTGATAAGTGACTTTCATGGTTGATGCAGTTGGAGAGATACCGTTGTAGGAGATCATTCGAAGATTGATAATTTAGTTCAGGTAGACTTTTGCCTTTCGTTGCCCAGAAAAAAGACATGTCTTTTGCTTTGTTAACTTTCCAGGGATCTACAATTACCTGTTTGCTCGGGTTTACAGATTGGTCATAATGTAGTTATTGGGGAGAACTGCATGCTTTGTGGTCAAGTTGGGATTGCAGGCTCAGTAACGTATGTTCTATCTCTCCCTCTCCTAGTTTCATTTCTCATTTCAAGCCATGGTACAGGATTCACTTCCACTGTAATGGCTGAGTTGACATTTCAAAAATGTGCCAAAACTAATTTAGGACCGTCTTCTTCCTCATGTAGGGTAGGAGACTATGTGACTATGGGAGGAAGGGTAGCAGTTCGTGACCATATTTCCATTGTATCAAAGGTATTTGCACTAAGAGCCAGTCGAGTGCCTAAACTTTCATGACCTGTGACTTGTTATTAATGTGATATTTTAGTTATGTATCGTATCAGTTTCTTGTTGTAAGAACTGCCAAACTGTAACTTCTCTTTTCTATAGTCATCTGGTTCTTTTTCATCCATGCCCATCATTTGAGCGAGTAGTATGGTTGAAAAATATAAATATGCATTGAATTTCCAGGTACGGCTTGCTGCTACTAGCTGTGTCACGAGGGACATTAAAGAAGCTGGAGATTACGGTGGCTTCCCAGCTGTAAGTATCATTGTGAAAATGAAAGAAAAGAAAATGCTTTCTTCATAATGGTGCTCTGTGTTTGATGTACATGCGCAAATGGTATTAAATTGATATGCGGATAATGTATTGTTTGGTTGCTTTTCAGGTTCCAATCCGTGAGTGGCGAAGACAAGTTGTGATCCACAGTCAAACAACAATAAAGCGGAACCCTTAGCATCACCGCATGCTACCAGACCCTTGTATGGTGACATGAGCTTGTGAAGAAGAAGCATATTACTTACAAGAAGAAGCTAACAACTTCATGCGTTCACCAGTTCACATACTTCCTGGTAGAAAAATGTTGCACATTTGAACCTAACGGTACGCCAAAGAGCTAGTTACTATATGTAGGAATTCTGACATAGTCATTACTGCAATTTGTTTCTGCTTTACTATGTGCCATAGAAACTCCATCAACTATTTTGATATTGGTCGGTGAATAATTATAAGCAGACCTTTTATTTTATTTTTCTATCATTATACCAATATAAAAGAAGCTTAGTAGAGATACTTCTACAACAGTAACAGAAGGAATGATGAGCAATAGAATCAAAAACATTTGTAAACTAGGTTAGATGATATACCTAATATCGAAGACTATTCCTCCTCAGTTTCTTGGAAGCATGACTTTGCTTGATTTTCTTCTTACGAGAAAGCTTGCCGTCTTTACCTATTTGTAATAAACCTTACAAGTCTAGCACATGATGCCTCTTGGTTCCCCATGTTTTGTATCGAATCTAGTTAGTAAAGTCACCTTCAATTCTGCAGTTGAATTTGATATTGTACTGCGAACAACTCTCCACACTTGTGGATTGGCATCCATATAATCAATCACTGTATGCCGTCTGCTTCTGCCAGTTCCTTGATGAAAAGGAGGTATGGTTTTGTCTGCAACTTTATCCTGCCCATGATAGAACGTCAAGAGTGAGGTATCATAGTAAATACTGCAGTATGTGTTAGAGTTTTTTTATTTCAAGGGCATATACAATAGAGCCATTCTGACCCCTATTCTCCAAACCAGACTTTGGGATGGTGATATCCACAATGGTATAACTAGGGGATTTTGGCTGAAATATTAGCCACAGAAAAAAGGCCAGAAAACCCAAAATGGCCAAAGTTTCTAGAACACACGCATAGTAATACGTCTTTTCACTTTCACACATTTTTCCAATTGAGGATCAGACTGTCACCTGATTTTAGTCTATCAGAGAATTGAGAAGGAGAAGAGGAAGGTGGTGTATTAATGTGCACTAAGAACCTCACTGCTAGATAAGTGCAGTTACTTGCTATCTAAGTCACAACGGGTTATGTTCTTGTCTTTTAGAGTGGGGCAAAATTATACTTGCTCTTCAAAAGCCTAAGAAGAATTTGCTAAAGGTAAAACAGGTCCAGAGGAAGGAAAAGACTAAATTAAAGCTGTTAGTTTGTGATCAACCCAGAGATTAGGCTGGCTTCCCAGCTGTAAGTATCATCTTAAAAATGACAGAAATGAACATGTTTTCTTCTCAATGGTGCAGGTTGATTGGTGTACATTTGCGCATGTTATCGAATTGCTATGCAGATGATGTACTTTCTTCTCTTTTCAGGTTCCAATATGCGAATGGTCATGACAAGTTCCAAGCCACAAACGGATATCAAAATAGCGAAACCTTAATATATATACCACTAGAATTGAACCAGGTTCAACCCTTATGCTATTAAACCCATGTACTGTCATTATGTGCTTGTGAAAAACTTGACTATGCTCGGCAACGAGGTAACTATCTAGGAGTTGTGATTTATAGTCTCTAGTAAATATATTGGCTGCAACATTATGCACTGCAGAAACTCATGAACTTTTAGCTAGATAAGGCTGTTTTTTTATTACTTTATTAATATAAAGAGGCGGATAATTGATACTGCAATAGTAGAAGGTATTATCAGTTGTAGAAACAAAAGCATAAAAAACACATTCTAAAATAGTTTACATGATGACATCTAATCTATCAACCGAAGACTATTCCTCCTCAGTTTCTTGGAAGCATTCCTTAGCTTGATTTTCTTCTTCTTACCAGAAAGCTTGCCGTCTTTACCTATTGGTATTGTACCTTGCAAGTCTTGCCCATGTCGCTTACTCTTGATTCCCCATGTTTTGTATTGGATCTTAGTTAGCAAAGTCACCTTGAATTCTACAGTTGCATTCGATATTGAATTGCGAACAGCTCTCCACACCTGTGGATTGGCATCCATATCACCCAACTCTGAACGGGTTTTGCCTCTTCCTTGATGAAAAGGAGGTATGGTTTTCTCTGCAACTTTGTCCTGCCCATAATAGAACGTCAAGACTGAGGTATCATAAAAGATACTGGAGTCTTTGTTAGAGTTTTCAATTTCAAGAATATAAACAATAGAGCCATTCTGTGCCCCATTCTCTAAACCAGAGTTTGGAATGGTGATATCCACAATGGTATAACTAGGGGACTTCGGGCGTAAACTGAGCCAAAGAACTAAGGCCAGAAGACCCAAAAGGGCAAAAATTTCTAAGACGCACAAATAGAAATGCTTGTTTTCACTTTCACACATTTTTACGAATAATGATGAACAGATTGCCATATGATTTTTAAAAAAATCCATATATATGAAAGTTGAGAAGGGAGAAAAGTGATGTGATTGCTGAGAAAGTTAAGTTGAGAGAATATAAATGTGATTTCTTGCAATAAAAGTTAGAACAGAATATGTTCTTTTCTTCCAGAGTAGGGTTATGCGGTTATGCCCTATAGTTTCACTTGAAAAGCCTATGGATATTTGCTCAAGGCAAAATAGGTCAGCCAAGATGAGAGGAAAGCAAAGGCTAAACTGCTAAAGTAAAGCTATCAATTCATCGTCAACTTTTGCTGACTGGATATCAGTGCTGGACTTGAGCCTTTGCTTCTGCAATACGAGGCATAAAGACCATATAGAATAGAATAGGTAAAGGAAGAGAAAGAAATAAGAAAAGTAGATAACACAAGGCTAACAAGAGAAATCCGACAATTTTACATCTATGCAACTGGAACTGGGTTCACAATTTTACGTACATTAGATTAACAAGAGTAAAACGACATGATGGTGGTAAGTTCGCTTTTACATACCAGTGATACCACCAACTCCAAATTCCGCAGTTACTGTTTCTGAAACAGAGATGATCCTATGATAAGAAAGATGAAGAAGCCAAAGCAGAAAAGAGGCAACTACAAAAAGTACATATACATAAATTGTTTTGCTTGTTGTAAGCAATTTTGATAACCCAAAATACTTGCAAACTCAGTACAGAATACAGATGAACATCATGAACTGATAGCATAATTAATCCAGATTTCAATCAGATAGTAATGAAAGCAAATCAGTTGACCGAATTAACTATGCTGTTGAAGCAACAAATGAAGCATAACACAACTTCTGGTGGAACGGGGCCAACAGCAGAGTCGACCTTCCCGCTTTTGGCAGTTTTCTCCGGCACTGCTCCTCTCTCCGTTATTTTCTTCTCAAACCTCTCTACCTTCCTAATAGTAAAATGCTTTGTGTTTGAGCCCAGTGAACATTTTGGTCCAAGACCGCATAATAAGTTTACACCCAAATTAATATTTTACTGGACAGTAAATATCTACGTAAATATTAATTACATTCTTGGTCCACGCCGCACCGGCGAGCCTAAATTAATTGGATTTTCAAGTGATGACCCTTGAGCGAGACCATGCGAGTTGGATAGCAAAGTTCGCGTGCAGAAAGGACTTCGCATGGAGTGCAAAAATGGACTTCATGTAGGCGAGGCAAGATGGCTTCGCGTAGAAGTGGAGTCCTAATTGGCCAAACGAAGTACACTAAGGCAAGGCGAAGTGCATGAAGGCGAGGCGAGATGGCTCCGCGTAGGAGACTTCGCAAATAAGCAAGAGGCGGAGTCCACATGCACGTGACCACCTACGCCACATTTACCGTTGAAGATTCCTTCAAGTCTTTGACATGTTTTGGGCCAATACATGTGGCCCTTTTAATGAAAAAGTCTTTTAAGGCTCGCGAGCTTCAGGGGCACGTGAGATAAGCTTCGGGAGCACGCGAGATAGTTTTCTACAAGGACTGCGACACCTCGCGAGATAAGGATGTTCATAGTTCGAATCCGCATAGGAGTCTACAATTGAGTAGCGCGGAGACAGTGACCTATGCGAAGTGTGTTGTGCGACTGGACACGCGTCATGCAGATGGTTGGTTCGCGCGGGTAAAGCAGTGTCCTTGTGGTATTCTGCTTCGGAGTCCGACTTGGATTACGATTATATCTCTCCTGGCAGAATGCGAGCCACTATATAAAGGAGCTCGAAGGCTTACAAAAGAACTCTCTCTCACAACTTACTCAAACAGAAATACAATCAAACCTTCAACCCAGTTGATACATTCGAGCATCTCGAAACCCTAGTTCTAAACGCATCGCCTTAATTCTTAGAGCTATTTCAGACTCATCTCTAATCACCCCTAATCCCTTTTGTTGCTCTGCTCGCAACACACCGTGAGTATAAAATCGCTTAGTGTTTGTAATTCCTCATCCGCGAGGTGACACCTGAAGTCCTTCGCTTGATCAAGAAGTCAAGACCCGACGCACTCATTCCTCACCCGCGAGGTGGCACGCCCGCATCCCCTCTCTATTACTTTGATAGTTAATTACTTCTCTTCACCTTACTGAGGATCGTGGCCAATACATTTTGATTTTGTCATGGTGCGTTGGAGGTTAATAGACTTTCCCCTTTTTTCTTCAACTGCAAAAGCTTCTCACTTAAAGAGAATGTAGCACAGCTGCTTAATTAGCTCCTATTTATAAAGGCTCTATCCTAGCACTAGAAGAATTCATATTTCTGACAGGAGACCTCTTTTGTTCTGTGTTCTGTTATGATCACTTCTAATAGAATCCTAATATCTTCAGGATTTCATTAGTTCCCAAATGCCAAAAGCTATATAAACTTTTTGGCACCACTTGAAAACGAATTTCCTTTGCCTGTCGAAGTCACATCTTCTGATACCACCATACAGATTTGAAGAAACCAAACCCGATGACCCCAAATAAAAGGAACATTTATTTGACAAATCTCAAAGTACCACGACCAACGGTTGTTATAGCATAGAAGTTTCATATTGTACATATTTGGATTATTATTTCTCCTTATGCTTTGCTTAATTAGCAAAAAATTTTCGACAATTAAAGAATAATCTTTGACAGCTTAAACAAGAAGCTGAATCCGAGGAAACATTCGTATGAAAGAAAATTAAGACTTAATTGTACCAGAAAATAAGAGAATATTGCATAATCCATGCATGTATAAATTATCACTTAAACTAATTAAATTATACATGCAACAAATGAAGTAACAACTGTCACTATACAATCATGGAAGAACCAAACCTAATAACCCCAAAAGCAGCTACAAATCAAATTCAATTACAAAACGAGAAATCTTAACTAAGTGAAATAGACTGGACATCTCTTATCTTTAGAAGTGGCCAGGATCTGGCCATCTTGGCCTACGCCAATATCACAGTTTGCGTGAACACGGTGGCGCTTACTATTCCAGGTCGAAATCTTGAACCTAATCGTCGACGTTAAATCTAAGCGAAACACCACGTTCCCTTTAGCACGATCATTCATGAACTCCGACCACCGTTGGCTACTTACCGTCAAGCTGGCACCTGTAAACGATCCATCTACGGTTGTTGTGTTCTTGGGACCTTGATAAAATGGCGGCAATAATGATGAGATAAAACCAATCCTTTGGTCCTTATAGTAAACCGCCCCGTCCGTGGAATCATAATATATGCCAATATTATGGTTCGCATTACGGGCGCTGGCATTGAACGATATCACTGCATTTTCGAACCCCGATGCTTGGTTCAAATCTGGTACTGAGAATTGATGGATATGAAACCTGGGACGGTGAGGTCGGAGACTAAGCCATAGTATGAAAGTTATCATACCAACAACAAGAAGGAGAGCCAAGAAAATGGTACATATGAGCTTGGACGCCCGGGTGGTGAGGCTTTCTTTGACCCGATGGGCGTAGTACCGGGCAGTGTGCTGACGCTTGATGGGTTGGGGCTGCGGGGTTGACACTGGCAACCGGGAGGAGTACATGTTTTTGGGGAGGAAGAGGAACGAACTGGAAGAGTCGAATAGGGTTTTGAAGAGAGCAATTTGATGAATACGACAACGGTTTTGGAAGTGTTTTTGTAGTGAAGAAGATGATGGGGAAGTGAAGGGAAGTTAAAGCATTTCGGGTCTTTTTGCATGGAGAAAGCAAAGAATAATGCCAGACTGACATTGTTATACCAATTGGTTTATGTTCGTGTGCATTACATAGGACTACATCGTTAACAATCGTACATAAACTTGTACGTATTCGAGAAAGGTATAAAGAAGGTTCCCTAAGAATTGTGAAAGGTATATATACGATCGAATTTTCCTGAGAATGCATGATGTTGTGAGCTGGTGTGGTCCAATGTTTGCATATACGTACGTATATTTTCATATCGGTAGCTGGAGTGATCAAAATACGTAATTTCTTATTCGGCTGCATATTATCTTTGCATTGTTGTAAGGAAGAAAATAAGATGCTAGTGATCGAACATTCGAACCTTGATTGTAAAAAACCTAAAGGTAATAATAGATTGCCCTAAAGTATAAAGGGTTGCTCGAAGATACTAATCATATGTACTTTTAACATTACATTTGGTATATTTGGTACATTATAACTACTTTTATTGCTAATTCTGATTTAATTAGTTATTTAACTCGTAACGACATTTCAACCTATTGCGTACACCAATAACGAGTTGTAGTAAAAAATTCAAAGAATTAGACTGAAAATGCTAGTTGGTTATGAAGAAAAGTACTAACGATCGCGAATTAAGTAATCGATGAACCAAATAGTTATACATGTATATGCATGAAATTAATAATAAATCTATTTGATTATTTGAAAATGTTAAATTAATCACTAAATAGAATACTAATCTCTTCTCTACTACTATAAAGTCAGGCCCTAAAAAGTTTCATCAAATTGTGAACTTCCATAATTACCCTTAATAAATCAACTAACACAAATACAAACTAAGGATTGTTATAGTAAAATCAAAATCAAAATCAAAATCAAAACAAATTAAATAAATAAATAATCATAAAAACTACCGATTAGTATAACGAATAACTGTATAATACGGTAAACTTAATTAGTTGCTCACGCTTATCTTTAGTTGATCATGATTATGATTCCGTGCAAATATGCACGGATAACAAATGCCAATCTGAGAGACATGAAATCACCAAGAATTCAAACAAATAGAACATGTATCATTATGGGAACAGATCGATAAGCTTAATTGATCATGTTCGATACGATCCTTGAAAAACTAATTGATCTTGCTGCACACTTTCCTGATCTCTCCTGCATTCCCCGTGAGAACTCCGATCCTTCCCATGTTCACCATTGAAACACCAAAATCCTTCAAGAAACTAGCTTCTCCCTTTGGTACGGCATGGCTTGTCACGTAAGCTTTGGTTTCACTGTCATCAAGAAGAGCTGCATCTGACTGAAAGAGACCCCTTCTCTTGGCCACAAGAGTATAATAAGAACCGTCAAATGTTTTGAAACTCCCAGGATCCATCTCAACGAGAGTAGTTTGGTCGTTGGGCTTGCATTTCATCTTCAACTTTGCAATGTAGTTGCCATCCAAGGCGGGATCGGTATCGTTTACGTTCTTTCCGGTGAAGTTATAAAGACGGTTGGTGAAGGAAGAGCAGTGAGATGTCCCGATGGTGTGACTCCCTGATCATGTAAATCATATAGTTAATGAAGTTATACATCGAATAACTTTAGTACTAGATCTGATCCATATACTATATTTGGTGGACATGGTACATTAGGTATATATATACCTGATAGTACTACAAGATCTTTAGCGCTTAGACCCTTTGATGCAAAGCTTGATTTTAATGAAGAGATGTTTGAACTAGGTGCTGGGAGATTTCGCAAGGCATCTATCATGTTTGATACATTACCATCTCTTCGTCCAGTTTCAACATCCCAACGTAATCCCATGTCCTGATCCATGTCAATTAGGTCAATGTTAGGAAATATGATCTACGATGTATATCAAACTATACATGCCAAATAATAATATGAACTCCTTACCGCGACAACCACATCTCTAGCTACAATGGCTAAGATGTCTGAGCATGAAACCACTCCAGGGCATGCCTTTTCCAAAGCCGACTTAACTCTGTCAATTACTCCATACCCTCGAAGACTTAGGTTTGGAATTGCATCCTTCTCGGCTTGGTTCGATGAGGAATTCAGTAGCACTGAACCGTCGCAACCCTGCATATTCGAATTACGTTAGCCATTGATTCAAATAGTCATGATATAGGGCAAAAAATCAAAACAGATAACTTAAACAAGATGGATGATCGAGTTGATCCAGTTACACTGACCCTGACAAAGCAATCATGGAAATGCATTCTCAGCAAAGGACCAGCAAGTGAAGGTGCTACCGACATGGTTTGAGCGATAACCTTCTTCACTATGGCCTCAGCTTCCGGGCACGACTTCGCATAGAACCCTACTTTCAGTCCCTGTGCATTTGCACAGTCAAGAACAGAAAGCAGAACGATTCCTTGGATCAGGAGGAAGATGAGCTTTGAAGTAGCAGCCATGTCCTAATCACAGAGACAAAGAAGCTTCTCAGGGATTAGTTGGGTTCTTGTGTAGCTACAATACTAATTAGCACATGTTTTATATAGTAAGGTTCTTGTGTAGCTACAATCTAACTAGCGCAGGTTTTATAAAGTAACTAGGGCACCCACACTAAGAGTGTCTGTCAATCTGTCATTACTTGGCGTTTCGATTGACTTTGGATTGGTTGTGCTGTCTTGTTTGAATCTCTGATATAACTACTCGGGATATTAGTAATCATATGCAATGGACACATGAGATGCATTATAAACCCAATTAGTTAATTCATGGGATAGTATTTGAATATAAGCCTGAAGCTCCATGAGCATTTGCTCTGGAATATATTAGGGAGCTCGGTCTCTTCATTACCTCAAGGGCGCAAAAGAAGAGTTGACCTTAGTTTGCAAGCAAGCATGTTCTATATGGCTAGCTAGATGATCGAACCAATTATACCCCAGTTCTCCGCTGACAGTTTACCAGATGCTACAATCATCCTGCTCATAAACCAATGGAAACTGGGCACTTTTGCCACTCCAGCTAGGAGATTGACCAATATTATAGTTAATTTCTTGCAAAATTAGATCATATTCTCATTACTTATTGATTTGGAAGCAAAGCATGAACTTATGCCTGTTTTTAGTGTCTTAATTAACCCTGACTCCAACAATATCCTATTTCAGTATCCAATTCATATGGTTTTTATTAAGAGATTCAGCGAGATTTTTCCTTCTTTCTTTTTGAACTCGAAGAACAGAGACCTGACCAATTCCTCAGTTAAAATAAATCATCTATGTTATCCTTGCGATCGGAAAAAATTTACAACTAAATATATATCACACTCAAAAGAACGTCTCATCGTACTTACTCCGATAGAGATTTCTGTTACAAAAGCTAAATATATATAGACAGAAGAAAAATAATCACACTCCATCATAAAGATATGATATAATCTTGTACGTCTTGCTTCCAACCACGTACATTAGATTCCTTTTAGATTCCTTTTAGATGACCAAATGATTCATGTCTGATTAACTTTTGCAATGATGATCTTCAAAAACTGCCTACAAGATCTGTGCTAGTGTCAAAATAGTGAAATACATTATATATAAAATTTGAATGTTAGTTTATCTTGCTTGATTAGTGCTGAAACGTTCTTACGAAATAATTAACTAATTGATCATGTACATGATTCTCGCCGGCCGGTCTTAAAGTCGAGAAAACATTAAGAGGAAACACGACCGACGACGAGAACATGCTTTGTAAACTGGAATGTCGTAAAGAATCAAAACTTCATCAGTAAACTATATATATATATATATATATATATATATATATATATATATATATATAGGGCCCTTCTAACGAGGGATCCCTTTTTTGTTCATTTCTAGGGATAGGTCCACACCATTAGATCTGTTTTTTAATGGGCTTGAATGGTTGAGATTAAAACAAAAAACTTAACACTTATGTCAAACCTACACCGTTCAATATTATTAAAAATAAATCCCTCATTTGGATGACTTAACGATCACCAAATTTTCTGAAAATTTGTAGAAATGATTTACTCATATAGGCCAACGAACTGAACGGTGAAGATTTGATTTTGTAATCGAAAAGTTCGTCAAATGATCTATCCCTAAAAATGAACAAAAAAAGGGATCCCTCATTGGAAGGGCCCTGTATATATATATATATATATATATATATATATATATCTCGTCCTGATTATAAGAAAAATTAATCCAGCTAGCTAGCAAGCACAAACCAATCCTCACACTCGAACATGCATAACCCAATTGCTTATATAGATCAAAGATAGTTGCTCCATTGAAGTCGTTTATTAAGCAACTTAATCTAGTAGATATCACACACTAATTAAATCACCGTAAAACTGGTCAAGAACAGTAATGATATCGATTAGTCTATATATGAAATACGACTATACGAGCGAGGCTCCACCGGTAGTTGCAAGTTGGAGAACAACAAGCAATACATGATGTATATCAAAACCACACGAAAAGATGGGGTCTGGAAATATTGCGTATACTCAATTACTAGTTCAACTAATTGTTAGCTCGTCGGGTTCTAGCTTATATATTCTTGGCTATCTATGATAATGCAACTGGAAACTAATAAGCCATATGTATAGAACTAATAATCCAAATTTACAGGTGATATCGATGGGATGGATCTATGACACTTGTCTAGCTAGTTTCATTATCGAAGGCGTCGTTACTCAAAACATACACCTTGCAATGCCAGCACCCCTTTGGAAATTAACCAAGATCGTTCCAATAATGCAACCGTTCAGCAGCAGCAGCAGAGTCGACACAAAAACATATGGTGATTTGTCATTATCAACAAATTTTGTCAATGGTGATCGACTAGGGTGGCTGATGCATGCTAGCTCTTGTGTTTGAACTGGTTAATTTCTTCTATTATACAAATTAATACATGCCTATGCGTACGTATGTAACATTACCTTATTTATAAACTTAATGACGATTACCGTTAGTTAGCAATCTCAGCGACCTATAAGTTGACTGAGGACCTTTTCAAGCGAGAGCCTAATTTTTTAACAGTGACCTATTTTTCTTTTTGATGAATTGAGTGTAGCAGTGGGCTATCTAGCACTCTAATTTGTTAAATAAAATTCAAATATGAATGACAGCAGAGTGAAACCTAACCAAACTCTCCCAAAAAAACTAAAAACAAATAAGAGGTAAAAAAGAAAATCTATATTGTCGATGACCTAAAATATCACTCTCATGTTATGAGGCACATCTTAACGTATTATTTGCTCATCCAACAGAGATGTTCCGTGATTAGCTAAAAATCATTACCTTTTTTTTTATTGGAATCACTCTTAATTACAACATGAACACGTACAAATCTATCAAGGTAAAGTACAATTAAAACATAAAGGAAGCATTTGTATGAGAAAAACATTAATTCCCGACACTCGCATATATACTGATTTTATGTCAATTGAAACTTCAAGTTTAGTATCTGAAACTTGATTGCAAGACGACATGAGACGATGTGTACACTAGAGAAACAACAGAAACATAGTAATCACCACAGATCGATCAACACACTGTATATAAATGAGAGAGTATGACATATATGACTATACAAGAACCATCTCTCTTTCAATAATTCAATGGTATTGTAACTTTGTCACTTGCCTAATCTTCTTGTCCTATTTATTGTCTCCGTGCCAACTCCGATATATCTCATTGATCTATAATTTTCCCAGTACTGTTCCTGCATGCCTCTCAATCAGTTGGGTACAGATAATATGGTTGCGGTTGTTCAAACTTCCATGAACATGGCCGAGTAGAGATGAAAGCGTCAATATCGTACTGTACTCGACCTGCAAATTCTTTGAAGTTACTCTCGAGTCTCAACTCTGCTATATATATGAAGTTAGCTTTGGTTTTTGACTTTTGATCGATCTACAGCATCTCGCTTGTTTCGTTGCCCTTTGTTTGTTTCCTTGTCTGTTAAGCAAAAACTGTGTTAGTGTTAGACATTTTTTTGGGATATTAAGAACTTCATGCACAGTGCTAAGCTTGGCAATTAGGGTTTAGAGCACAGAAGTGACAGAACTACACAGTCTACACTATACCAGAAGCCGTACGTAGGCTTCTGCCACCAATAGACATGCACACTAGAAGGAAACCCTAGCTTAGTCGCTCCGCCACCAGTCGGAAATCTACGAGGGGAAAGCAGGGAAACCCCAAACAGAATTTGATTAACCTCCAAATATACCATTGTAGGTAATAATACTATGTCTTCATTCAAATGAAACAAGATCAATCAGGGACAGGCTAGGGAGTATTGAACGAAGAACCAAACTCACCAAGATGGGCCTTGGGTGTTCCGACATGAGTTGTTATCCAACAAATGTGCGAGTGTGACGATCCACTAATAATCACTATCATTTATAGTTTTCTAATTAAGATGCTAATCCATGGATCGACATATACATATAACATGTATAGTACCCTACATCCACTTATTCTTACATATACATGATCACTTTCTTGGTTATATATGCAACTACAAAAACAAATAATTAGCAACCCAACAAATTTTAATCAACCATATTTGAAAAAAACAAGTTTTCTTTGCTCCACCATCCATAATATAAACACTGTTGGATCTAGGATTCACATTCGTATGTGGTTGCATTATGTATTATCACTATTATGAGCTTTCTGGGGGGGTTCTTATAGTATGACACCACACAAGTAACCCCCCCCCCCCCCCCCCCCCCCCCATGCATCTTTCTAACTTATCTATCACCAGCTCGGTGTATCACGTACCATGCTTAGCTTTCTGAACAACAACTTTGTATGTAGGGAACTAGGGATACAAATCATTCTTTGATAACAGTGATTAAGGGAGAAACAACCCCCCCCCCCCCCCCCCCCCCCCAATGTGTCAATTATCCGATCCAAAGGGCCAAGGGAGATCACCAAAAAAGATACTTTGATTTGTGTACGTGGTGGGATATTATTTTCATACACCGACCCATTATAGAGGAAGATAACATAAACATAATGATATATATAGTGATTGGCCGCCTAGCTTGAACATTGGTGTATTAGTGTATATCTTTTGTGAATCATATTAGAGGAGGGTTTATTTGTTGGGTTAAGGATTTGGAAAACACATTTTAATATTCATGGTACTCTGGAAATTGATTGGACAACACTTTTCATAACCATTCATTTTCATTGCAAATTAAGTAGAGACCAACCACATGCATCAAAGTTCAAAGCTCAAACATTGCAAATTTTTGTTTTGCACTGATGGGAGCCGTGTCATGCTTCAAATCTTCAACTCTTGAGTTGATGGATCATCAAACATGCATCAAACCTGAAGCGCTCCATATCAAATGACACGGAAAATAAGTTTATGTATATATTACGATTTAAGTGTTGTATTCAAATAAGTAGGACGTTTATATGATACTATTGTACAAATGAAGTCGAGCACGTATGATATTTTATATGTATGATGAGGAGGCAAATTAACTCAATTTACTCCTTAATTCATTACAGTATGGTAGATTTTTTATTGTCCCTTTTAGTTATGAACAGCCAAACTACCATGTATGGCTTGAAATGAGATAACAATATCATGTATCTAATTCTAAACCACGAGTCTTCCCTTCTTGGCCATAAACGTTAATTCATATATATCTCATCGCTAATTATTTGCCTTCTGCATGCTTCGAGTTGCTTCGATTCGATCTCCTTTGAGAGATGCCTAAAACTTCAGGTTTGTATTTCCTTTAGATAGAGAATCACAGGAAGCCGGGGACCAAGCTAAAGATAAAAACAAATAAGGGAACAATATCGAAAGAGTGATCTTCTACTCACGAACACGTTTTAGAAATTAAGAAAGTGACCACAATTTAGTCTTTTTGCTATAGGCTAGCTAAGGGATCGACTTCAGCTTTCCCCAAATGTCAAAAATAGAGAAAGTAGTGGGGGATTTTAGTTTCCATGGGGTTGTTTTATCTAACCCCCGTTACCTGCAATGTCTGGTACCTTAGCTAGGTATCGTCTTTCTCAACTCTTTACAAGTTGCCAAATAAACCGAAATGGAAGTTAATCTTAAGCTGACAAAACTAATTAACATACATGAAAGCTACATATAAATGGAATCATTTCATATATATGCAGCTAGCTGCTAATATTTTCAGCCACAGCATAAATATGTAGTTTGGATTTATCTCTTATATACAACCATCAACAATAACTAAAAGATCTTAGGAATGTGGATTATAAGTGCTACAAGTTAATTTGTGACTTGGTATGGAAGTCAATTGCAGTATATAACGTCCTAGCACATAATTTGAAAGCATTGAAATAGCTAGGGTCCAGTTTCGATGGAACTCTTTCAGGGTAATCGGGTTGCGTCCACAAGAGTGACTAATCTTAATTTGCACAACAAGTTAATGACCATCATTTCATTGATGAATTTGTAGAAGAAACGAGATAATTAGGTTGTTCACGTACATAGAAGATGAAGAAAGGTATTGCATTACCCGTGAAAGCACGCAGAAGAATGAAGACTAATGTACGTATAGCTTTCTTCACATACTTGTGTTTGACTTGAGTGACTCGATGAGAAACCAGAATGGATCTAACATCATCCACCCCTAGCTCGAGGGTGTGATGAAATTTCTTTACAAAGCTACAACGTATTCTACTAAGAGATAAACTTGTTAGGTTTGAATTTTCCCTTCCAAGAAAGTGCGAGCTAGACTGTTTTGCTTTGTGGGTAATGACAAGAATGAACACGATTTCCATTCCACACCAGACAACTATGGAAGTCATGGTATCCAGAGAGACGAAGAAGCTAGCGTTGCTTCCCTGACCTCCGCCGCGCCCGGCCAGCTGATTGATTGCTTTACATGTGCTTAATTAGCAACTAACTTCCAAGTTTAGTTGTTAAATCATCATCAACATTCTCTTTTGCAAATATTCTATGATTTGTTTTAAGGTTTAATTAGCTTCCACGCTGGTGGAGCCTTGAGTTCCAAAAAGCATGATACTCCTAACCCTTTGCGCCTAAAGCCTAAGTGTGTTAATTATATAAGCTTAAAAACCATTCTAGTTAGAATCAATTAATTTGAATTGGTCTACCTAATAGTGTAGATTACAAAGTAGAGATCATAGTATTAGTGTATACACCCTTTGTGAGTAATTATAGATGAGTTTAGCAAAGTTAACTATGTGTGGCCTCCCTAAAAATAATTATAGAAGGTAAAAGTTTCTTATCTTATTTATTTTTCATCATCGATTTATAAAGTGTATCGAACGATAAAAGAAAATATGTGTAGTCACATGTCGGAATATCTTTGAAAATTCCGCTACAATTGTTCTATTCATCTAGAGATGTCGAGCATCAATCATCATAGACTCGCCCTTGTGTGATCTGTGCTCTGTAGAATAAGCACACCAAAACGTTACGTAGCTAAATTCAATTCGTTTTCAAAAAATTTAAAATAAAAAAATAAAAAAATGAAGTAACAACTGATCGTATAAAAACCGCCCATGCCAGGATCGAAGTTGTTACAATTCCAATCCTCACTGCATGTATCTCGCTTTATACACACTCACTCTCACACAATACATCATCACATTCCTTCACTCGATCTCTCCCTTTTGTGGGTTTCTGTGCCCTCTTCTTCTTCTCCTTCTTCTTCTCTCCACTCTCTTCAACAAAACCAGAAACAGAGTGTTGTGTTTCACTTTCTTCTTCTGCTACAGGATTTGGTTGAAGAATGAGAGAACAAGAAGAGAAACTTGTCACAATACCAGGTGCGTAGACTGTGGAAAAGAAAATATCTTCTTTTTTTTTTTAACCAATCGAAGGGAGGATCAGAAAGAAAGTCTTGTATGGGAATCAAGTCAGTTCCTTTCTAAACTATCACGGGGTTTGTTTCATTTGCCATTTGTTTATTCATCTTAAATCTTTCATTTTTGACTTACTTGGGTTACGTTCTTTTAGTTCTTCCTCTCTGATTTTCCCTGGAGCCAATTAGTGTTGTCTCTTTTTAAAGAGGCTCGTCTCTTCTTCATCACCTTCATCTCTCTGTTCTTTTTTCCTCTGAGCTTCATAAACTGACAGAAATGGCGGAAACTCCCAAGTTGGTGAGCACTAGTTTTCTTGGTTTCCTTCATTTTTCCAATTTCATTTCATGTAAACCGTTCCATTGCGTTCTCAATTTTTGCAAAAACCAATGAATATTTACACACTCTGTCTCTCTCTGTTTTTGTCTTGTTGGCTTTTGTTTTAGGATATGGGTTCCATTGATGAGGTTTATGGATTAGAAGAGAAAATGGGCACCCAGAAAATCTCGGTTTCGGATCATATTAATGGATTTCACTACACAGCCGATAAATCTGATAGCTTTGTGATTGACATGGAGAGTTTCAACCATGCCATCACAGATAAAGATGTAACTGCAAATTCCAGAATCTCGGTATGTGATTTCTTCATCATTATCTACTTGGTTAATCTAAATTTTCCATAAAGGTTTGAAAACTTTTTCTCTTTTCTTCATTAAAAAGTGACATTCTTTATTGGTCAAGCTCGCAAATATAAATGTGTTTCTGAAGCAATGGCATCATTGCTTGGAAATTGCTAGTTATTATTTTTTCAGTCCAATTTGTTTTTTTTTTTCTATCAATGATGGTGAGGAATTATTGGTAACAATTCTTTTATGGTATGATGAAGTTGCAGAGAAATCTTTCACGGAAAGGGTCTCAGAGAGTTGGAGAGAAGAAGATAAGCACTAATGGAAATTCAAATGATAGAGATGTTTCAGCTTCAGCTGTAACTTCACCCACAGGTAATAACTGGTTAATTAATCCTCTTATCTATAAGTATCTATTTGTTTAGGTAAAATAGTGGTCATTTCTGTGTCATTGTGTGTTAGCTGCTTAATGGTCCTTCTGGGTTTTCTGGTCCAGATATAAGACTATGAAATGTGCTGGATTGTTGTAAATAGTAAGAACAAAATGGAAATTTGACCATAGATACGTAGCTTAGTGTGTGCCAGATTTGTGGTAATATATAATTGCTATCATCAACCTGTGCCAGCCTCGCATTGAAATGGGTGACTCCGACACACTTGGCTTTTCTGGATTCCCAATATTAATATTACTATTTATAAGATCAGTGAAGATTCATATTAGTTAATATTAAGATCATGCAGGAGTCACTATTAAATTTCAAAACATCATAGTTTTAAGTTAGATTGTATTGGTGGAGTTTGAGATTTATATTAATCTTGTTTAGTGGGTGATTAGTTCGGATAATCATAAACAAGCCCACAGCCATAAATCCATGGTTCTAAAACTCGGTCAACTCGGCCGAGTACTCGCCGAGTACTCGGTACTCGGCTAGTCACCGTGGCGATTTTGGCCTACTCAGTGCCTCTAGTCGGCCAGCAGAAAATCGGCCGAGTACTCGGTCCAACTCGGTCAATTCGGTCCAACTCGGGTCCAACTCGGTCAGCCGAAAAAAGAGAGAGGCAAACGACGTCGTTTTGAAACCCTAATAACTCGATTTGTCTCTAGTCTCTAGCTCCAGAGGCTCAGTCGCTCATCTCTCGCTCCAGTCGCCCAGTCGCTCTCCCTCACCTCGCCGGCTCGCCCTCCCCGCCCTCTTCTCTAGCCCAGTCCGCCTCCTCTCGCCCAGTCTGCCTCCTCTCACAAGGATGGATTGTTGATGGTGGTGATGATGATGTTGTTTCGGATCTTCCTAGTGAAAGGGTTGGAGAGGAATCGGGAGTGGATGGTGGCTTAGAGCCTAGGAGAGGTCCTAGAATCCAAGAAATTAGGAAACTTGATGAGGATGATTTTATATCCGATGATGAAGAGGAAATAGATGACTTGAGTTTTGATTTTGAGTCGGATTTGGAGGGAGTACAAGATGGATATGGAGAAGAAGAATTTGAGGCATAGTTACATATGCTTGGGATTGTTTGCAAGAATTGAATTTGGTTTGCTTTTATTACTTATGTTATTGTAATGGACTAATGGTTGTTTTTATTTTTTAGACATTATATCTCTTAAATATTGTAATATTTTATGGACTATTTTTATTATTTTAGACATTATATATTAGATTATATGTTTTAAAAATAATAAAAAAATCTAGAAATTAGAATCCGAGTACTCCCCGAGTACTCGGCCGAGTACTCCCCGAGTACTCGGCCGAGTACTCCTCTACTCGCTACTCACCGGCCGGCCGGCCGACCGACTACCGAGTAGCGAGTTTTAGAACCTTGCATAAATCAAAGCACCACCAACTTATAATTTTTCCTGGAGGAGGTAAGTAAATTGCAGCTGTGACAGTGAAGTGCTACCAGATTTTGCAGGGTCAACTTGAGTGTACAGTAACTGCATTTTGATTAGTTTGGTGAAAGTACAGAGTGAGGGAAAATCTTGGTACATGATGCACTAGACAATATAGGAAATTTGGTGGTGAAATTCCAGATAGATCACTTATTCGATATGCACATTTTGGTAGTTTGAAATTACTAAATTGCAGCTCTTGCTCTTTATGTAGGGCCTCTTACCCCCAAAAAGCCGACGGTGGTTGCAGGGACCGCAGATCACCCGGGCAGCCCGCAAGTCCACCATCAGATAACCGTCACAGCGGCCAACATTGGCACCACGGCCGATGGCAGATGCGTTGTTAAGAGAAATAGTTTCCGGCGTTCTTCATCGTGGGCCGTTGATCCCAAGAGGGTTCTCTTCTTCTTTGCTACATTGTAAGTTCTACATAAAACTGAAAACTCTATACCTGCAGCAGTGCAGCTTGTTGATTGTGTTTTATTTTCTCTCCAACTTAAATCAAAAGGTTGTCTTTTATTGTGACACAGGTCAAGCATTGGTACAATCTTACTGATATACTTTACACTTGCAATTGGCAAGTACAATCTAGAGGAAAATAGTCTTGATTGGTAGCAATGACATAAGGTTGAAGCAGGTGTAAGCTTAGTAGTGGAATTGAAGACAGAAAACAATTCAACATGGAAGAGTAACTAGTGGAGAAAAGTTGGCAGTTTTTTATGAGATTTGGGACAAAAACTAGAGCAGAAAAGATGATTCAGTTGCGAGCATGGACAAAGCTAACAACATTTTCATCATGGTGTGTGGTGTTCAGAGAGCAAATCCCAAAGCCAATTTGTGCAGCAGGAATCTTCTTCCTTTTTTACAGAAATTTTAGAAGTGAAGACAAGGACACACTCCACTTTGACAAAGAGAAGGAATCTTCTTCCTCCTTTTTATTTATGTAGATGGATGTGCTCAGAACACATGATGTGTTCTTCTTGTGTAACATATTAGTTTTCTCTGCACAGCTTAGTGGAGGTTTGTAAAGTTGGCCGTTTTGCTCTTACTCCTCTTTTGCATTCCCATACCTTCCTCTATTTGCTTGCCCCTTTGGCAAATCCAACTTCTTCAACTGACAGGCCCTTTTTGTTGTGTGTGGCATTGTGGGCTGCCATGTGTGACTGAAATTGGAAGCAATAATAATAATGTTGTGGTGTGGACGAAGAAGCATGCGCACTTGGGAAGCTTTTTTCTTTAAGTATTTGGCAGACCAGGAGTGCAATGGTGGAACTAGGTCTGCCCTGGTTGTTTCTGGAACCCTATTTGCCTGACTTTAGAAAACAACATTCCATTCCATTCCATCATATATGCAACATTAAAAGAAAGATAAGATGATTCATCCCCAGATCTTTAAATAACATCTCAAGCTTGAGGTGCAAATGCTAAACATGATACTAACCAAACAATGGCGGTACTGAACTTTGTTTAATTACTTCCTAGAACCAACTTTAACCCTATCAGTGAGATGACGATGAATGCTCATAACATTTATTCTTAGGCCCCCTTGCCATTTCAATTTTGAATTATAGATAAAATACCAGATTTGGTGCACCAAGAATCTTGACTCTGGTTACTCAGTCTGCCCTTGAGTTGACAATCAATTCCCTACTTGAGAAGGAACTTACCCACAATTCCTTGAAAATTTGAAATTGGAATCAGCCTTACAAGAGACTAGTACAAAACTACAAATCAAAATGGTAAACTGGATCAATAATGACTTTCTTATCATAGGTTACTGATTTCAAATCTTATTTATTCGTCACCTAATCTCATCTACTCCTATGTACAAAGAGTCTGTCAGCATGACCAACCCCTTTAAAAGAGTAATTTTTATGCATCACTAGGTAGGTAATCTATCATGCTTCACCAGCCACATTTTCCATTGCCCCAGAGTTCCAGTACCAACACTCTAGAATATATTTAACACACTATTACTTTGACAGTTTCTTCAATCAATAACTAATATAAAATGAAAAACCTAACAAATGACAAGGACTTCATTAGACACCAAAACTTTTTACCAAGTAGATATCTATAACAAGAGACATTTCAAACATCCAGAGGGGCATCATAAGAGATCCTACATTAGAATTGGATGCTCAAGCTCACAAAGGCATGAATGCAGAAGCAGCAAAACAGAGTCTTTGCCTCACAAATTTACATCATTATATTTATATGTACACAAGTAGACTGGCATTTGGCTCTATCATCCTCACCAAAGTACATGGCAGATTTGTTGCATAAATGTAACATGTAAGCCATAAGGAAAACTGAAACCATGAGGGTAATTCAGATGATGCAATTGCTTTTCTGCTAACTAATCAGAATAAAATGCAAATGGTGACTGGCATACAGTTTACAATGACAGCTAGCATTCTATATTTCAATACATGTGTGTTTACATATACATGCTTTACGGGTATATAAGTACGCAAGCGAAAGAGATCTGACTTTTCCCTAATCTACACCTAAAAAGTGGCAACACATTTTCAGAAAGCTCTTGGCTAGACAAGTAGATAGTATATATATGCATGATATAAATATTTTGCCACTGCATAATCTAGCAGAATGACTTATCAGTAACGTTTCGATATTCTTGGCATCGAGCACTTGTTCTTCCTGTCATGATAAAGCCTCAACACAACAGCTGCAGTTTCTTCTACTGCTTTGCCTGTCACTTCTGTAATCAATATAACATGAACCATCTTAGCTCACAACTTACATCTTTGAAGAATTTCACATTCACATATTGAACTATAAAAGCAAACAAGATCGTACTAATGTTCTTGTTTCTTACCAATTACTGGCCAGACAGGATTTTGTGCAAGAATCTTTCGCGCAAACTCAAGCTCCTCTCGGACATGATCCATCTCAGAGTAGTTACTCCTCACTCCATCACCAAACCCCAAACTCTTAGCCCTCGCCCTCCTAATCGTTTGCAACACCACAGGATTAATAGTCAAGCCAAAAACCTTCTCAGGGTCGATCTCAAAAATAGTCTTTGGCAAAGGAACCCCCATCACAATAGGCACATTAGCCACCTTGTACCCCTTCTGCGACAAATAAATCGACAACGGGGTCTTCCCCGTTCTCGAAACCCCTGCAAGCACAATGTCAGCCTTGTGCAAGTTCTGGGGCAATGCCCCATCATCCTGCTTGATAGTAAACTCAATCGCCTCGATCCTCCGAAAATACTCATCTGTAAGAGGGTACCTCCTAGGACCCCCAGAAGGTGACACATTCAAATGTGAAGCTATGGACTGTGTAATTGGACCTAACATATCAATGTTGGGTATCCCCCAAATTTCACAAGCTTGTTTAGCAGACTCAGCCATTGATGGGTCAGCTAATGTGTACACCACCATAGCTCCTTCCTTAGCTGCTTGCTTTATTATCTCCATCAACTGCCCCACGTCATCAATCTAAACAATTCAATCCAATTCACCCCCAATTTCATTAGAATCAAAATTAGGGTTAGGGTTTACAATTTGGGGATTTCGAATTGAACCATAAAGCAATGAAAATTGAAGCACTACTCACCCCAGAGAACAAATGGGTATTCACAGCGCAGTTCCGATCGACCAAGCAATGCTCGAATTGGCCCAAAGCTGCCCCGACGGAGTGTTCCACCGTCCAGCCGGTTCCGTCGGAGACCATATAAATCGACTTCCCGGCCGTCAAGTCCACGTCAGCACCGCCGTTAATCGCCGTTAAAGTGGTATCTTTTTGCTCCGGCGAGACTTGCTCTTTGAGCTGAAGAGGAGGGTTTGGGTCGAGTTGTTGTGAATGTTGGCCGGTCCGGTCGAATTTCCGAGGCTGAGGCTCGGAGTCAGGTTCGTATGAGGCCTTTGGAGATTTGGGTATGCGGTGGAAGACGGCGAGTTGGAAACGGAGGTTCCGGAGAGTGGAGGTGGAAGAAGCTATCATTATTTTATTTGCTTAATCTTTTTTTGGGGGGTTGTATTTTACTATTTTTGGCTCGCTTTTGGTTTTGTTGTAGCATTTTTCAACTCGAGTTCGATTCTCAGAAACAAGGTGCGAAATGAGGAGAGAAAATCAAGATCAAAGGTAAATTGGTTATCGAAAACTTGGAAGGTTTCTATGAGTAAATAGGAGGACAATTGACAAAGAAAGAGAAACGAAATGAAGAAACACATGGAATGAGAGGATGAAACGAATAATTTGGTAGTGATCTCACTAACGGAATATGCAATACATTCTCCTAATATTGAGAAGTATGGGTAGCATTTCACAAATTCATAATTGAAAATGTTTTGAAGTCCAAACTCCACTATCCTTTATAAGTTTTTCTAGAGTGTGAGCAACATTATTTAAAGTTCTAAGTCAGCGTGTTGTCGGGTACTGTAACGTGGTTTCTGGATCTTCTCGCATGCAGATTCTGCTTATCAAAAATGGTCAACTTGGAGATCTCGGTTTCATAACGTGGCTCAACAAAGTAGCCATATGTCGTCCTTCCAACACCAAGTAAATCTTCCGACAAGGCCAAGCAAGCGTGAGAGCAGGAAGTAAATCACATGTACCCAAATTTCATGTGCCAACCCTGTTCCACTAATCACAGCTTGACACCTGGCCACTTCTTTAGCAACCCACTAACTTTGTTAACTCTAGTTAAAAGAATTATAATTAAAAAAAAAACAAGAAACAAAAAAGGAAAAACCCAAAACAAAGGCTGATTTTGAGGTTATCCAAATCCCTTTGAATAATCTTTTTCCTTTGGCTGGGTGATACCGTCATATGATCGATCAAACACAAAAGCATTGTTGGTATCTTCTGTTCTTCTATAAAATTAGGCTAACCATTTATTCTTACGCAACGGATTATATAGTAAATCTTTAAATCTAAAAGCTTCAAAACAGTTCAAAATATGGGCAAATCGTGAAACTTCAATCTCAGATTACAATGAAAGTAAGCAATTGAATTGAATTGACTTGGAGATTGCGATTAGAGTGAGAAGTGGGTAGTTGGTGATGGGTAATCATTGTCAATTTGGGAGAGATTACATAGAAGTGATGTAGATGATTGATTTGTACAGAACGAGAGAGAGACAACTCTTTCAATTACTCTTTGTTATCTCTTCATACTTATAATTGGGGTTCAAATTCTATAAATCCTTGTGCTCTTCTATTATCCATGTTTTGCCCAAGTTTTGGATTATCTTGAAACTTCAAATTTATGTTGTTTAATATTCAATCATTTAAACTTTATGTTTGGTTTCTGTGATTTTGAAAGAAAAGAAAGAACAATATGTACATATTCTTTTTCTATGTCTAGATCTCGGGAGTATGAGGGAACAACATTGTATTTAGATTTGAAGTTGAATTTCTTATGGGTTCGATCAAACTAATCCGGCGAAAAAGGAGAAAAATATTCTTTTTTCTTGTTAAAAAAAGACTCCAAGCCCACCGAAGTGTGAACTTAACAAATGTTGGTTTCAAGTTTGAAAGCCTTAATATTGGACTTTGGTTGGACTATTTTGGTTTTCTTTTTGGAGGTCGGTCCAATTCATAATTGATAATTTGGTAGTGGGCTTTAGGTTCGATGGGCTAATAGAAAAGAAACTAAGGTGGTGGTGGTGGTTGGTTAGAGGGCCTCAGCAGTTATTCTCCATTGCTTTAGCCCAATAAGAGTAGCAGTTGTCCAGATATTGATTCAAGAAAATCAGAAGGGCTTAATCAGTTGTCCAGGTTCGATGGGCCTGGGGTTTGACTCTAGGTCCAAGATGTCTTATTTTCTGTTTTTGTTATGTTTTCCTATTATTAGTATTAGTTGTACTATTAATTAACTAGCTGCCTTTTATGGGCAGAACTAAATGGGGTTGTCCCGGACTATGCACCTCGTCTGCCTCATCTGACCTAAGTTGGCGTCGACTTATTTGTTTTGTCAAATAGTCGTTGCCTCATAGTGATAAAACTAAATGTCGTCAGGTTTATTCTCTGGTGGCAATATAGCAGGAAATCTGTATTATTAGATATTAGGATATGTGAACGTGTCACGTATCTAGTGATCTTTTCATTATGTCACCGTTGTGACAAAGAAAATAGAGTCGTCGTTAGATTGAGCATTACTCTTTGTTAGTAGGTGCTTGTTAGAATACATGTATTTTATAAAAAAAAATTCGATATTATTTTGGGATTTTTAGATGCTTATTGTAATTAGGAGTTTAGGCTCCCCTTCTCCCCTTCTTATATTTGATAGTTTCATTGATGGAGGCTTGAGAGCAGCCACAACAGCCCTTATATTTGATAGTTTCATTCATGGAGGCTTGAGAGCCAGAGCAGCCCTTATTAAAAAGAAAAAGAAAAAGAAGAAGAAGAGCTTAATCATTGTTCATGCACTACCATCTGATCACACTCTTTTTCTTTAGAGCTTATCATTGTTTGCATGTTGGCCAATGAAAAGAAAAAGAAGAGCGTAATCATTCTTTGCATGTTGGAAATTAAGGAAGGGTGACCAACTAATGAACCAACTGCCATAGTCATGATAGTTAATCACTTAATTGATTCACGGGAAATATACAGGATAGAAAATATAGGGATTTATTGCAGTAGGAAACAAGAAATGGAGAATACAGCCTTCTACCGAGAAACATGAACTGATGAACAAAAAAGGAAGCAATATGTTGGAGCCAGTTCTCATTAAAAACATGATTTTCCTTAATTAGCCATGCTGCGGTTTACTTTTTGATCGATGAGAGTAAAAGATCGATCAAGAAGTAATCCGTGAGGGAAAGTACCTCCGTTCTGAACTGGAATACATATACGCACGGCTGCAGCTAGGATCGATCAATTTCGAACAGTTTTACAGAGTATATATATATATATATATATATATATATATATATATATATATATATATGCGCGCTGGTCGAGCGTGTTAATTTTACTGATCATGCAGTTTATTTGCCATTAGGTTAAAGATTGAATCGTAGCTAGCTAGTTGGTTGTAGGATTGATCATGACCTAAATAGCACGATGAGATGCCAAGGGTCAGGAATGCATTCATGATCAGTAGGAAGGCTGTGGAAAGCGAGAGAAAGATAAAGCAGAAGAAATTTGTTAGAGAGAGAGAGAGAGAGAGAGAGAGCAATGATCAAGAACACAGGAAATTGACTCTGATCGATCTCCATTATTGCAGTAGTGGTGAAAGATGATATAGTGATAATTACCTAGTGGGCTGGGGATGAGGGCCGGCATAGCTAATCTAGGTCGTCTATGATATAGTAGAATTACGAGAGAGATCGCCACAGAGATGTGACCTAATTGACAATCTGAAAAGACCTCACCCTTTATCCTCCTCCTCTCTGGCCGGGCCTAGCTAGCTAGTTTGAATTCAAAAAGAGGAGAATGATTGAGCCTTCGAATCTTAATAAAAGGTTTCCAACAACGACCTGACTGGCCGGCGAATGGAAAATATATAGCTAGCTAAGCTAGGCCACCCCTAACTCCAACTACCGGGGACCGGCGATGATCATATTATTGCTGAAACTGCACTGTGCACACCACAGAGACCACACCATCTTCACCTTCACCGCACCTTCTTCACACATATATAGCTATCTGCAGTACACTGATTTAGGGTTTATCCAATGAATAACAGCATGTATCTCTATAGTACGTACGTAATTGAAGTAAGAATGGTATATAAATTTATAGGATTTTTATTTCAGACGGCATATATATAGATCTGGACGAGCAAGATTCATTATATTTGCCTCTGCGGTATATATATCATTTTGGTGGTTCATCTTTGTAATCATGAAATTCAGTTAGCATTATTGAGAAGTTGATTATAACGGGCTGCATCTCGATCTATTCTTACTTATTGGAGTCAACATTGTAACAACTGCACACCTGATTGGCTATCTTCATTTCAACAATGCTGGTTTTTGTTTTCGATTGAGAATACTGGTGTATAGTTGATTAATAGTTTTGTTGTAGTCTTCTTCTCATTTTGCTTTAGTTCTCTATCGCTCTTCTGTTATGTGGAAAGACTATATATGATTATATGGGAAAAGACTCCAACAGAGTATTAGGCGCCCCACCCCAATACCATCTGTGGTTCTTCACGCGTCTTTCGAAATTTCTGTTGCAGTCGGCAAGTTTATTGTTCTGGAGTTCTGGTTCAT
Organism: Fragaria x ananassa; assembly: GCA_034370585.1. Lineage (NCBI taxonomy): Eukaryota > Viridiplantae > Streptophyta > Magnoliopsida > Rosales > Rosaceae > Fragaria > Fragaria x ananassa. Next base: position 1,195,670 of record CP139764.1, on the reverse strand, counting down.
TCTATGACTTTCGCCAAATCAATTAATTATATCATAACAGTAGCAGTTGAATTTCACAATCAACTATTGAATTAGCGGCGCATCACTTTTGAAATTTGATCACAGTAGACTAACTATAAGATCATTAGTTTGCTTGTACTAGGTGTTATTGTGAGTATAAATTAATATGTTTACTAAAGAACAGTTTAACCCTTGTCTCATGCATATATAGTAATAATGTTATACACATTTATATGACATATATCAAGCTGTGAACCGTCCGATCGTTTAACATTTAAAATTCAAGACAATCTGACGGTCACGGTTTAATTTAAATTCAAGACAATCTGACAGTCACGGTTTAATTTATGTTATACACATATGTATAGTAAAAAAGTCCGTATAACGCTAGACTCATACATAGCATATAAGATTTGTAACTTCTTTTTAGGGTAACTTTTAAACTATTTGTTCCTATTCTCATAATATATAGTATGATGACTGCTGCTATCATGCATTGATTGGCAGCAGAGCCCATGTTTCCACATAGGAAAGTTTGGTTTTTCCTCCAACACAAGAACAACAGTGTTCGAGAAAGTGAGAACAAATCTCTATACATACAATTGTGTAATGTGTGTGGATTTATTGGGTATTGAATTTAATATAAATTCAGTAGTATTATTCGAAATGGGAGGGTGTCATGCTGTCATATTCATAGAGTAAGCAAAAAATGAATAATTTTGCCGACGAGATTGGATAGCTCCCCCAAACTACTACCTCAAAGGAAAAGAAACACCTATTTGTGACACCGGATTCCGCCACGTAGATGCCGACTTACAGTTGATCGGTTGCTGGGTCCAGTTCTGATCATGTACCCTGTTTGATCCTATTCTGATCATAGGTGACTGATGATGAGGAATCCAGACCAAACTTTCATCTGGTGCTGCTTTAAAGTTTCAGTAGTAATGGCTCTCATTCCTCCAAGTCTTTTCGTCCTTGTCCCTCTCACACCTACAGGCGCCCATGATCGATGTTCTTTCTTCTTTTACAGGATCTGTATGTCTAGAAATGGGTGATCTTTACTCCTACTAATGGAAAATATCTGCATAACACTCCAAGATGTTCTCTGTACGTCCTAGCTGTTGTATGCTATAGAGGATAGTTCCATTATTATGGAGCCGAATTTATATTCTGAAACTTCATATATGACTGCTTTATTTGCTTTATTTAGATGGTCGACTATATATACAAGAGTATATTTTTGGTGAGTCCTTTCACTGTCAACATGTTTTTCTCAGTAGTCAAGACTCGCTTGAGTTAGCATTCTTACTTGACTGAAGACACACACGAAGTTCAAAAACATTTTGTAACTTTGATGTGTTATTTACTTTTCTTCTTTTCCTTTTTTCTTTTTATAAAGGATATGAGTCTAAGTTCCGATCAATGAAAGACGACGTCATTCTTTCAAGTTCGGAAATAGGTACCTAATAATACAATGTGAGGCTCAAATGGCTGCAAGTTGTAGAGAACCTATATTGCTAATGATTGTATAATGTAATTGTATTAGTCACTAATCAAAAAAGAGAAATCTAATCTAAAACAATCAACTACCGAGTGCAATCAACATTATTAAAAGCTAAGACCTTCATTGGTGTGCGCCAATGATTCAATACAATCCAATAGTTCCAATCAACGAACATAAACAAGGTTAGAGAACTGCCACGTGTACCATTAAGGGGGGTGTGACGAGAGGTGGAGGCTCAGGTTTGTTCTGGTTGCCGCAGGGACGACCGTTCTTCTTCAACATCTTTTCCATCGTAAGCACATAGACCTCCACCAAACCATCATCAAAAGACCTAACATCCATTCAAAGTCGTTTCCACTTACTTCGCGATCATCATAAGACATGAGGATTGTGTAGAGCCGCTGTGAGTGATGAAGTCACGATGGGTTTCTTCGGAGAAATAAAATGCCCGCACAAGTAAAAAAGGTCTTGATAACTTCACTGCCCCGACCAACCTTGCAGGCTCGACTGCACCTTCGCCGCCATCTCAGTCATTTTCTCCGTTAAGGAAACCGTACGTGGCATACAAAGAAGAGGTCGATGTTTATTTTCTCTATAATGTATACGTGCTATTACTTTTCTTAAACATGAAATAGTATGGGATAAGGTTAAAATTACTTTATTTGAGTTTGTTAAAAAATGATCAAGACAAAATTTCGTTGTATAATCAAAAAGTCATGAAACGGGGTCGATGGATTATATATAAGTCGCTCAACATGCTCCATGGCTATCTCGAGAGAAAAGAACGACCTTCAACACCTGCTTTAATTCATTTGGGGGATTGGAAAGTACTTGAAACTTGAAGATGCTAAAAGTAACAAATCGAGAGAGAGCCAGATAGCTTTTAGTTGCTTAGTGAATTTGATTTGCTGATCGAGAGAAAAAGAAATTTGGAAGCTCAAGGATACGACGTTCTTGATTATCTCAGAAAAAGTAAGCGGATTTCAGGATTTAATATTTGGCCTTTGCTTTCTATATTTTTGCTGCTATACGTGTTGGATCCTTCGATATTGGGCATAATTAAAAGATTTCAATTCCAAATTGTAGGTGGGTGTTGTATAGAATTTGATTGTCGTATGATGTTTAATTTATTAGAATTTAATTAATGTTAGCATGTAATTGCATACAAACTCGTCGAAATCTTGTTCATTATCCGTGTCATAAATTTGTCTTAAAATCCCTATAAAAAAATCGATCTATATGTTTTCTTTCCTTTCCTTGTCTGTGTAAAACAAGTTGATAAATTTTGAGATCTTCACTGATCGAATATAGATACTAAGTTGTTCATAACAATGATAAAGATAGATCGATAGCAGAAAAATTCTCTGATGCTTAGTAATGTTTGCACTTTTAATTCTTTTGTCAAAAATAATAATTAGTGTAATTGATTTACATATTGATTTTATCTGTATTTATCATGGAAATTAATCAGGAATTAAACTTGGAATTGAAGAATTGATTAATTAGAATACTTGAATTATCAAACATGAATTAATCATCTCGTGCTCGATCAATTGATCAATTATTAATTTCACGGCCTTTTTTTATTTTTTATTTGTTATTTTTTAAGGTTGTAGATCTCTTCTGTTTTTCACTTGAAGAATTATGAGTTTCCTTACACTAATTGAATACTAGGCATTATATATTGGTTTAATTAGAATGCTTAATTATAAATAAGTGGTTATTTCCTATACTATATGATAATTGTGATCTAGTTTTCTAATTAAAAGAGAGGTCATTTAAATTATTGTTTCCTACAAAATATCGGGTGAGATGCATCTCACTGTAAAGTACATTTCATCAATCGATCTGGCTAGGAAAATGTCTTAACGTGCTCATCTTAGTTGATCTATATTTTAGCAAGAACGTCAGATATGCGCATGAATGGAACATTCTTCTAATTGAGATTGATAATAAGTAAGAGATCGAAAATGTAGAGGTAGTAGTTCGTGATCAATTGGTGTGGTTCAGAAATCAGAATCGTGGTTTATAGTTGTATCACATATGCATGCATATATATAGAAATGCAGGAAATTAATCTCCAATAAGATCAAAGCTAGCATCATTGCATACCGACCTTCATATATATATATTTTCTGATACCTCCACGAGCCGCGTGTTCTTCTGGTAAGCATAGACTTTCAATCTTCTTATTATCTTCACGCACAGCTCATAAAACAGTGATCGATGATTGGTACATTCTACCTTATAATGAAAAGATGGAGGCCAGGGGTTGTTCCATCTTCCAACCTTTGTATGTGTGTAACTGTGTATATATAGGACCACCACTCCAACTTCTCAACTCTATATTTCTCCCATATTATTCGAAGTATCCTCACCTGCGATCTTTGCCAATATTTGTAAGTATAGTACATTCAGTATTCATTTCTCCTTTACATAATGAAGTTTCATCAGTTTAAGTTATATAGTATAACCTAATTATCTTTTTCCTTACTTAGTTTAGCTTAAGTACATGTTATGTAGTTAATTATGCAGAGTAATTACTTTTCTTACTACTACTGGATAAGCATGTACTCTCATACTTACTCGATCAGTGATCGATCTCTATCTGCATGTCTCTTTTGCTTTTGCTGCTTTTACTTTCCTTGCCACTTCTGGAATATATTGGAACTACATGTTCAGGATAAATGTGGATATATATGATTCAATAAAACAGTGAAATCTGATATATATCCCATGGTTTTTACATGAGGCAATCGATCGATGATGATGATGATGCGTCATCATGTCTATCAGCTACAGGAAGTGATAATCCCTGGCTTGGCTTTGTCTGCAGTACCACGTACTAGTTATAGACTTATAGCGTTGTTAATACTATTAAGCAGATACGTTATTGAAGACTCTAGAGCGAATTTAGGTACTTCTAGCTACACTCCCTAAATACATGTTTGATACCTGTTCAAAAACAAGTTTTTGGTTGCCTGCAGCACCCTCCTAAATCCAACCGAAGTCTTGTAACCGTGTATGTTGAGGACCAAGGCCATCTACGTATTTCTTTCTTGATGAGTCTAGTATTCCTTAGAATGTTCCTTGATAAATATGCTCCCCGCTTTGGACGATCGTATCAATCGATTATATGGAACTGATGGAAGTACTTTAACTGTTCATTTATTCGTTTCAGCCTCCTCCATCATCGAGGCGATGAATGTCAGTCGAGATCGATTGGCTTTGCCAGTTATCGCTCTCGTTTTATCAGCCTTCTTGTATTGTATTTCTTTTATAGCTAGGTTGATCAGTTGATCGATATCTAGCAGGGTCAAGGAGCAAGGACAATATGTCTTGCAAAGCTTTTTGTGCTGCCCTTTTATTGATTTGTGCTTAGCAGAACATAGACAAACCAGAGACTTGTTTGCCTTTGCAGAAGCACTTTGTTATTTTGATAAGAAAGCCATGTAAATCTTTTGTTTGGTTTGATAAAAATAATCCTTCCACACAAGTAGAAAGGCTTGTTTGTTTTTTCTTCTTTTATACTAACTTTCAAATGGATGGAACTTATGGAATTTTCTTTCTGTTTTTTTTTTGTGGGAATTGCTGGCAGAGGGATTCGCCCGCAACAGCTCCGAGCTGCCCTACCAAGGTAAATATATGTTTAACTTCTCTTCTATAATTAGCTGTAGGGTTTTCTATTTCAGCTTCCTAGCTAAATTAACCAAAATGTAGTAAAAACGAAATTTAGGTAACATTTATACCGTACAAAATTTTGAACAATAACTTAAAGAGCCTGAAATTTGAGTGTGAAATCCTGCCTAAATCCAAATTATAGCTACTTTCAATCAGCCTAAATTAATAATATTATAATTTTAACATTCCAATACAATAATTAATCTGAATTACATATCAATACAACAAATCTTCGTTCTTAAAAAAACAAAAAACTTCAGATACCATTTAGTTTTTTTTTTCTCGAGAAAATGGAGTAAAACTCCGATCATATTAATAACGATGAAAAACTAGCTAAATACATGAGAAAAGGTGTCGAGCAAAATAGATAACTCCCATGTTTCCCAAATATACATATCGTTGCTAGCTAGCAATATGACATGCACTCATCGACTATAAGTCTAAGTCCAAAAGTGGGAGAAGTAACGCCATAACGTTTCCATCGACGACGAATTAGAGGCAGCACAAGAAACAATAGAACGCGTGTTGTCCCATTCTCTTTTCTCATTGTCTCCATCTCCAAGTTAAACCCCAAAGCAGCAGATCCATCGACTTGATTTGTTACTACTTGTAATTAGCTTACTTCCTTTTTATTCTCTTCAATCGCTGCTCTAACATTCCCTTCTCACCGCTGCTATCATTCTTCTATGTCATCATCTTAGCTTTCAACCCCTAAGCATGGACTCGGACCCACCATTTCACAAGGTCTACAAGTCCTTATTCGACAACGCCAGCACCACCACCACTACTACCAACAACAACAATGACAAGGACAACAGCAAAGACCAGGATGCGATGAAGGCAGTCGTCGAGGAATGCGAGCTCCCTCTGATTAATCTGCGGCGACTAGAGCTTGGGGACTCGGAGGGAGAGGATTGCAAGTCGGAGATAGCTAGGGCATCGCAGGAATGGGGATTTTTTCAGGTTATGAACCATGGGATTTCAAGCGAGCTTTTGCAGAAGATGAAGAGTGAGCAAAAGAAGGTGTTCAAGCAATCGTTTGACAAGAAGAGCCAAGAACAGAAGTACTTCAACTTTTCTGCAGGTACTTACCGTTGGGGAAGTCCTACGGCGACAAGCCTGAGACAGTTATCATGGTCTGAAGCTTTTCACATTCCACTCAACAAGGTTTCTGCCTCCTCGGCTGCTGGTGTCGACTATCTCAGGTATTTACTTGTTCCAACTTCAAAATTACCATGGGAATAATCCACTGAAACCTTCGGAATAAACGACCGAATAAACAAGTACTGTTTATACTTCATACCCCTTTTATCAATTTTTAGTTATTTTCAAGACACTATATTTTCATGATCAATAAGGCTATTTATATATGTATATGTGTGTGTGTGTATACTTTGGTTGCTTCATTTTCATATATGGATTCATTTAGATATCTGCATTATCTGGTTTCCAAACTTCCTTTTAATTCCAGTTTAGTCTTCAATGATTCATCATGTGTTTACTTAGATAACACTCATAGCATTTAGCTTAAGCATATGTGATCCGTCTACAGTCTTGTGAAACAGTATAGTTGGTAACCTAGCGCAGACTTGTACAACATGTTTTTGACACATCAATATTTTCTGTAAATCCATACAGTTTACATATAAGTAGTGTAACTTTGCACAGACCCGTACCTGAGAGGAGGCATAAGAGGCCGCCGCCTCAGCACCACAAATTCGAGGGCATAAATTTACAGATAATGGCCATTGTTTTTTTTTTGTCGTATGACCATTAAAGGGCATCATTCTCAAGATTCGCCTCAGGTCTTCAAATCTCATGTCCGGCCCTGACTTTGCATCATTGACAACTCATGGATGTTGATGTTTAAGATAACCCAAAAACTGGCCGTTTTGAGGAATAAATTAAACCTTCAGGTTAAAATAGATTCTCGCATGAGTAATTATAGGTCGTAATAAGGTAGTTGCATATATGTCATACATGAATGGACAGTAGAAAATCTACCTAAGTTGCTCATTCAAATTATTTACAGTCATGAATGACTACTCTTGATAAGTCTGATGGAAAATGGAAGACTTGATGAAACCGACTCTTCATTATGAGTCAGGATTCTACTGGTTTCACATGCAGTAGTCGATGTGTAGGAACCACAAGCTCTCTCACGAGTCATCAGTATACAGATCGATCCTGTGATTCCAGTACTCCCCAGTTCCCAGTTTCCTGCAGATGTCCTGTGTGCAATGTATATTATTTGTTCTAGAATCTAAGAAATCTTAGCTAGAACGGATAATTACGGTACGTCCTAGCTAGCTCCGATCAGCCAGCTGCCACGATTGCTCTTCTGTCATCTCGACAAAAATTTACAGATAGCTAGAGCTTTGTGGTCTGTCAATCTGTCATTGTACACACCTTTCCTTGTTGCAGAATCAGATTGAACTAATTAATTATTAATATTTATTTACCCCCTACTGCTGCTAGTCTGCTACAACCCGAATTAACTTTTTCACATTTCAAAACTAGTGAAGTAATTACATAGTTACATACAATGTAGAAAATGAGTCTTTAGAATGCATATTGTTACCGACTGTAGGAACTGAATAGTTGAACTCAAAAGCTTCTTCATCAACAGATAGATAAACACATGGAAGAGCCTGATCACAGAAAATACACTAATACAGACTACGTACTTCTGCTGTGTGGTTTAAGCTTCTTCTATTCTTGCACAACTTGTTACATAGGATGGAGGACCATTTATGCAAGCTAGTACGTACTTTGTCATTGCCATTACATATCTTATTCAATTCACATATGACTTGGTTGATTGATCTATATGATTGTGTTTCTAATTCTTGACTAATTATGTTAATTTTTCCACCTGCATGTGTATACATACATTCACCAGCTCAACGATGGAACAGTTTGCCACAACAGTTTCTAGTCTGGCACTGAAATTAGCTGAGATTTTGGCCGAGAAATTGGGACACAAATCGACATTCTTCCACGAAAATTGTTTGCCGATCACTTGCTATCTTCGGATGAACAGATATCCACCATGTCCGATCCCTTCAGAGGTATTCGGTTTGATGCCGCACACTGACAGTGACTTCCTCACTATATTGCATCAAGACCAGGTTGGGGGACTGCAATTGGTGAAAGATGATCGATGGATCGCAGTCAAGCCTAATCCTGAAGCTCTGATCATCAACATTGGGGATTTATTTCAGGTAATTAACGTTGATTTAAAATTTTATAGTATGCATCAATAATAAAAGAGAGTTCTTTGTTTGTTTACGTAATGTACGTGAGCAAACAATTCAAATTTGATTATATATATTTCTCATTGTATGTTTTGGTTTTCCTTGTCTAGGCATGGAGCAACAATGTCTACAAGAGTGTGCAGCATCGAGTTGTAACAAATATGCAAGTTGAACGATTCTCCACTGCATACTTCTTTTGTCCATCTTATGAAACCATGATAGAGAGTTGTTGCGAGCCTTCGGTTTATAGAAAATTCAGCTTTGGGGAGTATCGCCATCAAGTTCAAGAGGATGTCAAACAATTGGGTTCTAAAATAGGCCTTCCTAGGTTTCTATTGTCTAATTAGCTATTATTAGAATTAAGTTCTCTGGAACTACGTACGTAAACATGAATTTTGCTAGTACAATTAGGGTAAGTCTAAGCTTAGGGTATAAGAATTATACTGTCTAAGCTTAGGGTATATGTTAGAAAATGAAGGGTGATAGTAGTTTTTTTTTTTTCATGTTAATCTATCGTAGCTTGTTGAAGTAGTTGATGTATTTTTTGTTGAAGTACGTACATAGTTGATGTATTGTGATTGTCTGTTGTATAATTAGAATTTTGTTTGATAATGAATTCACTAGTTGATGTATTGTGATTGTCTATTGTATAATTAGGATTTTGTCTTCATAAATAAAAAAAAGCTTTGTCATCTCCTTTTATTCTCGTTTCTTGTTTCTATGGAGCTCACCAAGGAAGCATGTACCTTGCAAACTTTTTACTTTCAATATTTGCCAACTTTCTTGTTTCTATGGAGCTCACCACATATCCCAAAATCGCCACCCACCACGCACGCCGCCGTAACTCCCTCAGCAAACCCTACGACCTCATTCGAGACACCGGCGCCATTAACCTCACCTCCTCACCATAGTCTTGGTATGTCTTGGGAGATTCTAACGTTGTCCATGAAGGACGACCCAATACACCGCGTACATGGGAAAAAAGACATGTCCGGCTGCACCCACCTATCGTCTGCGAGGCCTCTTGGAGAGCCGCAGGAGCAGAACGACATTACGATTGAGAGGAGGATTTGGAATATGCTCGTTCTTCTTAAGGTATTTTACTTGATTAGTTTCTTTAAATCTGCTTGATTAATCTTATGGTATTCGTGAGATAGACTAACGTTAGTAAAAACAACATTGGTAGCATGATAAATGTGTAACGAACATAATTACATATGCAAGCAATGACTAATAGCAACTGATGTGGTGTAGCTCGGATGACAATCCAATAGGCTTCCAAACAGGACGAACGCTGCTTTGATACTGGTAATAGGTGGAAGGTTCGAACCCTGCTTTGGATAAAAACATTCATGGGAGAGTCAGGCCCCGGCTCGGAGACTAAAGTTTCGGCTTTCTTTTAAAAATCAAACTAAAAAAATAAAACATCAGACTTATAGCATAAAAGATCACATTTCATATGCAAATCCAACGGCTCACGCTTCTCCAATCCCAGATCTCGTTGACTAAATTTTTGATGCGTGTGTGTATTTGTTTCCCATTTCGTCACATCACTGAAAAGGCAGCAGCGTCTTCTTCCCAGAAAACAATTCCAGAGAGAAAATCCAGAGCTCCATCGTCTCCATGGCGCCACCGGCTCCGATTCGGTGGTTCGCGGTCGCTGCTTCAGCTTTAATGCTCTGCCTCCTCATCTCTCCATCGGCGGCCATCTACTGCGACGAAGACGACTGCTACGATCTCCTCGGGTCAGTCCACCTCCGTAATTTTTCACCCTCCTTTCCCCAAATTACCCCTCGTTTTGACTCGTATTTACCTCCTGACATGCTTTTTTCAGGGTTACGCAGAGCGCGAACTCGTCGGAAATCAAGAAAGCTTACTATAAGCTCTCTTTGAAACAGTGAGTCCTTTTTTTTTTGATTTTTTTATATATTTTATTTATTGATTTTGTGCTTCATGATCAATTCACAGTCATCCGGATAAGAATCCGGATCCGGAATCGAAGAAGCTGTTTGTGAAGATTGCAAATGCTTATGAGGTACTTTGGATTGTGTAGAATTTAATGATGCATCAATTTGAAATTTGATACAATGCAAGTTGATTTTTCTGGAAATTTGCGATGTTGATAACGGAGCGTGACGGCTGCATTGCAGATTCTGAAGGACGAGGCGTCGCGGGAGCAGTATGATTACGCAATTGCGCATCCTGAGGAGGTAATTTATGAGCAACTTAGCCGGCATTGAGTTAAAGGGTGAAAATGTAGTAAAGATAGGACCTTTATGGCGTAATGTAGTATGTGTTGTGTGCTAGGTAGAGAACTAGAGATATGGGGGGCTTTTACTAGATATGGATGTTCCATGGATATTTGTTAGTTTGTTGCATTGCATTCTATTGTTTGCCTTCCCATGTACTTGGGTTTGCGCACATTTTTCACACTTTCTAGAATAAAAATTAAGTACCTAATTATTTCAAGCGCAATGTAACGAGTTCCTTTGTCTGTTGGTAAGTTTGGTGGATCATTTTCTGGTTAAAGTATTGTTTGGTACTATGGTTGCTTATTTATCGTGTCTGAATATTTGAGTCATCTACCTGTCCTTGTCTATTTTAGTATAAGATTTTGCATGCTGAAAACAACAATTTTCCTGTTAGTGATTACTCAATATGCCATATTGTCACTGTAAAGGGGACATATGTGTTTTCTGCACTTAAAATTTGTAGTATTCTGAGCTTTTATATACGTGTGGAATTTGGAATAATAATCCTAACTGTTTTTTATATTTTGTTCTTCTCTTTGCTAGTATTTCTACAATACAGCTCGCTACTATCAAGCATATTATGGTCACAAGACGGTGAGAGAATTTTTATTGTTTTATCTTGAATTGATATTCTGCCCGTTCTCAATGACCTTTGTTAGTATATATCGAAAATCCAATATCATTTTACTTAATTTCCTAAGAATGTTTTTATGCTTACCTTCTAGGACCCTCGTGCTGTACTGGTTGGCTTTCTTTTGATTCTTTCAGCATTTCAGTATTTCAATCAGTGGACAAGGTATAATCAGGTATGGTGGCAAATCAAAGTATTTGAACTGTTGAACATTACAATACTCCAATCTTAACGCAATAATGTTTGATTTTCTGGACATCAATATGTATGGCTTGGAAAACTTAGCCAAATGCCCTTGATACATGTGTACTGATAGCTGATATCATTCAGATATCAAAATCTAGATATTATAATCTTTTCTTGTTTTACTCTGAGAATATACTATTGGCAATTGCAATAAGGTTTGTACTATAGTAAGGACATTTGAATACTCTGGTGAATTCTTACAGGACTTTGTTATTCATATAATTCGTTTCATGATATGGAAGGCTGCGAAAATTCTCACTTTTTTTTTTCTTGACATGTTTTTATGTTTCATGTCATTGTAGGCTATAGATATGGTTAAAAAGACGCCTGCTTACAAAAACAGGCTTCGGCAATTGGAACTTGAGCGTAGTGGGGGGACTACAACTAAGAAGAAGAGTAACAAGCAGACAAACAAGTAAGAACTTCTCAACTAAACTGAAATCATAAAATACATAGATGTTCCTTTTAAACTTGGTAGTGTGCTTGAATATCTTGTACTTTTAAACTTCTTCAAGTACCATTAGAGTATTAATCAATTATGTAAATGCTGATTTTTTGTCAACAGGAAAATGGATGAAGATCTCAGCAAAGAACTTGAATTGCAGATCAAAGGAGCTGAGCAACCCTCCATGTGGGATCTTATTGGTGTTCGTTTCGTACTGTTACCCTACACTATTGGCAAGGTTAAATTCCCATTTCGTCTTGTCGTTGAAGAAAGTTTGAAATATTATATAGTATAAGCCAGATTTCACCCATCTTGGTTTTGATGGTTTTAGTTTGACGTCCATGGGTTTTGTTCATGTTTGACATATTTCATTGTGATGGTTTTATGTCAATCATTACAAGGATTACCAATTAGTTTTTTTGTTGATTCAGCTGCTATTATGGCATGGCTGTTGGTTCTGGAGATACAAGGTGAAACAAGCTCCATATACATGGGACGATGCTTCCTACCTGACACAGAGATCCCTTAGTGCACCGCTTGATGCATGGAGAAATGTTGGTAAGAACTCGCAGAGATTTTTTCCTGTAAAGGGTAAAGGAAACTCTCATTTTGTTGGGGTTACATGTGTTCTGGTTTTTTTATTTTTGGGGTGAATTCATGGCACTCTTACTTGGTAGAGGGTCATCAACTTTGAGATCCGTAGACCACCACCATTGGGGGTGGGGATGGACGTATGATAGCTTTTTCATCATCCATATGTTTTCAGATGGACTTTTAGTTACACAAAACCTTTCCTACAAGATTCTTACAAAATAAAAAACCTGTTTCTGATGTTTAAAATCAATCATTTTCATCCAAAGGCTACTGTTACAAAGTAGATGCCCCCTTCATAATCTACTCTTTACTGAATAATGGCTTTGCATTTTCAGATGAATCACGAAAGGAAGATCTTATCAATAGACGCTTATGGGAAGGTTCTAACTTGGAGAGCTATTATGCTGAGATGCGAAAAGAATCTAAGCGCAGAAGATAGCAAGTTTTGTTGCCTTTGCTAACGTTTGCTCCCAGAATACTGACAATACATATTGGGCAAAGTAAAACCAAGACATGAAGAGTCGACCAAACTTATAAGTAGGGGAATGTGAGTGATGGAGTTGGTTTAATGGATTATGAAGGCAGAGTATTGAACTATTGATTAGGAATTTAGTTGCAAACCACTATACTACTAAATCGAATTCTCATAGAAACCTTTATGATATGGATTGAGGTTTTGTAAAACTTGTATTCCCATGAAGCATATTAAATTGTTCAACTCTCCAATCTAGAAATGTTAGAATTCCTTTAATATTTCTTCTTTTCCAAATCTTGACCTTCTTGCTACTGATGACCCAATTAGACCTGACTAGCAAAGCTAACCTGATTGAAATTTGTGTGAATCATTCATTTTATATTTTTTTTCAGGAGTCATATTTGTGGTGTGTCTGAGTTTAATTAGTTTATTGTGATTTTTAGATTAAACTATGCAAATGCTTTCTTGAGTCATAATATTTGTTCATGTTTATTCTATATATAACATTATAGAGATTTCAGACTCTAACCTTGTACAATATATCGTATTTGTGACTTTGGTTTCAATAAGAGTAGCTTTAAGTGTTATTAACTTATTATATGTTTAGGTTTTCTATGTTATAGTTGTAAGATATTAAAGTAAATTAAATGATGGATATGTGTTCATAGTTTTTTAATTAAATGAACCGAGGCCGGTGATTTCCGTCATTGTCGGCCTCAAGCGGCTGGACTTGATATTGATCAGAACATCTGAACCTGCCATTTTCTAGGGTTTAGGTTTTGGATATGGAGAGAATTGGGAAATTCAGAGTAGTGGAAACCTGAAATCTGGGTTTAGAGTTGGGTTCAATAACCACGTTTGTGGGGATCTTTTTTGATTTTGGTTAAGTGGTGGGTTTCAAATACTAATATGAAAAAAATGAAAGTAGATTTTGAATGCAACTATAATATTACTTTTATAGTTAAACAACTTGTTTTTAGTAGGTGTTTTCAGTTGATAAATATCATTTTTTTTTTGTAAGAAAGATAAAAGAACAAATAAATATTACAAGGTGCTGCCTCTAGGGGAGACACATCCTAGCTGCTCTAGGTTCCAATCTCTTCCCATGATGTTGTGTCCCAAATTGACATAGCCATCTGCATCAAAATTAGCTTCCCTTAAGACATGTTTGAAGCTAATGTCTTCTAGTGCAATGCTTCGGATATCTTCCACAATTTGATTCAATCTCCATGGTGCGGTACATTTCTTGTTTATAACATCAATATCCAACTTGGAGTCGTCTTCCACAATTACTCTGACAAGTCCTTCTTTTCTTATAAGAATGAGACTATCAAGTTGTGCTTCTTTAGTTGGCACACTAGCTAAGCCAATGTTGTGAGTTGCGGTGATAATTGAGGTGCCATTAGAGTTTCTGATGATTGCACCGCATACTTATTTGAACCCACAAGAACTCGTTAGTCGTTACCACACGAAACATTAAAGGCCCAACCCAACACAATGAAATAGACTCAATTGCCAATCTCAACAACTATCCAGCCCAAAGGGAAAAGAGAAGCTGCCTCCAAATCTACAAAAAAAAAAAAAAAAACACACACACACAGTCCTCTCTTCTTCTACACTGAATCAAATTTCCTCTCATGCAACCAAGCATTCAGCAATGGCTGACCTTCTGGTCTCTCTCTCTCTCCCTAATCCTTAATTCTCAGTCTCCCGCCTTCTTCCATTCTCGCCTAACCAAACGCTTCTCTCCTCTTCCTTCTCTGCAGGTAGGACACTTGGTTCCCTTATGCAACCACGTCCAAGAAGGCGCTTCAATCCCCAAAATACCCCTCTCCCGGGGCCGCAACTCCATCGGCCGCAACTCCGCCCCTTCCCTCACCGACAAGCGTCTCAGCCGCAACCACCTCTCCCTCACCGCCGCCGCTGACGACGCCTCCTCCTCCGCCGCTCTGGTCGTGGTAAAATTTCTAAACTGACCTCACTCCTTCATTGAATCACTGCTTCATTGCTTGCTTTAGTCTGTAGTCTGTTTAGTAATTAAAGATTGAGAATTGAATGATTGTAGGAGGGGAGCAATCCGGTTGTGGTAACTAGTGGAAATGATAGGAGGAAATTGTGTCATAAGGATAGCGTTACGATTCGGGACGGTGATGTTATTGAGCTGATTCCAGGGAAGTATCTGTTTCAGTATAGGACATTGTGCGGTGATGACTCTAAGAAGAGGTCAAATGCTGAAGAGAAGGCTGAGGAGTCAAGTCGAAAGCGGTTTAAGGTGTTATATACTTTTTTTAATGTTTATGTAGTTTGGTGTGATTTTGGTTTTGATGATTGTGGGAAATGTGAGTGGCTTGATTTTGTTGATTTTGAAGGGTGAGGGGGAAGGGAAGAGTGATGGTGGTGGCGGTGGGTGTGTGGAGGCGATAAGGCATTTTCATGTTTCTGATGATAAGTTGCCTCAGACGTTTCGGCTTTTGAACGTGCAAGGACTGCCACCGTGGGCGAATGCCTCGTGCGTTTCAATAAAGGATGTGATTCAAGTAATGATCCACAGCTCGTTCATTTACCTCTTTGAGCTATTGGTTCATATTTCATGCTTAGCTGTGTAACACTGTGTAATTTTTCATGTTCAGCATGCAAATGTATTCTGCACAAAATTTGATTGATTACAGTTTTGGTTTTGGGTTGGAAGTTGATTACTTAATTCTTTCTGTAGGGAGACATCCTTTTTGCTGCCCTTTCCAATTACATGGTTGACCTTGATTGGCTGATACCTGGTATGCTGTTCTGTTCTCTTTGATTGTGTTGCCTGTTGCTGTGTGTACTACTCCAATACTCTTAGATGTATAAGCTACTTTGATCATTGCAGGTAGTTGCATCTTTTCCATTCTTCACTGGTTGATTCTGATATTTGTTTCTTTTCTGTTCACTGGATTTAGCTTGTCTGACAGTTGCAAAAATCCCACATGTATTGGTTGTTCATGGTGAGGGTGATGGTACACTGGATTATATGAAGGTTTGCTTTAGCTATTCCTATGTTGATTCTGTCTATGATATGCTTTCAGACTTTCTTTGTTTGGGGGGCACATGGAGTTTATTCTTTTACTTCTCTGTTTTAGAGAAAGAAACCTGCAAATTGGATTCTACACAAACCGCCATTGCCTATTTCATTTGGGACACACCATTCAAAGGCCATGCTTCTCGTTTATCCTCGAGGAGTGAGAGTAATAGTACATACAGCAAACTTAATATTTGTTGATTGGAACAACAAAAGTCAAGGTTTGTGGATGCAAGATTTTCCCTGGAAAGATGAAAGTAATCCAAGCAAAGGCTGTGGATTTGAAAATGACTTAACTGACTATCTCAGTGCACTGAAGGTATCCCATTACAATCTCAACTTTATGTATTAATCCTATATCAGTGTCAAGGGGTCTTGTGCAGAATGTACAATGAAAATTTGGGTATGCAATTGCACTGGGCCTTGTGCTCAGAGAGCATGAATTGTTATAGCTTTGACATGCATTCTTCTTGATTACAACTGATACTAGTTCAAATTGAACCTAATATTCTCTGTTCTCTATGTTGAATGTCAACAGTGGCCCGAGTTTTCTGTCAATTTGCCTACCCTGGGAACCTTCAATATAAATCCCGGATTTTTCAAGAAATTCGATTATAGCAGTGCAGCAGTGTGTTTCCTATTCCCTGTGCTTCTTTAGTTTTTTTTCTTCTTCTCATTTTCATGCTTAACTAGGCCATATGGAATGATATTTCATTTCTGGTTGAAGTTGGTTCTTCTTTTGACTGTGTCCGTAATCTTCAGGTGAGGCTAATTGCATCGGTCCCTGGATATCATACCGGTAACAACATGAAAAAGTGGGGACATTTGAAACTACGTACTGTTCTCCAGGAGTGTACTTTTGATAAAGAGTTTCGGAAATCTCCTCTTGCTTATCAGGTATTATGGTCACACTGACTCATGCAATGTACCTGTAGTAGTTGATGGTGGATGTCAATGCTGAGTGCTTCTTTTGACTTGGTTGAGCAATTAAGCAATATATTTACTCCTGCATTCTTTTGGGATTTTGCATTGTTTTTTTTTTTTTTAGGGTAGGCTGGATGACTTAAAACTTATGCTGTAGACTGCTTTGCTAATGGAATGTAATAATTAGAAGTAAGAGAGATAGCAGCGATGCATATCTCATTTCATGAAAGCTCTGTTTATTTTATATCCTTGCCTTGTTGCAGTTCTCCTCCCTAGGTTCTTTGGATGAAAAATGGATGGCTGAGCTTGCATATTCAATGTCATCAGGTTTTTTGGATGATAAAACTCCTCTTGGTCCTGGGGAGCCACGTATAATATGGCCCACAGTAGAAGATATCAGATGTTCTATAGAGGTACTATCAAGTAGGTTATTGATTCATTCTTAGAGATCCTTTTAAAGGAGACCTTGCTTTCCAATCTATCGTATCTTCTAGAAAGCATCCAGGTCTCTATAGACCTCATGTGGGTGATTAGTGGATCAAGGTTTTATACATCAAATCTTCTATAAGTTATCTCAGGCAGTAATGGTGGGTAGAATAAAAAAATTATGTAGAACAGTACTTGAGGTTTAGTCCTGATAAGCTTCTTTTATGGGATAGAACAACCATAGGTCTAAAGATGTTCTACAGCCTAATGTGCTAACATGAATAGTGTTTTACTTGTCTTGTAACTAACATATTCTCTGTAAATTCGACTTTCTATTCTGCTTCTTGGTATGGGGTATGCAGCTGATAAGTTTAGTACTGGTTTGCTGTTATTGGCTTACACTCTTTGCCAGGGTTATGCTGCTGGAAATGCTGTTCCAAGTCCAGTAAAGAATGTGGAGAAAGATTTCTTGAAGAAGTACTGGGCAAGATGGAAGGCAAGCCACACTGGCCGCTGGTATCTCTTTCCTTTCTAGTGGCATTTTACACCGAGAAACTCCATATATTTACATCGAAACTTCTGCCTTTTTCATTTTCAGTCGTGCAATGCCACATATAAAGACATTTACTCGATACAATGGTCAGAAACTTGCGTAAGAGTTCATTCCATACCTATTGGTTCTGCATCTTCGTCTTCTTTTTTTTTCTTTTCTTTTTTGTTGGGAAAAGATGCATACCCATGTTAGTCATGATAATTTCCAGCAATAGTTTGAACTCTTACTTTTTCTCAACAGTTGGTTTTTGCTGACATCAGCAAATCTTAGCAAAGCTGCATGGGGAGCTCTCCAGAAAAATAATTCTCAATTGATGATCCGTTCTTATGAGGTAGGCATATCAGAATCATATAATCTAGAAGCTTGGATTTTATATTAGTAAATGCAGAGCCCACAATAGTGTTATGATTGGCAGTTGCTTTGCTTAATTAGTTTGCCCAATTTTGAACTTGAGATGGGAATGTATATTTGTCGGGGAAAGAAATTTATGGAGCTATTGAATATAAGTTACTGCATTGATACCCTACATGCATATGTTTAAGGCACTTTTTATACATATTAGTGAACGAAGTATTCTTGCACTTGCCAAAGCTTTGAGATTATGTCTGTTGACCTTGTTTGGATCATTACAGCTTGGGGTGCTGTTTCTACCATATAAAACACGAAGTTCTGGATTTTCTTGTACAAGTAATGGGGTTCTATCTGAGGTAACAGCTACACCCTTGCCACTTAACATACAGTTATAGATATTTATAGAAGTAAATTGAAGAACATAAGAAGTAGAAAAGTAGAAGTATCTAATTCGATGGAGTTCCAGGATAAATGTGAAAAGTCAGATGATTCAAAATCAGGGAGAAATAAACTAGTGACTCTGAACTGGCAAGGGAACAGGAACACAGATTCATCATCTGAAGTAGTTGCATTGCCTGTGCCTTACGAACTCCCTCCTCAACCATACACCGCCCAAGGTTGGTCACTTGCTCTTCTACATTTAATCAGTAAATATTGCATTCCCATGCTTCTTATGAATCTTACTTCGTTTCATCTCCTCACCAGATGTTCCTTGGTCATGGGATCGGCGATACACCAAGAAAGACGTTTATGGCCAAGTTTGGCCACGGCAAGTTCAGCTGTATGCAGCAGCTCTGCAAGATTCTTGAGATCTCTAGTACATTGTCTATCATGTCCTCGGCGTCTTTCCCAGCTCAATTGTTCAATTGTGAGCTGCCGTGGAAGAGACCTCCAATGCATGTAACTTGTACATTTTTTGCAATTTTTCATATCCCGATTGTTCCAACACTTGTGCTTATGAGTAATCCAAGCCATCCCTCGAACCATGCTACACAAGTATACATGATGTCATCATCAAAGTTGACAAGGATTTGAACGTAGTTAAGAAAAATGAAGAACAAATATTAGCCCATTTGGGAAGAAGAAACTTTTATGTATGGAATTAATTTTGAAAATCCTTGGGATAAGAATAATTTGTTACAATATAAATCACAACGGTAACAACAATCAAATATTGCAGCCCGGAAATCCGTAAGATTAAAACGGATTACGTTCTTTGATTTTTTCTAATCACAAATCCAGATTTTATACTTTCATCAATATGCAAGATAATATCGGATACAGTTACGCATAAACCCTAAAATTCCCTTGAATATATACATGCATAGGCAAAATGATTGACCTCAGAACAAAATGGATGTGATATTTGAGCCCCAGAGAGGAAGGCCCTCCTTCTCCATTGAAGTTGGTTACTTCGACACTGTCATGGAGATCAAAGAAAAGGTTCAGAAATACCAAGGAATACCCATTTCCCAGCAAACCCTAGTCTTAAATGGCCAAGTCCTCCACGACGAACGCGACGTTGCCTACTGTCAAATCTTCCACCAATCCAAAATCCAGCTCATTATCAACTCTGAATCTGATAAACAAACTAGCAATGTCAAGCTCGAAGACTCATCCCCACCCAAGAAGGTCCATCTCAATGTGAAGACCCCCACGTCCAAAATGCATGTCTCCATTGAAATGGACCTACACGACACCGTGGCCAAGCTGAAGGAGAAGATCCAAGGATTGGAGCCGGTTCCCCCCAGCCGTCTGGTGCTACATTGCACCGGTAACGAATTACACGATCATCGATCTTTGCGCGAATGTGAGATTTCCGACAATGCAGAGATCGAGGTGAGCCTAAGACCGTCCTCAACAGCTGCTTCAGCTGTTGGGGCAACAACGGTGTCCCCGGCGTCAAAAAATAAGTTGAAGCTGATGGTATTGCCCAAATGTGGGACTAATAAAATTTCGGTGGAGGTGAATGCATCGGATAATGTAGGAGAGCTGAGGAAGGAGCTGCAGAAGTTGCACCAGAGGCAACATTTTCATCTGCCTCAGGAGAGTTACTTCTTCATCTATAAGCAGAATGTGATGGACGATGACAAGTCGTTTAGGTGGCACCATGTCGGGCAGGGTGATACGATTGAAATTTTCAATGGGAGCGTTACCGGTGGATCCTAGAAGCCTAGAATTAACATTTTTCTCTTGTCTTTGAATTTTCTTTGTATACAAGTAGCCAACTTGAAATTCTTTTTATTTTCAATTTGCTTATATATATATTTCATTTCGGTTGAATAAAATACCTTACAAGGAGCTAGAACCAAAACACAGATCGTCGAATAAAGGGCATTGCAAGCTGAAAGGGATTAAACAATTTCTATGAATTAATTAATGAAATTTAAATCATAAAATTTAAACAATAAAATTTAAATAATAAAATTTTAATTCTTATAATTTTAAATCTTTTATATGAATTAAAATTGTTTTATCCAAAGGCAACACTCCAAAACAAAATCAAGAACTAAATATAAAAAAAATACAAATTAAAATCCTAATATAAAACGACGCCGTAGGGGGCCCGGTTGATTGATTTTTCTCCTCTCTCGATATTCTCTCCCCGAAAACGACTAGATACCAAACCTTGCCGTCAAACCCGGGTCACCCTTCATCACCACCATCCACGTGTCCGCAATGCATTGGCCCTCCTCGTCGTTTGCGTGACAGACTCTCCCACCTCTTCCCCTATATAACCAAGCCCTCGGCTCTCTCTTGTTCATACCTCTCTAATCGCCTCGCTTCAAAATCCTCGAGAATTCTCCTTCAATCTCTCTCAAGGTATCGTCGCCTCTCCTTCGATTTCGTTTTTGGTTTCTGATGTTTTATGAATCGATTTATCTCTGTTAGGTTTTGCATGTGTTAGAATTCTGGAAATTTTGATGCGATTTAGAGATCGGTTGTTTGGATCTGTTGAAATCTTTAATTGTTTGATGAATTGATGAACTGCGATGATTTGAGCTTCTGATTAATCAACTGAAATCTGTAGTAGGTTTAGCGTTGTATATTTATGAGCTGTTTGAGGCTTTTTGTTTATTCGATTTGATAGATCTAGAGGTTTTTGGTTAGGTTAAGTAGAATATAGATCTGAATTTGACCTGGTGGTTATGACAGGTTTTTATTTATTGATTTCGATGGATATAGCGGTTGATTCTTTGATTTTGGTACAAGTAATTTCGGTCAAAAGAAATCGATTCTTTGATTTGAATTGGTCCTTCGCTTATTGTGATGTTGTCTTTTATGATGTGTAAGATGTTATGATTCAAAATATCTGTGGGTTATTGTTTGGGGATTTTGGTACGGAGTGGAGGTCTTATGTTGTTTTGTTTCTCGCAGATGCAAATTTTCGTGAAAACCCTCACTGGCAAGACTATCACCCTTGAGGTGGAGTCTTCTGACACCATTGACAACGTTAAGGCCAAGATTCAGGACAAGGAGGGAATTCCCCCAGACCAGCAGCGTCTGATCTTTGCTGGCAAGCAGCTTGAGGATGGCCGAACCCTAGCTGATTACAATATCCAGAAGGAGTCGACCCTCCATTTGGTGCTTCGTCTGCGTGGTGGTATGCAGATCTTTGTCAAGACTTTGACTGGAAAGACCATCACCCTTGAGGTCGAGAGCTCTGACACCATTGACAACGTCAAGGCTAAGATTCAGGACAAGGAAGGCATCCCCCCTGACCAGCAGAGGCTCATCTTTGCTGGGAAGCAGCTTGAGGATGGCCGCACCCTAGCAGACTACAATATCCAGAAGGAGTCTACCCTCCATTTGGTGCTTCGTCTGCGTGGTGGTATGCAGATCTTCGTCAAGACCTTGACAGGAAAGACCATCACCCTTGAGGTCGAGAGCTCTGACACCATTGACAATGTCAAGGCCAAGATTCAGGACAAGGAGGGGATTCCCCCGGACCAGCAGCGTCTGATCTTTGCCGGAAAGCAGCTTGAGGATGGCCGCACCCTGGCAGATTACAACATCCAGAAGGAATCCACCCTTCATTTGGTGCTTCGTCTCCGTGGTGGTATGCAGATCTTTGTCAAGACCTTGACCGGAAAGACCATCACCTTGGAGGTGGAGAGCTCAGACACCATCGATAATGTGAAGGCTAAAATCCAGGACAAGGAGGGTATCCCACCAGACCAGCAGAGGCTTATCTTTGCCGGCAAGCAGCTCGAGGATGGGCGTACCCTGGCAGACTACAACATCCAGAAGGAGTCTACCCTTCACCTTGTCCTCCGTCTTCGTGGTGGTATGCAGATTTTTGTCAAGACCCTTACAGGGAAGACCATCACCCTTGAGGTGGAGAGCTCAGACACCATTGACAATGTGAAGGCCAAGATTCAAGACAAGGAGGGGATTCCACCAGACCAGCAGAGGCTTATCTTTGCCGGCAAGCAGCTCGAGGATGGGCGTACCCTGGCAGACTACAATATCCAGAAGGAGTCTACCCTTCACCTTGTCCTCCGTCTTCGTGGTGGTTTCTGAAGTCTGGTGGTTTTGAAGCAGCAGCAGCAGTAAAGATCCTTTGGTCTCTGTGTGTTCTATGTTTTTATTTTGATGGTACTTTTATTGCTTGCTAAGACAAGCGTTTCAATTTCATGTATGGTATTACCTCGGTGTTGAGGTACTTGGAAGTTTAATTTCCAATGGCACTCTTGGTTTTATAAATAAATTTGGATCTTCTGTTAAATATCTGGGTTTATATTCATTTCTGCTTTGTTTTCATGATATTTTGTCATTTAGGTCCTATGCGATAGTAAATTTTTTGGTTTGATTTTGGACCATGCTTGTGCTGGTGTGGTCTGTATGCGTATTTGTTCATTTCTTGCCATATTTTGCTTTGTTTGAGCAACACTACGGGATGTTTCTGGCTTTAGGTGGTTCTCTTCTCGCTATGCGGTTCAAGATTTCAGAGAACAAAACCCAGAATTAAATGTTGTTTCAGTTGTGTGTTTTTTTTTGGTCGAATTTCAGTTATGTTTTAGATCATTGTAAATGAGACTTATCGCCTTGCTGTTCTACCATGCTCAAGTTTGGTGTGCCTAAACCTACATTACTCGTAGTCTTGTTATGCATGTAACAGTCGGGTGATGGTGGGCGAACTGGTGTTCGAAGTAGAATGTTATGAAACCCCACCTTAAATACGTTACTGGTCTGTTTAAGCTCAGACACCATCGGCCACTGAACTAAAATATGTTGGATTTACATACCCAGCTTTGTTTGCTACCTGCAGATGCAATAGACTGAACCTGAAGTTTTGTTCTGCTGATGCAATAGACTGAACTTGAAGTTGAATCTTAAATTGACTCATTTGAACCTACAGGGTTCTCTTACGGGTATTATTCAGAACTCTTCTTCACCATGAAATTGGGGTTTTTGATCTAGCAACACTAGTTTTAAGTTTTAACACAACACGCCTTTCATGTCAACGCACATATTTTTCATCTAAAATTGGCCTATGGTCATATGCATAATCGCATGCGCTACGACCATAGCAAAACTTCATCAAAGATACATTCATTTACCAACAGATAGCTTTTCGAAGATATATATTATCAAGATTCAATTCCAGAGTACATGTCATGACTAAAGGTTGCATTCAATTCTGCATAACAGATATGGCAGTGCCATAAATCAAATAGACAATTCAACTATGAATCACAGTGCACATGAAGTGGACCAACATATGGTTTGTATTATACATTGCTTTGTTTGTAAACCTTGGTGTCGAGTACTTGTTTACCACACATTGCACAAACTCCTGCACAAAACAAATGACATAGATCAGGCTTTCCTGCATTACTCAAATCTGAAAAACCAAACCGACAAGATTAGGAAAAAGAAACACTACCTTTGGAGTAAGCACAGGTGTGGCAGTATTTTCCTTCTTGGTGTACTTGCTGCCTACAAATAATACACTTGGTATTTCCAGTAGTTCCATATGGACTCCACCTAAGCATTATATCCAGTTACAAAAAGAATTAGTCTACGTATCCATGACACCACACTAAATAAACAATCGATTGCAAAGAAGTAATTAGCTGTGCTGAAGAACTTAAACTGTTATTGTACACACGTATAATAAATGTTAAACCTCATCAACTGATCAATGACATAACCCACTATATGACTTAGATTCTGTACAAATGTATCTCAGTAAACACTGCCTGTGTCCTCTACAGAACTTGAATATATATAAATCTCATAACCTACTCGGCATATAACATCTATTGGTTATTCATTCTTCTCTGTATAACTAGTCTGAGAACTTGATCAATACCGCATAAGCATTCTACAGAACTTGCAAATAGTCTCAACCTCACAACCAAGTTGGCATATAACATCTACATGTTACTCAAAACTCTCTACTCTACAACTTAGTAGAACATTCACACCAATTTAACATTTAATATCCCTAGGCAAGAACTTTGATCGCTGCCTACAATCCAGTAGAACAATCTTGGTGACAGACCAAAAACCGATAGAATCAAAATCCCAGATAGAAATTCGATCGAAAAGGTTCAATCTAACAACACAACATTCTATCATCTTACAGCACTACAAAGACCTAGCTGTCATTGATTAGAAGTAAAATACACATATGCATATGTATTTGGGCAAAGAAAACACATCAAATAAAAATAAAAAAGGGTAAAAAGGGTACCTTTTCTTCTTGGACAAGAGCTTATTCTCGTTGATTTTCCGGCCGCCGCCTTCGGTGGTGTTACTGGCACCCTCCTTCCACTTGTCCGGCACTATTACCTTCGCAAGCTTCTTCTCACCTACAAATTCAATCAGGATTCTATCCAATTAGAACACAGATCGCAATCCCTAGTATTTTCGAGAAAAGATAACAACTTTGCAGAGAATTGGATCATGGATGAAGAGGGTACTTACACTTTTCGCACACCATTGTTTGTTGCACTTCGAATTGGGGTTTTGAAACTGGAGAGAAAAAACCCTAATTTGAAAAATTGGGGATTTTGGAGAGTCGTCTGATGCGGGTTTTGGTTCAACTCACCGTTTCTCTTTTGCAAATCTGATAAAAGGTCTTCCGTGATTAGATTTGACTATATACCCTCCTTATTGTAATTTGTAAATAACAATTTGTGCTGAATGATCTCAACCGTCCGTTTATAGGAATTAAATTCGGCATATGCCTAACCGCAACCGCTAAAGGACATGGTAAATATCGGGTATAAAAGAAATTTATGATCCAAAATAAAATGAACCTGACTTCGGTGACAAATGTTGGTCACTCTTAGGTGACTACAACCAATGAACATGAGGCACGTGTCCATTTTAAAAGGCTTGGTTGCAATTTAAGGACATAACATGAGGTTTTTGAGTGTTTGACATGTTTGTTTATAATTATTATTGACATTTGTCCGTCTCTCATCAATGTTTGTCATTCATAAGTGACTATAACTGGTGAGTCAAATTATTTCCATATAGAATTAGGCTAGCCAATGAAATTTGATTCTAGTTAGACTAGCTAATCAACTAGAGCACGGCTCACCGATGACAACAAGTATGTTTTTACTTAGCTCTTCTTATAAAATAAAAGAATATAATTTACAATTTAGCATAAGAGATACGATAAGTAGTAAAACTGTTTAATACTTACTTTTGCTAAAGTTCGTTACATAACCAACATGCTTCCGATGTTTGAGTTCTAATATTCATATCTCTTTTCTCAATTCTAAAATGAAAGAAAACAACTATTTGCACATGATGAATTCGTCAATAAGTGTTACTCTAATAATAGTTTTTCTTGTAACCAAGATCAGATTTCGACCGCAATTGCTTTACAAGCGTTTTGCGAGTTTCTTTGACTGTTTAGAGTTTAAACTTGATTTCCTAGAAGCTGACATTTTGAAAATGCCAAATAACTTACACTTGAAGAAGAAGGAGAACAATAATTTTATTGAACAAATTCAATTAAATAAATCTATTAAGAGATTCCATAACCAAAAAAACAGATGGCATACAGATACACATCTTAGTCTATCCCCGTACTCAAAACTCTACAACTTCACAGTATCATTCCCAGGGACTCAATGAACACTCCACTGGCAATGTTGGGAACCTTTCAGAATCCTTGCAATAATCATAAACAACAAGATTTCTTTGAATCCAAGCATAGTCCATTTTCTGAGAATCTGAAAGGTGCCAAGCATCATATTGATCCCACCAGTTCTCTGTTGTTGTGGACACACATTTTGGGTATGGATCTTCCCACTGGCACGCATCAACATTGAAGTCCTTGTAGGAAGACACAAATGGTGATTTTTTCCAGTCTGTCTTCTCAAGTCCACCTCTCGTCGCCCATTCGTCGGCATTCCATATGCTGGAGAACAAGTACATGGGTTTCTCGTTGGGGAAGAAGTTGTTTGCTTCACCATTGTTCTTGAACACCCTTACGGGAACTTTGTCAACAAAAAAACTGCAAATAAAATCCATTGCAAGACACTGTTAGCTCTAATCAACCTTATATACTAATTTAGCATCTGAGAAAATTTGAAGCGCCAACATTTAGGAGCTTGGGGCTGGTGTGGAGTAGCCTGCACTCAACATTTGGCGTACTGTTAATTTGTTACTCTCTCAAGGGTGAGAATCAAGATGCACTGAAATGCACGATGAACTTGGCTTCTTTCTTGTTTAAGTTAGTTCGTTAATGTTTTCATCATTATGCAAAGTAAGAGCCTAAAGATCATTGATTTAACTTAAAAAAAAACAAAGATCATTGATTTATGGTACTAATACATGGCAGAATCACAAAACAAGGAGCATGTGAGTATGTGACAGACACATTACATCTCTTTGGGACTTGCAGCATGTGAGTATATACATGTGCCAGCAGATATAAAATGAAAGGTACATAACTATATATGAGCCTGGATGAAATAGAAGGATCACAAAATTATAAAAGAGAAGCTTGCTGAGGCCAAGAGGGACTTACATAATCTGATTATTGTTCCAAAGAATTGAATAGCTATGATAATCCTCAGTGGGGTCAAACCAAAGGCTGTGTCTCATCTCACGGTTCCCAGTTCCATTCTTGTAAACATTTGTCTGAATCAGATAAGGCTGCCCACTTCTATTCCCCAAGAACTCAAAATCTAGCTCATCTCTGGTTGGCCCTGCTCCATTTTCAGTACACATCTGCAGCACCATTCGAAAACAGTTTCAAACACATAAATTTGTACCCAGTACACAATTGTACAAACACTGAAATACGAGTATGATTTACTTCCATAAATGAATGCAGTGAAAATTTGAGACTTACGTAATAAGCTGTCACTACACCAGCAGAGTCACCTCCAACCAACTTGAGCTTCATGCTGAACCAACCAAATCTGTACTTCTGTTTCGTTTGAAAACCGCAACCTATTCAATAAGAGATGCTTGTTTTATCAGTACAAATGGAAACTTTTCAATGTAGTCTTTGAAAACATTGATATTGAAACTGTTAATTCTTTTTACCCGTATTGTTGTCGAGCGAGAGGTACCAGATCTCCCCATCTGCAGAGGTTTTGAAATGCTCTTCAGACCACATTATCTCGAAATTGTCTTCAAAAGAAGTTGATGGTGCAGCTGATGCATATGAACAACAACAAGCAGCAACCATGAAAGCTGCTATGTAAAAAAGACTAGCTGCCATTGGAGAAGATGCCCTTCTTTCCATTATGGAGGGAGAGAATTAATCTGAGATTGGGGAGCTTCTTTCAGCTCGATCTTCTCAGGAGGAAGAAGAGCGGTGCATTAATAAATGGTGGTCACAATTTGAAAATGACTCGGAGGAAAAGGCTATAACAGGAAACCAAAGTATTCACATTTCTTTGTCTGCTCAATCATTGCATCTGACATATGAATGGCAAAGGCTGAAGTGCCCAAAAATGACTACTACTTGTGAGAAAATTGGGTAAACTAGAAGAGAACGCATATGTTATTCTGAAGAAGCCAGGCTGCTATTAAACGGACTTTGGCAATTGGGATAATGAAAAATGAATGTGGGACCATGTGTTGCATATATGAACATGATGGAATGTGATTGATCATTCAATAATCTAAAGTTCTTGGATCTAAGACAACTGGATTTGGCTGTCGGTAAATGCAGCAACTCATATTGGTAGGTCTCTAGAGTCTTTTTACTTCTACCATTCTTCAGAGCAAGTGATGCTCCGAAGCATAATAGTAGTAGAATTTCTTCTTTACATTTCTATCAAATGTAACGGCGAAAAGTAAAATCACAAAAGAAAGAATGAGGAAATGTAATAGAATTTCTTCTTTACATTTGTATCAAATGCACTTTAGACTAAAATCGATGTCAAAAGAGCAGACAAGGATGAAAGAAGGAGCTGATGAAATCTGATTTGGTCAATAATACAAGAGAAAGCACCCCAAAAAAGCCTAAGATTCTCCATTAGTATCTTGTCCACACTATGAGAATTCTCTTTATGTCGGTTTTCATTTGTTTTCTGAGAGAAAAACACAGTAAATCACATTAAACAAGATTATTTAGTGGAAATGGTGAAAGTTTTTCCCCAATTAGAGGTTGCTTTCTTGGTAATAAACATGACCAACATGCTTAAACACCATAACCAATAAAGGAGAAAGGATATGCTACAAGCCTGCAATGAGTATGATAAACAATGTCTTCCAAGTTTTCCCAGCATACTAGAAAGACGACCTGAAAATTAAAACACTCTCATGTGGGAAACGAAGCAAGAAGTATAATAATGAATAGAAGTAGATTTTAGTAAAACCCTGAAACATTGACTTAGATACATTCACATGCTAAGCCAGGAAGTTAAAGGGAGGCCACCACCAATGGAATAATAGAGGAGATTATTAAAGGAGTGACTGTGATGATGTCAAGAGTAGCTAGCAAAAAGTGATGCGAGGAACGTAGCTGTTCATTTGTTCATCAGCAAAGCAAATATGTGCCTAGATATTTTGGCTTCATTGGCAAAATTTGGAAGGTAGAAAGTACCTTGTTGAGTCTTTTCTGGCTAATAATGGACTTGGGATTATGTGGGTCTGCTTCATCTTTCTCATATCCTCACAGGCTCATACAACCTTTTTCAAAACATATCAGGTAAAACATGAGTTCATTTCTATTTACACTAACCTGATTGTGTTTGGGACAATTCCAAGTTTCTAATTATTGTCCTCAAACTCTTAGAAAGTGAGACATTTATTTTCTTACTCGTTTACATGCTACTTTATAACAATTCATCGAACACGTTATCTTCACACGTATAATAAAAACCGGAAAAAACTTCGAGCAAGCTGTTTGAACACTTCCAGAACATAAATTAACGTGAGCACAAAGTGCTCACTCTCTGAATCAAGCCATATTTAGATCTGTGTTGAACTGTTCTTCAGCATTGGCTGCTCTGTAAAAGAGACGGTTCATATTTCAGGCTTGGTCTTACATTGTAAACTCCAACCCAACCTAAAGGTCTTGCTTTTAAAGCCCAAAATCCTTCTTCTTCTTCCAAACTTCTCTGCGACAAAACGTAGAAGCAGAACAGAGCCACTTCAAACACCAAATGCTCCTTCTTCTTCACAAAGCTTACTCCACAACTTCCAGTACTTCCCACACTTGGAGGACCCAGCTCAAACAAGCTCACGTAGCCTCCCAAATCTCCTCAATTCTCTTACAGAGACGCAACTGGGTTCCACTCCTCCAAAACCTCAACCTCCCCAAACTAAACCCTCCTCTCTTTCTCCAAATCCTCCACAAAACCAAGCGAAACCCACAACTCTCTTTGGATTTCTTCAACTGGGCCAAGTCCCATTTACGTTTCGAACCAGACCTCAAGTCCCACTGCCAAATCATCCAACTCTCTCTCGGGTCTGGTCTCACCCGACCCGCCAAACCCATCATGGACACACTAATCCAGACCCATCACGTTTCCAAGCTTATACAGTCCATGGTTCAGGTTACAGGTACAGATTCTCTATCCAATGTGTTAAGTTTTGTGCTTGGTTGCTATGCAAGAAAGGGTTTGGTTAAAGAAGGCATAGAGGTTTATAGAGAAATGAGTGTTATTGGTTGTGTGCCTGCAGTTTCAGCTTGCAATGCATTGCTTGATGCAATGAGGCAAGGAAATGAGACTAGATTGGGTTGGTGTTTGTATGGGGTTATGATCAGAAATGGGGTTTTACCAGACAAGTTTACATGGTCTCTGGTTGCTCAGTTTCTTTGTAAAGATGGGAAATTTGAAAGGATTATTAGACTTTTGGATTTGGGTGTTAGTAGTTCTATGTTTTATAGTGTTCTTGTGGATGGTTATAGCCAAAGTGGGAATTTTGATGCTGCATTTTGCTACTTGGAGAAAATGAGTGATGGGAAATTGGAACCTGGTTTTAGTACTTACAGTTCTGTTCTTGATGGGGCGTGTAAACTTGGGGAAGTGGAAGTGGTTGAAAGGGTAATGAGGATTATGGTGGAGAAAAAATTGCTTTTAGAGAGTCCTGTATTGGAGTATGATTCAGTTATTAAGAAGCTTTGTGATTTGGAGAAAACTTATGGGGTGGAGATGCTATTTAAGAAAACGTGTGATGAGAAAATTGAATTACAAAATGCTACTTATGGATGTATCCTGCAGGCATTGACTAAAGGTATGAGAATAGTGGAAGCTATTCAGGTGTATCGGGTGATTTGTGAGAGGGGAATTGTAGTGGATGATAGTAGTTATTATGCATTTGCTAATGTTCTTTGCAAGGAAGAGCGATCTGAGGAGGGTTTCGAGTTGTTAATGGATGTTATAAGAAGAGGGTTTAGTCCTTGTGCATCAGAATTGTCTGGATTTATATCATTTCTATGTGGCAAGCGTAGATGGAGAGAAGCCGAAAATCTGTTGAATTCAGTACTAGACAAAGAGCTACTACCGGATTTGACTTCTTGTTCCTCATTAGTACGACATTACTGCTCTACAAGACGGATTAATTCAGCTATGGCATTACACAGTAAGATTGAAAAACTGAACGCCAGTTTGGATGTGACAACTTACAATGTACTTCTTGCTGGGCTGTTTGCAGCAAGGAGAGTCGAAGAAGCTGTGGAAGTGTTTGATTACATGAGAAGTCACAAGTTGGTGAGCAGTGAGAGCTTTACGATCATGATTCACGGCCTTTGTCAGGTAAAGGAACTGAGGAAGGCCATGAAAATTCATGATGAAATGTTGAAGATGGGACTTAAGCCTCCTGCAGCCACTTACAAACGTTTGATATATGGATTCAAGCCTTGATATGTGGATTCAAGTAAAAACCTGGATGAGCAGTCACAATCATAATTGGCCTGCTTTTGTCAGGTAAAAGAGCTGAGAAAGGCCACGAAAGCTCAGATGAAATCTTGCATGAGAACACACAAACTGATGAGCAAATGATAGCTTCTCATTCATGTTCAGCGGGCTTTCTCATGTAAAGGAGCTGAGAAATGCCATGAAAGTTCATGATCACATGTTGAAGATGGGGATTAAACCTCCTGCAGCTACTTACACTCGTCCGATATAACAGAGCAGTCTTGATTCCCTGTCTTTGTCGCGTAAAGAAGCTGTTAAAGGCCCTGAAAATTCATGAAAAAATGTTCAAGATGGGTGGCTAAACATACAACTGCAATGCAAAACCTTTTGCTTTTCAAGTTCTTACACGACATGTCGTGTGAGCATTAAAACGCCTTGTCGTGTAAACCAAAGAGTCAAGAGTCAACACTCCCCAAGTCTTTGCATTTGAGCTTCTTCTTCTTCATCATCTTCCTCACAAAATCAAAACCTCCAATTTTCCTCTCTGCAAAAAATGAGGAAAACCCTAACCCTAACAATGTCTCCAATTCCCGAACTACCGCTCCTCCTCATCTCCGCCCTCCTCTCCCTCACGGCCGCCGCCCAATCGGACCTCGTCTCGGAGCTCCAGTCCCTCCAATCCCGATCCAAATCCGGCGTCATCCGCCTCACCGACCAATCCGTCTCCCGCTTCCTCACCTCCGCCCCCACCCCTCGCCCCTTCTCCCTCCTCATCTTCTTCGACGCCGCCAAGCTCCACGAGAAGCCGGAGCTCCACCTCACCGACCTCCGCCGCGAGTTCGGCCTCGTCGCCGAGTCCTTCATCTCCAACAACGCCGACCCCGCCACCTCCCCTTCCCACTCAAAGCTCTTCTTCTGCGACGTCGAGTTCCAGGACTCGCAGAGCAGCTTCGCCCAATTCGGAGTCAATTCCCTACCCCATATCCGCCTCGTCGGGCCGGGTCAGAACCCGAAAGAGTCCATCCAGATGGAGCAGGGCGATTTCGCTAGACTCGCTGAGTCAATGTCCGAGTTCATCGAATCGAAAACCAAGCTTACAGTTGGACCGATCCACCGGCCGCCGATGTTCTCCCGGAACCAGATCATCCTCGCCGTCATGGCGTGGCTGATCTGGACGCCGTTCATTGTCAAGAAGGTGATCACCGGGAAGACTCTGCTTCATGATCCCAGGGTTTGGTTGAGCGGGGCGGTTTTCGTGTACTTCTTCAGTGTTTCGGGTGCTATGCATAACATTATCAGGAAAATGCCGATGTTCTTGGTTGACCGGAACGATCCCTCGAAGCTGGTTTTCTTCTATCAAGGCTCGGGAATGCAGCTTGGAACAGAGGGGTTCGCTGTTGGGTTCTTGTACACCATTGTGGGGCTGCTGCTGGCGTTTCTTACTAGAGTGCTTGTGAAGGTGAGGAATGTCAATGCACAGCGGGTTGTTATGCTTGTGGCGCTGGTGGTTTCGTTTTGGGCTGTGAAGAAGGTGGTGTCTTTGGATAACTGGAAGACCGGGTATGGTATTCATGCTTTCTGGCCTACGAGCTGGAGCTGAGCTTGGTGAGGATGTGGGAATTCACCAGTTGGGGTTCTATGAAAGGTGACTTACATTTATGCTTAAAGGAAAACTTTGAGAATGAATTTGGGATAAATATTTGATATGTTAAATGCTGCTTTGGCAGCCGGCAGGGATTACATTATGTTTAAATACTTAAAAAACTATGCGTTAGTAAACTTCTGATTTTGATTAAGGTGCTTTGTTTATGAAGCTGGTTATGTGCTCTGTCTGTCTATTTATGCTGTCGTAGGCTTTGAATTGCTTTAGAATTTATATACTTTCTGGTTCAAAGTAGCTTAAAAGCTGATATCTTGTCTCACTGTATGTATAAATGTGTATGCTTTGCACACTGCTGTTTCTTCTCTTGTTGAACGGTGTTATACTATGTTAATGAAGGCTGCTTGGTTCATGGATCTACTGCTTATAACCTTGAACCTGGACTGTCGGGATGTAATTTGCTTATGGTAGCTTTTGGTTCAATGTGCTTGAATACCAACCCCATTCAGCTCAAAGTATGATAGCAAGTACTGGTATTCACACATGGTCTATGAAATAAATTTTTGGTCTAAGGTTTAAGGTAGCATAGAATTTTAGTGAAGCTGGTTGGATAGTTTTATATAAATGCAAAGGGAACCATTGAAAGTTATTTTGAATCCATATGAAAGACAAGTTGGAGGAGAGAAACTCTCAGCTCGAGATGTTTTGGAAGTGACCTGTGTTTCTTAGTTTCTTCTCAATTTCCTTATGATACATGTTGTATAGTGATCTTGACTGCATTTCAGCCAATATGGTGAAATGACTGATATGTGACTATTGAAACTGCATTAGAAGTTGGAGCTAGTCTTCTGCTTAGCCTAGTACTGCCGAGTAACTTTGAAGAAATCGAACCTTAATTATGTTTAGCAAAAGCGTGTTGTGTCTATTTCTTGTTATCTGATTGTTTGGTTTGATCAGGTTTAGACTTTTGGTACTAGTGTATGTTAGGCTTTGCATCAGGGTTGGTATGCACATCTATCATGTTGCAGATAAGCTACTTGTTTACTATCTTGCCATACAGTTCGTATTGATGCAATGAACTTTGCTTACGGTTTGGTATTGAGTCCTAGAATAACACATGATCATATGCTTGGCCTTGAAGGACATTAGAGAAGGAAATTTTCTGGAATCTCCATTGTATTTGTCAAAGGACTTGATTAATTTACTGTGATCAGTATTCCTTAATGGTTTGTGTATTTATTTCGAATGGCTG
The DNA here is from genome assembly GCA_034370585.1 of Fragaria x ananassa. Taxonomy (NCBI): domain Eukaryota; kingdom Viridiplantae; phylum Streptophyta; class Magnoliopsida; order Rosales; family Rosaceae; genus Fragaria; species Fragaria x ananassa. The sequence continues at coordinate 1,161,129 of CP139764.1, read as the reverse complement.
CGTTAACTACCACAAACAGTTGCGAAGATGGAAGTGGCCTCCGTAAAAACTCCTCGGAGTTCAATTTACCTGGGTGTAATCGATTCCTCTTGCATGGATTCTCCAAGATGTTTACACTTACAGCCACCCCAATTTGCAAGGTTGATAGAAAAGAGGCTGGGCGAAACAGACGAATTGGGCTTTTAGCGGGCTAGGCGGAGCCCAAGGCTGTCTAGGCGGATCTTGGACTAGTGGGCCTACGTGGGTTGGATAGTCCCACCTTTTAGCCTACTGGGTTTGGTGATCCCAGACGAGCTGGGGATCTTCTCTGGTCCCGCCTCCTCTCCTCCGATTTCCCTCCTCCTTATTCCTCTTCGTCTCCTCTAAATCTCTCTATAACCTCAGATTTTAGAGAGATCGAGATAAGAGAAAGGCGACCCATCAAAGAGCGCTGTTGAGGAAGGAGAGCCAGATTGTTGAACATTCCAGAAAGCTCCCACAGAATGCGAGCCACTCTTGTTGAACTCTCCAATTTTCACAAGGTCAGGCAAGCTTCTTCGCTAGCATTGAATAATGTGTGGCATGCCCTTGAAATGGAGCTTAGGCTCTGTAAGATGCAGATTCCAGGGTTAGAAAAGGCGTGTAACGATGAGAAGCGACGGCTTGGTTTGGCTGAACAAGAGTTGCAATCTATGAGATATCACCCCTAAAGAGATCAGAAGCCACTGATTCCAAGGGATGCTCAATGTACTGGCAAGAACAAAAAGCTGAAAAGATTTCATTGCCAAGGTAAGAAAATCATAGACTCAGAGCTTCATTGATGAATCCCTGTGGTTAAGCGCTTCTTGGTGAGCAAAAAATCTTGACTGGTAAACAAGTATATGTATCTTGACTATTGATGTATAAGAATCATATGACTGAACTAGTGAACAAGCTTCGGCTGGAATATGTATCCTTATAATTGATAAGATATATAGTATGCCTCTGATGTTTGAGACGGTCAAAAAAAAAACACACTATTGGGTTTGCTGAGATTTTACTACTTGCTTATCAGATTCATGGATTTATTTGGTCATCTGCTGTCTGGTATACCCAGGAACCTGTTTGTCTTGTCGTCATCCTTCTTCCTCATCAGATTACATTGTCATGGTTGACTCCATTAGGTTCCAAGTCATTGAACAATACAAATGGTCTAGCATTCCAGCAATAGAACTTGGGGAGTGAAATTTACACTCCATATTTTACAATCCACGCTCTCACTTTTCCTTTTTGGGTATAGTTTTCATAAAAAGACAACACATGTCATTAAAAACAAAATTTAAGTTATCAAAAGAGAAAAGTGAGAGTGTGGATTGTAAAATTGGGACTGTAAATTTCAGTTTCCTAGAATTTCGAGTCAATGTCAGTACTAAGTGATGTGAAAACAACACAACACAACATAATACGTATAGTTGTTATGAACTAGTCATGCTATTCTGATTAGGGTTGCGTTCGGGTCGGTCCGGGCCGAAAAAAATCAAAACCGAGCCCGAACCCAAAAGTTTCTGGTCGGGTCAGGCCGGTTTTTTTATCTCTAGAAACCGACCAATTCGGGCTTTTTTCAGGCCGGGCCGGGTTTTCGGGTTTTCGGGCTCTTTGTACTCATACACCGGCCGCTCAAACTTCTCGTAATGCTCCCATACCATTGAACGCTCTCTTGACCCTGATGAAGACGCAGCAGACGAACTCTTCCTCGATCTCTTTTGGGGTTTCGGTGGCAGGGATGTCATGGTAGATGGAGATGGAGTTGCTGCAACTGGTTCTTTTGTTGCAGGGATGAGGGAATTTTCAGCTGGAGCAGATTCAGAATCAACCTCCACATCTTGATCCTCCGAATCCGAATTCGAATTGGATTCGAGTTCAAAGCTTTCTGATTCTGTTTCGACTGTGTTTCCCAAAGCCCAATCCATGGGAAAGACTGAGAGTGATTGACTGATGGATTCGTTTGGGTTTGATTCAGAGACTGAGAGAGAGAGAGGGCTGAGAGGCGAGTGAATGAGAGTGAGAGAGGCGAGTCAGGCGACGGATTAGGCCATTAGGGTTTTTTTAGGCTTTAGATGCTCATTATGCTGCATCGGATTTGCGACACATAGCCTCAGAAATTTTAAGTTCGGGTTTTCGGTCCGGGTCGGGTCGTCACAGACAAAACCCGACCCGGTCCGGAACTTTCAAAATCGGTCCGGGTTTATCCCGACCCGCTGTTTTCTGTGTCAAAACCTGACCCGATCAGGTCGGTTTAGGGCCAAACCGGTCCGGGTTTTCGGGTTTTGGTTTTAAAAAAACAGCCCTAATTCTGATATGTATTCATTGTCATTCACACTAAATAATTTAACCGATATACATGATCATTTACTCATGCTAATTTGCATTCATTGTCATTCATACTAGACAAATTTTGCGATATATATATATATATATATATATATATATATATATATATATATATATAAGGTCCAAACAATACACACAAACTTGTATAAGATATGAGATTTGTTATACAGTATTCTAGTTTTACTCTACAAACTCTTCGAATAGCAATTCAAAGAAGAAAAAAAACTATGATCTACTATATGTATAGAAGTTGATGAAATATTGGAGGAAACTTAGCAAATCTGATATAAACTTGTATAAGATCCCATATAAACTTGTATAAGATATGAGATCGGGTTGTAGATTTTTTTTTAATTTGTTATAAGAACCCGAATCGGCGGTCCAAGAACCCTACCCTGCTGTGGTCCAAAAACCGGACACTGCCGGCAATAGAAAATGACGGCGATCGAGGAAGCAGGAACGAAGTAGAGTGGTGGGTTCACCGGAAGCGTCAAGTAGGCGGCCAATAATGGCGGGAGCATTATTGGAGCTGCGGTGGCGGGAGGGGCAACGCCGGTGAGGATATGGACGACGACCATCGGCTCATCAGGGAACCAATTCAACTGTTGGTTTCTTGGGAAGAAGATGAAGGGGTCGAGTGTAGTCGACGGTTATTGGGAGGTAATCGAAGATGGGGGCGCCGAAGAGAGTGGCTGGGTGTTGTTGGATTGTTCTAACTAGGTAATGATGGGGAAGAACCTCCATCTTTTCTTGGTCTCTGGTTTGGTCTCCGGCGATTCTGTTTTAGAGGCGGGAAATGAAAAAAGTGAGCTGAGTTTGTTTGTTATAGCGAGCTGTTTGTTTTAGCATTGGGCTTGGGCTTTTCGACTAGGGGGCTTTCTTCTAGGAGGGATGGGCCTAGATTTGTATGGTATTTTTTCCTTTCTAATTTGCATCCGCTTCTATTTGATCCTGGAGTGTCCTTCCATTCAAGATTTGTCATTAACTTCATGCCATTGTGAAAACTCGAAGTTTGATGTTTCAAGTTCAAGTCTCAAATCATTGGAAATTGAGCACTGCGATTCTCGGTTTATTTACGTTGAATCGTTTACGGTTTCATCAAACTCTTCGCTTCTGGAGAATATTACCTTGGGTGCTACCTCCAACTTGAAACACATCAACGTCCATGCTAAGCACTTGAAGCACCTTATCGTAAGTGAAAGCCATGATTGTTTGAAGGCCACAGTCAATCAGTTTCGTAGGGTTAAAGGTTACGCGAGTCTTTCTTTAAGAACTTAGGGATGGAGACATACTCGGGCCATTCAGACATTTTCCAACACTAAGAGATTTTCTTGAGAACATTGGTTTTTCAAAAAGGATCGTCCTTTATGTTCGTGATTATAAGGTATACGTTCCTTACTATCACAAATTTATAATAATATTTACATTGAAGCTTTTCTATATCATGTATTATCTAACTTTTTTAGTTTTGAATTTTACAGGCTCACCTCTTTCCTGAAGATTTTAGGAAGAACTTCTCTTCACCATTGTATGGTGTCAAGCACCTCGTTGTTGTGATGCCGAATTCTCAAAAGGAGGTGAGTGATATTCCTGACTTCCGCCACGCATTGGGTTGGATGGCACCTTCAACAAATCAGTTGTCTTTTGATGAACAGAATTTCCTGGAGTACTCATAGTTCGTTGGTAGGGCTGTAAGTAGGCTTGAGCCGCTCGTGTTCGCTATGTATATTCAATACATCATTCATCGTTAGTAGTAAACTTGAATACTTGTAATATTTCTCGTATGACAATTTGAATTAGCAAGCCATTCCACCACAACCAAAACCTTCAACTCTCTGCATGCTTATTACATTAATGAGAAAAGCAAAAAAAAGTTGGTGTCTTTCTAGACTGGTGTCACCCTTTGGACAATCATCTTCCACTTTCAACTATCACATTCTGAATTCATCCCAAAAACCTAATTGCTTTTCTAAGTTATGTCCCAATTGTTGGATCATCATCATTCTTTGCCCTTGTGGACAGCGGACACTGCACAGTAACGGAAATATGGGCAGGTCATCCAGAGTCTTACTATGCACATTCTTAACTTGATCAACCTGACAATATCTTGAAGTGTTTCTATATTAGCAGGTTTGGTGTTGGCTCCATTTGCGTATATGTAGCCTTTGGCATCTTCATTGGTCGCGACGATCTCGACGATGAGGAAGAGGAAGCCGAAGATTTGACCTTTTTCCTCTTTGGTTTCTTGGGAACATTTGCAAGGTCATTAGGAGGAAGGTCTATCAAATTGGTTGATGGCTGGCGCATGGAATGCTCAAAATCTGTCGAAAAAGATTGACAAAACAACAACCAAAAGAGAGTGCAAACTATTATTGAAGTGATCTCAGCTCCAAGTGCCATAATCTACAATAAATTGTCCACACCAAAACAAGATTTGACACTATAACCACACCAAATAGTACTCCAGGAGCATATGATAGGTACTCACAGATGTGTGAGCCTCACCATCCTAATGTAGCATCATGTTACAACCTTTAAGATAACTAAACAATGCCATAAACCAATTGAACCATAAGAATTTAATACGTTAGCTGCATTACTCCTAACTTAAGACCCAGAGATACAATGATCCAACCAATGAAACTAAACTCTGCCATAAATCAATGGAACCATATGAGTTGAATAAATCAGGACCACCATTACCAAGAACTAGCCAGAGTTTTGTAAAGGTCCACGAGCTACCATATTCCTCTAGGCAGGAAAGTGCTGTCTCGTGACAGAAGAGCCAAGCCCTCCAGTTGAGGCAAAGAATCTTGAGAACTTTTCCATACCTTATTAGCATCTATTACCAGTAAACTAATACAGACACTAATTCCATTTCCCCTAAAACTATTTAGCCCGTGAAAAAAAAAGACCCTACTTATACTTGTCTGATTAGATTACTCATACAAGCCATACTATATTGGAACATATTGACAACACCTTCAAATTATTCATACGACACTAAGGCCCCAACCATCAGTTTCTGCATTATTTTGCCTAACCTTACAAACTAGTTACACATGCATCAATGGAAGAAACATCGGAAACTCGATAATGAAGATGAGCATACCTTGAGAGGCCCAAGGGGAAGCAGCCATGCTGCTGGAGGAGTCCCTTCGATCACCGGTGTTATTGCGACCCAGTGTTGAGAAATCGGGTGGATTTTTGAACTCATTCATCTGCAACAACGAACGAAACAATTAAGAAGTGAACGAACATCATTTGGTTGGTACCCTATGTGTAATCAAGAAGGAAAATGAAGAAAGATCAGTAATTTGTTAAGGTAAAGGCCACGTACCCAACTAGGTGCACTATCAGATGGACCATCCCACCCAATGTGAGCTACATGTTTCACATCTGTTGGAAACCCAATTTCCATTTCACGCTCCTTCACAACTACAACAACAACAACAATTTTCCTGTATATTTAGCCCCAGATCACCATGAAAACCAAGCTAACGCATTATACAAGGTAATCAAACACATAAATTAGAGTCACAGATACATAAGAGAGAAATAAAGTTACCAAATATTTGAGAGATATATTTGAAAATCTTGGCCATGGTGGAAACCAGAAGCCAAATTTGCTCAAATGAAACAGCTCCTTGAAGAAAGAATGAAGCAAACACCAGAAATAAAGACTGGGGAGAGGTGACGATGATGATGATGTACCTTTTACCTGCAAAAAGTAAATGTACTTAATTTTTGCTTAAAATGATTTTGAATTGAGAAAAAAAGGGAAAGAGCAGTATCAAATAAGGTTCATTGCATGTGATGATTGTGATCTAGGAACTTTCTAATCACTGTGAATGAGGATTGGTATCGTATATGTATGGAATATAGAACAGATATGATTCATTCTGGAAAAACACAAAAATGATTCCAATAATTTTGTAAAATTAGACAGTTCTATTGCATTGATTATGTGAAATAGAGATATGAAATTAATTAACTTACCTTAATAAGATGGTACAAGGAGGAAGATTGATTAGTGAAGAAGCAACTTCTCCTTCACATCCCACCAAGGTAGCCTGTTACCTCCAAACCCCATCTTTATCTTCAACTACTCTTGAACCTCTCAAGGAAGCTAGAAAAACTAGCTCTAACAATAACCCAAAACCAATGGAAGAGAGAGAACAAAAAACCCAGAAAGAATAAGTGTGATGGAATTTTTGTCAAAATTGGAGAGGAACCAGTAGTTTGACAGAGAAAGAGACAGGGCTAAGGAGAAGAGGGTCTAACAGAAAAAAGAAGAGGTGGGTGGGATTGGATAACAAATAATGGAAACCTCAAAAACAGATTAAGGGTGTGAAAGAATAGAGTGGAACAGAAATTGGGTGGTGCTGGTTTGGCTTTTTGGTTTGGTTTTGTTTTGTTTTCGAGAGGCTCCCTCCCTCTGAAAAATGCAAGAGCCTTCCAAAAATGCAACAGATACTTAAATTGCGGGTGAAAATCCGAGACAGAGAGAGGAGATCGAGAAGCTGGTGTTTGTTTGGAGCAGTCTATCTGACTAGACCAACTTTCAAAGCAGTTTGGACCTTTGTGTTTAGTCTAAATAGGATTGGTTACCCCTTTGTTAAGTTTGGTTTTTAATCATTAAACTAAGTTTCGTTTTTGATACGAATTAAACTAAGTTTGGTGCAGTCATCGCTTATACGAGTTAAATTTTACTTTACATTTTATCATATGAAGCTGAAGACGCACACTATTAATTAAATTAGTATATACGATAAAACATATACGATAAACAATATTACGTAAAGAGATATTCGAACTAAGTATTTGATATGAGATAAAAATGATCCAAATATTGATGAATTTTAGAATTTATGTTCATTAAAGTGAAGTGAAATCCAAATACTTATTTTTTTAGCAACTTAAATTTTGTCGTTAGTGACTTAAATTTTGTCTTCATATAATAATAATTACTAAAAATAAAAAATGAGTGTGGATTATAATGTCGGGTGTGTAGATTTCACATCCCTTATCAAATTGATTCACATTTATTCTAATCAACCTCAACTTTAGTATCAAGATAATGCATAAACCAAACAAATAGTTAAGAAAATAAGTTTTCAAAGACACATTCCAAAATGAGCCTTTTCCTTTCTCTGGCCTCAGAAAATTAATCTAAATCTTTCCTTCAATAGCTAAATATTATTGGATACAATTGTTTAACCAGATCATAAACTTCTCATCCAGCTGGTTATGAGCTCTCATCTTGATTTCTATGCACTAACCCTTGCAGAAGAATTTTTATAACAATTCCTTTTCCTTTTTTTGTTATAGAAACCTTTTGTGTTCATGTACTATTCTATTCTCACCAAACTTTGTGAGCGTATCAAATTGCAATCATGCTGTCCTTTATTGGAAATACCTTGATATATGGCTTAGCTGTTCATAGATAACATGTTAAGCTATTGTGATTGTTGAGAGCACGTTTATCTTCGTTGTTTAATCCTTCAAATTATAGAAACGCAATCTTAAGCTACTTCATATGGGAATGTGGTGTTGCTCACCTAGAGACAATTTTGGGTCGATTTTTTCTATTTCTTAGTAATTGAGATCTCCACATACTTTGTATATTTAGAATCCGGAAGATAATCTAATTGTGTGGTGATCGGTTGACATTTAATTTTGATGAGTAGACAATTCACTGAAAATGAATTAAAGTCAATTCTAATTTGTTGATACTTCCTTTAATTAGAAATGGGATTTAGACTTGTTTTCTAACTATCATTGTAGAATATAACAACTTATCAGCGTTATGCATGTTACTCAAGTTAGATCGGTGATCGATTGTTTAGTTTTTTTTTCTTCTTTTAATCCAAGGCAATGATTCATTCAATATCGAAAAAACTACTTCAAAAAGTATATAGTGAAAATAGATAGAAACAACTTATTTATTGAAACAAAGCACAAAATACTGAAAAGAGAGAGAATGTGCCACAACTGATCACAGTCCTTCGGTAAAAGAAACCCCAGTGGACTTCAGCCATGACCCACCTTGTATGAGCCCAGCAACGGTGAAACTTTGGGCCTCTGATGCGGTTTTAATAACATGGTACCCGGCCCAAGTCACCCTCTTGCTAGTACCAGCCCCGGGTCCACTATTTGCATATTCACCATAGTATAGTGTTTTCAGAGCAAAGTCTCCACTCCATATAGACCACCCAGTCGGATCAATGTGGTCACCAATGGTGGACTGCATCACAACAGTCCTAGAGTATTCCTTCCAGGGACGGCCCAAGTACGACCGGACCGTCCCTTTTACCGGCTCTAAGTCGGAACTTGCGTTTACTTCGCATTTTTGAATGGAAGTTCCGGTGTTTTGGTTAGGGTCCGTCCGACCTTGTGCCGTGACCATGTTGTTTTGTCCACTCGCCGGCTTCCGTGCCACTATCTTACAATTTTGAAGTACTACGGCCGCGTTTCCAAATATGAAGTCCACTGTACCTGAAAAAGGGTAGAAAAATGAGTTAGGAGCTCTAGGAGACGCATACATTTCAAGGTAACCAAAAAATATAGTTGACAAGATAACCTGTTATGTAGCAGTCTCGGTAGAACTGCCTATTGGAGTGGGCATAGAGAGTGTCTTGGTAAGCGTCGATCCGACACCGGTTTATCACGGATTGATCGGCTCCGACACGAAGTGCAACAGCTTGGTGCTTGTCCGGGCCAGCAGTGTTTTGGAACCAAATGTCTTGTGCAATAAATCCATCACCAACAGCAGCTGCATTGGAGGACAAATATTGATGATAGCAGATACTAACTTGGTATGTGCCAAGTAAAACTTGAGTATCCCTAGTGTTGGACTAAATACTCTATACTTGACCTGCCATCCAAATTTGTAATATTTTAGACAACTACATGCCTCAAAAGTTTAAGTTTTGAGCTTCTAAGTTCTTACCTAGAGTGGCAGAATTGAAAGTGGTTGATCCATCAACAACATTGAGGCTACCAGTGATGATTGTTTTATCCATGCCATCTCCAACAATCATCAAGTTCTTCTTGTTCTTCACAACCTCAACATTTTCCTTGTATGTTCCCTTTTTCACATAAATGACATACCTGGTTGTGCTCTTATCTGGTGCTGCTGCCACTGCTTCTTTCACAGTCTTGTATTTCCCACTCCCATCTTTTGCCACCACAACATTGGCCTCAACTCCCTTCTGAAAATCCCTCGACATTAGCCTCCGGTCCCTCCTTGTGACCCATGTTGGGAAATCTCCGATTTCCAGTGGCTGATCACCGATCACTTTCTCTTTTGATGGAGAAATTTCAACCAACTTGGCTAGGAAGGCTTTTGACTTGGATATCAAGTCATTGAGACTAGGCTTCATTACAGTCCGGGATGATAGTCCTTCTAGTCCATCCAAGCATGTGACATGGTTAGTGAGTACGCTGCTAAGCCATGTATGAACATCTTCCATGGTATTTTGCACCTTCAAGTTCTTGAGAGCCACTCTAGAGTCAAGAATCCTGTCCATGGTAACATCCATCAGCTCCACACAATCGACAAGAGCCGCTCGATCTTTAGGATCATTGATCTTGGCATAAGCATCCTTTGCCGTCTCAAGGGCTTGTTGCAAGTGTGGTGTGGATTCCTCTAGGAGCCCTTGTAGTAGATCAACATCAGCACTCATGACTCCTGGAGGAGAATTAGAGGAGCTGGTTTTGATCATAACTTGGATGGAAAGAAGTGTAACCGAGCTTATAATAGCAGCTAAGGAGAGAATCAGATAGAGAGATTTGCAGCGAGAAGTAGCTTTGGGAGCATCAAGCAGAGACTGTTGGATTGCCATTGTTGCTTGTAGGTAATTGATTAAGCTCCCCCTTGCTTATTTCTCTTGTCCTATAGCCCTTAAATAGAGTAATACGCAACAACTTGTACTAGAAGAAGTTTAAACTAAGCAGAGATGATAATGTATTTAAAAGTGAAAGTGTGTGTCATTATGGAAGATGTTAAGGTCTAAATCGGCTGCGTTTGAAGCGATTCTTTGAAGATTTTTGCCTTTTTATCACCGGTTGTATACAATTATGCGTAAAATGTTCATTGTTTCCAGATAAGGCTTAGGAAAGCAAGCCTTTGGGTTTTTTGACATTATGAAGCTACCTTTCACTTTGAGCTTTAGTGCATTTTGTAGCTGAATCAAAAACTTCTTTCTGTAATCGCAATCATGGTGTCTAGAAAAAGAGAAAGCACTGTTCAACATTGGTAGGGAATCATGTGGAAAATCTAGTGCTGGTTATAAGATAGTGACATCCTTTGTTCTTTTACACCAGTGGAGTCTCCATTCACGTTTTCTGAAGCTCCAGAAGTGAAAATTTCCGACCCTTTACACTACAATTTCAATCTCTTGTATGATTACTTTAGGAAAAGAGAAAGTTACGAGTTGTTTAAAACATGGGGCACTGCTGGTTTGATTAGTTTTTGAGTTTCTCTACCAAGTGACTATTAGGATGGATGGAATCAAAACTCAACAAAATAATACTTTTGCCTGTAAAAAGCTTCCACTGTATTGACGAATCAGTTTTTTAATGAATTATAAGCTGATTAATGAAGAAACAATCATATAAAATATATGGACAGCAATATATAGGAAGACATGAAATGACATGTACGTTAACAAAGAGATGGAGAACATATTTATTTCTTCACTTGTGCAAGTTTACAACAGTAACATTTCAGTAGTAAGTTGCAGAAACTCAAGGGTAGAGTGAAAAAAAAAAATTAACCATAATTCAGACGAAATATATCATTCTGGACAAAGAAGCTTCCCTGTGGAGTCGGAATCAAGTGGAACATCTGCAAGAGTATATCAACATTTTAATGTAAACATATATTGTACAACCATATTTCTATAAGTAAATGTAGAGAGTTGGGCAAATTATTAATTGTCACCTGACTAAATCTTAGGAGGTGCTCTTCCCCCGATAATTGGAGGCTGCCACTGACAAAGACCACAATGCCACCGGTTGTCGATGATGGCTGGGAATCGACAGTACTGATCAGATGCTTGCATTGATCAAAAGGCAACTGATTAAGCTTGGCAGAAATATCGTCAACCCCGAAAATCTTTTGGCCCTCAAAGCTCAACATAGAGGTTGGTTGATATAGAGCAGAAAGGGAAGCTCTATCACTGTCAAAAAGAAGGTAATAATGATCCACAAATGCCCTCCCCACCATTTCGACTTGTTCTTCCATTTCTTCTACCTCAGCTCCCTCTCTGTTTGATCTGCTTCTTCGGCTCAGAAGCACTCACAACTCGAATATAAGCAGGAAGATGGATTCGAAAAGTTGCATAACATGTCACCAGGACGCCTCTGATTTAGCACCAGATGACTATCAAGCCCTTGAACATGGAGCATTGTGGCTTCGAAAGTGTTGCATGCAGTACGAAGAAACTCAGTGATACTGGGGTAAACTGGACAATTTGAAATGGGGAATCAACACTGCTGCATTTCTACGTTTTGTGGGACTTTTGATGGTGCCGAAAGTATGGAATCATATACTTTCCTGAACGACCATTATTTCCAACAAGGAAGCTTTTCTGTACCATCTGAATTGAGTTAATTATTAGAAACCTTGTAAAGTTGCTGATGATAACCATACCACAGTAGTCGAGTTGGTAAGAGCGGGGCCGTTTGGTTGACCGGAATGTGAAAATGGGAAAAAAAAATTATAGTCATTTTCCTTTCAAGGATGGAATGAAATTGTTTTAGCATTTCCATTTGTGATGTTTGGAGGAATCCAAGACTTGAGATTAAGAAATGGTTTGAAACAATTAATTTGTTAATGACTTTCCAATAATACCCAATCAAATTAAATATGAAAAATTTAAAAATAATACGTGTAATTAAAGTACCATTAATATTAGATTTTACAAGGGATAACATAAGTAAATTTTTCATTTCATCTACGGAGGTGATATTTCATTTCCACCTCTTTTATAGAATTGGACTCCGGTCAACTTATTTAGTTTAATTTCCTTTCCATACTGATGACATAACCAAACACGACAATTTAATGGAAATGAAATTAATTCTCATTCCATACCATGATTTCCCACCAACCAAACGGGTCATAGGTGTGGAACTTCCATACCCATGTTTGAATCTCAGCCGACGCTAATTGGAGTTAAATCTTAATTTATTGTGGCTTGGGAGGAGGAAGTGTTCTGACATAATCCATCGGCGTGGATTAGTCTATGGGCCTGAATAACCTTTAAGAATACCGTCGTTGATACTCTAAAAAAAAAATGTTGCTGATGATGAGCGGGGTCTAGATCCTCCTTTAGCAGATTTGGGTTTTGAGCCTCCGTTGTCTAGCTTGGGCTCGTGGCAGCTATTATTGGGCCTACAGCTTTGTACTCGGGCCTTTTCATTGCAGGCTGAGGCGGCTCTGATGGTGATAAAGGATGTTTGATTCAATAAGCCTTAATTTTCAATTTTTTATTTTCCAATGCCATGAAAAACCAGTCTGCTTGAATGCTAACATGCAAGTGTTGCTTTGAAACCCCAGCCGGTATCACCTACTTTTATGTGATCCGATGTTACTAAATTGACTCGCATCATTGGACCTCCTTTGGTGTTTAGGGATACTATTTAGTGAAAGGTTTGTCTGCTATACCAAACACTAAACTAAAGGAGGTCTTGTTCAGCAGGGGGTTGGTTTCAAATTTGGTCATGAAATTTCAACAGACATACTGTTAGATATAGTATAATTTTCATTTAGTGAAAAAGTATTATGTATTGTATAATAATTTAGAAAGCTCAATCATAAAGTATATTTTTAATTGTAAAACACTTCTTGCCACACTCACGGTGGTAGTCGGAGTACGGCTCTTTCTTCATCTGATCAAATGACCGCTTACCATTGCCTTTGCCAAATACAGTACTAACTTAGGGGAGGAGATTTCATCTGACTTATTCTCCACAAATTCATCATTCTCGCACATAATCTTACTTTTGAGTTTCTCATTCGACACCCATTTCTCAATTGCTGCATTTATTTTTGGAACATTGACTCTAAGATCGAAACAAGACTATCATATACTTCCTAGCCATCAGGAAATCAGACCCATGTCACATATCATCGTACTGCACCCAAGATAAGATCATCGTCATCTTCCTAGTCATTGTGAAAACAGTCGAGACATGAAAAGGGCTTGGAGGGTTCTAACACCCATGTTCATTTTGTTATTTGTTATTGAATTCTCTAATTTTACCATAGCTCAAGATTATGGTGATGATGATTCAACACCACCTGCACCACCCCCAGCGCAAGACAAATGCAATGGGATCTTCGTATCCTACGACTTCATTTCGCGGCACAAAATATACCCTCTCCTCAAGAATGCAGAGAAACAAGCATGGGCCTTCAATTCCACGGCAACCATAATCAACACTGGCTCTTACGAACTCAAAGCATGGAAGATATATGTAGGTTTTCAACACAAAGAGATTCTTGTTGCTGCAAATGGAGGGGTTCTTGTGAACGGTGAGGATTTCCCGGCTGAGGTGGGAACTAATGGGACTTACTTTTCTGGTTCCCAACAGACAGATTTGAAAACCTCAATAAGCACAGGCGGAGATCTCACCCAAATTCAAGCCATTATTCAAATAAGTGGCACTCAATTTGGGATTAAGCCATCTGTGACCCCAATGCCTAAAACAATACGCCTCGTTAACGATGGATTCAAGTGCCCCTCACCAACAAAAAAGAGTAAGAACTAATCAAATTGCACATATATGTTCATTTTTGAATAACAATGTACGTACAAATTGATATGGTTCTGCATGTAGTTCTCTTGTTGGTTCCCTCCTTTGATGAGGAGAGGGTTTCTATTATATATACCAATTCATTATATCTGTTTTTGGTACACAGAGACATCAATATGACTGTTTGTTGCGTTAGGAATCCGAAAAGCAAAGTCGCTACCAAAGCGATCAAGTTCTTGCCTCGCCAAAAGGGTGATCTGTCACTTTCTTATGATGTAATTCAAGCATATGGGAACAATTATCTAGCTCAGGTGACAATCGAGAGCACTAGCCCTTTGGCACGTTTGGACCACTGGAACATAAGTTGGGAATGGATGAGGGAATTCATACAAACTATGAAAGGAGCTTATACTCATAAAATGGACTATTTGCCTTGTATTTATGGTGCTCCTGGACAATACTACCAAGATATGGACTTTTCGAAAGTTATGAACTGCGAAAAGAATCCCACAATCGCAGACCTTCCCAGGGAGAGATCAAACGACAGTGAAGTTGGAAGGATACCTTATTGCTGTAGAAACGGTAGTCTCTTGTCTCCCGTAATGAACAAAACCCAAGCCAAGTCTGTTTTCCAAATGCAAGTGTTCAAGCTTCCTCCTGACTTGGATAGGAAAACATTGTACCCTCCCGAAAAATGGAAAGTTTCTGGGGTAGTTAGTGCTGAATACAAATGCGGGCAACCTATTAGGGTCGATCCTACTGAATTTCCAGACCCTAGTGGTCTTCAAGCTTCAACATTAGCAATTGCAAGCTGGGAAGTAATTTGTAACATCACAAGACCTCAAAGTAAGAAAAATAAGTGTTGTGTTTCATTCTCTTCTTACTACAATGAATCTGTCATACCCTGCAACACTTGTGCCTGTGGTTGTCCTGACACTAAAAAATGCAACCCTTCTGCCCGAGCCATGTTTCTACCTCCTGAAGCACTCCTTGTACCATTCAAGAATAGGTCAGCCCTGGCTGCAGCTTGGGCGAAAATCAAGCATTTTCATATTCCCAAGCCACAACCTTGTGGTGACAATTGTGGGGTTAGCATCAATTGGCATGTGTTATCAGATTACAATGATGGATGGACAGCAAGAATTACATTGTTCAATTGGATGCCGATAAATTTCGAAGATTGGTTTGCCGCAGTCGAAATGAAGAAGGGTGGTGGACGTGGCTATGAAAATGCCTACTCTATGAACGGGACCAAACTTGCTAATATGAATAACATCATCTTCCTCCAAGGCTTAAAGGGCCTGAATTTTTTGGTGATGCAGACAAATGGAACAAAGAAAGATAGTCCTGCGGTTCCTGGAATCTCCTTTAAAAAGGCCCGTACTCCGGGTATACAAGTAGCCCAAGGGGATGGCTTTCCGGCAAAAGTGTATTTCAATGGGGAAGAATGTGCGCTTCCTACTTCATTTCCATCATATGGAAACCGGAATCATGTAAATTTGATAGTTGTAATTTTCCTTTCACTTCTGACGTTTGCAATGTAATTAACCATACCTTAATATAGATGCTTGCACAAAACAAAAGGTTAGAGTACTTCTTTGCACTGTACAAATTTCTATTCAAGTTATATAGTTGTATTGAACTATCATCGATTCATCGATCAAGAGCCAACTAAACATTTCTTAGAGGACCATATATCTTCCTACAAGTCCATTTATTCTAGCTCACATATTCTAAATTCAACACATTGCACAATGATTACGCTTGCACTACCTCGATCAAGTTTTTTTTTATTCAAGATCGTGATATTTCAAAAGCTTTCTACGTCTAGTCAAATATAACGAGGTTTGGAGAATGAATTTTCTGATATATTATTCGTCTCACAGAGGAGGCTATATATAGAGGTACAAGTTGTACAAACCCTACGTACTATGTACTACACATGTACTACACATACAGAATAGGAAAGTAATAACAAATTAATTTACATTCCTAAACTAACTCCATGACTCACGCTAACACTCCCCCTCAAGTTGGCGCATATACATCAACCATGCCCAACTTGCCAAGTGAGTCATAAAAGGCCTTCTTAGAAACTCCTTTTGTGAGTATATCTGCAAGTTGCTCCTCTGTAGGGACAAAAGGAAAGCTAATGATCTTTGCATCTAGCTTCTCCTTTATAAAGTGACGATCAACCTCCACATGTTTGGTACGATCATGTTGTACAGGATTTTGTGAGATATCAATGGCTGCCTTGTTGTCACAATACAACTGCATAGCACACTTGGGTTTGACCCCCAAATCTTGTAACACATTCTTCAGCCATAACAACTCGCATACTCCATGAGCCATACCTCTATATTCTGCTTCAGCACTAGACCGAGCCACCACCTTTTGCTTCTTACTCTTCCAAGTAACAAGATTACCTCCCACAAAGGTAAAATACCCTGATGTAGACCTCCGGTCTGTAATATTTCCAGCCCAGTCTGCATCTGTAAAACCACAAACCTCAAGAATACTGCTGTGTTTAGAGAACATTACTCCTCTCCCAGGAGCTGACTTCAAGTACCTCAAAATCCTCACTACAGCATCCATGTGATCTACACTGGGATTATGCATGAACTGGCTCACCACACTTACTGCATAAGCAACATCAGGTCTGGTGTGTGTCAAATAAATCAGACGTCCAACTAACCTCTGATAACGAGGCTTGTCGGTAGGTACCTGATCAGGATACTCTGCTAATCGGTGATTCTGCTCAATAGGAGTGTCAATTGGAGTACAATCTAACATACCTGTCTCTGCTAATAGATCAAGTATATACTTCCTTTGACACAGATAAATGCCTTCACTCCCCCTGGCTACCTCAATGCCCAAGAAGTACTTGAGTGTACCTAGGTCTTTCATCTCAAACTCTGTGGCTAGCTGTTTTTGCAATCTATCCATCTCAATAGTATCATTACCAGTAACAACCATATCATCAACATATATGATCAGAGCTGTTACCCTCCCCTGTTGATGTCTGAGAAACAATGTGTGGTCTGAGTTACTCTGCTTATAACCAATCTTCCTCATGAACTGTGAAAACCTTCCAAACCAAGCACGAGGTGATTGTTTAAGACCATACAAAGATTTTCTCAATCTGCACACAAAGTTACCTGAAGGAGCAGTTTTATACCCAGGTGGAAGATCCATATACACTTCCTCCACAAGTTCTCCATGAAGAAAAGCATTCTTGACATCAAACTGTTTAAGAGGCCAGTTTAAGTTAGCAGCAAGAGAGAGCAATACCCGGATAGTATTCATCTTTGCAACTGGTGCAAATGTCTCATCATAGTCAATGCCATATGTCTGAGTGAATCCCTTTGCTACCAAGCGTGCTTTATATCGACTCACTGACCCATCTGGATTATGCTTCACTGTAAACACCCAGCGACATCCAACAGCCTTCTTTTCATGTGGTGGGGATACAAGCTCCCAAGTATTGTTCTTCTGTAACGCTTCCATCTCCTCATCCATTGCTTTCCTCCATTTTGGATCTCCCAACGCATCCTGCACTTTGTTAGGTACTGATACAGAAGATATTTGATTCACAAATGATTCATATGACTTAGACAATCTCTTGGTAGACATAAAATTTGTCACTGGATATTTAGCTTTGGCTTGAAGGGTAGGTTCATATGTTTTTGCTGGTTTACCCCTAGTAGACCTATTTGGTAACACATATTGTCTACTATTAGCATCACTAGTATTAACCCCAATAGAATCACTAACCTCAGATGGAAGATCTTCTGTACCAGGGAGACATGAGTCAGGGGTATTAGTAACAGCAGGCGAGGCAGGAGGGGCAGGAACACTTTCAGCTTCTGGTTCCTGAATCTCTGGAGCAATTGCACCAGAATCATCTGGTGGCGCCTGTCTATCATCTTCTGGTCTCTGAACATCTGGAGTGACTAGTGTATGTGAAGCTGATGCATCAGTAACCTCAACTGAATGACCTGTCTCCCCCTCTCCATGATACAGCTCTTCAAAATATGAATGCTCCCCCTGAAGAGCAGTATCAGAAGAGGTATAATAACTCATGTCCTCAAAGAAAGTGACATCCATAGTGACATAATACTTCCCAGTAGGTGGATGATAGCACTTATATCCTTTCTGATGTCCCCCATAACCAACAAACACACATTTCAGCGCCCGGGCATCCAACTTACTTGACCTTTGACTCTTTGGTATATGGACAAATGCAACACAACCAAAAACACGAGCAGGGAGATTATGAAAAGAAGGTAAAGAGACATAAGAAGCTAGTACCTCAAATGGTACCTTTCCCAGGAGGACACTAGATGGAAGACGATTAATAAGATGGGTAGATGCGATGATAGCATCACCCCACAGATCCTTAGGACAATGTGCACTGAAGAGAATACAACGAGCCATATCAAGTAAGTGACGATTTTTCCGTTCAGAGACCCCATTTTGTTCAGGTGTGTAAGGACACGTTTTCTGGTGGATAATCCCATGTGTTTGCAGAAAAGATTGAAAGACACGGTTTACATATTCCCCTCCATTATCAGAGCGAAGAACTTTAATTTTGGCATTGTACTGTTTTTGGACTTCGGAAGAAAAAGCTTGAAAAGCCGGAAAAACCTCATCCTTAGTTTTAAGAAGAACAACCCAAGTAAGACGTGTACAATCATCAATAAATGACACATAATATCGCATACCTGACACAGTAGGTTCTTTTGAAGGTCCCCAAACATCAGAATGAATTAATTCAAAAGGAACGACACTTTTATTAGAAATACGAGGTGAATAGGTTGAGCGATGACTCTTGCCCAAAACACATGTTTCACAATGTAAGACTGACTCATCCACACCAATAAACAAAGAAGGCATGGATTTCTTCATAACACTAAAAGATGGATGCCCTAAGCGACGATGCCACAACCAAACTTCACTTAACCTGTCAGAAGTTGATATTAAAGCGGTCCGTGGCTGTGCTCCTGGTTTCGCCCCCACATAAGTCTGGTCCAGACGAAAAAGCCTGCCCCTCAAGTACCCCCGACCAAGTAACTCCCCAGTGAGAAGATCCTGAAAAATCACATACATAGGAAAAAAGGTCACAGAGCATTTGGATTCAACATTTAACTGTGAGACAGATATCAAATGATGAGATAAAGCAGGTACATATAACACATTTTGTAGCACTATTGTGGGAGTGATACAAACTGACCCTTTTCCTAACACAGGGAAGGCTTCACCATTAGCATTAGTAACATATGGTACTGGTGGAGAGGATAATTCAGTAAAGTAAGATTTGTCATAAGTCATATGATCTGAAGCACCTGAATCAATAATCCATGTATCACCACCAACAAAGCTAGAAATATTTAAGGCCATACCTATCTTACCACGACCAGCCACTGATGCTGTGGGTGTGGCGCCTTCTGCTGTATGATGGTCATGTCCGGATACACCATAGATGTCTGGTTCTTGGACCAACTGGATAGCTGCTCTTGCCTTGGGACGATAAGTAGGCCTCTTAGGCCTAAGATGAGGGTACAACTTCCAACAAGACTCACGAGCATGGTCACCCTTGCAATAAGAGCAAGGGGGACGAGGTTGGTCCCCAAAGCCTGGTGGTGGTCCTTGCTTGTTCAGTGGAACTGAACTTGAATGCTGAAGGAGTGGGGCTGGTGCTCTCGCTTGAATAGTGAGACTAGAGACTTCAAGTTGTGCTTGAGCAAGACTTTCCTGCTGAGACTCATCCTTACGGATATATGTGAAAGCTGTAATCAGGTTAGGAGGTTCTGTCATTCTGAGCAGCTCTCCTTTGGCACTGTTGTGTTTTGCATCAAGACCCCTCAGAAAGTGATGAACTCGCTCAAGCTCCTTTTCCTTCAAGTACCAAACAAGATCCTCCTGGTTCTTGATCTTGCAAGGACGTTTCGTATCAATTTCAGCCCAAATGTTCCTTAACTTGGTGAAATACTGTGCCACTGGCTGCCCATTCTGTTGCATTGAAGAAGCAGTGCACATTAACTCATGAACCTGTATGAAATCAGACTCATTAGTATATAAATCTTCCAGTGTCTTCCAGATCGCCTGAGCTGTATCACATTGTTCCACCAGGTCGACTATGTCCTCATTCATGGCCTTGTACAAGACTGACATCACAAGACCATCATCATCTTCCCACTTAGTGTAAGCATCAACATCACTTTCACTAGGGGCCTTAATTGTCCCAGTTACATGCCCCATCTTGTGCATCCCTCGAAGATGAGCCGTCATGATTTTCTTCCATTTCCGAAAATTGGTTCCATTGAGTTTGGCACCCCCAAATGAACCACTTTCAGAATTCTTGACGGATACTTCAACTGTCTGAACATCTTTCCCCTGAGAACTTTCAACTCCAGAACCCATTGCAACACAAATACCAAATCAGTAATTTATGGAGCAAAAAACAAGAAAGGGCTGAATAAACCTGCGCCTGGTGCACTTGCACTGTCGGTGCACTGGAGCTGACAATAAATGGTGACTGAACCGGGTCGGACTAGAGACGGGTCGGGTCGGATTAGCAGAAACGGGTCGAGGAGTGCGGCGTCGGCTGCGTCGTGACAGAGCGGATCGACACGACACAACGGCGCGGCAGCGTTGAGACTTGGGCACGACGGCGCGGCAGCGTTGAGACCTGGGCACAACGGCGTCGGGCACGGCTGCGTCCGCTGGGCACGGCTGCGTTCGCTGGGCAGAAAGAGCAGCGTCGACTGCGGCTCGGTCTAGACGTCGGCCTGGGCAGAGATGGTGGCCGCAGAGCTGCTCCGGGGCATAGACGGCGACGGCAGCAGCTTCGGGGCAGAGGGCTGGCGACAGCAGCTTCGGGGAAGAGGGCCGGCGACAGCAGAGGGCCGACGACAGCAGCCTCGGGGTACAAGGCCGGCGACAGCAGAGGGCAGGAAAAACAAAACAAACACCCGAACGGAAAAACGTCGTCCGGTAAAAACAAAAAATCGTTGGGAAAACGTCAACGAAAAAACTTGCAGCGGAAAAACAAAGAGACAAAGTCCTTTCGGATCTTTGCTCTGATACCAAGTCAAATATAACGAGGTTTGGAGAATGAATTTTCTGATATATTATTCGTCTCACAGAGGAGGCTATATATAGAGGTACAAGTTGTACAAACCCTACGTACTATGTACTACACATGTACTACACATACAGAATAGGAAAGTAATAACAAATTAATTTACATTCCTAAACTAACTCCATGACTCACGCTAACACGTCTAAGGACTAATTCGTTGGGGCCCAGACAGCCATCAACCCTTCTCCTGATCACTTTTAACAGTGTAGTGATTCGAACCTAGGTTGGAGAGCACACTCATCTAAACAAGAACCATTAGACTACCTTGCAGTGGTTCCTCGATCAAGTTAAAGTAAAGTATATTTGCTATAAATATCTCTATGTAGTTTATATGTTTTTAATCGTATTGTTATTTTTTTTCTTTAATTTACTTAGATAAAAACTGATTTTTTTTAGAAGCAGATACAAGATCTTATTCTTAGAGCATCTCCAAGAGTTTTCCAAATTTTTTCTTAGAGCATCTTTAATTATAACAAAAAAAAATTATATATTTTATTATAACAATAAAATACTTAATAAAATATTCAATATTTGTTTTCTTCTCATTAGAGCACGTTAAAAATTTATGTTTAGGGAATGAATGTTTTGCTGCAAATTTAG
This sequence comes from Fragaria x ananassa, assembly GCA_034370585.1. Lineage (NCBI taxonomy): Eukaryota > Viridiplantae > Streptophyta > Magnoliopsida > Rosales > Rosaceae > Fragaria > Fragaria x ananassa. The sequence continues at coordinate 1,139,270 of CP139764.1, read as the reverse complement.
GAAATTAATCATTAATTATTTCTCTTCTCCATCCTCATTTTAGAGAATGAGATCAGAAAGTTAGCTGTGTTTGCGCCCAAATTAATATTTTTACTAGACAGTACTTGTCTATGTAAATATTAATTAAGTTCTTAGTATATATCATTCGGCGAGCCCAAGTTCCTTTTAAGTTCACAAATATCGGCCCGCCAGCAAGACCACGCGAGGCGAAATGCAAAGTCCGTGCGCGGAATGACTCCGCGCGGACTAACGGATCACGCGCGCTTAGACTTCACACAAAAGACATAGTTCACGCAGACAAACGGATCTCGCGCGCTATCAGACAAAAGCGGATCTCGCACGTGAAATGATTTCGCGCGGAGTGGCGATCTCGCTCACTTCCGGACAAAAACACAGCTCGCGCGCGAAATGACTTCGCGCGGAGTGAGGTTTCATCTCGCGCGCTTCTCACGGAACACAGTTCGCGCGGAATGCTGTGCGCGGAATATGACTTTGGCATTAAGCGAGGCGGAGTGTATATTGGCAAACTGACTCGCTAGTTCGCGAGCTCGCGAGGTAGACATATGCGGAGTCCGCGCAAACACTTATAATCGTTTTGGACTTCTTACAGTCTTTGACACGCTTTGGGCCAATCCATGTGGCCCTTATTAATTTAAAGAGGCTTCTTTTGGCCCGCGAGGTGGAATTAAGCTACAGAGTCCGCGGTTCGCGTGAGTTATTTGTCTTCTACATGGACTGTAGCACCTCGCGGGATAAGATTGTTCCTAATTTTAGTCCGCATAGGACTCTACAGTTGAGAGGCGCGCCAGAAGCAGTGTCCTATTCTAAATGAACTGTGCGAACTGGATATGTGTCACATGTGGATTGGTCTGCATGGGAAGAATAGTACCTTTGTGCTTCATGTTGCAGAGTCCAACACGTTTCTCATTATCTTCTGCGGCGGATTCTCTCTCCCACTATATAAAGAAGCTCCACGGCTTACAGAAGAGTCTCTCTACACAATTTCTCAAATACAGAACAACAATCTTCAACCAAGTTGAAACCTTCGACCCAGTCGAATCACCTACGCTCCCAGGAGCTTCATTGCCGCTTCTCTGCTGAAGCAACAAATAATCAACCTACACACACAATCAATCAATCAAGCAAAGACAAACAGCATTCAACCTCGTTGAAAACCCCTCGACCTCGTCGAAACCTCCAACGCTCCCAGGAGCCAAACCCCTTCGAAGCCTCTTCGAAGCCCTGATTCTAAGCGCCCCGCCACCTAGAATTCTTTAGAGCTCTCCGGAACTCGACCTCGTTTCCTCGGAAACATCCATATAGTTGCTCTGCTCACGCCGCAGTGAGTATGGACCGCTTGTGCTAGTAAATTCCTCGTCCGCAAGGTGGCACCTGGAACTCATTCCGCCCGATTCAAGAAATCAAGCGTAGCGCACTCAACACATTCCTCGTTCGCGAGGTGGCACGCCCGCAACCCCTCCTATCTCTTTGTTCGCTAATCACCTCGGCTCCGCATGCTGAGGATCGTGGCCAAAACATTGGCACGCCCAGTGGGACCAGGGAGTACAAGTGATTCATCATAGGGAAACCAGGGTAGTTTTTGACGACACCTACATCGGGATCGACGAACAGAGATGCGATATGAATGGCAAGAAAAATTAGAAGCCATCGAGAGAAAGTATGCCAAACTAAGAGCTGCCAGCCGCAAAAAACATGCTGCCATCCTCAAGCAGCTCGCAGAGGAAACAGCTGCTAGAGAGGCTGCTGAAGAAAAGGAAAAAGCTGAAAGGAAAACTTCTCTAGAGAGGTTGCGTCAACAGTGCGATGCCTTGGAAAAGGCTTTACAATGCCTAAATGTAAAATCTACAATTGACGAACAAGTCCCTGCTAAACAGATTGAACTGCCTAGTAGCCAATCTAACGGCGAAGACTTTCCTTTGGATGAACTTACGTCCAAAGGAGAAATTACTTTGTCAATCAATAACAACAAGCCTAAGTTTGAAGTCGGCGAGATTATGGACAGTAAATCCATCTCGTACGTTATTCCTCAGGAAAAGAATCCCGAAGATAGGACAGAACAATCCATCTTTGATGAAGAAATCGGTTCGCACACTGACGGCGAACCACGACTTTGCAAGATGGCGAACCACGACTTCTAAGTAGCCAACTGCCCCATGCGAGATGTATACATGGATACAGGTCAGATGCATGTGGGGCAAGGCGGAGCTCGCTTGTCTTCTTTAGTTAACCATCGTGATCAAGGGCATGATCAACTCAAGATTTGTTCAATTACTGGACGTGACAAAAAGCCTGAGGTTGAGGCCGGCGAGGTTATGGATAATAAATCCATCTCGCACGGTGTTCCTCAGAAAAATGAACAAGAAGATAGGACAGAACAGTCCATCTTAGAAGCAGAAAGCAGTTCGCACATTGGTGGTGGATCACAAGTTCACATGAAAGGTGGCCCAGGTGCCAACTGCCCCATACGAGATGTATACATGGACACAGGTCAAATGCATGGGGGGCAAGGCGGAGCTCGCCTGCTTTCTCTACCAATTCATCACAAGCAAACTGAAGACGGACCAGAGCCACTTGAGTTTCCTTTTCAACCTGTACACGCGGGGCGTCAAGGATGGCGAGGTCCGCCTCTCTTAATGATTCGCCTCGCCAATCTTATGTTCATCAGCAAGATCCTTCAGTCCGCTTCGCCAAACCGTGGACATATTAGGCTCAACTATATATGGTGTGGTGGTATCCCTGGAATCACATTGCAATATACTTGGAGTCCTTGCATGCAAGTTCAGAAGGCTAAAGAGGACTTTGGCTTATGTGCGAAGTACGTACAAGTCACATATATGCCTATAGTTGAAAAGAAGGTCGAGCCGCCACCGACCTTTGGTGATTTCGCATATGATTATGACACAGAGCCAACTTACGATGAATACGACGAAGACTATATGTTGGTACGTCTGTCGCATAATCATACTCCACAAGAGTTCAATCCCAGTGACACTCTTGATATGGTGCAAAGAGACCAGCAAATGGTTCTCTTCCTTGACCAATGCATGACTATTCCTAATAAGACCACGCATTTCGACATGGTAGTGGGAAATAAGGCATATCTCAACAGCATATGATCCACGAAAATGCAGTTGAAGATCTTGCTTGGCCAACATACAAGGATACGTGGGGGGGCAACGAGACATACCCTGCGAAATACCTTGCCTATGTTTTCAAGTTGTTGACGCGGGACAACTCTGCTCAACACTTGGAGATTTTCAATAGCAGCAGTCTCACGTTGGAAACATGACAACGTCGAGACTTGGAGTGAACCATTGGTGGCCTCCCCCGTGGCCTAACGAGGGATCACTACTCAGGCTATGATCTCTTCACTACTCCTAGCTTCTAGTTCAGCCCGTACTTCTGTTTGTTCTTTCAGTTCTTTTCCTTTCTCGCATTGAAAAAGAAAATACAAAAAAATCAAATAGCCAAAAAATACAAAAAGAGATCATTGGTCTTGCTGAAATGCAGGACAATGTTCTTGCCTATATCAGGCTTGACATTTACTTAGGAGCCTATCTCTGAGGCTTAACGACAATAGGCATTCCATATGCCTTGAGTTGCTGCCAGCGAAGTGAAGACATGTTGCAATACTGAAAGTTGCAACAGCCATTACTGAACAGTCGACTTCGCCGATTAAATTGGACTGATCCAGGAAGAACTAGCTGGCTCGCCTTACATCAACAGAAAGCTCTAGATGTCTACTTTCCAGAGGATTTTACGGTTTGTTATTCCGTCATTCCTGGAGAGAGTTATGGCAGTTTGAATGCAGACAGGTCAGGAGACGCGCGGATTCGCACGTTGCCTTTTTCAAAGAGTTTTCATGACCTCGTAGCCCGCTTTCCTCACTGGGGGGCATACTAAAGTTTTGATGTCCTTCATTCTTTTCAAGCATCGGCGAAAAGACATCAAAACTGGGGGGCCCAATGGGGGGATATGTTGTTCCAGTTTATTTCAGACTTTAGACCTTCTTCAAGTGTCTTAGTCATTATTTAGGCCAATCCATGTGGCCTCCAAGTTTTCAAAGTGTTCGCTACCTTTTATGCAGCCATTCGCCGACCCTTTTCAAAATCGGTTCACCAGCATTATGTGGCCGCTCGCCAACTCTCATGGGTTTGCACTAGGGGCAGCGAAGTGCATGACCTCTTAAAAAAATTTCATCTGCCGTTCGCCGACTCCTTTATTGCTTCTTACTGGTTCGCACTGGGGGGCAGCGAAGCGCATGGAAGTTGGTTCGTCATCGCGCAAGAGGGGGGCAATGAAGTGTGGCCTATTTTTCAAAGTTGGCTTGTCATCGCCAAGATTCACGAGGGGCCATTTTTTGGAATCTGGTCAACGCAAAAGTCCGCTCCAGTTAAGTGATATCCATGTGTTCTGGCGTGGTCTCTGAGAGGGAGAGATCACCCAGATGCGGGGGATTGTCTCCAAGCTTCCATAACCTGTCAATCAAAGGGAGAACAACGTCAGAGGGAAGACCGGGTGCTCCGGCCTTCGACCCTCCGATGCCTAAGTTAGTGAGCTGATGCAGGTGATAAGAGGATGAAAAATGGAGATCGTGAGAATGAGAGGGGGAGAGTGATATTTATAGGGGTATGGTGGATGCACCCTAAAATACCATTTTGCCCTTGCTTAGAGGGTGTATTATCATTATGCCCTCAAGGAATAGTGTGGGCTTCTTGGGCTTAACCAAGGCCCAAGCCCGTTTTACGTGGCGGCACGCGTCTTCTTAGGCGAGTACGACTGATGTTATACTATGTACTAACAAGTCCCCAAGTCCGCGGTCAAGAGACTCTCTTGGGTGGGGACTTTATCTGATACAATATCGGGAGTACGAGTCTCTTACTAGTGGCGACATATCCAGTCCCCAGTCCCCCAAGTCCCCATGCAAGGGAGGGGATGGACCGGCTCTCTCCGAGTGGGGTATGTCGTGTATCGCTATATATGATTGAGACATCGGGTTGTTGCTCCCATGTATTGTTTGGAGATGGCAGGGCGATCGGGGGTCGAAGTTGAGGTACCGCTGGCGAGCCTCTCACGAGGGCCACGGGTACCGGCATGTTGGTATGCCTTGGCGTTTTAGTAGCCTTTGATATGTACCAGCTATATGCTCGAGTTAGCTAAGCTATTCCAGCATATGTTCGAGGGGAAGATTGTGGTGGCACATTTTGCGGTTGCCTCTAGGTGAATGCTAGAGTGCCTACGTACCCGTTTATGGGATCAAACCAGACGTAGTTCACCATTTCGCCATCGAGGCAAGTGTGCCGTCGAGGAGTGGCGAGGAGTGCCGCTGAGGCATGATGCTGGGTGCCGCTAGGGCATAATGATGTTGTTGATAGGGCTTGTGTGGAGCTGTCGAAAAGCTCGCTAGGGGGCGTAGCCAAGATGCCGATGGGAGGCGGGTGGCGCCAACGTGTATCGAGAGCACGTCATGCGACGTGTATAAGGCTGTTGCCTAAGTCCCCCAGTGGTGGGAGAGATTATGGTGGTGAGACGCCAAAATGAGGACCGAGTTCATATTGAGCGGAATGAACTGCGCTAAGGGCATGGCGGGCCGCTAGCGGGCGAGCCAGTTCGCGTTTATGGCGTGGCGAGCCGTGACCACGCGAGTAGTTGTTCGCGCTAGGTGGCGTGGCGAGCCGCTACCAGGCGAGTAATTGTTCGCGCTGGGTGGCGTGGCGAGCCGCTACCAGGCGAGTAATTGTTCGTGCTTTGGCGAGTCATAGTGCGGGAGGCATGGTGCCGAGTCCCCAAGTCCCCACGCGAGAGTCGCGAGGTGACGGGGGTGACGTTCCGAAAACCTGTTGGCAAGAAGACAACTTTAATGTTGCTTTAGCGAGTCAGTCCGTGCTTGGTTGGGGACTGTCGCGAGGTGGCCAGTCAGTCCGCGCTTGGTTGGGGACCGTGGCTATGTGGCGAGTCAGTCCGCGCTTGATTGGGGACTGTCGCGAAGTGGCCAGTCAGTCCGCGCTTGATTGGGGACCGTGGCTATGTGGCGAGGCAGTCCGCGCTTGATTGGGGACTGTCGCGAAGTGGCCAGTCAGTCCGCGCTTGATTAGGGACTGAGGCTATGTGGCGAGGCAGTCCGCGCTTGATTGGGGACTGTCGCGAAGTGGCCAGTCAGTCCGCGCTTGATTGGGGACTGAGGCTATGTGGCGAGGCAGTCCGCGCTTGATTGGGGACTGTCGCGAAGTGGCCAGTCAGTCCGCGCTTGATTGGGGACTGAGGCTATGTGGCGAGGCAGTCCGCGCTTGATTGGGGACTGTCGCGAAGTGGCCAGTCAGTCCGCGCTTGATTGGGGACTGCTTCGTCCCGAGGTCCCGAGCCGGGAAGGGGTGCCAAAAGCGAAGGCATGTCCCGGGGGGGAGTGTGCCGAGATTGGTGTCGTGAGATCAAGTGCGCGTTCCCGCTTCGGCTGAAGGAAGCTGGGTGTCCATATCAGTTCTGGACGCTGCTCTCCAGTGCGTGGGCCTTGGCCGGAGGTCGGGGAGGCCGCGCTGGGTTCATTGGAAGGCAGTGAGTATGCTGGCTGGGAAGGTGAGCTACCTTGCTGCGGCACGCCCGAGCGAAGGAGAGAGAGAAAGTCAGATCTACTCTCTCTCTCCTCGGGATTTCTGGGATTTCTGGGTGAGCGACGTGGGGGTTTCCACTTGAGGACGCCCTCCTTCTAGCGCCAATTGTTCTGGCGTGGTCTCTGAGAGGGAGAGATCACCCAGATGCGGGGGATTGTCTCCAAGCTTCCATAACCTGTCAATCAAAGGGAGAACAACGTCAGAGGGAAGACCGGGTGCTCCGGCCTTCGATCCTCCAATGCCTAAGTTAGTGAGCTGATGCAGGTGATAAGAGGATGAAAAATGGAGATCGTGAGAATGAGAGGGGGAGAGTGGTATTTATAGGGGTATGGTGGATGCACCCTAAAATACCATTTTGCCCTTGCTTAGAGGGTGTATTACCATTATGCCCTCAAGGAATAGTGTGGGCTTCTTGGGCTTAACCAAGGCCTAAGCCCGTTTTACGTGGCGGCACGCGTCTTCTTAGGCGAGTACGACTGATGTTATACTATGTACTAACACCACGCGAGCTACATTCGCTCGCGGGATGTATAATGTACCATGTGTTCTGAGAAAAGCAGAAGAGCAGGCGAATGCATTTGAAGGCCAAGTCCAAGGTGCCTAGGCGAGCCATACAACGACTTTGCTACAATGCCTTGTGGGCTGCTTGGGTTTCAAGGCCTATTCACAGGCTTGTCTACTCACACTCATCTTATGACCCGAGCCAATCCAGTGGCTTTGGAGTAGCATGAACATAACCATCTTCAGTCATTCTTGACATTCATGACTTCAAGGCTGGGGGGCAATGTTTGTGCCCAAATTAATATTTTTACTAGACAGTGCTTGTCTATGTAAATATTAATTAAGTTCTTGGTCTATATCATTCGGCAAGCCCAACTTCCTTTTAAGTTCACAAATATCGGCTCGCCAGCAAGACCACGCGAGGCGAAATGCAAAGTCCGCGTGCGGACTAACGAATCTCGCGCGCTTAGACTTCACACAAAAGACATAGTTCGCGCGGACAAACGGATCTCGCGCGCTATTAGACAAAAGCGGATCTCGCACGCGAAATGATTTCGCGTGGAGTGGCGATCTCGCGCACTTCCGGACAAAAACACAGCTCGCGCGGAATACTGTGCGCGGAATATGACTTTGGCATTAAGCGAGGCGGAGTGTATATTGGCGAACTGACTCACTAGTTCGCAAGCTCGCGAGGTAGACATACGCGGAATCCGCGCGAACACTTATAATCGTTTTGGACTTCTTACAGTCTTTGACACGCTTTGGGCCAATCCATGTGGCCCTTATTAATTTAAAGAGGCTTCTTTTGGCCCGCGAGGTAGAATTGAGCTACAGAGTCCGCGGTTCACGCGAGTTATTTGTCTTCTACATGGACTGTAGCACCTCGCGGGATAAGATTGTTCCTAATTTTAGTCCGCATAGGACTCTACAGTTGAGAGGCACGCCAGAAGCAGTGTCCTATTTTAAATGAACTGTGCAAACTGGATATGTGTCACATGTGGATTGGTCTGCATGGGAAGAATAGTACCTTTGTGCTTCACGTTGCAGAGTCCAACACGTTTCTCATTATCTTCCGCGGCGGATTCTCTCTCCCACTATATAAAGAAGCTCCACGGCTTACAGAAGAGTCTCTCTACACAATTTCTCAAATACAGAACAACAATCTTCAACCAAGTTGAAACCCTCGACCCAGTCGAATCACCTACGCTCCCAGGAGCTTCATTGCCGCTTCCCTGCTGAAGCAACAAACAATCAACCTACACACACACAATCAATCAATCAAGCAAAGACAAACAGCATTCAACCTCGTTGAAAACCCCTCGACCTCGTCGAAACCTCCAACGCTCCCAGGAGCCAAACCCCTTCGAAGCCTTTTCGAAGCCCTGATTCTAAGCGCCCCGCCGCCTAGAATTCTTCAGAGCTCTCCGGAACTCGACCTCGTTTCCTCGGAAACATCCATATAGTTGCTCTGCTCACGCCGCCGTGAGTATCGACCGCTTGTGCTAGTAAATTCCTCGTCCGCAAGGTGGCACCTGGAACTCATTCCGCCTGATTCAAGAAGTCAAGCGTAGCGCACTTAACATATTCCTCGTCCGCGAGGTGGCACGCCCGCAACCCCTCCTATCTCTTTGTTCGCTAATCACCTCGGCTCCGCACGCTGAGGATCGTGTCCAAAAGAAGCTGTTAGACCTAAATTTTTTTATTGTTCCCCAAAATTAAGAAAATCAAGAAAATTAGAAAGTTGTTGGAGATGTTCTTACAAGTTACAACTTCAAAAAGTGTACGACCTAAAGCTACGTACTAAAAACATCTCCAACAAGTCAAACATTTCAGCTATTTTTCTTCTTCAAATCCAACAGTTTCCCTATTTTAGATAATTTATGATCAATCCCTAAATCGTTCTATATAATTATAGTGTTTGTTGTAAATATGGAGAATTTGGGATTCGCAATTCCATTTTGAAGAAAGTTTTAAAGAATTTGTTAAAGCAAAACACCTAAAATATTTCCCAAAATAAAGAAAATCAAGAAAATAAAAAAGTTGTCGGAGATTCTCTAATTAAGTAGATCAAACAATATTGAACACTTCATAATTTTCGGGAGTGTTATTTATATATATATATATATATATATATATATATATATATATATATATATATATATATATATATATATATATATATATATATATATATACACACACACTCCTCGGGACATTTAATGCAAAACAACATTATTGAAAATTCAAGTACACGATATATTGATATATTTACTCCTCGGGACATTTGATGCTTGCTTTTATACAAGCTAGCCTAAGCAAATCAAAGAAGAAAAGGATTTCCATTAATGTAGCTAGGCCCCTAGCTACTTGATCGGTGACATGTGTCTTAAACAAACATCGATCAATAAAAAAGAAAAATTAATTTGTGACCCACCAAATTTATATTTCAGAAATGAGAAATATATAGAATTAATGAAGGCAAATGTCATTGAATATATAATATGGTGGGTGAACATTTAAAACAAGGGATAGTGTATTAATTCGATGTTGTTCAATTTATAAATACTCTTGTGTGATATTGTCAACAAATGACCTGCCACAGCTAGCATGTTATACATATATATAGTCAATATGTTTTTTTTTTCGACAAGTATTGTCAATATGTTGTTAATACATGATGTAATAACTGATAATTTTTTATAAAAAAGAATACAATATATTACTCGATCCATTTTAAATTTTACAGCGGTTAAATTGTTCTGGCTCAAATTTTGGTAGTTCTTAATACCATGATCGAGCTAGCTTAGAGGATGTTTTCCTTATGCCTTTTTAAACAGCTTGGGGGATGATCAAAAGCTATAAGCTCATACCGAGTAGGAGTTGTTTCGTAAAATACTACAAATCATTCATGAGATTAATTTTTTGAAAGGTAAAATATTTCATTGATAAACTTATACCAGAATGACATCAAAACACCATTACATTAGACAATTAGCTCACTTATTCAAATGAGCTTAGCAGAGAATTAAACTAGATACAAAACAAGATACCAAAGAAACATAAAAACTGAAGCCAAGATGAGTTCATCATTACGGTACTCCAAGCCTCATGAATCCATCTAACTGCAGCTAGCTTGCTCAATTTGCCAAGCTATCTAAACACTGTGACTTAAGCCAAAATCAGTTTGAAATTAGGCCTAATATCCCAATTCCAAATCTGACTTTTGATGGGTTTGAGGCTAGACCGAGGCCCAAAAACCCTAGTCCTTTTTCAAACCCTAGCAGATTTGCATTGTCGGTTGCCGACAATCTCAGATCACACTGATGGTGACCAAGATGACTTCATCACCAGCGTCCCTGCCCCCGCCGACATCATCATCATATCTTCTAGTTGAAGAAGCGTAACTCTCTTGGATTCAAGCTCATACTCAGTCTCACTAACCAGAGTCCAAACCCAGAACCAAATTGGGAGATTCTAATCCTTGCTCACAGTCATGTCTGACGGCTGCCAAATCTCTTCTGTCGTTACAGTGATCTCCAACGTTAACAAGTAACCCTCCATCTCACATTGCCCCGGACCGGCCCCTGGACCTGCATCTCCATCATCTTTCGGCATGAAAACGATGGAGGACTTGTTGACCATATCTGATCTTGGACTGTTGCAAGAAGACAACGTGGGTGGGAGAAGAGAACTCCACTTGGTACCTGTGTTGATCGCCATGATTAAGAAACCTAGCCATGACTGATAGGTTTTGAGAAGAGGAGCACGGCTCCTCTCATGACGGTTAATCAAAGAACATTTTTTCATTCATTAGATTAATTAAGAATTGTTTAGTTGTGTTTACTTGTTAGTTATAAAAAAGAGAGAAAAGGAGTCAAACTCGAACGTCATGCGCCGAGCTAGCTCACTGCAATAAGGGAACATATTTTGTTTTTGTTTTTTGTTTTGTTTTTTGTTTAGAATGATGAACATATCTTGTTAATTACATATAAATTAGCAGAAATCGGACAAGATATAAGATACAATTTAAAGGAACAAATGTGTATGTACGAGTTGGTACATGAAGGTGGGTAATGGATTTTTTTGTATCGCCATCGCTTAACTGGATAACATACTAGTAGGTAGGAAAATAAGGAAAAAGATACAATCATGAGTGACAGAATTAAGAAACCTCTTCCCTATATCCCACTTCTCCTTCTGTCATTCATCATGCCAAAAATAGTATTAACGTTTCAAGCTTTTCCTTCCTTTCCAAATTTCCATTGTTTTTTCATCCAAATCCAGCAAATGAATATAAGGATGGAGTTTAAGAACATGCTGAAACTCGAGTTATGAATCTAGGGGGGAATATAGGCCATTAGCCAATTAGGCATGCGAACTGCGAAGAGAACTCAAAGCTCAGCAGTAAGAACATTATGCATATTTCTACCATAAAGTTAAAGGAAAATTATAGTATATCATATAATATAACATATAGTATAACATGTCTCATAAAATAAATGGCTATCATTGATTGAAGAATCAACTAAATAACCATGTAATAACCATTTGCCCTTTCAAAAGCCTCTATGTGTCATACAATTTGACACATTTACAATAGGCATGACAAACTCAAAGTTAAAAGGCACAAATGATCGATTTTGAAGGCATGCACGTGTATCACATAAGACTAAAAACTTCAGGTTTTCAATGGAACACCTTCTTCTATTATGCTTTCATACATTCATAGAAGAGAGGAAAAGTTAGTGATTTCTTGAAAATGACTTCCCACAAAAAATGAAAGGTTTTCCTTTATTAGAAACAAAAAACGTCTTAAATCAAAGTCAATTCTTTTATGCTTGTTAGAGGTAATTTCATAAGAATACTAGCTATTCATAAATTAAAATCAAGTATCGTTTCTTATTAAATCTCAAATAATTCATTTAAATTAAAAGTTCATCGCATCATGAAATGATAGATAATCTTTTCAATGGACATAAAAAGATAGATAATCTTTTAACGGGAAAATATTATTTTGATGAAACGATTTATTTTTCTGACAAGCTTTACCCTGAAAATAAAGGAATTCGAAGGAAAAATGATTCAATTTATGGAAACTATGTACACACCCTATGTATATGGGGGGATGTAAGAGAAACCTACCATGCCATGACGTACACTCGAGCTAATTGATGATGAGTGCGGTTACTCCATTGCAATGTACGTATTTAGCTCTACAAATATTTGTACTAAAATAATTACAAAAAAGAGAGACCCTAAACCTCTAAAAGGATGATCTATTGGCAATGAACAATACCTAGATGCTTCAAAACAACCTTCTCTCATATACTATTTTTCCAGAAAGAGAAGAAAATGATCTTTTGGATAATTAATGTCATTTTCCGGATACCATCCGTTACCTAAATTAACAATTATATATTCTCTTTACTCACGATCACTAATTCATTATAATGATAAAGATTAATTTTATGTGCTCAGTCTCAAAAGATCTATATCTTTACACGAAGAGATTTTCTAAAAATAACCACCCAATTTTTCTCCTCGATCACGGTCATCACACCCAAATATATATGATCATGCCTGATGAGATACAAAGACCAAATTGAAACCAACCATCTCTTGCTGAACATTGCCTCTTTCAGTGACAAATCCGTATGAAGAAGCTGATTATAGAATACCGTATGAAGGGGGGGGGGGAGGGAATACTAATGGAGTATGTGCATGCAATCACTATAGAGTGAGGGAGATAGTGAAAAGGTTGAAAGTTAGGGCAGTTATGAAGTCGTAAACCATTTCACCATACCTTCCTAAACCAAATTTAAAACATTTAGCTAGCTCGCTATAGGATTGATAATGATGATGATCGTTGATGCAAACCAAATTCTCTCTCTCTCTCTCTCTCTCTCTCTCTCTCTCTCAATCTCTCTCTCTCTCTCTCATGGTATTGGCATTTACTTCACCTCGCTCTCTTCCCCCCCATAAATGCAATTGCACCCTCTCAATACGCTCTGCAATAACTCCTCTCTCTCACAGTAGTCACCTGTATCCTTCTTTCTTCTTCTCTCTAACTCACCATTTTGGATTCTATCTCCTCTTTTTTCTCTCCTCTTCCCCCCTTCTCTCTCTCTCATTCACCACCGCATTCATATTCCTCATCTTCTTAAACCCTTCAAAAACTTCCACCACCACCCACAAAACAAACCCAGCAGCACCGCTCCCTCCGGTGGCCTAAAATGCCTTGGGAACAGATCTGACCCGACCTAGCCTTCACACTAATTCCTGCAAGGCTCAAACGGTCAGTTCCCCCCAGACCTTGATCTGTCTCTCTCCATTATTTTCATTTCTAGAGGAATCTTCCGTTATTATTTTCATGACAAAGAAATTTAAGCTGGTATCTTTGCGAAAGATTATCCAGATATTTAGTGCGTAAGAACAAAAATCGGTAATGACTTTCTGAAGGTATTCTCTTTAGCTTTGCTCAGACAGAAGGGTTGCAAGAGCTAGCATCTTAAATTTCAAACCAACCACCCCCACCTCTCTCACGCTATTCATTCAAGGCTGTTTTAGGGTTTTATCTGAGAGAGAGAAAAGGGAGAGTGAAATACGCCGAGCTGCCGGGAATATGTTTCCGATCGATCAGTGATTGTTAGGAGTTATAAACAGAGAGTGGTTGGTGTAAGGTTTTCGTCATCATTTTTCTTTCAGCTAATCATTACATATACACAGGTCCGTTTCAGTTTTCCTTTTCCTTATCCAGTGGTTAAAAACTTTGACCATTCTGGGTTTCTTCCTTTTTCTATTCCTGTATATTTTTTATTCTCTGATTTCTAATGAGCTAGGGTCAAGGGAAGCTTTACAAGAAAAATCCTTCTTGGTTGAAACGCTGAGTTTCGTTATAGTCAGAGAGAGAGGGAGGAGAGGGGTGGGGTTAGGGGAGAGACTTCAATATTTGTATTTACAGCTTGTATATTATCCTGGACATTTATTTCGAATTCCACAGTGGAATACAGATCATTTTCCCTTTAAATTTGTTTCCCTAGCTACCATTTATTTCATCCTATTCTTATTCATTCCTCTCCCAACTCTTTCTATTTCTTCCGGTACTAAATAAATCATTGTGCTGGCTACTCAACCCTCAGTAAATAAATGTTAATTCCAAACCTCTGCAGTGTGAAATATAATCCGAGCTTGGTCTGAGTTGTTTAGTTTTTACATGTTTATTAGAGCCCTAGCTAGCTGGTTTATGTGGCTGACAGACTGAGACACCCATGTTTTTCTTGGCAGATTGACGTCACACATATATATAAAGCTAGCTAGCTTCAGCTTTGTGAATTGGTTTTTAGCGATTTGGAAGAAATGTTTCAGCCAGGCATGTTCGACAGCCACCATATGAGTATGCTGGACATGTCGACCCACAAAAGCTCTGAGTGTGATATGGGAAGGAGCAGGGATGATGATTTTGAGACTAAATCCGGCACCGAAACAACAGATGCTCCCTCTGGAGATGAACTAGATCCCTCCCAAACTCGCCCCAAAAGGAAACGCTACCACCGCCACACACAGCGCCAAATCCAGGAAATGGAAGCGTAAGACACTGATTTAATTTATAGATTCTTCTTTTTAGGGGGTTTTGTTTCAACTTTAGTAAAAATGATTTATAATCTTGATTTATTTGTTTCTGGTGATTAGATTCTTCAAGGAATGTCCACACCCAGATGACAAGCAGAGAAAGGAGCTGAGTCGTGAGCTAGGTTTAGAGCCTTTGCAAGTCAAATTCTGGTTTCAAAATAAGCGAACCCAAATGAAGGTAACTGCCGGAAATTAACTTAGACGTTTTCTAAAATTCATTTACTTCCAAATTAATGGTCTTATAACCCCACTTTTAGTTCTGTGTTCAGATATTATCCCTATTATCTTTTGACTTTGTATTAATTGAGTAGTTGATACAACCTCTACACACATTAAAGCTCCATGAATATACAGCTTTTGATAATTTTGTGATATATCAATTTGGACATGGATTATTAATTGACTAATACTCTTATTTCCACTTATGTGTTCATAACAGGCTCAATATGAACGGCATGAGAATTCGATTTTGAAAAATGAAAATGACAAGCTTCGTGCCGAGAACAATCGATACAAGGAAGCCCTGAGCAATGCCACATGCCCCAACTGTGGAGGTCCGGCTGCTCTTGGTGAGATGTCCTTTGATGAGCAACATTTGAGGATCGAAAATGCCCGTTTACATGAAGAAGTAAGCATCATTGTTACAAATTAAACAAAGTTCAACAATTTTCAGCCTACATTATGAGCATTTGAAAGTAGACGTGGTTTTTAGTATGTGTATGATTTGTATGTTCATGACTTGTGATTGCTTCATGCAGATTGATAAGATATCTGCAATTGCCGCCAAGTACGTTGGCAAGCCTATGTCAAGCTCGTTTTCTCACCTTTCATCTTCTCAAGGGCCGTCCCGCTCCCTTGATCTTGCGGTTGGCAGTTTTGGGGCACCTCAGTCGGGTTATGTAGGAGAAATGTATGGATCTGGTGACCTTCTCAGATCAGTTGCTGTGCCTACTGATGCTGACAAGCCGTTGATTGTTGAGCTTGCGGTGTCAGCCATGGAAGAACTCATCAGAATGGCTCAGGCTGGAGACCCTCTATGGGTTCCTGCTCATGACAACAGCTCATCAACTCATCATGACATTTTAAATGAAGACGAATACATGAGGACGTTTCCTAGGGGTCTTGGCCCTAAACCATTGGGGTTAAGATCTGAAGCTTCAAGAGAATCAGTGTTGGTCATCATGAATCACGTTAACCTTGTTGAGATTCTTATGGATGTGGTAATTATATTCTTAATCTTATAGTTTATATACTTCTGAAGTTCAGATCAGTTAATCTAGTCTCTGCATTCGTCATGTGTTTCAGAACCAATGGTCTACCGTGTTCTGTGGTATTGTTTCAAGAGCAATGACCCTTGATATCCTATCAACTGGAGTAGCTGGAAACTACAATGGAGCCTTGCAAGTGGTATGAACAAACATCCTCCAAATTTGAATTCGGAATGAGATGTTTAATATGAAAAGCCTCATAATATACATATATAATACTCTAATATGATTCTCTTTTCTGTATTTTGTTAAGATGTCAGCTGAATTCCAAGTTCCTTCACCACTTGTTCCGACTCGTGAGAACTACTTTGTTAGGTATTGTAAGCAACATACTGATGGAACTTGGGCAGTGGTCGATGTTTCCTTGGATAGTTTACGCCCAAATTCAATTTCAAGAACTCGTAGAAGGCCTTCCGGTTGCTTAATTCAAGAATTGCCTAATGGTTACTCCAAGGTAATGTTAATCTCACATTGTCTAGGCAAAGATGTAGTCCATGTTTTACAATTATTTGTTTTCGTAACCATAGAAGTGTACTCAATTATGGTTAAATATGTGGTTTTGATTTAGGTTATATGGGTGGAACACGTAGAAGTGGATGATAGAGCTGTTCACAACATTTACAGACCATTAGTAAACTCTGGTCTTGCATTTGGAGCCAAGCGTTGGGTTGCTACACTTGATAGACAATGTGAACGTCTTGCAAGTTCAATGGCCAATAATATTCCGGCTGGAGATCTCTGTGGTACTTGCTTTCTATTAAGTAATTTTGATTTGGTAAATTGTTATTAGTACATACATCCAGCACTATCATACTACCCTCCCTAACTCGATCATTTCTGTGATATATAGTCATAACTAGCACAGAAGGGAGGAAAAGTATGTTGAAGCTGGCGCAGAGGATGGTCCTGAGCTTTTGCACTGGCGTTGGTGCTTCTACGGCACACGCATGGACGACCTTGTCAGCAACAGGTTCTGATGATGTGAGGGTCATGACCAGGAAAAGCATGGATGATCCTGGCAGGCCTCCTGGCATTGTTCTAAGTGCTGCAACTTCTTTCTGGCTTCCAGTTCCTCCCAAGAGAGTCTTCGATTTTCTTCGAGATGAGAATTCTAGGAGTGAGGTACATAAACAGAAACCTTAACCTAATATGAGCATTTTAAACCTAAATGTGTGCATTGTTCATATTTATACACATTTAATGTGTGATTGTCATTGTAAATTTTCAGTGGGATATCCTTTCTAATGGTGGCCTAGTGCAAGAGATGGCACACATTGCTAATGGTCGTGATCCAGGAAACTGTGTCTCTTTACTGCGTGTAAATGTAAGTTTTGAGCTATTTCTATTAAAGAGTAGTGTTACCACATCAGTGAACTGTGCACGCAACAGTATTCACTAATGTGGTCTAAAATATATTGCCTTGTATATGGCCTGTGACTATAGTTACTTCCTAATGCGGGAACCAAATTTGGTTGTAGAGTGCAAATTCTAGCCAAAGTAACATGCTGATACTCCAGGAGAGTTGCACAGATTCAACAGGGTCGTACGTGATATATGCTCCAGTCGATATTGTGGCCATGAATGTCGTGTTAAGTGGGGGTGACCCTGATTATGTTGCACTTCTGCCATCGGGTTTTGCTATCCTACCTGATGGGCCTCCTGCTGGAGGAGCCGGAGTAATTCTTGATGTTGGTTCTGGTGGATCACTACTGACAGTAGCATTTCAGATCCTAGTTGATTCAGTTCCAACAGCAAAACTCTCTCTTGGATCTGTGGCCACTGTTAACAATCTGATTAAATGCACTGTTGAGCGGATAAGAGCTGCGGTCACATGTGATCAGAACCCATGATCCTGGAATTGCCTTACTTAAGGTGAGCTCAATTGCAACTGTTTCTTTTTTGATATATTACACTGGAAATTAGTTTTCCTTTCTCTAACCATACCATGTCTTCTTCTTCTTTTTCAATTGCAGTGGGAAAGGGAAGAAGGAAACAAGAATGATGTGGTTTACTGAGCAATGAGGACTAATTAGGGAAGAGTCAAGAACGCACCTTGAAGTATATATCCTTGTTGGTTGGTGTTTTGCTGAGGCCAAGAAGCGATTCACCACCCCACAAGGGTAGTGGTTCGGGTATTGACTTCCCCTAACAAGAAGATCAAAGTGAACTCGGGCCTTGATGCATGTGGTTAATTGTTAATCATAAAAAGTTAGAATAACAATGTTCCTTCTCCGCTGCTGTGTTTGGCGTAGGACATCCTAATTAGGGTTAGGGTTAGGGTTAGGAGTTTAGGGTGTACTTTTGTTCCTAGGGTGGTAATTTCATAACTGTATGTAAGATCGAAGCCTCTTGCAGTCCATCTAGTGTTTGTGCTCCAAGAGGTGTTAGCTGGACTTCGAAGTCATGTGAATTATATTTCTGGTTTCATGCAATTTCAGATTAATGTTAATTAGTTGCTTTCAGAATGGTTTTCGCTTATGTGAATGCTATGTCTACAAAGACCAATCATCCATATTAATCCTGAAGTCACTACATGCATGATCATATATAAGGGATATAATATATAGGATTGCTTACTGGTATATAATACTTTGTATATGATAATTTACCAGAGCTAAGAAGGCTACACTCCTCCATCGATCATTTATCTCAAACAATTTCCCCATTTTCTCCATTTTGAAAAAAGATTTTGGGTGTTTTGTTCTAACAAATTCTTTAAAACTTTCTTCAAAATGAGAAATATGATGAGAGAGAAACCTATATTCCTCATATTTGCAGTAAACTCTATAATTTTATAGAAGAGTTTGGGGGATGATCATGAAATCTCCAAAATGGAGAATATGTTGGAGTTTGAAAAGAAAAATTGCTTTAAACATTGGCTTTTGTTTTCCCATTATAACGAAATTTTGGGGAAGCTATTGAAGATGTTCTAGGTCAAACTGTTGGTAATTCATTATGTTTGTTTACATTGGCATTATGTTTTTATTTTTGGGTAGTTTTTTTTTTTTTGAGGGGAATAAAATTTCTTTCATTGATCAAAAATCATTACAATAAGAAGAAATAAGTTCCTCATGGGGAGGAATTACAAAAGAAAAACCTGTCTTTATTTTTGGGTAGTTGACCAAGCTAAGATGTACCATATAGCTCATTCTTTCAAAAAAAAAAAAAATGGTACCATATAGCTAGCAGCTCAATCTATTAATTGGTCGTCCTTATTTCAGTAACCTAGCTACCTTCAGGCAATACACTGCGTATAAAAGGTGTACTATTTATCGAAACATGGACGTTTCCTATTACTGCTAGAACCAAAGCTAACTAGGAAGGCTAAGATGGATGATTGGTTTTCAGTTAATTAATGTACATTTTCGACTGTAAATTCAGAAGAATTTTACTGCATATTCACCACCTACGACTGTAAATGTATAGATCTTTCTGCATTCTGCAGCTTGAATTGATTGTGATTCGAAATAGCAAGTAGTTGAAGTTCCTCTTGGTCTTCAATTTCATCTTACCCTATCAGTTACAAATTTCTAGCTACTTCTCCATGTGTGAATGACAATTCAATTCATCTTATAGCAGTACAGGACCTGTCGATGGATAAATTCATCCTAACATTTACGACACTGTGAGAGTTGAAGAACACACTGAAATGAGGTACCACCTCGATTCAATTAACACTGCGTGTAGAATTTATGGTTTTAACCAAAGGGTTGTTGAGATCATTTAGTATACGATATATAGAGGAGAAATTTAATTTGCAGGATAGGGTGCCCCTTAAAATAGGTGAGGTACTATTTATAAGCATTTTTCGACATGAAAATGGTCTTCATTTCGTTAGCAAACCCTTTATAACAAACCCTTCGACATGAAAATGGTCTTCATTTCGTTAGCTAGAACGTATCCGGAAACCCCTAACTCCTAAATCATATGTGCTTCGGATTCTATTTCCATTTATTATGTGTAGTACTACATATTTAATGTAGTCAATCGCTATATTTGCCAATGCTTCGTTGCTGTTGTACTGGGGAGAAAGTAAAGAAATTGGCAAATGCCCAGATTACAAAACAATACAGAACACTGAAAACAGGCATTGATTCTGTGCCAGTGCCACCCAACAGAATTGAATAATTCTGACGCACAGAATATTGAAATCAAAATATCTATTAAATCATATTAATACATGTGTGTATCTATGAAAATCAAAGTACAAATTTGTCGTTGCGTATTGTTTGTTCAACCACAATAAAGATTAAAGAAGAATACCACATGCGGCTATATATATAATACAAATACAGTGTTAATTTAAATCGATGGTTGTGAAAAGCAGTAAGCTATTTATTTTGGCAATGAAAATGGCACCGGCTAGCCACCAGAAACTTATACGAGGCAGAGAACGTACCAGACGACAACAAATTTAAATGCATGGAATTGAACCAGTTGATGTAGTAGCTAGGTATCCTGGAGAAATGTCAGAGAGATTTTTGCAGTAAGTGGTAAATAGTATTTGGTCCTTATCTTCCGATTCTTCTTCTCCTTCTCCTTCGTTTCTTGCGTAATATTGATTAGGAAAAGGAACAGAAATAGGGGTACGTACTTCAGTGTAGTTCTTAAAGTGAGTTGCAGGAGAATGATTACGGTATATACGTATAAACAATCCTATACGTGGTTACCTGAATTACTTAATTAGACGCTTCAGTAACTTTGAGATCAATACTCAGTAATGAGTAATGACGTAATAGAAGATGAACTACTTAGCTAGAGTCATAGCTAAACTATATAGAAACATGAGTTTCTGAAGTTTATATAAGATGATTGAAACATGTTCTTGTCTTCAAACGCTGACTCAATAACTCTGAATGTAGCCACCTGATTTTTGAGCTCAATGCTGAGTAGTGACATAATAGACACGGATTCTGAGATTATAAAACTTAATTTATATGATGTTACGATGTCTTTATAAACATTCTTGAATGACAAAAAACAGTGAGTTTTAAAATATGAATCTTAATCTAAGACTCGTGTGCTATATAATGGTTTAAAAGAGATGTTAGAAGATGTTTACAAACACCAGTTGAATGAAAAAAAAAAAATTAGGAGTCTAAAAAAAGTGAAATTTTTCAAAAACTCATGTGTTATAGTAAATGATTTTGCCTCAAATCAAGTGAAACTTGAGGGAAGGGGTAACACGTAATATTTTTTAAAATTAAAGTTTTCGAGGTCAGTATAAGAAGAACTGAAGACATCACAAGCTTGAAAATTGACTCAATACCTATGAAAATAACAGTTTCAATAGTTTTACAAATGACGTACGGTTCGTGTGAGTCATTTAAACTTGATTCAATGCAAGTAAAATAATAAAATACACGAATTTTTTATTCTAGAATGGTTCAAGATATATTAGGAAGTGTCTATAAGGTCACATGAATGGAAAAAACCAGAGGCCCAGAAAAGTGAAATTTTTCAAAAACTCATGTGCTATATCAAGGAGTTTTAGCTCAAATTAGATGGAACTTGAGGGGAGGGGTAACTCGTAACATTTTTAAAAATTGAGGTTCTCAAGGTCGATATGAGAAGAACTAAAGGAATCACAAGCTTGAAAATTGTTTAAATACTTCTAAAATAACAATTTCAATAGCTTTACAAATAACGGTACACATCAGTCATTTAAGCTCGATCGTGAGTAAAATGATAAAAGACACGAATTATTGAAGCTAGAATGGTTCAAAAGATGTTATGAGGTGTCTATAATAAGCTCACATGAATAACAAAATCAAAGGTCTAAAGAAAGTGAAATTTCTCAAAAACTCATGTGCTATAATAAGAAGTTTTGGCTCAAATTGGGTAAACTTGAGAGGAGGAGTAACACATAATATTTTTGAAACTTATAGTTCCCGAGGCCAGTATGTGAAGAACTGAAGACATCACAAGCTTCAAAATTGACTCAATATCTCGAAAAATCACAGTTTCAATAGCTTTACCAATGACGGTTCACGTGAGTGATCTAAGCTCGATCACAGGTAAAATGGTAAAATACGTGAATTTTTATGTTAAAATGGTTCAAAAGATGTTAGGAGGTGTATAAGCTCAAACGAATGGTAAAAACCAAGGGTCTAAAAAAATTCTCAAAAACTCGTGTGTTTATATATAGCAAAGGGTTTCAGCAAAAATAGGGTAAAATTATGGTTCCCGAGGTCACTACGAGAAGAACCGAAGACATCAACTGAAGACATCACAAGCTCAAAAATTGAGTCTATACCTTTAAAAATAATAGTTTCAATATATTTATAAAACACAGTAAGTGTGAGTTATGTAAACTCGATCGCGAGTAAAATGATAAAACACCTAATTTTTGATGTTAGAATGGTTAAAAGATGTTTTGAGGTGTTTATAAGCTCATATGAATGAAAAAGAAAAAAAACCAATGGTCTAAAACAAGTGAAATTTCTCAAAAATTCATGTGTTATCAAAAGGGTTTGGCTCATACCGGGTGAAACTTGAGAGAAGGGGTAACACATAATAGTTTTTCAAAATTGAGGTTCTAGCCTTCCAAGTCATTAATATCTCTAAAAATACCAGTTTTAATAGCTCGATCGTGAGTAAATGATAAAAAAACATGAATTTTTAATTTTAGAATGGTTTAAAAGATTGTTACAAAGTGTCTATAAACACACACGAATAGAAGAAGAAAAAAAATGAGGTCCCAAAAAAAAAGTAAAATTTCCCAAAAACTCAAATGCAACAAGGGGTTTTTGTTCAAATTATGTGAAAGTTGAAAGGAGTGGTAATACATAATGTTTTTTTAGGGTGCGTCTATTGCCACCCCACAAACCACTTTGTTTACCCCACGTTCTCTTCACACCCCACTTATATATTTTTAATTTTAAGTCTACTTTGTTCACCCATTTACAATACCTAAAATACATTTTTTTCCCTTTTTTGCTTTGTTCACCATGAATTCTTCTTCTTCTTTTTTCACCCTACATATATTTTTTTAAAAATTTCATATTTGCTTTGTTCACCCTACATATATATATTTTTTTAAATTTCATATTTGCTTTGTTCACCCTACATTCGATCTCTTCTCACCCCGCCCATATATTTTTTAATTTTAAATTTACTTTATTCACCGATTTGCAATACACATAATATCAATATCTTCCAATAGCCATTGAACTCCAAAAACAAAATGAAATTGAAGAAAACCATAAGATTAATATCATTTGGGTAAGTGGAATCACAAACTAAACAATATAAATCACATTAAAATATAAATCACAATTAAAGAACAAAAAAAACTTTCAAACTTAACAACTCATTGGTATTTGTCAATATCAAGATGCACAATGTATGTGAACTGTACTTAAAAAAAGTTCTGACACCGATAAAAAATAAAAATAAATTGAATATATATAAGTGAGCGACTAGACAAATAAATTTACGTACAAAATCGATATGAGAAATAATGAGTAAAGGGAGAGACGAAGCAGTAACAAAGAAAAAAAAATACAAACAATTTACCTCATCTTCAGTTGAATGCTAATGTCTTGTTTAGACTTAATAGAAAGATCAAATATGATAAAGTATGAGTTAAAACTTATAAAGTACGTGTTTATCTATAAAAAAATTATAATTTGTAACAACTTATTGTCCCTTGTTGTAATTTTACATTAGAGTATATTAATCATTTAATAAATCAACAATGTGTAGGGTGAACAAAGTGGTTTGTGGGGTTATAATATACGCACCTTTTTTTTAACACGCATGATTTATTTAAGCTTAATTGCTTGGAAAATAATAAAAGACACGAACTTTAATGCTAGATGACTGAGAAAGATGTTAGAATCTGTCACACACGAATGTAAAAAACTACAGGTCTAAAAAAAGTGAAATTTTCTAAAACCCCGTTTACCAAGGACTTCAGATACAATCTCGGATAATTATGAATCTTGAGGCTTTATGATTGTTCTTGCTTTGTGGCAATAGCTGTAAATTTTATACCCTGTATACACAACCTCAAAGGTACATATAGTAACTAAGCCAACTTCCATGGTGCCCTAAACTCATTGTTTGGTAAACAGCCCCCACCCCACACCCCGAGGTCTATTAGATATGGGTAACGGGTTTATCATTGCATACTCCACCGAAGCCGAAGTAAAGTTGCACCAGTTGGTCAGACGACAAGAGAATCATATCTTCCATGAGCCAAACAACAATAGAAACATAAACACATTGATGTAAATAATTGAACTTAATCAGAATCTAGAGTACAGTTTATCAAGTGACGAAATGAAACAAAGCATTTGGGAAGTCAAGGAACCACACAATCAATTCAATATAGAAGTTACATCGTCATGACCTTAAAACCACAAATGAACTTAAACAAAAGAACAATTTGACAGAGGACATCAGTAGCTTCACAGTGCACTTGAGCCTTGATAATCTTTGTATCTTTGTTTACAGGTAGTTCCACAATGCATGCCCTGCAGAATGTACAAGCAGGCGAAAATATGTTTTGCACAAAGCCATTCAATAGAATGGACCCAATAATTCCCTCCCTCCCTTGAACATGCTACAATTTAAAACAGCACCACCACCCCTTATCATTTTCAAAAGATAGAAACAAAGAAACCTATGATAAGGACAATGACTATGGATTTTGTTGTCAGGCCGGATGTTTAGACAGTAAAAAAGAAAGCCAAATAACACTATGGCAAGAGAAATTGTGACCTCTGCTTCAAGATACTGTCTATGGTACAAGTTCTACTATACATGTACAAGCTGGTTTAAAGCCAATATGCTGCTACTCCAACAATACTGTAAAAATAGTTGAAGAGAGTACCATAAAAATGAAGAAACTTGTATTAAGTTACAGCGGACATGGAAGTCTTCCTAACTATGTCAACTCCGCAAACGTTTTCTTTGACTGCCCTCTTCAATAGTTCCCTGAAAGTTTGACAAAAAAGCCAAAATAAATATAATTTTCCAGTACAGCATGAACCAACCCAATGCATCATACAAATTACAGACTAATGGAACTATAACACATTCAATACCAGGAAATATAGTACTATAACACATTCACTTGAAACGCTTAAAGTTGTAAATTACTAATATCATATGTAGGCATATGAAATATACAATAAAATATGCTTTCAAAGATCAAAATTTGCATCACTTGAAAAGCTTAAAGTTGTAAATAACTAACATCATATATAGGCATATGACATATACAATAAAATATGCTTTCAAAATCAAAATTTGTTCTGGCGACAAAATTATAAACTAGGATGTATTTATAAAAACTATAATGAAATAGAAGTTTCAAGATAGGATTGTCCAATAAAACTAAAACAGAGAAGAGAAAAAACACACCCACACAAGTGCTGAACAATGAACAAGTAAAACTACAACGAAAAGAAATATAGAAAGATACCCCTTCATCTTGTCCAAAACCTCCAGGGGATACATCAGTGGACTCCGGCCTGCACTTGGCATGCACTATAGGACCTAATTGTGACCTATCCATGTCAGGTGTTGACCCGTGAGGTGCATTCAAGTACACAGCACCTTTATACATCCACTCCTCAGTCTCATCACTATAAAAATCATCAAAAGGCTCCCCACATAACGCACATGAATTCTGATCCTCATCAGCTGGAACAGCCATTTCTTCATCACTCTTCTTTTCCGCAATGGTATCAGCAGGCAAAAAGCCAGGAACTGCATCAGTTCCCAGAGCCTCTGCACCACTAAGCCACATGCTTGTAGTTACAAACCACTTACGAGAGGGCTTCTGCTTACGGTTTTTGGACATCCTGTTCTTCGTCACATGCCAATCCATATGACTACTGTGCTCCTCTTGGCACTTGAACCGGAGACCACAGGTTGTGCATTGTCTTGGGAGATCATGATACAGAGCAGTTATTGCAGATTCATGACGCACCTTGAGAAGGTCCGCATTAAACTCAACTCCTACAGAATCCTAAACATTTCATAAAGTGGTTGAGATACGACACCGATATAAGTGTAGGAAATTGACAATTCAAAACTTAACGTTACAAAGGATATAGTTCAAGTACCTGCAGGGAACTTTGATTTGTCAATGAGATCACACCTTGAGCCATGAGAGAACTAATCAAACCGGTATAAGAACTCCCTTGCTGGTTGCTAGAGACTACTGGACCAGCCTTTAGACCAGGAAATACACCATGTATGGGAGGAGGGGGACCAGTCGGTAGAGGCGGCAAGGAGTCCCCTCGCAAATGTTGCAAAGCATTTGGGGTATAGTGAGCAGGTAAGCCCAACTGTAGACGAGGTACAGGATTTGCTATACCGGCACCACCCTGGCCTTGCAAATTGTATCCACGTGGTGCCGCTGAATAAGGTGGCTCCTGATGCGGATGAAATTGTGGTTGGAAAGGACTGACCAGAGCCTGGTTTCTCTGATTAACAGGTATGAGTCTGGCATTCTGACTAGTCAACTGACTTAGCTTTGCCAAACCCAACTCCTTGTTTTCATAACCATCCAACTGCTGCTCAGGCATATACATAGACTTGTATGGACCTTGATTTTTAATATTGTCGACAGAATTTATGAAACCGTACTGATTCCTCTGGTTCGGCAATGGAAAAATTGAATGCACAGGCGGGGGTTGAGAATTGTGCACGTTTACTGGAGGCCTTACACCCACTGACACTGGTATAGCTAAGCGAGAGTCAGCATTAACAAAGTCAGCACCAGAACCCATTCTTGATGTTGGTCCATGAAGTCGCCCATCAACATCAGTAGACACTTTCTCACCACCTAGTGATATAGGCATCTGGAAATTCCTACCTATTTCTTTGGTATTAAGAAGAGTCTGTGAAGAGGGATGAAAAGGCATATTCCATGGTTCTTGAGGGTGGCGAGAACCCTGATTATGATTTATGTCAGACTGGAATCTACCTGTGAATCCACGACTGAACTGCAGGAACAAAGGTCAATATTAAAGTTTTAGGAGATGAGCTGAAATGAATTGAACCATTTTTCATGTTACTTCAGAAAGTTAGAGAGTCCATTTATAGAGGGCTCAGGGAAGAAACATATGATCATTGAAAAACCTAAATGGCATTGGAATTTTAATTCCATGGCCTCAGGAAGTAAAAAATGATACCGTTTGTTTAGATATTAGTGAAGGATTCAGATTTTAAAGGATTTCAAGGTTAGGAAGGGCAAGTGATCTGGTTGGGCTTTAAACATCCAAACATCCTATGTAAAAAAATTAGAATCCAAGAAGATGATTGATAAGTACCACAAATAAGGAGACCTGGAATCAGGCACACAAACTACCAACTTGTTGAACCCAGACTATAGATGACACCCCACCACAAGACATCCAATAAGCATTTATGAACAATTGAAATGCAAATAATGAAATAAGATACTTAAACAAGTAAAGGGAACGTACAGAGAGCGGGGGGACTGAATCTTCAGCAACTACAGAGGACTGTTCTGAAGGTAGGTATGCCGGAGTAGACCAAGTACTCCCGATATCTGAATCTAAGGAGCTTGCATTCAGTGTTCCGAGGCCAGGCCTGGGCCTGTAGCTTCTAGAATGTGGAACATTTGAAGGAAATAAATCATCACTCCTAGTGTGCTTGGTTATAGATGGGCCGACCGATTTCCAATCAAACTCATCCTCCTCAGTATTCTGCCACGACATTGAAGTTGCTTTGTGATCTAGACCATTTACACTAAGCCGCCCAACATGCAAAGGCTTATCATTTAAACTTCTGTCCCCACTGTCTTTTCCATATGCATCAATCAAAGCTCTTGGTCTTTGATGTTCAACTCCATTATTTAACCGGTTCTGACTACCATCAAGATAATGTTTTCTCCGCCTTTCACTTAGCTCTTCATCTCTGATTGCTCTATAATCATACACAGAATTAGATGGAGATGCCCGCTCACCAAACCTTTTAGGAGAATTTTCTACTTCATATTCATCAATGCCAATATTTGAAGGTGACGAAGATCTTGCAAGTCTGACAGCGGAAGATGGCTGTACCCGTTTGGACCCAACGGGAAAATCTGTATGACTCATAG
Organism: Fragaria x ananassa; assembly: GCA_034370585.1. Classification (NCBI taxonomy): domain Eukaryota; kingdom Viridiplantae; phylum Streptophyta; class Magnoliopsida; order Rosales; family Rosaceae; genus Fragaria; species Fragaria x ananassa. Next base: position 1,111,158 of record CP139764.1, on the reverse strand, counting down.
TTCCCGTTGAGCTTAGTCTTTGGGGACCAACCTGATAGGATAAAAGCAGTGCATCATCAGAATTGAGCAGAATCATGTTTATTTTTGTCAAACGAAATTGCACTTTTTAAAGTTCCTGTTGCATGCTATACATTGTACAGTGATGACAAGAAACTACAGATAACGCAATTGTTCACTTGATAGGTTCAGATTCGGTAAACAAAAACCAATAGGTCGAACCGGCAGTTTTCCAATTCAAGGGCCAAAGCATACTTTCATCACAATTACACTTCCCTATTGCATCCTGATATTATGCAGGATTACAAACAATTTAAATAAAAAAAAAGTTGATGACTGATTTAGGTACACAAATTAGATAACTGAAAGCAATATTTATAGAACTAAAAGGGTTTCAGTAAAGGGCCAAGCATAAAACAATACTTATAACAAACATATGAATGTGTGTGTCTAGTATAGTTACTCATGTCAATAAAAGTGGTAACACTCATAAATTATCAAATCCCAAAACAAAAAACATTCAAACAGTAATCACGACATGTCTTTGCAGAAGATAAAAAGAGAGATTTCACAGGATAGCTTACATTATCCACATTTGAGGTCTCCAACTGACGTAAATATTTTGGATTGACATGGATGCCATGAGCTGGCCGAGGAGATTCAGATGCTCTCATAGGAGGTAAACCTGACGATTGCTGGTTCACTTGTGGAGAAAACTGCAGCTGCGATTCGATCCTGCGAAGGACTGAAGGAGGAAACACTGTTGACCAAGTGCCAAAAAGATGGCGCATGGCAGAATGCTGGTTGGGTTGAACTTGCCTGTATGCCTCACAAAAGACCTATGCAAGTATTTGAAACTAGAGTCATGCGATTTGCCGACAACAGCTATTTCTAAAACTCAAAACTATACCACAGTTCAAAGTTAGGATGAATCACCTCAGGGAGACGGGAAGAGAAGTATCTGACATAGTCTCGGCCAATGTTCTTTACGATACTGTCTAAAAGGTATAGTGAAGGCAGCTTGTGCTCGACTGGGACCTGCAACAGACCAGAATTTCAACAATTATGGCAATCTTCAAAATCGACAACTGTAAAACAGCAATCGCAACTACTACTTATGCTGTCTGACACGTTCGCTCCGATTCAACTCTATCACAAAATTAGCACTGAACCTAGTTGTTTATTTATTCCGCAATGGTGTACTGCTATACTTTCGCTAATGCTTGAGGTTGTTGATTCGAGTATGGTAGATTTCGACTGGATGTTTGTGTAATCAAAACTGTAAACTTAACCGCAATTCGACATAGAAAAAAAAAATTGACAGAAAGAAATTACACAAGAACATGAAATTGAGCATTATAGAAGATCGCTAAGTTACAATTCCTAGTAATCCCCCAAATTACACAACTTTCGCAAACCCTAATTCGGGGATTACAAATTGGTTTTGATTTTCAGCAGAAGCAAGCAGACCTCGAGAATCCGAGCGCAGATAGCGTCGGCGATGCCCTTGCCGTGGTCTCGCTGCTCGCCGGCAATGATAGTGAGATCGGTGATAATTGGCTTCGAATTGAAAACCAACTCCGACAACAACATCTCGTAAAGCTGCACAATCACCTCCGTGCTAGGCGGCGACACGTCGTCGTCGGGGGAGACTCTCAGGTCGTCGTCGCGCTGCTTGAGCAGCGCCTTGTAGCGGTCGACAATCGGAGTCGGCGGCGGCGGCGGCTTGGGAGCGAGGTCGGTAATCGGCATGGGCTTGGTGGCCGGAAAAGCGAGAGGTCTAGGGTTTTCACGAGAGAGCTCCATGGGGAATTGAGGGAGAGGAGAAGGTTAGAGAGGTTAGGGTTAGGATTGGCTGGGGTATGTCCCACCGCGGAAGGGTGAGGATTGCATTAGGGTTTGTTCCTACCACCATAGAAAGAAGGAGGAGAAGAAGAAGAAGCGGTTCTGAACTGCCACTTTCCTCGTGACGAGTCCTCTCATGCTCTCGTCGTGTGCGTCGTCCTTGCTTTTAATCTAGTTAAAAACTCATGACCAACGACAAGCCGTTTATTACCGCCTCCTCTCTTGACAGATTGGAGCAAAAAAGAGAACTATACCGATTTAACTTGGACTACTATTTAAACCCTAAATCCCAAAGGGGCCAATGGGCTCTGCTCTCTATTCTCTTAAAAAGAAAGTAAAAAATGAATGACTAATTGAAAAAATATTTGTGTGGAAATAGGAAACAATGAGGATCGGAAACGGGCTGGATCTCGCGAGACTATTTGCTAGTGCTCGGAATCTGCTCTTGGTGTTGGATGATCAAGTTGCATTTTGTGGTCTATCATTGTTCGTGACTTGTTGTATCTTCTTTTCTATCTTGACAATGCTCCTTGTGATTTATTGAACCAAATCTGACGCTCCCACACATGAGCAAGTTATGTTCGGTTATCACGTTGTTAGTGATTGTTCGCTACTAATTAATAACTTGTCATAATGTTGCTTTTTAAAGTTTTTTTTTGTTTTCTCTTAACAATGCTGCTAGAATGGTTGAATTCTTTCTCTATGTTACAAGCTTTTGAGCAGGAGTAATTGTATAGTTGTATATATAGTTTTGACTATTGAGCATGAGTGTGGACTTGAGTGGCATACTCGAAGACTTGAAATCATGAATAGTGGGGCTAAGCTTTAAACACTTCCGGGTTAAATACCGGTCCATTTGAGTGGCGAGTACTCTTCTGATGTAAGATAAACTTGAATGCTGAAGTGAATTTCCAACGAGCCAAGCAGGATCGTATCAAAAAAAGGAGCCAAGCAGGATGTAAGATAAAGTTGAACGCTGAAGTGAATTTATGCCTTCAAGTTCAAACTGAACAAACCGAGCAGACTGGAACAGGTCGATTCTCAAAAACAAAAAGAAGACTAGAAAAGGTTTTACTTCTGCCTTCAAGTCCAGCAAAGAGTACTCCCTCATCATCCCCAATGCCCTCAGCAAAATATCGTAATCATCTCCTGAAGAACTTACTGCAACATATGAATATGACCCGTATGCGAAGTCAACCTACTTCAACTTCCTCAATAATTGCATGCCTAAGCTTACAAACTCTATCTAACAACATATTACACGAAGCCTCTATTCTATCATCCATTTCAGAATTCACTGATTTTCCATCTGCTAAATAAAATGGGAGAAGATCCCTCACCTTATGAAGAGTAAGCTTCAATTTCCGAGCTAGAACCCTTAAGTGGGTTCAATCAGAGACCAAATCAGTAAGAGACTAACTGCTTGCCCATCTGAGATTCTTCCTTCCCTGCTTTAGAATTACTGGGCTTTCTTCTAATTGTCTTCAACAGCTCCGCTTACCTTCATCAACATCAGATAAAGACATGGAATCAGATAATACTTCTACAAACACTTAGAGCCCGTCTACATCTTTCTTCTCCTCTTCTCATTTCTACTAAAATCGAAAAGGCAGGACGAAAATCAACTGAAAACAGAACAGCAAGAAAGAGCGTGTAAATGCCTGTTTTTTTTTAAACGTTGGGACCCTCAACCCACACAGGCCCATTAGCCTAGCTTCCGCCTAGCGGTGCCTCTGTTCCGCCTAGCCCACTTATTTATCTTGGGCCTATAAACTTTCAGCTGTTTTTTTTAAGATGGGACCCTCAGCCCGCACAGGCCCATTAACCTACCATCCGCCTAGCGGTGCCTCACCTCCACCTAGCCCGCTTATTCTTTTTGGGCCAATTAGCTTTCAACTATTTTCCTGGGGTTGTAGACCATTACAAAGAAAGTGGGTATCACTAATATCCAAATGTCACCATCAGTTTTTCCCTCTTTTTTATTTTTTTTTCTTTGGTACTTATCAATTCTTCATTTTTTTTTTGTTAGGATCAAATTCTTGATTTCATTCTACTAGAACGAAAGAGAGGAAACAAGTACATGTTTAGCTTCACTGGCAGCATATCTAGCAGGGTATATATATTTTGCTAATTTAGCTTCGATTTTATGTGTCGATTGTTTCAATCAATTATATATATATATATATATATATATATATATATATCTCTTTTTTTGGCATATATGAGGGATGAAGGATTACACCAACTTTTCGATCACAAAATCACATATTCATTGTTCAATATGTAGTTCTATATGAGAATATCAATTTACACTATAATTTTTTGTTTTGTAAAAGATTGATATGTTCCGCAAAACAAAAATTAACTAAATTTAATTTGAAACAAAAAAGACACAATGATACAAATTCAAAGCATATATTTCTTAACAAAACTAACGTATTTTTATTGGTAACATACAAAAAGATATATTTCTCATCATCTAGTAAATGTGATATCTTTTTCACATGTGAACATTGTTATCTCAACTTCACGCATATTGTGAGATATTACAATATATATTCGCACATTATTACGATATATACATATATACTAATAAATATTGTATGTACTGTATCTGAAATATTCTTTGAAGACAATATCTCATAGGAGCATTAGTACAACACAAACTATGTATTCAATTTCTAGGTATGTGAGATGTGAGATATTGAAGCAAATAAAAAATTTATAACTATTGAAATAATTAGTTAAATAATATGAATAGTTAGTGAAGAATACCTCTCGTACTAGTACAGGTCAACATACCGTAAAATTACATATTTTGTTGGAATGTGTAAAACGAGACTCTTTTTTTTTTAAGAAGGGCCGGTGCGGCTGCCCTTAAACCTTAACTAATGAAACCATAAAATACAAGGGGGGAACATAGAGCCTAAATCCCAAATTACAAAAAATAATGTATTCTAACATACACCAGTTAGCAAAAAGTGCATTCGTGTTATTAATATGTTAGTTTTGTTTTTGGTGTCCTATTTTGTACAGGGAAAATAATTTGGAATACTATGGATGGATGGTCAACATGATACATAGCTATTTCTTAACTATTGAGAATGTCCACCTGATTGGTTTTGCGACACAATTTCGTGCAACACAAACATTTTTATAAGCTGTTAACATTATGTCATATATTTTTAGTTCCACCGTATTTATTTCATTACTTGTAAAAGATGTTGAAAGCCTCGATTCTCTCTAACACACTCAAGGCTGCAGAGTCGGCTCCGATAACTCACCGGTCCAGTTTCCTACGGTGGTAGTATAGGTTAGATTTTCATTTCGTCTAAATAGAGGAGGTTAATGCTGAAACCTGCATCAAGTCTGAAAATTACAAACCCAGAATATGCTAAACAATATGAGACACGTACACAATGTACTCAACGGCAAAAAAATCTTACTAGAATTCTCGTCGACATGGGGAACAAGACAAGTGTTTCACAGCCCACGAACTCGCACACTGAACGGTCAAAACTTCGCTTCACCTCTTCTCCCTCGTTATATAAACAGACCCTCTCTTCCCCCCTCTGCTCTTCTTCTCAGGAAGAAAGACCGTTTCAAAGCTCCCCTTACAATCACTCACACCTTTCACTCTCTTTCTCTCTGGTTTTCTCACCCTTCATTCTCTTGTTTCTCTCCAAACCCACCACCCTCTTCTCCTTCTCCATCTTATAAAACATTTCATCACTTTTTTTTTCCAACGATCACAGAACCTCCATTGACATCAGTAAAGATGATCTCTTCGGTTAGGCTCAGAAACCGGACGTTCACGTCGGCGCAGTTCTTCTGGACCCAGAAATGCTCTTTAGGAAAAGTAGAGTATTGTTCCCTCCCTAATATTCAGTATCCGAAACAGAGCATGATCTGTTTCCACAAGCCGCTCCACATTTCTTCTGCTGAGAGTTTTGCATTGGTGGCCAAGACTCAGAAGCGCGATTCGACTAGGTGTGAGGCTTATGAGGCAGACAGATCACGCCCGATTGAGATTAATATTGACTTGCCGGACCAGCAGGCGAGGAAGGAGACAGCTCAGACGTTGAGAATTAGTGTTTATTTTGCGACCTGGTGGGCTTTGAATGTGGTGTTCAATATTTACAACAAGAAGGTTTTGAATGTGTTTCCATTTCCATGGCTCACGTCCACTTTGTCACTCGCAACTGGGTCTTTGATGATGCTCATTTCTTGGGCTGTTGGGATTGCTGAAGCGCCCAAGACAGATATGGACTTCTGGAAGACATTGTTTCCGGTATGAAAAACTTTGGTGTGGCTTTTAGATCTTTGAAGATTTGAAGTTTATGGTTTTGATTTGGATTTGGATTTGTTTGTTAAATTTGTGTTGCTATAGGTTGCAGTGGCACATTCAATTGGGCATGTAGCAGCGACTGTGAGCATGGCAAACGTTGCAGTTTCATTCACTCATATCATCAAGAGTGGTGAACCTGCTTTCAGTGTCTTGGTTTCGAGGCTCTTCTTAGGCGAAACGTTTCCCACATCGGTTTATCTATCACTGCTGCCAATTATCGGAGGGTGTGCGCTTGCTGCTGTAACCGAGATCAATTTCAACATGATTGGTGAGAAAAACTTGTTGAATTATGAAAGTTTTGATTGATGGAAAGCCTATATTCACCACATTTTGATGTAACAGTAGTATACTTTAAAGGATTGCTAAGGATAATGCATAGCTGTAGTGATTTTGGTGATTGTTGATCTTACTGATGAGTACCAAATTATGCTGCTTTGTGCATCAGGGTTTATGGGGGCTATGATATCGAATCTGGCATTTGTGTTTCGAAACATATTTTCGAAGAAAGGGATGAAGGGGAAGTCTGTCAGTGGCATGAACTACTATGCTTGTCTGTCTATGTTGTCTCTATTGATCCTGATTCCGTTTGCCATTGCCGTCGAGGGTCCCCAGGCATGGGCAGCTGGATGGAAGACAGCTCTTGCACATATTGGTCCCAATTTCATATGGTAAAATACAATCACCTACAACTGTTTGTATTCATACTTGTTGGTTTGCTTTGTTTGATATGCCTGATCCAATTCGGCTATGAAGTAGAAGATGAATGTAAAAGAGACATATTCTATGCCTGTAGATATAGAAGAGTAATCGAATTATATGTTTCTAATATAGATCTAGATGAAAGTAACTTAAATTAGAACATTAGAAATGCATACAATTTCATGAGTAGGATATTATGACTTGCAGAAATTGGCTTCCGAATTTTCTTGTTGTACGTTTGAATTGGCCTGGTGAAAGTGATCGCTTTGTCCATTTGGTTGTAGTAGTTACTTGTACACAAGGGCCTCTAAACTGAGCTTTCATTATGTGATAACTTGGATCTTGAATGCATTAACTAACTTATGACTGTAAATCTACTGCAACAGGTGGGTGGCAGCTCAGAGTATCTTCTATCACTTGTATAACCAGGTTTCATACATGTCACTCGATCAAATTTCTCCCTTAACATTCAGCATTGGGAACACGATGAAGCGTATATCTGTCATAGTTTCCTCCATCATCATTTTCCGCACCCCTATTCAACCGGTCAATTGCCTCGGAGCAGCCATTGCAATCTTCGGCACCTTTCTTTACTCACAGGTAAAAATATAAGTTTACTCTCACATCGATTAGGTGACTATTCTGTATGCGATCTTACAATATTTGTTCAGAATCTTAGAATATGTCTGGGGTTGAAATGCCTAATTATGCATGGACAAGATTTTGTTTTCATTTTGCATTCTTCAATCCCACTTGTCCATATGGTGACAAATGACAAAGAACACAGAAGGTGGCCTTAAAACATTTCAAGGGCCACTACAAAATATGGGGTAATCAAAATGTAATCTTTCAATATAACATCTTCAAGGGCCACTAAAGAATAAGGGGGCAATCAAAATGCAATCTTCTAACCTTTTCACATCTCATGTTCAGATGACCCCAACTGTTGAGGTCCAGTAACATTTTCATTTAGTATGATATTTAACGCACAGTTAAATCAGCTGGTTAAATTTTAAATTTTCAACTTTTAAATCTTCTGAAAGTTAGAATTTTCCATGTAGTTGGCAGATTGGGGTACTTGGCTGACAATTTGCCACTAACTTTGAGTGCAGGGTAACAAGGGCAACAAGAGCAGCAAGAAGTAAGGAATTTTGAAGATGTTAAAGCTAGCATGTAACCTAGATGATGGCAAGACTCAAGAGACGGCGAGACTTATCTGCCTATAGATATATGGAGGTTTTGAACAATCAATCAAACGGGTATATGAGTATATGTCAACTGAACTTTGTGGTTTATGTGTTATCAAGATCATAGTCTTGAAGGCTTGAACCCATGGATGTGGTTCATATGGTTAGAGTATACAAGTCTTTTTGTTCACTGGTTGAGAGCTGAGAAATTGTATTGTAGATTTTGTAGTAAATAAGAACAACATGAAAGTTATCGAGGCCCATTACCTTTTGAGGCACAATAAGAGTTGGATTTCAGATTTTGTCAAATCAGCGTGTGCATAGAAATGAAACAATAACTTTAAACTGTCAAGAACAAGCCTGGGATATGGTACTTTCGGACCTGATGATCATTTACAGAAATCCACAGGAACACGAACTGTCGCTTGAAGGGCTTGTTTGCATTTGCTTGTTTAGAAGTATTGGTTTACAAAATGAAAATCCCTTGGTTTATATTTGTCGTCGGTAGTAAAGAATTACCTCTTCCGCCCATAGACCAATTAGGAAACTTGTAGATACGATGAATATCTTATCCCGCCAAGCATAAACAACGACCTCGTAGACCATGCTCCGGCCATGGCAGGCCCCGCCTCCGACGTACATCCGGTAGACCGACATCCGGGCTATCTTGCCATGGTGAAAGATCATCAATGGCACAACGGGAAAGTGCCCTCCTAAGCTCTACAAGAAGACACCATGATAGTAATTATGTGTACTTTATCCCGCATTAGAAACATAACATGTGAGTATCAAAGAGACCTTGTGCTACATCATGTGTAGGCCAGGACTCGGGATTTTCGGCTTATAATTGGTTCGAGGTCATTCGAGTTCGCCACCAACCGTATCAGCACCGTCCGCTAAAACTTGTCCCTTTTTAATACATTTACCAGTTTTACAATCATGCAACTTCTGTCAACCTCATAATGATTTCGGTTTTTCCTCACCGTTATTGTCACTCTAATCATTTGGCTCACAGTAATGTAGGCCTCACTGCATGATAGTGGCATCAGAAGGCAGTGTTGATTCTATAAGAGGGGCCTCTTTATGTTTGTGAATCTCATAACTGTGTTCCTTTCTTGATTATTCTGCTCTCACTCTTATGGAGGTTTTATCAGTATCTCATGCTTTCCTTATGACTGAGCTCATGTGTTTTTCGATTCTCGTTGTGTCATGTAATCACATATCCTTGAAAGGAAACTCCCAGAGCAACTTTCTCTTTGGAACCGCATCCTCTTCTTATCAGGTTTGTAGACTTCTTATATCCATAAACTCAGTTTGTTTGAGTCATAGATTGTCCTCTTTGTTTTTTTTTTTTTTTTTTTTTCAGTTTGAGGGAGCTTTTCTGAATGATGGTAAAAGTCTCAACAACTGGGATGTCCTCAGTCACAAGCCTGGTTAGAGTGCTTGATCATATTTTATTTACTCATCGCTTCGATGCATTTTCATCCAAATTCGATGCTAAAGAAGTTCTGTTGGCTTGTTATAGGTAATATCCTGGATGGAACTAATGGAGACATTGCTGTTGATCAGTACCATCTTTATCAGGTTAGGCTCTAATGATTATTGATGATGACATTGCTGTTGGCTTGTTATAATCTGTCATTCTGTCAAATGCTGATATATTTTCACTCGCTGGATCCTTTAGTGCCAACTTTTGTGTGTTCATGTTTCACCTTCCATCCAATATCCCTATATGCAAACTATATTAGTGAGAAACAATTTAGCAAGCTCAAATCTGGATTGACCCTGCTTGGAGTACAGTAGGTTTACTATATAGGCTTTACTATATAGGCGTCGCAAACTCAAATCTGAATTGACCCTGCTTGGAGTACAGTAGGTTTACTATATAGGCGTCCCCACAAGGAGATATGCAAATCTTCATAGTTGTCTGCTAGTGTAGGAATGAGCAAAATGTTAGATGGTGCTTACTTATATATGCTTGATTTTGAGTCTGACCTACCCCAAAAATTTATGATGCATGATAAATTGCAAACCCTACCAGTCAATATCTTGTTGTTGATAATTGGATTCGCCTAAAAGAGCTTTTAGGAATCTCTTATTGATAGCTTTTCACTGATTTGAGCTAGTAAGGTCATTACTGTTTGCAGCTAGTGTTTGTGTCCAATAGTAATTTCTTTGACTAAATTGCACTATCTATACTGGTAGAAAGGAAAATATTCACCTGGGGATAACTTGGTGTGCTAATGAAAAGAAAACATCATATGTGAGTATATGACTCTGTATTAGATTAATTGCTGATAACTGGTTTTGCATGCATACGAGAAAACAGGAAGACTTGGATCTCATGAATTACATTGGAGTCAACAGCTACCGTTTTTCTATATCATGGGCAAGAATTTTACCCAGTAAGCTTTTTTTCATTACTTGATCAAGTTTCCAAATGATTAAACTATGTAACATTCAGTCTTCACAAATCTAAGCAAGCTCTATTTTAACTATGAACCAGAAGGAAGATTTGGAAAACTGAATAAAGCTGGCATTGATCACTATAACAAGCTCATCGATGCTCTTCTGCTTAGAGGTCTTCTTTTTTACCATTGTTTATGTACTCATCCAATGTAGTTTAGTTGCTGCATTACCTAAGTGTTGAGTGCATGATGTGTTTCCTTAAACATATTTCGTATCCTGGTGTAGGAATCCAGCCCTTTGTGACATTGACTCACTACGACATACCTCAGGAACTTGAAGACAGATATGGAGCTTGGCTAAGTCCTCTACCGCAGTATGCAGCATCCGTTCCATACCTCCACTCTAGTCCAAGAACAATTTCATATTGGGAACAGAAGTCACTAATAATGAGATAATATGTCACATTTTTGCAGGGAAGATTTTAGATATTATGCAGATATATGTTTCAAATTCTTTGGAGACAGAGTCAAGTACTGGTCTACTTTCAACGAGCCCAATGTTCTGGCCATTCGTGGATATCGGTCTGGGATTAACCCACCGTCTCATTGCTCTCGCCCTTTTGGGAATTGTACGAGCGGAGATTCAGAAAGAGAGCCTTTCATTGTAGCTCATAACATCATTCTATCCCATGCAGCCGCTGTGAACATATACCGAACCAAATATCAGGTGAACGTCTTGTCTTAGATAGTTAGATTCAATACTAACTCATAAGGTCAGTTGAATAATGTCTGTAACATGCAGAAAAAACAAGAAGGGAGCATTGGAATAGTGATGAATGCTGTATGGTATGAACCCATCAGCAGCTCTTTAGAAGACAAATTAGCAGCTGAAAGGGCTCAGTTTTTCTATATTAACTGGTATGAAGATGTTTTATATATAATAATTTGTGAAGATGTTTATAGCAATACCCTATATATGTGTGGTGTATACACACACAAGGCTCTTCCATTAAAAGATTTTTTATTTTGGTTTATATAAGGGATGAAAGATTACACAAACTTTTCGATTATATTTTTGAATCTCCACCGTTCAGTTTGTTGGTCCTTACATATAGATCAATAATGTAAATTTTCAACCAATTTGGTGATCGTTAAAGTGTCGAATAAGATTAAATCAATGAACGAACCAAATCTGCCAAACATGAATCGTTCATGCTTATAATTATAAATCGTAGTTTTGAATGCCTTAACGATTGCCAAAATTTCTAAAAATTTGCATAAGTGATCTACTCATATAAAACTACATATTGAACGGTGGAGATGTGATTTTGTGATTGAAAAGTTTGTGTAATCTTTCACCCCTCATGTAAACCAAAATAGTGATCTACTCCGTTCGCCACCGTCTGGCGCCAAAGATGGCGTGCCTCCCTCCTAAAAGATTCCAGCAGCATCCCTGACCACTTTCTCTTCCCGGCGAGTCTGTTATTTTTTAGTTTTTCGGCAAGATCATCCAAAACATCAAATAAAGTCGATCTTGCCGGAAACTGGAATTCGGCGGACTCGTCGGGGAGGAAAAGTAATTGGGGACACTGCTGAAGTCCGCTGGGGTGGAGGTGCGCCGTCATCGACACCAGACGGTGACGAACGGAGGGACGTGCGCTTCACACACATATACACACACACACACACACACACACACACACACACACATATATATATATATATATAGACACACACACATGATCCTTCCAATAAGGGATCCCTATTTTTTGTCACTTTTAAGGATATGTCCACACCATTAGATCTGTTTTTTAATGAGTTTTGATGATTGAGATTAAAACAAAAAACTTAACACTTATGTCAAACCTACATCGTTCAAGATCATTAAAAATAAATCAGACATTTGGATGACTTAACAATCACCAAATCTTTTGAAAACTTGTGGAAATGATCTACTCATATAGACCTACAAATTGAACGGTGGAGATGTGATTTTGTGATCCGAAAGTTTGTCAAATACCCTATCCCTTATATATATATATATAGGTCCGTTCTGGTGCGGACGTTCGCACTCGGCTTAAAGTGGACGTCCTTCCGTTCTCCACCTGACGGTGCCGACAACGGCGTACCTCTACTCGAGCGGACTCCAGCAGCGTCCCCGACCACTTTCCCACCCCGACAAGCCCACTGAATTCCAGTTTTCCAGTGAGATCACCCAAAACTTCAAACAAGATCGATCTCGCCGGAAAACTGGAATTCGGCGGACTCTTCGGGGAGGGAAAGTGGTCGGAGACGCTGCTGGAGTCCGCTGGGATGGAGGCGCGCCGTCGTTGGCACCGTCCGGTAGCGAACGGAGGGACGTCCGCACTTTAAGCCAAGTGCGGACGTCCGCTTTGGAACGTTTCTGTGTGTTTATATATATATATATATATATATATATATATATATATTATGGGTATTGCTCTTGCTATTATGGGTCTGGCTATTGCATCCATACTAACAGGTGGTCTGACTAGTATGAATAAAATTTTCAATGCAGGTTCTTAGATCCAATTGTACACGGAAGATACCCTGCAGAAATGCATGAGCTTCTAGGAGATGATTTGCCTGAGTTTTCAAAGTTTGATATGGAGATGCTGAAGAATGGACTAGACTTCATTGGTATCAATCACTACACAAGTTTTTACTCAAAAGACTATGATTTCGCCATGTGAACCAGGACCAGGAGTTTCAAGGACAGAGGGTTATGCTCTCAGAACTGCACAAAAAGATGGAATCTACATTGGAGAGCCAGTATGTAATCTCATGTTGTCAATTATCGGAATCACCACAACACACTTTTCTTCCAAAATTAGCTGAACTTTCTATTGATTTAGACTGCAGTTGACTGGCTATATGTGTGTCCTCAAGGAATGGAGAAGATGGTAACATACATAAAAGAGAGATACAATAACACACCAATGTTTATTACAGAAAATGGTAAGCTCAAAAGTTTGGAAGAATAAGCAAACGAAAACCATTATTACAAAAAAAGTTGTTCATGTGATTGAAGTGTGTATTTCAGGGTATGCTGAGGAGGAAAACTCAAATACCACAAATGAAGAACAGTTCAATGATGTCAAGAGAGTATAGTACATGAGAAGTTACTTACAGGCACTAGCAGATACAATGAGGTACATATACTTATCTATATATGCACAACAAAGTCTTGACATATTTGCTTATGCAGAAGTGCTTCAAAATTGAAATGTGGTGAACGCTAACTGAAATATGAAAGTATGGACAGAACTAAAGGGGCAGATGTAAGAGGGTATTTCGTGTGGTCATTGCTTGACAATTTTGAGTGGACAAGTGGATATACGGTACAGTTTGGACCAGAGGCGGAGGCAGTTCAGGACGACTGTGGGCCTTTGCCCACACCAAATTTTGACAAATCCCACCAATAGTAAGCTATTATACTCTCTGTGCCCCCATGTATGCTTGGTTCTGCCTCCGCCACTGGTTTGGACTTCACCATGTTGATCATGTCACTCTCAAGAGAACTCCAAAACTTTCTGCAGATTGGTACAGACAATTTATTGTTAATAACACCCTGCAGATTTTAAGTGCCCAGGAATGATCAAATAAGCAAATGAACAAGGCTTCTCGAGCTAGACCAGTTAATAGTCCTATTACGAGGAACAATAAGATATTGCCGTTACTAAAGGGATATAATTTTTCATCTCACATTGTATGGTTTTTCATCCAAATAGTCCTTATGGTTTTATTTTAATCTGAATAGTCCTTAAAGTCATGATTTTTCATCCAAATAGTCATTCAGTCAATTTTCTCAGTTAAATTGCTGACGTGGCCTTTAATTGAGTAATTTGTCAAAATGACTATTTGGATGAAAAATTATGACTTTAAGGACTATTCAGATTAAAATAAAACCATAAGGACTATTTGGATGAAAAATCGTGACTTTAAAGACTATTCAGATTAAAATAAAACTATAAGGACTAAATAGATGTCGACTTCAAACCACAAAGACTATACAATATTTTACCCTAAGAAAAAAAAAACATTATATTATCATAATGCCAGTTTTATTATTATCCAAGCACATAGGATGTTCTTGTAGTTCTAAGTCATACAAGCATAACACAATATCAGCAAGGAGTGGCTAATCAATTATAAAAGACAGACTATATATTAAACCCGACGTCATGCTTGATATGAATTCATGAACTGACAGTGACAATTACCAGCTCTCTACAGACTATCAAGTCTTTCGAATTGCGGATTGGGTGCATGTTGTAGCAAACAATTAAGCTACTGCAATTTGCTTACCATACAAACATGCAGTCATGCAGATAATCCAGTTAAACCATGATGCTAGACTTCTTCATTAGACTGCAGCCAATATGTGTTCTTGATTAATTAATCTAAAATCTGATCGCATCCCTCAACACAATCACGTGTTTCTCTTGAAAAAAGAATGCTCTACTCAGAATGTTTTTTAGAATCTTTTGAGTATGATTAATTGGTACTTTTCTTGATTTAGTCTTTCACCATGATTAAAATCTTCCAGTTAAGCAGATTGATAATCTCTTATACTTTTCTACCATCTGATTCGATTATTCTCCATGATTCTTCCAGTATTCTTTTAGATATAAGCAGGCGGATCTACTATTTTTCTTTGATGTAATTTTATTATGACTTTAAAGTAATGTTTTGATTATTGAGTTACTATTAATTCAATTATATTAGCAAAAGTCGTAACTCAGTCAACTCAGTGCCTCATCAACAAAAGAATTACATTATTATAATTATGCACATTTAAATTTCTGGCAAAGTTTTACAAATCTCTTTCGAGCTGGAATTTCTTGCAATTCACATTCAGAGACTCAAGAAATAATCCAACCCAAGATTACAGTAAATACCAATCAAAATCAGAATTCATAAGACTAAAACTCATAAATGAAGAAATAATACATTAAAGAGCACACTGACTCCAGCAAAACGAAAATGACATACCATACAACTAAATGCTTTCTCCAACTTGTAAGTTTATTGATACCTCCACCACGGAGCTCTAGCCTCAAAGCTGTGCTCGCCATCATCCCATGATATCTGACAAGCTTGAAGACCAATAGCAACGATAGGTTCTTTTCCGTGCCGTGCCATCCACTCAGTAACAGCTATTTCTTCATCATTTTCACCAGCATAGTGTTTCTTGTGTTTGCCAAACGGGTTTAACTCAGGATTTTCCATCTCTGCAATTGCAGCTGGCATGTACATAGAATCACCCACTAGAGGTGCGCCGCAAGCAGCCAATTGCGCTCGAATCTGCACCATAAATGTAGTTATCTCAGTGATTGCAGAATACAAATGAGAGACAATGCTCACAGTCCAGATTATAAGAACAAAATGACAGTAACTGAATAAACCTTTGGTCCAAACTCCAAACCTGATGAGTCTTTCCAGTCAAAAGGTTGATTTTACATTCATATGCATAATCTTTTGAAGGCCACCCACAGTCTTCCACACCATATTCCTCTTCAATGACAGAACTTGGCCAAGGAATCTTCTTGCATTCCATGACCTCAAGTTGACATAAACTCCACCTTTCAATGGAATCTGCATATCATAACTTTCTGAGTTCACCAAGAGGACACAAAAAGTTCCGAATGAAACATTAAATTTTCATAAACAAAGGAAAAAATAATAGTTGTTGCTATCGAGTAGAGTACATATCGTGTAAAATGATTTGAACAACAGTAAGTAATGTCTGTTTGTATCACCTGTGATAAGAAAGCACTTTCTAGTGTTACATATCACAACTGCATCCTCATTAAGTATTTTAAATCCAGAAGGGAAAACAGAAAAGGAAATGCAATACAATCTGATGAGAATGTTAAGGCCCTGTAGAACTTGACACATTGAAATTGAAATTCCTCACGCGTCAAACTATTTTCCAGACATTGCTTTAATATATATATATATATATATATATATTAATTATTACCTTCTGAAATGAGTCTTGGAGCCACATTGATAGGACGCATGTAGTGAGTAATTGTTCCAAGTGGCACAGGAGCAGCAGCAAGAGCAAGATAAAGCTTTTTCACTTTTTTCTCCTAGGTAAAAGACGAGAAAATAAGCTCAATAACATTAGACAAGAGCTCCGGGTTGCAACTGTAATATGGAACCCTCAGCTTATCAGTTATTGGAAATGCATGCATGAAATTGCAAAACTTACGCGGATTTTTCCATGAAAAACTGAACAATAATCCTTGGTTCTAGCTAAGACAACACTGCAAGTGAGTAACCAGAATCACCCTCCATGTCTCATTAACATCAAGAAAAGTAACTTCTGTGATAGACATTACCATCCCTCTGTACAATTATCAATCTGATGTGTAGTCATCAGGGGGGTTGATAGTCCTAAGGCACGGGAGGTAAAGGTTGCACAACTTTCTTCGATGTTGTCTGTGGTTCCTCCAACCTGACAAAATTTGCTACAGTCAAAGCTAACTCATAGGAGAAAAAGATTGAAAATGCAAGATTTAAGGTATTGGATGATCAAGCTACTATAAAAAAATGTTTGTATACTGATACATACTGTTGTACCAGCAGGTTTGTCCAACACCACAAAGTCTTCGGTTACAGCTATAACTCTTGATTTCCAGTTGATATCATAGCACCTGAACAAAATCATGATGTGAACAAGCAATAACACCAGTAAACATGATTATAAATACCTGCTAAATGTTCTGTTTTACCTAGGAAAACGTTTTGGGTGTACATGCACACGTAAGTATGTTCCGTCTTCAACAAATTGGTCTGCATGTGTGATCCTGAACGTCTTCTGTGCTTCTCTTACAGTTTTTCCTTTGATAGAATCTCTCTTCTTTAGTACTGATGGTGCTGTCACTTCTTTATATACCCTCATTTGCTCAGGGGTCGCAGTTGGAGGAGGCTTTGGACATACAAGGGCATAATACACAGCTCCAAAATGGATGAGATCTGCAACAAACCTTCAAGCAATGAAATTTTTTTGGTATATATTACTCCAACTTGACAACAGCAGAAATGATAATCCATTACGTAAAAAATAATTAGAAAAAAAAAAACGAGCAGCACTCACTGAGCAGGAAGATCCAGATTCTTGCATATATATTCTAGAACAGGCCCCCCTTCCGAAACAACCAAGTGCTCAACTCTTGGTGGTCCATTCTGTGAGGGACATGGAAGCAAACGAGTATATGGGTAGCTGAATGAAAGTAAAGTACCAAAGTCAGAAACACAATGGAGTAAGCACTGCAATGTTAAGCATATAATATACTTCCACACTGATCAGAACAATTGATAGAAACATGTGCTAAACGCCTAAATATACAAATGCCTATATAAATGTTGGTACAAAGAATGCCTATATCAATCTGAAACTGCATTCAAATAACTATGCCAGTTTCAGAATTCCCTTATCAGTAAAAACAGAAACTTTGTATTCTGAAACAATAAAGATTCAAACTTTAATCTTCATATTCCTCTGCTTTACTCATTGTTCTCATCTAAAGCTTCATTTCCAAGTTCCAACAACAAACTAACCCAAAATCTCATACACCCGAAAACACAAACAACCATTAATCACTGTAAAGTTCTCTACCTTACCCATATACAGAAGAAGCAGCAGTTGGGTAAGTAACCTCTTCTTTCAAAGACTCACAAGCCACCCTCTTCTTCTTCTTCTTTAACTTCTTAGAAAACCAAGCCACCTTCACATGCTGGTAGCTCCTTAACTGTTCACTCAGAGCAACATGTGTCAGTGCTAACGTGCGCACAAGGCCCACCGGCGCAATGAAACTCCGGCAACCACTGCCCAGAAGTGAAGCCAGACTCATTGAACCCATCAGAAACAAAAAGAACACTGCTTGGTTTTGGAGGTGAGGGTTTATCTGAGTTTTCTGATGTCATCCGGGTCGGGTTATAGGCCGTATAAAATCTAGTGGGTTTGAGCCCAAAGGTCCAAAATGAGGTCCCCCAATAATTGACTCATCTTGCCTTGTTTGCTGTCAAATGAAGCAAAGATCGATGAGGACAGCACAGAGAGATTTTAGTGTGTTGGGAAGTGAGATTGGAATCATGGAGAAGTGGGTGTCAATGCCAAAGGTGGAGCTTCATGCCCATCTCAATGGATTTATCAGAAACTCTACTTTTCTGTTAGCACCAGTTTCTCTCTTAAACTCTCTGCTTTAAGCTTTTGTTTGAGGAAGTTCAGTACTGTTTGTTATTTTTGGTGCAGAGAACTTGCTAGAGGTTTGCGTGAAAAGGGTGTCATAGTGTTCTCTGAGTTTGAGAATGTAATACAGAAAGGTATCATCTTTTGTCTTATTATATTGCTTGGCATATTCTTCTATTTAGTTACTACAAGAAAATTTGGTATTAAAGCTTGTGAACTTGTTTTTTTTTTGTTTTTTTTGTTAAAGTTTCTTCTTTTCATGCTTGGATAATAGTATATTAGTATTTCAATTGAATATTGAACAGGATCAGCTAATACGCATGTGAAATATGGTTGGTGGCTGGATAGTTGAAATAGTTTTATGAATCTTGACAATGGAATATTGTGTATTGATGGAATCAGATGACCGTTCTTTAACCGAAGTGTTCAGGCTGTTTGACCTGATCCATATTGTTACTACTGACCACAATGTTATCACGAGAGTCACCCAAGAAGTATGAGAACTTTCCAATCTATCCAATCTTGAGTTCCAACACTATAATGTAGGTAGTTAATATGAAGTTTTATGTTGTAGCAGGTTATTGAGGATTTTGCTGCTGAGAATGTAGTGTATCTGGAGCTAAGGACAACTCCAAAGGTGATTATTTGAAAACTGAGCTTGGTGGAGGATGAACTATCCTTCTAAGATTACGCATTATGTATTTGATTGTGAAAATAAATGATGGAATCAATGTTATACAGAAAAATGAGTCCGTAGGAATGACCAAACACTCTTACTTGGAAGCAGTACTGGAGGGTGTAAAAGCTGTCAGTACAGTTGATGTTGATTTTAAGCATCATGATGGTGATGTCAGAATTACCGGAAATTCTCCACCATGTAAGGGAAGTACAAGAAAAAAGATTTATGTGAGACTTCTTTTGAGCATTGATCGTCGGGGAACTGCAGAGGCTGCAATGGAAACTGTAATGTCTTAAAAATATGGGCTGTGTGTTTTTGTTTTTGAATGGACAGTGCATTTGAATCAACTCATTTACTGTAGGTGAATCTTGCACTGGATATGAGAGATTTGGGGGTAGTTGGTATTGATCTTTCTGGGAATCCAACTGTGGGAGAATGGTACTTAATCACACTAGCCAGAGTTTGTTGCATAGAGCCCTTCATTACTACCGCTAATATAAGCTTACATATATGGAAGCTGTGGCAGGACTACATATTTGCCAGCATTAAAATTTGCTAGAGAGCAGGGTCTTTATGTGACCCTTCATTGTGGAGAGGTGAGGTTCTTCTTCAAATGCTTGCCACTCATGCCATTATAATTACCCTGACTCCTTTATTTCTTTAAGCACTTGTAGGTGCCTAATCCAAAGGAGATACGATCAATGCTAGATTTTCTACCACAGAGGATTGGCCATGCCTGTTGCTTTGAAGAAGCAGAATGGGAAAAGTTAAAATCTTCAAATATTCCAGTGAGGAATTTGTGACGCCAATCACTTAGTTGATTATAAACTTCACTGCAATTTAGTTAAGAGTCCCTTTCACTCCCATAGGATAGATGCCAGGGAGAACAACCTCTTCTGATGTTCAGTTAATAAGATGGAGTTCAAGACTTGTGTCTAAATCTATGATCAGTTCCATCTCCTGCTAATACACATGATCAGATGAAACCAGACAACCACCTGTTAGTTAATTACTCATGTACAATGATGTTTATCTTCTGTGCTGTTGCTTTTTAAGTCATTGGTAAATCTTAGACATTGTTTGCTTTAAATGCAGTTTTATAGTTCTAGTAGTTTTGATTATCAGCTTCTATCTTATCTTATCACAGCCTGAATTTTCATTTTTCAGGTTGAGATTTGTTTGACATCCAACATCAGGACCAATACAATTCCTTCCCTTGATGTTCATCATTTTGGTTTGTCTTCTGCTTCTATTATTACCTTTATCTAAAAAAACCATTGAAAGTATCTCTTTCTGATTGGTGCTTCTGTCTCTCTTTGACGTCTTTTGTAACAAGTTTAAATGATCATGCAGCTGATCTGTACAGTAAAAAGCATCCTCTAGTCATCTGCACTGATGATTCTGGGGTCTTTGCTACCAGCCTCTCCAACGAGTACAACCTTGCTGCTTCTGCATTTGGTATGTCCGATGTCACTAGCTAGTGCATTTAATGTAAAATAGAACAGAAGTTCACAACTGCAGCCTGTTTATTTTCTTGAATTCTTAGGTCTTGGAAGGAGGGAAATATTTGAGCTAACAAGAAATGCAGTTGAATTTGTATTTGCTGATGATGGAGTGAAGAGGGAACTAAAGGAGCTTTTCAGGATCGCTGAACAAAAGCTCGATCAATGATTTGTCTTTTAAGTTTAGGGGCATATGCAGAAATGCTGATAATGTACTCGTAGATGATTTTTAGGGCACCTGATAGAGCAGGGTATCTCATTTGATAATTCCTATTATCAACTGTTATTGACATCATTATAATGATATTCTTTTCTTCAAGTAATGCTCAATCTTGATTGAATATGACAAACTTTTTTGCATTTCCCTCTATCTGATACCTAGGGTTATTTTACTCCAGATTGTTGAGGGAATAAGCTGATTAATGCGACTCATTTGCATTCTAATTTCGCTTTGGGTAATCGCAGTATGACAAGAATACCTCAGGTTTTTTAACTCCAGGTTGTCAAGAGAGTAATAATGTCTCTTCTAGCTATTCATTTTGTGTTGGTACCAAGTAAAAACAATGTTATTACTAATCTAAACTCAGAACGTCAAGTTCTAAATCGTAACCATATATATGGACTTCAGCCCCACGTACCAAATCTGGCCAAGGCCAGAACCTGGGATCAATCGCCTGCAAAGCTAGGCGATCCTCGAGCGGGAGAGCCTGATGATGATACTAGTGTGCTATTTGTTCTTTATTTAGGGCATGTCCAGTGTGTCTGTGCGAGAATAAAACTACTGCGTTTCAAGTCAAAAAGTCGTAATCCAAAAACTTAGATCAGTTCATAACATCTGAGAACTAGAATTCAAATCCAAGTGGAAGTAGGAATGTTACAACTCTAATTCAACTTAGTGAACTTACCTAAAACTAACAGAATCCTTCAGTTTCCCGGAAACCTTGAATCACAAGGATATGGACTTCTTAAAGAGGCAAGGACCAGACTGTGACACTGTAAAGCTATAAAAGCATGGTCTGATCATAATATGATACAATTCACTACTCCTTTTGCCTTCTTGATCAACTTTTGAGAGCCAACCTCTTCCATGATGATGATGCATCAGCACTCTGGTAACAAACGTGGTGCAAACTCATATACACCTCCCCCTTTTCTTCCTATTCTACCTTATCAATCTCAGGTTCTTCCTCATTCTGGGTATAATTACCAGCCATCTCTTGGTGGATACATCAATCCAATGCAAACTTTTGGTCACCAGATTATGCCTCAACCACCATACTATGCTACCACACCTTATTATCCTATGGAACCAATTCGTTTTGGTTCTTTTGGAAGTTGGCCTTGTCTTGAACCTCAACTTTCTTGTCATGCTCCTAGTTTTATGCCAAATATAGGATCCCATTCTTTGAATCCAAGGGATGCAGTAGCCTCGCTAAGGGGTGATATTGTGAAGCAGATTGAATACTATTTTAGTGATGAGAATTTGGATAAGCCCGACAGGTACCTTATTTCTTTGATGGATGACAAAGGCTGGGTTTCAATATCTGCCATTGCGGAATTTCATAGGGTCAAGGCATTGTGTAAGTCTGTAACTTTCATTCTTGAGTCGTTGCTGGACTCGAGAATAGTGGAAGTGCAAGGTAACAGGATAAGAAGACGTGATGTACGGTCGAAGTGGATTTCATCAGCTAAGATAGTTTCATGAACAGAAAGAAAAAGAAAATAGAGTGGAAAGTTGGTGGATTAGCTTCAAGCTTTTATAGTGTTAACTATGAAGACAAGCTCAAGGAAGAATGCTTCTTGCCGTAGAATGAATGTTCTAAAACATTGTTGTTAACCTTCTAAGGTTCCCGGAACACGAACTGGTTATTTGAATGATAATCATTATAGGAGTCGTAGTTAGTTCGGGCTTGAATTACTTACTCAAAGCCAGTGGAGTCGAGAGAAACTGTAATATCTTAAGTCTGATTTACTTTGTTTTTTATATGAGATATGTGTTTCATTCTAATAAAGATTATGTGTTTCGAAAGATTTTGTGTTTGCTCGACACATTGGAACATTGGCTACAATATAGAGATTCATAGTTGATGCCTGCTCTAATATAAGAGTTCCTGATGCTAGTTTTTTATATTTAATTTAAAAAAATAATAATGTTAACAACATCTCTCGTTCATTGTAAAATGCATTCCGTAGTCTATAAAAAACTGAATATGATTTAACAAATAACATTTTGGTTATTAGGTTCATTATTTTTAGTCATCATTTTGATACATAACTCACATTACAATTGACGACTACTTATGAACGATGACAAATTGACAATCATGATGCAATCATGCAATGTGTAAACGTATTTCTCCATGTTTGTTGTTTTTTCCATCAAATACAATGACCGTGATGCTACCTAATTTGCATGATTGTGATCTCCATCACAAGGGTATGGCTTTGTCTCTCTCAAGAAAGCAAGTTGTGGTTGCATGGAAAAGCCTAGGGCAAAAGGTTTCCTTTGGATTTGAAATTGTCAACTTAAAGGAAAATGTGTGCCTGCTACTCTGCCGGCCAAAGAACATAAGTAAACAACATCCTAGATGAATATCACAAATGCATCTTTATAGAGAAAATTCATTGATTAGTCATTCATCAATCGCTACTTATATTCACAGGCGTTTATAACGCTATTTCATTAAAGTTGAGAGTTTACTCATGTAATTAATCGTTGTTGAAATTTACACCTTGTTTTTCTGTTCTCATAATGTACAAAAAAAAAAAAAACACTTCGTATGAAGATGACAATGTAACGTATATTAAAAAAATGACAATCTAACATTTTCTCCCGATCTTACTTTTGAATTTTTGATTCATCAATAACATATAGTTAAGCAAAACACATCCCATCACAAAAGGAAAATAGTGGAACCAGTACTACACGACGTCGTATAAGCTAAAGATGCCCCCGAAAAAAAAAAATCTGGTCTGTGTAAAACTGGGAAGCTTCATATATATATAACAGATTAACAACCTCTCTCTCTCTCTTTCTCTTTCTCTTTCTCTTTCTTTTCTCTCCCGCCATTAATCCCAATTCTCTTTCTTCTCTCCAAAACCCTAATCTGAAACCCCCATTTCTCACCCCAAATCCAAAAAAACGACTCGTAGTTTCTCTCTGTCTTTCATCTTCAAGATCGAGCCTTTGAACATTTTCTCAGCCAAATGATACTCCACCTGAGCTTCCAGCCGTCCGATCAGATCGCATTCGGAGCCTGATCGCCGTCCGATCACAATGTCCTGGGGTTTGGGATGGAAGCGCCCCTCCGAGATCTTCCATCTCACGCTCACCTACGGCACGGAGGACCCACCGCCGCCGCCGCCGGAGAATAACACCGCCGCCACGCCTCAGTCGTCGTCCTCCGCCACCGCGTCTTCGTCGTCGAGCTCGTCGATAGTGTCGCATCAGGATCAGGAGCCGGGGTTCCGGATCGATCTGGATTGGTCCGCCGGCGACGACGAGGACCAGGTGGCGCTGCGGCTCCAGTCGCAGCTCATGGTGGCGCTGCCGATGCCGCAGGACACGGTGGTGGTGGAGCTGAGGCCGGAGGAGGCGAATGTGAGTGTGGATATGAGGGTTGTGAGGCGGAGAGAGCCGTTGAGGGCGGTTAGTATGGCCAAGACGGGCGGGTCGGGTCAGCAGAATGACGGCACCGGAGTCTTGACCCGGTTGTTGAGGTCAAATTTCTCTTCGTCAATGCCAGCTGTCGCCGAAGGTGCGGCGGCTTGCGGTGTGCATTGGCAGTGCGTCACCGTGGTCCGTCTATGTGGCTGTGGTTTGTCGGTGAGTCTTTCTTTACTTGCTTTGTTGATAAATTATGGTTCTTTCTGTATTCAATGTATGTAAGCAATCGATCAGGTTATGAATTTTCGGTTGAGTTTTCGGAAACTAGTTAAATTCATTATAGAAAGCTTCACTGATCTTCTCAGTATATACATTTTACTAAAAACTTGTTAGAGATACAATTGTGTGGTTTCGTATCATAATCGAGTTAGGAGAGATTAGAGGAAGAGCAATTTTCATGTTATTTGTGAGTGAATTTTGAGATGAGTTGTGAGATTCTATATCAATTGCCTGCAATGTATTTGCAGGTATTCCCGGTAGAGTTAACAAGACTGCCTCTTCTTGAGAAGCTATACCTTGATAACAATAAACTGGCACTTTTGCCTGCTGAACTTGGTGAATTGAGAAGCTTAAAGGTGCTCAGGGTTGACTACAACATGCTAGCTTCAGTACCTGGTATGTGTGAAATGAGTTCATTAGTGTTATTCCGCGACTCTTTAGATGAATACCACGTTTGGATGGAGCAATGTAACTGTATTTGGGTTTGGAGTTGAGTTGTTGATGTATTCATTTGTTTGGTTTTTTTGTTGGACTTTGAAGCAGTGGAACTGAGACAGTGTGTTGGATTAGTGGAACTTTCTTTGGAACACAACAAGCTTATTCGGCCTCTGCTTGATTTCAGGTCATTTCATCATCACTTCAACATTTTAAGTTAGCTTTTCCATTCTCCATAATAGCCATGTTCGTGAATGTGATTTCTTTGGGTCTAATGGTTCCCTCCAGTTCTGTGACAGGGCTATGGCTGAGCTCCGGGTACTTAGGCTATTTGGAAACCCTCTTGAATTTCTTCCTGAAATCTTGCCTCTGCACAAACTTCATCATTTATCTCTTGCAAATATCAGGATTGTGGCAGACGACAGCTTGAGATCAGTGAATGTGCAGATAGAGGTGATGATCAATGCAATATCTCTAGAAAATTTTTAGATCTAAAACTTCCAACCTCAGATTATGCATTGTTGATAAGAAAATTTGTGGTAATTGCAGATGGAAAACAGTTCGTATTTTGGTGCATCTAGGCATAAGCTAAGTGCCTTTTTCGCTCTTATATTTCGTTTTTCTTCTTGTCATCACCCGTTACTAGCATCTGCATTAGCAAAGATAATGCAAGACGAAGGGAACCGTGCTGTGGTTGGTAAAGATGAGAATGCAGTGCGACAGCTTATTAGTATGATCAGCAGTGACAACCGTCATGTGGTATGTGGATTACTTTTCCTGGAAATGGTTTACTTGCTTATATACTCTTTTCTTGCATATGGTTTAAGAGTTCCAACTTCTGGCAGGTTCAACAAGCATGTTCTGCGCTTTCATCTCTTGCCGCAGATGTTTCAGTTGCAATGCAGTTGATCAAAGCCGATGTTATGCAACCCATTGAGACGGTACTGAGATCTGTTCTCCAAGAGGAAGTAATTTCTGTATTGCAAGTTGTGGTGAAGCTGGCCTTTGCATCTGATGCTGTAGCTCAGAAAATGCTGACCAAGGGTGTATTGAAGTCTTTAAAACACTTATGTGCCCACAAAACCCCAGAGGCAAGTTCTATACTTTTTCCCTCAGGCAGTGGTTCTCGTATTTTCTTTCTATTGTTTTGTCAATTATTGAGATTTATCATATATTAGGTGCGAAGGTTAGCTCTGTTAGCAGTTGGGAATTTGGCATTCTGTTTGGAGAATCGTCGTCTTCTGGTTACTTCTGAAAGTTTGTGTGAACTTCTCATGCGCTTGACAGTTGCACCTGAACCACGTGTTAACAAAGCTGCAGCTCGTGCTTTGGCAATTCTTGGTTCATCTCTTAGATTTGAGTTGTTTTATAAAAAATTTGTTTTAGATTATAGCTGATAGGAAGGTCACATTATGCCTTTTGTAGGGGAAAATGGAAATCTACGACGTGCCATAAGGGGGAGACAGGTGCCAAAACAAGGATTGCGCATACTCTCAATGGATGGCGGTGGTATGAAAGGCCTGGCAACTGTGCAAATTCTTAAAGCAATTGAGAAGGGAACTGGAAAACCAATACATGAGTTGTTTGACCTCATATGCGGAACATCAACGGGTGGCATGCTTGCTGTGGCTCTTGGCATTAAGCTAATGTCATTAGATCAGTGTGAAGAAATCTACAAAAACCTTGGTGAGAACGCTATATTGACATGAAGCTTGTCTCATTGATTAATTGTATTTATCAGTTCTAATTTAACTTCTGCAGGAAAACTTGTCTTTGCTGAACCTGCTCCAAAGGACAATGAAGCTGCAAGTTGGAGAGAGAAGTTGGATCAGCTCTATAAAAGTTCATCGCAGAGTTTTCGAGTTGTTGTACATGGATCTAAAGTAAGTTTTAATGTTTTATGTTTGATTTGTTTATGGCTACCATCACATGTGCTTTTCTTTTATTTTGTTCAACTTTTTGCCGAGCCATTTCCTTTTATGCTAATCAACCGGGCAAAACCAATAGAAAATGAAACGCAGCAATTGCTACTATTGTTTTATGGAAGTTGTGGATGTCTTGGATAATCATATTTTCTATCATATACTTGATTTCCTTCAAATAAGAGCTTCTAAGATGAAGGCCCACCCCCCCCCCCCCCCCCCCCTGTATTGTGGAAAATTAATTATCGTTGTAGTTATGTACTTATGTTACTATCTTAATTTTCTGATCTCTTCTGTACCTCGTATGTTCTTCAAATAGTGGAGGTATTAGTTTATAGAGGTTTTAAACAATAAAGTAGTCATTAGTTTTTGAGGTTGTTGTGGCCTATATGCTTTGAATTTCGAAAGGGTAGCTATAACATAATGTCTTTGCAGCATAGCGCAGATCAGTTCGAGAGACTATTGAAGGAAATGTGTGCTGATGAGGAAGGAGATCTGTTGATAGAGTCAGCAGTGAAAAACATTCCCAAAGTTTTTGTAGTGTCAACTTTGGTGAGCATGACGCCAGCTCAGCCGTTCTTATTCCGGAATTATCAGGTTCGAGATAGATAGTTACTATATATGCAAACAACATGACTTCACTGTTGAAATACTAACATGGCATCTTGAACGCAATGTATAGTACCCTGTGGGAACGCCAGAAGTAGCTCTTGTAGTTTCAGAGAGTTCAGGAATCACTGTGCAAGAACCAACTAGTTTGGGTACTGAACTTGGCTATAGACGCAGTGCTTTTATGGGAAGTTGCAAGCATCAAATATGGCAAGCAATAAGAGCCTCATCTGCTGCACCATACTATCTTGATGATTTCTCAGATGGTATTCTCTTTTTTTAGCTTTGGAAATTTTATCATCTCTAGGATTTTAAGGAATTTCTTGATCTTGGCTTTTAATACACCTAACCTACTTTATAGATATTCATCGTTGGCAAGATGGTGCAATAGTGGCAAACAATCCTACTATCTTTGCCATCAGAGAAGCACAACTTTTATGGCCTGACACGAAAATTGATTGCTTAGTTTCTATTGGCTGTGGTTCTGTTCCGACAAAGGTAAATCATGATATTTCCAATATTTCTGAAGTTAGTTCTGTCAGACTGGTCCTATTGTCTAATTTGGAATTTGGATGATCAGTTACAATTTTTGCAATATTTTATATTGTCTCCACCATGCTAGTCAATTGAGCAAGAATGCAAGATAATTGTGGGATAATAGGTCACCGGGGTGGTACAGGTAGCAGATTTAGAAATGTATGCTGCTTTTCTACCCGATAGCTTGTGGTTACACTGTCCTCTCCTAGTCATAATTGATATAGGTAGTGCATCAGAGGTGCAGAGGACCCTTTACATTGTATAAGAAGTTCTGGACCATTTTCAGAAGTTCCATTTCCCGCTGAATTTGATGCACAAAATGGAAAATGAGTGAAATGGATTATTTTTAGTCATTATTTTGCTTTATCTATTCATAATGAACCTGCTACTGTAGGTGCGAAAAGGTGGTTGGCGATATCTTGATACTGGGCAAGTATTGATAGAGAGTTCTTGCTCTGTGGAACGCGTGGAGGAAGCCTTAAGTACATTGCTACCGATGCTCCCTGGGATACAATACTTTCGGTTTAATCCAGGTATCTTATTTATTTTTATTTTTTCTTTTTGCATCTGAAAAGATTTTATAGTCTTATCAAACCTTGACTATTTGATGTTTTCACCATGCACTATTTTCTGTAAGAGTGAGTTGTAGTGAATAAAATACTTCTTAACCAGCATTTTCTATGTTTTACTCTTCAGTTGACGAACGTTGTGATATGGAACTGGATGAGACTGATCCAGCCGTCTGGCTAAAATTGGAAGCCTCGGTAGAAGAATATATTCAGAAAAGTTCTCTTGCACTTAAGGATGCCTGTGAGAGACTACTGCTGCCATTCCAAAATGACGAAAAGTGGTCCGAGAGTTTGAGATCCCAACATTTCCCCAAGGCAAATGAGGGTACGGATGCTAACATTCATGTCTTCAGTCTGCTCTATGCATTTGTAGCGTTTTAGAAACTCGACTTATTTTGCTATTTTTCTGTATTAGAAGTGAAAAACCCATCTCTAGGTTGGAGGCGTAATGTGCTACTTGTTGAAGCTTCGCATAGCCCCAATTCTGGTCGAGCTTTGAATCATGCTTATGAACTTGAATCATTTTGTGCTCGTAATGGAATACGGGTATCTTTAATGCAAGGAATCTCAGGGTTTGTGAAGACAACACCAGCAGCAACATTCCCAACACCATTTCAGTCACCATTGTTTCCTGCAAGTGTCCCATCAAGCCCACTTTTCTACAGTCCTGACTTCGGCCCGCAGAGGGTTGGCCGAATTGATATGGTCCCACCTCTGAGCTTAGATGGTCAACCTGGAAAGGTAGCCACCTCACCACCAAAGTCTCCTTCAGGGCCTAGACAGCTTACTGTACCTGTTCAGTCGTTGCATTATAAGTTACAAAATTCGCCACAAGTGGGCATTGTGCATTTGGCCCTTCAAAATGACTCAATTGGCTCGATTTTAAGGTCAATATGCTTCTGGTTAATTTCTTACAACCTATAATTGCAAGTTAATATAGTTTCAGTTGTCACTAATTCTCCGGGCTGTTTATTTCTGCAGTTGGCAAAATGATGTATTTGTGGTTGCTGAACCTGGAGAGCTTGCAGATAACTTTCTGCAGAGTGTTAAGTTGAGCTTGTTATCAATTATGCGAAATCACCGCAAGAAGGCTGGATCATCTCTTTCCAATATTTCAACTGTTTCTGATTTGGTTGCATATAAACCATGCTTCCAACTTGGATGTATCGTTCACCGTTATATGGGACGCCAAACTCAAGTATGTTTCCATGAGCATTAAAAACATTCGTTTTTACTTGATAAAAGTTGCCAAATTATTAATTCTGGATTGCATTTTCTTAAGGTAATGGAAGATGGCCAAGAAATTGGAGCGTATTTGTTTCGTAGAACTGTCCCGTCTATTCACCTAACACCTGATGATGTTCGATGGATGGTATGCCATAGTCACTAGTGATGTGAAGCATTTACTGTTGATGATCTAAGTGATATAATTGATGCCTTCATGTCATTCATGATTTAGGTTGGAGCTTGGAGAGACAGGATCATTATTTGTACAGGGACAAATGGGCCTACGCCAACTTTTATCAAAGCATTATTAGACTGTGGTGCCAAAGCGGTTATATCTTCTTCAATACAGCCCCAAGAAACACAGTTAACATTCGGGTCTACTGATTTCAGTGTTCTTGAAAAGTTTGAGATTGGTGAGGAGGAGGCTGAGGAAGACAAAGTTGAAGATGTGGCGACTGAACCTGAAAGTCCGGTGAGTGATTGGGAAGATAGTGAAAATGAAAACCGCTCTATCGGCTTTGGGGATGATGATGAGGAAGAAGTGTCCCAATTCGTCTGCCATTTGTATGACTCACTGTTTCGAGAGGGCGCGAGTGTGGATGTTGCTTTACGACATGCTCTTGCCTCACATCGGAAGTTGAGGTATACTTGTCATCTTCCCAGTATACAGTAGATTGTAAACTACATTTTATACATTGAAACAAAGCTTAAATATTAAAACAAGGATAGGAAATATGGAAAAGGGAATAAGAACATAGTCGAGCTTGTGGATATTGCGAAAATAAGAGGGAACTTCCAATTTTGAGGCTTACAATCAGAAAAGAAAATAGAAATTTTGTTGTTTAGTTATATAAACATGTACTGTGTTCTGCATTAATATCATCTATCTGCTCAAATTTTCTTTTTATCCCTTCTTTCTGACCAACTCTTTTGCCAAGTCTACATTTCTCCAGCAACTCTTTTAGGACTAGTTGCTGGTGTTATAGATGTTGAAGACATTATTGTTTTGGCGAAGAGTCATTAAACGACCTAAATCGAGGCTTCCAGCACAATCTCAGTGCCTAGAATCTTTTCTATTCAGAATGATGAATATGGATCATGGCCCTCAACTTTAAGCAATGCGTTCGAACGCAAATGGTGAGTGACCTCGCACTTCAGTGAAACCAACTTGGCTTCAAGAAAACTATTCAATCACAGCCTTCACAAGGAATCTTCTATTCCATTAACAAATGAAAGAAATGATTTTAGTCATGGCACTTTATGAGTTCAATCAATTACATTGCTCTTCACTTTCCACCTCAACTCATATCTTATTGAACCGAGTCTCATAGGATATGAACTTAGCCTCAACCCGGCATAATTTATAGAGGAAAAGTGATCCCCAGTTACGAAATTGCATCATTTGCACATCTGATACAAAAAAACAATTGGTGAAAAGCAAAAGAAAGCCAATGAAGAGTGTATGTCCAGCACCTAAAAAGCCCTCAATCAAGAGAGTGAAAACCTTCAACTCTGTTCTTGCTTTTACCCTAGGAAAGATTGCAAGCAAAGTATAAAGAAGTTGGAATTTTGTGCCTACTGTGAAATTAGTAAAGGATGTTTGGATTTCTGAAAATTGTTTTGGAAACGTTGTTCAGACCCTACCATGACAGGAGCTTAAGACCTGTGAAGGGATTTCTCATCAGTCCAAAAGGTTAAAAATTTGATCCGCAGATTATGCAGGGTTTTATTGCAGACACAAGGATGATATGATGGTGATCCATCTCCTACCAGAAGCACTAATGATGCAAAATCTGATGGTGTCCACTTTACAAAAAGAGCAATATACTAAGAGATTTATAAATACCAAAGTATAGATGCTTCAAATCCAAAGCAATCCTTCTTCCTTCCCCTTGAGAAAAAGACCCTTAGGGCCACCACTTTCTTCATCCACAAGCTTCTCATTTACATCAGTCATTGACTTTGTACCTAAAACATGGAGTATAAAGCCAGCACCACAGAAGCCAAGTTTCCTGAGACTCAAACAATGGCTGCAGCAGCTCCAATTGCAATAGGCACGCGAGGCACCGTGGGATCTCTTGTCAGGAGGGAGATTGAGTACTTTGGTAAGCTAGACCGGCGTGTAAGCTCAGTGAAGCCTCGAGGGAAAATGGTGGAGATGAGTTCCAAGAATTGTAATTCTAGCAGGCCTAGTTTCTGGTTCTTGAGGATGACATGGAAATGGAAGAGGCAAAGATCTGGCAGCAGGGGGTTCTTATCAAGCATATGTTCTGCAGCTGAAGTTGTAGAAAACAATAGGTTAAATGGCATTCCTGGGTTCAATTACAGGACCCTCAAGGATGATATGAACAACTTGCGCATTTAGAGTTTTTCTTCTTTTGCTTGGTTTCTCTTCACTTTTGCTACAGGACTGTACCAGGTGAACCTTTCTACCTTCTCATGGTTCCCATCTTGTAATTATAAGCCTGAATTTATTAAGGTTGCTGTATATGTGTCATTTGATTCATTTCAAAGAGAAGTAAAAGCCAATTATGCACAAAAAGTTAAATTTCCTGATAAAGTACTCAAACCCTTATAAACCCGCATGCAAAGTTCACACGTGAACGTGGGTAATCTGATACCATGATAAAATAGTATTAGGTTCACATCTAAAACCAATTGGCAATGTGTGGAGTGACTCAAACTCTTCTAAACTTAGATGTAATGTCTCATTTTTCCGATGTGGGATTTATATCTCAACATGTGAATTGAGTTATAATAGACACACGGTTTTTCATTTCAATCCATTGAAGTGTACAATTTAAGACTAGTGAGAGCAAACCATAAATTTTGTAGTACATGTATATACAAACTACATATCCATCTCTGTCAGTTGATAAGATATATGTATAGAATATGAACACGAAAATACAAACAATGCAATTCTCTTAAGCTCTATGCATGAAAACTGGATTGAGCGCCCTTGAATCTGCAGTGCAACTTCTTCTGGTAGCACCCTACTGAATGACAATGCTATAGATCTAACTCTGCTTTGAAACTCCTTTGTTTTAGAGATTGGACATTGGTTATCTGACCACGGCTGTGCTTTGATTCATCATCGATGACAACTTCATTTCTTGGCTTGGATAAATGCTCGAGAGCAAGTACAACATCAGACATGGTAGGTCTGCAATCCGCTTCCTCATGGAGACACATTGCTGCAATTGCAAGAGCTTGATGCAGACCCTTCACCGGATAGTTTCCTTTAAGCAATGGATCAGCTATTAATGAAAATTTACTTCTGTCCCTCAACAGCGGTTGTGCCTACATCAGGAAGTTAAAAGTGAATCAATAGTTCAATACAAACAAGGTTCCTTTTGACACTAGACTTCAAAATAAAACAATTCTTGACCGGTAACATACCCAATTGACTAGAATCTGCTCTTCCTCTGGCATTGTCTCATCGACTGCTCTTCTTCCAGTGATTAACTCAAGAAAGACAACCCCAAAACTGTAGACATCAGACATTTTTGTGAGCTTTCCTGTGGAAGCATACTCTGGTGCACAATAGCCATAAGTTCCCATCACCCTTGTAGACACATGGGACTTGTCTCCCGTTGGACCTAACTTCGCTAGTCCAAAATCAGACAGTCTTGGAGTGAATCGGCTATCCAACAATATGTTTGATGCTTTGAAATCGCGATAAAATGACTGCCGGTTTGGCAACATCATGCAAATACTCAAGTCCTTTAGCTGCTCCTTCAGCGATTTTCATCCTAGTGTACAAATCAAGAGGCTGCTGATTTGGACTTGTGTCTAAAACACAAACAAAAATGTCATAACTCAGTTTCATTTCCAATATGATTTCATTAAAGCAATATCAGAAACATAACTTCTGTGCATACCTAGAAGGTGATTCTCCAAAGATCCATTGGCCATATACTCGTACACCAAAAGTCTCTCCTCTCCTTCTGCACAGTATCCAACTAGATTGACAAGGTTTGGGTGTCGAACCAGACTCAACATGATAACTTCAGCACAAAACTCTCTACTTCCTTGCAAACCTTTCCTGTCAAGTTTCTTAACTGCCACGACCTGAAACAGAATGAAATAACAAAATGATTAGCAAATCTGCAATATCCCTAGACATTTTTATGAATATCTGATCTTTGCGCGAGAGAGAAACCTGTTTGATTATGCCATCTATGTACCCTTTATACACCTTCCCAAATCCTCCTTCCCCAAGCAAACAAGCAGGATTGAAGCCATCAGTTGCAGAAACAAGCTCATTCAACGTAAAAACCCGAGCAGTTTGCTTTGCACCTCCCACCCTCAGTATCTCACTGCGTAAATTCCTGCACCTGCTGCTACCTGCACATTTGTATAGAAGCATGCTTAATTTACAAACTTTGAAAATGCATCAATACTTTACATAGACCAACTCCATGCATGCAGTGCATTGATGCATCATAATATGGAGCTGGCCTGATTTACGTGTATGTCATGACGCCTTAATGCATTATAGAATTTTCACGATGTATACCTGACTTGAAAGAGAGCGTTGCGAAAATGGAGTCCAATGCCCTAGCACTATTAGAATATGGCCTCCGGCTTGCCTTTCTTACTTGAAATTTTGGAGTATCATCCTCCACCGCTTTGCAACAAGAGAAGCAATTCATATCCTAATCTCCCTGGCTCTTGTTTCCTCTTCACCCCTGCCTTCTGCAACCTCTCAACGAATCCTTCATGTATGTGTACAAATATGACATAGGAGATTGCAATAATAGGTTGAACCTGAAACCAAATTTTGTTGAAGTCGTTAATACGTGTTTGTGTTAATCAAACGGGTATTATGTAACAGTGTTAGTTCTCTATAATTTTGGACGAAATTTAGTCATTAGAGCTGTACGCGACAATAGATTAGCTCCAGCCTAACTGTTCTTGTCTACTCGACCAAATTAGCTAACTACCTTATATATTGCACTTTTTTTCATGCATTTGGCTCATTGCCTAGGATTGGACTCATATTTGCTAAATTTAATTTGATTTCTTCGATTGATATTAAAATATATTATCATGTCAAATAGTGTTAACTGTAACTGTAAACTGTCTGTTCATGTAAACTGGACTAAATCCTATAAACGACCACCGCAACCTTGAGTCGACCTTATGTTGGTCTGAATGGCTCGAATGGTTTCCGGTCCTGTTCTTGGATGGTACTCTACAATTTTATTTCTTATATTCAAAATTTACTTTACTTTAGTTCAATTCAATTTGGATGAGATTTTTTTTGTTTTTTTTTGTTTTTTGTTTTTTTTAGATTATGTTGGATCTTGAGAATTGAATATGTGACTGATGTGCAGGATGATTGTGAATGAGTGGTACTCTGCTGCAATGGTGGGGCTGGCTGTATCTGGGGCAAGTGACTGGGTAGGAAATGTGTAACCTTTCAGATAGAACTGATGTATACTAGAGTTGCTTATAGTGTGAATGATGAATGTGTGTATGTTCCTGCAATGGATTTTGATTTGTTTGTGTTTTGGTTTTTGGTACATTGTGTAGTTGGATGGATATGTGGCTAGGAGGATGAGGATTAACTCTGTTGTTGGCTCCTACCTTGGTCCCCTTGCAGATAAGGCATACGGCTTAATAAGGCTTACATGAACCTCTTGTAGATTGTTGATGTTTGGATAACGTACCTAGTGTAGATGTGTGATGGTATGGGGATTGATGATGGTGCAGGTTCTTATTGGGTGTGTTGCATTGGCGATGGTGCATAAGGATCTTCTTCACCGTACTATGTGACCCCCTGTTCTTTTCTGTTACTTGGAAGGAAATGCATGACTGTATTTGTGTTTATTTTGTTATGATGATTAGGCTGCCGTTATCTGTTGGTTATTCCATCATTCAGTACCTCTGAGACGCATGAACGGAAATGCCTCACCGGCATATACTATTATAAACTACTCTGGATTCGAACTAGCTACTCTCTAGCACTGGCGGAACTATATTGAGACCAAGGGGTGCCATGGCACCCCCTTAATTTTTTTAAACTTGTGTATTAGGCTTTACTAATCAAGGAATTTGACATAATTAGATGTAAAAATTTTCTAATTTAGAGGTTTGGCCCCCATTCCTTTCCTATTAAACTATAAACACCATTTTTTGTTACTAAGTTTAATTTATCCAATTTATTTCTCTTACCTTAATCAACTCTTGCCATATCATATTTAATCAACTCACCATAATGAATAATTTCTTTTTTATCATTCTATTATGTACAAATACTTTATAATTGATTAACTTATTTCAGTTATTTCTCTATGTATTTAATGAATTCTAAATTTCATATTTTGTTTTCAGTTTAGTAACTTTTTTTTGAACTGTCCAATACACAAAAGTTAATTACCTTTTGATATTGTATATATTCATATACAGTTATTTAATTTTTGAATACTATATATTTTCACTTTATAACTCGGCCCCCCTTAATATATAATCCTGGCTCCGTCCCTGCTCTCTAGGCTAGTTATAGGGGATGGATGTAAGGAATGTCCAGAGAAGGGTGCTCTGCACTCTGAAGTCTGGTTTTGGGCTATATTCATCTGGGTGGTCTTACCATGTCAACAATAT
This sequence comes from Fragaria x ananassa, assembly GCA_034370585.1. Taxonomy (NCBI): domain Eukaryota; kingdom Viridiplantae; phylum Streptophyta; class Magnoliopsida; order Rosales; family Rosaceae; genus Fragaria; species Fragaria x ananassa. The sequence continues at coordinate 1,074,472 of CP139764.1, read as the reverse complement.
TTCATGCAGTAAAGATCCTTGTTTCATAGTGCTTTTTGGATATTTGGACACAAGAGTCTAATCATACCTTTGTGGTTTTCCCAGTGTTTGTTTGCTCGGCTTTAGTTGCTTAGTACTAATTTTAAATTGGTATCTTATGTCTATTTTCTTTGATCAGTTTGGTACTGAAAACTAACTTCGTTTAAATTTGGGGTTTTTCAGCTGGTCTTGTTGGAATCATTGTGTTGCGTCAGTGGTGCGGTGTATCAAAGAGCTAGTAGCTTGGGATGGAAGGTGATAACTTTTTGTTCCTCGTATCAATATTTAGCCAGAAATCCTTTGTTTGTCTTTTAAGTTTTTAACAATGTTGAATTTTGTCAGTGGAAAAGTTGGTCAGACTTCTTCAACCTGGATGCAACCCTTCCCAAGAAGGTGGAACCTCTCTTTATTAGCAAGGTAAGCTTGTTTCTTTTCACAAGTCCTCATGGCTAGACATTGAGCTGAAATGACTGGTAAAACTGGTAATCATGATTTGCCGGTTGGTTGAGTAAAGCTTTTTTTCTATTTCCTAATGTACACTGTGGATGATAACAGGTTAACACAGTTTTCCAGTTGGTTTTAGTTGTGGCAGCTCTCCTCCAACCAGAGTTTGGAACATTAGAAACTCAGTCATATGTTACATACTTGAGGTGACTTGGCAGAGCTTGGCTGTCTAATTTATCAATTTATCTTCTTTGTTATGTACGTATCCACAGAGAACCCATTGTTTGTCTCAAATTTATGCAGTTGGTTAGTGGCATCAACAACATTGGCTTCAACTGCAGCATATGGAGCACAACTCTTGAGGAAATCGGCATCCGTTGCTTGGAAATGCTGATTTTAAGCATCACCGTGAATCTTTTAGACTGCAACTTCCGAGCTCAGATGCCTACATGGTGATGGTCGTTTTCCATTCTGAAGAACAAGCTAGCTGATTTGTACCCTTTGGGATTCATGTCACTCTCTTTCAAGTCTTGCAAGCAATAGCCGTGATTCACATGGCGTGGAAGACAGTAGCATTGAGACGCTTTAGATGGGATGGAAAGAGAAAATAGTGATAATCGTGGATATAATTATGATGATGTCCAAGCTTGTATAGTCTGAGAACTCTTGCTTGTTGAATACATTTTAAATTTCATACGATAAATTAACTAATTAAGGACTTCCATTAGCAATAATCTGTTTATGCCACGTTTGGATAAAGATTACTCAAACCATACATTTCAGCGCCAAGAACAAAGATTGCTGAAATCAGTGAAATGTAACCATACATTTCAGTAACTCAGATATGGCGTCTGGTCTGGTAGAACAATAGTTTGCATGAGTTCTGGAATATACTAATTAGAAGTTGAAATTATTTCAGTAGTGCTCCATAATCTTGAAACAACTAAAACTGTTATTTTAAGACAACAACCACGAGATTTGAAATACAGACCTAAACAAACGCCTATAAGTGTAAATATGACAGACACTAGGATAGTCAGAGATTTCCTTAAACTAACTGAAATTGTAGGAAATCCTTATTATCAGCAAACACTAAAAAGCCAATTAACGCTAGGCGTTGGACTTGGTTTTTACCCTTGTTAGCTTACACAGAGTCCTTGAGCTGCATTTGAGTCTGATGCTGAGCACCATACCATTGCTCCAAGTCAACAAACTCATCATCTTCCTTAGGACCGAATAACGAAGCGCCAGAGTGCTTGCCCCTAAACTCTTCTGCCTTGTAACTTCGAGTGAAATTGGTTGAACATCCACCAAGTTGTTTTCGAATGCTCTTGATACATTCGTCTGTGTCTTGCTCAGCGACACAACCAACCCAACCTCGGGCTTTTGCTGATCTATATCTTGTGATATTTTGAGCTACACTAGTGTTTAAGATTGAGATGGTTGTTTTGTGATATGGAGATGCAGCTATTTATATGGTCTTTCCTCACTGTTTTAGTTATAGGGCAGTAACGATTCCTTCAGTGTGTTCAAAGCTGCACAAATAAGGTGTGATACAGACCTGACACTACAACACAGACAATGTATGAAGCAGAAAGCATAAATTTGACTAGAACTCTAGAAGTACTTACTGGGTGTAGGGTGAAAAAACAAAAAACAAAAAACAAAAACGTGTGTTTTGTGTTTGGATATATATATTTCTTTCATTTTTTTTAGTTATGAAAACTCTTTTAAAATGTGCGTGTAACGTTTAAACCGTGTCAATAACCTCTTTTTCTTTGTTTGACCAAAAAAAAACCTCTTCTTTTTTGTCTTAACAATAAATATAAACATATTTAACACGCTAAATTAGAATTTGATAAAGGGGATGAACTCACAAATAAGTAGTTTTCTTATCTCGGAATCACTTTTCAATTATATTTCAGGTAAGTAAACGAGTTATTCTAATTCGTGCGGTCTAATTTCCTGCCAGCATGTGCCACGTGGCTCATACATAGTAGCAATTATACACCCAGACACACAAGACTCCTACTCCAACATCCCAATACCTCTTCACACTTCAGGCTCACAGTCGCCGATCCCAAAACCCCTAAAAGCCATGGCCTCCTTCGCCGCCAGGTCCATGCTCCGCTCCGCCGCTGCCAGAACCACCAGCCTGGGTTCCCGGGTGGTCTCCGCTGCCCGACCCAAACCCGCCGCCGCACCATTCGGCATCCCCAAGCAAAACAACAACCCCATCTCTCACGCCCTTTTCAGGTACATCTAAAACCCTAAACCCTGATTCTGTTTCTGTTATGATTCTTCATTTTTCAGTTTTAACATTATTGAAAAAATCTTGTTTGGATTGAGCTTGTGAAGGTCGCCTGTGGAGTTGAGCTGCTGCGTGGAGTCCTTGCTTCCCTACCACACTGCCACAGCCTCTGCATTGCTCACTTCCATGCTCTCCGTCTCGCAACGCTCCTACGGTTGGACCCCTCAAGGTATTCCCTCGTTTGCATTTGAGTAAATTCGAAAAATTGTGGTCGGTATTTGCTGAAATGTGGCATTGAAATTTGAAAATGCTGAGCTAGTAATGTAGTGTACATGCTGTGTAATGAGTTCATTTACTTGCGCTATGTTCAATCTCGTTTCATTTTGTGTACATTTGCAGAGAGCACTAGTTCGGGGTCTTCTGGAATGGGTTTGAATACGCTGAAGGTTTTGACGTACAATGTTTGGTTTCGAGACTTTACAATGCACAAGAGAATGAAAGCTATTGGTGACCTTGTCCTGCAGCATTGCCCAGATGTCATTTGCTTTCAGGTTTTCCTTTCCCTCTCTAATGGAAAGCCAATTACATATAGCCTTCTTTACAAGATTTTTCTGATGCCTGATCTTTGTTGTGCAGGAGGTTACCCCTGATATATACGACATCTTTCGACAATCTAACTGGTGAAAAATGTATCAGTGCTCAATTCCAAATCAGATGGAGATTTCAGATGTATCAGTACAGCCTTACTTTTGCATGCAGGTGAAACTTTGATTTCCCTTTTTTTTTCTTTCCTTTTTTTTCACATGCCAAAAGTACATACTTTTCTATGAGTATCTTGGTTATCTTGTTGTTTCTTTGTTACTTATCGCCTTCTGCTGATTTCATGAGTTGTTTGCATATCATAGTAAACATCAGATTATCTGACAATTGAATCAATATGCACTTATGTAGTTAAGCAAATTGCAAGTGAAAGCCTTTAGCTGTATACCATTTTCATACTATGCAACGGGGAGAGAACTCTGTGTCGCTTATGTAGAAGTGCAGGGGAACAAACATCTTGTTGTTGCCACTAGCCATCTTGAGAGCCCTTGCCCAGGCCCTCCAAAATGGGATCAGATGCACAGCAAGGAACGTGTAGATCAGGCGAAGGAGGCCCTCAACTTCTTAAAGAAAAACCCAAATGTGATATTTTGTGGTGACATGAACTGGGATGACAAGTTGGATGGTCCAGTTCCATTACCTGACAACTGGATTGATGCTTGGGCAGAGTTACATCCAGGGGAAGATGGATTTACGTATGATACCAAGTCCAACCAGATGTTGACGGGTAACAAGTCACTGCAGAAGCGACTAGATCGATTCTGTTGCTGTCTGCAAGATTTCAGGGTGAGCAAAATTGAAATGATTGGGACGAAAGCAATACCAGGTCTCTCATATATCAAGGAAAAGAAAGTGAAAGGGGAGATTAAGAAGCTGGAGCTCCCTGTTTTGCCTAGCCATCATTATGGCTTGCTTTTGACAATCTGTGGCCAGTAGTATCAGTTCATTGAAGTGTGAACATAGAGTTTATCCTTGTATTCATGTTTATTTTTCTTTTGCGGCAGATTGGCAGTCCTTTCATGCTTGCTTTGCATGGTTTTTGAATATAGTAAACGCAGAGATTCTCAAGCAGTGAATATTTATATATATATATATATATATATAAACCCTAATATCTAAAGGTCTTAAGTTAACACAACAGTCAAACTGGAACCACAAATCCGGCTCAATTTCGAAATGTTTCTAATTAGGAATCTCCAAGGTCTGCTTGAGATAATGCTCTCATATGATCAGTGGCGGATCCAGGATTTAAACATGGGGTGGGCAAAATTTTTTTGTTGTATACCTATGCAAAGTGTAGGAGCTCAAGCATATGTCAATTACGAGTCTTTAAAAGAAATGAAAATAGGCGTCAATGAAAGTAGAAGAAAATTTAAAAAATAAGAGACAAATTAGAAAACCCAATAAGAATAGATTGAAATCCAATATTTCATCGGATTCTATATAGGAAAAAGAAGATTAGAAAATTTATATTCAATGAACTTTAGAGATTTAAGCAGGATAAGACTAGAAAACTAGAAGGATAAGAAGAAGAATTGAAGAGTAGAGATATAGTTGCATACAGAGGAAGATGAGATGCGTAAAAGTACGAAAGTTAGGTGGGCTTGAATGCACAAAAAAAGTATATATCCAATAAAAAAAAACATAATACACTGGCTTTTTTTTCAATCCCAAAAACCTTGGTTGGGCTTGAGCCCCACCGACCTCTGCACTGCCTCCGCCCCTGCATATGATATGATTGAACCAGCATGAGTTTCTCTGAAAGATCACCCATGTTACTAGCAGTCATAGTCACTGCTAGAAAAGGGGCAGTCCTCGGTCCAGTGTCGAGCCTGCCAGCCACAATTAGTACAAGACTTGATACATTCCATCTGGTGTTCATCGGTACTGATTTTACAGGGGAAACAATCAATATAAAAACATCTAGTGCGCTTAATACGTGAAACGAGCAGTGAACCCACCAAACTTACCAAAATTAAGGTAAATTGTATACGTCTGAACCGTGTAAGTAACCTTTCTCGTTTTGTCTTCGTTATCAACTCAACAATGAACATAAACACATTAAACACGAGAATTCGATAAAGTGGAATTGAGCGGTGAACCCACAATTCACAAACAAGTAAACGCAGAGATTCTCAAGCCACGTGGCTCATACATAGTAGCAATTATACACCCAAACGCAGACTCCTACTCCAACATCCCAAAACCTCTTCACTCTTCAGGCTCACGGTCGCCGATCCCAAAACCCCTAAACCCCTAAAACCCATGGCCTCCTTCGCCGCCAGGTCCATGCTCCGCTCCGCCGCCACCAGAACCACCATCCTGGGTTCCCGGGTCGCCTCCGCTGCCCGACCCAAACCCGCCGCCGCACCATTCAGCATCCCCAAGCAAAACAACAACCCCATCTCTCACGCCCTTTTCAGGTACATCTAAAACCCTAAACCCTGATTCTGTTTCTGTTATGATTCTTCATTTTTCAGTTTTAACGTTATTGAAAAAATCTTGTTTGGATTGAGCTTGTGAAGGTCGCCTGTGGAGTTGAGCTGCTGCGTGGAGTCGTTGCTTCCCTACCACACTGCCACAGCCTCTGCATTGCTCACTTCCATGCTCTCTGTCTCGCAACGCTCCTACGGTTGGACCCATCAAGGTATTCCCTCTTTTGCATTTGAGTAAATTCGAAAAATTGTGGTTGGTATTTGCTGAAATGTGGCATTGAAATTGGAAAATACTGAGCTAGTAATCTAGACTTGTTTTGTTTTGTGTACATTTGTGAATTGTAGACTAGAAAGACTAGTGATACACATAAAAAAAATTCTGGTTAATGATTGATTTCATGGTCTGAGTGTTGATTTGGTTTTAGTTGCAGAGTGAAATAGGCATTTCCTTTAGCAATTCCATTCTTTTTATTAGTCTTTTTATGTTTTTCTTTGTTTAGCCTCCGATCATCATCTTCAAGCATTTTGACAGCCAGGCGGCTAGGCCTCTGTAAAAGATTAAAAAATCTCCATGAATTAGCTGATCAAGAATGCACCTTTTAGCATTACTTTCGTCTACATTTTGATTACATAGAGTTTTGCATTAGGTGCAACAGAAATAGGAAACTTACTTGCACAAGATTATAACTTTTGCCTACAATCTAGGTGGCCTAATTGTTTTTCCTTTAAATGATTTTTCGTTTTTCTTTTTCTGAGAAGGGGGGTGATGATGACCGGAAGTTTTGAATGTGTGAGTCCATCTTTCTGTATTTCTACTGTCTTGCACAATGAAAGAATGCATGTGCTTTGTCTTCTGAAGGGAAAGACAAGACTAGATGAGGATCATGCATCAAATATGGAGTAATTTGGATATGTTTCTGTTGTCAACTTTTGAGAGTTTTAATTGACAATTGTTCTCCAGTAGACTAGATGAGAAGACCCTCAACTTAAAATTATGTGGACATTTGATAGGATGAGCTCTCTATGTTTGATAACAATAAAATTTTAAGAATTTGTTTTCTGTATCACCTAGACCAATTGTTTATTTTGTGTTTTTTGTTTGGTTGACATAGTCGTGTTACATTCAGTATATAGTTTGAACTTTTATCTGTAACTCAAAGTAGTAGACATTATCTTGCAGAGTTTTGAGTTTATGTGTAAAAGTAAATTTCAGATTTGTGTAGCTATGTAAGTTGTATTTCATTACTATGATATGTGCTCTTTTCTGCTGATATGAAGACTGAAACTTTTAATGGAATTGTAGAAGGGTAGTCCAATGTGGAAATCCTAGCTGTATTTTTTTTTTTGTCTTTGTTATTCATGTCAGTATAATCATATAGAGATAGTAATAATAATAACAATAACAATACTAATTTGTTGTATTCACTCAGCTTGCAATGATGATGTGTGATGAATATCAGAGGGTTCGAGCATTATGTAATTGCGCCCTAAGACAAGGTGGTAAAATACAGCTTTCTACTAGGGTTTTGTTAGATGATTCTGTGAGTCTCTATAGCTGGACAAGGTGGAAAAGATACTCTGTCTGTAGTATTATGATGATGATGATGACATATATTGCACTTATGTACAATTTGGGTTCACATTAACAGATAGTTCTTCATCGCATTCTCTGATGAAATGATTTGATTGTTTTCTGCACTCACGTCTAGAGGGTTGCTTCCTTAATGTGGGATTTCCTTTAATTACTTCACAGGGTAGTTGAGTGATTGTACATTATGGTTGTAGAATAATTTTGGTATATGCCAATACAGTAATTATTTTCAAGATGAGAACATCGAAAGGATAATGGTATTAGCTAATGGTATTTTTGACTGTTATTAGTTAATGGTATTCTTCCTGGTGCTGCCCCCTTCTTTTAAATCTTTCCTGAGCTCCCTTTGACTTCCACTGTTTCTTTGTTTAGGCAATGACGATTCCTAATCAGCAGACTACAGAGTTTGGCATAATGGACACTTGTTTTACCGTTTTGGAATCAATATGGAATTATGGATCCAGTTACTGGAGATTGGGCTATAATCTCAACTTAAGTGTTCGGCTTGCCCACTAATATTTCCCGATTCATTCCCAGTGATTTCATCTGAATGATCGGAATCAAGCGGTTGATTCGTTAATTGCTTTGGTCTATTTTAGGATTTCTCCATTGAAGTAAAAATGTGCATGTGAAGGAGATGGAACAATGAAATGAGATGGCCAAATTTAAGATAATGCTTCAAGTTTTCAACTAAGAACCTCAAAATTATAGGCGTGTAATGTTTAAGGCTTCAAGCAGTGGCAGTAACCTTGTATGGTTTTTCATCATATAGATTTTACGGTCAATACGAAAACAGTTGATGTGCCCAACATGTGATTTCACTCGAAAGTTCGATAATGTAGAAATGAGAGAGAACTTACAAAACTTACCAAATTTTCATCATATCGATTTAATAATCAATTATAAAAACATCTAGTGCGCTCAACGCGTGAAATCGTCTAAAAATCTATTAAAGTGGAAACGAGCGGTGAACCTACAAAACTTACCAAATTTAAGGTACTGTTTCTGACAGTCTTTTTCAAATTGTATAAGCGTAACATCTGAACCGTGTCAGTAACCTCTCTTATTTTACCATCATATTGATTCAACAATCAATATAAACACAATATAAACACATTTATTACGCTCGATTAACGAATCCGCCCGAGAATCTGATAAAGTCGAAACGAACGGTGAACCCACAAAACTTTACCATAATTCAAGGTCCAAATTTATTTACATATGGAATAAAAAAAAATCCAATCCCATTCCACCGTCATAAATACATGGATTCGGGTCACGCGCCCACCCAAAGAGGCCTAGACCCGAAACTATAACAAGTAGAGGAAATGGTACACAACCGGTTCAGAGCGCCGGGTTAGGTCGGTTGGCGAATTGGCAGTTAAAAAACCTCAGTCTCCCTCCCTCACTCTCTGTACGGAAGTCGTTAGGGCTTTATGGGATCTCTCTCTTTCTTCGCCGATTAGGGTTTTAGATTCCTATCTAATCCCCATTTCTCAAAATTGGGGCTTTTTTCGTTCCTTCAAATTTCTGTGCTTTCTTCTCCAATTCCATTTCCGGCGAGTTCACGGATTGCTTCACCGGAAAAAGGTACGGACTTTGAGGCTGGCTTGATTCTGGGTAGGGTAATTCCGTTTTGGGTTTCTGGGAATTGAGGCGGGGTTTGGAAATGAAAGATTAGAGTGGAGTTGAGGCTTGTGTGATTGAAAAGATTGGTCATTTTTCAAGTGATTGAGTAAAGTTTGTGTTTTTTGTTGTTGTTTTGTGTGAGATTTGTAGGGTTTGTGTTTGTGTTTTTGATGTGGTGATCATGCAGGTATGACAGAGATTGATGTAGAGCTGTGCATGGAGGAGTTTGTGGCGAAAGTCGAGGTGGAGGATCAGGAGAAGCTGGAGCTGGAGTATGGTGTTGAAATCGAACCAGAGGCCGTGGTGTATGCGTGTCGAATCATTAGGCAGTACCCTGATGGTTAGTTTTATTCGTATTAGGATCATTTCTGCTGTCATAGTCGTGATGTTTTGTTGATTTTGGTGGATGGTGTTGTGTTTAGTGAGAGAGTTTTGATAATGTGTGTTTGTTTTTTTTGGTCTGTAGCTTTTCAGTTTAATTTTAGAGGAACACTGGATGATAGCCAGAGGGCGATTTTGCAAATAAAGGTAGTGGAGCTTTTAGATGAGGCTTGTTTAAGATTGAGGCAGAGGTTTGACTACTCGAGAGAAGGAGAGGATGAACTAGAGGTTGGGGAGTACAGGCTGCATCGTGCACTTGTTGAGTTGGGTGAGATTGAAAAAGAAAGAGAGTCGTCCACCCAAAAGTGGAGGGACCGTGTAAGCTGCATAGTCCTTATCAACATCAGTATTTTTCTTCATCTAGTCTTTCTGAGTTTTGAGTATGTGTGTCTGAATGTTATCATTAATATGTAATATTTGGTTGGTCTTGATTCAGGTGGCCAAGGAACGCGAAGAACTAAACGATATTTGGAACAAGTTGGAGATTAAGTGGTTGGAATTACAAGCTTCGCGACAGAGATATGACATCAGAGCTCGCGAGGCACTTTTGCTGGAAAGGATGCGCGAAGGGCTGGTTTACTATTTAAATGAGGAAAGAACAATGGAAAATTTCTCCCGGATATTGCAATGGCTTGATGAACATGTGACTGAGCTTTTATATACAACTCGCAAAGATTTTAAGCATGAGCTGACAGTTAGCTCACATGTTATCGCATTGGTAGATATATCTATATCTTTTACTTTACTCCCATCTTTCTTGCTAGAATTTTGCTTCCGGTACTGGCTAGAACACAATAATCCATGCCGATCATGTTCTTTACATACTGATAAAATCAAAAACTGGTTGACTTTTCTTTTTGTTCTTAATGGTTTTTAAATTAATGGTCATGTAGGCAGCAAGCTTGTTCATTGATGCTCCACCACCACAGTTGCTTTCCGATTCACTACTTCAGAACCCTGAATCAATTAGGAGGGTAATTGGACAAGAACATGTTCTACTTGCAGTCAGTGCTGCTTTATCAAGGCAGAGGCCTCCACGACGCCCTATTGGATCCTTCATCTTCATGTGTGGATCTGGTTGTGGAAGGACAGAGTTTGCCAAACTTTTGGCCACTCTTGTCTTTGGTAAAAAAGACATGCTAACCGAGTTTGATCTAGAAAAGTACACAGGACTGAATTCTGTATCACGCCTACGTGGTGTTCTCTGTAGGTAAGTTCTCGAGTGAATGGTGTGTTCTTATATATTTCTTTTTCAAGCTGAAATCCCGTACTTTAATTGTACTTCATTTTTCTGTCTTGTTCCAGTAGCCAGATTGAGCCAGGCAAGAAGGGAGAGCTAGGTGTTAAGAAGAGGCATATAGGTGTAGTTTTGTTTGACAATGTTGACAAGGCTCCTGGGACTATTATTGACCTTTTGACCCAGATTATAGGCTTTGGTCATCTAGTAGATGGTAATGGGAATACCGTTGACTTCACTAATACGATGATCATCATGACAACAAATATTGGAAGTGATCAATTGTGGCCTTGGAATTGCAAATGTGCTGATGAAGTTCAAAAGTTTCCTGTCAAAGAAGGATTATTTGATGATGCATGGGAAAGAAATCATAATTCCTGCTACCTATCACTTCTGAGGGAGGTAAGAGAGAAGATTGATTGATATTATTTGGTTTATCAGCTGTTATTATCAGATTACCCTACTCACCTGTGCATCTTCTCTTTTGCAGACAAAAAATCATTTTGGACCTCAATTTCTTGAATACATAGATGATGTGATTGGATTTAGGTCTCTTTCCTCTCAACAGTTGAAGGCTGTTGCTAGGCTCCAGCTGCGGGACCTTGCCTTGTGCATAATCCAGAAAGGCATCATCATTTACTCCTCTGAAGCTGCATTGGATGTTATTGTGCGGAGATCAACTTGGCCCGGAGATCGAATAGTAAGTCTTGCATAAATTACAATATTTTTTTATTGAAATTATAAAGAACATATATTTAAAAAAAAAAAAGAAGAAGGAGAAACAATACCTTTAGATGTTAGAAAACAATACATTATATGCTTTAAGCAGATTCATAGCACATTTAGCATCAAGATAGAGATCCCTACCTTGGATATAATATGCTTGTAACCTTACCGGTTTACTCTTTTCCCCTTTACTACCAAATACAAATTTTCACCATCATTTATCATGAACACCTGGAGTAGATTTTTCACCCTAAGTTAGATTGGATGCATGCATAATATCGAGATTACACTTTTCTTAATCCTTGTTCAGAAATGTCTTATTGTATAAATGACGCATAGACATTTTGGAGAGCTCAGTGAGCCTGATTAAAAAATTATTTTTCTACAGAATTCGATAATGAATATATGAAATGTCTTATTGTATAAGTGACGGATAGACATTTTGGAGAGCTAAGTCAGCCTGATTAAAAAATTATTTTTCTACAGAATTCGATAATGAATATATGAAAATATATTTGAATTCCCCTTCCGGTTATTATAATCACTGAATAACATTATAAGAATTGATGATCATAAGAAAACTCACTGATGATTACTGTGCGTTGGTAGACAAAATTTTTGATTGCTTTTAATACTTTACCAGAAAGGTGGAGAGAAAATAAGGATGTGGCTGGAACAGAACTTGGTCCCTTTGCTCTTTGAGATGATTTCAAAGAATGAGATATCTGATTTATCGATCATGTATATCGAAGCGTCAGTGGAGACGGATCAACTGTCTTTCAGAATGGAAAAGACTGGACGTCTATTGGAAGAACGAGACGTTAATCAGTTAGCCTCTTTAAAGGAATTGAGATTAATGTATCAGAAAGAGAAAGAAAGAGCAAAGAGAATCTACATGCTGAGAAAATTTCAGAACAAATTGTTGGCTAGTGCAAATGCTGGGTTTGATCATGTTACGCATGTTATTCAAGATCTGGTCAATTTAATTCAGGATCTCATTACAATTCCCGGTAGCATCATCAGGTCCTTCCTGGATAATCCTAAAAAGGTATAGAATTTTGTTTTCACTAACATTTAGTTTTTCCTGAATGATGGAGATTGGTGTGTGTGTGTGGGTAAGTTATCTCTGTGTTACTTAGGTAAATTTTTATATATGATACTTATATATGGTTCTTAACTGTTTTCAGGTGGCAATGGCAGCCTTGAACGAGGATGAGGTTAGGCAGAACAAGAGGGCGAAAAGAGGGACCAAGTGACGATCAAGGGGAAATAGTGTAAGCAGAAGATAGGCCTATGATCTTTATTAGCTTAATGGAGTACAAGTAGTCTAACTGCTTGTTGGCAGAGCCTTAACTGCCGGATTGAGGTGCCAAGTTGATGTAAATAAAGGCTTCAGACTAACCGGAAAGTTTTTTTTTCCCCAACTTGTATACAGCAAGGGATTTATATTATGGATTTTCACAGTTGCATAACTGAGGACAGTAGATTTTAGCTGTAGTGTAAAGTGTAAACCCCATCGTATATTTGCTCAAGAGCTTTCATGTTGTGAAAGCATTAGAACGGTATGCAATGCAACTTGTAATGAGATGAATTTGGTGCTCACTCTTGATCGTATGGCAAAACCGAGTGCCGGGTAAAAGTATCGAAGCACCAGAACCGCCGTGAAGCTCTTATCAATTACTGAACCTAAATTTCAGTTCAGTCCCTAAATGAACTATATAGCTAAATTCACCATTAGCGAGTTGTTTTATCTTGGTGCCCAATTTTTTTTTTTTTGAAGGAATCTAAAGAACAAAACCATGATAAACTCACCATCCTACTGATCCAAAAGGAACGAATGGTATACCTGCAATCAAATTCCATTCCTTAATAAGCCTTTTCCGATTAATATCTTTTAATAATTGACTGTCTCAAGATTTCAATAGATTGATTATAATAGATTGATTATAGGGAAAATATAGATAGCATCAAAAAAAAAAAATCAATAGATTGATTATAATCTCCTTAATTAAATTAGCCAAACTTTCTAAATTCTAGGCCGTGAACCTTCTTATATTCGACTTCGACTGATTCTCAACCGGAGAAAGAATACAGGTGCAGGTGAGCCCTCTCATTTCGATTCATTCGGATTGTATTCGTTTATTTTCTTTTGTCTGGTCAAAGAATTTCAGTTTTTGGTTTGTGATTGTCTCTTTGCAGATTTGAAGACTATCATCCTCTACTTTTTGTTGTTTGATTTGTTGTATTTCATGTAGAGAGGAATACTTACTTTGTTGTTATATTGTTGCTCAATAAATGGACCAAGTACAATAGCAAAGCCTGGCTCTACAAAATCAATGTCCAATTGCTCCCAACGTTGCACGAGATCGACGTCGTAATCAACTATTGTGACCGTCACTTGAGGGTGTGCTGCGGCAATTACCGCCATGCTCATAACACTAGCGTGTCGGGCGCCTATACAACAAATGTAATTAATTTCATTAAAATGTTCAGGAGGCCCATTCTGATTCGCCATCACGTACAACTACAAGGAAATAAATTTTGAAGAACAACACCTCTTCAACTCTGAATTGCAATGGCTATGGTAGCTATGTCGATCTCGTTGCTCCTATTTAACAGTTTTGATTAGTCCAGTCTACAATAGGGAATACCTTGAGGTTCACTTCAGGAAAGCCATTAGAGAACTCTTCCCAAAGCCTTGAGGAGTATATTTGAACCAAACATAAACAAGGAATACGCCCAAACCCCACGTCAAAGTAGGAACGATATCAAATCGCCTGCTGCTGTTGTGCAAAGATTTTCTAGCCAAATTTAGCAAGTTTCAATGGAGGAAAAAGGAATTCGTAGTCTTTGTTGCTCTCTGAGTCTCTGAGAATCTAAAATGTCAGTCCAAGATCATACAAGATCAATAGTATCTCAAAGAAATCTGTAGTCTTTTTCCACAAAATCTTGATCAAGTATATCATCAAGCACCAAGAAACATTATGAATTCAACTAATATAACTTGTGTAATCTTAAGTAAACTAAATCACAAAACCTTTCTCACCAGACATTCACTGTGGCAAGCCTTCTTCAACTTCACTCCACCTATCTTGCTCCACAGTAAACTTCTCCTTCATCTGGCCGATAAGCCCCCGAGCCTCAGCCACCTTCCCAATGCTCACAAGTCCATCCACAAGCACCCTCATATTCTCATATTTCGGCATCCAATCCTTCCCAATGCTCTCCTTAGCAAACCTCAACGCGCTCTCGAAATCCCCTCTTAAACACAAGTAGTACACCAGCATATAGTAGCAGTTACAATCCGGCTTCAACCCCCTCTCCACCATATCCCCAAACATCTTCTTGGCCTGCTCATAATTCCCTTCCTTGCTAAACCCCCGGATCAAATGTTTAAACGTTACCACATTCGGCTTCATACCCCTCCCCAGCATCCCATCCAATAATGCCGCTGCCTCCCCTGACTCTTTATCCTCACATTGTACATATCCACCCCCGGCTGGAACCCGAACTTAACCATCAAATTAATCAGGTTTTCGACGTCTTCCAGCCTCTCCTCGCGGTAAAATCCCACGAGGAGATGCGCGAATGTGTCCCCATCCGGCTTGATTTTCCTCATCTCCATCTCTTCCAGCACGGCGTAGGCATTTGCGGTGGAGCCGGACTCCGAAAACGACTTGATCAGGTGGTTGTAGGTGGTGAGATTTGGCTCGATTCCATATATCTTGGGAAATTCAGCATAGATTTGAGTGACTTGTTGATAATCCTGGGCGGAAATCAAAGACGATAGAAGAGTGTTGAGGAGTTCGACGTCGTGGGGGACCCCGAGGTCGGAGGAGCAGCGGCGGAAGGTGCGGACGGCGTGGTGGGGCATGCGGACCCGGCCGTAGAGGAGGATGGCGTGGGAGGCGGAACGGTGCGTTTTGAGGGAGAGGAGGAGGTCGTCGAGGATGGAGGGGATGAGGTCGGGGCGGGTGGAGTCGCGGAGGGAGGTGACGGCGCGTGAGAGGGTGATGCGGTGGAGTTGGGAGTAGTCGGGGGTGAGGGAGGCGGATTTGCAGAGGGAGACGATTTTGTGGGGGTCTGTTTCGGTTTTGATGAGGGCGAAGAGGGAGCGGGTTTCGTCTTTGGAGGTGGTGGTGGAGAGGCGGCGCGTGTGGCGGAGGCGGGAGAGGAGAGACATGGGGGATGAGGTGGAGGGTTTAACAGTGGAGAAGTTGGTGAAAAGGTACTGAGATTTTGGGGTTAAAAAATAAAAAGTTGGTGAAGCTTTAAGAAAAATCCAGGATAGATAGGATTTGAACCCGACGTGAATCGAACACGCAACCTTCTGATCTGGAGTCAGACGCGCTACCATTGCGCCACGGATCCCGGTTGCTAAGATCACACTCTTAAATTTATTTATACTTATGTAGGTACAGAGATACAAATTTACCAATCACCATTATTTATCTATCAAAATGCCCACCCGATCACTCTCTTAGTGTTTTAACAATGTATTAAAGGGTTCTGAAACGTCAGTCAATAACATGTATCTGTTAAAAATACATTATTTCACATAGCGCGTCGCTCACTCACGACGTTCTCAAATACATATAGAAGTTTTTGACATCTAGTTGTACATTTCCTCGATCATCTCTTTATCTACCAATGCCAAATAAATTTAAAATCACGTTCATAAAATTTATGTATAAGACAAATCGACAAAACTATTATTTCCGAATTCCACTCGAGTCTATAAGCCTTCTGAACAAGAACATTGTATGTATAACTAATAGTTACAAGTAATCGTGTCACGATGTCAAGCTAGCCGACTCACATGGACATGATTGGTGTCTGGTTTTATATAAAGGAACTCTTGAGTGTGACCAGCATTAACAACTGTAGTTTGCAAGCTTTGATGGGCAGGTAGACGATTAAGTTGGGACCGTGGCACTATTGACAATTTGACATTGATGTATTTGCAACTAATTATCCTTTTCTGGTCTATTTGCAGCTAATTAAATTGCGGTTAGATAAATCCTATTACACGTGGGGAAGTCCCAACTAATAAACGATCAACAAAGAGTTTAGTTAAATATTAAAGCCATCGAAATCACACGACAATATACTCCTTGTCAATTTGGGCATTGATTAGTGAATAACCAAATGTCATTACAGAGAATCACTAGCTTTGACTCATATGTATCATTGTATATAAGGTGTATTCTATGTGTTTTGTAAATGGTATTGACTTGAGAAGCTTGACATTCAGATCCTAGAGGTTTAATGTTGTTAACAGAATATGGTTGACGTCCTCTTATACGATCCTCTTCCTTTGATCTTATAAACACGATTTTACTCACATTTAACACGTGCACAATATCGCATGCCGGGACATGTTTTGGTACACATTGCATTGAGGAATTGCCTCTGTAACTGCATCACACAAAACAATTTGTTGCTGATAATATTGGAAGTTTAGTATTCATGATTTTTATTTATTTTTTAATAGTAGTATCCATGAAATTTGGGTTAACATGTTTGGTCAGCTCATGATAATCTTAATTCACGTATATATCAACATCAATAGGAAAACTAGTGTACTAATAAAATTAGGTGGGAGGAAGAGGAACTATCTTATATGTCTTACATGTGATGCATGCGAGAATGACTTGATGTATAGGCAACTCTATCTACCTTGTTTGTTTAACTAATATTCAAAAAAGCACAACTAAGATGTTGATGTCGAAGTTGTAAAAGACAGTGTCTAATGTCAATTTGTGATAGGCACACTTTATTTTTAGATACTTGTATGGGCATGTAGCCAAATAACCAAGTCCAAATAAAGGGACATGTCTTTTCCACATTTTCATATACCTTTTCTTGGGATGGAAAAATAACAAAATAAAAGTACTACACAATAAGTTCAACATACAAATCCACTGGTGAAAATTGATCAAGTTGTTTTGAGTATAATGTTCTCATCGCCAATTGAGCTAAAAATTACAAATGCTACAGCTAAATATTTTTTTTTCTTGAAATTTTTTTGATAGTAGCTAATAACCTTTGTTTTTGTAGAATAAGGTGAATTGTAAGCTTATTCTATAAATATATATATATATATATTCGTGATTACTTAGTATATATTCGTAAAGTAATATCAGAATTTCTCGTACAACCAAAAAAAAATATCGAGGAAAATAGTGAAGTCGACGAGAATGGCAAGGTGTGACGCCTCCTTCACTTTAGGAGAGATAGTTCATGATTGGATAATTAAAAATTGAATAAGAGTTTTTTTTTAGGTTCATATTGAATAAGAGTTTTTGGCGCAAACCAACACCGCCAAACCGTCCTTGCCACGTAATCCAAGCCAGAAGCTTCCCGTCACCTGTCTGTAAAAATAGTATATGTGGATCCCACACAGGGTATATTACATCGCATCTCCTCACCTGCGTCACGTGATTCTCATCACCACACCTTCCCTTGTATTTTTTGTTTTTTTAAAAAAACTCAAAAGGCAGGCTAATAATTTCCTGATTTAGGCGCCCTGGTTAAATTTATTTGCCGCCTAATGGCCTTCCTCTCATCTCTTTTTCGTCCTTTTGGGTAAATTATTTTGGAACCCCTAGTAACAACTTCAATTATAAACAAACAATTATGTTCACCGGATCAGTTACTGATTAAGAAATATGTGATTATTAGTCAACCACTGTTAGATGTAAATCCAACAGTAAAACAAAATAGTTTTTATCATTAAATTTACATTCAATGATGATTGACTATGATTTCTTTAGTCAGTAACTGATCAAGTAAACGCTAGTGCATGAACAAATTCTTACACTCATTTTTGATATGAACAATTTTACCATATAAAAATCTTATACATGTGTTTCTGCACAATCCCGGTCGGGATATTACGGAAGCTGATGGTGGGGCTATCCTTCTCCTGCCTGCAATAACAAAGGGGACCGAGACGTTTCGGTCTTTCCTTCTCTGATGCTTTAGTCAGTAGATGGATAAATAGTGAAACAATAAAATGGTCATACCTGAAAAGTTGGCAGTTGGGCCTTATATACGGCCCAGGATGGGTTCCTTTTATCTGGAAACTGATGTGGGACAATGTCATTGCTGCTACTTCAGCTACCAACCTCTCTCGTGCCTCAAGGAATCGTTCCCGGCCCAGGGTGCTGTTACTGACATCGGGCTTGGCCCATCCTGCACACGGATGGGAACCCTGGGGTGGGATCGGCAGTCGTGGTTGCACGGGTCACTTACTGGTATACGGGCTTGAGGTTGTTTTATGCACAACCGACTACAACATGAAATTTGTACTTTATACTATTATATGTTTTTGGAAACGAAACTATTATTTATAAAACACACACATTTATGCTAATACTTTAAGTTGAACAATAACAAACATAATCATTTTATCAAAGAAATGTTTGTCGTCTTAAAAGATAAGTAATTTTGGACTCGTGTCATAATTTAATTCATGAAAATAAGACAACTAACCATCATAGCTGGTCAAGTTGTAAGAGTTTTTGCGTGAAACTCTCGTATTTAAATTGAAATCCGCGGATACAGATGTTAAGTTTAAACCAAAACAGTTCTTTAAAGGTTGACCAAAACAGTTCCTTCCGCCCCTGTCTCGATTAAGCTTAAAGGCTTTTGTTCTATCAGATAATGACACTGACAGTAAGTGGAGGAGAGATAGTAACTTGTAAAACTCGTAACTAATTAATCAAGGAAAATAAAGACGCATAACTAACACAGCCCCCTTTAATTTCGTCCTAAATCCCTTGTTCTCTCCCCTGATTGGCCTAAAACAGGAATAATAAAAACGCAGAAAGGACAATTCAGTAAAATTAGATATGTAGAAAATATCAAACCCAATTTTACAACAACCACCGCTCCGTGCCAGCGACCAGCGTAGAAGCTTAGGTGAAAGAAAGAAAGAAAGAAAGAGAGAGAGAGAGGACCAAGCTCTCGCTCACTCTCTCTCTCAAATCTTGGACCGTCTGGTAGTGGAGGTCCTCCTTTCTCTTCCCTCTCGCAGATTCTTGAATTGAATTACTGGGCTGTGAGGAGGACAGTTAGTTTCTTCAGCCGGTCTCCGCTTCTCAACGGTTTTGACCTTCTTTTTTTTCACGGTGGAGCGGCTTCTCGGAGCTCGGAAATGACGAGAATGCCACCGCTGGTGCTGAGCTCGGCGCCGATGGAGGTCGCGGCGTTGGTGCTTGGCTGGTGGGACGATATTAACGAGTCGACTCAGTGGCAGGACGGCATCTTCTACTTTCTCTGCGCCGCCTACGCTCTCGTCTCCTCCGTCGCTCTGGTCTCACTCTCTTTATCTTTCTCTGATTTTGCTAGGTTTTTTGTTTGTGATTCGATTTCGTTGCTTTGGTTTTTCTGTGGATTTGAGTAGAGGTTTGGGATCGGAGTTTCTGATTTCGCAGTAGTCAATTCTGTGTTGCGATAGTAGTAGACTGTTGCAGATTAGACTGATTAGTTTGAGAGTTTGTGTGATTCAAGTGGCGGCAGCTGTCATTGTCATTCTTGACGTGTAGAATTGGTTAACTAGTTACTGTTAGGTGATTGTGAAATGAGTAAGTTGAATTGAGCATTTTTGTGATGCGCAGTTTCAACTAATAAGGATTGAATTGAGAGTGCCGGAATATGGTTGGACTACGCAGAAGGTGTTCCATCTTATGAATTTCATTGTCAATGGAGGTGAGATACTGGCTGCATTAGTGCCATTAGGAGTCTGTTATTATGGTTTCTATTTTTTTGTTTTGCGGTTTTTTGTTTTGTGTTGTTGTAATGTTGAGCTCTGATCGGGTTCTTGCTGTTGCAGTGCGCGCAATTGTCTTTGGATTTCACAAGCAAGTGTTTCTATTGCAACCGAGGGTTAGTCTTCTGTAGTTCAGTTAGTCCACATCTTTTACATACCTGTTTAATTCTTTGCACTTGCGTAGCTTTTTAGGATTAACAAACTGATTATTTTTGCATACATTTGTTGGCTACAAAAGTTGTCCTTATTTGTTGTCCAGTGCTATAGGGATTCAACATTGAGGCTACATTTGGTATTTGAAAGAAATAAGAACATAAAATGAAAGCAATCAGTGTTAGAGTTATATGCTAAACTGCTGCATGTTGAACCAGGTATTAATATTGGTCTTGTTGGATCTTCCTGGACTGCTGTTCTTCTCAACGTACACACTTCTTGTCCTCTTTTGGGCAGAGATATATCACCAGGCAAGTGCTCTTTTTTCTTGCACGGTATCCTTGATGCTGGTATTGGTTTCGTGTTATCTGAAGGCCAAGACATCAGTTTTACTAATTACTTAGATAAAGAACTTATGAATGGGGTCATTGTTCATAATCAATTAGGGTTGCTGACTTTATTTAATCACTATTACGAGCAGGCAAGAAGTTTACCAACAGATAAGCTCAGGATTGTTTATATTTCAGTCAATGCTGGAATGTACTTCGTACAGGTATGCTCCATCTTACCGCTTTTCATGTACTGCATATGTTGCATTCCCATATCATCTATTGGTCTATTTTTGGGTACTCCAGCTTAAGTGTTGGTTTGTAATATGTATTCTCCACTTTCTTTGCATGTTTCATCATGAGGTTGCTCTAGTGCTTGAGCTGTAACCACTACATGTTGTATCCCTCTAGCATTCTTTATATAAACATTACTAGCAGCTAATTAATTTCTAACTGAAAATCCTTAGGAATTCCATTTGCACACGCGTTTAAACAGATTCTTTGCCACTAGTGACTTGCCAACAAATTTTGGTTTGCTAATCTCCTTGATCTCATTTTACTTTGACCCTTGTACTTATTTGCTTCATCTTCCAAAAGAAGGTTGAGAGGGCAAGTTTTAAAACTGTTAAGATAATTTGGACTTCTACGTCAAATTTTACCAATTCTATGGCTAGATTACATTGAAAGGAAATGAGGATCATTCTGGTTTTCCTAATAAATATACAATTCTAGTGCTCTGCAAGCTGTCTGGGCCTTGGCAAATGCTTGTTTAAGAATCTACTATTGGAAGTAGTTCTTGCTTGCCTCCTTGATGGATGGAGAAGGTTATATTCAACTCTTTGCAGACAGATGTCAACTTAGATCCTGATAGTGTGGTTGAGGGTTCCTAGTTTAAAAACAGGACAGGGTGTGATTTAGTTGTTAGGACTTCAAAGATTTGATGTACCTTATGATAAATGCGGATTTCTCTTCAGATTTGCCTCTGGATATACCTCTGGTTTGATGACAACAGCGTTGTGGAGTTCATTGGAAAGATATTTATTGCAGGTAAGGACTGTTTTGAGTCCTGATAGTTTTTGGTCTCCTATTATCGTCTCTCATTTTTTCATGCACACTGAATTATATTGTACCTTTTTGTTCCAGCTGTTTCATTTGTGGCTGCACTAGGTTTCTTAGTCTATGGAGGAAGGTGAGCGTTCTGTATTATATAGTACTTTCAGCATCTTGAATATGTCCATTCCTTTCTGCTCTTATATTGCCATGGAATTGTATTGGTGGATGATTATAAACCATGCCTTCAGGTTATTTTTCATGCTGAGACGTTTCCCAATTGAATCTAAAGGGAGAAGGAAGAAACTTCATGAGGTTTGTGCCTTGCCTGTCCAAGTAGAACACCTGATTGCTAGACCTAGCTTGTGAAGAATTTCATGTCATATTTTTAGTTTGTAGTTTTCGTGTACATCGACTGTCAGGGTCATGGAGTACAAACGATAAAGATAAAGCCAAACAACAGTTCTTTTTAGACTAGTTCTACTGGCTAACAAATGGGTTCTAATTGCAGGTTGGATCTGTTACAGCCATATGTTTCACCTGCTTTCTCATAAGATGCTTTGTGGTAAGGCTTAATCTTAGTCTCTGGAATTTAGTCTTTTCAAAATATTCATCTGTATTGAGATATAATCTCAAAAGTATCAGTAGATTTACATCATTTCCATTCTTTCATCAGATGTATTAATTCTATCGTTTCAATGCAGGATGTGTTGTCTGCTGTCGATGAAGATGCAACACTTGATGTTTTGGATCATCCTATTTTGAATGTGATATACTACATGGTAGCCTACCAAGCTTTTTTACTTTCAAGCTGATTTTCTTGTCTTTTCAGCAACTTATTTGGTTTTTCCCCTTCAAAATTTTAACTATGTCCTCTGCAGCTGGTTGAGATCCTGCCCTCAGCCTTGGTCCTCTATATCTTGCGCAAATTGCCTCCCAAGAGGGTATCAGCTCAGTATCATCCAATACGTTAGCTCAGCTCAGTATCTACATTCTTTGTGGTATTTTTGGCCCCGTTATTATTCTTTATGGATTGGAGGTTTGATGCTAAGAAAAATGAGCAACATGAGGAAAGCCAGATAAAACAATCCAGATGTAGTATTCTGGTGCTGCCGGCATATTTTTTGTTTAGATGTATGTATATTACACAGCTCTCTGCAGCTTTGCCAAGGAAGACTGTTCAATTTAATTCCATGGTGATTTTGACAGTTACAGGTTCTCTGATCATGTTTCAAAAGGAAAATGTTCATGTAATTTAATGTCGTAGGTGATCTGTATGTTTTAGAGTTTTACATCATGGTGTGTTGATGATCTTCTATTTGCATCTTTTAGATCACAAGGTTTATTTGATAAGGTGACAAAAAGTGCATTCAAACATGATGTTCTAGCCATTGTCTTCATTGTTTTTAGAGTTTCACATCATAATGTGTTGAAGCTGCATGATATTTTTCAGTTCTCTGCTTAGCGTTGAGCCGCTTTGCCTGAAGGTTTTTCTGTTTTCCCATTAGAATGAAAACCAATACGAGAACTAATACATCATGTTAGATCCTTCTTTAAAATCTGATATGGTTTTGTTTGATAATGGTCCACAAACCCAAAGACAAATGCAGAGACTAGAGTGAAATGAGGACAGAAGAATTTGATGCATTTCAATTCAAGGAACTTGTGGATTGACATTGTTGCAAAATACATGCAACAAAAGCAAAACACCAAGGTAAACCAAATTTGCTAGCGGAATTGTGTAGTTTTCAAGGTAAGAAACTATGAAACACTAGAACTAAATCTTTTGTTTGTTTTTTTTTTGTTTTTGGTCTGAACTAGATCACCATCGAAAAATATGAAACACCAGATCAGAAAGACAGAAACAGCACTTTGATCGCATTGATGAGCTTTAAATTTTAACAAATGCACAAAAAGTAATTAGCATATCACTGTATATCTCTATATATTACAGAGCACAAAATCCATCCTAGAAGCCAGAGCAATGACTATTTCCACATAAATATCCCATAGCTAAGCCTTATCAACCCGTTTTTTCTGAAGGTTATATCAATCTTGGTGAATTTCCTCAACAGGTGGAGGCGCAAATCTCACATTTGCTGGCCGTGCCACCACAACAGCCTCATCTGCAAATAGCGTTTTGATAAATGAAGGAGTTCTCAAGGGCCGACGACCAGTCATTCGGGGGTAAACATCTTCTAGGAAATAATATGCATGACCAGCAATCATTCCCTGAAACAAAACCAATCAAAATGACTATCAAGGTCTAAAAATCTATAGAGTAACAAAAGCTAGTGTCTGGGATATTTTATCACAATAACATGATCGTGAACTTGTGACATGCCAACTGTTTTTCCGGTTTGAGATCACATACTCAAACAATTTGTTATCACCAACTTTTATAAAAGTAATAGAGCCAATCTAATTTAGCTGCTATCATGACTTGATGGACACCATCCACTAACTTATTACAACTATCAGTAACTATAAGTCAAAATGAAATGAAAATACAGCCTGGTAACTTAACGTCTGGGTTTGAGAGTTCTGCAAAAGGTTACGTTCATTCCCTAGAGATGATATATTGTGCATAACTGGTCAGTTAGCATCATAAGCCATTTGCACAAGATATATATGCAACAATACACATACTAAGTGTTAGGGACAGCAAGACAGTATTCCAGGTGACTATTAGAAGATCCTAAATTGAAATGTCAATACTAATGGAAATTCTTAATATAAATAACATACCAGGAGATCCACCCAAGCGCTGGTCCCGACAAGGACAGAGAAGCCTAGAAGAAACTGGAGCAATTATGAAAAACATTAGACTTGTGAAGGAGGAAATGATCATGATATATTAAAGCTACACTACTAACACTTCAATGGAAAAACAGAAATTAACAACACAAACATGTGACACTTAAGTATACTGACCCATGGTAGGTAGGCTGCTGTGAAGTTAAAGAGTCCCAAGAAACTCATGTGGATGAAAGGGTTCTGCTTGCTCCACACATAGACCTGTAAAGCAGGAAAGAAAAATGGCTCACTACAAAGCAACCAACTTGTGGAATCCATCACAGTCGGAACTCAAAGAAAAAGCGACTAACCATCATGAACGTCAGTGAGTTGCTGAGGAATATAATCTTAGCAAACGACTCTGACAAATAAGGTATCATTCCTCCAACCAAAACTATCCCAGTCAACACAGACGCACCGAACAAGAGCATGTAAAAGAAATCAGCTGTTCTCCCCCTGAACGAGTTCTCTTCCAGAAGCTTGCAGTACCGAGCAAGGAAGAACATGTGGAACAGAAAATCCAAGTCTGCCACATTGCCAAAACACCACCACGTTACAAAAACTAAACACACTAGCAACTAAATACAATACACAAACACTTCAGACACAAATAGTAACAATCACCTATCTTCCGAAAGTACAGGAAATTAGTGATGAGGCGCCATAGCTGATACTGCTTCACCACTAGTATAGGGTTCAAGTACAGATTATGAGGCGAGATTATCTGTAACATTCCACCATTAACAACCATAAGTCTCGAAGCTTCAATTGCATTAGTAAATCAAAAATTAAAGCTAACCCAATACAATTCATCCCATGATTAACCAAACCCAGCTCCCAGATTCTAACAAATCTCATTACCTAAGCAAATAATCCTGATTTAAATTCATGAAATTCTGAAGCTGAAGCAAAATCCAATTGAAATCGAGCAAAACCCAATTAAATAGACCCAAAGATTAAGAGAAAGATTGAAGCTTTGGATATACATACATCGAGGGAGCAACCGATGCTGGTGACGACAGCGGCGGTGAGATACCACCTGGTGATCACCGGCATCTGCTTGTACCATTCTTCAACTGCTTGCGCCATAATTGCAATTCAGTTTGAAAGATTTGGATGTGAATTGAAAACCTATAGGGTTTGGGAATTTTGGGTTTGCTTTTGTTGGAGAAACAAGAAGAAGAAGAAGACGGAGAATTTGAAGAGATGCCAAAACACAAATATGAGACGAATGGAGGACGGAATATGACAAACGGCGGACGAATGGGAAGGCGAGTGGGGAGCACGCACCAATAAGGTTGTTAATGCACTATTGGACCGGCAGATGGTGCTACATTTGGGCTCATTATCACATGGGCTAGTTTTTTTTTGGGCTTGTGTTGTTGAATAAAACAAAGTTTGAGAGGCCGGTGTGTATTGATTCAAAGTCAGTTGAGTGATAATTTTAGTAGCCTAAGAATAGAGAACCATATCTATTTCAAAAAAATAAAAAAAGAATAGAGAAAATGAGCTAGATAGAATGCAAGTCCATAAGTTTTAGGATCAGAAGATACCACTATTAATGTGGTGGTTCGAATGTCATTGGGGAAGTGACTGTATGACAGTTTGTCACGGATTGTCCTTACATAATCCAATTTCAGGACAATTATTACAATACGTTTTTAAGTTACTGAATCTTTTGATCAGAGACTCGATATTCGAGATTATACCTATCAATATGTGAGCCGGATAACACAAAACTCGATATAATCAGTTAGTTTGGCTATAATAGTTCCGAGTTTTTGAGTTTTATATCGCCAAATTTAAATTCATAATAGAGTTCAAGCTTAGTCCAAGTTCAAAAGTAACTGGTTTGGAAACATTTTATTGACTTTAATGATGAAAAACACAAAAAGAAAAGCCGTTAGGGTCGTTTTCGTAAACTCCTCCCTCCGATCGAGAGTGTTCGAAGCCTCTTAATCTCTATTGCCCGCTTCTATCCCTCATTTTCAAATTCAAAAACCAAAACCTCTCTCTCTCGCCTCTCATCAAATGGACGCCGCCGAACCGCCGCCGTCAAGTTACAAGCCCACCTCCACTCTCTTCAAAGACATCTCCAATTTCAAAACCCCAAAACGCCCCTTCCGAATCTCCGAATTCCAGTCCCCTTGCCCCCAATTCTTCACCGCCACCAAACAAACCCCCCGGACAAACTCGTCATTTCGCCGCCGCCCTCCGCCGTCCTCCACCCGCACCAACGCCGTCAGCAAACTCAAGGCCGTGGAGCTCGAGCAGTCACAGTCCTCGCGCAAGGTCCTAATCTGGAAGGAGCAGTCTCTGAAATCTCTCGCGAAATCTCTCACCGTCTGGCTCAATTTCCTCTTCGAAAACCCTAGATCCTGCGGCTGTAACTTTCCGGTCGATGAGGATCACGTCCAAACGCTCCGGAAGGGGAAGAGGGACAGCGGCTCCGGCGTCCAGGTCCGGGTCGACGCGGCGTGGAGGGATCCGAAGCGGCAGAGAGACTCGTCGTGGAGAGGTGAAGATTCCGAATGTGCGGTTGCGTTTTCGAGCTCTAAGTACTCGAAATTGCAGAGTTCTTTGAAGCTTTTGTGTAGTTTCGATGATTTGATTCTGCGAATGCGGTTTTATTTGAGCCTGGGGAGTTGCCAGGAGGTTTTCGACTCGATGATTCAAGTCGCCAAGGTTTTAGTTCCTGTGATTTCGTGCCAGTTTTGTTATGTGTGGTTTTGATTTAGTTCAGTGACTTGTTAAATTTGCTTTCTTGTCATGCAAACTAGTGTTAATGTGGATCTCATAACCGAAATTGATTGTTTTTGTTGCTTTTTTGGAAAGTTATAATGCTAGAAAATGATGTCCATTTGACATTTTTAGTTTAGACAGTTGAGACATGCATCTTTTGTTGTTGTATTTCGCAGAATATTGATGAAGGGAGGTTAAAGATGAAGGTGCATTGCCCTTTAGTGACTGATGTTGGACTGAGAAAGAAGGCCACTAAAGTACTTTTGAGTTATAACCCAATTTGGCTTCGAATTGGACTGTACATTATATTCGGAGGCGATTCTTTGTTGTCTGACCGAGATGTTAACTCTGATGAGGAAGTTGCGTTTTTGAAGATTATCATTGAGAAGCAACTGTTTGCACACACTGGTCTAGCAAAAGAGTATGCTTATAACAAAAAGGTTGAGGGTCTTTACCGACCGGGTTATTATGAAGCTTTGGGAAATGTCATATTGAAGAGGTTTCTGTTGCTTGTTATTATCCTGGATAGAGCTAAATCTCAGAGCTATCTTTCTCTTAAATATGGTCTTGATGGAGTGGATGGGGGTTCTCCTTTATTGTTTACATTACAGTCTAGTATCAAATCAAGTCAACAGGTGATCCATGGTAATTTCCAATCCACTCGTCTTCTAAGTTTTTGAGTAACTGGTTTATAAATGCGATTTAGGGTTGACTTCTCTCTTTTTGTTGTTCAAAACTAGATTTTCTCTCATCTGATATCATGCTTGGAGAAGGTAACATCTCAACGCATCTGGTGATTCTCGGATATAAAGTATCTCATCAGCAGGTAGGTGGTTAATTCTATGCATGCAACTACATTTGCATTTGTTTGGTCTGATGGAACTCAGAATCCTTTAAGCTCTGATGCCTCTTAACAATCAAGGTTGAGACTGCAAGTCAACTCGGCATTTAGTGTAAAGAATTATCTTCCCAATTTAGTAATAATTCATTTATGAAATTTGTCAATGTGCAGTCTCCGATCGTGGATTTTGACTTTCGAGTTACAGATTTGTTTGCTGATCTTCAAGATGGGTTGCGCCTCTGTAGAGCCATTCAACTTTTGCAGGATGACTCCTCTATCCTAATGGTTGTTATCTGATTCTTTAGTTTTTGAATGAATATGCTAGTTCAGTTTATATCTAGTAAAGTATTTTATGGTATTTAGTGATTTCAATGTTCCATTGCATGAACAGAAAATGGCTGTTCCATCAGATACACATAAAAAGCACCTGTCAAATTGTGGCACTGCCCTGCAGTATCTTAAGGAGGCTGGTGTTGTTTTACACGATGATGGATTTATGATTGTAGAAGATGATATTGCTAATGGGGACAAGGAACTTACCATTTCCTTGCTTTGGAATATGTTTGTTCATTTGCAGGTTCCTTCACTCTCTCTCTCTCTCTCCCAATTTTTTTTTTAAACTATTGCATTTGAAGGCTAATTAGGAGTTTTTTTTTTCTATACTTGCTAGTAACAGTCTTCATGTAAATTTGACAGCTACCTCTTCTGGTCAAGAAAACAACATTAGCTGATGAAATATGCAAAATCCGGGGAACTATGGTACGCCTCCATGGATGAAATCTTGTCTTGTTTATTTGGGGTTGTTATTATCTTCTTTCCTTTTTATTGCTCTTTATTTTGGATTTATTTCTCATTTACATGTTTTAGAGTTGGAAACTTGAAGTCACCCTTGACATTGTTCATTCCTTTTCAAATTCACAGGATAGCTTCATGGATGTTGATTCTCCTCCACTGGAAATGCTTTTAAGTTGGATTCAGGTATTACTGCTTTTGGGATAGATATTTAGCATATTCTTATCATTGGCATTGAATAAATTTGAATTTGCTAAGATGCATGCATGCTGCATCAGAGTAGACATGGATTATGAATGCCGATTTTGGGACTTTGGGGGTTATGGGATGATTGAGGGTCATTTGGGGCATCATAGCTAGTCACAGCGGAAAAGCATGAATTACACTGCTTGAAACTTGACAACCATCATTTTATGGGATTTTCAGGCCATTTGTGAAATTTATGATTGCAAGATCGACAGTTTTTCTTCATTGGTAGATGGAAAAGCCGTATGGTGCTTGCTGGATTATCACTTCCGTAAGCAACTTTGTTGTGCCTGGTCATCGAAGGTGCTCTATATTTTTTCTTCAGTTTTTATGAACATATATTTCTTGTTTAATTTTCTTCATAGCTGTCTGAATGTATGTGACAGGATCCTAATAAATCAAGTCACGAAGAATCAATCATGTTAGCCAGTGAATATTCAGATGCCGTACACAATTTCTTATTATCACAGAAATTGATGTCGCTATTGGGAAACTTTCCAGAGGTTTGTGCTAGTATCTTTGCTTCATTCTCATTCAACCGTTTAACTTCCTGTCTAGCTTTTGACTTGCCACATATAATTATTTGCATACTTGTAAGAAGAGTTCAAAATATTTTTGGAACTGAAGTTGAGGATTGTAACATATATCTTATGTTTTGTAAGTTGTAACACACAATCCTTCTTGGCCTTTTAAACAGGTTCTGCAAATAAGTGACATTCTTGAGTATAATGGCGTCCCTAATGATCGTAGTGCGGTGATCCTGTTGGTGTTCCTTTCATCTCAACTGATTGGGAAGAAAAACATGGTAATGCCTTATACATTCCTGTTTGATGATGCTTTATTGCTGTTCGTTCCCTATCCCCCGCCCCACTCTTCTAGCCCAGAGAAATGATAATTAGATGCTGTCATAGTATTCATGCTTAACATTGATTATCTCTTTTGCAGGATCAGATAAACTTTCATAAACTATTAGGCTGTGATTGTCAAAGTTCAGAGCGAATATGCTCTGTAAGACCTGAATCAACACAGATCCAAGAAGAAACATATGTTCAGCATACTGAAGGTATCTTCTTCTCTTTTCTCTTTTTCTTGTACTTTCTGTTTTTATAGGATAGTGTGTCCAGAATTTGTCCCTTTCCATATGTTACGTTAAGGAAATACTCTAAACATAATGTCTGTAAAGGTTAGTGGTACGTCAATCATACACATGGCCAGACATGTAATAATACATGAATGATAAATATTAACCTTTGATTTTTTTTGAGTGGTGGCTTGTTTAGAGCTATCTAAAGACAATATTCCAATAAGTGATAGAGCTAGCTAGAAATTTTATTCGTTTGTTGAAATGTAACCTAATGGTTGTATGCATATACAGGTTCTGTAAGAAACTTCAAGGCTATCCAGGCTTGGTGGCAAGATATGGCTGAAAAGAACCGTAAACTTCCAAAACCATCAGCTCCTACTTTACAGAACTTCTCTACAAACAAAGATGAAATTAACATTTCAAGGGGTAATTACTAATAAAAGACCTTTTTTTGCAATGATACAGTAATCATCTTCTTATTGTGGTTTCTTCTTATTAGCTCCCATATAGAAAGGAACATTCTTCTTTATATTCTATGATATATATAGCATTTTTTCTCTTCTTTTTAGTAGTTTAGATTATTACTCCTGTGGTTAAGTTTCATAACTTATACTTTTGACTTCACAATATCACGGAGGCACAATATTTTTGTTTTGTTTTGGTCTTTCATTCCCCCTTTTCTCTGAGACCAGACTCAATAATTATTCATCCTTTACCTATTTTCCTGTCTTTTCTATTAGGAGAAAATGTACTGGAAATACTCAATTTTCTATTATTGTTTTATATATGACCTAAAATCCATAAGTTTTGATCGGTATGTCATATTCTCTATTTGACTGAGGAATTCATATCTTATACTTCCAGTAAATGCTGTGAAAAGGATACGGTCAGTATTACTAATCCAACAAGCTGTAAGAAATTGGATGATGCGAAGACGTCAGGATAGAAGTATGCTGACTCATGATGCACACAGACATCAGGATAGAAGTATGTTGACTCATGATGCACACATTCATGATCTAGTAAATGCTGCTATTGTTGTCCAAAGATATACTCGTGGGTGGCTTGCAAGATCAAGATGCATTCATGGGGGCCCTCTGATTCAGAAATCCTTAAGCATGTTTCAGGAAAATGGTGCAAAAAGGATACCGTCAGTATTACTTAGCCAACAAGCTGCAAGAAATTGGATCATGCGAAGACATCAGGATAGAAGTATGATAACTGATGATGCACGTATCCACAATCAAGTAGATGCAGCTATTGTTGTTCAAAGATATACTCGTGGGTGGCTTGGAAGATCAAGATGTATTCACGGGGGCCCTCTCATTCATAAATCCTCAAGTATGTTTCAGGAAAATGGTGCAGTAGATGTTCGAACACGGGCAGCAGTTAAAATCCAACGTGCTTGGAATTATTATGTCTGTCACACTCTTCACAAAAAGCACATTGCTGCTATTAAAATACAAAGTCATTTTCGTAGTTGGCTATTGAGAAGGAGGTTTCACATTCAAAGGCAAGCAACAATAAAAGTCCAAAGTGCTTTGCGTATGTCAAAATGTTGGAAGGCTTATCAGCAATACAAAGTTGCAACTGTATCAGCCACTACCATTCAATCTTATGTTCGTGGATGGGCTGCCCGAAGAGAAGCTGACACACGTAGGCATCTCATCGTTACTATCCAAGTAAGTTGTTCTCTGTGTCTTTTCAGTATATAGGACTGAGGGTGACAATACCTCTCCCTGAGTTATTACCACTGCCAAACAAATGAGAGATAAGCTAAATTTTCTTTGCTATGTTCACTAGGGGAATGTTCTACCTGCAACTTATTTAGTCCCCTGAGATAATCTTCTGTGGGAATGTGATTCTTTTTTGAAAAATAAAATAAAATAATGGTGTGAATACCATAATAAAATAAAATTATGGTGTGATAATCTTCATGGGGGCCCTCTGATTCAGAAATCCTTAAGCATGTTTCAGGAAAATGGTGCAAAAAGGATACCGTCAGTATTACTTAG
Source organism: Fragaria x ananassa (assembly GCA_034370585.1). Lineage (NCBI taxonomy): Eukaryota > Viridiplantae > Streptophyta > Magnoliopsida > Rosales > Rosaceae > Fragaria > Fragaria x ananassa. The sequence continues at coordinate 1,042,336 of CP139764.1, read as the reverse complement.
CCAACAAGCTGCAAGAAATTGGATCATGCGAAGACATCAGGATAGAAGTATGATAACTGATGATGCACGTATCCACAATCAAGTAGATGCAGCTATTGTTGTTCAAAGATATACTCGTGGGTGGCTTGGAAGATCAAGATGTATTCACGGGGGCCCTCTCATTCATAAATCCTCAAGTATGTTTCAGGAAAATGGTGCAGTAGATGTTCGAACACGGGCAGCAGTTAAAATCCAACGTGCTTGGAATTATTATGTCTGTCACACTCTTCACAAAAAGCACATTGCTGCTATTAAAATACAAAGTCATTTTCGTAGTTGGCTATTGAGAAGGAGGTTTCACATTCAAAGGCAAGCAACAATAAAAGTCCAATGTGCTTTGCGTATGTCAAAATGTTGGAAGGCTTATCAGCAATACAAAGTTGCAACTGTATCAGCCACTACCATTCAATCTTATGTTCGTGGATGGGCTGCCCGAAGAGAAGCTGACACACGTAGGCATCTCATCGTTACTATCCAAGTAAGTTGTTCTCTGTGTCTTTTCAGTATATAGGACTGAGGGTGACAATACCTCTCCCTGAGTTATTACCACTGCCAAACAAATGAGAGATAAGCTAAATTTTCTTTGCTATGTTCACTAGGGGAATGTTCTACCTGCAACTTATTTAGTCCCCTGAGATAATCTTCTGTGGGAATGTGATTCTTTTTTGAAAAATAAAATAAAATAATGGTGTGAATACCATAATAAAATAAAATTATGGTGTGATAATCTTCATGGGGGCCCTCTGATTCAGAAATCCTTAAGCATGTTTCAGGAAAATGGTGCAAAAAGGATACCGTCAGTATTACTTAGCCAACAAGCTGCAAGAAATTGGATCATGCGAAGACATCAGGACAGAAGTATGATAACTGATGATGCACGTATCCACAATCAAGTAGATGCAGCTATTGTTGTTCAAAGATATACTCGTGGGTGGCTTGGAAGATCAAGATGTATTCACGGGGGCCCTCTCATTCATAAATCCTCAAGTATGTTTCAGGAAAATGGTGCAGTAGATGTTCGAACACGGGCAGCAGTTAAAATCCAACGTGCTTGGAATTATTATGTCTGTCACACTCTTCACAAAAAGCACATTGCTGCTATTAAAATACAAAGTCATTTTCGTAGTTGGCTATTGAGAAGGAGGTTTCACATTCAAAGGCAAGCAACAATAAAAGTCCAAAGTGCTTTGCGTATGTCAAAATGTTGGAAGGCTTATCAGCAATACAAAGTTGCAACTGTATCAACCACTACCATTCAATCTTATGTTCGTGGATGGGCTGCCCGAAGAGAAGCTGACACACGTAGGCATCTCATCGTTACTATCCAAGTAAGTTGTTCTCTGTGTCTTTTCAGTATATAGGACTGAGGGTGACAATACCTCTCCCTGAGTTATTACCACTGCCAAACAAATGAGAGAGATAAGCTAAATTTTCTTTGCTATGTTCACTAGGGGAATGTTCTACCTGCAACTTATTTAGTCCCCTGAGATAATCTTCTGTGGGAATGTGATTCTTTTTTGAAAAATAAAATAAAATTATGGTGTGAATATCATATCTGAGTTGGGTGCTTAAATGAATTCAGAGATACTGCCGTGGTTGGTTGAGAAGGAGGCATTTCTTACATCAAAGAAAAGCTGTAGTGAAGATCCAAAGCACTATTCGATGCTTGCTATACCGTCAGGTATTCCAACGTCATAGACACGCTGCAGTGGAAATTCAACAGATAGTCAGGGGGAAAATTTGTCGAAGTAATCTCTTAGGTATATTTGTGCAATTCTTTCTAATGGTTTTTACAAATGTAGTTTATCAAATTCTACGTCTGACAGTTGAGAGGTTTGGTTTGTTTCAATTCCATTGTAGTTATGGTTGTTTATGGCTTTTGTTTCAGGTTCTTCGTGTCTACACCCTGTCATCCCCCACGGTTGTCTTTCAGGGACCACGAGTGCCTTCTATAGTAGTTTCGAACTAAATATAGTGTTTTGCTCTGTGATGAAATTGCAAAGGTGGTGGAGGAGTGTCCTATCTTTAAAACTAAGAACAAAGTCTGCAGTACTTATTCAGTCTCGTATTCGAGAATGGTTAGCCAGGCAAAAGGCTTGTAGAGAGAGGCATTGTAGTGTTGTGATACAAGTAAGATACTATATATATGTTGCACCTTACAATGTTGAATCTTTACTGTTTCTTCGTGTTCTTAATTTTTATTTATTTTGTTGCAGTCACACTGGAGAGGTTACGAGGCACGAAAAAAAGAGTCAAGGGAACAGCTCAAGGATATACGCTTGAGAGTGCAGAAGTCTTCTACTAGTGTGGACGATAGCATGCGTATTATCAACAGACTTGTTGCTGCACTTTCAGAACTACTAAGAATGAAAAGTCTCAGCAACATTCTTCATACTTGTGCCACTTTGGGTAAGTATTAATGATTGTACATAGAACTCCATTTCATAATCTTAATCACGTGTGTGTGTGTATATATATGTGATGCAACAACCTCATATATGTGGTTTTACAACTTTCTGCCTTGTACTAGGAGTTGCACTATTTTATTTCTTTTATCTTCCTGCAAATGAAGTAAGCATTCTTTATGCAGGTAGTTTAGTGCCTTTACTGAAAAGTCAAACCATGCTTCAGAAAATAGTTCTAAACCATACATGCATTTGGGAAAGCCCCCCAAATCCTTAAATGGTTTAGTGTCATTGTGATGCTCTCATTGATAGGTTACATTCAGTTAACTGATACAGAATCAGGGATGTTAACCATTGTTCTGTTTCTATGTACTTACATTATGATTGTACTTATAGATATGGCTACAAGGTATTCTCAGAAATGTTGTGAAAGACTCGTGGATGCTGGAGCTATCAAGACCTTGCTGAAGCTTATTCACTCAGGCAGCCGAAGCATACCTGATCAGGAGGTTCTAAAGCATGCACTGTCAACTCTAAGAAACCTTGCTCGCTATCCACACTTGGTTGAAGTACTAACTGACTGTGAGGGGTCTGTAGAAACTATTCTTTGGGAGTTGCTGAGGTTTGTATGCCATTTATCCCAAAATTGAATGTGAGGGAATTCTTCACATCTCTGAATTAACAGCTAATGTGTTATATGTTCAGGAACAAGGAGGAAGGTTACTTCATTGCATCTGAACTTCTGAAGAAGATATGTTCTAGTCCTAAAGGTGCTGAAGCTGTACGCAAGTCACCTGCCCATTTAAAGAGACTGCGCAGTCTTGTGGAGGAACTTAGTAGGAAATCATGCAACGAGAAGAGGTCAGATACATCAAAGACTCTTTTCTCCTTTTCACTTGTTCTTATTCTCAAAAATAGAGACGTTACTCATATGATCTGTGTCATTATCCGCTAAGGTTAGCATAATCACCACTATCTGAAATTCTCAATGCAGGAATGCTCGACTCCCAAATGCTCGACTCCATACAGAAAGGAGACTGAAGGAGGCTGCTGTGATTCTGAAAATGGCAACAGAAAACTAGCCTCTGAACTTGCAGCATTGTCTAACAACCTTGTTTAGCCTAGCTAGGTTTGTTTGTTTGTGTTTTTGCCATTGAATTTACAAGTTCAATGGGAAGGACAAGGATTCTGAATGACATTGACGGATGGTAAAAAGCTGCGGAGGTAACGACTAATGACTAGGCAGTAATTAGTAACTGGTTAATGCAGGAAGTAGTGAAATGAACTGGTGCAGATTGCCGATCTTTTTTCATGCTTGTCTATATCACTCTCTATCACATGACTTGGTTGAACTGGTAAAGCGAAAACGACACTGATCTGTTTCCGGTCCCCATGTGACTGCTGCCCACAATTTATCTTCTTGATTTCAGAAAAAAAAAAAAATCTAGCACAAGTATTGAAGAACCAAACCACATGAATGGTCATTTCTCACATCTTGTGGATTTTGCACAAGTTACTAAAATCTGGAATCCCGGATAAGATATCTTTGCTTTGGTGAACGGTACTTGGAAATATTAAGAGAGAAAAACCCCAAAATAGTATCTGAACTATTACTAATAATGTTCCGAGACTTATAATAATAGGGACGTGAAATTCACATTTCAAATTAAAATCTAAACATTTTTTCTCCTTTTATGGTAACTTAAATTTTGTTTTTTAGTGACTTAAACTTTGTCTGTTTGTGAATGTGTTAACCTAGAAATGAAAAGGAGTGTGTGAATTTCAATTTGGGGTGTGAATGTGTTAACCTAGAAAGAAAAAATGGTACGTGAATTTCAATTTAAGATGTGTGAATTTCACAACCCTAATAATATTGACAGATATTTTAGTTGCTTCATAGACATACAAAATTTCTTCACTTGTTAAGATGTATTTTAGTTGTTTCAGAGATGTTTAAACTTTAGATGTTCAATTATAGAATGGAAGATTGTCGCAGAAAAGTAAAAAAAATGGAAGAAGTATCAGAATATCAGATAATGCAGTCCCTATTGAATAATTTGAGAAAAATAGCTTGGAACGTCTGTGCATAAAGGAGTCCAACAACTAAATCTTAGCATCTAATTAATCATGATAGGAAATAGCTAGTTTGAATCTTTGAGTTATGAAAATCAAGCAGCTCCTGCAAGAACTTCAAGCTTTTTGGCATGTCAGCTGGTTCAATGAAGAAACTCCTCCTCAACGACCTTGGCACTGTGATTGTCAAGATTCCATCTTCATATCCAGCTGAGATTCTCTCGATGTCGACCTGACTTGGAAGCCGAAACTTCCTCATGAAGGTCCTCCTAGCCTCTGTGGAAGACTCATCACCATCACCACCATCATCAAATCTCTGTGTTCTGATTATCAGGTATATTGAGTCCTCGACTTCCACCTTTATCTCCTCCTTCCTCACACCTATACACAAAGGTTCATCCCAAGAGTAACATGAGAACAAACACATAAAAGAAAGATAGATTGATCACAAGAAATAAAAGGTGTTAAATTCTTACCAGGGAGATCAGCTGAGAAAATGTGAGTTTCTGGGGTTTCAGTCCAGTGCACATAGTTTTCTGGGGCTAAGTGATATGGATAAACAGGATAGAGGGGAAGACATACTGGTAAAGCTGAAAGTTTTGGTTTGGTAGCACCATGGCTTATAACAGAAGAGGAAGTAAATTTGCAGGGTACACGCTAAGGGCTGCAGTCCAATAGTGGGGGATAATGAGGTACCTTAATAGAGAGAGAAAGTGGAAGGTGGTTGGTCCTGAAGGTTGGAATGGCTTTTATATAGCTCAGAGTGGGACAATTAGGGTTTAAGAAATTGATTTGGGAATTCAGACTTTGACAGCAATACCCTTCTATCTTGGGGGTTGAATCACAGTTTCTAAATTTTGTGGTTCTGAAATGGCATCTCTGCCATGGGTTGGCACAATTAGTAGGTGCATGGTAGGCCTCAAGTTTCTGAGGAAGACTGATGTGAAGAACTTTTAAGGATGAATTGCCAGAGCAACTATATCTATTTATGGTGTACCTAATCAAGGGATCATGTATTTAACAAGCAGATCTGGCTTAGAATGTTGACCCCTTATATAGGTTGAAGCTAAAAATTGCTCCTGGAGATCATAAGAATGCTTTTCATACAAGTAAAACCAGTACATTAGTACATCACTATCTCTACAGCAAATTTTGATACAAGTAGGCTGAGAAGAACTAATCAAAAACCATTATGACATGAAGAACAAATATATAGACTTCATAATGGAGATAGGCATTATTTACCCCATATTCCTCAGGAGCAGATATTGCCAATTTGCCATCACCAGAAAGTCATAGGAGTACTAAGCACAATGATCAGAAAAAGGTCGAACTTGAGTCTTCAAATTTCGTGGCAGCACCCAACTCATGTATTTACCCCGAGCACAAAACCATTGCTGTAACAAGGTAGATTGCTAGAAGGCCCCTGATGTTTCACTGGTGAGCGGAAAGGGTTTGGTGTCACAGGATGTGTGATATGGAGTCCAGCACTTCGTAGAACCTGTTTAGCGTAATTACAAGATATTTCAGATTGGTCTGTGAAGAAGGCTGGGACGCCCATGGACTTGATTAAATTAAGAGCTCCACCCCAACTTGAATAGTCCTCCAATCCACAGTTCAGTGCAACAATAGCATGGGGTGAAGGGAGGTAGGTGGCTTCCTCCTGATAAACACCCCTAATGAGATTCACTCTCACCCTGCTGCCTATTCCTGAAGTTGTCCCTGACATATTTGTTGGAACTTCAGGACCAACCATTACAATTTGTATATTACCCAATCCATTGAGCAAATGACCAACTTCGGCAAATGCTGGCATCCAATCCAACTCTCCCTCTGGCCCTATGTAGTGCACAATCACCTCTTTTCCTTTCAGTAGCCAGTTCTTTGAACTGATGTTGAGCATCGTCAATATGTAATATACTGTCAATGGGTGGGAGAGGATGTCAGCAACTGGGCTTGACAATGGCAGTGACCGAAGATTATAGTACTCAGACCAACCGGAGAGGAGGATCGGACTTGACATATGATGATGAAAAGATGAATCACGTGGAAACTCTTCATCATCAAGACCTCCCCAAGAATCCCAGAGTCCACCTTTAACAGGAAGAAGACCAAAAGGGCAGTGCTGCACTTTCTCCTCCACATGCCCTTTTGATGGATGCCCAATGATTCAAGCCATTTACAAGGATGGTCTGCAGCAGATGGAAACATGAAGATATTCATTGCCAGCTCTTCTTCCCTTTCCATCATTGCCTTGTAAAGACCACACATGATCTTATGTGTTTCCTTCAAATGCTGCTTTTGGCAGACAGAACTGCAGTAGATCACAGCACGACACCGTCCACAACAAAGAGTCTGATCACTATGGATTTCTTTCTCGCATGCTGCACACTGCCTTATGCTGCCATTTGAATACACTCTTAAATCAAGAAAAGTCTCCTCCTTTGATGGTTCTGCATACTTTGTTGGGGTTGAGGACCTTGAGGTAGCCGTCAAACTAGCCTTTTCCTCATATGCCTGGCCAGGTGGGTGTGAGATTGTAACCGCAACAAGATCAAAACCATTGGACATTTCTTGCGGCCACTGGACATCAACTGTCTCGATAAACGGTTCATAGTACATCAACCTCGACCACTTTGGACCTCCTTCTTTGTCAGCCTGCATGCAACGGGTGCACGAGAGCTATGGCCTGCATGAATGCATACACAAATTTAAGCTCTTCAAGAGTTGCATTCCTGAACTTAAGAGTTCCTGACGAAGTGCAGCGAACAACATCAACAACAGGGAAGCGATCATTCCCCGAAACTTCCAGTGATAGAGTCTTGATCATTTTCCGATTTGAAGGAAACATCACTGAGTCATGTTCAAACGTGACCCTCAACAGCTCCACATTTGGAACCTCTATTGTTTCCCTTGAGCCTGTCATCCTCTTAGCATCATTCTGCGACCGAAACATGTGAAATCCAATATCCCCTCCATCCCCTCCAACAAACTGAACACATGGGAAAAGCTGTTTCTTTCCAGACCAATCTGTATCCTTCCCAACCCGGACACCAAACAGATGAGCCAGACACAATCTTTTCCACGGATCAGTCCTATATAGAGCTGCTGCAGCTCTAATGGACTAGATAATATTTGGAGCAATGCCTTCCACATTCATAAGGCATGTCCCGGATCCGGGACCAAGCCCTGGACCGGTCCCGAATTGCTCCTGGAACCTATCAAACAAGTTCTTCAAATGCAAATCCATTTACACCCCAATACAAGATCCAACTCAGTTCCTCGATAAACACCAGCAACCCACTACAGAATCCGAATCCAAGAACTCTACTTCACCATGAATTTCTCAAAATGCTAGAATATACACCCCCACAAATTATATTCATCCACTCTCAATTGCTTCCTAATTCAAAAACACAGAAAGCTCTAAGCTTTACTAGACAGTTCAATCATAAGCAACAGTCTTTTTCAAACCCAGTAAAAAAAAAGCACCAGTTCATTTCACTTCAAGACCAACTAGATCAAATACACAATGCACTTAATGAACATAAAGGTCAGTACCCATACCAGTTTTGGAAGCTTGACTACAGAGACCAGAGTGAGATCCCCAAGCATTGTACACTGGTTTTGCTGCAACTCGAAACCAAGCTCTTAAGTCGCATGCCGTCAAAAATTTGGGCTTCTGTGATTTTTTAAGGTGGACCCACAACCTTCCTGAGACCAACCCAATAGGAAACCGCCTAACCAGCCCAAATGGCCGCCTAGCGCGCTGAAAGTCAACGACACATAAAATTGGGCCCTAACGAGTTTGTAAAAGGTGGGACCCACAACCTTCCTGGGCCCAGACCATTACGAACCGCCTAGCCAGCCCAATTCCCGCCTAGCCCGCTGAAAGTCAAAAGACTCAACGCGAATCATAAATTGGGCCCTTACGAGTTTGTAAAAGGTGGGACCCACAATCTTCCTGGGCCCAGCATAACACGAAACCGACTAGGCAGCCCAAATGTCCGCTCAAGGCCCAATACCAGTCCAAATTTGACACGAAACCCGATTACGTGCCTTGTTTCCAAAATCCCCAATCTTTAAAATCTCTCTGTTTTCTCACTCGCCACATTCTTCTATCTTCTCTCTCTCTATATTAGGGTTTTCTTTCTCTCTCTCTCTCTCTCTCTCTCGAACCCTAGATTCGCCGTCGTCGTCATCATGATGCAACCAGGCTCCGGCGTGGCTCCGTCGGCAATGGTCCAGCAGTACGGCCAGCAGCAGCCGCCCCCCGCCGCCCAGCCCTACATGATGATGCCGCCGCCGCCGCTCCCCACCGTGCAGCCTCCTCCGGCGATGTGGGCCCCTCAGTCGCACGTGGCCCCACCTCCACCTCAGGCCCAGCCCGCCAGCGCCGACGAGGTCCGCACTCTCTGGATCGGCGACTTGCAGTACTGGATGGAAGAGACCTATCTTTTCAATATCTTCGCCAGCACCGGCGAGGTTTGATTCTTATTCTTCTTTTGCTTCAATTTCGTTCAAAGATTCCATTTTTATGTGCTTGTTTAGATCTGTGGTGGTTTTGCTTTGTAATGTTGAACCTAAAGCTGTAATTTTTTTGGTTCGAAGTTTAGGAATTGGTGTTTGTATTTGTTATATGAGCTGGGTTTGTTGATTTGTTGATGTTTCGGAGTGTCTGTGGGTTCGATTTTGTGGTTGGGATGACAATGAATCAGTGATGAGTTGTAGAGTGTAATGTATTATACTTCAGCAAGTTTGTAATCCGAATTGTGTTTGAATTGCCGTTCTTTTTTCTTGATTTTGCTCATTGTGTGTATTGACTAGAATGTTTGTTAAGTGTCGTGTGTGTTGGTTTGATCTATGGAAGTATAGTGTTGGTATTTATATTTATAAATCGTTAGTTAGTTAAGTGTTTGTGTTATCTGCTTTTTCAGGTTGTTAATGTGAAAGTTATCCGCAATAAGCAAACTAATCAATCCGAGGGCTACGGGTTTATTGAGTTTGTTAATAGAGCTGCGGCAGAAAGAGTGCTTCAGACTTACAATGGTACTCCTATGCCAAATTGTGGTCAGCCTTTCAGATTGAACTGGGCATCTGCAGGGGAGAAGCGTTCTGATGATACACCTGATTATACAATATTTGTTGGGGACTTGGCTGTGGATGTGACAGATTATATGCTACAAGAGTTATTTAAGGCCCTTTATCCATCTTGCAAGGGAGCTAAGGTTGTTATTGACAGACTTACTGGCCGCACCAAGGGATATGGGTTTGTTAAGTTTGGAGATGAGAGTGAACAGTTGCGTGCAATGACTGAGATGAATGGAGTTGTTTGCTCTTCAAGAGCTATGCGAATTGGGCCAGCTGCAAACAAAAATGCTGGGGGCAATCAGCAATATTCAAAAGGTATGTATGATATAGTTGTGGTGTTTTTAAATTCATTGCCGTGGTTGTCTGCAAAGTGCCAACTTCTTGTTTGTTGCTTCTTTCTCTTCCCTGCTTTCTTTCGTCTTTTGTTTCTATCTTTTCCCCCATTATGCGCTTATAATTTGGTCATGTCATGGTTGCATGTTCCTTTATTGTATGATATCCAGGCTCCCAAACATTACTTTTTAGTTATCCAAGGCTTCTTCCTTTCAGCTAGAGATGAGAAGTAATTTTCAAGACATGTATTTCCTTTAATTTCTCTAGAAAATCTGGCAACTTAAATGATAATAAAACTTGAGAACTTATAGAACTCCTGTTGTCTCAAAGCAGGGGGTCAAGAGGCTATCCCATCTAAGGGCGTGCCACTGATTACAGCTGAAAGTGTTACCCCTTAAGTGCGTGGCCTCACTTAGGTCAGTTTCAAATTTAATGTATTGGCCTTTATTCTCATGTGGCATATGCTATGCTACATTATGGATTTTTTGTTGGTTGAACTTTCTTGTGAAGTTACGCTGTGTCCTGTTCTTGTTCCACCTTAGATTAAATAAAATCTCCTGTTGTCAAGGTGACTGAGTTTACTCTTCTTTTTTTTTCCTTACGCACGGATCCATGCTGTCTTTATTATACCCTCTGTTGTTATGTATGAGTGCATGCTTGAAGTATCTTGCCTGGAATTGTATTTGTAGGCTGGTTTTCATGTCGATATTTTTACTTTGTACTGGTATTGCACTAGGTTTTACCCAGTTATCTAAAGTTAGATTGTTTTTCTAGAACCAATTTGTATGTTGTCTCTTGTTGTTCACTAAGCCCACGCCGTATCTTGTTGTTAAGTAATTCTAGCTGGAACTGAAGCCTTGTCCTTCATGATATTTTTTTGCCACATATCCGCCGCATACATGCATGATTCATATCAAGACTTTAAACTACTTTTGCTCCTCAAGTACTCCTAAGCGGTACAGTGTGGATTAGTTTGAAGCATTATCAACTTGTACGAATGTGTGCCATACTTGTCTGACTATTGCATAAGATATTTTAAGAAAACTGCTGGTCACTTCATGGGATATATAACTTGTTTGTTTTATTAATATGGTAGAGCATCCATGGGTATCAGTTTGTTATTTGAAATTTACTTTTTTCAACATGCAGCTTCATATCAGGGTTCTCCAGGTGCAAAGAATGAGACCGATCCCAATAACACAACTGTGGGTACTTAATTACTTTTTTCAGAAACTTCTCTTTCCGCAACATTTTGTGACTCGATGATTTTTCTGCAGATATTTGTTGGGAATCTGGATGCTAATGTTACCGATGACCATTTGAGGACAGTTTTTAGCCAGTATGGTGAGCTAGTACATGTTAAGATACCAGCAGGAAAGCGATGCGGGTTTGTTCAATTTGCAGACAGGTAGGCTGATTGGCTTGTCAACTCTATTTTTTTTTCCTGGTCTCATGATCTTGCTGGTGATTTGTCTCTTTCATATGGTTTGGATTTGAATATCAGACAATCTGACTATCCTGTTCTGTTTTCTTTTTAATACATTAGGAGTCGTGCTGAAGAGGCTTTGCAAGGATTAAACAATTCCCCAATTGGTGGACAAAATATCCGACTTTCTTGGGGTCGCAGTCCTTCGAACAAGCAGCAGGTGCTTTGCTTTAACATAGTAACTTAATGGAAGTCGCAGACATTACTGACCCTAACTGATATGTATCTGGTTTTTTTTTTGTTCCAGGCTCAGGCAGATCCTAACCAATGGAATGCTGGCTATTATGGATATGCACCAACCCCCGAGGGATATGGATATCCTCAAGTGTCCCAAGACCCTAACATGTACTATGGAGGATACCCTGCTGGATACGGGAATTACCAGCAGTCGCAGCAGCAGCAACAGCAGCAACAGCAGCAGCAAGTTGGTTATAGCTGAGTGTTGTGTTGAGCTTTTTCTGCCTTCGACTCTAGAGACTTGAAATAATATTAAGATAATGGTTGAGATATTATTTTCTGTTTTATGAGAAGTACTTTATCGGAAGTAATCTTGTATCACAAAGTTTTTAACAATTCAAGGAAAGCCTTCTCGGATATTTCTGCTTGGTAGTGTGGCTTGATGGAAAATGTGGTATGCTTAGCAATGTTTGAATTCAAATGTTTCATTTATATCAAAGTCTTTGAGCTTTTTATTTGTAGGAGGATGCCTGTCTTTCACCAATATGTTATCAAACATGTTATCAAACCAAACCTTCACAACAACCCTAACTCGACCTTTATCCGCAAAAAGTGTTTGTGAAGATGGTGGACTAGCAGTAAAAGAGAAAGTTGAGTGAAGTAGGGCAGAGAGACCTGGGTACAATAATAGAAGAGAACAAACGCGTTAACATGAAGAAATCTCAATTATAGAGAAGCATCCAAAGGCTCACATTCCGCTTTGGCAACACCAGCCAGTGAGACTGGTATATTATCCTACTCACTTGGCTTTCCTCCTCTTATTTCACTGAAAACTTTTTCAACTTCCCCCTAGACAGAGAGCACTTCAGATTCAACTATATCCAAGGTGCTGCTGGTGTTTCTCTTGGTACGTTTTTAACCTCTAAATAAGTCATAATGAGGTCTTCAAGTACAGGGCAGCGAGAACAAAGAAGAAAGACTTTCAATTTCCATGGGTTCATCTTGCTTCAATATGAAGGACCTTGAGACTTGGGAGATACTCGGATCATGTCATCTCTATGGTGTTATATTCATCTTTTTTTATGTAATTTTGAGGTTGTTTCAATTTCTTAGATGTCGTTCGTATTTAGTTGTTTAGTTATATTGCTTGTATGATATTCGAATTATTCATGTTTAACATTTTAGTAGTAATGATTTTTGATTAATGGAACCAGTTTTTCTTGTCTAAAAATAAAAAAGTAGGAACAGAGATTTAAAGTATATGGCCCAAACCAATTCCAGAACTGGTATCCTATATAAACCTCCTTTATCCTCCACATATCGATTTCGGAATTTTCAGATCGACCTAACAGACGCAGGCGTCATGAGCACCGCCGTCATCTGTCCGGAGAAGCGAAATGTTCTCGGCCTGGGTCAGTCCCCGGAGCAACCGCTGGAGAAGCGTGCGAAGCTTGATGATCCACAACCGGCAGATACTGGTATGATTTATGTTCCAGGGTTTGTGATAGTACTAAAAATTTCTGAAATCCCTGTGGAATTATCTATCATATAATCGAATTGGATGTTCGTAGAATCAATTTGCTATAGTTGGATTGTATTGTTTTCTAGAAATTAAAATTGGTTGGTAAATCGGATGTCATACGTATAGCATACCCAAAAAGGGTTTTGTGCAGCACTGATAGAATTATATTTATAGAATATTAATCTATGTCAATTTTTGTTACATCAATTCCTTTGTCCAAACAACTCATGCATGATTTACATATAGATAGCCAATAGAAAATAGTATGTAATTTTCCAACGAGTTCCATAGGTCTTCTATACTTTGATATTTTGGGTCTTTCTCTGTGACAAAATCTCTTGTTATCACTTGCATTTTGTTATTGACCTAGCTACAGAAGGAGCAAAGTCTGGGGAAGGCTCTTCAACTCATCGAAAAGTGTTATCCCTTACTGTGAGATCTGTCATGTCCATGTTGGTCACAAATACTGGGATTGCCCAAACAAATCAAAGGGAATGGGAGTGGGTCGTCGTCTTTATTGAGCACCGCTGTGATGAAATGGTCAAGCATTGTGTCGTATGTGGGAATATGGGTAATTATTGGGCTGATGACTGCCCCTATTGGACTGAAGAACCTCCTACAAATGAATACTGGTCAGGTGGCCTTGCTTTTGTTCCGTTTTAGAAGACCACAGGAATCCTGCTGGCTGGAAATTAATCTAATGTGTTGTAAGGGGAAGTTTGATTATTAAGTAGGAATAACTTGAACTCTGTGTTGTTGGTGAAAGACCAATGTATGTGTTCTTCTGGGGAACGGCTGCTGTGTACGCAGTATTTCCAGTACTGCAGCTGTCGTTTGAATTTGTTAAGTGGTGAAATTCTTTTTCATAACAAGCACGCGCCAAGCGCGCGTCTTGAGTGGAGGGAGACTAGTTCGCGGAAGGAGAATTTCGTGGAGGGAGAATCGTGAAAAAAAATAGTCCTTGTGGTTTGAAGTCGACATCTGTTTAGTACTTATGGTTTTATTTTAATCTGAATAGTCCTTAAAATCACGATTTTTCATTTAAATAGTTCTTATGGTTTTATTTTAATCTGAATAGTCCTTAAAATCATGATTTTTTATCCAAATAGTCTTTATAGAAAATTTCACAGAAGTCCATTTTTCAACATTTTATCCTTTATAAGTCCACCATGATATTTTTGTTCATACCGGTCCACTTTTTCGGTCCAAGCCCATCAATTTATTTTTTGTTCTACCTAAAATACCCTCTCCTCACTCATTTTACCAATCCAGTTTCTCTCTCGTTCTTTTTTTTTTGTCAAAGTTTCTCTCTCGTTCATTCTCTCTTTCTCTCTCTTTCTCTCGCTTCTCTCTCTCCGCTCTCTCTCCATTCTTCGATGGCCGATGCCGCCGCCACAACGAAGACGACCGACGTGGCGCTCCTCGACGACGACCGTTGCTGCGCTCCTCGACGACACGGCCTGGATTCCGAATCGAGAAGGCAGATCCGGTCGGCGTCAAAGGATAAGGTGTTGAGTATGAGGTCGTGGAGGAGCGAGGAGAGTGGAGCAGAGCTTGTTTCCGACGATCTCCAGCGACGCCATCACCTATTCACCTAACTCAGAGGTCACTGATTGAGAAATACCAGATCTAGTCGACGACTTGTAGATCTCCGGAGCTCCGATTGGAGGTGACTGTTCTGATTACATGATAGTGTAATTTGGCCAGAGTTTCTTTCCTTGGTTTTGAGAAAAAGTAAACAAAAAGTTTGCTGGTGGTAATAGTTTTTATGTTCGTCGAAAACCTCACAGTAGTAGCTTTTGTAGGCGGTGGTAGTAGCTTTTGTAGGCGGTGGTAGTAGCTTTTGTGGCTGGTGGTAGTAGCTTTTGTGGCTGGTGGTAGTAGCTTTTGTGTTCGTCGAAAACCTCATAGTAATAGCTTTTGTAGGTGGTGGTAGTAGCTTTTGTAGCTGGTGGTAGTAGTTTTTCTATTCGTCAGAAACCTCACAGTAGTAGCTTTTGTAGGCGGTGGTAGTAGCTTTTATAGCTGGTAGTAGTAGCTTTTGTAGCTGGTGGTAGTAGCTTTTGTCGCTGGTGGTAGTAGTTTTTGTGTTCGTCGAAAACCTCACAGTAGTAGCTTTTGTAGGCGGTGGTAGTAGCTTTTGTAGCTTGTGGTAGTAGTACTTTTTGTGGCTGGTGGTAGTAGCTTTTGTTTTCATCAGAAACCTCACAGTAGTAGCTTT
Source organism: Fragaria x ananassa (assembly GCA_034370585.1). Lineage (NCBI taxonomy): Eukaryota > Viridiplantae > Streptophyta > Magnoliopsida > Rosales > Rosaceae > Fragaria > Fragaria x ananassa. The sequence goes on along the minus strand of CP139764.1, from coordinate 1,026,989 downwards.
TGTAGGCGGTGGTAGTAGCTTTTATAGCTGGTGGTAGTAGCTTTTTTAGCTTGTAGTAGTAATTTTTGTCATCGTCGGAGGTCGGCCGGAAACTTCGCCGGAGGTCGGCCGGAAACCTCGCCGGAGGTCAGCTGGAAATCTCGCCGGAGGTCGGCCGGAAATCTCGCCGGAGGTCGGCCGGAAACTTTTGTAGTAGCTTTTGTAGGCGGTGATAGTAGCTTTTATAGCTGGTGGTAGTAGCTTTTTTAGCTTGTAGTAGTAATTTTTGTCATCGTCGGAGGTCGGCCGGAAACCTCGCCGGAGGTCAGTCGGAAATCTCACCGGAGGTCGGCCGGAAACTTCGCCGGAGGTCGGCCGGAAACCTCGCCGGAGGTCAGTCGGAAATCTCACCGGAGGTCGGCCGGAAACCTCGCCGGAGGTCAGCTGGAAATCTCGCCGGACACTGTTCCGAAATGAGAGTGATTGTTGACTTTTTATACTAGTGGCATTCTTGTAAATATAAAAGAGAAAATCTAATTTTTTTTGTTGGATGGCAGTCTGTAATTATGTTGAACTTTAATACTTAATACAAAACTTTATTTAGACTTGGGTGGACTTATGTGGGTAAAAATGTTAGGGTGGATCTATGTAGGAAAAAATGTCTCAAAGTGGACTTATATGTAATTGGCCCATAGTCTTTATGGTTTTATTTTAACTAAGAAAATAAATCGGAATGACTATTTGGATGAAAAATCATGACTTTAAAGACTATTCAGATTAAAATAAAACCATAAGGACTATTTGGATGAAAAATTATGACTTTAAAGACAATTCAGATTAAAATAAAACCACAGGGACTAAACAGATGTTGACTTCAAACCACAAGAACTAAACAAATTTTAATTCAAAAATAAACTTATTAATAAACACAGAGCTCAAGCTAACAAAAGAAAATGTTGTGTGCTGTCACTGGAAATGAAAAAATACATACCCATGGATCATAAGTTGATTGGCATATGGAGATCTAGTGCCAAATGATGCGAACATATGGATTTGCTCGTTTTTTACTTTCTTCTCCACAATATAAACTCGAAAAATCTGCAAACCCTGTAACCACACAAGTTATGAGCCAAAATCAAGAAATGATGGATCTATTCACACCTCTCAGATTGCCATATAGACCTCTTAATTTTTTGGTAATTTGAAAAACCTTGTTTTACCCTTTATAAAGAAAATAGAATAAAAATAAAAACATAAAAACAGTGAGTCCCATTATTGAGAGAGAGAGAGAGAGAGATATAGAGACAAAATGAAGAAAACCATGATAAAATGAAGAAAACCATGATAACGACTCTACATGTAACTACTAATAAATCTATAGTAATCTCTTTTCAATAGTACACTTTGATTGACGAATTTTCATTGTATAGAAAAATCAGATATCTCCTGTACGCATGAAAACAAGAAACGAATTGAAAACCAAATATCCAAAGCAAGACGATTTAACCTTTTGTTTTCCAGTCATCGCCTCTTTCAATAGCTCTCTCGTTCGACTCTCTGGAATCGACAATAACTTCGATGATATATCTATTAAAGGACGCCACTGCAGTTGTCCCCTTGATTTGTGCTGACAGGTGTACCAACATTCCATCCACCATAATCTCCCTAATCCAAGTTCAGAAACAACAGCATTGAATATATGTGAGATTTCAAAACTTTTGCATTAGAAAGTTGATATATATAGAGCACGGAGCCCAATGTTGATGCAAATAGAGCCTTATGAATCGTGAAGAGACATACTCTCAATCGAGTCTTGAGGAAGACTTGTGGCGGTGCCGCCGTGGCTCTGCCGCTGAGCAGAGAAAACCGAGGAGAGGATTGAATAGAACAACAGTACCGTAGGGTTTAGCAAGGGTTTAAACGACGTCGTTCCATAATAAAAAGACTTTTGTTTTTACTCTTTTTATTGCGTTGGAATAAAATTCTTTTCTTATTCCCGCGTCTGCCTATGTTTCGGTTCTTCTTCCCGGATAAACAGAATCTCACTCCCACATTTTTATTTCCCAAACAAAAACTCAAAAGATAATTCAAGGAATTGGCTTCCTCAGTTCCTCGCCGCCCACTTGTAAGGAATTTCGGTTTCAGTTTCAGTTTCGCTAATCACTGTGTTTGATCATGGTAGTCATAGGGTTTGATCTGAGGAAACCAAAAGATTCATCCTTTTGTTTATATTAATAAGATGTGGGTAGGGTAATTTAAAGATTGAATCTTTCTGGGCTCCCTCTCTGTTGCCTCTTTGACATTTGCCTCCAATGTGTTGGTTATTTCTGTCATAATCTGTTTTATTTGAGCTAAGAGATTGTTACTACCCTCAATATGAATTATGCAAAGGGGGCATGAGAGGGGATATCAGTGTATCATCTATAATTATGGTTTCTATGGTTAGGATTGTTGGACTTTTATTTGATACTTGCTCATTTTGTGAGGCAATTTGCTTTTAACATGACTTCAGTAGGAAATGTGATAAGGTTGTATGAAAGTGGCTCTGGTATGAGTTATCGGTGTTTTTAGTTTTGGAGGAATGCAAAACGTCTTTATGATTTTGGAACATTAGTTGATGGAACTATAATGGTCAGTTGTTGAGATAGCTTCTCCCAGGAAGGTTTGAATCTAATGAAATTCCAGGAGTGGGAGCTGGGAAATAACTTGACTCATAAATTCCTAATATTTGGGTGGGATTTGGGAGCAGTTAAGTTTTCGATTGTACCCTATAGGGAAGTTTCTGCTTCTAATGTTTGTACGGATTGGGCATATGCTTAGTTTGTACTAGTTTACAGACCTGCTTACTTTTCTTTTCCCTTCTAAGCTCCTGGCGCATATTCATGGCTATCCTTCTTGTTGATTACAAGTGATAATTCTAGCTCTTTTAAATCTGGATATATTCCAGTTGCTATTACTCTCTTTTCCCTCTCTGGCTCTACATTTCATCCTCCGTTAATGCAAATGGTGACATAAGTGTCAAGGGGTCTGAGTCCACTGCTCAATCCTTCATGGGTGAGAAGGACTGAACAGTATTGAGGTCTTTCTTCTGATTATCCATTTAGCTTTTTTTTCTTTTTTCTTTTTGCCATTATCATATATAAACATGCATAATGATGCATTTGTACAGAAATCAGTGAAGTTCTGTTGATCCATACAGATCTAGAGGTGTTTTTAAGCAAGTTGGTCTGTGTTTGAACTTTTGGTTTTGTTTATACCTAAATCCTCGTAATGTATTTCTTGTTTGATTTAGACCACTCCAATGTGCATGCCTGCCCTAGGAAGAGGGGAACTGATTCATCGAGTTATGTTCACTGCTATGTTCCCAATTATAAGGGTGAAAATAGTTAAAGTAGATACACTCTGGGAGTTCTGTTTTACTTGTCAACCTGTGGTCTCTTTTTCAACAAGCGTATCTTAGTAAGAGAGGAACTGATTCATCATTTTATGTTCACTGCTATGTTCATAACTAAGGGTGAACGTAGTTAAAATTAGATACACTGTGGGAGCTCCTTTTTACTTGCCAACGTGTGGTCTCTTTTTCAACAAGATAAAACAATGCCTGATGGGCATATGTACTTTTAGAAATCTTATTGCAACTGTCCATGATTAGGCATTTATGTGGAGATACCAGACTATTCAGACTCAGATATCATAGAGTGCAGCTCTTTAAAGCAGTGCATTGACCAATTAGCTTCATTGTAGTCGTATAACGTTTCTTTTTAGTCGCTATTTATTCATGCAGTAACCAAGACTACAACATGATTAAAATCATTTTCTTCGTTGCAGTGGAAAATTTTGAGCACCAGGGCATCCTTCTCAGCAGTATGAATCCAAATCAAGGTACAAGCTCTTTATCTTCGCCAGATATCCCTATGAAGCGAAAACGTGGACGTCCACGTAAGGATGAAAATTTAGTTCATGGAGAGAGCATGCCTGCAATACCAGGACCTGATAGTCTGAAGAAAAACAAGCAGAGTGCGGGTACTAACGATGATGCTGAAGATGAAATGGTGGGTCGGGTGGTTTCTGGTGTTATTGAAGGTTCATTTGATGCCGGCTATCTTCTTAATGTTAAGGTAGAAGACACCGACACTCAGCTGAGGGGTGTTGTATTTCTACCGGGAAAGTTCACTCCAGTTACTGCAGCAAATGACGTTGCTCCAAATGTTAAGATGTGTAGAAGAAAAGAAGTTCCAATACCAGCTGTGACCATGCAATCTCATCTTTATGGTTCTGCCCAGCCATCAGAGCAAAGTAACAAGCAACCTGTTGAGGTGAAAAAGCAAATACCTGCAGTTCCAGACCAAATTCCACCCCGTATTCCTCAGTGTGGCATCACGGAGTCTCTTAGAAGTCAATCTTTCTCTGGCATCCCAGAGACTCTTAGAAGCCAATGCATCCAGAAGTCTTTTAGAAGTCAATCTTTCTCTGGCATCCCAGAGTCATCCTCTTTTGTGACTCCTCCGGTTGATAATTTGCCAAAGAATGATGCCCGTACGTTGGGAGGTAAAGCCATACAACAGCAACCTTTGGCGTCTGTACTTGATGACCAATCCACCCATGTAACGACAAAGTCCGAGAATGATGAAGTTGTTGAACAGGAAAAAGTGTTGGTGGGAGTTGAACCAGCCACAACAATAACAGAGCCAACTGGTGTAGAGGACAGTAAAGAATCAAAAACAGAAAAATTATTGGAGGAATCATCTGAACCAATTGGTGTTGTACCAAGCATAGAAACAGTAAGTAAGGATCCTCCAATTCAACCTCAGGTTGTGGGTTCTGAAACCAGTACATTGGTTCAGGATGACATAAAGAGCCTGGATTTTGAACTCAACCATACTCCTTTATTTGCTGAAGCTGCTCCTGCAATGGCTACCTTACCAAGTGTTGAAACTGTATGCAAGGCTCCTCATATTCAACCTCAGACAGTGGACACTGAAAAGTGTCAATTGGTTGACGATGAGGTAAAGAGTGTGAATGTTGAAATATATCAAACTCCTGTATTTGCTGAACCGGCATCAGGCTCTGCCATACTGGGAGCTGAGACTGTATGTAAGGATCCTCAAACTCAACCTGAGGATGTGGGTTCCGAAAAGAATACATTAGTTCAGGATGTGGTAAAGAGCCTAGATCTTGAAATCAACCAAACTCCCCTAGTTGCAGAACCTGCAATTGCTGCCAGTAAACCAGTTGAGAATCTGATGGAAGAAGAGGCTACACCGAAGCCGAGTCAGGTGTTAGGGGGAGAGACTGTTGCATCTGTAGGATCCATTCCTTCAGCCATGGGTGAACTTCCTTCTGGTGCTATTGACAGTATGGAATGTGACATTGCAGATGCCATTCCACCTGCACAATCTTAGCATTACCATAGCACTAAGCTGGTTAGGCCAGGTTTTTTCAGTTGGGTTAGAATTTATTCTTCTCGGATGATGTTCATGTTTTTTTTGTTGTCTGATGGTTATGACTCCAGTTTCTTTTGGAGTGTTATCTTGCAGACAATTATGAAGTTTGTTGTTTTTGCCCCGCTTCATATGAACTCTCATGCTCTTTACATCTATTTTCTTTTCAGTAAGTACCTGTTAATTCATGTTACTCATAGCTCATTTTGAACTAAATTTGTTCTCTATTGCACACTTGGAACTCTCATAGATTCTGTTTACGTTCTTTCAGTACCTAACTTAACCTTCATAAGTCCTACAGAAGGAGAAGGTGATCTTACTAGACAACTAGTGATGCATTTGCTCGTTCAATACTCATCGACAGATGACTATCCAAGTGGGCTTGTCATTAAAGCCCAAAACAAAGCCCAGGATAATGAAAAGAAACATAACAACAAAAGAGGAAGTTTAACACGCTCTCACTAATCCCACATATAGCAGAGTGATTAAACCAAAAGCGGAAAAACTCGACGGCCGGGACCTAAAACAGGAAAATTCCGGAGAGGAGTCTCCTGTAATCACTGATGGTTACAGGAGAGCCGGCTTGTAAAAATTGGTGGAGGAGCTGGTTAGTTGAGTTTGCAAATATGAATTTGTTCATCAGACTCATAGCACATCGAAATCGTGTAGTATGGGCATATCCCAGCATGGGAAGCTAATAGGACAATAGTGGTAAGAATTCTCTTCCTTAAGTGTGATGTTGCAGTAGATACTTATATTCCATGGCACATTGATTGGACACTATATATAAGTATAATTCATTTTCACTTACCTTTGTTACCTTAAATTATATAATTGTAACAAATTCTAGAATTGTAATAGATAGCAAACACAAACGTAATAGGGAAGTGAAATCCACACTCTCCAAATTGTAATTCACACTCATTGTTTTCTTTTTTGGTAACTTGAATTTTGTCAATAGTGACTTAAATTTTGTCTTTATATGAGAATGATTACTAAAAATAGAAAGTGAGTGTGGATTACAATTTGGGGAGTGTAAATTTCATTTCCTATGTAATAATTTAAGGTAGCGAGTGGAGAGAGAATGACTTTCTGCAGGGAAGTAATTATTGAAGATTAAATTGTTTTGTTCAGAGTAGTTAATGCATTTGAATAGTTACTGCATTTGTTTGGACTTTGGAGTAGCTTTAGGGATTTAGAGTTGGATCAGAGAACTTCTAAGATCTTTGCTCAGCTGAATTTATAGATGAGTGATGAGGTGGAAAGAGAATGACCATTTCCATCCAGGAACAATTTGTATGAAGATTGATTTACTGAAATTTCCACTCCAAGAATTGCAAGCCACACTCATTTTGATTTTTTTTTTTAACAATATTTCATCTCCACTAACCCTTCACTTCCTGAAATGCCCTTCACTCTCTCAGTCAGAGTCACTGTTTTCTCTCTCTCTCTCTCTCTCTCTCTCTCTCTCTCTCTCTCTCTCACTCATTTGAACTTTTTGTTCACCAGGAGTATCCATTCTCTAAGGTGGTAGATGCTCTCATAGGCTCATGGAAGCTAAAGGTTGTGGAAAGATCATTCTTGTTACTGATGCATATTGTGGTCTGACCGATGGGATTGTTCCATAAAATGGTGGCAAAGCTTCATTCAAGTGATTTGATATTAGTGTCTAGCTGTTTTGAGCCTGTTTTGCCTTCAACTCTAGAGACTCAAAATAATCCACCGGTTCATGTAACCAAAAAAAAAAAATAATAATCCACCGGTTCATATATTTTTCCCTGTTTTCTGAGAAGTACTTTTATCGCCAGGTTTTGAACGATTCTAGGAAGCCATCTCGAATATTTCTGCTTGGTAATGTGGTTTTTATGGAAAATGTCTTGGGCACACCACAAGACCCACGAGCCCAAAAGCCCAAAACAAAAGGTCGGTCCGTGTCAGACACGACACGAGCCAGCAGCTATAGCTTTTGTATGGCCACAAAAGTCTACGTATTCCATTTTCCATCTTCAATTTCATTACAAATCACACTCGTCTCCGATTCCGAGAGAGAGCACCAGAGCCATGGCTTCTCTCTTGGCCAACAGCATCTCCCTCTTCTCTTCCGACTCCCCCAGGTTCCCCAAACCCTTCTCCCTCCACCCCAACAACAACTTCCTCAACCTCCCAACCCACAAACCCTCCTTCTCCTCCTCCTCGCAAATCCTCAAGGCCCGCGCCGACGTCGAACCCAACCCTTCCCCCGAATCCGCGGAGAAATTTACCATCCAGGAGTTCCTTCGCAACCGCGACTACGACACTAAATTCGGCTTCAACATGGAAATCGACTCCACCTCGATCCCCAAGGGGCTCTCTAAAGAAACGATACGCCTGATTTCCCAAATCAAACAGGAGCCCGCCTGGATGCTCGAGTTTCGCCTGCAGGCATACGACAAGTTTACCGCCATGAAAGAGCCGAATTGGTCCGATAACCGCTATCCAAAGGTGGATTTCCAGGACATGTGTTATTACTCCGCGCCGACGCAGAAGAAGAGCCTAGGGAGCTTGGATGAGGCCGACCCGGAGCTGCTCAAGTACTTCGAAAGGCTGGGGGTGCCGTTAAACGAGCAGAACCGGTTGGCGAATGTGGCTGTGGATGCTGTGCTGGACAGTGTTTCGATTGCGACCACGCATAGGAAGACTTTAGAGGAGGCTGGGGTGATTTTTTGTTCTATTTCGGAGGCCATTAGGGAGTATCCGGATTTGGTCAGGGAGTATTTGGGGAAGGTGGTGCCCGCCGGGGATAACTACTATGCTGCTTTGAATGCTGCTGTTTTTAGCGATGGTTCGTTTTGTTATGTGCCCAAGGATACTAAATGCCCTATGCAGATTTCGACTTATTTCAGGATTAATGCGCTGGAGACAGGCCAGTTCGAGAGGACTTTGATTGTGGCGGAGGATAGGAGCTTTGTGGAGTATCTGGAGGGGTGTACGGCTCCTTCTTATGACCGGAACCAGCTTCATGCCGCCGTGGTGGAGCTGTATTGTGCTGAAGGGGCGGAGATTAAGTACTCCACGGTGCAGAATTGGTATGCTGGGGATGAGGAGGGGAAGGGAGGGATTTATAATTTCGTTACCAAGAGAGGGAGGTGCGCAGGGGCGAGGTCGAAGATATCTTGGACTCAGGTGGAGACTGGGTCTGCCATTACTTGGAAGTATCCGAGTGTTGTTCTGGAGGGTGATGATTCTGTGGGGGAGTTTTACTCGGTGGCCTTGACTAATAACTATCAGCAGGCAGACACTGGTACAAAGATGATACATAAGGGAAAGAATACAAGGAGTAGAATCATTTCAAAGGGTATATCAGCTGGGAATTCAAGGAACTGTTATCGGGGGCTTGTGCAGGTCTTTTCACAAGCAGAGAATGCTCGAAACTCCTCACAGTGTGATTCCATGCTTATTGGAGATAAAGCTGCTGCCAACACCTACCCATACATTGAGGTAATTGTCCTTAATCTTCTATTTTGGTTATGGTGTAATGATTGTGTATGTTTTGTAATGTTATACAAGTTTGCCTATTGTGTGATGATTTTTCATTCGATAATATCATTGCATTACTCTACGCTGCTCTCCCATGATGTTGAAGCATTTCTTCCGACAAAAAATTGTGTTATCCAAAATCATGATTTTCACCTGAAATTGTGGGTTATAGCACACGATTTTTTGTCCAAAATATGATGTCTTCAATTCTCGCTAAAATCTTCATTGGTTTCTAAACAATTTTAGACTCGACAGACCTCAGAAGTCTCAACCCGATTTTGTTTTACGATTTTGAAAGTTGGAAAACCGGGAAAGTCATAAAAAAAAATCAAGTTGAGAATTTTGAGTTCTGTCACTTGGAGAAGCTCCTAAAAATCATCATAATTGGGTTCAGCGTGTCCATACCTTGCCAAATGTATTTGGCTTGGATAATTTTGTTGATTTGGTTCTTAAAGATGGAAGGCCTGATGTTTTATATGGAGGTTGCTTGTTTCAGATGCAATCCACATGGTTAACAAAATAGTTAGGGTTTTTCATTAAGGTTTAAACAGGTTCTAGCAATTCAAAGTGATTTGGTCTTTATCTTAGTCTTCCCTTCATCATCTAGAGACTAGAGTGTTCACAGTCATAGAGGCCAACCATTACTGTACATAGTTACAAGCATATTGTTGCACAGAAGTGTGGTTTAAGGTAAAAGTTTATAGCAAATCAGTAATGGATTAACTATAACATGCTACTAGTATTTTAATATCAGCCGATAATGGTTTAAAGGTTTACAACCATAATAATCGCTTTGCAATTTGCTGTTTTGGTAGTAAATGTCAGTTTAATCGTTATGTTCTTCCATTATGTTGTTGTTTTTCTTCCAGTTAGTGCTCCTGTTATGTAAAACTGTCATGGAATATACTATTAGTTTTTGTTCCTCAGTGAATTCATTGGTACTTGTTAATAGGTGAAGAATCCCACAGCTCGCATTGAACATGAAGCCAGTACCTCCAAAATCGGTGAGGACCAGCTATTTTACTTTCAGCAAAGGGGAATAGACTATGAGAAAGCCATGGCTGCCATGATATCTGGTTTTTGCCAGGCAGTATTCAATGAGCTTCCTGACGAATTTGGGTCTGAGGTGAACCAACTGATTGGCTTGAAGCTTGAAGGAACAGTGGGGTAGATACTTGTAAGATGAGTTAAATCTTTTTGTCCATGGCTGTAACTGAATAGTTTGCAAGAGACCTTGTTTTTTGAAATGTTATAAGATGGCTAGAAAATGCATAAGTATGTACATATATATTCGATGTAAATGTGTATCATCTGTTGCCAACTTGTTGATATAGAAGCACACTAATAATGTGCACAACACACTGTGACAGAAGTTTGCTTGTCGTTTGGCATTAACATGCTTGATATGAATTACGTTTAAAGCTCAAGAATGAGTCAAAGTTGCCCATTGTACAGTTCTGTGTTATATTTACTTTTAGATTGGTACAGAAAAGCAGAGCACTTCAGGTTCATTGGATTTTGGTGTTATAATTGCATTCATTCTGTGAAATTCAAGCAGTTTCGGCAGAATAAAAGTTCATGTTGGTGTTCTGATAACACCAACTCCGGCACAAAAAGAAACAAAAGTGAACTCAGATATGGTGTTAAAGTAACCTAAATCAAACTCAGAAACGAAACGATACTTAAGTGTCATTTTTTGAAGTTCCAAACAGCAGAACACCCCTAGAAACGAGAGCGTATTCGGCGCAAATTTAACGGTGAGATCACCTGGTGGGGCCGGACACGGGTGAGTGGACGGTGAGATTGGCCGGGTGCGCTGTATAATTTTAACCTAGAAACAGCATATCTGCCTAAACTGAATAGTGGCTGAAACTTGAGAAAACGTCATTTCATATGTAATCACATTTGGATTATATCTTGTTTAATTGAGTACGAGTGTATGACATTTTGTTGCTGGATGCTGACTTGACTTGACTTGTTGGTGGATATTGACTTGACTTGACTTGACTTTGGTCAAATAAAGAGAAATATAGAGAGCAGAGGAAGTAGGGAAAGAAGAAGAAAATCAGAGAAGGGGGGATCGATCTTGGAGAAATTGAGTTCATTTGATCAAGTTGGAGCATCCCTTTGAGAGTTGGAGCTCCGGGTAAGCTTCAGCTTCTTATTTGGTTTATTGGTTTTGGGTGGTCCATGCAGTTTGTTAATCGTTTTTCATTGTAATCCAGATTCTAATACCTACAAATCTACAATGGTTGCGGCACTCGTCCTGATGCTTCTTGACAAGTTGGCTTCAGTAACTTATGAATACAAGAAAAAGAGGTGAGACTGGTTTTGGATGTTAAGAAAGAAGTTGAAGAATTCACTGGAAATCTTGAAGCAATTCAAGCTGTGCTTGAGGATGCAGAGCAGAAGCAAGTGAAGCATGCAAGCGTGAGGAATTGGTTGGATAAGCTGGAGGAAGTGTCCTGTAAGATGGATGACGTGCTGGATGAGTGGAACACTGAAATTCTAAGACAAAAGCTTGAGAATCAAGAAGAAACTGCTCTTGTTACCAAGAAGAAGGTGTGGTTCTCTATTCCCTCTCATTGCTTTTGTTTTGGTCAAGTCAGCAGGGTAATTCTTCGTCGTGATATTGCTCTCAAAATTAAGGATCTGAATGATAAGCTAACTGTCATTGCTAATCAGAGGCAAGCATATAACCTACAATCCATTGAAAGAATCGCGGAACAACCTGAGAGACAGAAAAGTTCGTCTTTTGTTGATATATCCAAAGTTTTTGGTCGTGAAAATGAGAAAGATGGTTTGATAAGCAGATTGTTTAGTGAGAGTAGTCAAGAAGAGAGGGCACTCCTTGTCATCCCCATCATAGGCATGGGAGGAGTTGGTAAGACAACTCTTGCCCAGCTAGTCTATAATGATGAAAATGTTAAAGCGCATTTCGAGAAGAGAATATGGGTCTGTGTCTCGGATCCTTTTGATGAGATTAAGATTGCCAAAGCCATCGCTGATGGTAATGGTATTTCAAACTCAAATGAGTTAGAAGCTGTTTTGCAATGTATGTCTAAATCCATTGAGGGGAAAAAGTTTCTCCTTGTCCTGGATGATGTATGGACCCAAGATCATACAAAGTGGGAACAATTGGAGCTACCTTTAATGCAGAATTGTGGTGAAGGTAGCAGAATAATTGTGACCACAAGAAAAGAGGAGGTCGCTATTATGATGGGAGCAACAACTCATATGATGCCCTTGAAGCAGTTGAGTATGCAAAACTGTTTGTCATTGTTCAATCACATTGCATTTCTTGGTAAGAAAGAGGATGAGTGTACTGTCTTCAGAGCTATTGGTGAGGGAATTGTGAAAAAAATGTAAGGGTTTGCCACTTGCTGCAAAGACTTTAGCGAGTCTCATGCGCTATAAAAAGACGGTGAAAGAGTGGCAAGATGTTTTGGACAGTAAGATTTGGGACCTAGAGGAGTTTGAGCAACAAGTTTTCCAACCACTATTTCTCAGTTATCATGATTTGGCCCTTGCTTTGAGACGTTGTCTGCTATACTGTGCTACTTTTCCAAAAAATTATGTATTTGATAAGAATATCTTGATCGAGCTGTGGATGTCACAAGACTATCTTCATTCAAAAGGGAACCATGAGAAAGAAGCTCTAGGTCAGATCTTTTTTGATAACTTAGTAACGCGCTCTTTCTTCCAAGATCTTGTGGATGTTGAACTTGACAAGCTTACTATGCGTTGCAAAATGCATGATATTGTTCATGACTTTGTGCAGTGGCTCACCGAGAAAGAATGTTTCATTATGGAGTTATCTGGTGTAAACAACATAACAGAGCTACTACTGAGTAATAAGTTGCGCCATTTCACCTTAATGTCTGCACCTGAGGGTCCATTCCCAGCTTCTATTTCATTTCAGAATTGCAAGAACCTGCGTACTCTCACAACTTTCAATTGCAAAGTTTCTGTCATAGACTCGACGTTGATTTCACAGCTGAGATGTCTAAGAACATTAAAGTTGAGTCACAATGACCTCCATGAGCTTCCAGACAACATTGGTGATTTGATACACTTGAGGTATCTTGACTTGTCTTTCAATCGATCTTTGAAGAAATTACCCACCACCTTAGGTAATTTATTCAATTTGCAAACCTTGTGCCTTCTTCGCTGCAGTGCACTTAAAGAACTTCCTAAGAGCATGGGAAAGCTGATTAACCTTAGACATCTTTACATTCAGTTATGTGATCAGCTGAACTACCTGCCAAAAGAGATTGGCAGATTAACAAGCTTGCAAACACTAGACATCTGCCCTGTTTATGGCAGTGAAGATGATGAAGCATTCAAGCTGGGGGATTTGGGAAGCTTGGACCAGCTTCAGGGTACTCTCACCATAAAAGTCTTGGGGGATTGGAAGGATGCCAATGAGGCTGAGAATGCACGATTGTGGAATAAAAAACTTTTCTATTTGGGAGTTGATTCTTGGAATGAGGACTACAGGAGAAGAAAAAGCAATGAAGAAATTTTGTTACTCTTACGGCCACATCAAGATTTAAGTTCTTTAGAGATTAAATGGTATGATGGCACCACCTGGCCTCATTGGATGATGTCTTTATACAATTTGCGAGTACTTAGTCTTGATTCTTGTTACTGTAAGTTTTTGCCTCCTCTTGGGAAATTGCCATTCCTTGAGAAGCTCTCAGTGAGCTATACAAGAGTGAGAAAGATTGGAGTTGAATTCCTGGGAATAGAAGAAGCTCAAACATCAATAGAATCATCTAGACGTGCCATTTTGTTCCCAAAATTAAAAGAGCTCCTGTTTTGGCGATTGAATGATTTGGAAGAGTGGAACGGAATGGAAGGGTGGAAGGAAGAAGATTCTGACATTACAATAATGCCATGCCTTTCTAGCTTAAGAATTATGGACTGCAGAATCCTGCACATGCTGCCAGACTACTTGCGAAGATCAAACCTTCAGAGTCTTGAAATTATAGGAAGTTGGATGCTTGCCAGATGTTGTGAAGAAGGCACAGGAAGCGAGTGGCCCAAGATTTCTCACATCCCAAACATCAAAATTGAGTACCCCGATAGATATCTGGTAATTTGGTTCTTGAAACTTATGCATTATTCATTCACCATATTTCCATTTCAGTTGTGATCATCATCTTATATATACATGCTTGTTTTGTCTAAGGAATATGCAAGTAATGGCTATATCCAGTTACTATGATCTTCTGCCACCACATATCCTTCTATTGAAAGGTAACTTCCTTTGTTTATAGATTATACTCAATTTTACTCGACTCATTTTGATATTGTTAATATTTTCAATGTATGATAGCACTCATCATTGTCTTTAATAGAACATGAGAAACTTTTGCTAATGTGATGCATTAATTCCTGTTTAAACCGGCCTGATTCATTTAACTCCATCCCTCCATTTGAGGATTTAAGAAACTTGCTGTGAACATCATATGCAAAGAAATGATAAATGTTGGATTTCAGAAAATTGCAGAACACGTTGCTAACACTCCTCTCTGGGAAGGACGGACGTTACAGTTGCAGTGGCTGCAGGATGCCTCAACATGATTATCCTCTCGTACGTATGTAAAACTTGGTGATTTTTTTTTTTTTTTTTGGCTCTCCCACCTCAAATTTATTAATAAAACTTGGTGACTTGATTGTACAGAACCAGTTAAAGTTTTATAGCCAAAAAGGGAATTCAACTTTCTTGTAACTGCTAATGCCATGGATTATAATCTCATCAAGCTATATGCACAAATTATTTGGAGAGCAACTGCAGAATGAAGTAGAATTATTGAAAAGGGGAGATCAGTTTTACTTGGTGGCTTTCGAATGATAACTATCAGAAGACATATCGGTACAAAGATGATACACGAGAAATAATACAAGGAGTAGAATGTTTTCAAAGGATCAGCTGGGGAATTTAAGGAACTATTATCGGGGTCTTCAGGTTTTCTCGCATGCAGAGAATGCTCAAAATTCCTCGCAGTGTGATTCCATGCTTATTGGAGATAAAGCTGCTGCCAACACCTATCCATAGAAGGTCTCTTGCAGCAGTTATGTTGGAAGTTCAATCTTTTTGTCCATGAGTGTAAACAAATAGTTTGCAAAGAGACCTTCTATGTGATAAGATGGCTAGAATATGCATATTGTGCATAAACATATGATGTAAATGTGGCTGTTGTCAAATTAGCCATAGTAACTTGTTGAGTTGAGAAATGGGAAGCATATTATAACGTGCACAAAACATTTTGTGACAGAACTTTGCTCCTGATTTTGCATTTAAGTGCCTGTTATGAATTACGTTTCAAGCTCAAGAATGAGTCTAAGTTGTGTTTACAGCTGGTATAGAAAAACAGAGTACTTCAGGTCCATCGGGCAGGACTACAGTTTTGGTGTTAGAATTGCATGCATTCTGGTCAATCTAAGCAGTTTCGGCCAAAACTCGGATACCGGTAACTTGTAAGTTTTCATTGATAAAAATAAGGCGCCTCATAGATTGCACAAAGATGGTGTTTATGTAATCTAAATGAAACATACAGGAATCGAAACACCATTCATAGAAACACATATCTGCTTAAACTAAATTTCATAAATGAATAATGTAGCCTACCTGCAGTTAGGTATTGACAAGCAAAGCAGAATGCAAAGCTGAAATTGCTGTGTTGAGAATCTAAGTTGTCCCTCCTTGAATAATACGAGTTTTCAGTACACTGCTAATAATAAGACATCTGTCTTCTGGGAAGAACATTCATGAACTACGCGAAGTCCATCCATTTTTGCATTCTACTACCGCATCCCTATTCTAGCTTTTGGATTTAGGTGCAGATCTTTTATGAGACAAAAGCGTAAGCTGATCCACAAACAGCATCGGCTTTATTTGCTCCAGTTGATGTTTTTCTTTCTCCACCTGCAAATCTAATTCCTCAAAACGAACAATCCTATCTTGAATCTCTTTCATCTGCACCTCCGTAATCCCAGTAATTGCTCTTTCCACACCCAGCCCTTCCTTCTCCAGTTCCGAATTCGCATCCACAAATGCTCCCCCCATCGCATTAAGTTTGGCTTCAGTGTCTCCATTCATCGCAGCATCACCTCCACTCACCCCCGGAGGTCCAACACTCATCCTACTTGTTTCATAATCTGCCTCACACAGGGTTGTCACAGCGGCACGAGCAGCCGCTTCCGCAGCCTTTACACCCGCCAAAGCAGACAGAAACGCAGTCTGGGCCATAATTGGGTTGCTCGCATCTGCAAGAGGCGTGAGACGCATCCTCTTGCTCTCCAAACCAACCTCACCATCCCCATTCCCCACCTTCACCGGACTCATACCACTACCATCCAACTTCTCGGAATCCAAATAATCTATCGGCTTATCAGCATAAGGAAGTTTGAGAAAATGTGCCACACATTCCTTCTCGCTTCTACCAACATGTTGCGCAACCTTTCTCCAATCATCGCCATAATGCATAAGTGCTTCTAGCAAATGCAATGTGTCCTTATCTGACCAACCATCCCCAGTTTCTTCATTAATCTCAACCCTTCTAAAATCCGAAGAACTCACACCAACCCGATAGTTCCCACGAACATAACATCTCGCACATAAAGTCATCTCATACTGAAAAAAAAACCAACATTACACCAATGAATACAAATTCAAGTCCTTTTCGCTACGAAATTCAAATTAATCAAATCAAATCCAATCCAAAACACATCAGAGAAAGAACGATATATACCTTTTCGGAAACAAAGCAGGCAATGCTGCAGAGAGACTTGCAGCCGTCGCAGGTCCTCTGCTTGTCCTTGGCAGCAGGGGCAGAAGCGTCTTTTACCCCGATCTTCGGCGACTGAGCCCCGCCGTGCGCGGCGGATTTGGCTTCCTTCTCCTCCCATTTCAGCGACTTGACCGACGGAGCGTAGTTGATCAATCCCCAAGCCTCGAGGAAATTGAACACCCTGAGAATGGAGCCGACGTCGCCAACCAGGGTTTTGCGGACGTCGGTGAAAGTGAGGCGGCGGCCGGGGTTGGAGCGGTAGTGGCGGATGATGTGGTTGCGGTAGTACTTGTAGAGGCTAGGGTTCTTGGCCGGCGTGCGGGAGTTGAAGAATTCCGGGAGGGATCGGACCTCGGTTCGGTAGATGTGGTCGAAGGAGAACCAGCTGGAGTAGCTGGGGATGAATATGGTGGGGTCGGCGTTGGAGCTCGGAGGCGGCGGAGGAGGAGGGCGTGCGGCGGCGGCGGTTGTGGTGGCCGGAGTCTCGGGCTTGACAGAGGGGGTGGAGGGAGGAGGGTTGAGGAGAGTGTGAAGCTGTTGGATCGATTTGGTAGTCATATTGGACTTTTTTAGGATCCGAAAGATATGAGAGAGAGGTTTTGAGTTCTTATTGTTTCAAGAGTTAAGGGCGTGTTTGGGACTTTGGGAAAGAGAGAGGGGTGTTGTGTTTGTGAGAAAAAAGTTACCTTGTATAAAAAAAAAAGTTTTGTTTCGCTAAAATTACCTAGGTAAGACCGTAAGAATAGTCATGACTCATGATTGTGTACGAGAGTTTAGACATACAAATTAAAAATAAGTGCGTAAAGATTTTGTTCATATATTATTTTTGTTAATGCGAATGAGAATTTGTTCCGACTATTTCTTCTCATGCAAGACTATTCATGCATTTTACATTCTCTAATAATGTTAAAATGTCATGTCTTGTTTACAGTTTTATTTATATGCTAGTTCGAACGTGAAACTATTTAATGAAATGTAGTTACGTGTCTTTAGTCTTAAGAATAAAAAAGAAAATTATAACAGTTTTTCTAAATAATACATATCATATTAACAACATAGCATGTACGTTATTGTTAAACCAACACGAGCCCTTAAATCTTTACTGCGAAAATAGTTAGGGAGAATAAATGTTTGACCATATTCTTTGATGCGTAAGTTGATTTTAGTTTTCTCCAATATCTTACTTAGTCAATTAGTTTTTAGGTTATTTCTATCATGGAATCAACTTATCATGTGTTCTTACCTTTATAGTTTATTCTCATTCTATTAGTATGCGTCTATTACATTGCCTAATTTTCAACTTTTCATCGATCTATCGTGAAAATTTGTAGTGAGGTCATTCTCATTTTCCATCTTTAACAGAAAAAACAAAAACAATAAAACAAAAAAAACAAAAATAATTCAAGGAAAAGAGGGCATAAAGAGTTGTGGGCCGTGACAAGCCCGTGAAAAGAATTCGGGCACTTGCACCTGGCAACATATTGGGCAGGGCTTGAACAGTTGGGTTTGGATACAAGTTTGTTTCTTTGTTTTCTTCTTTTCTTCCCCCCGCATGAACAACATGGATTGTTTCCCTATTCTCTTGTGAGAGAGTCTTTACGCAGCGCAGTGTGTGTAGATATACGATACTACACGGATAGTTAAGACCAGATGACATTAATACATGGTGGTCACTGTATATAAATTTATAAGATTACACTGTGTGCTCGCATCATCGTCAAGATATGGCTATGTTTGGTGGAAATTATTATATGCACAACGTGTATTTACACGACATAATCTTAACCGTTCATAACAATTCATATGTTTGACCACCGTGTTTATATATTTTTTTCCTTTAATTTTGATCATTCATTTATATATGTGAAGATATATGCCGTGTATTAAAGATGTTCTCCTATGTTTAGAGGTAACAACATTAAAACTTATATATCATTCTATCTTTTTTTCTTTTTAATCATATTACATGCATTCTCCTTTTATCTCTTACAATAACACGGGATGTTGCAAATTTTTTTATATGAAATCATTCAAGGCTTAGCTCACACCAAATGAATAATTACTAATTGTTTATATCACCACAAGAAAAGAATCGTGGAGGGGAAGACGTACGAAATTGAACCAAAACAGCAGATCAAACAAAAATGCCAAATTATAAAACGCAATTATGCAGGCATGGCGTTCCAATATACTCACCAGTAATGGATGAAACGTCATATTTTTCTAATATTAGATGACAGATCTATATAAATACACTTACATAATTTTCAGGTTTAAATTATAAAAATGATAACGTCGTCACTGCTGTTGTTCTTTGTCAGGCAGATCGAGGCCGGTGGAGGTTAGGGTTCTCAGGGCTGACTTGAAAATTGAAATGGAAAGAGCCTGCGAAACCAACTTGTATATTTAAACCCATCACTCTCTTTAATTTGACTCCATATTCTATTTGTTTTCTCAAAGATCTCTTCACGCTGGTGGAGGTTTCTGTCTGTTCTATACATAGCAAGCCTCATGTTTTCTCTCCCTATTTGACTTCAAAGGTCACCCACTAATGGCCGCGCCGGCATGGCCAGCCTGCAGCCTGCAACTTTTCCAAGCTCCATTGTACTAATTTGACGGTGTGCTTGCTTATCTATGGAAATTAGAATGATTTCGAAATTAAATTATGTATTAAGTTGATTATTCGAAATATGTATGTGGATTGACAAGTCAAATTCCGATCGATATGATCCTAAAGTATGTTTCATTAATTTCTGATTCGGTAACATACTAGATTTAACGACAAGTAGCATGACATGCACGAATCATGCAAAAAACATATCCCCCATCACGGATGCATGCAACCCTAACTTATTTGTTTTGCCTTACGGTTGTGGCTACATTATCTTGACCTCATGACGTACGAGTGATTTCTGGATCATCAGCTACTCAACTTACATCAATAAAGAGCGCCTTAGATCACACCTCTAACAAGAATCAATGTACGTTCTAAAAATCTCTGCCTAAAGTCGATTAATCTTTGTCTAAGTGCTAAGCGGTGCTTCATTGTTTCCGTCTAGAGAGTTAAAAACCGATTAATCATCCGATTAACCCGTCTAAGCGTTAGTCACCGACTGTCCACCCGACTAAGTTCTAGCGTTTTTTAAGAATTCACACCCAGATTCATGTACCTATATTTAAACGCTGATGATGATGATTATGCTACACGAGTTTCAAGGTTGTTCTAATACATGTACTAGAGTCTAGAGCAAATGCATGAACTAATCTATACTTAAATCCTGAACTTCATTCCCAATACCAGCCACAATCGTTGCTCTATGTAAATTGATCACCTTAATTACCACATGGTTTGCGTACACGAATATGTATGTCACCACATTTCTGATTTCCCTTTCTTTAATTAATCGACTATTAATTAGTTATGTTCCTCATTGGCATCTGATCCAAACCCTAAGGTCCCGATCTGTTAATTAACCCTTTGTATACTTCAATTAAATACAGAAACCAAATATCTGGTCATTTGCTAGCAAAAAACCTAATCTGGTGACTATTTGTAGCTACTGCAAATTATAATTAATTAAAGAAGAGGAAGTTTTTCTAATGTCATCCTCTCTAATTTGAGAGCAGGTTTTACTTAATTAATTCACAACATGTTGATGATTTAAAAGGCCAGCTCAATGCCTGCAGGTTTTTCCTCCGATTATTTAAAATTGTATTCAATTTTCTACTAAAATTAGTAGTGCACATGCCCTGCTTCATCATCAAAGATGACCTCCTTTCTTATACCCTACCTCTAATACCAACTCTTTCAATCCCCTCTATAAAATCCAATTACCACCATTTGAGCTTACACAATACACAACATATACCTCTATCTCTCTCTCTCTCTCTCTCTCTCTCTCTCTCTCTTCTCTCTCATATATAGAAGCACAGTGCTGCTAGATTTTCTTGAAAGGGAATTCAATGGCAGGTGTAAGGAAGCGAAATGGGTACTCGAAGATGGATAAGGAAGACCCGGAAGAGGTGATTCATCGGCGAGCGCAGTTCTTGGTCTACAAGGTGATGCAGCAAGCCGAGTATCGGAGAAGGCCTTCAAATTTGAGGATTAGAATACGTAAATTGAAGGTTAAGTTCGGGATGAGACTGAAGAAGTTGAGGAAGAGCATGCTACGTAGCGTATCTGCAGCAAGAGTTGTAGTTTATAAACAAGTATCTAGGCAGTTGAAAACTTGCAAGAGCTTGTTTGGCCGCGTAGAGGAGCCATTGCCAGCCTTCAACGTTTGTAAACTTGCAGTTTAACTTTGTGTTGTACGTCTTAAACTTTCTTCGATCTCCATCGTTTTCAGAAATATATACGAGCTTGCATGGTTTGGACGATTCTGGTTTTGATTCTCAAATTGTTTCACAGTATATAGCGTGAGATCTTAATTTGATTTCGTCTCTTTTTATGTATGACCTTTATACTAATAGCTCTTAAGACTCATTTGCAGTGTATATGGATCTGTCTGACATGGATAGATGAAACCCAGAACATGGCTGCATTATGTATTGACGTGCTATTTTGCCTGGTTGGATAGTAATGGGATAGCAGATATAAATATATATATATATATATATATATATATGTGTGTGTGTGTTTCAAAACTATTCATAGTTTTATGCCAAACAAGTCAACTCCCTGTAGAGTGTAGACAATCCTTCTTTTTTTTTTTCTTTTTTTTTTTGAAGTCTTCCATACCATGCCGGCCGTACTGTCTCATAGTTGACTGAGCTCTCAACCTTCATGGTCATAGAATCTTTGCATAATGTTTGGGCATTGGCATGGAATGGAATGGCTTGGTTCTGCTAGCTAGCTAGATTTCCCAGAACTATCTTCCAAGAAGTACTCCAATTGGTAAATGCATAGATCTTTTCAATATATATATATATATATATATATATATATATATATATATATATATATGATTGAGTTGGTGGCTGATTATCTCATTGAGGGACGTCAATGGAATCTTGATAAGCTTAGAGAGGTTGTGAGTATTGATGTGCTATATATCTCTGATTGTACATAATTTTAGGAGTTGGCATAATTGTGAGAAGGCATGACCTTAATTAACTAGCTAGGTTGCTCAAACTGCAGTATAACTTGAGAGAAGTTAATTAGAATTACAGGGCACATCAAGTTCACGTTTGCCGCTCTCTTTGTGTGCTATATTAGAATATTGATTCCCTCCTTTCATGCTAATTGGCATATTGGCATCAATGGCATGCACGCTCTCTAAACATCTCAGTGATTTCCACCTTATTTTGCTGCATGCAATACAATCGGCCGGGACTGGGGGGTGTACATGTAAACTCGATCAGTTCTTTTTCTAATTATCAAATAAAGTTAAATTGATAATCAAATCCTAACAAAATAGAGTAGAAATCCCACAGTGATTAGCCAACTGTTGCTGTTAATTGGAAACTTGTGCCCTCGATGAACTTGTTGATTGATCAGTTTTAAGAAGAGGTTGTTGTTGCTGTTTATTAGAGTCGTCCCATTTTTCCAAACGATCTCTACTCGTGTCCACCTGTAACAATCGGATCGATTCAATTTTCACAACAAAATCGTATCGGTATATATAATCCAAGATACTGATCGAAGTCACATATGTAAGTAGTTAATTACCTCTTTGATCCAGTCTGTACGAAATGTTACCCACAATAAGATGATGGTCTGCATCAATGTTCCCCCTATCATCCCAGACCATATTCCCTGTGCATCCATGTATTAATTTGTGAGGCTTTTTGGTTTTGTTTTTCTATATATCATTGTGCATGCGGTGCATATATAGTACTTACTTGAGCACCAAGATCGA
Organism: Fragaria x ananassa; assembly: GCA_034370585.1. Lineage (NCBI taxonomy): Eukaryota > Viridiplantae > Streptophyta > Magnoliopsida > Rosales > Rosaceae > Fragaria > Fragaria x ananassa. Next base: position 1,004,396 of record CP139764.1, on the reverse strand, counting down.
ACTTAAATCCCAGAACACAGCCTAATGGGATTCCAACCACATAGTAGCATCCCACATTCACATATGCCACAAAGGCTTGCCATCCGCACCCTACTGCCACCCCTACAATAAGATATATGCAAATCGATCACAACAACATATTCAATAAGGATGCATATCATTTTAATAAGATAACTTTCAAAGAATGATTAAAAGAGTACGTAGTGAATTCAAAAAACACTAACAGTACTACTCCTTGCCAATTCGAACTAACCCGAGAGGACAGGTTGAATCCCATTAAGGATTAGAGTGACAGCCAAATAGGGAGTGAGTTTAGAGACGGCTTTGGCCACAGTTTCGCCGCTGGTAAAGGCGTAACTGATTACATCGCGGAGCGACAGCACAATGGCAGCTTCAACTATAGCAATAGCCAATGACACCAGTGTTACTATCACAACCGAGAATGCTGCGGACTTTGGATTCCCAGCACCTAGCTCATTGCTTACTCGCACGCTGCATATATATGTTCATTAACAACTTAACAATGACAGTTATAATTTTAATAATATAACATTACCTTATTGCTGCGTTAAATCCAACCGAAACCATGAACAATACTCCATTTATCGCCATGCTGCACCGAGGTGAAATAAACCATCTATTAAGCGCTAGCTATAGACATGTAAGTTTACGGATGAACCGTACGTATAATAAGGTGAAGTAGTTTGGACTTTCTTTCTCTTATTCTTTGTTCCCCCCATTTTTCCTTTTCAAGAAGCATATGTTTATTCTCAATAAATTCGTTAGGTGAACCGCAAGTTTTGATCAAAAACTATCAATATTGGTCGCAATTGATCCTTACGACATGGAAAAAACTTTTGTGACCAGTATGGTATTGCCAGAGAAACTTTGGGTACGTAGACCAGTATGCTATTGGAAATTCAAGCCAATATTAGATTCATCTCGAACAGTATTAGCTACACACTTAGAAAGTGTGGCATAGAAAGTTAGCTACACTTTTTCTTGCATTTTCTTGATTCTAAAGTAGTGATCGAAGGACATAGATGTTGAAGTTTCGATCTTCTTTTGTGAAATACACTAATTATATATTAGAGACTAGCCACATATTTCTTGGAATCTATTTCTATGTAGCTATCATCATTATCATAATTGACTAGCATTATAAAAAGGCCATATATATGATAAGAATTTGAGATGACTAATTAGCTTGTGTCCTTTTGTGATCATGTAGCTAGAATCGTTTATATTCCTAGTTATCTAAAAGTTGGAAATGCAATGTCACGTCAATCCATCTAACTATGTTAAAAATTTTACTGTAATGTAATCGATACTAGAACAGGGACAAGCATGGCCCATGGATCACTATTGTACTGATATTATCTCAACTTAACCACCTTTAAGGTGTTGGGTTTTAACCACAAAAGGTCTCGGTACAATTGGATATGATCCATCCACTTATAAGTTGTATTTTATTTGTCCATTTTTTTATGTGGGATCTTTCCTAAGTTGTATTTTATTTGTCCATTTTCTGATGTGGGATCTTTCCTCTCCAACACTCCCCCTCACGTGCAACCTAATTTTTAGGTCTGCACGTGGAATTCATTCAGTCCAATTCCCACATCGGAAATCGGTAATGCTTCAGTCCAAGGCCCATTGCAGGCACTTGGTATGGTATGGGCCAATCGGAATTTTTCCGATGGCAATTCGATGAACCCAAATCTGGGCTCATTATGCTGGGAGCTAGATTTTCTCCCGTTACGCTGGGAGACGTAATTGAAGAGGGACCCGTTCTGATACCAACTAGAACAGGGACAAGCATGGCCCATGGATCACTATTGTACCGATATTATCCCAACTTAACCACTTTTAAGGTGTTGGTTTAAGGTGTTGGGTTTTAACCACAAAAGGCCTCGGTACAATTGGATATGATCCATCCACTTATAAGTTGTATTTTATTTGTCCATTTTCTGATGTGGGATCTTTCCTCTCCAATAATATTACTCTAATGCATGCACGTTAATTTCATCTAAACTGCTATATTGTGCTATATCGCATGTAAGAATTAATTAAGAGTTTAGTTTCTTACCATACGGCCAAAGAGTTCAACGCAAGCTCAGGGTCCTCTAGCAAGCCAGCAATCAACACTAGCACCTGATAATACCAAACCTCCAAGCACAACATCACAGCTGAAGCAGCCGATAACTTCAAGAACTCCCACAACCCCGAAAACGCCTGCAAACTAAACCCACTCCATGTCTGCTTGCACTTGCTGCTTGTCAAAATGTAGACGAACTGAGCAACTACGATGATCCACCAAGACAAACTCAAAACCAACGAGGCACCGATCAATCCCCACCCCAATACGTACACAGCCACCCAACTTAGCAGCAAATGCACCCCAAGAGTAGCCCCAGATATGTAGGCGCTTGGAAGCACAATTCTCTGGGCTTGGAGAAACTTCTGGATGGGGAAGTTGATAGCATAAGCGAAGATTTGTGGGATAAGACCGTAGACGAAAACCGCGGCGGCAGAGGCTAGGGCAGATGATTCGCCAAATAAGAGCAATATGGGCTTGGATAGGATGAACACCGCCAGGAGTGGAAGTCCTGTGATGCTTAAGACTACTGTTGCTCTTTGGAGATATATGCCTAGCATGTCGTACTTTTGGGCACCGTAGGCTTGCCCACATAGAGTCTCCACCGCACTACCCATTCCTAGCTATAAGAACAGAAGAAACATAAGTCACTTCATTAAAAATGCTTTCATATAATCAAATTAACGTTATTGTGAACCCTTATTAGTGTTTTCAAAGGCAAATTTTTGTACGAAAACACTTCCGTATTCCGTATAGTGATATATATATATATAGAACTTAAAGAGATTAGACATTATTGATAGACATGTACCGTACCATGAGGCCGTAGGCAAAGAGTTGGATGCCGCTATTGCCGAGGGAGGCAGCTGCGAGCTCAAGATTACCGAGGTGGCCGGCGAAGACACGGGTGGAAAGTGACATGGTGTTGTTGACGACGTAAACGAAGACGGCAGGGGCAGCAAGGCGGAAGAGGAGCTTGAGTTCGATCCATGTGGCTAACCGGAACCTCTTGAAGGACGGCAACTGGGTGTCGGATAGAACCTTCTCGAGCGATGACGACTCCTCGCCATGACTAGCGGAGGCTAATGATTCATATCCGGGTTCAGAGCCTAAGATGGGTTGGTGGAGCTCTTCATGACTCATAGTGTAGTGTCTGCGGTGGATATGTGCTGAGGTGGGACTATATATATGAAGCAGGCAGCATTTATTGATATCCAATCAAATATAAACAGGAAAGTTTGTTTTGGACAAGTCGTCGGTGATATGGTGCTGTATTTTGGTGTTGTTCAACTTTGTCAAGATCTGAGTTTTCATAGTTTTACCGCAAAGTTTATTATGCAAGTGATCGATTGTGTTGTGTACTCATATGATTAAGATGTGTCGTATTCTCTTAAAAAGACGTGTCTAAATTAAATGTATTTGATCGGAGAGTGTGATCGAATAAAATGAGCAAAAAACTCTTAGAGGTTACATTGTGAATTTCATTGATAGAGGAAAATGAGGTTACAAGAAGTATATATAGATCTAGATAAGGCTATGATGTAGAATAACAAGAGTGTCCTTATAATGAACATTACACTCTTAACAGGAATAAAGGCGTATTTTAGAGAGAATTATTGATACTTTTGGTAGTGCCTCGTCATGCAGGAATATAATCGTCAACCCTATAAGATTAGCATTATCACTCGACGATTATCTTTTACAAAAGAAATAAAAGAAAAAGAAAAAAAACATGAATCTCATGTTGGTGTGAGTCCTTCCAAACCCAGCAATAAGAGTAGGGACTACTGGGACTGGTCTGCTCTGGATTACTGGACAGTGAGGAAGTGTAGTTGCTTGACCAATTTATTCTTTCTCTCTTTGAACAAACAGTACTAATGAAATACATTTCTTCGAATTCAAAGCAATACAAAAGATTTACCATGAACGTAAACAAACAGTAAACTGAGTGAAGGGTCATATATATATACTATCCTATCTGTTCTGTGAGAAGAGGCTCTTTCTTGTCATCCCATTTGTCCAAACGATTCTTTACATTTTCGACCTGCATGGTAACAATTAGTTAATTATGTGCATGCTTTTATGTATATAACTGGTCAGTCCTAGGTAATTAGTACATAATTAATCACCTCTTTCTTCCAGTCAGTCCGAAATGTGACCCATAATAAGATCAATGTTTGTATAAACGTCCCTCCTATCATGCCAGACCATATTCCCTAAACAAACAAACACAAAATGTGTAAACCACTGCTTTCTAACATTTGTTCATACACTTCTATAATTAAATAAAAAGAGTTATACCTGGGCTCCAAAGTCGAACTTGAAGCCAAGAACACCCCCCAAAGGAATACCAATAATGTAGTAACACCCGACGTTAACATATGCCATAAATGCTTGCCATCCACGTACACCCAACAGCAACCCCTTTTTGTTTTAGAGATCCCCAACAAATGAAAGTAGTTTAATTATGAATAACATGCAGCTCAAATTCACAAGAGAACAAACCCTAGCTAAACAAATTAAGCAGGACCACGAAGGACCTTGATGTTCAACTACAAGCCCATGCATGGGAGTAGAAGACATATTTAAGCGTCTTGACTGTTAGATTTCTTTGAGGCATGCATGCAAATAGAATAGCACTTTAACATTCGTGATTGATGGTGGCACTACTTCAAACGATAAGGGTGCTAGCTAGCTAATTAAAGATTCAACATCAAATAATCACGGCAGAATATATGTCGCATCCATATATGATTAATCAAACAACGTCCCCTAGCTGGTCCAGAAGAACCAGATGCCACATTGTGGTATATCAAGTTGAACTGGCCTCTGCAGCTCCACTCAAACAATATCACTAGCTGATCGATCATGAATCTCTCACTTTGGTATATCAATTATTGGAGTAAATGTTTATAAAATCTCCTATAGTGTAATCGATAATGATCGAGTTAATTGAAAGGGTTTTTACTGGCCATCTTAATCAAAAGTAGTGATCAGTAAGATATACATGCGCCTATTATTATCCACCATGTTCTACATAAATCTAACGGGGATACTTTTCTCCGAGATTTGGAAATATTAAAACTTGTTCTTTTGCCACAGTACTGGTACATAAGCAACAAACTTGAACTCTTCACTACGAATGTTAGCTAGGTCTAGAATGAACGTCTTGTTCTTTCTTTTCCAATGGCAAAATTTTCAAGATGGACCACGTACTAGAGCTGCCATTTAATTTAGATGGTTTTTCTGTAGCAACGTATGTGGTCTCTGCATTAGGGTTTAAGTTATCCTAAGAAAAATTGGCAAAAAAAAAAAAAAAACCACCAAGAAAAACATATACAAGGAAGACGATAGCTAGAAGCTGCAGGAGACGTACCAGACAAAACAGGTTGGATGCCGTTGAGGATAATAGAGACAGCTAGGTAAGGAGATAGGGCTGGACACAGTTCACCCTCAGTGAACGCGTAGCTCATCACATTTCGTAATGCAAGCACAACTATGGCACACACTACGGAGATGATGAACGAGCTTGATGTCACTATTATTACTGCAAATGCGGCCGATTTTGGATGACCTGCCCCGAGCTCATTCACAACCCTCACACTGTTCCATTCACTCATTCATTCATTCATTATATGACGACTATGAGGATCCAGATCATATGTATATATATCTGCTAAAACCTATAAGAATTAGCTAGAAGAAACTTGGTGATTTGGTAACGGACCTTGCAGCAGCATTGAAACCCACAGCAACCATGTACACCCATCCAGATATGGTCATGCTGCACTAGTTAAGTATTCTGGCCATTAGATCATTCAGTGTCTTTGAAACATTGTCATTATCAGCTAGCGTCACATATTTTTATCAAAGATACTAAATACAAATAGATCATGATGATCATAGCATAAAGACATTTCCTATTGTTGAGAGCACAGATTATTGACTAGTTGTTGTACCTACCTTCAGCCTAGCTAGTAACCACTACAAATAGCAGTACCATTTTTGGTGGTGCAAGAAAGAGCAAATATTTGTGAAATCTTCTAGTTGGTCCCAAAAGGCCAAAACTTTAATTAGTACCAAGGAAAATTAGTAATATATTCTAAGCTCGGTCAAGAAGAAAATTAGTATATAGAAAGTGTTGAGATCTAGTTTAGATTAAGAGCAAAAACAATTGGATCAAATGATCTAACATACATTGAAGCAAATACATGGCTATATAAAGCCTAACAGCAAAACAGAAAAACAACCACTATAGCACTTTCTACGGCTTAGTGATAGCAACCAACAAGAATGATTCAAACCTATACTAACTGACCCTAAAGACTAGGTCATTATCCCTTATTCTCTGGACACAAGTAACGACTAATTCCAACAATCCCTCCCTTGAACTGATTGTCATGACAAAAAATCAGTTCACATCTGGAGCAGCACACATTCCCAATTCTTCACGAAGCTTCTTGAAAGCCTCAAACTTAAGAGGCTTTGTCATTAAATCTGCAAGCTGATCTTATGAACCACAAAACAACATTTGAACAACACACTCCTTAATAAGGTCTCGAAGGAAGTGATAACTGACCCTAATGTGTTTGGTGCGGCCATGGAAAACTGCATTCTTGGACAGTTTTATGGCTGAAGTGTTGTCACACATGATCAACGTACCTCCTGTCTGATCATGACTGATTTCCTTAAGAACTTTCCTCATCCAAACTGCCTGACAGACGCATGCTACAGCTGCAACAAATTCTGCCTCGGTAGATGACAATGTTACAATAGGCTGCTTTCTTGATGACCAGGCTACTGCACCTCCACTCATCATAAACACATACCCTGAAGTGCTCTTATTGTCTTCGACATCTCTTGCATAATCACTATCAGCGAAGCCAACTAAATCACTTGCACCGTCCCTTTCGTAGAAAACACCATAGTCCACCGTCCCTTGCAGGTACCTTAAGATTCTTTTGGCAACTGCAAAGTGGAGTTGTGTAGGGCTTCCCATGTAACGACTAATGAGGCACACCGCAAACATAAGATCAGGCCGAGTTGCTGTGAGATACATCAAGCTTTCCACCATTTGTTTAAATAGTGTAGCATCCACCTTGGCACCATATTCATCACTGTAAATTTTATGTCCTGGAACAATAGGATTTCTAACATAATTGCTTTCTGTCATCCCAAACCTCTTCAAAACCTCAGTTGCATACTTCCTTTGGCATATAAAAATACCATCGGGTCGTTGCAACACTTCTATTCCCAGAAAGAACTTCAACTCCCCTAAGTCAGTCATCTCAAACTCCCTTTTCATAGATCTCTTGAACTCATTCAACATCTCATCATCATTGCTTGTAAACATTAAATCATCAACATAAACACTCACAATCAGAATTTTATCTCCCTTCCTTTTGATGAAGAGTGTTTGTTCACTAGGACTGCACTTGAACCCTTCCTTTATAAAGTAGGATTCTATTCGACTAAACCAAGCCCTAGGTGCTTGTTTTAACCCATATAGAGCCTTTTGAAGTTTGTACACCTTCTGCTCACTTCTTTTCTTCTTGTACCCCTTAGGCTGCTCTACATACACATCTTCCTTCAACTCCCCATGCAAAAATGCTGATTTGACATCCAGTTGATGAAGTTTCCAGCCCCTTTGAGCTGTCAGGGCTATGATCATCCTCACCGTGTCCATTCTAGCCACAAGTGCATACACTTCTGTGTAGTCAATTCCATGCTGTTGAGAGTACCCCTTCATCACTAGTCTAGCTTTGTATTTACTGACCTCCCCTAGTTCGTTAAGTTTTGTTTTGTAGACCCACTTTACCCCAATACTCTTAGCTCCAGTAGGTAATTCCACCAAATTTCAGGTCTTGTTTTTCTCTATGGACTCAATCTCTTCATTCATGGCCTGTCTCCACTTTGAACTTTGAACTGCCTTTTCAAAAGTTGCTGGATCTTCTGTGACCATCAGCACCATATTTGCTTCCTCTTCTTCTGATAATCCTTCACCTGAGACATAATCAACAGTCCATATAGGTGCTCCATGAATCCTACCCTCCCTTACTACCAAATTCTCCTCTCTGGCAGGTGTAACATCTTCAGCTTCAATGACTTCTCTCTCAACTTCTTCTTCTTGTACATTTACGCCTCCTACAGCTCCTTCTTCTTCTATTTCCGCTGCTTCTTTTTCAATATCTCCCCATTCAAGCTCTATCAATTGCTCCTTCTCATAGTTTGTCTCCCAATCACACATACGATCCTCTTCAAAAACCACATCACGACTAATGATGACTTTATCACCAACTGGATCATACATCTTATATCCTTTAGACCTCTCACTGTAACCAAGCAGTACATAGCTCACACTCTTGTCATCTAGTTTAATCCTCCTAGCATCTGGAATGTGCACGTAACCTACACATCCAAACACTCTGAAATGATCGACTGATGGCTTTTCCCCACTCCATGCTTCCTCTGGAGTCATGTTCTTTACCACTAGTGTAGGTGAGCGATTTAAGACATGAATGCACCAACGAGTTGCTTCCGGCCAGAATGACTTAGGGACCTTCTTTTCTGAAAGCATAGCTCTTACCATGTTCATCATAGTTTGATTCTTACGTTCAGCCACTCCATTTTGTTATGGGGTGTAAGCCGTGGTCAGTTGTCTCTTCACTCCATGTTGCATGCAGAACTCATCAAACTCTGCAGAGTTAAACTCTCCTCCTCTATCTGTTCTCAGGCATTTGATAGGCAAACCAATTTCTTTTTCCACAAGTATCTTGAAACGTTTAAAGTGATAAAATACTTCTGATTTTTCTACCAGAAAATAAATCCATGTCTTTCTAGAAAAATCATCTATGAGGCACAGTAGATACCTCTTCTTGCCACGTGAAATTGGATTAATGGGGCCACAGAGATCGGCATGAACCAACTGTAGTATTTTTGTTGCTCTCCAACGACTCACTTTAGGAATAGGAGTCCTATGTTGTTTGCCCTTCATGCATGCATCACAGAGATCACTCGACGGAGTAACCTATGGCAAACCTACCACCATATTTTTGGAATGCAGAGTGCATAAGCCTTTGTAACTGAGGTGTCCATATCGATGATGCCACAGTTTGGACTGATCCATGGTGCTAGGTGGAGGCATTTATCTTCTACTGCTGAGACTGATGGTTCAGCTAGCAAGATAAACATAACTGATTCCACCATTTTTCCTTTTTGAGGGTGAAACAACTTGCACACTCCATCCTGAAATAACACAGCTACTCTATTTTCTTGAAGCTGCCCTACACTTAGCAGGTTGTTCTTCAACTCAGGTACACAATACACATTACCAATGGAGTAAGTAATCTCATCTAACATTAATTTCACTACTCCCTTTCCAATGACCATCATCCTAGTATTATTTCCAAGTTTGACAGAATGAGAGAAGCTAGTATCCAAACTTGTAAACATACCAGGATTTCCACACATGTGATTTGAGCAACCCGAGTCGATAAACCAGGTATCTTTCCTCTTTGTTTCATGCAGCTCCACATACGCCATCAACAAAAGCTCATCCTCCTCCTCTAACTCAGCATAGTTGACCTCCTTATGCCATGTAAGGCATTCATATTGAAAATGCCCTAAGTTGTGACACTTGTAGCATTCCACGGTTGCTTTGTTGAAATTTGTTCTGCCACGTCCACATCCTCTGCCTCGAAGAACCACTGCTCTCCCTCTGCCTCTAGCTCCAGCCCGATCCTCTATCTTCAGGACACGATCTTCACCTTCAGTGCTCATCCTCCGAAACTTCTGCTCATGAACTACCAGTGTACTTTGTAGTTCATCAACAGTCATTGTGTCAGTGTCCTTCGCTTCTTCTATGGACACAACAACATAGGTGAACCTCTCAGTTAGGGTTCGTAAAATATTCTCCACAATCTTGGAATCTGCCATGACTTCTCCATTGCTCCTCATCTGGTTGGCGACAGACATAACTCTTGCAAAGTATTCTGTGATTGTCTCGTCATTCTTCATGGCTAGAATATCAAATTCTCTTCTCAAGGAGTTAAGAAGAGACTTCTTTACCTTGGTATTGCCTCCGAACTTCAGCTTCATGGAGTCCCAGACAATCTTGGCAGTGCGACGATCCAAGATTTGTTGGAAAACAGATCGATCGATAGCCTGGAAGAGATGGTGCTTCACCTGATGATCCTTGGTTCTTGCATCGTCAAGCTGTGCTAGCTGTACGTGTATCAGTCAGCCTTGTTCTATCATTCGGCTCCTCAAAGCCGTTCTCCACACAACTCCAAAGACCTTTTGCCCTAAGCAAATTCTCCATTAACTCACTCCAGTGATCATAATGCCCGTCGAAGTGAGGGATTTTGGTTAGGGTTTTGTCTTCACTCATTCTTACAATGTTTGATCACTCGAAGACTGCAGCTTCTTTCTCTGAGTCTAGTGCTGGCTCTGATACCAACTGTTGAGATCTAGTTTAGATTAAGAGCACAAACAATTGGATCAAATGATCTAACATACATTGAAGCAAATACATGGCTATATAAAGCCTAACAGCAAAACAGAAAAACAACCACTACAACACTTTCTACGGCTTAGTGATAGCAACCAACAGGAATGATTCAAACCTATACTAACTGACCCTAAAGACTAGGTCATTATCCATTATTCTCTGGACACAAGTAATGACTAATTCCAACAGAAACACAGTTGCTTACCAAACAGAGAGAGCGTCCAAGGCAATTTCAGCGTCTTCAAGCAACCCAGCAAGCAAAACGATAATCTGGTAGTACCAAGTCTCGAGGCAAAGCATTATGGCAGACGCAACTGACAGCTTCAAAAAACTCCAAAGCCCAGAAAACGCCTGCATGCTAAAACCTCTCCAAGTACGTTTACATCTTGGACTCACCAGTATGTATACAAACTGCGCCACCACTATAATCCACCACGAAAAGCTCAACATCAGCGATGCGCCAAACAACCCCCATCCCAACTCATAAATCACCACCCAGCTCAGCACCACATGCACCACGAGCGCGGCCGCAGATAAGTACGCGCTCGGGAACACGATGCTCTGAGCCTGAAGGAATTTTTGTATGGGGAAATTGCAAGCGTAGGCGAAAATTTGAGGGATGAGTCCATAAACGAAGATGGCAGCGGCAGAGGCAATGGTGGTCGATTCACCTAGGGCAAGCAAGAGTGGCTTGGAGAAGATGTAGATGAACATAACTGGGATCCCAGTTGCCATTAGCAGGATTGTTGAACGCTGCAGATATATTCCTAGCATCTCATATTTGTGTGCTCCATAGGCTTGACCGCACAGTGTCTCCACTGCACTTCCCATTCCAAGCTGCGTTCATCAAAACATGTACACATAAGATATAGACATGTCCATCTCTCTTTAAACTAGTATTCATTTCGTAAATCTCGTTTCTATGTATTAGTGGTATGAAGATTGCAAACCAAATCTGTTTACCAACTACTTACTAAATTAGTACGCATATAAATACACATAAAAGTATCATGTCATACACATACGTACCATGAGGCCGTAGGCAAAGACTTGGATGCCGGCCGGTGTTGCCAAGAGAAGAGGCAGCGAGTTGGAGATTGCCGAGATGGCCGCAGTAGATTTGGGTGGACATGGAGATGACATTGTTGAGCAAGTAAACCACCACTGCCGGAGCGGCAAGGCGGAAGAGGATCTTCAGTTTGACCCACGTCGCACGCCGAAGACGGTGGAAGTACGGAAGTCCGGTGTTGGATAGCGTTTCTTCCAGTTCCGAGCTCACTGGTTGAACAGATGAAGATCTTTTGCTAATCAAGATGGGTTCGGAGAGCTCATTGTCATCACTGGAGTAGTCCATTCTATATCTACCTAGCTAGTTTAGTAGTACTCCAACTGTAAGAATCCCGTTACCTCCTTTTATACTACACATATGGTGTGTGCTGTTATATATGTGCTTAGCGCAATAAGAGACCTTGACTAAACAACAAATTCTTTGCAGAAAAAATAATAATAATAATAAATCACATCTAAACTCAGAAAAATACCCCAAGAAACATGGGAATTTTCTTGACATGGAACTTATATGTATCGTGAGTGGCTTGTGTGGTCTGAGGCTTTATATCTCTTCTGATATTTTATTTTCTCAAGATTTTTTTTTTCAAAGAGGAAAGAATCATGAACAACCGTATCAGAGAAAAAAAATGGGTGGCGGCAGTACAGGGCCGGCCACCTTCTACCGGTAAAACTTATCGCCGTCGTACATGTGGCTCTCTTCTTATTAGATACTCCAATCCACATAGGCAAACAAACAGGATAAATGTTTTGTTTTCTCTGTTGACGAATCAAACAAAGGACTAAAATGTAGAATACATAAAGAATATATAGTATGAGATGGATCACGAATACAATTCCACTTTGATTTCCATTATTATTTCTGAGTGGCAATCTCTCAGTGACATATATAGGGCCAATGTTCTTTTCTTCGTTTTACAAATTCCTGGAAAAGAAAGTTCGATCGATGTAGCGTAATTTTACTTCTTTTACTCGGCTTCAGTTTTGGAAGCATTGTTCATCAGAGACAGCTCAACAAGGAGCTCACTAATATATGACTGACAAATCAAATCACTATAAAGGTTACTAGCTCGATATAATATACATGCGTGTGCATGGACCATAGTACTTGAGCTAGATATTGAAGCATGTCGATGATGACTAGCTAAATTTCTACTACCAAACAAGGACGTATGATATCGCATGCAGTTACGCATCGAGTTTTGATATGACAAATAATGAGATCAATTCAACAAACTGTACGTATGATCGATATGAAGTTGAATTACTTAGCTGGATATCGCTCTTTGTTTCCCAGTATCGACTATCGAGTTGTGTTATTGATCACTAATAACCGAAAGAGATTGAGTTCAAGTAATCAAATATTGGTCTCGAATCTTGATGTTACCGGCCGACTTACCATGAGGATGTAGACACCGCGATCCGGTGATAATTACCAAGAAAGGAGCAGGCAAGTTCAAGATTGCCAAGTTAGCCACATGAAGATGAGACGGCGGCTAATGCAGTGATCGATTTGCTATGAAATTAGTTCGGTACGTACGTACTGCTGGAGCAGCCAGCAGCTTAAAGATTGTCTTGATTTCGCGCTGTGATGGAGAGGTTTAGAACAGTCGGTATATATAATAATTAGTCCTCAACTTATTGATCCTCGTTAGTGCTTCAAAATATTAGTAATTAACAAGGGTTCACTGTCGATCGATCATCTAACTCACGCGGAGATGAGAGGAGAGGTTGATTTGACTCGAATCCTGTACAATTATTCAGATGATTCTGCACATTTTAGGTGTGACTCTCCCCAGTAGCAATCTAATAAATCTCCTTAGATCCCTGTATCATATAGCGACATTGTGACAAAATGGGTGGACTTGGCCAAACCTTTATTTTCTCCAGCGTCCATCTTCTTCCTAACAGCATTAAATCTGCTCTACTTACAGGTAGTAGTTACTATACTAGTTGAAAGTTGAAACCCAGAACAGCATGTTTAGGCTTGAGCACAGAAAGGACCAAACTGATTTCGATCGATTCTACTTTTATTGCTTTCGAGTTTACATGCGATGCATTGATTGATATAGTTTCTGTTAGACTACTGATCACCGGCACTGAAAACTCTACCGGCCAGGGATTTGGTTGTTCAGCTGCAACACTGAATCCAGACAAGGGCTTTGGTGTCGAAGTGTACCACACTTGGAAAGGACTGAAACCAGAAGCGATGATGGAGAGCAGAACATAAAACTAATATATTCTGGCTGGCTGGCTGCAATCCGAGTTACATGCAATCTCGAATTCTCGATTATATCAGTTACAATACAAGCTTATCCCTCAACTTCCTAATTTTTTTTAGAAACAGGCAAGAATCATGAATGAATAATATATATATATATATATATATATATATATGATCAGCACAAACTAAAATGACCTCACGTCTAGTTTAACTCCCCCCAGTTCACGACAATCTTCTATCGACTAGAATGGGGTTGGACTTGCATCATCCTCTGAAGACATTGATGAATCTTTCTTCACGGAATGACAAGCTTTCCTCAAGGGATAACTCATTTACAAGAACATCAAAAGGGCCATCACGAAAGCAATGAACAGAGAAAGCATCAAAACATTGTTGTAATAGCCTGGCAAACATGAATACACATGGTTAAGGACTGAAGGTTATTCTCAGAAACAACTGAAAAGTAAGAAGGAAAGCAAATTCAAAAATGAAAGATTTATGTCACGTAATCCACAAGAACTACTGTGAGATGTCCACATGTAGGCAAACTGTAGTTTAAACTTTGCTGTTCGGAATTTTGAACAGCAGTAGGAGACTGGTGGATGGCTTATAATAACAAAATTAGCATTGAGGCGATAAATGATGCCACAAAGGTAAAAGAAAAGCTGTACTCACCACTTTCTGCAGATGCTGCTGCAGGAAGTGCAGGAATCTTTACACCTGAAGAACCGAAAAATTCAGGCAGTAATCATTACAACAAGACATAGGAAAGGATGTACAAGGTTAATGTATAACAAAGTATCAAATGCAGAGTATACAGTGACATACCTTTACTGCATGTTGAAGCTGCTCCTTGAGAAGAGGTGGGCCAGGGAGCTGGAATGTTATCATTCAAATCACAAAGGAAGCTGACCCCTGAACTTTCAAATATTGCATCTGAAGGCAAGCTTGGCAAAAGACATCCTGATGCTATCATATGCAAAAGGGTTAGAACATTATATGTCAGTTTAGAAGATTAAAACACAAAGAGTAGTACAGAACAAAAAAATATTCAGCACACCACCCAAAAGTATCTGCATATCAAGTTTTTGTCGTGGTTCAATGATGTAAGGAAGAGCAAATCATTTTCGGGAGATGCCTAAGACAATAACTATGAAAAAATGACATATCCTGACAGTACCTGCCCTGTATATAGGGCCCTAACACATATCAATCCATGTAAAGACAGCTAAGAAGCTGGCATATAATTTCATAAACAGTAGCTAATTGTTCAGAGAATATGGCTGGCCCTCTGCAACATTATCATAAGGGCACAGTATCCTGATCTACAATGAGCCCACCTTTTGGTAATGCTAAGCTATTATTTGAGTATTACAATAGTTTCATAGTAAAAAAAAAAAATTATTTACCTTGACTTCCAACTGGGATGTCCAAAATGTTGATTGTCATCACAATGACATGCATAAGACATTTCAAGATTGAATTAGTATCATGATAAGAAATGCTTAGTTTGCTAAAGAAAAATGGAGTAGAAGAAAGCAGTAACCTTGAAGGGAGAAATCCTTGAGGCTTATATGACATAGGCTATACACATCTTTGGTAATATTTGATTTCCTCAATTTCATTCCCAGTGATGCAGCACAATCCAAAGCTTGCAAGTTGGTTATGAAACTCTGCTTTTGTAAGTGGGAGACGTAGCTGTCCATCGCTGTACAACAAGCTGTCTGGTTTCTTATCTCATCCCCACAGCCAAGTGCAACATGTTTCATATTGGGGAAGACCAGGGGACAAACTGAATTGCACATCAAACACAAATAGAGGATCCATTATTACAACTTAAGATTAGTTTCTCTAAGATATAGAGCATTCTCTTATGTCTTAACTATGGGTTCTGATAATTCAGAGCTTAAGCAAATCAAAGTAGTTGAAGACATACTCCACATTTTAACACTCAAACCAATTTAAATGGCTGACTATAGACTCACCCTTGTTAATCTTGCAATTTGAGAGCCCCCTTAGAAGTTCCTTGGCATGAGAAGGATTGAATTTACTTGCCAGCCAGCGAAGGACAATGCATTTGCAGTCATTGACTCTACTTATGTGATCAGGTAAGACACGACCACCGTCTGTGCTCAAAAGATCAGAAGCTTTTGAAGCAATTCTCGTAGCAGCTTCTAATATGGCATTCTGACATGTTTGGGCACAGCATTCTTTCACAAGGTCTATCTTCTGGCATGCAGCAACCAATTTGGAAGTATCCACTGTCTCCTCAAATTCAGTAACATCAATGATCGGGCAAGATGCATCCGTGAGATCTGTTGAACGAACTGAGCATATTTGCGCAAGGGTGTCATTTGCGCCCTGGCTAACCAAAATCTGTTTTATATCTGATAGACAGTATTTTGCAGCCGTCCCGTTTAAAGAAAGCACATTGGTGTACTTACTGGACTGACCGATGAGGATAGTGATAGTAGCTTCCAACTGCGGGCAACAAATTACATTCGCCAGCAATGGTGCAAAAACCGACCAACAATCAATTGCAGTCATTCTCATCAAACTCTCGGAAGCACTGAAGTTCAGCAAACATTGTCCTAAAAGCACACATCAACAGCATAAATTTGTGGCCACAGCAACAAGACAACACCTTCGCAATGCCTACGGATATCTAATTCAACTAGAAAATTTAGAGAAGGGAAACAAATACCTGATACTTTCGGAACAGTAATGTTTGTGAAGGGTGCCAATGGCGAAGGAGCAAGAAGGGGAAGAAATGGCTTGGGAGCCGCAGTTGGAGATATCATAGGTAACATACTATCTCTTTGCCTGATTGTCAAGACAGAGTCTTTACGAGGATCCAAACCGCAGTAACAAGGTACATGGACACCTATAAAAGAACAATCCAAGATGTCAATGACCAAGCAAAATTACACAAATTAATATCACAAACTGTTAATATGCAAAATTTCAAGACATTTACACAAACTCAGTCCTACACAGGAGCATTGTAAATCATAGAACTAGTTAAAAGATAGATGCTTGACTCAAATCTAGAACATCCAAGTCATCAAATTAGTCCAAATCATGAATTTCTCCAAGAATCCCAGTTGCATTGGCTCAAACTTAACAATTAGCAAAATTCAAGGTCATGGGTTTGGAACCCAGAAAAGGAAAGAAGTAGAAGAGTGTACTCACAGAGGACCAAGATGAGGAGGAGTTGTAGACAAGACATGGTAGTGAGGCTCAGTCACAGAAACACCAAGAGTTTGGTAGTAGTGTTAGAGCTGGAGCTGAGAGAAGGGCATTTTGGGAAGAAGCAGAGGAGTGTAGTAGTAGTAGTAGTGGAGAAATAGAAGAAGTAGGAGGAGCAGCAGCCATGAATGAGAAAAAAGTGGTGGTGGTGGTGGGAGTGGGGCCCCCACCCAGGGAAGAGAAGTAAATAGCTGTACCGGTTGGGGAGAGGAGTGGGTCCCATTTGGGGCCCGGAAACTCAGATAGAAGAGCACTGGCGCATTAACGCCACCCGCTGTCTTTTTTTTTTCTCGGCCGGTTTGGCACGCGCGGAATTCCATGGCTCGTGTCTTAGTGCGACGTCGTTTTGGTGTGAGGGTGGAAGGAGGAAAATGGGAAAAAAGAACGCCGTTGCCGGGGATCGAACCCGGGTCACCCGGGTGACAGGCGGGAATACTTACCACTATACTACAACGACTTGGATGTTAAAGGGTGACGAGATTACTTAATTTTGGATTCATACTTGATGCTTTGATTCTGGGTGATGGTTAATGATTGGTTGTAATGTTGGAAAATGAGTTACTTTGTTTGAAAAAGCAAATGAGAATGATGGTTAGCATAATAGAAGTGGGAGGGGATAATCTTAATGATGTACAAGTGGGGAATATAGCTTGTCTTTAACAATAAGCATTGCATAATTGGAAATCATAAGTTGATTGGGCATAATCACCAATTGAAAAAGTGTAGCATCAACTTTCACTGTTTGTGAAGCAACTCTATCTACTATTAAGTCCAATGATCAGCGTCCATCTCCATCCAATTCACAAATATAAAATAAAGTTTCCAAAATGTTTTTATGAATCGTGGCTCAAGCTCATCAAAGCAAAAGAGTATTTGTTTCATGTGGAAAATAAGATTTTTTTTTTGAATAAAAGGCCGGTGCGGCTGCCCTTAAGCCTTTATTAATAAAACTGTTAAATACAAAAGGAGGGGGACGTGAAACCTGAACCCATGATTACAATAAGCATCTAAAAGCCCCGAAATAATAACGAGAATTTATATAAAGTACATGTATTCTAACAAGCACACATTAACAAAGAGTACTGCTCTAATGACAATTCTATTTACTTTGTCACAGCGGTGACATAATTGAAAGATCACTATATATGTAACACGATTACACATCCTAATATTTAATAATGCAGTTTTCCTACTATGTTGCTGCCGAATAATACATTTGACGACACTTAGTTTCATCATACCACTAAGAAGCAACGACCATTAGTTTCGTTTGACAAAGCAAAATGGCCGTTGCCAACCTAGAGCAAATAAGGCACACAAGATGTTTAGACCGGAACCAAACCCTTTTAGATATACCCATAAAAGGTAGTTAGTTATTAGTATAACTAATAATAGAAAAACATGACAGAAATTATAAATTAAAAAATTAAGCAAACTTGAACCTAGAGAAAGACCTCAGGCCGCAAACCAACAGTTGATATAAGCCAAAGCGGGCCCAGCCCATGATCCAAAACAAAATGCTTTATATTTGGACGGTGCAAATAGTATTTAACCTTAGTTCCAACGTCAAAGTTCAACCAAGTAGCTAGACAAAATAGTCGCTTCGAGGGCCTCAACAAGCTAGGGTTAGCTATCTAGCTCATTTTTTTTCTTTTGAATGAAGCTAGCCCATCTTATGTCACTTGAAATTCTCTAGATTGCAAAGTTTACATTTCACAAAGAACAGAAATAAGGATTTACTATATTGTATATTCATGAATGAAAGAATTTCTCTACATGCATAGTGATCGAGAAGCATAAATTAATTTAAAAGAAAGAAAGAATCATACAACAAAATCAATTGACCAAAGTACGTACTAAACTAATCGACCTCCGGAATACTTTGGAGGGCAGGCCTCCACGGTCGTTGATGCTCCTCCACCAGCTCATCATCACCGTCGTCGATCGCCCTCGCCAGTAATTCCTCCACCGACGACGCGTCCATAGCGCCGCCTCGTGGTCCTACCACCTCCTCCAGCTCCCGTTTTGTCATCTTTATCTTCACCTGATGATCTCCACCGCTACTACTCATCGGTCTTTGTGTACACGACGACGCCGACGAGGAAGCTGAAGATCTAAACTGCACCTCACCGAGAAGCTTCTCCTTTTCCGGCTGCTCTGACTGGTGGAGCTCACAAACGTTCACCCAGCCGTCGCCGTCGTTGTCGGCCCAAACCGCCGAGGAATCACGCCTCAAACAGCTGTTCCCCATATCAAACGTTAAGAGCGTGATGATTTCAATGTATAGAAACTTGAGCAAGAAAAATACAGAGGTGACAGAAAGAGAGAGAGAGAGGTTGAAGATGGGGGAGGGTTACTCTTATATAGAAGTATATAGAACCAGCTGGCAGGTGAGACCGGGACAAAACATGGTCAGCTTCCAAGAAACGACTGAAGATGATCATGAACAATATTATAACCTTGACGGGGACGTACGGCCAAGTACGTGCTAGCACTGATTAAACCACAGCTTAATGAAAATGATTAATCAAATCAAGGTGGACGGTTTTGGTTGGTGATTTTATGTTTGGTTAATGGTGAACAAGATCTGGGTTGCTGGGTTTGGTTGGATTGGCACACTAGCACGCTGTGTTTTGTCTGCATGGCTTTGTTTGAATTCTATATATAACAGGAAAGGTCGAAAGTTTGATCAAGACGTTGTTTCCTACTGGGAACTAGAAGGAAGGGAGAATAATATACTAGTTTGATTTTGGTGTGTAAATTAGAATTTTGGAGGGGATATTTTCTTATGGAAAATGGTGTGAACATAGATGTAAGATGGGATCTTTGACTTGGGTTGAGAAAACTCAAAGTATTTTATGTGCTTGATCAAAGTTCTTGGGTTTATACTAATTAGGTTGTACAACAATCCCTGAATTGATCTAGCTTGGAAATGGCAGGTATCATTTTTTATGGAATGACTTGCAAGTTACAAGCTCATCTTAAATCTTCAACCAAGACTACTTATGATCTTAGCGTAGTCCAGCTTCACATATGCTCGTATCCAAACAAATGTTTTTTTTAATCGTAGAGGGACTAGCTCATCGTACCTAACTTATACAAAAATGTATTGATAATAGAGAGGTACAAGAAACTGGAGGACTAGACAAATGACAGTCATATAATACAAATAATATCTTTTATAGAATAACAAGTAATCGTATAAAAACATCAATGAACACATGACAAAGATATTGACAAAATACAAACAAATGATCCATAAATATCATTTTACAACTTTACAAGTACAAAACTTCTTCAAAAAAGTAAAAAACTTTACACGTACAAAACATGCAACATAAAATCATGTGATCATCAAAGCGTATCAAATGAACATCTAACATTTGCTAATGGTAATTTTTTTTTTTTTAAAAAACTTTTTATTAATAACTCACACACCCTACATATGTCAATGAGGTTTGAACCCATGACCTCAAAGTTGTCAGTTAAACACCTTAACCAACCAAGCCACAGCTCACCGACAAAAAAAACTTTTTATTAATAACTCACACACTCTACATAGTGAAGTTTGAACCCATGACCTCAAAACATTTGCTAATGGTAATATTTTCAACATAAACGACCATTTTTTGTAGGCAATTGGATACCCAGAAGAATAATAACTACCTTCACAAGTAGAACTAACATTCTAGGTTTTTCACTCGTTATCAATAAAATTCAGAACAAAATGTAAAGCCATATTTACAGCATACCTCTGTTTTACAAGCATCACAATTCTTTAACCTCTGTATTTCATCAATCACGATCACTCCTCAAGTTTGGGAAACCCTTTTAACTTTTACTCAAGTTAGTAAAAACCAAGCGGTGAAAAGAGAAAACCAAATACACATTTTAAGAGACACGCGTGACGCGCCCATCATTATCCAACCAAAACAAACCAAAAAATTTGATCACCGAATGAACCACTCAAGCGGTGCCGATTCTCGCCGCCGTAAAACGACGTCGTACCGGCGCCAGGCTCACCGATCTCCCTCTAGTCCACTTCAGCACTGGAAGCTCAACGACATAAAAGCCACCGGAGGCTCCGAGGCCACTGCTCGGAAGCTCGCCGCCGGGCTCTGGCAGCTCCGCTTCAGCGAAATTTCACGGCGTAAAGAGCTCAATTCTGGTTCCGATGATCATTTTCGAGCTCACCTTGAGGTAAATTCCAATTCAATTTTGATAATTTCTGTGTGAATTTCAATTTTTGAGTTGTTGTATAGTGATTACTAGCTGTGTCATGAAATTGTGATTGTGATGAGTTCAATTGTGTATTTGCATTGTGATCATATGGATAGCTGCATAATTTTCTATACAAATCTTGTTGTGTTAAATGATAACGATTATTTAATTAGGACTTTTGGGGTTAGATTTTGAAGAAATTTCGAGAGTTTGAGTCTTTGAAATCGCAATGTTCCATACATAGGAATTGGCCACATTGATGTTACATTGTTATAAATAGCAAGAACATTTTTTTTTTCGGTGGTTAGAGTTTGTGCTTGAACTTGGATGTTGTTTTTATTTTGTTTTTCTAGCTTGAGTCGTCTTTGACATGTCCGAAATTGGGATTGGAGAGGGCAACAAAGTGGGATCATTGCTGCTCGAATGAATCTGATGACATCCGTGGGTTGTATGTGAAAGATTCTCGAGTGACTACTGTATCTATGGTTTCTTCATTGAGTAATGAACTAATACAAGCTAGATTGTGCATTCGGGAGCTTGAAGTTAAGCAGAAATCTTTCAGGAAGAAAGTCAAACACTTCTTAAGGAAGTTTGAAGAGGAAAGAGTATCTTGGAAGCATGGAGATCATGACAGAGATGGTGCAGTTATTAAGGACTTGATGAGAGAACTAAGCAGGGAGAGGAGAAGTCGTCAACAGATGGAAAATCTCAGCACCAATCTAGTCAGTCGGTTAGCAAAAGCAAAGTTGTCCACAGACCACTTCATGAAAACTTATGAGGAAGAGAAAAAGAACAGAAGATCTATGGAACAAGTTTGTAGCGAACTAGCTGAATACGTTAGAGAAAATAAGGCTGAACTGAAGGCACTGAAAAGAGAATCCATGAAAGTTGTCGATGAATTGGATGAAGAGAGAAAGATGTTGCAGATGGCTAAGGCTTGGCGTGAAGAACGAGTGCAGATGAAGATGATTGATGCAAAACTTGCTCTTGAAGATAAGTATCATCAGGTGAACAAGCTGATAACAGACATTGAAACTTTCTTAAGGTCAAGGTTCACTACCCTGGATATGCCAGACTTGAGAAAGGCTGAGTTGATCCTACAGGAAGTTAAGTCGTTAAATATTCAAGATTTCGAGGAATTTTGTAATGTTTCTCTGAAATCAGATGATATAATCTCTACTTTTGAAGCATTCCAACCATATGAAGGTACACAGAGAGAGATTAAATCTTTCATTTGCCACAGTGCTTCTAGTGATGGTTCCGAATTACATCCAGTGAGTCCTGACAATAATCGGTTCAACATAATCCCTTCTAGTGGTGTGCAAGTAAGTGCTAGAGGTTGGGCAAACGGGAGTCATGGTGAAGATCAGGGTTCTTCTCATTCCTTGAGATGGCGTAATTCCTCCATTGTCAGGGTTAGCGAATGCAGACATGGGTCCAGGAACGTTGGTGAATGTAAAGATTCTGCAGGTCAATCCTCTCCAGATACTGAAATCATTGAAGTTTGCTCAGTATTGGAGCAGCAATCAGAGCAGAAGCCACCTTCTATGTCAGAGCTTTGGAGATCATGCCCGAACAATGGTGAAGTTTTTAAGATACTTTTGGACGAGGACAAGAGGAGGCTTTTAAGTGGGGTGACATCATGTTTGCGAAGAAATGCTGATAGTAGGCTGACTGAACATGAGACCAGACGCCGGAATTCAAATGAACATCTCCTCCCACCAAACATAGCGAATCCACACATCACACGAGGGATGCAAGGACGCATTCAATGGCCCCGAGCTGGCCAAAAGAACAGTTCAAATGCAAAGGTTTTGGAAGCAAAAATAGAAAGCCAGAGATCTCAACTGCGCCATGTTTTTAAACAGAGGTTTATGTGACTTCTCTGTTCATGTTTTTAAACACTTAAATGTAAGTTTAGCAAGCATAGAAGAGAAAAAGATACATTCATCTATCTTCTTCCGTCTTTTCCCTTCTGTGTCTATAATCAAAGATATAAACTCATATCTACAGGGGAAGTCAAATAACAAGCAAAACTCATCGGAAGTGTGCTTTACTAATAGTCTAATACATGAATAGGGATAGGTAAAAGGATAATTTAATTTGATGTAATTAACATTGCTTTATTCTCCTCATCTATTAGCTTTCTTTTCTCGTATTCTTCAATCAGGCTCCATGGGAGGACCTATGTGCAAGAATTGAGTCGGTTTCATCTCCGGGTTCTCATAGGGTGTTCTTTCAGAACGAGACATAGACATCCATTTCTCTCTACCAAGTTTAATAATAGTGGATCGATTATAGGGTTCCTCCCGCTCACGCTGAATATTCATAAACTCCTCCGCAAATATGAAGGTATAAGGATAGTTGACAATCCGTTTAGTTTGCAAAACACTTTGAGATTTCGTTATCTGATCAAGAACAAGTATCACTAACATCCTTTATGGCTCAGCTAAATCATGCATATGCATATCACTGTTTTTCACAGAGGATAACAGCCTTGCTTGCTATCCTAGTTCTGAGTCATTCAGCTGTACAGATTTTTCAAATAACCTGTTATATTAGTTTAATAGATCTTTGTTGCTTTTCAATTTCAAATGAACAACTGAGTTAGTGGGAAATGTCTTGGCGCTCAAACCAGTCTAAGGGTTGAGATCTTTTGCTATGTCAACCCGTGACCAAATGGTTTGTTGCTCAAGGTTCCAGCTTGGATTTCATGATACGTTATCCTATGCAAAGCTGGTCCATGTATGATTCAAAGACCAGTCGCTTTTGACTCTGACAAGTCCTTTGATGGACTGAGTAAGAAGGTCTGAATCCTTTTTGCTCCATGTTTTGAATCATTCTTGTTTTAAGAAAGGTTTCCTTGTCTTATTGAGATTGCTCTTGTCATCCCTTTTCTGGTTACATCGCTCTCAGCCTTATAGCCAAAAGCTATTGTCCAAACCTTTCTGAAACACTGCTGAGGTCAGCTGGCATCATCCTTGATGCCTTGTCTGCCTATAAATAGCTATAGCTTCGGCTTTGTTTGTTGGTTGTTGAAAACTGCTGTGGTAGCGTTTTCTGTGTTGAGTCTAGTTTTTAGATTGCATTGTTTATGCTGCTCTAAGTCTTCCTCGTGACTGTAAACCTTAGAGCTTGAACTCAAAACTTCTTTCATCAGCTCATATCATGTTGCATACCATGTGGGATGTGTAGTGCAACAAACCCAAGAGGCGTTCAAGGCTGAATCCGCTAGTGGTTAGCAGAATTCATAGACAAAGCTTCTAAATGCATTCCATGTTGTAACGGCTTAGGAACAAGAGAGGGAATATGTCTAGACTAGTTTGGGACTAGGAGGGATAGCAATGTGGTAGTGTATCATTGGATCTATTATTCTTGTAAAGAAGTCACTTTAACCTAGTGCAAAGATTTGTCTCTCTAGAGTTAGAGACACGCAGTTTTTCTCCCTGATTTCAGGGTTTTTGCGAGAACAAAAACATCCTTGTGTTGTTTCTTTTCTTGCTGAGTTTTTACTTTCTGCATTCTTGTATACTATGAATCTGGGATAGCACTCGCTATTGATATCCTCAGATACTGAAGTTATCGAAAATTAAAAGAAAGGCCTATTCACCCCCTTCTAGGACCTTCAAGTGGTACCAGAGCAGTTCCTAGCCTTTGCTAGTAAGATCCTCGGGTTTTTAAAATGGGTGATAGAGGCACTTCCGTGAACTGTCCTCCACTGTTTGAGGGAAGAAACTTTTCACAATGGAAAATCATGATGACCGCATTCTTTATTTCTCAAGATGATGGGAAACAATGGATGATGGTTGAAGATGGCTGCTCAGCTCCAAAACGGACCTTAATCGTGGCAGGTGCAAGTGTACTAAAGTCTAGATCTGAGTGGACCGATTCAGAAAAATTACGTGGCAGGTGCAAATTTTGTTCCTTCTTTTATATTTGTATTAGACGTTGACCATAAAATATCAACAACGTACTTTCATTTTTCAGCTATTCCTTCTTTTATCTTCATAATTATGCTATTGTTTACCTTAGGCGATATTCGAAGAGCTCTCAGTAGCAGCCGAGTGATAATCCTCATGAATCGGCGTGCCTCGGAAACACATCTCCGGCGAAGGAAAAACCTACACAGTCAAAGACCAATCACCACCTGAATTTCACACAAAAATCACAAACTTCTTGGAGATCAGCACTACCAGAAGAAACGCTTTAGCCGACGAAAAAAAAAAAACCAGGCCGACGAATTTTTTTTTCGTCGGCTAAAGTGGATTTTAGCCGACGAAATTTTCCTTCGTCGGCTAATTAAAAATCTTCGTCGGCTATGATCAACTTTAGCCGACGAAATTTTTATTTCGTCGGCTAAATAATTTTTTTCGTCGGCTATAGTCTGTGAACTTTAGCCGACGAAAATTTCAAAAGTTTAGCCGACGAAATTTTCAAAACTTTAGCCGACGAAATTTTTAAAAGTTTAGCCGACGAAAAATATAATTTCGTCGGCTAAAGTGTCTTATATTTACAAATTTTGATGCAATATAGTCCTACGCAAAAAGGGGTGTAACTTTTGATCCGTCCGTCAGAAATTGCTGAAATTTTGACAGCA
Organism: Fragaria x ananassa; assembly: GCA_034370585.1. NCBI lineage: Eukaryota > Viridiplantae > Streptophyta > Magnoliopsida > Rosales > Rosaceae > Fragaria > Fragaria x ananassa. The sequence continues at coordinate 978,433 of CP139764.1, read as the reverse complement.
GCTCCGCAGGCCCAAATCCAAGCTAACTTCCTTTCGGGGCCAATCCGACCGTCGGATCTAGGCTTTTTATGTAATTTTCTGTTTTTAGGGTTTGATTTTTTTCTTTTAAAACTGCGGTCAACCCTATTTACCGTTAAAATTTTTATACGACTTGTTGCGTGTCATCGGTTTAAAACTATTTTCAGTTGGAGGTCCGGCCAAAATACGTAATTTAGACGGTCGAACGACCTTTTCCGTGAGTTTAGGGGTTTGACTTACGAGATTGACCGTCCGGATCGAGCCCTTATTCTTTTCGGATCAAGTTGAATTTTTTCCCATACATGTATTTTATCATGATGGTCCGATCTGACGGTCGGAATTCTGTTTCTCAAGTTTGATCATCACAATCACAACATGCATACTAATGTTGTATAACTTGTTTACCAAGTGTTATGTAAATGTTCCGTTTCAAAAACAAACTATACGTAAAACTTTCAAACTCTAAAAAGTCATGAAATAAGATATGACGAGAATGTTGAAATACATCCACGGTTGAAAAATCACACTATTCCGGTAAATATTCGATGCCGATAGTTGCGGTCAATGCAATCACAACATGCCAAATGTATAAAAATACTTTTAGCCGACGAATTTAAAAGGTTTAGCCGACGAAATTTTCAAAGGATTTTAGCCGACGAAAATATATGAAAATTCGTCGGCTAAAGTCGAAAAATTTTCAAAATTTTCAACCAAAATTTTTTGGCGGGCAACCAAAATTTTCAAAGGACTTTAGCCGATGAAAATATATGAAAAGTCGTCGGCTAAAGTCGAAAAATTTTCAAAATTTTCAACCAAAATTTTTTGGCGGTCAACCAAAGAGTTTAGCCGACGAAAATAAATAATTTCGTCGGCTAAAGTTCTTTATATAGCCGCAAATAAACCCAACACTAGACATATTGCGGCCCCTCCTCCTCTTCCTCCTCCTCCTCCTCCTCCTCCTCCTCCTCCTCCACACAACCACCACAAATAAACCCAACACTAGAAATATTGCGTCCCCTCCTCCTCTTCCTCCTCCTTCTCCTCCTCCACCTCCGCCACTCTCTCTCCTCACCCCACCGTCTACTCTCCACCCCCACGCGCCCAATGGCCACCTACCGCGCCCTCCTCTCCCTCAAGTCCTCCCTCGACGACCCCGACGACCGCCTCTCCGCTCTCTCCGCTCTCCGCCTCTTCAACCTCTCCAACAACGTCTTCAACCGCACGTTCCCGCCGGAGCTCTCCAACCTCACTAACCTCCGTGTTCTCGACCTCTACAACAACAACCTCACCGGCGTGTTGCCAGTTTCGGTGGCAACTTTTCACTGTCAAGATTCTCCACACACACAAAAAAAAATAAAAAAAAAGTTTCTGCAGTTTTTTTTTTCAAAACCCAGCAACTTTAGCCGACGATATTCAAACACAATATTCGTCGGCTATAGTATTTTTAAATTTTTTTAATAAGGTTTAGCCGACGAAATAACCTAATATTTCGTCGGCTATAATTATTTTTAAATTTTTTTATAAGGTTTAGCCGACGAATAACCTAATATTTCGTCGGCTATAGTTATTTTTTTAATTTTTTTTTATAAGGTTTAGCCGACGAATAACCTAATATTTCGTCGGCTATAGTTATTTTTTAAATTTTTTTACAACGTTTTACCGACGAAATACTTCGTCGGCTAAAGTCTGGGACTATAGCCGACGAGATTTTTTTCGTCGGCTAAAGTGGGACTATAGCCGACGAAAAAAAAAAGTTCGTCGGCTAAAGTCATTACAGACGGCCTTTTCCCGACGACACTATAGCCGACGAAGGCTCGTCGGCTAAGGTCTTAGCCGACGAATTTTTTTAACAGGCCGACGAAAATTTTTCGTCGGCTAAAGTGCCTGTTCTGGTAGTGCAGGGACTGTTCGATGCCAATGGAGACGCCGAATTCTCTCTCTTCGAGTTCCACCCTTCTCACTTCGACACTCCTTCCACACTTTGAATGGGGCTTTGCCGTTTTGAGGATATGCTAAGCGGGATGTAGGCTCCAAGATGGGGGTGGTGGCGTCGCCTGGGTTTGCCGGAAAAGGAGGATCCGATTTGAGCCCCGATCAGACTGTTTTTGGCTTTTTGAGCTTCGTATGCCTCGAATCGACCTCCAATGCTCCTATAAATAGATTGAGAATGACGAGAGCTTTCCAACGCTACTTATGGCGTCGCCGGCGGTGGTCAAATGGCGGAGAAACCATCAAAAAACCTATCGGTGAGAAAGAGAGAGAGAGAGTTGGATTAGATCAGATCTGGTGGGAGGGTAAGAAGATTCATATGATATTTTGGTCATTTCATAGATAAAATTTGGATCAAGCCTGGTATTATTGGTTTTGGGCCTGTACTCATATCCTAGACTGTATAAAAATTAATAAAAGTGGGTTTTTTTTTGTTTTTAAATTTGGTTATGTTCTACTATGTAATTTTCTCTTCAATTTTTGATCATGTTTCTTATAGTATATTAATCGATCGATCTTATTTTCGTCATTTTTTGTCTTCGTGAATTTAACGGAACTACAAATAGCTACTTAGGCAGAAGAATCTGAAGCTGTTGAAAAACCTTTGATTCAACCCCTAGTCGAACCATATATATTATTACATCTTTTGTAAGTTTTGTTTTACAAGCGATCATTCAAGTAAAGGTTGCCCTATGAAACAATATGTATGTCGAGACTGTGGTACTCTATTTCCCTGCCCTGCGAGAAGAAGGACGTCCATGGCAAAGAACAAAAACAACTAAATTATTGTTTGGATTGTAAAAGTTGGGGCCATTTGTGTGACAAGTGCCCTTATAAGGATTTGGATATAGAATTTGATCCTGAATGGCCGTGAGATGATTGGTACATTTTTTTTCAGCCGATTCATGTATCACAAACTACACTTCCAATAATTCTATTGAATCGATGATCAGCTCTAGTTGCATGTCTTCAATTTCATATGATCTGCAATTAGTTTATGGATGACCTATATATTCCTTAGGGAATCTGTTTGTTATGGGATAGTGAATACCAGATTCTATGGGCACTTTGTTAGTGAGTATATATAGATTCGTAAAATTATGGATCCAGGATCTGCTCCTATATACATGTATGTACATATCTAAAGCTCTAACTGGACTGAAGACCTAGCTAGTTAGAGATGTGCAACGCAATTGCGACCGGGTTACTTGGTCTTCGCAAAGTGTATCCTAGCCTTAAATTGACCGGCCTCAACGTCCACGTCGCACAGCAGCACCCAGGTGTCCCTTAACACACTCGATCACTAGCTGGTTAATTAACCTAATTAATAACCCTGTCAAAGTATCAGAAGGAAGGAAATGGAGAGGCTCAAGGTGAACGAAGTGACTAATAATGCAGCAGCAGTAACTGATGAGACTATTAATCGATCACCACCACCTAGCTAGCACATAGAACTACTCCTTCTGCTCTTCATATTTTATAGATCCAGAAATTATGTTTCTATTTCTCGATCTGAGCTTCGTCTTCTTCCTTCCAAGTTAGGGTATAGGATCGATGTCTTACTGGGTATACCCAAACCCAGCTAGCTAGATCTATTTTGTTCAGCTCACTGATGATGGAGACAACTACTATTTGGTTGTCAACTAGGATCGAAAATGACCTCACACCATCTACATTTTCACATGTTCATATCAATTTGATTCCGGATCCATTGATCATGCGATGAAATCAATATGCATTATTGATCGTTCATTGTGATCGTCTAAGTGATACCGAAGTCGACCCAGTTATAAGAGAGGTTAATAAAAGAGAGAGTCGTAAAACCGTTTTTACTAGAGTTTGACATATATATATATATATATATATATATATATATATATGCTGCACAGCGTTTGTTTGGTTAGTAATTTTTTTACTTCTACGAAAACTTTGCTTGTATGTGCTTCTAACAACAGCACAAGTGGGAGTGAAGTGCTTCCTGCAACACCACTATTATGTGAACCAATAAAACCATGTATCATGATTTTCTGGGTTGGTTGGTGATCGACTATGTGATGCGGCAATGTTTTTGAATAATATGGAACTCTTCCAGGGTGAGAGGGTTAAGATTCTCTCCCAAATAGTTTTCAATTAATCATAGTAGCTAGAGTAGTTATTAGAGTTGGAAGTGGAAACTATTATTGAACAAAATATTCTCATCAATCACTAGCTAGAATCTTGAACAGAGAAGAGAATAATACTAACTAAAGGTGGCTTCGATCAGGAATTCTTAATTAGTTCGATTTGGATAGGTAAAAGGAGGTTTAGAGTGGGTGACTTCTACTTTTGTGAACAACCTCTTCCATAGTTGTCCAATTATATTTCTCATTAAGATCAACATTTGGCAGATTAAGTAAGAACATCTTCAGTTGCGATTATCGAACTACAAGCCGAAGAGAAATAATTAACCTAAAACGAACAAGAAGTTACGTACGTGTGTTCTTATATATCAAAATCATATCACCATCAGTGGAAATTGACAAGCAACAGCATGTTGCAAATTAACTACATGTTATGACAAGTGAAATCAATCATTTTACATGAAAGATTGAACAAGTATCAACATTTTCATCAAATCAAAAACCTGAACAGTTCACCCATAACAATCACTAGTTCTCACTAGTTCCAATTTTCAATTTTGTTGACTACATATACAAATGAAGCTAGCTAGTTTCATATTTTGAGAAACTAAATCGACCAATATCGAAGTAGATTAGATTAGATCTGCAATTGGTGTACACAACAGATGAGCCAATAGGTGACCCAATCTGATTATAACAACTCAAAAGAACAGAAAACGATATTTCGACTCTCTCCAATCGTTGATGGTATATATGATCAGAGAGTAACTATGTATGATCATACAAAATTTGGCCTTGAAATTATTGTGGTAGTACTCACTCTTTGAAAAACGTATGACTGTGACCTCCCTAGACCCTTCCATCTGGTTCCAAAGTTAATTGTGACAGATTGCTGATGTTGAAAATATATCTCCAAAAAACTTGGCCTCAATAATTTTGCAATATAAATCCGCCACTCCCATTGGTTTCCTTAATCACTAATGATATAGCTTAACTTAGATGTGGGAAAATGAGTATATCAACTTCTACGTACAAATAGATCGAAACCGAAATGGATCTGATCGATATGAATTTTCAATTCTAAAAACCAAATGAAGCTAGCTAATAGCATGCTTAGATCGATGTAATTAGCCAATGCATGGTATATAGTTCCTAGTTCTTATTTGTTCAATTAATCGTAGCCTAATTTTTACAAGCCAAAGTTGAATAGGACACGAGATGGAGATTTTAAACCAAATGAATGTTAGAATGATCTACGTGCAATTCTACGTACAATAATTGCAGACAGGGGCGTAGCTACATGGAGAGCAGGAGGTTCAATTGACCTCTCTCACCATCTTGCAACATCTATTGTTTTTACATTTTTACTCATATATAAGAGTATTATAAACTCTTTGACTAATTTTGCCCCTTCAAATGTGATAACAAATATACTTGTTTTTAGTTAGTTCATGAGATTAAAGCCAAAACAATGTGTTCATTTGTTTGTATTTATTTTATCTAATATTTTTATCTAACAAAAATATTTTTCCTACATAGTTAACTCGTTCAAATTAAGTTTGACCCCTCTTAATATAATTTCTGGCTACGCCACTGATTGCAGACCTAAGACAAGGCATGGTTTGGTTTGGGGAAGTCATTTTCCATAGGACCTATGCATATTTTACCTATATTTGGTGAATTGACATAACAAATAGACAGGTAAATGAGGTAATATATAAACGAAACTACCAGAGACACATCTCCGCTGCAACTACATTCAGTATTTACATACAGTATCTGCTGCAATAATATATTTGTATATATTTACATCAGATAATAATACATAATATACGTGTTATAATTCATTATTGGTGTAGCCAACCCAAACCTCACAATACAACAACAGCTCCCTGATACTTCCCTCAATTATGGTTTAACTATATTGATAGTACAAGAATCTCATCTTAAACTAGTTCTAAATGTCATGATCGAAGAAAAAACTAATCCTTTAAGCGTGACTTTTTCTAACATAAATATAATGACATGATCCACCCCGGTACAATCATATATTCTTCACCCTCAACCTTGCGATTCTCTGTATCCAATTAGGAACTAAAATATACCAGCCATCATCATAATTATGTATCTTAAAAACCCTAATATTATAAAATGTACGAGTACGACCCATCTGCACACACCATGAACAAATAGCAGGTGGGATTCTGATACTGCATATTATATATATGCAGAGACTCGGTATGTATTTCGCAATGCATGACGCACTTAATGAGCTTAGGGTTTCTTATATAGAATGGCATGTCGATTCTCTTATATAGGGTCTCTGATATAAAAAGCAAAAAAACAGTAGTGGGTCATTGCAGCGAGTTTAAGAGCTTAAATAAACCTTAAACTATACTTGTTAAGTAGTAAAATGGTGTATTGTAAAATCGCCGCGGATTTTACAGACGCAGACGGCTTTCCGATCATAATGGACTCGACCGGCGGTGTAAATAGCATAGGATGCTTAATGGCAGTGAAAGGTATATCACAGGAGGCAGAGTCGGGTCCGGTACTTGGGTGGGTGGGTCAAGAAAAACCGATCGAAGCACGTACTGGGGGATAGTGAGCCCCAGAAAAGGTCCGGTCATCGATCGCTGAGGACCTACCACGTACAGTACCACTGCCGGCAGAATCCCTCAGAGTATAGCAGTATAGGAGAATGGGGTCCTTAACTATACAGCGGACTACAGCCACAAAATGACACTCCTTTCTTTCCCAGACAATCGCCATTCACCAATATCGAATTATCGATCGTCACCAATATCGATCCCTATCCTTTTCTTGCAGAGCTTTCAAGGTTCTTATGGCGACCTAACCAGGATTACAGAAGCAAATTGTAGCTATCTTAGGACATGTGAGATTAGTTAGTACTCCATTCTCCTTATTTACGGACCCCGTCTTAGGGTTGAAGCAAAAAGAGTAAGAAATTGTGCAGTAGAAGCAAAAGGGGTGTGAAATGTTGATGAAGGGATGTAATTCATGCCAAAATTCAGGATTCTCCTTATTTTGAGGGACTTGACGTTGAACCATTTTTATGCCACATTGATTAATATGTATCTAAAACAGTCATGATCTACGTACGTTAAGAATAATCTAACAAATACGTAGTTAAAAAATTATGAGAGTTTATACGTATGAGAGCGATGCCAGAAATTTGAAGTATTTTGTTGAACATACACTTCTATGTTATAAAAAATACAAAGAAATACATAAATGGTTAAAATGATCGACAAAACTCTTGCATGGAAGTAATGATACAAACTCCGCTAGATACAATATCCTCCACTATATAGATCGTTACCAACTTACCATTGTGTACATAACTACATTGTTAAGAATATGAACATTGTAAGAGAAAGTTAAGAATCTAATCAGTGTTAGATTCATTTTAAAACTTATCATGAAGCTAATGGAAACGACCACCGTCCGTTGAACATATAGCAATGGATTAACCTTTTGAATTCCAGATTGCAATTTGCACCATACACTTGCTAACAATGGGTTTTAGTGAGGTCATTTTGTTTCTAGAACACCTTATTAAACAATATTAGGGAACCTAAGCACTACTATATGCAGTCAAAATCTCTCGACAAATTAGTGACGTGAGCATAAACTCCATTACAATAATAAACACCCCATATTGGGAGATAAAATGGAGCTCCATTATTGAATTTGAGGCATTTTTGACTGTGAGAATGTGAGATCATCTTGGATATGAAACAGTGGTAACTTGTTTTTACCATAAACGACAAGCAGTCCTCTGATGGGAACCCCCCCTATGCGTTAAGGGCCGTCCAATGTGCCCTTCACAATATGACTTTCTTTGCTTTCTACAAACCCAAGTGGAGGGGGTTACGGGATTATATTAACCACTAAACCCAAGTTGATTACGTCCTTAACCATCAATTATCAAAAAGATTAAGTTTCTTTAGTCACCATCATTACCCCGCCTATCCCCCACAACATCCTAAACTCTTTTATTTTGATTTGAGGGAAATAATTTCCCATCGGTCACTGTTCGTCCACGTGGCGACGATGGAGACAAGAGGGTGGGGCCCGTTGGTGTTTTGGAAGCATCCACGTGGTGGGCGCTGAGAGGATGCTTAGGTGGCCACGTGGACTGGGAGAACCTGCCTTTGTGTTGGATCCATTTGTCACTTGACGTAGCCAAACAGGAAGAGTGAATGTTTGATGCGGAATATATATTGTAACCTAAGCAAAAGGCGCGTGAATAGGACTTTCTAACATTACTTGAGGTCTAGGGTTGCTCTATTCAACAAATAGGATTTAAATATCGGATTTTGATCGTTTTCAGGTTATCTGTCTAGCTCGTCAATCAGTATCCACGCTAATTAATATGTGAGCTTTCGGATCAAATCGATTAACTTAAGCATGTATTTTAACCTCTAAACAACATTTATTTGTATTAAATCTGTGACGTGTACGTATTTTATAATCTTTTAATATTGTCGGTAGGTAAACAAAAATCATACTAAATTATTAACCACATCCATACATATCATCCTAGTCGAATTTCGTATTTAATTCAACTTAAATGTGTATTATAATTCAGATCAGAATTCAATCCATTTAAAGATCAACTAATAATACATACTAATTACTATTGAATGAGATAAGCGAGTTGGCCGCACATACAGATGTGAGCGCGTGGAATAGATAAATGACCATCTTGACTTGCCCTATTTTTTACAGTTCTGGTGAGCTCGTTGGCCTCTTCTGCGATCACCAATCACCGTACATCTTGTTGGAGTTCTTTTCATCACGTTAAATGCATACAAAATGCTGCTCAAATTCAAATGAAATGAAGTAGCTCAACTATAGTGGGTAAATCGAAAACCCTATATATAAATGCTCACCCCTTCAAGCTCAACTTATGATCAAGCCAATACATGCATAGTAAATATACATAATAATGGAGTTGTAACAATATACAGGGTTTCGTTCTCTTTCGTTTTGTTCTCTTTTACTTTCTTTAACCGGGTCTCGCCGGGTCATTTCAGTTTCCGTGGCCGGAATCTGATTATGCCATATGGCGAAGGGCCGGAAACTGACGCAGAGCCGCAGCGAACGTTTCCTCGGGAGCTACAGTAACTACAGCCACGCCCAAGAGTCGCCGGAGCTCGCCGAGGACGATGTGTGGTCGATGGTGGAGAGCGTGGAGGAGAGGGAGGACAACGAGGTAGACAGCTCTCAGAGCGAGTGGAGTCCACGCGTGGCCGCCGAGACTAACGGAGGGTTTGCGGCGAGGGGGATCAGAAGCCGGCGGATATCTCGGGACGATGACAACAACGTTAGCGGAGGAGGGCTGTCTCTGGCTTTTGTCGACGACTCTGGAAAGACGGCGTCGTCGCCTCGGATCGTGCACCAGTTCCGCGGGCATGACAGCCCACGTGGGCGCCACATGGCCACGTCACTCCCGGTCAACGTGCCGGACTGGAGCAAGATTCTCCGGGTCGACTCGGTGGACTCGCTGTACGAGTTCGACGACGGAATGGACAGCAGCAACGACCCGGAGATGATCCCCCCACACGAGTACCTGGCGCGTGAGTACACGCGCGCCGCGACGTCGGTGTTCGAGGGGGTTGGCCGGACGTTGAAGGGCCGGGACATGAGGCGGGTGAGGGATGCGGTTTGGAGCCGGACCGGGTTCGATGGTTGAGATCGATCACTTGTTGGAAGTGTGGACTTAAGTAGTGTATAGCTCAAAATAGAAGTGTGGACTTAATTGTTGGAAATGATTTGTTTTTTTGGTGTTTTTGATCTGGGCAATGAATGATTCAACTGATCAAGTAGATTCGGTTGCGAGTGAGCCCAAGCATGAACTCTGAATCTGGGATTTCACTATGCTGGGTTGAATTATAGAAATCAATTGCTTATAAATTTCTCATTTAGCTCATCCTACCACACCATATAACAAACATTGAAGATCCTAATGAAGTAGTCCTTGAAGATCCCAAGTGTAATATGCTTATTTCTGTTATGATGAGTACTTTCACACAAATGACTACATGATAGGAACTAGAAGTTACCAGCTATGATTTGACAACTCCTAGCTACTTCATTTCCTTTTGGATTCTAAGTCTAATGAAGTACACAAAAGTTCAGATCCCAAATTTGAGCATCATGGTAATAGTCTGCAAGTACCCGAAACACATTTACGATTATTTTCTTAAGAGCATTGGAATCTAAGAACTACGTACTTATGATAAAGAAAGAGCTTTCCCTGTGTTTAGTACAATTTGGCATTCGATTTGGTCGAGCACTAGTTGATTGAACTCGTCTTTGTCTGGTGGATTATGATCTGATACCAAACGACAATGTTTTGCAGTTTTTGATCATCATATCTTATATCAATTAAACACAAGTCATTCAATTGAATAAAAGGAAAACACAATAGCTACAAGGATTGGATCAAACTGTCATACAGAATGATGACAGTTTATAAAAGCTCTGAAATATATGAATACCTCTTAAAAAATGCTCATTGAGAGTTGATATAGCTGATTCATTGTTTAATATCAGATACACTCAAATGAATTTAGTTAAATCGCATAGTCCGAAGAAGAAAAATAAAAAACCAAGTTAAAGAGAAGAATTAGAATTAAACGTACGGCATTTCTAATTTTTAACAAGCATTTATTTTTGATTTTGAATGAGGTTTGCATGTGTTGGTGCGTATTACATGATAAAAAGTCAATCAAGTATTGAATTCTCTACTGATTAGGACACTAATCATTGATTTCTAGACTATTTGACCGGGCTAAGATGTGAAATTTAGGGTAATAAAGTCTATTTAATTTGCGAAACATAAAATAGTTGTCTGCGCTACAGCCCAGATAATGATGCACTATGCTACGTCCCTGGTCGGACGGGTTTGTGTGACAAGCCCTTGTCTCAAAGGAGGAGATCGGGTGGTTGTTATCTCTTTTCCTTTGGTTGGAGACTGTGTCGAGCCATGAAGTGAGCGGCGAAGATCGACGGGCGGCTAGGGCTCATAGGGGCGGAGCAGTGTTTGGTGTTTCTTGAAGCTAGGTCGGCGGAGCCCAATCGATTGTTGCCTGCAGAGTCGAAGATGATGCTCAAACCCAGGTTATGAGTCTGGTAGTCCTAGCGCGTGGAGGTGGGGGTTGTCGGTTGGCGTTTGTTTTGTCAATTTGACGAAGACGTCAGGCACTGATCCGACACTATCGGCGGCGAGGCAAGGCTTGGGCCAGGCAAGGTGCTTTCGACCCATCTATTTCATTCCTTTAGGCTTGGTCTTCCGTTTGAGTAGAAGATTGGGCTGGGTTTCTTGTTGGGCCCTGGCTTGTTTTCTACTTAATTTTTATTGTTTTTTTTATAGTTTAGACTAGGCTACTTGTGGGTCTAAAGCATTTTCTTAGTTATTGATTTCGATCTTTAATTAGGTTTTTTGATGCTCTAGGGGGTGCCCCATCTACGTAGGGTGGTCTTTAAAGTAGTCAATAATGATAGGTTGAGGACTTGTTCCTTCCTCCTTGTGTTCTCTGTGGCTGATTACTTCTCTCGTTTGCTACCACAGAAGATTGATCATAGTGTTTCATCTCATGGTTTTCATCATAGAAATTGCTTAGTGTCTACTAGGTAGATTTGCGAGGTAGTTTCACAGAATACCCCTTGCTGATGGATCAAGTTCATGTTGACATATTTAATCTTAAGTTGTGATCAATAAATTATTAACGTCTTTAAATAAAAAAAATAAAAAATTATATGTTCGAAACTTCAAATCCTTCAAACCCTACAAAGGTCGATCTCGTGAGGCAAACAACATTGGGTTATTATAGCCAATTCGAATGGGTCAAAATTTATCTATGGTTGGAAGTATTGAGAAGATGAACAGAGATACCCAATTCATCTAACACACATCCTCCCTTATTTTGTCACCTCACGTAATTGATATTATTTGTTTATAAATTCGAATCAATTTCATCTATAGAGAAGAACAATGCTACCAAAGTAGTCAAAGTCGGTCAATTACAAACCTTAGAGCCAAATGATCCAAATCCAACAACACGGGTAATGTTAAAGCGTCGGTAAGAAAAACTATATTTAAAGGAAAATTCTCTTCCACCCTAAATTTAAGGATTATTTTCTCACTAACAAAAAAAATCTAAAATTCCCACTGACCCTAAAAACTCTTAACAACCCTTCCTATCAGCCAAATATTTAGCTTTTTATATATTTTTCCTTACTAAAATGCCCATCCTTCTATCTCTCCCCTCTCCGATTTCTAAAACCCCCCTCCAATCTCTCTCTCTCTCTCTCTCTCTCTCTCTCTCTCTCATAAACCCAGATCTCCATTGTTGATCTATCCAGATCAACTCACTCCAGCCACTACAACATCACTGACATCAATCTGCAGCGGCCTCGTCGGTGGCTTCGTGGCCATCATCGCCGACAACGACCGAAATTTTAAAAACCTCAAAGGTCAGATCCATGCCGCTCTCGATGACCGGTCCTTTAGAACCCGCCGATGAAGACGAGGTCAGATCCAAATTCTTGCCTCTCCTACATCTCTGGTACCTTAAAGGTCGTCGTTGGCCTCTGAAGTTGATGAAGACATGTCAGACCTCCATTTCTGAAGTTTTGCTAGCAGCTACAAGATTAGGTGGTTTGATAAGGTAGGGTAAGCTGGTGAGTGTAAGTAATCTTGTGAGAGTAGGTTTCAATTAAAGATTTGGTGTTGTTCGGCATAATTTTGAATGTGAAATTGGACTTGATTGAGTAAATTGAACTAGATACTCATGTATGATAGAGCTTCAATATTAAATTGGTGTTGTTCTTTCTATTTGTTACTGATGACAATCAAATGAGTGATCTATGGTGCTAATTTCATTGATTTATGCTTCTTTTGTTACGGTGTTAATGCTTCAACAAATTGGTATGCATCTCTATCATTTGTAGTGTAAACATAGATGATTTTCTTATAGTTTATTGATTTTAGGGTCCTTGATTTAAGATCAATTGGCTTTAATACCTTAATAGACACGCAAAAAACTCTATAATTGCTCGAGGAATGTTGTATGTTTATCATAGTGTGATATATAGACTGTGTGTAGACAAATATATGGTCACGGTGATAAAACTGTATGAGTTTACTGTGTACAAAGAATGAACTTTGACATTTGGTTTTAAAACTTATAGAGATTGATTGCCTTTTTTGTTTGGGTTTTGAAAGAGTTAACTAATTTATGAAAACACAGGTTGTCTGCTCCTATTACCACCAGTAGACCTTCATACTGCTCCCAGTAGACCCCCCTACTACCTCCTATTGTCCCTAGCAGACCTCCGGACAAATCTCATGCATATTGCATCTAAAAGACCCCCTACTGCCCCCAATATACCCTTGACAGACCCCTACTGCCCCAATAGACCCCTACTGCCCCCAATAGATCCCCTAGCTTTCGTTGGAGTCTGGTCAAAGGTCTTCGGAGCCCGATCAACGGTCGTCGAAGCCTGGTCAACAGTTGTCGAAGCCCAGTCAACGGCCCCCGGAGCTCAGTCAACATCATTGGTTATGAGAATCTTGTCATAGATACATTATTTTATAAAGACTCTTATAATTGTCTATTGTAGTTTATTTAATTCATTAAAGGTATAATTATTTTTTACTGTTTTAGTTGGCTCTTAAGAATATTAAAATCTGATTTTATTAGTGAAAATAACATTTTTAAAATTACAGCTAATAGACATTGCCCCAACATTTAAAATAAGTATTTAGTTGTCCTAACGTTTTCGCTCGGTCTCGTCCGTCGAACATGTCATGTAACACTATCACCGCATCCAACCATTGATCTTAAACACCTTCTATTCTCTTTTGTTTTTTTTGATAGAAAAACACCTTCAATTCTCAATTGCTACGAAACATCAAAGACTTGGTTTGTCTCGTCACAATGTAAAGCAACCGCGTTATACCTGTATCTTAGGTGAAGTTTCGCCCCGCGTATTTACTGTCGCCAAACAAAAAACCACCGCGTAAAACGTTTCCTTCTTCTTCCGCGGGTCCTCCCCTATATACTCTGATTACTCTCTCACTCCAACACAACATTCAATCACACCTCTCTGGTATCCGCATCTTCAAACTCAGCTCCATAGTCCAACCCCCAAATTCCAAACTTAAATTCTTCAATTTCCCACATTGCATTGAGATTTTCTCTCATATCCCAAACCTGGGTCTCCTCCATTGATCTTGATTTGGAACATGGGTTGCTGTGGCAGCAAGCCTAAACCCGCTTCAAACTCCAATGGGTATTATGCATCATCCTCCACACCCATCTCTCATCACCCCCCACAACACCACCAACACCAACACCAACAACAACAGCCCTTGTCTGTTCCAAGACAACAACCTCAGAAAGTGTCAGCTCCACCAACCCGACCAAAACCCGAACCCGAACCCGAACCCCAATTCCAACCAAAGCCACAACCACCAAAGCCAGCAGTGCCACCAAACAGCATACTTGAGAAGCCCTTTGAAGACATTAAGCAATACTACAGTTTGGGCAAGGAACTCGGAAGAGGCCAGTTCGGGATCACGTACCTATGCACACAGAACTCCACAGGCGACAGCTACGCCTGCAAGTCAATCCTGAAGCGCAAGCTTGTCAGAAAGAGTGACAGGGATGACGTCAAGAGGGAGATACAGATAATGCAGCACATGTCGGGGCAGCCCAACGTTGTGGAGATCAAGGGTGCTTATGAGGACAGGTACTCTGTGCACTTGGTCATGGAGCTCTGCGCCGGCGGTGAGCTTTTCGATAGGATCATTGCGCAGGGAGTGTACTCGGAGAGAGCTGCGGCGGCAATTGTGAGGGACATTGTAAATGTTGTGCATAGTTGTCACTTTATGGCTGTGATGCACCGGGATCTCAAGCCGGAGAATTTCTTGCTGTCTAGTAAGGGGGAAGGGGCAATGTTGAAGGTTACTGATTTCGGATTGTCTGTTTTCATTGAGGAAGGTGAGTTTTCGAGTTACAAGTTATGGAATTCGATTTGTGTTAATGTGATTGTTTGACTGTTTGTTTGGTTGATCATTGCTGTGAACATGTGTCCTACAGCCAAATTGTAGTTATGGTTTTCGGTGCCAAGGACTAATTGAAATTGGGATGTGATATAGTGGTTTAGAAATTGGAAGTAAATTGTTCTGTATGCAGCTTAGTTGTAGATAATATGAAGTCAAGAAGCTATCTTTGTGAAGAAAGTTGTGTAATTTAGTGAGAACCAATTTGTTAGCAGTCAAGTTCTAAGAGTGTTTAGCCTGTGCCAATATCCTAACGATGGGTAATCAATCTATGATGTATTGAATTGAATTTTACTATTTTGAAGCTCTCTAAGTATTTTGATATGATTGTTTTGCTTGGATGAATTCTTATTAAGGTGACATTTTCTTTTGACTCATCTCAGGGAAGGTGTACCGGGATATAGTAGGCAGTGCTTACTATGTTGCTCCTGAAGTGTTGCGGCGTAGTTATGGAAAGGAGATAGATATCTGGAGTGCTGGAGTAATTCTGTACATTCTACTTAGTGGAGTACCTCCATTTTGGGCTGGTAAAAACAGCTCATTGTTTCTAACACTGATTGTGCTCATACGCGTAGTTATCTTACATATCACTTCTCTAACTTTATACTTATGCAGAGACTGAGAGGGGCATATTTGATGCCATATTGGAAGGTGTAGTGGACTTTGAAAGTCAACCATGGCCGTCAATATCAGACAGTGCCAAAGACCTTGTTAGAAAGATGCTGACACAGGACCCAAAAAACAGAATTACTTCACTGAAAGTTCTTGGTAAGGTGTCTCCTAAAGTTACAACTAAGTAGAACATGTTTAGTATACAACCTCTAGAATTCTTCCTTGGTATGATTTAGTGGCCAATTATCCTCAAATGTTTCTTTGTTTGAAACTCTGAAATGATTTTAATTCCCATATCAGATTGTAGTTGTTTAACTATGAAATGATACCATTATATTACCTTTTCCTGGCATTCAAGGGTAAATAATTTTTCCTTGCCACATAGGTTCTCTTTTACCAAGAATCTGTCATTAGGCATCACATTGTAGTTAGATAGAAACTGATCAACAAATAACTAGAAAGCAGTAGTACTCCGGGTGACCAATTTGCCTTTTGATTATTACTCTACAGTCATAAGTGAAAGCAGATAAAGTACAATGCTGTAATTTTACTTGCATGGTCTCTTTACAGCCAGCAGTTTTTTATGATTCTGTAATCGACTAAAATCTGATTTTCTGTGTGGTTAGAGCATCCATGGCTCAGAGAAGGTGGAGAAGCATCAGACAAGCCAATAGATAGTGCAGTTCTGTCTAGAATGAAGCAACTGAGAGCAATGAATAAGCTTAAGAAGCTTGCCTTAAAGGTAATTTACCAAACTGGGTTTCGAAGCTCCTACCTACACCTATTTTAAAATGAAAAGTTGCCTTTTCAACTCGAATATCAGTTGCATTCTTGAGATTTTTTCAGGATAGCGGTTAGTTTTACAATGAGAACCATCGCATAAACTTGTAGGGAAAGAAAAAAGGGGAAAAAGAATAAATCTTCTATCTTATTACCTGAGTCCGGATGATTCCTTCTGTTCTTCTACCCTTATTATTGCTCAATAACGTGGATGCGTTTTGAACATTCTGTAAATTAGGTAATAGCGGAAAATCTATCTGAAGAAGAAATTAAAGGTCTTAAAGCAATGTTTGCCAATATGGACACCGATAAAAGTGGTACAATAACCTACGAAGAACTGAAGACAGGATTAGCTCGTATTGGGTCACGGCTGTCAGAAACGGAAGTCAGGCAACTTATGGATGCTGTAAGTAATGACTTGCCAGGGCTCAATCAGTGTCAGTTGTTATACATTGCTTTTTCATAAATGATTAGCACCCTTGTAACTCCTGTCTATACATTTCAGGCTGATGTTGATGGAAATGGATCAATTGACTACATTGAATTTATATCAGCTACTATGCACAGACAAAGACTAGAGAGAGATGAACACCTGTACAAAGCATTTCAGTATTTTGACAAGGATAGCAGTGGGTGAGTTGACAAATTTTAATGCAAACCCTATGGATCTGTTAATGGGTTTCAGCTTCTCATCAAGTTTTAACTACTTGATCAGCTAACAAAAGCATAAGTATTGTAGGGTGTATATATTCTTACATCATTTTCTCATAGAGGGAAGTTAATGAACTCATCACTGTCAATTTCAACTGACAGTTATATAACAAGAGATGAATTAGAGGCTGCTATGAAGGAGCATGGAATGGGTGATGATAACACCATCAAAGAAATAATTTCTGAAGTTGACGCAGATAATGTAAGTTATCTACAAGTTGTCAAAAATTTGAGATTTTCTTTGTTATTTTTTGTGCTGACCTATTTGTATAGGACGGGAGGATCAACTACACCGAGTTCTGCACAATGATGAGAAGTGGAAATCAACCCACAAGGGCCTCTTGATTATGCTCATGGGTGTAATTCAGAATTTAACAGCTAGCAGTAAGTGAACTATTAGCTTCTTTAGTTGCCTTTACTGTGTTGGGAGATATCAGAGCATGATTACATACTGGGTAGTATAATGTAGACTAGACTCTACAGTCCCTACTATACTAGACCATTGGGAATCTTAGATCCAAAAATAGTGCAGTTTGAGAATATGAAGCATAGTTTGGAACTTTTGATCATCTTGTGTTGCGTTTGTTACAGTCTGCATTTTTCTTTTCTTTTTTTAATTTCCAGTTCAACCTTGTTTTGAAAGTTGCCTGAATATGTACAATGACATTTTTTTTTCAATGAGAAAATTAGATGTCCAATGCAATAATACCTAGAAAATGTTACAGAACTTCCCTATTTCACATGCTCAATTGAAACCGGGAGTTATTTTGCATACATCTGTAAATGTTTCTTTTGCTAATAGCCTACCATGGGTGAAATGATTCGACACTAGTACATATAGCTATGAATAACCACCCAGATCTCTATAAGAGTCACTTGATCTGGACAAACTTCCTGGATCTATCACTACAGTTCACATGTTTCCTCAGTACAATTCTGATATTGAGAGGACAAATTTTGTTCGCTCCAAGGTTATTGTAAGCATTGGGTGAGACTAGGCTCTCTTCATATCCCACACTACTAATAATGTTTACATCTCTTGCAAAATGCACAAGTGAATTCTTACTTGCATTGTAGGAAACCGGATTCCCATTTGCATTCAATAGAATTTCCCCATTTTCGATAGACCATGTCAGCGGTTTTAAGATCATGGGATACTCTAAAGTGCCCAACTTCCTTGGAAATGTGACCGTTTTGGTCCAAGACTCTGGCACCCCATACTCCCTCATCACCCACATTTCATAACTTGTATCATCGACTGCTGTCAGTAAGCATAAGGATCCTCTTGAAGCCCCCAGTTGTAGTTTATAACTCTTAATATCAGCACGGGGTAGTGGCACTTCCTTGTATCTCTCACTTGCCAAATCAAATGCAACGATTACTCCAACACAGCCAGTTTTCTCAGCCTTCCAATGTAGAGATCCACTAGCAAAAGTAGAAGGCGTATTATGAAAGAAGATACCAAGAGGAGAATCCTGAATCCTTCTCCAAGAATTCGATCGCAGTGTAAATTATGGATTTATAACTTCCAGAGTTACCGAAGGAAATTTGATAGGGAATCAATGTTAGCACCTTGTAGTCGTCACTATTGTAGTCGTAACCAAATCCATATCTCCATAGCTCATATTTTCCTCTCACATTAAGTCCTCCTTCTTCTTCAGGACTTGGTAACACTTTGAAGTCTCTTGTACTTGGATTCCAGATCAACATCGTACCAGTTACACCTTCTTTTAAACAAACCAAACCATCACAGGAACCCTTGACGGAACAACGATTATGATTATGGCTTCCAATCCGGATATCTACTGAAATTTTATCGAGCACTATGGAACCATCAACCGAGTAAAACCCTAAGTCGTAAAGCAAGTCGGAAGGATTCATGATGATTCTTTGGGTATTACTGGCACATAATGATAAATGTCTTCTGACGAATTGGTCACTTGAGATTAAGGCGCGCCATAACTTGCACACGACCTTGAATCTCAACAAGGTTTTCACAGCAAGTTTTTCAAGTATTTGAGTGATTACCTCGAGTGGAAGGTAAGGCACCATTGCATCGGCTTTGCTTCTCTTCGATGATATCTCCTCTAGCAAACAAGATATATAGTATATATCCCTAATAGGGTGCTATATATAGAGAGAGATCACGATTCCTAAACCCAGAAGGATAAGGTAAATAACCTATTCCTTGTAGAAATATACGACAAGCAAATCTCACTTTAACTTTAAACCTCTTTTACCCTATAGAGCTGATAAGCTTTGCAAGGTGAATTGGATCTCCTTTGTGATTAGTCGTTTCACTAGCACCTATAAATTAGGCGACGATTCTAAAGAGATGTATTAGGGTTTTCGATGAGTGTGTGTGTATATATATATGTACGTACGTACACACTAAACTCGATCATCTATCTTTGGAACTTCAGCACTTTTACTAGACTTGGTTTATAGTTTTAACCAACCCTAACAATGAATCATGTATCAGCGACTTCAAAGGTATATATCAAGGAAGACTCACCTCTATGTAAACAAAGATAAATGGCAGATGGAGATCCAGGCATTTGGAATGGGCATCAGAGCCATCGAGGAGTGGCAATGCACTTGCTAAGGTAAATATTACAAGTCTTTTAAATCTCATTTTACACACTCCACAAGAGAAACAAAATACATATACTACACCACCCCAAATCCACTTGACACTCCTCATTTCAGTCCCTGCAAGGTTCTTAGAATACTGTTTGTCTTGAAAATTAGAAAGCCAGTGAATCAAGGGGAGTGTGTGTACTCATTGTAGGACTTCTTTTTACCTCTCCAGCTCTGCAGCACAGTTTCCACAGAACCTGAACAAGGATTTGTTTAAGTCCATGACTTTGGGCACCCCTAAACCCTGGTATTTCCTCATTTGAAAGACTAAACTAATTGCCTTGTGATCACATTTAGCTTCAAATGATGGAATTTGGGTGCCCCAAATGGTGCATTATAAGTTTTGTTTTAAAATTAGAAGTAGGATGGTATCCAAGGTTTATCACCTTCATATTCCCTGACACAAATTGTGATTATAGAGACAAGCATTCAAGTTCCCATTGCACGTGAGGTTGCAATTCTATACTGTATGCACGTGTGACTCACATCTTTTATATACATACCTTGGGAAAGGGGTAAATGGGACTCGCTTGTCAAGACACACCTCAAATCTTTCTATCTGTTTCTTTCTGTGTCTGCAAACCCTGATTGCTCATTTTTCATTACTTGATCCACAATCAGGGTAGTTCTCATAAGTATAGGATTGGTATTGGTTAAAAGCATGTTGTATGTTTACTTGTTTGAAATAAAGTCTCAAGTTTCATCAAAGGCTCAAGAAGCAGTGCATCGGTTTTCATCTCAACCACAAAAAGAAGAACTATTAGATCTGCAGTGTTTGTAATAACCTAACACGAACACGACACCCTTCCATTGTTAACCCTGCACCTGAGGACTTTGTGCCTGTTATAATAGGTAAAGATCACTGCAAAACTGAGCATAATCCACACGAGGACTGAGCTATAAAAAGACTGGTTGGATCAGGTAAAGCAAAGAGGGGTAAGTTATTTATGTTTTTTACTTGGTGAGCAAACTGTTATCATAATATTTTATATGGAAAGTGCCTCGGATGCTCTATTCTTGCGCTGCTGAAAAATGGGGTACCAGCTGCTTCACCACTATCATAAGAAGACAATGCAGCTGATATTAAATCACAACTGTGAGTTGTTTGTCATCAAATTGTGAGACTCAAAGAGCTTAAACAAAAAGCTTAACAGGTGAGCTCTTGTTGGATTCTTGTTCATTTTTAGTTCCTTGCTAATTGAAAATGAATTATATACATGGAGATAAAAACACTTCCAAAAATTTGTGCCTCTGAAAACACACTACAGTGATCAAAAGGAGTCTCATTCATACTAGATTTTAGTTTTTCATTATTCATTGAAAACCATATTTTCCAGAAATGCCTTTGGAAGGTGCACGTGGAATTGCATATCTCTACCACTTACATAACTGAAGCAGGAATAATCAAGCACAAAAGCCTCCTCATATTCCGTTTAGTCTCACCCTTTCTCCTGTTTTAGTTACATCTCTTTCATGTTGATCAGTAATCTGCATATCAGCATATGCTTCTTCTAAAAAGCCAACTTCTTTAAATGGATTCTGTGTTCAAAGCTTAGTCACTTGAGCCATTTTGCTGTTTTTGTTTGGGGGTATCAGGGTTTTGCTTTCATGATTTCGTTTACTTTCAAGATTTTCATCCTTGAAGAATATGTTTTAGGATTTTGATTGTGTATGTCTTGCGCTAATGGTGGAGCTTCAGTCTTGTGCTAGATTGGTCAATAGTTCTGCATTATGCGCGATAGAGGGAGGAATGAAAGGAGAGAGTGTCGATGTTATTGCAGAGATTTCGATTGAATTAGAAAGGGAAAGACAGAAAAATGCAGAACTTCTGCAGAGAATACTAATGCTTGAAGCTCAGTTACAGGAAAAGGAGAATGAACCTCCTCGAACAAATGGACTGGTCTGCCCATTTTTCTTTGATAGTATGTTGGTGCTTTGTATTCTAGTAGTATAGACTGAAACTAGCATGTTAACAAAGAATCTAGTACCTTAAAGCGTTGTACTTTGTTTGATTAAGAGTTGGATCACTTATAATGTCATAATGTTATAAGATGCATGGTCTCAGAAAGAGATTGGTTTTACTACTTAGTTGCATGTCTAGTTTGTACAGTCCGGATAATCTGATTATAATTCAAATACATATTTAAGGAAAAATGTTGATTTTGCTCAATGCATCAGGTTTGTTTTCTTCGTGTTACTATCACCGATTCTCTCTTTTTCATCATCTTTGTGGATGGTTGGAGAAACTGTGGACTTGCAGTCCTCATAGTGATGCAATACATTTATAACTGCACGACTTTTGGTTTCAGGGAGGTTGCTCAAATGCAATGGAAAGAAACTTCAAGAAGTTCAAGAGACAGAAGATTGAAGTCACTAGTAACAAAACTGAGGATGGTACTATTACTATTGTCCAAGCTGAAATTGCTGCAGAGAAGAAGCATCATATTGAACCCTTTGTCCTTGATGAAGATCCAATTGTAGATGACCGTCTAGTCAACTGGATGAGCATGGAGGAAACACAGGTTTTGCTTTCTGAAAAAGCAAAGGATAGTGATCATTCATCTCCAGAATGTGATGAAACTGATGATAGTGATGATGAAGATGAAGGTTATCGAGAAGAAGATGGTATTAACAGTGACCATAAAGAAGCTGATGAAACTTCAAGACTTGTTGATGAACTGATTTATGGAGTTGCTGATAATGGTTCAGATGCACATTGTGCAGAAAGTTTATCAGCTGCAGGTAGTCCACTGTTTTCAAATGCGAACCGCGAAACCAATGAAGAACTACCAATAGGGCCAGTTTGTAATGAGATTGAAATTAGAAACCCAAACAAGACAGAAACCAAAGATTTTGGAAGTTTCAAGGTACCAACTAGTATCCCAACTTCGGCGAAGGAGTTTCATCATACAGGAACTGGGAGCCTATCACAACATAAAAAGCCTCCAAAGTTGGCATTTTGTCCAAAAGAAGTGAAGAGAATAATTGACTCGGAATCCCTTTTACAGAAAAATGCTCATTCACACACAATAAGGAAGATCATAGTTTTTGCATCTCTTGGTATAAGGCATGGTTGTGAAGATATATATGACTTAGACTTCAACCATTTCAGCATTTTAAGGAAAGGAGAGCAGTACATGTCTGCCACAGATCCTGGGGTAAGGCTACTCTTTATGTTTTATCATTAGGGTACTTTATTGTAAAATTGTTACCGGAAGAGACAGATATTTACAGAAATTAACATTATCTATGCTGGTCTCTTCTTTGTTGGGATTTATGTTGCCGTTACCATGGAAAAGGGGATTCAAGACAATTTGATTATCGCATTTAAGTGATAATCAACTTTGGTCCTTAAATGATGTATTAGATGAATGATAACATTCAGCTCTTATGAGATGCCAATTTTTGGGATCAGGCATATAGCATATGTCATTGATCTATTTAGTCTTTTTCATCAGCAAACAACATATTTAAGCCATGTGTTTTACCTGTAGGAACATGTTCTATATGAGAATCCTGGTGTTCGGAGGAAGATATTTTATCCAAACCGAAAGAACCCTACACTATGTCCAGTTCAAATACTTGAGGAAGAGAATTCTATGCGCCCGTCGGATCCTAGCTGCCCATCCAGCTTATTTCTATGCATCAAGTATGGTGGAAGGACAAGAAACCTTCCCCAAAATGAGTAAGCTTATCTGAGTAACTGATATTTGAGCTTAAGAGATGAACTCCATGGCCACTTGATGTCCACTGAGGGTTATTTCCCTTTGCAGACTATTTCACAAATGTCTGTTCTACTATGTCCCAGATATGTCAGACAGCGTATGGGAAGAAACAAGCTAAAGTCTTTCGGGCCATTGATGTGTCGAATGGCAATGCTAGCTAATGTTCGCAGCGGGAGCTTCTTCTTCAAAGCCTTGGGAATCACACTTCTTTTCATGGCTGGTTTTCCTGATGACCTGGTTCAAAGGGAAACCAAATACCGAAACTTAGACTTGCTTCAAAAATATTATAGGTATGCAGAACTAATACTAAAAGGACATGAATATTTGTTAGGTATGCAGAACTAATACTAAAAGGACATGAATATTTGTTATTTGGCTAGTTTTAGGAACGAACACTAGTAATGGATACTAATAACTTGAACTAAAATTGTTCCAATAACAGAAGTAGACGTATTAATGAATTTAGCAGCTTCATTTTAACTGTTTAATCCCAGCATAGTTTTTATCTTGCAGGACAGATGAGGATGCTGAAGGAGAGGAATTATTTCTTGCACATCCTATGACAGATGATGAGACTGTAAGATTGCTATCTTAGTTTATATATCTGAATGCTTCTTTTTCTGTTAAATATAGATAAACTCAGTTTTGAGAAGAATAATAATCAATTGATTCCTAATTCCTAAAAAGAGATACATATAGTTTGGCTTTTGGTTTTATAGTTGTACCACAGCTAATGTATATTAAAGTATGTCTATTCTGATAATGTCAATTTCTCTGTTTACAACTATCTTGCTGTCTCAGCAGGCTAGTCCAGGTTCTCAGCAGTTTTGTGGCAAGACTTCTTCAACAAAAACAAAGGGAAAGAAACAGACTCACTCTAACAGTAAGCCTCAAATTATGCAGAACACCTCATTCCCAAATAGCACATTTTCAAGCTCTTTACATCAATTTGGACTAATGAATCAAACCTCTATTCCCCCATTAGCTGCTCCACCAATTTCAAACACTGTGATCACCAATGCTGGTACCAATATCTCCTATCATAGTCCAAACCCCTATCACATTTTTCCTCCACAACCATCAAACACTTTCATGCCTATGGTATATTGGCCTCCCCCAAACACATTTTCTCCTGGACTACCTTATCAACCTACATATGGTTACCGGTCTTACCGTTCTGCTGGAAATTACTTCCTTCATCCACAGCCTTATTACAACCATCCATCCTGTGGTCCATTGATCCCCAAAACGGTAGAAGTAGCAGGGAAAAATGGCATGGCTTCAGAGGAAGCTGCTGATAGTGATTATAATTGTAGTTCAAGCAGTATGGAGCCAAAGAAGAACTAGCAAGGTGTAATAATGATCTGCTTATCATATTTTCATCCTTGTAAACCATCTTAACTTAAGTCAACTTAATAAGTTACATCATTGTGATGCATTTTTTGCTCCTCAACTTCTCAATGAATATGGAACTTCTGCTCAAAGACACAACCTAGCTTGCTGCAGTACTCAATGATCCAAGCAAACATTGAGAACTTCTGAATAGTCAAATAGGACCATTTCTCTACAATGCACATTACTTAAGCTCCTTTCTCACTCTAGCTTTTTGGCATTTTGTAATTGTCCAGTCTACTTAATAGTATGCTTTTGGAAACATGTAATAATTATTCATTATGCCTATGCCAATAATGCAAAGTTTTAGAGATAATTTAACCTCTATGCTGAAGTCCATTCCTTTTGGGACTTTCTATATAAACCCTACATCTATACACTCCACCTACCAACAGATCTGACAGTGAATGCAACATATTTAAAGAATCTTATCTTTTCCATCTGTCTTTAAGTCAAGGTCCCCTTATCCTTATAGACAAGGAATCTTGAGTAATCCATTTATCATTTAAACTAAATTCATACATCAACATGTTGAAAGTTGAAATATCCCATACAGTTTGAAATCTTCACTCTTCTCAATTTTATTTAGTGTTTATAGAAAACAGTATCAGCAAATTTGATCAATCTATTCAATCATTTCTCATATAAAAGTTGTTAGTTGCTCTGTATATAAGCATGATTTATCAATAACATTATCCTTGAAATCCATGCATCACACATGTTGAAACCACCCATACATACATACATCCATCTCAACATCATTGCAAGAACAACAACAGAAACAAAAGCATAGAAAACCTACATCATAAAACAATGCACTGATGATAGCTGCCAGAGAGCATTATAAAAGAAAAGACCAACTTATTATGCAAAGCAGCTGTCTCACACTAGCAAGCTACTCTTTCTCCTTTGTATATAACCAAAGAAGAAAAGCACTTCTAAACAAAGCTAGCTAGCTCTTGATCGACCTAGTGGAGCTTGTTGGCCACATTGCACTGTTGCCTGATCTCTCCCTTGTCTCCGGTAAGAGGGTTGTTCTCGGAGAGAATGGTGAAGGCTCTTGTGAACTCCTTGAAGAAGTAGTCTTGGCTTTTGGCCATCTTCTTGACATAGGGCTTGGTCCTCTTGTCTGTGGCAAGCTGGTGGTCCACCATCATCAAACCCTTGTTATCCAAGATGTTCCTGTAGTAGTTGTTGTCGAAGATCATGGGGGTACCACGGTCATTCCTCACGTACTGGACTGCCTTGGGGTCAGGGATGGCATCAGGGCACTTCTTGAGCATGTGAGGGACATGGTCTGGGTTCAGAGCTGGGTCTACTTCTGGGTACAAACGGTGCACCAGCTTCACACAGTGTGTTCTTCCAACACTGTGAGCTCCTATATTTGGTTACACAAAAATAACAATTAGACCAGAAGCAGTGATAACTAGTACAATGCAAAAACAACACAGATGTAGATCCTTTCTTAGAAATATAAACACTTGAAGGGGTACTAACTATATTCTCAACATGAGCATCATTTGGTAAACAAATTTGGAGAGTCGTACCAAGAAGGGCAACAACTCCAGGGGTGTCAATGCCCATGGCAGAGAATTTCTCAAGAACAGTTGACATGCTCTCATTGTGGTCAGGAAGGTACTCCTCAAGGATCTCAGCTCTGCTCCTTCTACCATCTCTCCTTCCAGTTTTAAGAGGGATGAATGGACCTCCTAGCTGAAAATACAACAAGATGAGCAAGCCTTAGTCACTACTACTTAAATTTAGTCATACCAACTTCAGATCTATGTGTTTTTACAAAATAGATGAACAAAATGAAGTCACATACCCTAACAACTCCTTCTCTGGCTGACAGAACAAGAATATCTGAGCAAGAAACAACTCCAGGGCACTCCCTCTCTAATGCTTCTTTGATCTCCTCAATGTACCTGAAGTTTCTCATCCCAAAGCTTCTGTCCATTTCTTTCTCAGACAAAGACCTCCTTGTTGAGTCCAAAAGTAGTGAAGCATCACATGACTGTCCCCAAAAATTTCCCAAACAAACAAATGTTACTCACAAAATAACTTAACCAAAGAAAAAAAAGTGAGGTTTGGACACGAGTATTTACGTACCTGGACAGCACAGTCATGGAAGATGTTCCTGAGCCAGGAGAAAGCAGTGTTCTTGTGGCGCTTGTAGAGAAGCTTGACCTGCTCTCTGACGATCTCCTCAGCCTGAGGACATGAGTCACTATAGAAGTTCATAACAAGACCAGGGTCTTCTTCATTGCTCTCAGCAATGCAAAGCACTGCTGAGAGAGATAGCAATGCAAAGAAGAAGAAGAGAGCTCTGGAACCCATTTCAGTAAAAGTTGGCAGTTTCAGTAGTGCTGATGAGGCCCTGCTTTGGTTTTAGAGTCTTGGATACTTCCTTAAATAAAGCTGAAGATGGACATAGATGGTATTAAAATAGGGACACTTGTTGCAGTTTTGGGTTATGAATTATGATGACTGATGCTTTTCATCTTTTTCACTGCCTTCATGATGCTTTTCATCTTTTTCACTGCCTTCATTCATTCACTCTCATACTGACTTTTTATGGCATTTTGTGCTGAAATTAAGTAAGCTCTGTAACACTGGTTGCATGTCACAGAAAATGCTCTAGGGAGGAAGTTACAGTTTTGCTGCTTTTGCATCTCAGATCTTGATTTCAACTCTCACTTTCAAGACTCCTACTTCTATGCATTTGTCTAAAAACAAAAAACAAAAAAATGAATAATTACCTCAAGTAGCATTCTACTAGAATCTGGTGATCCGTTTATCTTTCAGTAATTTCCTTCCAAATTTGGATGCCCACCATCCACCAACTTCATTTCTAAATTATCTTCAGCTTCATTTAGTGATCCATATGGCAAATTTAAACTCAAGATTGGCAGGCCAAAAGATGACCTCACCCCTTGTTCAAAATAAAAAGAAAAGGAAAAAGATGGCCTCAGCAAGTCATTATCATGAATTTGCAAAGACTAAAAATAAGCAAACATAAAGAAAATCAAGCATAAAAGAAAAGGAAGAGTGTCCATCTGCATCATTTCTGTAGGGTAATTGTGTGTTTTCACAGTCACACTGTGAACTAGATCAATTGCTTTTCTAACCATGGTACTTTACCAGATGGTTTTGTTTAGCAAATTAATCACTTAACTGATCCCTCACTTACACTTTTGGCTTGAGTTTGTAGCTTAATGCAAGCATAAACACCATAGTTAAATTTATTACTTAAGGAAAAGGCAATAGAGCATCATCATGACATGAATTTACAAAGAAAAAGAAGGAAAAAAAGAAAGTGGGATTATCTTTGTGACAAGAAAAGGTTTATCCAATCAAATTCTTCCCAAAGAAAAATAAGAAAAACTAAATATCTTTCTGAAGAAAATTGAAGATTAGAATCTGGATTTGAAGGATCTGAGATTAAAGAATGAGAAAGTTACAGTAAGCATGTTGGAAGGAATAGTCTAATACCATTAATTAGGGGAAAAGTTAAAAGATCACAGCTCATTAAGAATCATGTTAGAATACTAAAACACCACTAATCTCTTGGTAATTTGCTAGGAGGACATATTAAACAAAGCTCATGAACTGTTGCTTCACTGCTGTGACCACCGACACTTTGCATTGAGTTGAGAAACTGTGTAAGCCACCTTTGTGTCTCCTATATAGGCAATGAATGCCGTGAACTCAGTTATGATGAATGGAGCTTTCCCCGGCCGCCAGCATTGACAAGTCTGTGACTCACTAATCATATATTACTCCCTTATCATTTGGAACCAAATTACTCAACTGATATGTGATCAATCTAGAATGATAACTTACAAAGTAGTTAAGCTTCAAATGGTTGTCATTTGTTTATCTTAATATGAACTGTGTCACTGTGATGTTATATCTGATAACCAAGACATGGATGAAGATATAATTCATCGACTAATTAACCAATATGGAATCGGGAAACCTATATATATATAGAATCTCTCTCCATGATCTATCAGCAATCTGTATGTTCATATAAAAACTTCCAAGTAGAAGACTTTTTTGACCAATCCATAGAGATCCACAATATGTAGGGCAACTCATACTGATGAGCATTGAATCCCATCGATGATCATGAACCCCAGAACGAGATAAACTATTAGTCTATCCATACCAGGAGACATCAATTGGTACACATGCCCTATGTATTGGTAACTGTCCTATTCAACTATATATATACAGGACTTGGTCTAATTTAATCTTGGTCTGAAGATGCTCTTAGCCATAGCCATAGTTTAAACAATATAATGTTTGAAAATCAGGCAAACCCAATTAGACCACTTATCAATTCTTTTATTACCTTACATTGCTTTGTGAATTTGTTTCATGTAATTGTAATCCAAATATAAGTAGCAGCTGCCAATAATAGATTACAGCAATCAAACATTATTGAATTTACATTAGTATGAGTCTGACAGGGCAACAAACAAGTAGGAGCAAATAAATTCCAGCATAGGAAACAAAAATAGGAGCAACTTTGTCATGGTGTATCTTCATATATTTGAAAGTTTATATTGTCTGAATTTGTATCTATTTTTTGTTGCATAAAGAAATTGTTGATGGCTACTGCTCTATGTTACTATCACGCCTCCTACCATGTGGCATGTGCATATAAAATCTGGGCAAAATGTTTGGATTGTAGATTACATTATTATTGCAATTGTGTCTCCAGTTATTAGCAATTAACAAAAGCTCCACATTGTCTGCTCTATAACACTGCGTTCGGATGAAATTTTTTTCAATTCTTAACGAATTCTGAAATGATGGAATTTAGATATCTATCGATTGAAATTTCATTAATTGTAATTTCTATTGTTTGGTTATGTATATTTGAGATTTGAAGTGTGTGATTGATTAAGAAAGTTTAAAAGAAATATAAAAAATAAAATTTTAAAAAGCCTTGTTTTGAAAATGAAAATTGAATCTTGCTATTTTGGTGAAATTCAAGTAAGGAATTTAATAAATTCCTCTATTTTTAATTTCATCGAAATTTAAAATTCTCTATTTAATAATACCAAATAAAGGAATTGACTTTTAGAAATTATAAAATCCTTACTTTTAATTAAATTCCAGATAATTTCCCCGTATCCAAACACAACCTAAGGATATTGTTTAGACTTTAGACTTTGGCAACTCCGACCTATATTTAGAAAAATATCGGTAGGTAGCGATTCGTACTTGTAACACATGAGCATATCAGCCATGCCTATAACTAAGAAAAACCCGAAAAAATATCCCTAACCACAAGTATATATGCATCTATCAGTTGTGTATACGATTACGACTACAAATACACATACAGCAAGTCAATGATGAGGTCTCAATGAATCAATAATACGACCAAAACAAAAACTGATGGGGTTTATGAATCAGTAAGCACCTAAGCAGTAGTCTAAAATTACAGGAAATGCAGTGCCGTTTGATACAAATCATACAATGCTTTCAACTAGTGTCGATTTTCATTAAGGGTTCTATCTCCTTCTATTTCGTACCCAGAAACCAAACAATTATCTGATATTGCCAATCAAGTCCAAGCCAGCTTACCTACTGCATTGTGGGATCCCTAAAATTTTATGGGTCCTGAATCATTTGTTGCCTTCAACTGACCAGCACCGGTGCCTGTTTATTATTTCTGGGCCTGTCTACATCTTACATCTACTACGACGTGACGGATGTGTGGGGCATACCATTTTACTCTCTCCAAATGTTCTATTGAAACTTCCCAGCAATGACCTGCATGCAAACATATGTTAACTTACACTCCCTAAACTGGATATGGTTATTGACTATGATATATAGCAATTGAGTCCACAAACAATACCTTGAGATCTGGCAGCTTCAGCTATGGATTTCGATACATGTTTAGTCCACAAATTCTCCTCTGAGTCCACCACATTCCCATGCACATGTAGCATTCCACCCTCACCCCTGCATTACAGGATTTGTGATCAATTTGTGTATCTACATTGGTCCATAGATAGGGGGTGTTGCCGAAGACATTTAATATCATGAAATTCAATAACAAAGATGCAGTGAAAATGCTGCAAAGCGAGAACACCAAATATGTAAATACTGAGGACATAATATCACCTTAATGCCCTAACAGCGGTGGCCCAGCTCAATTCACTTGATGGAATGAGACCAAGGCATACCCGATCAGCTACTCCCTGTGACAAGACAATCATGTTAGACAAACCTCCATTTAAATGGGCTAGGCGATGCCTGAAGAATACGGCATTTTATCACTGCAAAAACCAACATCACAAAAACTTGGCTCCTGAAAGTCTAAACTAAAAAGGAGCCTCCTTACTAATAGACAATTGATTATCAGTATTAAAAATTATGCCATACTTGAGGTGCAGTTGTCCGGTTATCTCCTTCAAGAATGATGCATCGATCACTGACAGAATTGGCTTGTACGTTTCTCCGCAGTGCCTCGACAGCATGAGGATTCCATTCACAAGCATAAACTAGTTTTGCCTTGGCCCTGAGCAACCAATAATAAACATCTTCAGGGAGTGCAATCTTTGAAGGAGGAAAGAAACTAGTGTACCCGCAAGGTATAAAAATGAATAAGCAGTATGCATCTACAGTATTTGTGCCAGAAACCATCACTTGATGAGCTAAATTGATAATGCAATGAATGTCGCAAATAATTTCCTAACATACTAATCCTTGGAACATCCAGAAAATTTTCTGCCAACAGATAAGACTTTGATATGTAATTTTTTCACATCTATGATACACAACTATGACTATATGTACCACCCAACTTTCATATCTAAAGAGGAAAATTACAGACCAACTTCACTTATTATTTTTATGTGGTTTGTACATTTTATATTCCCATAACTGAAGAAATAGTCAATTGGAGAGTAAGGTAACAGAAAACAACTCAATAAACTTTCATTCATATAATTGAGGGAAATACTACCATATCGAATTTTTGTCAAACGAACCTGACAAGAAATGGCAGCACAAAATATCCAATTCCAGCAAATAAATCCACTACGATCTCATCTCTACAATCCAGAGAGCCCATGCGGAGCTTCTCCGAGAGGTTACCCCACGAGAACATGCACTTAGTAGCATCAAAAGAATAGACAATTCCATTTTCACAATGATCAACCCAGCCATTATCTCCTATCAGAATCTCCAAAGTACTGTCCCTTGTACCATTTGATGCAACTCGGCCCTGTAATATCAACAGATTTTAAGTCATGAATATCACTAAATAAGTTACTAGCTAACAATCTTATAAGTTTAGTGAGCAAATCCCACATTGTATAATACTTGTGTATATTACTTACTTGACGAGAAAGGCGAGCAGCATTTACTGATTTGGCAATAACAGGCCAAAGCTCCTCAGCAATTGAGTCCCATAATGGATTCTTGAATGATGTCACTGGAAGCAAAACAATATCTCCAAGTCGCTCCCATCTAAAAAGGACAAAATGGTTATGTTATCAGTATCACTACCACACACAATCATTGTATATAGTTACTCCCAGTAAACCCAAATCTCTAGATAGGCATTTACTCCCAGTGAGCCCTCATCTAATAGGCTTTTGACTGATGATATGTGACGCTCTGGGACAAAGTTCTTTCCTCAAATGTTCCTCTTATAAACTACCAACCCTCCATTAAGACGATGTCTTCTTTGACATGATCTTAGATACCAAGTACGAGTGTGCAGACTACCAACCCTCCATTAAGACTATTTCTTCTTTGACATGATCATAGAAACTAAATAAGAGTGTGCAGTAGACCATTATTACCTCAAAAAACCTGCTACCTTATCTTATCATCAACTTAAAAGAAATATTGCTTTCCTACTCCTATTTGCAACAAAGGATAGACAAAGTACAAACCTGGTTGGCAGCTCCTCCAACAATCCTGCTGGTAGGTCTTTATCCTTTAGCAGAGACGCCACGGCTTCACTCATTATTTTCAAGGGAGACTTGGCAGTTTTTTTAATTTCAACGACTTCATCTACCAGCATAGTGGCACCACATTCCTTTAAAATGTCCAAGGCTTTTGAACAGGTCAGCTCATCAATTAAACATTTTGCTCCTATAGCTGGTTTATGAATGTGATCACTCTGTCCTTCAAATAAATTTGCCATACAATGCTGATTTTCTTTCAGTACATCAGAAAACTTTGCGCTCACAGGGAAACAAATATGTAAACCACCTTCAACAGAGTAAGCCTTCCTTGCAAGATCCAACCACCCAAACTTCTTCAGAATGTCCTTCCCTATTTTCGCATACTTCTTTTCAAGTTTCAGAACCCAATATGCATCTGCATGTTGACCTATGCCATCAGCTGTGACTTCACTCTTAAAATTTAGGTCAGGAGCTCCGGTTAACGTTTTTGAACTCTGAACCTGTTCTTGTCTTCTCTTTTCGCTCTTCATGATATCGATTTGGTCAATATGCACTTCTCTAACAAGTGGTTTAAAGTTATCATCTCTAAGCTTCAGGGGAAGCAAGTTGACTTTCATTGGCTTACTGAACTTTGTACCAAATGCATAACAAGATGCCCCGCCACCAATCATAACAAGTTCATCACCAACAACATTGGCAGTGCTACGTATAAACAGATCTTCACCAGTGGATTCCAGTTTTACATGCCTCCACATGCACAGTCGTAAATCAAGAATTGCCAACTCTTGGCAATGTTGTCTAACTGGACAACCACCAATAACTCCAAGATGATTTTTGTAGACAAACATGGAGTGCGAGAACCTTGCGTGGGGACTTCTCCCAGATGACTTAACTTTTTTCCATCTACATTTAGATGTTTGGGTATCAAACCTGTACAAGTCTCCAAGTGCTTGCTCACCATCATACCCTCCAAACATATATAGCTGAGATCCCGATGCTACCATTGAGTGAGAATGTCGGGCACAAGGACCTTCCTCACTGACATGTATCTCTGTCCACTGCATATTATCTGTATCCAGTACATGCAAGGAAGAAGTGACTGCATCATTGTTAAGCCCACCAAACACATATAACTTTGATCCTACAACGGCCGCAGCATATCGATGCCTGCATATGTATAACTTACACATCAATCAACTCAAACTTGTTCAATACAATATCACCAAACAACACAAATAAAAGGTCACTTATATCAGCAGAAAGTTTACCTGGGAGGAAACACATCACCAGAACATTCCACGAGCTTCCATTCATTCTTCTGTATATCAAGGACCCATACTCACTCAAAATTTTCTCAGGGCCAGCCCTTCCTCCAATAACAAACATATGATCTCCAACCAAACAAGCCGTGTGGCCTAATCTCGAAGAAGGACCACTCCCCACCCGAATCACTCTCAAACCACCAGACAATGGATCAAACAGCAAAGGCTGATTTCTTCTCGCATGTCTCCCCATGCCTCCAAATCCACCAAACACAAGAACCCCATTCTCCGCATTGTTCTCCAACGCGCAAGCCGAATGACCCCAAAGGTAAAGATTCTCCTCAGACTCCCCGGAAACCTCTATCTCAACAACAGAAAGACTAGAGCAACCGGGAGCTCCGTTCGACCCTGCCAATGTTTCAAAGACTCAGACTTTGCTTCACATTAACACTGAAACGTGTCCTGCAACACACATTTGCTCAAAATAAAGCTCTCAACTTTCCGAAAATGTACACAAAACACACAACATTTCCATTTCGATTACAATTCAACAGTTCAGGATCATCGAAAACCATACCGGGAAGGGCATTGTAGTAACTTCCACCAGCCGGAGGAGCCGCCACAAATCCTCCACTCTCACTCTGCAGGGCCTCCAGAAAAGCATCGGTCCTCTTCCTGTTGGCCTCGAATTTCTCGTTTGCCACTCCCACAAGGAACCTCAAATACTCGCGAGAAACCATAATCTCGCGGCTACTCCCGAGCGGGACCTCCAATCGTATCGAGCACCGAATCGCGATTATCACGCGCTTATTTGAACTCGTAATGCCGGACTCTCTGAACCCGGACGCTATGGCCTTGGAAACCAGAACCTGCGCCGCCGCCAGGTCCCTGCACTCGACGGCGACAATCAGCGGCTCGAATCTGAAAACGACCTCGTCGTGGTCGTCGTCTCGGAGCTCGTTGCGAGTCGGATCGGAGCGGCGGCGGAAGACGAGGTCGAGGACCGAGTCGGGATCGGCCGGGTCGTGAGAGATGTAGAGCCACGCGCCGCCGGAGGCTTTCTTCTTGGAGACGCGGCGGGCGGCGGGCTGAGAGAGGATGGAGATTCGGCCGGAGCAGGAGCTGGTGGTGAAGTAGTCGCGGTGGCGGTTGATGACGTCGAGGAGAGGTATGATCGGAGTGTCCACCGTGCCCTTCGGCGACTTGTCCGTCACCTCCGACCTCAGTGACGTCAGCGTGGCCGCTTTTCGTTTCTCGAACTCCATTTTGCTTTGTGTTTCTGCAAAACCCTCCAGAATTCTCAAGAGGCTCCTGGAGGGAAGAAGAGGTTGGGGTCGAGGGTAATGTCGACATTTCAGTGTGCCTAAAACGATTGTTATTGGATTGGGCCTAGTTTACGTATATAAATTCGGCCCAGATGTTTAAGAGATCAAATCAAGAGGAAACAAAGGTCATCTTAGACGCCAACACAGTGAGACCTTCTTTGCCTGACCTTGTTATTCATCGAATAATCACACAGTTGCGTCCAACTAAAGCTGCCGTGCGCATGAGCTTTCTTTCCAAGCAATGGGAAGGTGTATGGTCCTTGAGCCCCCCGTATTAGATTTTGATAAGTCCGCAAATTAAGGTTCATGGTGATGACATTGTTTTCGATAAACTAGTTGAACACATGAACTTTACCAACATGTTGCATGGGCACTTATATAATTTCGTGAGAAAAACGAGACGACACAAGTTTTGGATTGATTCAAACTTTACATGATAAAATTCTTATTTGAGATTCTTATTTAAAGATTATAGCATCGTAGATAAATAGTTGAGTTTCGCATATGAAATAAGCGTCAAGGAGGTAGATCTTAGCCTCAAAGTAGGTTTGCTCAAACTTGCCGGTGAAAAAATAGAGTGGTATGAACGGGAGGAATATTTATATTGCATATCTCTGGTGAGTTTTCTTCATGCAAAATCCCTAACTATTTTGAATTTGGAGTTTGTGAAAATACCAAAAACTTACAGTGCAGAGCTTAGACATGCAAGAGTTCTTCCTTGTTTGAAAAACTTGTCCCTAAAAAACGTCTACTTAAATTTATACTTATATTATGCCACACACCTTGTTTGATTGGAGAATACGTGTTTGTTATTGGAGGAAGGGATGATCCCTGAGAAAATTCTGAGTGATGTATGGGTCCTCATAGGAAGTTATGAGTCGTTTAATGTGTGGAAGTTATAAATATGCAGGCATCGACATGCTGCGGCCATTGTAGGATCAAAGATATATGATTCCACAGGTTGATGGTATTGCGATCAATCGAAAATTCTGTCTGAAGTAGAGATAAAGAATGAATTTCGGACTCCTGAACACTAGGTTTCAAAAGTTGGCTCACACCCCAATCATGAACACAGAAGGGAAAAAACAAAATGGGGCTCTTGACTTTGCCTGCGGCCCAAAAGCTGAAGACTAAGAGTATGTACAAGGAAACTAAGGATCCTGTTGGTACAAGTTTCTCCTGTGAAACAGAAGTGAGAAGACATGCAAGCGCTGATGCTTGTGATAATATGTTGGGAAGATGCTCTGTGCGGGATTTGATAAAGAGAAACCGATCTTATCGAATTGTGCCACCTGAAAAAGAAGATACACTTCAATGCCCACACAAGAATCAACAAACTTGTGATCAATGGCCAGGGTGATCAATAACTTTGAAGATTTTGGATGTCCATGGTTACCGATGCCTCCCTGATCTCACCACCAGCCAATTATAGCAACACTCGTTTATACCAAAGAATCGAAGCAAAGTCATACCCACGGAATAAACATCTCATCACAAAAGAGAAATTAAGATAGTGCATGTTGGAGCTAGTAATCAAGAAGCATATATAACAATGTCGAAGAAGGCAGAGCTGATCGGCTGCAACTACGAAGGCACCGACGGCGAGCTCAAGGGCTGCGTTAACCACATCAAACGCATGTACGAGTGCCTCATCGAGCGCATGGGCTTCGAACACCACAACGTCAACGTTCTGATCGACAACGACGAGGAATATCCTGATCCAACCGGAGTAGCCATCCGTGGTGCTATTACCGAACGCGTCCAAGATGCCGACCCCGACGACGTCCAAGAATAATGCATGCCTGCATGCATGGTTACACACTTACACTGATACCAACACTCCTCTCATATATATATATATATATATATATATATATCAACGATCGACGTCCGTTGATCCATATCCATTATC
Organism: Fragaria x ananassa; assembly: GCA_034370585.1. Lineage (NCBI taxonomy): Eukaryota > Viridiplantae > Streptophyta > Magnoliopsida > Rosales > Rosaceae > Fragaria > Fragaria x ananassa. Next base: position 940,903 of record CP139764.1, on the reverse strand, counting down.
TACGGTATCAAGAAACTTGGTCTTGTTCTTGATCCATATCCATTATCTACGATATTTGAACATTAATCTTACTTAATGTTTTTATGCATATCAATATGATTAGTGTTTTATGTACGATTGTTATTTATATTATTGTTACATTCTATACTTTTTACAATTGATAAGCCATAATAAATAATCGAGTGGGGCGGAGCCAGAACTATATAAGTCTAGGGGGGCGAGATATAAAATACGAAAAAATATATATAAAATTTTAAATTGTTTGTCAAAATTATATGTTAATTAAAATTGAATTTATTGTTTTTGTTGATGTATATATAGTTTAATTTATGTATATGTAAAAATGATTATATATTGAAAGTTTACATGCATGTAAAATGATTAGTTAATAACTAATCGATTATGGTGATGAATATGACAAGATGCAACAAAAAAGGAGATTATATAGTCCAAAATATCAAATTAGTAATTATTACGTGACATATTATTACATAAAAAGGGGGGCCAGATTATACAATTGTAACCATTTAATCTTACAACAGTGGTGTAATTGACCATCATCAAAATGTGTGGGGGGTGCCATGGCACCTCTTGGTCTTGGTGTGGCTCCGCCAGTGAGTGACGGAGAAGTGGGAAGAAGAGAGCTGATAGATAGAACAATTTTGTAGTTTCTTTCAATCCAAGTGTAATTGATCTAAATTTTGAGATCTTAGGTTTTATAAGGACATAGAACATTAGTGTATAAGTGTATGTGAATTCACTTGTACGGTTTAATTTTACTTAGGATCGAAATGTTGTCGAAAAAATCCATAGGATGCGATTATGCCTTAGATTGAGTGTTGAGGTGAATGAGAGTCATATGAATGTTTGAGTTGAGTAGTTTGTAATTCTCTAGATAGTGTAATGGCTTATGAAGTGTCTTATTTTTGTTAAAGTACGTGTATGACAGTTCACAGTTGCTTAAATTTTTATAGTCTTTTTTCTTTAATTCCTTAATAATATATTATTATCAGGCCAGAGTACAATTTTGAAGGCTTTGTGTATGGACATTGTTTCTTAAACATTGACACCACAAGACTCACAAAACTCATAATTCACTTAACACCTCACAACAAAAGTAGTTTCAAACAGATTTAGCTAACTCGAATTTGAGATTGATTTGCCGAAAAACAGTTCATCGTCACAATCGTCGCCCTTTAGTGATCGATAATGCATGATATATCTAGTAACACCATTAAAAAATGCAAAAATATGAAACATCTCCATCAAATTAAGTACTTTGATTACTCAAATTTGATCTATTCGACAACTTAGACTTTGAACTTTGAAAAATATCACTTTGGTCATTTAATCTTTAGGTCACTTTGAAAAATAACTTGCAATATGTCTTTTCTTACATGAGTTAGTATTGTCCTATGTATTTGTTTTTGCTTGATCCCGTAGACCTCGTAGAAACTGTTGCACGTGATCCGTCTTTGGATATGTTCATTCTTGTCTGCAAAAGGAAACTGACCGGGAATTTTCGGTCTTTCTCTCTCCGATGATAAAGTCAGTTGTGTGGTAGATGAAGTATTAAATGTTAGAAGATGTTTTTTACCATTTTGGTTGACTTCAGTATTGTATTTATAGCCTCGCGTTGACTTATACCTTGCATGTTATTCGATGTGGGACAAATATACTATTGAGGGATCTGTTTATTTGGCCTTATGTGAAGTCTCTCCCTCCCGGCCCAGATTGCTGTAGCATCCAGGATGAGGCATGTTCGATCTGCCTCATGCCGGGCTTCATAGCATAACGGGCCAATGGAGATATTTATTGATTACCGACTACAACATTATTGTTCATGTAACTTGTGTTTAAGAGGAGATTGAAGAATTATGCATAGTAATTTGCGCATATAGTCTACATGCGACATATTATTTGGTTCTATTTTTTACAACAAGCGACATATGCATGGTATTTTGTTGCTTAATTAATGTTGTTTGTTCATTACATATATTTGAATTTGGTTCCTTTACGACTTTATCCGATGTTATTAATAGTCAGCCTATTATAATTTTACACTTTAGATATTGGAATGAACTAAATAGATCGATAGATCTCGCCTTTAAGAAAGCTGGAGTATGATAGCTTACATTTTGTATTTTCATTTAAATGTACTTCAACTTCTTACGCATATCCGCACCATATTCTTTTGTGGTATTCAGTTAAAAAACAGAATCAGACATGAGATTTAAAGACCTAAGACAAGTTGTAAGAATGATGCCCTATAATCATATGAGAAAAAAAAAACCACGGCTAATCGGCCATAAAAATATTAGTCATCACTCATACTTTGTAGCTATGGATAACTAGATAAACGAAACAACTATAGACAAAAAAATAACTCTAACCGAATGTATTGCAACGAAAATTGAAGATGAAGAAGAACAAGTTTTTTTAATTTTTCAATGAAAACGAAGAAGACAAACAACAACTTGCAAACTTGAGACTAGTGCAAACCACTTCATCTCTAACTTAAAAATGTAGTACGATACCACACTTCTTAATAGTACCATACTTGAACGGATGACACATGCAAGATATAGGCACAATACTTGATTACGATCAATCATTCCTTGTAAAAACTATGCAGATCATGACTAAGTCGAGGCCTCAGTGGTGAGGAGACATTATCAGAGTTAAGGATCGATGAGTTTTATCTGTGGGGGGGGGGGGGGGGAGCTTATCTTCATATTGTATTTCAAATCCTTCGGCTTATCCACAATAGATTCTTTTGTGGCGTTGAGTCAGAGGGGACGGCTCCTGTGGATAGAGACGTGAGAGTGGCGTTGAAAGGTATGAAGAAGGAAGCGTTGAAGGATTGTAAGATTGTGTTCAGCAATGTTATCCCCTTAAATGACAATGTTGAGGCTCATCCTATGTGGAAGAAGGCGGAGGAGCTCGATGCTACATGTTCAACCGAAACTGATGCATCGGTCACACATGTGATTTCAAGAAATCATTGCACAACGAAGTCGAAGTGGGCACATGTAAAATGAAGGCAAGAGCATGTCTTTCTTCCCACATTCCTCGGAATAGCATCAAGGGTTCACCAAATCCATATCTATTTAATAAGATCCAGATTCTCAGTCTAATCATTGCCGCTGAGTACAATCCATATCATCCCAAATTAAAATTTCTCTGACTATGAAATCCAAAAAAAACTCATCTATATCTAAATAAGTAGTTGATAACATAAGCAATAATTCGACAAACGTCTATGGTCTCCCGATACAGCTTTGATTCTACTTGTCATTATGATTGTCTTACTTATCTGGTGACTCCTAACGATTGTATGACTGTGGTCGCTCGTGAATGCTTGATTCTGAATCTCTGCAAGCCACGTTGATGTGTACACAACCAGGTCTGTTAAATACGAAGGGAGGTGCATCCCTTAAGTCCTCCAACTTCATAATGGATTTAGTGAGATGTCCCAAGACAATGTCGATTTTGATAAGTTGCATGTTGATCTGAAAAACATGTTGTGTAAGTTCTGCAATCTTATGGTCTTTGAGAGCAAAAGTGTACTCAAGTTGATGAGTTTCCCATGGACTGTAGTTTCTACCACGAGTTCTTTCGTTTCTTCGAATCATGATACCCTGCACACTTAGGAAGAGAAGTTAGATATGTGGAAATCATTGTTTGAAGCACTGTATTTATAGAGGAATGAAACTAGGGTTAAGGTACCAAGAGTCATGTATTAATTAGTGGAGTGACCTCTTCAAGATGTTGAAATGAGTGTTTTTTTTTTTAAACATTTTTTAAGAATTCAAAAGAGCGGGTACATGGAATATGAAAGTGCATTTCCTCGGCCTTAGTAATGAGAAACCACCTTGTCTGAAAGGACTATCTGCTAAACGTGCACTCTTAGAGCATCTCTAATAAAGGAGTCCAATCCTTATTGGTAGCCCAACTACTATTTTTGACAACCCACCAAGCTCTCCCATGAAAACCAAATCTAACGTGGAATTGGCTATAGCCGGAAAGTTGTCAAATTTGACACAAAGTGGGTGAAGAGTCATTTAATGAAAAATTGTTTATTCCATTTGCTTGAAACCCTTCTCTCTCGTCGCTCTCCCTTCCCATATTGAAACCCAGAATAAGAACATCATATGCCAGAAAGTTGTCAAATTTGACACAAAATGGGTAAAGAGTCATTTAATAAAAAATTGTTTCTTTCATTTGCTTGAAACCCTTCTCATCTTGAAACCCAGAATAAGAACATCATCTGTCAGAAAGTTGTCAAATTTGACACAAAGTGGGTGAAGAGATAAGTTTTTAGCCGGAAAGTTGGCTAATCTGCCAGAACATCATGCGTCCAATAAATCAAAACGTTCCATAGATAAGTTTTTACTGTCGACTAAAATTCGTCGTTGATAGTCCCGTCGACAAAAGTTGTCCTTGCATTTTTTTTTTTCAGGTTAAAAGTTAAAATCTTCAACACACCAAAACGCAACGCTTTGAAAGTCTCATCATCTTCGTCACCAACCCCCATTCCTTTCCGATGCGACGAACCTTAACAGACACCGGGTCGGGTCCGCAGTTTTCCTCGTGTCGTCCTCGCATCTAAACCCTAACTCACCCCACACGAAATTGGGACTGGAATTCCAATCCGAACCGCCCAAATCCAAGTGCCCACTGTAATTCAACACAAGGCGTCGTAATCTGAACCAGGTGCGGCCTTCGCTGTAATCACTATGATCCTCTGTTTGCGTTTTCTGCATGATGTTTTGATGATCATTATTCTTATGATAAGGTGTTGGAGTTTTTGGGAATGTGGTTAATTAGGTTGAGGAATTTAAGGGAATAATTAGCTGAGTTATTGAGAATTTGAGATACCCAGTTAGCCAATTGTTCGTATGAATTGACTGTGGCAAATTTTTATCTTCTATTATATATAAAGTTTTGATCTTTGCTCAGTTATGATGAAGTATTTGTGTTTTTGGGAATGTGGTTAATCTAGGTTGAAGAATTTAAGTGAGTGATTACTGCATTGGGCTTAGTTATTGCGAATCTGAGATGCCCATTTGACCAATTTTTTGTATGAATCGACTGTTAACCACTGATACATGTATCAATTGTTATGTTCTGTTATGGTTCAGGTGGAAATTAGGGCTTTTTAATTGTCAATGTTGGTGATTTTTTGGCATTGTACGAGTTTTGGATTCAGTTGAGTATCGTGAGGATCCCGTCTTGAGGATTCGGTGTATGACATATGTCGAAAATGTCTTCCTGTTCGAATGAAGAATCAACCGAAGTTGGCTGTGTTAGTCCTCAGAAGGTTGTTTCTGCTAGTGAGAAGTTGAATGAGGATGATGAAAGTGCTTTGAGATGCGAGGAGGAAGTGGAAGAGGATGAGGATGAGGAAGAGGATGTAGATTTCAATCCTTTTCTTAAAGGAGCTGTTTCGCCAGAGGCTTCTTCGAGTCTGAGCTCTGAAGTGGAAGGTATAGATGGCGAAGTTGATGATGTCAGCGGAAACAATGGTGTTGATTTGAATGTGGCTTGTGAGGAGGAGGCGTGTGCTACTGAAGATTCTGAGCAAGGGGAGGAAGAAATGGTTATGCAAACTGGTGCTTCGTCTGAAGACGTGTCGGATAATGAATTGGGAAACTTTGATTCCGGAATTGAACATGTGGAAGAAAAGGATGTTACTGAAGGTCAGTTGAGTAGCAAAGCGGACACCAGGACGTCCACAATAGATCTAGATGATGAGGGTGAAGATGCTATATGTAAACGTACACGTGCCCGCTATTCCTTAGCAAGTTTCACACTTGATGAACTGGAAACTTTTCTTCAAGAAACAGATGATGACGACGACCTCCAAAATGTTGATGATGAAGAAGAGTACAGGAAATTTCTCACCGCCGTTTTACAGGGTCGAGAAGGTGATGACCAGTTGACGAAAGAAAATGAAAATGCTGCTGATGAGGAAGATGAGGAGAATGATGCAGACTTTGAATTAGAACTAGAGGAGCTTCTTGATAGTGATGTGGATGAAAATACTATGGAAAAAAATACAGTGTATGGGGGAGCTGGAAGGCGACCTAAGACTAGGCAGAATAGAAAGTCCTCCGCTCGATCTAGGAAGAACTTAGGACAGACAAAGAGGTCATTGCGTCCGCTTTTACCAAATTTGCCACATTACCCAGTTTCCACTTTTTATACTCAGGACATGATGACTTCAATACCTGGGACAGCTTCAAGCTTTTTGTCTTCTACAATAGATAATCGTTTTAAAAGTGGATTCACTGCTCCCCAGATAGGCCAGTTGCACCATTTGATATATGAACATGTGCAGCTGCTTATTCAACTATTTTCACTGTGTGTACTTGATAACTCCCGGCAACATATTGCCTCCCAGGTTCAGAGATTGATCTGTGAGATGCTCCACAAGCGCAACGAAGTACTGGCATGGAAAAATGTACCATATCCTAATATTTGCTTTTGCCTATCAGTGCCAACTGAAGCACCTCAATCCCGGCTGATACAGAGCACCTTACCGTCATCCCTCACATCTGATGCTCATACAGCGTCTTCTCCTTCCAATAATCAGATTTTAGTTTCCCCAAATGTTTCTCCTTTCTGGGTACCTTCCATAAGTGGTCCTGTGCTATCTGTCCTGGATGTAGCTCCGCTTAGTTTGATTGGGAGATACATGGATGATATTGATACCGGTATGTTAATGAATGTCTCTACTATCTCTTCCCTCCATTCTTTTTCTATCATATTTATGTTCAGAAGTTTACCCTAATATTATTTGTCATCAATTTGTTTTGACAGCTGTCCAGCGGAATCGACGGCGTTACAGGGAAACTATTTCTGATATTTGCCTTGAAAAAGAGCCTTTGTTTCCTCTTCTTAACTTCCCATTACGTGATCAAGCCAACTGTGAAGTTGTTAGTGGGGTGGGTTCCTCAGCTGCCAATGGGAGTCCATGTTCACCTAGTCAACCACCTAAGAAGTCACTGGCTGCAGCAATTGTTGAAAGTACCAAGAAGCAATCAGTTGCTTTAGTTCCAAGGGAAATCGCAAACTTGGCCCTGAGATTTTATCCTTTGTTCAACCCATCATTATATCCCCATAAGCCACCCCCAGCAGCTGTCACAAATCGGGTGCTTTTCACTGATGCAGAAGATGAGTGAGTTGCACGTTTTCTTTAGTTGTTTCATTTGTGTGAATTTAGTTTATCTGTTGGGGTCTCATTACATTTTAAAGTCATATGAGAAGTCAACTTGAATTTGAATCTTGAAAACAAAGTTAAACAGTTTAGTCTAGATACTAGTAATTCATACAGCTTTGAGTCAGATCCATTTGCTACTCGAATAAGCAAAAAGATCATTTGAAGCATATCTTACAGAGGGTTGTGTTGTTCATTTATGTTGTCTGGATGGATTCTGTATTCGTATGTGATACTTGATGTTTATATCATTTCATGAGTTACAATTGCGATTAATACTCAATAACAATCTACAGTCTTCCATTTATTTTGTTTATGAGAACCTTTATGATGATTGATCTTTTTTATTTGGTAATACTATACAGATTATTAGCATTGGGGTTAATGGAGTATAATACTGATTGGAAGGCTATCCAACAACGTTTTCTTCCTTGCAAGACAAAACGCCAGGTAATTCTTTTAAGACTCTTTAGTGGACAGAATATTTTCTGGTAAGTTCATGAACAGTTGAACCACATGTTTTGGTAAGCAGAACACTAGACTATCCTTTTTGCATTCTTATTACCACATGCTATGTTCCTAAATATTCAAGATGCAGATTATTATATGTTCTAGCCTACCATTCCCTAGGTCTCTAGGCTATGAAATGCAAGTCAGAGCTGCAGCTTGTTCATGCTGTTTGTCTCTGTATTGCTCCTTGTTTTTGCTAAGATAAAGAGAAGCCACATGTTTTTGCCAAAATGAAGTTAAAATGCTGGATGTTTTTTTTTAATTAATTTTTTTATATAAATTTAAATGTAGACTGCTGGAGTACTTAAGTAGTAACTACTTCCTCATCGTGGACTCGATTATCTGCTAGATCCATAACAATGATTATGAATATATATATATGCAGGACATGGCTCAATTTGGATTTTTTTTTTTGTTAATTACATTACTACAGCTCATAGAGTTTTTATGTGGTCAATGAAATGAAATAATGATAATTTAGCATGAAGTTTATTACACAATTGCTCTTTTTTCTGGTTTTTGTCTTATTTCTATTTGCAAATTTATGGTGACATGAAACGTGCTATGGTCTAACATCAGTGTGGTGGTTCAGCAAGAATGACCTAGTTTATCTGACTTGAAAGCTGCTTTTGTTACAGATTTATGTCAGGCAGAAAAATCGTTGCTCATCAAGGGCACCAGAAAACTCCATAAAGGTATATGAAGGATTTGTTATTTTTCTTTCTGTTGGTCATGGTTCTTGTTAGGTAGATTATTATATATGGACTGGATAAGTGATGTTTTCACCTTCCACGTGTTTCTCTAAGCATTTAGATTGAACACCATAATGAAAAGATCTTATTATCACTGGTCACTTATTAGAATATAGTTAATTAGCGGGTGTCATTCCATTGCCAATTCAAATACTTAATCAACGTGTACATTTTGGGTTACCAACAAGTTACACTTCTGTCCGAGGCTTGTGTAGTATATTAGTAGCTGGATTTTGTCTAATATCTTGCTGCTTGCAGGCAGTTCGGAGGATGAAAACCTCACCTTTGACCGCAGAAGAGATGTCCTGTATTGAGGAGGTAATACTATTCTGAGGCCTATATGGCATTTGAAATATGTTTTTGCTGAAGCACTATATGCATGTGTGGCAGTCCTCCATTGCTTAATAACAATTACACCACATGGAAAGCTACCATGCATCACAGTAGTTAGTTTCATCTTAACTAATGGGAGATAAGCCGTCATGTAGGATCTTATTAGAGATTATAATACTGATGTGTATTAGTGTATACGAACCTCGCCAAACCCTCTATCATGATTTAGTTAGGATAAATGACCAAATCATGTTGGAAGGTGTAAATTTTGTACATTTTCCCCAAAATGTCCTTATACAAGGAAGTACTCAGATTTTAGATCATGGACATTCAGATGCATCTTATCATCGTAAATGGACCCTCAAAATGCTTTGTTACATATACAGTTTGTCTGTCTGCCTGCATGTGTGCATGTTTTATGTATCAGGTCCTATAATTTTGAGTATTGTATTCTAAATAATCAGGGACTGAAGGCTTATAAATACGACTTGATGGCCGTATGGAAGTTTGTTGTCCCACATCGAGATCCATCCCTGCTGCCCCGGCAGTGGCGCACCGCTCTTGGAACTCAGAAATCATATAAGCTGGATGAAGCAAAAAAGGAGAAGCGGCGGTTATATGATTTAAAAAGAAGAGAAAATAAAAAAGCAGATATGTCAAGTTGGCAAAGTTCATATGAGAAAGAGGTATGCTACCTTTAAATTTGGTGTGAAATGCTTACCTCTTTATATTGCATTTGTCTTTTATAATGTATCTAAGATGTGATATGACAATAAACCAGTGTGGTTTTCCTTTATATTTTTCCACTGTACTGGAGTATGTCTCAGCTAATTATATTATAATGTTTCCCGAGTACTATCAATATATTGAGGCCTAGAACTCATAGATGATGTAGAATTATCAATTTTATATATTTCAGGGAGACTAGGTGGTGAATGGTAAAGTTTAGGATTTGTGTGTGTGTGTGGGGGGGGGGGGGGGGGGGGGGGGGGGGGGGAGGTTTGGAACAGCTTTCTGTAGTTTTTCTGTGAACATGAATGTTTTGGAAGTATGTACCCATTCCCGACTTTGTCCTTTTTGAAATGCAAAAGAGTTTAGCTTCACCCTGTGCTTATAGTTCAGTCAGCTCAAGTGTGAGTTGTTTAATTCAATTGAACTTTGCTATTGACTATTGAGTGCAGGACTGTCAGGCTGAAAAATCTTGTGGAGAAAACAACAGTGCAGATGGGCCCATGGATAATGCAGGTGAAACTTACGTTCATGAGGCCTTTTTAGCCGATTGGAGACCGGGTACTTCCAGTGGAGAGAGAAACCCTCACCCTGGTATTTATGGACATAAAGAAGCTCCTCATTCCCAGACTGTTAATATGCACCAATTTCCATCTGCCTCAAAGTATCCACAGAATCCTTCATCTCATATGACTGGAGTCGGACAATATGCATCTAGTGCCACAAAACTGAGTCATCCTATTTCGACCTCAAGCACCTCTGGTTCCCAGTTTTGTTATCCAACACATCAAGCTCGTAGAACTACTGGTGCACACTTGGTTAAACTAGCACCAGACTTGCCCCCTGTGAATCTTCCTCCATCCGTACGTGTTGTCTCACAATCTGCCTTTAAAGGAAATGTACATGGGACAACTCATGTTGCTGGTGCTGGAGGTGGTCTTGGTGCCACAAAAGAGAATGCAGTTTCTCAACTTTCTCAAGTTGGAAGGTCTGGAACCTTTAATTCCGTAGCAGCTAGACAGAATAAAAGCCAGTATGCGAAAGAAAGTGTTACAAAATTGCGCCCAGAAGACTCTAATAGTTTCAAGGAAAAGCGTGTAGAGAAAGGAGCAGATACTGGTTCTGATCTTCAGATGCATCCTTTGCTGTTCCAACCCCCTGAAGATGGACGTTTGCCATACTACCCATTGAACTGCAGCACTAGCAATTCCGGTTCTTATGGTTTTCTATCAGGGAACCAGCCTCAGCTACGTTTAACTCTTTTGCATGATCCTCACCAAGAAAATCAGGTTGATGGTCCTGTCAGAACAGTGAAAGAATCCAATGTGATATCACACGGCATTGATTTCCATCCACTTATGCAAAGAACTGAGAATGTAAATAGCGTTGCAGTAACAAAATGCACAACTGCACCCCTTGCTGTGGGTTTACGTGTCCAACATCCTTCTAAATCCTTTCAGACTGAGGATCCAGAGGCTACTGGCACTAAACCTTGTCCTGATGAGGGAGGTATTGAACTGGATTTGGAGATCCACCTAAGTTCTACATCCAGAAAGGAAAATACTTTGAAAAGTAGGGAAGTAAGTCATCATAATTTGGTTACATCAAGAACTGCTCCTGGTACTGGGACTACAATGATAGCTCAAAGTGCGAATTCTCCAATTTATAACCATGCTGAAAATTCTTCTGCAAGTATTAGCAAGTTTGTTTCTGGCAGTAATACATTGGTTATACCAAGTAATAACATGAGTAGATACAACCCAGATGAAATGGGTGACCCGTCTCAACCTGATATTGAGATGGAACAGGAAGAGTTAAGCGACTCTGCTGAAGAAAGTGAAGAAAATGTTGAGTTCGAGTGCGAGGAGATGGCAGATTCTGAAGGAGAGGAAGATGGATCAACATGTGAACAAATTGCTGAGATGCAGAACAAGGTGACTATTTCCTTTCTTTTTGTTAGTTATAAAATTATACTTGTTTTCCTTATCATAAGTCTGATTGTTTTTATTCCTTCTAATTTTTTTACTTTCTATTATCTTGTTCATAGGATGTTGCAAGTTTCACAAAGAAAAGACCTGCAACAGCAGAGCGTGATAACAACATACACATCCATAGAATTCGTTCCTTAGAGTTGGGTTTATCAAATCAAGGAATGGACGATGTTAGTAATTCCTCATGGTTAAGTCTGGATACATATTCAGCAGATTGTGCAGACAGCATGACTAGTGAACCTCTTGCTGTGAAAGATCTAGTGTTACCTCGTCCTGTCAAATCTTGTAAGAAAGTGAGACTGAGAACACGAGCTAATTCACAGAAACAAGTGGTGGACATGGCGCAACAACTGAGCTTGGGTCCTCTAGCACTTCCCCCTGTGAGAAAACCTAGGAAACGGGTATGCAGACCCAATTTGAACATAGGTTTGACTGTAGAAAACTCCAGCAGTGATAACTAACTTAACGGTTCTCATTTATTTATTGCTTAGTTGATTAGTGTAGTATAGAAATGAGCCATTGCTTCTTGGATTCCCACTAACTCACCTTAGCTATAGCCCAAGAAACCAAAGACCTGAGGGTCTGTTTTTGTATATGTATGAATCATGTACAGACATATCTGTATATAGCTAGAGTTGTTCCCCTGATCAGTAGGATTAGCTCATTGAGTTGGGCATACTGCACACAATTTGCAATCTAATGGTTTCAGAGTTTTGATACTCCGGACCACCGTAGAACTTTCGGAAATGACGTCCTTTATCACTGGAACTGAACTGAGTTCACAGGGAATCCTCACTCGCATAGCCGCATATACCAAGTGCGGCAAAATCCACCGATGATGCCACATAGGATAGAGACCCTACCCAGTAATGAATGATTAGGAAAGAAGCAAATAGCTGCCCCAAGTGATCCACCAACGGTCAAAATCCTTATCCCAAAACCTCATCCATTTCCCTCTCCCTCCACTCATTCCCACTCTTTGCCTCCATACACCTTCAGCAAGTAGACACATGAAGATAAGGCTTCTTCTTCACAAACCAAAATCCCATCTAAAAGAAAACCAAACCTCACAAACCAGACCCCCACTTTCTCTGTTCATTTGCAGAGAGAGTTAGCTAGTTAGTTCAGAAAACTTGCACTAAACTCAAAACCATGTCTTGTTCAAATGTGACAATGTGGGTGTCCTCTAAACCTTCCCTCACTGACACCTCCACCCTCTCCTTCCGCTCTTGCCTCAGCCCTTTCCAGCTTCCTTCTCAGAACTCACTCACCGGCAACCCATCAAGATCTTCCACCGTGACATGTGGCCTCCGTGAGCTTCGTGATCGTATTGCCTCTGTATCCAACACCAAGAAGATCACCGAAGCCATGAAGCTTGTGGCTGCTGCCAAAGTCCGTAGAGCTCAGGAAGCTGTCGTAAATGGAAGACCTTTTTCGCAAACTCTAGTGGAAGTCCTTTACAACATCAATGAGCAGCTCCAAGTAGAAGACATAGATTCACCTCTTACCAATGTTAGACCTGTCAAGAAGGTCGCTCTTGTTGTTGTGACAGGTGATCGTGGTCTTTGCGGAGGTTTCAACAATCAAATCATTAAGAAAGCCGAGAAGAGGATCGCGGAGTTGAAGGCTCTTGGTCTTGAGTATACTATTGTGAGTGTTGGCAAGAAGGGTAACACCTATTTTTCACGTCGGCCTTATATTCCGGTTGATAAGTTCATTGAAGGAACCAATCAACCTACAGCCAAGGAAGCACAGGCCATAGCCGATGACGTTTTCTCTCTTTTTGTTAGTGAGGAAGTCGACAAGGTGGAGCTTCTGTACACCAAGTTCGTGTCTTTGGTGAAGGCCGATCCTGTGATTCACACCTTGTTGCCACTCTCACCGAAAGGAGAGATTTGCGACATCAATGGCACTTGTGTAGATGCTGCTGAAGATGAGTTCTTCAGATTGACAACAAAAGAAGGGAAATTGACAGTAGAGAGAGATGCAACCACTACAGCCACCGTTGATTTCTCTCCGATTCTGCAGTTTGAGCAGGATCCTGTTCAGATTCTCGATGCATTGCTACCTTTGTACCTTAACAGTCAAGTTTTGAGGGCATTGCAGGAGTCATTGGCCAGTGAGCTTGCTGCTAGGATGACTGCTATGAGCAATGCGTCGGATAATGCAGTTGAGTTGAAGAAGAACTTGTCGCAGGTTTACAACAGGCAGCGCCAGGCGAAAATCACCGGGGAGATCTTGGAGATTGTTTCTGGTGCCAATGCTTTAACCTAAGTAGGTATGATATGACATGGCTACTGCTTGCGTTATATATGCAAATTTCTTCATACTTGATTGTAATTTTCTCAGCGCTGCGTATAAACTGTGTGCACAAAGAGAAGTGCAATGCCAAACGTTATTTTGGTTTTGGAACCAAATGTCATTTTTTCTACATCATAGTTAATATATAACAATAATACTATGCTAATGTAATTAAGGATTATTCGTAAGTTTCGTTCATCAATCAGATATAGATTTGCAATTGCTTGTTAGTTGTTGCATCCTAGCTCCTTGTATGTATACTTGAATACTTGATACTGATATGCTTCTTTGGTAATGCTTGAGCAGAACCTCAATGTTTCATCCATTGCTATTATACCCAAATCACAAAGTCCATACAATAAATTGCAAAAAAAATCAATAACTTCTATTCTAGAATTACTTAAGAACTCAAATTAGAGTAAGAACAGAGAGTTACAACATGTGTGTCAGTGTGTGTGTGTGTGTGCGCTTCATATAGATAGTTAACAAACAAGAACTTTAGTGTTCGATCTCATAAACTATCCGAAAGAACAGGTGCAAGTGCTACGAGTTTCTTTCGTTGTAGACACCGAGGGCGGTTGAGAACTGTTGCATGAGGAAAGTAAGGGATTTCTTCATGACTTTGGTGTGGAATATCGTCTCCGGCGTCCGACGACGATGAGGACATTGAACTCAGAAGAAGTTGGTAGAGAGAGATTCGAGTTTTGTGGTCACCATATTGCACTCTCTGAGATCTTCTTGCGGTGATTTTCAAGTCCCTAAGTTGGGCAAGTGTCCCTGGCCTTAGGTACTTGTGAAACCCTTCATGTGTTCTCTTTGTTGGTGAAGATGTAGAGCCTCCATTTCCAGTTCCAAGCCTTTGCTTCATGGTTTTGAGAGTGTCCGACGAGAAAAAGGGTGATTGGAGCTGTTCGGTATGTTGGCCGTTTTTAAAGGGAAGTTCCCGGCGGGAAGCAACGGTCTATGAAGAGGTGCATTGAACCAACGGGTATTTTTTTATGGATTAGGAAAGGAGCGGGCGTGTCACCCTTAACCATAATCAAATCTGATTTGAATCATTTGATAATCTTACATATTCACCTCTTCATAATCAAAACTAATGTAACCTAGCATTCATTTTCTTGGTTTTTCAATTTATAAAAGAAAGAAATCGGATTAAGATTTTTGAGATCCGTCAATTCTAGAATTACTTAAAAAATCATATATACCAGCATAGAGAGTTTGAGGAGAAAATAAAAAACGTGTTATTTTCACCAAAAAAATCGTGTGCTATACCCACAATTTTGAGTAAAAATCATGGTTTCTCACGAACTTTTTTTCATTAGTATATCATAGTTTTTTTTTTTAATTTTATTTCTTTTTCAACCGACAGGCCTCAAAAATCTTGATCCAAACTTTCTAAATGATTTTCCCAATTTTACAACTTTTAAAAATCGTTAAAAAAATCGGTGAATGATGAACTAGTTCATGGAAACTGGATATATACTTTGGACCATATAACATACGGCTTGTGTAGAATTAGAATCACTCTGCAATCTTTAAATCTCAACCAAACAAAAGCACTTCACCCTTCCACATTGTTCGGTTTTTTCACTACTCATTTACCTCCCAAATTCTGTTTTGACCAGTTTCTTCTCCGTTTCTTTCATTGGCTTTCTTTTTTCTCATACCTTCTCTTAAACCAGTTAGTTTCCTCTCCGAATTCCATTTCAACGTTAATCTAATTCGGGTAAGTATTATGAAACCTCATCTCTACACTCCTTTCTCTCTTTCTGTTCTTCATATTTTTGATGCTGTTTGTAAAAGAATGAACACATAGAATCATTTCATGTTAGAGTAGAATGAGTGACATATACACTAGCATATCCAGAAGAGATCAATGTCAAAGAAAAAGGACGTGAAAGTGATGCTGCATGAAATTCTTGTCTTCATCCCCCTTGATATGAAGTTTAGTTTATGCAAACTGGTTTTGTGGTCTGAATTTTTCTTATCTTTTGTTTTGGTGATTGGTATTGTACGTATTCAAGTTTCATATCGTTGACAAAATGTTCCAAATTTAACCTGGGTTTTGTTATGATCAGATGATCAGACACCATGGTATAGCCTTGTTGCTAATACTTTCACGTTCGTATTTTACATTATACTCATTGTTTGATTTCTCAATACAAGAGCTTCTCCCCCAGTTGGGGGAGATGAATATTGCAGTCCCTAGAATTAAAGGTCAATTAACCACTTGTCCCTATCGCAATCCTCTCCTCCAAAACTTCCTAGGAAGCTTTGTCCTGACGTGGCATGTTGACATCTGATGTGGCTTTTTCTGATTAGTCCCATCAATTCGGCTGGGGTACCCTTAATCCTCGAGTAAATTCCAAAAACCCTTCCTAATCCCAGAGAGAAAACTAACCCTCCTCATTTGACACACTGTTTTGTTTTATGGATATATTAATCAAGATCTTTAATTTGGTTTGTTTAATTGAATATATTGATTAGCACACACTTCTAGAAATGGCGTTCTGATCAGTTTATACTTTATATGCTGGGATTGGACGTACGAAGAGGATAGAAAGCATAACAGAAACAGACATTCTTTTTCAGTTTAAACAGTCATGGAGGTGTCTTTGCAAGCTCATAGGCCACTCAGTTGCAGAACTGTGTTCCAAGACAGAAGAACCAATCTCAAGCTCAAACCAGTTACTGGGTTCTGTCCTCATGGAAGAGTAAGTCATTTCTCTCCACAAATTATTCATCTTTGTTTATTCAGTAGACTATGTCAATTTTCAAGTATGCATTTTGGTGTTTCTATTTTTGCATTGAGTTATTTGGTATTGATTTTGATCAAAATCCATTTGATTATGTATTTGGTGGGATCAGTATTTTGGGTTTGTTGATCTGCTTCAAATTTGGTAACTTGGTTTGGATTATTTGATTGGAAATTTTGTGGAAAATGTGAAACTTTATTGATGAAACTCCTTTTTAATGGTGGGGTATTCTGTATTTGGTTCACTGTTTTATAGGACTTGAGTATTATAGCTTTTGTTATTTCTTATTTGAGTACTGGAGAATAGCCTTTTACTTTTGGATAGTGATTCTGAATCAATCACTGAGCTGTTGTCGTTCTAATGGTTTCAGTATTCTTCATGGTTCAAAGGAGACCTGACAGCTGGGGTTTCATGTAAAATTACTGCTAGTTCAGCTGGTAAGTAGCTGATCTGGTTTTGTTTCTGAACGAAGAGGATTATTTGGGCTCTATATTTATTGTTATTGATGTAATTTGGCTGTGGAACTTGCTAGATTTTTCTAGGAGACAGAGAAAAGTGTCGAGTTCAAGGCCTAATGGCCCTGGTCCAAAGGCAACAGTTCCCAAACCTCCAGTAGAGACTAGTGTCCCAAAAACAAGTCAAAGAAATACTGGAGACAAAAAGGGTTTTGTGTCTTCCACAGCCAGTGTTTCTGGGCCAAAAGTTGATGTAAAGAGGATTGATGAAAATAGTCGTAAAGTTGAGGAGTCTTCATCACTTAGCAAAACATCAGCAACTGGTAGAAGCTTTCAAGAGGTAGAGAATGGGAGAAGAGATAAAGGCATTGATATTGATAAGAAGTTCTCTGATGAAGCTTCTTTGAAGTTAAAGTTGGAGATGGAAGAAAAACAACGTATGGAGGAGATTGAGAGGTTAGCTGAGGAAAACTTCTCCAAAGGGAACAAGCTCTTTGTCTATCCTCAAGTGGTGAAACCTGATCAACATATAGAAGTGTTTCTTAATAGAAGTCTTTCCACCCTAAACAGTGAAGATGATGTAGTCATTATGGGGGCCTTTAATGACTGGCGCTGGAAATCTTTTACCTTTCGGTTGATCAGAACAAATCTCAAAGGGGATTGGTGGTCTTGTCAATTTCATGTTCCTGCTGAAGCATATAAGATAGATTTTGTGTTCTTCAATGGAAAAGATGTATATGACAATAATGACAAGAAGGATTTCTGCATAGAAATAGAAAGTGGAATGGACGCCTTTGCATTTGAAGATTTCTTACTCGAGGAGAAGCGTAAAGAACTTGAGAAACTAGCAGAGGAGCAAGCTGAGAGGGAAAGGCAAGCAGAAGAGCAGAGGCGAATCGAAGCAGAGAAGGCAGCAAGAGAAGCTGACAGAGCAGAGGCAAAGGCAGAGACTGAAAGGAGACGGAAATTGGTGCAAGAGTTGACCAAAAAGGCTGTAAGGTCAGTTCCAGATGTTTGGTACATAGAACCTCGGGAGTTTAAAGGTGAGGACATGGTGAGGTTGTATTATAACCGAAGCTCAGGTCCTCTTGCTAATGCTAAGGAACTGTGGATTCATGGAGGACATAATGGTTGGAGTGCTGGTTTATCAATTATTGAAAGTCTTGTTAGGTCTGAGGAAAAGGACGGTGACTGGTGGTATGCCAAAGGTATGTGCATGGAAACATAATGCTTCCTATTCTGTATTCTTTTCTGATCTTAGAGTGCAGTAAAATTTGGGAATTGGTCATCATTTGTTTTATATTATTTTTACCTTTAATCTATCTGAGAGTTCCAAGATAATTTTTTGTTATGAAAAGCATCAACGTGACACAATATTGTTTCTTGTAGTTGTTGTACCTGAACAAGCTGTTGTATTGGATTGGGTTTTTGCTGATGGACCACCTCAGAATGCCACAGTATATGATAACAACCATCGTCATGATTTCCATGCAATAGTTCCGAAGTCTATTCCTGAGGAACAATATTGGGTTGAGGAAGAACACCAGATCTATAGGAAGCTCCAGGAGGAGAGGAGATTAAGGGAGGAGGCCATACGTGCCAAGGTGAGTGCACTAAATATTCAATATGATCCTACCGATGTCTGCATGATGTAAACCAGGGAAACCCTGTTTGGGTTGTGGCTGGATGGTCCATTTCATGCTAAGTTATGTTATTCAAAGTGGGGATTGTGTAAACTTTTCTTAAAATTGCCAATGGGAGCATGAGTTATCCTCTCTCTATACTTGTTTTCAGGTTTTGTTTATCTTTATCTTGCTAAAGCTTCTTAAATTTATTTTTGTATCAGTGGTAATTCCCAACTCCATTTATTTTCTCATTCCGCAGGCCAAGAAAACAGCACTTATGAAAGCAGAAATGAAGGAACAAACTCTGAGAAGGTACCTGCTGTCTCAGAAGCATGTAGTCTACACTGAGCCTCTTTATGTCCAAGCTGGAAGCATGGTCACAATTTTCTACAATCCTGCCAATACTGTTCTTAACGGAAAGCCTGAGATTTGGTTCAGATGCTCCTTTAACCATTGGACCTACCGCCGTGGTCCTTTGCCACCACAGAAAATGGTACCTGCAGAAAATGGTACCCATGTCAAAGCCACTGGTAAGTTAGAGTTTTACATGGTCTAGGCTTTTTGTTATAAGGAGTTGGATATTTTCTTGTCCTTTTATCCTCTTTCTCACTCGTCTTTCAAGACAATCCAAGTTATAGTAAACATAACTTCAGTGAGCTTTGATTCTTCATAGTAACAGGCCAAAACTTATTTTTATTGTGCCTACTTACTCACAAGGCTTCTTCAATATAAGGAAGTTTGTAATATTTCCTTACTAAAATTTGTGTTTGCAGTAAATAGCATAACATCTATGAATGTCGTTATATTAACAATGATATCGGTTGATGCTTATTAAGACGGTTTTGCAACCATATCATTATGATTTGTATTTCTGCAGTTATGGTTCCACTCGATGCATACGTGATGGACTTTGTCTTTTCTGAGAGTGAAGAAGGCGGACTTTTTGACAACAAAAATGAAATGGATTATCACGTTCCAGTGTTTGGAGGAGTTTCAAAGGAGTCACCAATGCACATTGTGCATATCACTGTTGAAATGGCACCCATTGCCAAGGCAAGTCCACAAATTAACTATGGTTGGATGAATTTTCTTATTGTATGTTGAGTAGTTGAGTATGTCAATGATGTTTCACACATTTCAGCCTTTGTACTACCAAAAGTTCAGGCTGTCTTTGAGCTATCTTACTATTCATTTTGAGGTATCACATTAGTTAGCAGGTTATTGGCCTTAGCGTATTATCAGGAAACTCAAATAATTAATAATGTTTGTTCTTGGGCGCCATGATTTATAGTTTTTTTTCTTTTTTGAGAATCATGATTTATAGTATTTCTAAGAATAGATGCATTCAGAATTTGCTTCATTGAAGATACCTCAGACCAATCAATCGAATATTTATTAATACATAATTGATCGACTACTTGAAAGTGAAATGGCGCTTCTGTGAATCCCACTGATATTGTTTGTTTCTGTTTGTT
Organism: Fragaria x ananassa; assembly: GCA_034370585.1. Classification (NCBI taxonomy): domain Eukaryota; kingdom Viridiplantae; phylum Streptophyta; class Magnoliopsida; order Rosales; family Rosaceae; genus Fragaria; species Fragaria x ananassa. Next base: position 920,751 of record CP139764.1, on the reverse strand, counting down.
TGTCTCCTTTGTCATGTATAATAGGTTGGTGGCCTTGGTGATGTGGTTACCAGTCTATCCCGAGCTGTACAAGACTTAAATCACCATGTCGATGTCATTCTTCCCAAGTATGACTGTTTGAACCTTAGCAATGTAAGCTTCATTGCTATTTCTCTCTTCTTTATATGTCATTCTCTTTGTTACACTTTTCTCTTCCTGCATGGAGCGTTATCTGTATTTTGTTTTTTTGTTTAAAAAAAAAAATATATATATATATATATATATATATTTCTTAATCTTTACTGTGTTTAGTTAAAAAGTGCACTCTATGTCTTATATGTAGCCATTTGGCTGCCTGGTTTAGTGGCCAATTTCATTAAAATGGTGATGTGGTGGTTCATTTGACTGCCTGGTTTAATGGAATTGTTAAAAGGTGGGTTGTTCTTCTTGGAAAATTGTTTTAAAGAGTAATTCATGGGCTTGGTTTGGAAACTAATTTAAATTTTCCTTCATTTTGGCTTATGACATTCAGAATAAGCGTACAACAATTTGTAAAAACCCTTCTGACATTTTCTGTTCTTGAGTTACTTTGAGTACCTATTCATTTTGCATTATTTTACCCCCCACCCCTGTTATATTAATTGTGCCTCGATACAGGTTAAGGAATTCCAGTATAACAGAACCTATTCTTGGGGTGGTACTGAAATCAAAGTTTGGTTTGGGAAAGTGGAAGGAGTTCCAGTCTACTTTCTGGAACCTCAAAATGGGTACTGCTCTCTACCTGCATTTTTCAATATAACAAAGTAGCATATCTTTTTATCAAGCTTAGTGTGTATTATTTTGTTTTTTGATGGTATTAACAAAACTTAACTCTTTTCACATTTCTTTTGCAGACTGTTTTATACGGGTTGTATATATGGTTGTAAGAATGATTCGGAGAGATTTGGTTTCTTTTGCCATGCTGCTCTAGAATATCTACTCCAAAGTGGATCCCGTCCTGTGAGTTACTCATGAACAAATTGACTGTTGAGAAGTAATTATATGTTAGCACTATATTAGTTTCACTTAAAAAAGAATAATATTAATCTGTACAGAACTACCAAATCAATTAATTTGAACTAGTAGTGGTGTGGGTGGTTTTACTATTATGCACAATGTATAGAATTTTGCAAAGGTGTGGGCACTTGTATAGGCAAAATATTTTCTTTTTGATATAAGCGTGGCTTTGAGGGTATCAATTTCTAATTGATGCTCTATGATGGTAGGATATCATTCATTGCCATGATTGGTCTAGTGCACCTGTTGCCTGGTTATATAAAGATCATTACGTGCATTATGGTCTTAGCAAAGCTCGCATTGTCTTCACAATTCACAATCTTGAATTTGGAGCGCACTATATTGGAAAAGCAGTGGCGTACTCAGACAAGTCTACTACTGTAAGTAGTTAAATTCCGGAAGCTATCTAAGTTTTTCACATGGTGTTCATAGTTTCTTATTCTGCAGTCACTATCATCTCGACTGAGTTAGTCATCTTTATATGCACAGGTATCCGAGACTTATTCTAAGGAGATTGCTAGAAATCCTGCAGTAGCTCCACACCTCTACAAGTTCCATGGCATAATAAACGGAATTGATCAAGATATATGGGACCCATACAATGATGGTTTCCTACCTGTAAGTAAATAGTATTGTCTTCAATTTTCATCACTATAAAATTGTATCGGGAATTTCAGATTGTCTGCCAAATTCTCTCTCTGTTTGTTTGTTTGTTTTTTTTGGCTATATATCAGTGTTATTAAAAACAGGCCTGCGACAAGACCTGTTGATCTTTTTCTTTGATTTTGAGATATCCACAACTATAACTTTTGATCCCTACTACTCGCTACTAACTTATAGGTTCCTTGTCATTCCAGATATCATATACTTCTGAAAATGTTATTGAAGGCAAAAAAGCTGCTAAGGAAGCCTTGCAACAAAGGCTTGGTCTGAAAACAGCAGATCTCCCTTTAGTAGGTATTATTACTCGCTTAACACAGCAGAAAGGAATTCATCTTATCAAGCATGCCATTTGGCGTACCTTGGAACGCAATGGACAGGTTCTCTTAGATCTCTCTCCTTCTAAATGTCCATCGTTAACATAAATTATTTATGTTCTTGACAGATGGCATCTCCAAGTAGTAGTCTATGTATTGCATATGACTTATGAATATTAGTAACACAATAATCCTTTCTATTTCTTAGTCTATCAAAGAAAATACTGAACTGTATTGATTGCAGGTTGTGTTGCTTGGTTCAGCTCCAGATCCTCGTATCCAAAATGAGTTTGTAAATTTGGCAAATCAATTACATTCTTCTCACAGTGATCGTGCTCGTCTTTGTTTGACTTATGATGAGCCACTCTCACATTTGGTATGTTGGTCTGAGTGTTGTTTTACTCAGTTTTCTACATCTCTTTTAGATTTGCATCTGATAATAACAAATTGAATTTTATTATAGATATACGCTGGTTCTGATTTCATGCTAGTTCCTTCAATATTCGAGCCATGTGGACTGACCCAACTTGTAGCAATGAGATACGGTTCCATACCTGTTGTTCGAAAAACCGGAGGTATGCACATAACATATCAGTAACTGATGAGTAGTCACGGTTTTGTACACTTGTTTATATTTTCTCTTGACTAGTGAGCAAATTGACGTGTGTACAGTGTCTGTTTCTTTAGTGGTTAAGAGCTAAACAATTATGATAGCTCACATTGTTTTTGACTCTTTTGTTTTTCATCCCTGCTGTAACACTCACTAAAAAGTATGTCAGTAGTTTAACAGATTTTGATTTTGACTGTCCATTTTTATGTTCTTTTCTTGTAGGGCTCTATGACACTGTGTTTGATGTTGACCATGATAAAGAGAGAGCAGAGGCGCAGGGTCTTGAACCAAATGGGTTCAGTTTCGACGGAGCTGATGCTGCTGGTGTTGATTATGCTCTAAATAGGTGAGTACATGTATATTTTACTGATGACTGGGGAACTCTTGTGATCTTTCAATAAAAGATTTCAGCAATTATTTGAAAGTACTCATTAATGGTCTTTTCAGGGCTATCTCTGCCTGGTATGATGGTCGAGATTGGTTCAACTCATTGTGCAAGACAGTGATGGAGCAAGATTGGTCTTGGAATCGGCCAGCTCTTGATTATATGGAGTTGTATCACGCAGCACTGAAGTGAAGAAGAAAAACTTGAATCTGCAGGATAGTTTTGTACAGTTTCAGTTGTAGATCGCGATCATTCTCTCTTTCAATAGCTTACGTAGCTGCATATAGTTCCACCACAGTGAAGTAATTCTAAAAGGCGACATCAGTTGTAGAGCCGAAAAATGGTTCATCCGAACCATTTTTTCTGTATTTAATAGGTTACATCAGTTGTACAGCATTCTAGCTTAAATTGTTCTAGGCAATAAAATGTCCACTATCATAGTGCAATGTGCCGTAGGAGATGATCATGGAGAGTAAAGAGAACATAAAATGTCGACTATCATAGTCTAATGTGCCATACGAGATGATTATGGAGAGTCAACGTTGAAATAATGGAGATTTTCAAGTTCAGCATTCCATATCTGTGAAATGCAGTCAGCACAAAGAGTTTCTAAAACTACCGGTGGCTTTAACTTATAATCAGTACCAGCTATGGTCTGATTTATAATGATGAAGTAGTTGAAAGATAAGCTAGCTTATTAACATAGGACCAACATCTTTATGTGGACCTTCAAAGTTTGACAGTCATTTTTCCTAATTGGTAAACAGATTTCACAGGCATTGAAAGGAACAATACCTGAACTATGAAAGACTCATGACTTGACAATATAAATGAGATTTGAGACATATGCAACACTAAGTGGCTTCTTTTCACTTTCCACTGGGCTCCAAAACCCTCTTTTTTCCTTTCCTCCTCAAAAGGAAAAAAAGTTGGGAATCAAACAGGTTTGAGTGTGCTTACAAGTACTTGTCATATCAAGCAGATCCTTGGCCTCTATGGATGGTAGAACTGAGTTCTTTCTTCAATCATTAGAAAAGCCATCTCTGATAAATGTGACAAGTCGATTTTTCTCCACTGAATGCATCTTAATAGGATTCCATATTTATGATTGCTTTGGACTCAACATTCAAATTGAAACCCTACTAAGCAAAAGCTGAATCTGTCTTGAGCTCTATCCTAGTTTCCTAGGATAAGTGTCTTCCATCTTAATTTATCTTAGTAGGTCACTCAATGGAGTAATGAACTCCAAAGCTTTCAACAGTATGGTACAGAAAGGCTAGTTTTACGTCTTGCACACTTCAGCACATTTTTCACATTGTAGCTTGTTAGAAAGTGGAAATGGTGCTTGTCAATTCATCCAACATACCTTGTTAGTTTTGTGCTTTTCGAATCCGAACCGATTAGCTAACCAACCCCGATAGTGCCATTGACAGTGCTTGATGAAAATAACAGAAAGAGAACCATAAGAGAAAAGGAGAATAGCAAGAGAATTTTGCATGCTAGGTTTTTCTAATCACCAAAGATCTTGCTAGGAACCAAACTAACACTGTGAGTATTGCAGCTCGTTGGCTTTTGGATCTAGAATGCTAGTCTCTATATCTTGATGTACCAAAAAGGTTCACGCTCCGTCTTCAAGTGATGAAAAGTAACATTTTGTTACGGAATTTGAGATGTCAATTGAAGTAGTTTCTGGTTGACATGTTAAACCAATTTCCATCCTCGATCAGTATTACTCATGGCATTTGGCAAATAGTGGTATGATTTTCTATCAAAACACATTTTGTTAGAACTCCCAAATTTTGTTTAGCTTTGTTGTTTGGGACTCCATGAGCAATTGAGTTCAATATGTTTTGACCTTATATGAGTCCAACATGTAATTAAATCTTCAGTTTGTACTGGAAATCTGGGAACCAGAAAAATCAATGTGGAGTTCATAAAAAACAAAGCCAAGTACGTTTTAGTTTCTCAGAGTAATCAAGTCAAAACCTACCACAGTGCGACGTCTCATTGATTCGTAGTAACAAGACTCTTGTACTAGTTATGAAGTTGGCTAGTTACATTCAATTTTGACAAAGAAAGTTAAACATCACTTGTCAATTTGTCATGTATTGCACAACATCTTAAAGATTCGCATAAAGACATTGATGTATGAATACAATATGTAAACTATGTTCATATTTCAAGGACATAGAAAACAAACAAGTAATCAAGATTCCATTGCTGGTACGCTTAGAAGCAGATAGTAATGATCATCTGATTCATCTCGATTAACACCAAAAAGCTTCAAACTTTGGCAACGACTTTTGAGCAGGGTAGTCGCAGATATCAAGCACTATGAAAAAGGTTGCCTACTTTTCAGTTTTACCCAGAAAGTTCTCAACTTTGGCAAAATTGCAAGGATGTATCAATTGCCACAGTTTTGAGGGATGTGATTGCAAGTCCAAGAATTGAAGGAAAGAGACAAATTGAAACTCGAAAAAACGTACAAGGCAGTTGAACTTGACCCTGTTTCACTTGGGTCATTGTCCAACACATGTTACTGATTTGAGTTTGAGAAGACCCTTCAGTTAGTTCTTCAACCAAACTCACTCAAACAATGTAACCTGTTTTCCGGAACTCCTATACTTCATTAAATTCACAGTGATCCAATGTTGAACAGTGTTTTTGAAGTCTTTACATTGTTCAACTACTATAACGATTCCAAAAATTTAAAGATTCAATACTCAAAAACACTTATTTTGGCGAGTAATAAGTTACTGTAAAGTCAACTAAAGAGCTTTTACTTCATAACCACCCCCCTCCTATGCATCCTTAAAGGAAGGTAGCTCACTTTCACTCGTGTGGTAAGTAGAGAGCTGAGTTGTACTCCTGTATCCAGATTTTGGGGATAAGGTTTGCAGGAATCACTGAAGCACTGAGAGAGTTAAATTTTTGGTGCCGAGTTCAGACATCAGACCGATCCTTCTTCCCCACCTCTCCCAATCACTGGCATATAAATAAAACCCAGTAGTCTCCATCTCAGTAGCACAGAAAAATCTGACTCTTTGCCACAGAAGGTAAAGTTATTCTGATCAGATCAAGACCTGGTTTCTGAGTTTTCCCCAATGCCTCACTCAAACCAGCAAATCACTTAAAATGTAATATTGTGGTGTTTTTCTTTTCATCTTTTTAGCTCTGTTTTCTCAGTGACTCATCCTTTCTGTGGGCTTCACTTTTTGGTGCTTTGTGTGATTTGAAACCAACTTCACACTGACCCAATTTCAGGTGCGTTTAGAAACTAGTGTGAACTATAACCAAGGGCTAAAATATTCATAATATTCTCGATATTTCTTTGAAATTTCTGTTTTTTACAAGCACCGATATTAATTTTCATATCTTTCTGATATTTTATATTTAGTTTACTTTTAGTCAAATATACAAATTTTGGTAAAATTTCCATCGATAAGGAAAACAAGTTATGGTATTGTAGCTATAGGAAAACATTATACACCAAGAGAAAGAAGCCAAGAAAAAATGCCAACGCATGAATACGATTTTTTATCCACTTTTGACTCATCTAGTGTGGGAGGAGGCAATGATGGACCATACACTTATGGCCAAAATCTGACAATGCCTTATTCAACTTATTCCATGCCTTACGGGGTGCAATCAACTGAATCAAGTGATACGTCATGGTCACAGTCTGATGTACAATTTTCCAATGATTATGGTTATGGTCAAGGTCAAGCGCTGCCAAATCCTTACAACTTCCAATACGGAAATCTACAGTCAATCCCTCTTGACCCGTATGGTTGGCATGTAAGTCAATATATGCAAAACTACAAAGGTGAGGTATCATTTAATGACTACTCTTCACAATATACTGAAGACTCTACACAAAGAAACGATGAAAATAGTGAAAATTATGTACCTCATAGGTCTTCTATGTGGCTCTAAACCACTCATGTAATTCCATGTTGTATCATATGTATATAAGGTGTGATGGCCTAGCCTCCCTTTGGGTATCCAGCCATCAAAAAAAAAATTAGATGTATAAACTTTACAGTAAAAATTTAAGAATTATCATTGGTTCAGCACTTCAGCACGTAGTTATTCACCTTAAATAACTAAAACTCACTATGATTAATGTTTATTCAAGATTTTTTTGTCAATTATAATAGATAATTGAGATAACAAACATCTCTCAAAGTTTCATTTAAAATTTCCATGTTTTTCTACTAATTTCCGTCAATTTTCTTATTTTTTTTCTGCAATCGATATTTCCTCGAAATTTCCATCGAAATATCCGTTTTTTGGACCGTCGAAATTTCCACAATCGGCGAAATTTTAGTCCTTGACTATAACTGAGATTCTCATCCTCGAGTCAGATTCAAAAACCTTAGTGGACCACATAAATAATTCAAAGTTTCCATGTAATTGGAAAATTGCTCCTGTTGACTATGGTTTGGAATTCAATTACCTCGAACCTGCGTCTGACATGGTTTTGGATTTCAAGAAAAGCGAATTCTGCAACCGATTTGGTTGCCTTGTGTTTGTTCTTTCTCGTGATGGTTTGCCGTGCCCTCCGCTTCTAGCTTGGAATTTGGAAGCCCATGACTCAGCCGAGGTCTTGGTTGCTCTATTTTCATCAGCGTCGGAGATTTTTCCTTTGCTATGTCGTCCTTTTTCCTTTTCTGCCAGTTTCGTTGTTTTTTTCCTATTTTTGTTGTCAGGTTTCTTGTTTTGCCGTTCTAGTTGGTTTTAACTAGGTCTGTTATTTGCTTGGGATTTGTTCTTGGCCTTATTTGTATTTGTTTGTTTAGCCTTGTGCTGGTTTGATTGAAGTTTCTTTTGAAAAAAAAAAAAAAAAAAACCGAGATTCTCATCAAAACCCATCATTTTCTCACCATTCCCTCCCTTCACTTCTCACAATCATTAAAAGGTTTTTAAAGAAATTAAAAAATAAAAATTACTCACTCCCTTGTCGTTTTCTGATCCACTGTCCAGACCTTGAAGTCTGTGATCTTGTTTGGAGGGTATTAATAATTTAAGAGAGGCCAAGCAGGAGAGCACAGCTTCTGCTTTGTCCTGGTTGGTTTTCAAAAACCCCTGCTTCTTTTGTGAACCAGGGTTTTTCATTGAAGGTAGATTCTTGATATTATTCTCATCCACCTTTCTGGGTTTGATTCCCAAGAAAAGAGAGATCAAAGTTTATCTCTTCACCCACCAAGATTAAAACCAATGAATTCATTTTTCTTCTATTTATATTCAGACCCTTGGTTCTGTTTTTGTTGGTTTCCTCTGTTTTGGCTTTTTTGCTCAAAGCACTTATTTTTTAGCTTCTTCATGTTTACCTTCCATCTTATGTGAACGAAATTTGAAGGGAGATTTAAAGTTTACATCTTTGGCCACTCTTTTGAAATTACTAAGTAGTTGGCCTTCTATATTTATACTCATAGTTGTTGTGCTTTCAACTAGAGCCCTCTGTTTCTCTCTGTTTGGCTTTTTTTTTTAAGCACTTAACTTGCAGTATTTGTATGTTTTAGAGCAAAGCAACTGAAGAGAATGGCAGATTGGAACAGAATGCTGAGCAAAAGCAGTGGTTTTGGTGTTGGTGGTGATTCAAGTAGTGAAGATTTTCAAGAAGAAGTGTGGGGTGTTACTCAGCAGGAAAGGATGTACAACTTTACTCAGGAGTCTTGCTCCTCTAGTTCTTCTTCTGCAAGGAGCCTCTCTACAGCTCCAAGAACCATTGTAAAGGCATGTGACAACTCTTTAAGCACCCATGACGCCAATGTGATTCAGAGATCGGCTCCAATCAGCATTCCTGATTGGTCAAAGATTTATGGGAAAAATGAAGAAAATCATGATGGGTATAATGTCAAATTCAATGGTGAAGATGATGACGACAATGGTGATGAAGATGATATGGTGCCACCACATGAATGGTTGGCTAGAAAGCTGAGAAGAAGCCAGATCTCATGTTTCTCAGTTGTTGAAGGGAGGGGCAGGACACTTAAAGGAAGAGACTTGAGGAAAGTAAGGAATGGTGTTTGGAAACAAACTGGTTTCTTGGAGTAGTCATGTAATCTTTGTTTATTCTGTTTTAGGTTTGCTTAATTTGGTTGTTGTTGCTAACAAATATAGCAAGTAGGGGTGACTGGATAGAGAGAATCCCCAAAAGAAGTCAGAGGTGCCTTTCTGTGGTGTGCTTTTCTAGAAGAAAAAAGTCTAAAAACAATCGGCAGCCTCTGAGATTTTGCAACACATCCGTATTGTGTTTAATTTAGGCGGGTATGAAGATGAAATGGCTGCTGCTTTTGCATCAAGTTTAATTTTGGTTTTTCATATAATTTTGAACCTTTTCCCCTCTCTCCTTCATGCATTTTTAAAAGCCTTGTCCTTCTCATTTCCTTTTTGTTTACCAAATTATTTTGGCTTTATTTGGGTTATTTGTCTATCCAGCAAATGCTAAACATAAGCATCATGAAAGGGACATATGTTCTCATCATAGAATGCAAGTCTTATGACTAGCACTCTTTGCATAACCTATCAATATTACCATCATAGATTGATGACAAGGTTACATGTACTCATCATATCATGCAAGTCTTATGACTAGCCCTCTTTGCATAACCCATCAATATTACCATCATAGATTGATGACAAGATAAGCCGGATGCCGCTTGGTCACACAAACAACATGGATATCTTCATATTAGGGATTGAGTTTTATTTGACCGCTTATGGTTAATTTGTATTGGAGGTTCTAGTTTGTACGTAGTTTACTTTTCGTATAAAAAGAGTTGAATGTTTGATGACAATGATATGAGTGAACTATGGCAATGAAATTTGTGAATCAATCAAGTTATGGTTAACCTACCCAAAAGCAAAAAACAAAAGATAATTTCCGTGGGATAATAACTTGAAGAAAACAAAAAAAAAGACACTAAACTAATGATTTACTTATTTCGCAATGAATTTCATATGTAATTCTCTTTGCTCGTTTTAAACCTAAAAACGGATCTGAAATCCGTTTCAAAGTCTCCATTTTTTCATGCCACCATTCCCACCAATAATGTATAAAGTTCATCTACCAGACAATTGTGCATAAATATCAGCAAGGGAGGGACCTTCCCTCTCTTCTTTCTGGGACAGATTCTAGTATTATGGTACCGATGATTCTTAAAATACAATAATTTGATTCAAGATATCCCTCACCACTCGGCAAATGGTTGGTTATTCCCCTTTTGCCGACAGTCTTAATATATCAGCACTTCTCTTTCTTTTCATTTTGGTGTAAGAAAGCTCATCTTTTTCTTCAGAGCTCAGTGCCTACCTACTTCATGTTTATATTTATTTTTGGATATTAATTCATACAACTAATTGCTAATGTTCAACTGATTTCGATTGCCATTTCCTAGTTTCAGATACATTATTGTTCCTATTTTTAAGAATAAGTAACTTGACATTATTCCACTTTTTCAAAGGGTGCATTTTAATTATTTTCAGGTTTGAGCAAGTACTTAATTTGTCATTTTCTCTATTACAAGTTTATCTTGTGTGTCTTTTGATCAGAAAAACGGAAGTATATTTTGTCTTTCAATGACGTTTAGAGATGCTCCAACGTTTGACCTCTGATCTATTATTTTCTGGTACGTACAAGATCTTTTCTAGTCTTCACTTCCATGGCTTTTGTAATTTCTTTTTGTTCATGGTAACTGAACCACACCAAGGCAATGCTCAAGAACAACCTGCAGTTACAATGTGTTTCCATTATTAATCAACTAAAGAATCTATCAAAATGAAAGCGCCCCCAGTATACAAGGGTCACCAGCTGAAAAATTGAGGTTATAGTTCAATGTTTGGCCTCAACTAACCTAGCAAGATGAGCTTAATTTCGATTCTTTCATAATTAGTGTCACTTAAATATGTAAATTAAAGGTCACTTACATGCATTGTATTGAAATAAATCATACTTAAGAATATATAAATCATGTTGTTGACTTGAGGTTTTGATTAAGAACCTCTGGGTTTACTGTTATGGGTCCATGCATAACATTCACCTTGATTACAATTTACATGGAGGAGAAGCGTTTTTTTGCCAAAGGGGACGGTTTAGTAATTTGGTATATTAAAGAGGGAAAGTTAGTGGGTCGTTCTCAAATGCACCTCTCCCTCGTGTCTGTAAAGGGAGGAAGAGAGTGTGTGTCACATACTGACTCGGCTTGACTGAGGTAACCTCCCTCTTCCAGAGTTGCAAACTTTTTCTGGGTTTCTCAAATTGGTAATTTTTATTTTATTAAAGAATGTTTCTTTTTGTGTGTTGCTTGTGTAGGTTTAGGCAAAGATTGCAGGAATACAATGTCTATAAAGAGCAGAGGATGGGGAGGAGAGATAACAAATAAAGAATGTGATTTCAAGGAACTTGGCTGTTCTGCTATGCTTGTGCAGCTTCTTTGCTGGGATATTATTCACCAACAGGTAGTTTTCTTTGATGGGTTTTTATTGCTTGTTTTAAATTTTCAATCTTTAGTTACCAACTTACGATGGTGATTGGTTAGAGTACATTATGCATTTTGGCCAAATGGGGTGTTTTCCAAACCCAGGGATCACTTGGGTTTAGTGGAAGAATCTTGAGGAAATATATCATACTGCATCTAGTTAAGTTGCTAATGTTAGGTGTTTAGTTGATCGAGTTGGATTCTGTGTCTTTGAAATGCGGATCTCTGATTATAATTATAGAAATCGGAGTTGAATTCTGTCGGTAGTTTGGACAGAATGCCATATTGTGTTCGAGTCAACTGCAAGTCTGCAACTATATGTTTTTTCAGCTATGTATAATCTAACTAGATGCAATTGTGTCTGAATTATGGTAACAGTAGGCTAGATGTTGAACAATATAGGACAACACAGTCCTTCACATTTTCGTGTTTATGTTCAATTGCTCAGTATGAAAAAATTTCATTTCTTTTGGGCACAATGTGCTGCTTGTCTGCTCTTGATTTCTGGAATCAATGCAGATCATGCATAGATTCTAACGAACAGCAAAATATGATGCCTATTTCTTCTATTAGATTACATATATCTCAAGATAGCTTTACGTTAGTGATTTAGTAAATGCATGATGATGAAATAACGATGAAGACATGTTTACCAGGTTGTGGGTGGTTCCTGAATCATGGCCGACTAGAACTGCAATTCATAGGATAAATTCCGAACCTGAGGATTGTAATCAGAAGATTGTAAGTCTATATACAACTTCTTCAGTTACTAAATCAATTTTGAACATGTGGTCAGGTTATGATAACTTAACAAACTATCTGGGCACAAATGAAATTAAGTTAAAACAAACATAACCACAAAGAGTTTGTGATTCCCTACAGATAGCAGCTGATAGGGCAATTCAAAAATCATCTGGACATCATGACTCTCCTGTGTTAGGAAACTCAAAGACTGTTGAATTAGCTTCTGAAAAGAAGTACTTCATGGTTAAGGAATCAATACAGCTTTTAATAGTCGGAAAAGAAGAGATTCAGTACGTGCAACTTGGATGCCACAAGGTGCATTATGACTTTGTTGTTGATGTGATTCGTAGTCTAGTTATGACTACTGGTTTCTCATTGAAAATTATTTACCAGGTGAATAAAGTAAGAAGCTTGAAGAAGAGAAGGGCATTCTCTTACGCTTTGTTATAGGACACAGGTGAGATTTTCTAAACCTCTTAATCAAGTTTCATTTATGCTCACATTTCTTTCAACTATAGATTTGCAGAATATGAACATTTCTATGGTTCTAATGTCAATAGTGCGACAGCTGGTGGTATTCTTGATAAAGCTATTGAAGCAGAGGAGCTCGTCTATGGAGACTTTTTGAGGCTGGTAATCTTTTGTTAAGTCAGCTAAGTTTGATTATATGTGATGCTGTTTAAATTATGTTGGTTGTCTAGGGTAGAATCATTCTTAGCAAGTATATAAGAATCATTCCATCATAACTTTAATTCATACCATATGCAGAACCATGTTGAGGGCTACCTGGAATTATCAGCCAAGACAAAGACCTACTTTTCCACAGCTGTTGCTTTGTGGGATGCTGAATTCTATATCAAAGTTGATGATGATGTCCATGTAAATCTAGGTAACATTTGATTTTATTTTTTTTCCTGAGCATTTCATTTTACCCTTTTATAGTTTCTTTATTTCATTCTTTTTCTTCTTTTTGTGAGTTAATATTTTTCCTTTCAATACCACAGCTACACTTGGGACAATCCTGTCTAGACACCGTGTGAAACCACGAGTATACATTGGTTGCATGAAGTCAGGTCCAGTCCTCTCTAGAAAGTAAGTGGCTCTTATAGCTAGATGTGTATATATTGGTGAAACACAATTTCATAATATTTTCATTACGGCAGGGGCGTGAAATACCATGAACCAGAGTTCTGGAAATTTGGGGAGGTGGGAAACGAGTATTTTCGTCATGCTACAGGACAACTGTATGCTATCTCGAAGGATTTGGCAACTTACATATCAGTAAACCAGTAAGTTCCTGCTTTGTTTTTGTTTGTTGAGCTATATTAAACACCAAGGCTGTTTTATGATTGAATGAGTTGCAATGTTATATAGATACTAGAGCTTGACATGCTAAATGTTCTATCATTGATTGTTTAAGGGATATGCTGCACAAATATGCCAATGAAGATGTTTCATTGGGATCTTGGTTCATTGGCTTAGAAGTGGACCAAGTGGATGATAGGAGACTTTGCTGTGGTACTCCACCTGGTAATTTGAAACTTCCTGTTCTATTTCCACCATGGTTTTATATTCTATATGAATTTCAATAGACTTGATGGTATAATATGGACTACTGCAGACTGTGTGTGGAAGGGTATGTCGGGCAACACCTGTGCTGCTTCATTTGATTGGCGTTGCAGTGGAATTTGCAGGTCCGTTGAGAGAATGATGGATGTTCACCAGCGTTGTGGTGAAGACAAGAATGCTCTTTGGAATGCAAGGTTTTTGGAGTGACTTAGCTGCGCGCTGTTCTTTCAGGAGTCTCATGAAGGATATGCAGATTACATGACAAAAACATACATATTGATTTAACTTTACGTCCCAGCGGCCTAAGAATGTATGTAATACCAAAATATAGAATTTTAGCTAAGGAGATTTCTCAGGAAAGCAAGAAAAGAACTCAGCAGTTCAGTCCCAATATAACTATAAGGAAGAATGATTTTTAACACCCCCATTCTTTTGTTGGTGGGGAGCTATATTGCAAGTTCTCTGCCATGGCCGGTACTGCCACACTGCCACTAGCCTTCGAAAATAGTAGAATTGCTCGTTTGCAGCATTTGCTGCCTTTTGCTTTTGAAATTATATATTTGTGTTGCAATTTTCCTTTACAAGTTGCATGTAAAATCTTTGAATTCTATAGTAAAACATGTGGACACAAATCCGGCAAAACTTCAAACCAAGTAAGAAACTAAGAACTTATTTTAGCTCTATCATCGTCTTATTTCAAGCAAGGTTAGTATCCAACTCTGATATCACATGTACTTTTCGTCGGATGAACAATACACTTCACCATAGTCGGTCAATAAGTACTCAAATCCACTCAAGAGAAAATGATGATAAAATGAAGATAAACATTAGAATTGGTGGTAAATCATGTGCATTCAGATCATAGGGTGTAAAAAACCGCAACAATTTGTATTAAAAAGAAAATATAATGAGAAGAACTTCATATTATTGGTTTTCGTTTTGTGTTGGTCAAGCACCATAAGCACACACAACATTATTTACTCCATTGTTTCGCTAGAACCATGTCTAGCCCATTATTTTGCCAAAACTATTAGCATTTAGAACGACGGTTCTAAGTTAAAACCGAAATTGACAAGAAAACTACCAAATTTAAGAATTCAAAAACTTAGGAAAATTCACGCACAATATTAATTAGTCCATTGTTTCCCCAAAACCACTAGTTGTTTAGCCCATTGTCTTGCGGAAACTAGTAGCATTTGGAATGGCCAGCCCATGGTAAAACCAAAATTGATAAGAAAACTACCAAACTTAAGAATTCAAAAACTCATGAAAATTCACGTACAATATTAATTAGTTCATTGTTTCCCCAAAACCATTAGTTGTTTAGCCCATTGTTTTACAAAAACCAGTAACGTTTGGAGACCACTATCCTATCTATAAATTAAGCGAACACTCTAGCGGTAGAGGCATGAACAAAACTCATTCTTACAACATATGTGCAATATCCATGGTCGAGATTTGTGAGAGAGCCGCAGATAACCAAGATGAGGACCGAAGATGACGATGGTGGCGAACTGTACGTGCATAACATTGTTAATCGAATCGATGATTTACCAAAGGTAATGTCCTAAATATTCATTTCACAAATTTTCTATTTGCATTTTCTTAACATCTAATACATGTTTCATAACAAAACTAATAGTGAATGGATTCAAAATTAGGTCCAAATCTCATTTATCTCAGGCTATGAGCTTCTTTGCCTTTGCTTCTTGAGTTGATTATCAACATGGAGAGAGGTGAGTCCAGTTGAGAAGCTCGTTGCCAAGCCAATGAATAGACAAAAGTGAACATCCACATGAAAAGACCCGGAATCCCAATCAACATGGAAGTTGATTTGGGGACGCCCCAGAAAAGGCAAGGGAAGAAGCCGAGAACGGTGTGGGATGTACACGGCTGTGAGAGTTCTGATGAATATCCGCAAATACTACCAAAAGGCTGGCTAGCCGAGAGGAGAGTGATGCCCTATGGGAGGATCTACATGGATAGGCCTGGCCCTGGCCCAATGCAAGCAATGCGCTCACACTAGGCCCATGGCTGAAGGGCCCAAATTTTTTTTTTTTTTGTCGTTTGTTATATAAAAAAGAAAACTAGAGTTATAGGTTCAACAACCCTTTTGTTGTTCAATCTCTCTTCTCCTCTTTCTTCGCGTTGTCTTTATCTCTCTTCTTCTCAATCTTTATTCTTTTCTCTCCAACTCTTAAATCTCTTCTGATTCTTCTCCAATTTAATTACTCATTGCATCAATTATGGAGAAGATCCGTTGCAGCAATAAAGGAGCTCGATTGGCTATTGATGTTCTCCGGAACCAAAAATCTTTTGTCTGCTTTCTCTATAAATTTCTCGTGATCATTTGAAATTTTTCATCTCTTAATTTCGCAGTCTCAATTTCACATCTCATCTCTCACAATCTAGTTTTTAAAGACTAGAGTCACTTGACCTAAGGTTCCTCTGAATTTCACCACTCTGAATTCTTCTTTTTGGATCTTGCCATTGAAAAATGTTGCTTTGAATCTCTTTTTTAATATATTTTATTTTTCCTTTATGAAATTATGCATTTGAGATATATGAAATTGGTATATGAAATTGTGCTTATAAAATTGTTCTTATGTTTTTTATTGGAATTTGGAAATCAGCGGTGCTTCACTATCCAGGTTCTATTGTTCTATTACTTTATTTTAATTTTTAGTTTAAAGCAATGTTTCCTAAGAAACAAGCATCTGATAGCGAAAAAAGAAAAAAAAAACCTCAAAGAGGTTCTATACAAAAATTTTGGAAGAAAATAAAACCTCAAAATGTTTCTTCGGAAAACCAAGTTGAAAAGCATGAAGTAGCAGTGAAAGATTTTACAGAAGATGAAAATGTGGTTAACGAAGAAACAACAAATGTATCTGAAAATGAAAATGAGGTAAATGAAGAAAGAACAAATGTTCTTGAAAATGAGACTACTGAAAATAATGAAGAAACTAATCAAGAAACAACAAATATGAAAATAAAAATGAGGTAAATGAAGAAAAAACAAATGTGCTTGAAAATGAGACTACTGAAAATAATGAAGAAACTAATCAAGAAACAACAAATGTGAAAATAAAAATGAGGTAAATGAAGAAAAAACAAATGTGCTTGAAAATGAGACTACTGAAAATAATGAAGAAACTAATCATATGCCTGCTGAGTGCTCAGATTCTTCATTATCTTTGAAGATATATGATCCTAGAGTGTGGGATATTTTAGATACAAAAATGAGAGATTTGCTTGTTGAAAAGGGTCCTATTAGAGAAGCCAATATTAATTTTTCTAAGGAAAATCGCAATAGGGGGTTCTCCACATATTATTATGATAAAAAATTAAGAAATGGAGAACTTGCTGATAGGAAATGGCTGGTTTACTCAAAAGAATTGAATAAAATGTTTTACTTTTGTTGTAAAGTGGTAAGATAAGCTCGTTCTAAAAGTCATTTAGCAGATGTAGGAGTTAAAGATTGGGGACATCTAAGTGAAAAACTTAAGCAACATGAAGATAGTCTTGAACATCTTACCAATCTTAGAGCTTGGGTTGAAGTCCGAGTTAGATTGAGAACAAATCAAACTATTGATAAAGAATTACAAGAGCAAATCAAGAAAGATACAGAACATTGGAAACAAGTTATGATCAGAATAATTGTCGTTGTTAAATGTCTTGCAATGAATAATTTGGCATTTCGTGGAACAAATGAAAAAATCTATGAGAATTCAAATGTAAATTTTTTAGGCTTTCTTGAATCAATAGCTAAGTTTGATCCAACAATAAAACATCATTTTCGACTCATTCAAGATAAAGATATTCATTATCATTATCTTAGCCATAAAATACAAAATAAATTGATAGTCATGTTGACATCAAGTGTCAGGAGTGCAATAATAAAAAAAATTAAAGAAGCTAAATACTTTTCTGTGATTTTTGATTGCACCCCTGATGCTAGCCACACCGAGCAAATGACTTTGGTGATTATTAGATGTGTTGATATTGCAAGCTACCCAATAAAAATAGAAGAGTATTTTTTAGAGTTTTTAAATGTGGAAAACACATCTAGGTTGGGTCTTTTTGGTGAATTACAAGTTGCTCTTAACTCTCTTGATTTAAATATTGATGATGTGAGGGGGACAAATGTATGATAATGGTTCTATTATGAAAGGAAAACACCAAGGTGTTTAGAAAAGATTACTTGACATAAATCCTATAGCTTTATATATGTCTTGTGGTTGTCATTCTCTTAATTTAGTACTTTTTGATATGGCGAACTCTTGTCTAAAATGAAAATCTTTTTTTGGAGCATGTCAAACCTTGTATAATGTGTTTTCTAATTCAATAACAAAGCGATGAAACATTTTACTTGAATATGTGGATGACTTAACTTTGAAATCTTTGTGTGTGACAAGATGAGAAAGTCGTATAGAAAGTGTAAAAGCAATAAAAAGTCAAGCTCCCAAAATAAAAGATATTTTAATCAAATTAACTGAAGTTTCTGATGATTCAAAGATAAGTTGGGAAGCTGAGAAATTAGTATCAGGTGAATTTTCAAGTTTTGAATTTATTTTGAGTTTGATTATTTGGAATGAAATTTTGTACAAAATAAACTTGGTGGGCAAAAACTTGCAATATGAAGATATGCTTCTTGATGTAGCTATTGAAAGTTTGAAAGGATTGGTTTCATTTTTTGAAAAATATAGAGAAAATGGGTTTCCTTTTGCTATGATTGATGCTAAAGAGATTGTTGATGAAATGGAAATTGAACCAGTATTTTAGGTAAAGCGTAAGGCTATAAGAAAGAGACATTTTGATGAAAATCCTGATACAAAAAGAGAACAACAATCTCTTCAAGAAAATTTTAGAACAGACTATTTTTTTGTTTTAGTTGATATGACAATTTCTCAATTGAAGATTAGATTTGAATAAATAGAACTTTTTGAATCTATATTTGGCTTCTTGTTTGATGTATCACGGTTAATTTTATTGGATGATGAAAGAATGAAAAATTGTTGTTTGAAACTTGAAAATGCTTTGACACACGGTGAGGATTGTGATATTGATGCAAAGCGTTTACTTTCAGAATTACAAATATTGCAGGAGATGCTACCAAGTGAAGCGTATCAATATGAAAATCCATGGAACTCCATTAAAGTTATGGAGTTTGTAAAGAAGATGGATATGTTTCCAAATATTTTGGTTGCTTATAGGGTTTTATTGACTGTACATATTACTGTGGCATCTGTGGAAATGAGTTTTTCAAAATTAAAGTTGATAAAATCTTATTTGCGGACAACTATGACTCAAGATAAGTTGAATGGATTAGCAATGTTGAGTATTGAAAAGAACATGTTGAAAACTAATGATGTTGAACAAATAGTTGATGATTTTGCTTCTAAAAATGCAAGAATGAGTCATTTTAGATGAGATGTGATTTATTTATGATCTTTATGCAGGTACAAGAGTTGCAGGTTGATACTTATTCTTGTCTAACTTGACTGGTGGTTATCTGGTTTGTTTTGTTTATTCTCATGTATTTGTTCTTTATAATTCCAGAAGCAAAGAGCATGGTGTGAAGATTGCATGGGATGGTCCACTCTCAGTTAAGTTGCTGATCATACAAGAAAAGCTAATCCTTGTAATTTTTTTCTTTTTAGGGGTATTGGTTTTATGTTTCCCCCCCCCCTCTCCATTGTATCATATTTTAGCATATCAATAAAAAATTTCAGACGTGAGAATGAGCCTCCTAGCATTGCACTTGGTTAGATTTGAAACCCCAAAAAAAAAAAGGTATTTTTTGAATAAAAAAAATTTTCAAAAATAAAAATTATATAAAGGGCACATTTTTTTTTCCCATACTGGACCTTGAAACCTTCAGGACCGGCCCTATACATGGATCATGGGAGAATCTCTACATGGATCAAGAATATAGGCAATCACATATCTTTTTGTGATTTTTACTTTTTAGTTTTATCGAAAATCTGTGATGTTATAAGCTAAGGAAGAAGTCTGTGTGGTCTAAGTAATTGAAAATCCTGGTTAAATTTCAGAATTGTGATCGATTCTCTGTTTGTTACTTCCACGTCCTATCAAGAGTGTTATACTATGGTTGGTTTATATCATTGTCAATGTGTGTATATACTAAATTGAAAGACTCGGAATTCTTTTTCTCATGTGAATGTAATATGTTCCTCTATGTAAGTCCAATGAATCCTATCGCCTTATTATCTAGGTTGAGATGCAGAGTTTCAGACTGTCAACATGATAGTCGAAGCAATAAGAACAGAACTTGAAGAAATAATACTCCCACTTTGAACAGAAAGTGTTTCGAGCTGCATGCATAAAGCGGCAACGGTAGGGTTGTCATTCACCAAAACAAACGACACCAGATGAAACTGGAGAGACCATGCAAAACAACATGATCCTAATATCAGTATGTCATGGCTTTTCTAATGTAAAGGAAATGCTGCCTTTAATTTTGATGTGATTCCGATCACGTTTACCTCTTTACCTTGTTTATTTTTTTCTTTCTTTCTTTTTGTCTGGAAATCAAATTAACCTTATGTATTTGATTTCGATCTTTCTACCTTTTGGTGTGATCAAAGAGAGAAGAGGATGAGACAGTAAGCATCAACGATGAGGATTATTGTTATATTGAGAGAAATTAGTCCGAATAGTATACAAACTTTTGCTCCTTATAAACTTTGGTATATCAAGTTTTGAAAATATCATAACGGTATCTAATGTTTTCATTCTGACCTAAGATTGATATATATATATATAGCTATTAAGATGACCAATTTACTTTTAAGTTCTCTTTTTTCTTAGTTTTTTTTCCAATTGTTTTCATATTCAAGAAATATTTAGAAGAGGTATTGGAATTTGATGATTTGGTTTGACCTTTATAAACTTAAAGAAGATTGAAGAGGGGAAACATACAAAAGTTTAATTCTTGTTGTTTTCGCTGACACTCAAGAATCTTGTTGTTGCCATTGATATTCAAAGATGACTGAGACGAACAACTGATTATTAGCTAAGAAAAACTAAGAAGAAAAAAATTCAAAGGTAAATTGATCATCTTGTTTTTAGTCTGATGGTAAATTAGTAATCTTAATGGTTATATATATCAATCTTAGGTCGGGATGGAAATATGAGATACTAATATGATATTTTTAAAACTTGAATACCAAAGTTTATAAGAAGCAAAAGTTCATATATATATCATTCAGACAAATTTCTCTATCTCTTATATTGGGTATTGTTTGGCCTAAGTCTACATGTATCATTCCAAGGTAACATAACCATGCCTAACCCAGAATCCATGCCACCATGATCGATCATTGAAATATGAAATTTATGTTACAAGGTAACATAACCATGCCTGAAATTATCAATAGATACATATGATACATCAATGATACTATCTTTTCTTTTGAATATATGTTACTTCTACAACTTTTAACTCCAATGTCTCAGCCCCATTTATTCAGAACAATTTTGACCCTCTACAATTCCCTGCAGCACCATGCTGATTCTGGCAAGCAAATAAGCAATTTCGAATCTAACAGATCATTTGGTACTCTATCAAAAACAAATAGATAATGCATTCTTAAGAACTGCAATACTGTGAATGAAAGAATCTTATCACCTACTCCATATCACATTGTCTACAAAAGTATTGAACCTTTACTTAGAAGTAACTCAAACAATTACAACATAGCAAAAGTTTCTGTTACCTACCAAACAGTGAGCTCCCTAGCTCACATTAACCATTTGGTTTTTATGAAAGAGCAGCTCTAAATCAGAGATCAGATTAACCCAGATAAGATATATGCTCAAACTATATATATAAGAACAAGCTTCATATCGATTTCTAACTTATCCATAAAGGTAGCTAGCTCACATTACCAGAAATAATGGTTCAAGGTCAAGCTCATTCAAGAAGAAGGTGCAGACTTCGATGATCAGAAGCTGTATTTGATATGTGATATTGGCACGGCTCAATCAAATAACAGAACTTTAAGAGCAAAGAGCTGGTTTCTGATTGAACCGCACCAATATCTCATGTTAAAGCAGCAAACTCCCTCCATTTTCGTACCTGAGAATACATTTCTAGTTGCAACAGAAACAAGCACATACACTCAAACACAACAAATATATATACTAGTTCTAACTCAAAGTAGATATATATGATCAAAGCATGTATGGAAGTGTTTGCACTTTGCAGTGATAACTGATTGAGAGAGATATAGAGGCAAAAGAAATGAAGAAGGGTTGGCTATGTTTTCTTTCATTGAGTGAAAAAAAAGGATGTAAGTTTATCTGAGTTGTGTGAGAGAATCTCATAGGTTAAATATGAGAGAGGGGTGACAGAAGGTTGTGGTCTTGAAGATGATGGCATTGAATTTGACACCAACCCTATAACAAAAAGCAGGTGGATACATTAAATTGGAAACTAAATTATAAGAAAAGAAAGGGAGAAAAGAGTGTATCATGAGGCAAAGCCTTGAGCCTTCAGTTTTGCTTACTGTTGTGGTTATTGTCTTCCTCCTCCCATTTGAATTTTGCCCAAATAGAAACAGTGGAAGAAACTGAAACCTCCCCTTATTAGCATTAATTGGTGGTGAGTTGTGACCAGTATGTTGTATATGGAAAATGCTCATTGATATACCTATTTGCACTTCTGGTTTCTGTTTTCCATTGAATTAATACCTCTTCCCCAGGCCATTTAGTGTCCTACAAATGGAAGATGCAAAAGCCATTATTAGATTGGTTGGCTACCTAGTTGATCATTTCATCCCATAATGCCTAACAGTACCATATGCATATTTTTATGCAAATGGCCAGAAATGAAATTGGTGATGCTCTCATAGAATGTAGTTAATCAGATCCAGAAATTTTCCTTCCTTAATGAGATGAAAATGTTCCTGCATACGATTTAGCATATGGCTTCGGCCTTTGAAGCAATTCGTCAAGCACATTGTTTAGTCTCATTGTGTTCTCCTAGCTCTCTCAACGTATCTTGTTTAACATCTTAATTTTTCTCCGAACATCTTAACTAACATCTTGTCTCCTCGACACTTTACGGAAACTAAAAAAAAAACAAAATATATATTTAGAGTTACTAACATTACTTCTGTGATTTTGCATACCCTTCTGAGATTGTTAGACACAATCAAACTCTGAAACTCAGTCACTCAAGTTAGGATACAAAGCTTAATTCAAGGCTCCATAACCATTATCAATGTGCCCAGAAGAATCTCTGGGGGACTGCAGTGGGTGACTGGCAACCTTGACAAGGATATTAATTACATCCAACAAAAGAATCTTGCTTGGTCCGAGAAAGAGTGTTAACATTTATTCTTGTTCCTCTCCAAACCCAACCTCTCATAGTCTCATTCATTAGGATGACCCCTCTTACAAAATAGGTGGGAAAGAAATCACTTGGTTCTAACTTGAAATTGGGAACTCAAAGTAGAACTCTTTTACTGGGTTTTATATCAAAATAGGCATAAATCAAACACTAAAACCTCTTTAACTACAACTTTAATACAAAAAAGAGTAAGAATTGGCCGAACAATAATCCAAATTCTAAATGTAAAGTTTAAAACTTTTTTATAACTACGATTTTTTTATCATGTTAGACAACTATTTTATCCGAAAAAGAGTCTAAAATAGTCCAACTAACCGAAAAAGAGTCCATAATAGCCCAACTAGTTTAAAATCTTGGCAATTTGAATGATGAAGGGACCCCAAGGATGGACTCATTGATAGAGGCATGGATTCGACATAGCTAGTGACAACTTGAGTTGTAGTAGCTAGCTTACCTACCTACATTTGCCATATTGCACTTATTATGCATTGTCAGAATCCACGTTTTGCAAACGTTAATGTTTGAAACATCAAACATGTTACATGTACTCCGGTCTTTTGCTTGCTCTTAATTTCCAAACCTAAGTCACACTAACATAAAAGCTAACTGTGTATTCTGGTGCATGGAGAATCCGAGTGTAACAATAAAAGCACTCATGCATGTCCATCTCTGTTGTTTTACTGTTTTTTCTCGTGGATCACAGAAATAAAGTGAGAAAGAGCTGGAGAGATTTCAACTTTCAAATGCCAAAATAAATCGAATTGAAGATGATGGGCAGCAATGTTGGCTATAGTGCCAGCATCTATTATATGTATGCACCTTTTGTTTGTGACCCTCAACCAAAACCCAGAGGAACACGCTCAAGTCTAAACTAAACCTAAGAAACAAGTAATACATAATAGAGATCATCGTAAATCCTAATAAAGATCTACTAATGTTAAGTGTTCATTATCGTCATCATTCAAAATTTACTAATGTCAAGTGCTCGTTATCTCTAGTAATCTCTTTTAGAACTAGCTTGGTTCTCTATGAGATAATGAACACTTGACATTAGTAATCACATGATTTCACCATTTGCGAATACTTTACGATAATCCAATCGTTAGAATTGATTGTTGTCTTGTAAATTTCTTGAGCAAGTTTTGGAAAGAATCTTGGCAAGTAAATGAGTATACTTGGGGGCCAAGATTTCTAAACCCTATAAATAAATGACATCACACCCTACAAGGTTTTGCTTCTCCTCTTGATTGATCTTCTCCATAAGAATAAACCAAAGCCAAGGTGTGTTATGGAATGTACGTAGTACCCTGAGTACTGTGGCTGTCTGGACCACGTGTCAAGCAACGGGTGGAGAAGTTTTGGCACGTGTTGTGCATGACTCTCGATAATTCTCCCTCCGCGAACGATTCTCCCTCCGCGAACTATTCTCACTCCGCGTGCGAGATTCTTCCGTCGCGAACAATTCTCCCTCCGCGAACGATTCTCCCTCCGCGAACTATTCTCACTCCGCGTGCGAGATTCTTCTGTCGCGAACAATTCTCCCTCCGCAAACGATTCTCCCTCCGCGATATTCTCCCCCGACGAACGATTCTCCCTCCGCGAACTAATCTCCTCCAACGCGAGACGCTCGCTTGACGCATGCTTCTTATAAAAAGTAATTTCACCGCTTGACAAAATCAAATGACAGCTACAGTACTGAGAGTACTGCGTACACAGCAGCCATTCCCAAAAGCCAAAGCAGAAAGGTATGCATTCTCACAACTTTCATTCTCCACTCTCCTTTGAATATTCCTCTGAAAATTTCAGTGTATTTTAGGTCTAGAATATATAGGCCCAAGTTAAATTAGGAATCCTTCTGTTCCTCCTCAGCCCAACCTTGACCAAACCGACGTCGTTTGCATGAACTACTTGGTGACTTAAAAGAGATGGAGAAGGTTTGCAAGTCTTTGATTTCGTATAGGAAACCAAACCCTAACAAAGGATAGCCAAAAAAGCCTCTTCCTTTACCCTACTACATATAAATTCATACCTATATACAAGCACCCAATTCTCTCCTTGTTTGATTGATTGTGACCTTCCCCCAAAACCCCAATCGTTTTTTTGCTTCATTTTTCGTGTCAATTTGGGTATGTTATCTCTTGCAAGAAGCTTAAATCTTCGACCTTTATGGTTTTGATTTTGTTGGGTAAAAAAAGCTTGGATTTTTGTGATGATTTGTTGTGTGAAATTTGCAGAGGAAGGTCGGAGTGGAAGTTTAGCCATGGCCAATGACAAAAGCTTGTTCAAGAAACAACATGCTCTTGGTATGTTCTTCTTTTCGTTTCTGCGTTTGATATATTGATATGAAATGGCTGAAGCTTAAAATTGTGTTGGGTTATTGGTTAAAGTTTCAATCTTTATGAATTGCTTGTATTAATCTTCATGATCATACTTGTTTCCTGTTATGGAGTTTTGAATTTGTGAGAGTTTGGGATTTTTGTTGGATAAAGACTCAGTTTTTATGCGATTATGATCAGAATGTGTGTTTGTGTGTTCCCTCGTTATGAAAACATGGTCACCGTGATTTGTTTGGAAATCATTAGGACAATTGTTTTCGGTACAAGATCTGTAGAACAATTCATGTAGTGATTTCAGTGTTCTGTTTTAGTCTTATGTCATTGGACTTGGATGTTTCAGAGAGGAGGAAGGCAGAAGCTGTGCGAATCAGGGAGAAGTATCCGGAGAGAGTACCGGTGATTGTGGAGAAGGCCGGAAAGAGTGACGTTCCTGACATTGACAAGAAGAAGTGAGTTGCTTCTCCTCTTCTCCTTTTTTTTTGACACAAGTAAGTACATTTTAACTGTAATCTGATTTGATTTTCTTATCTGCACTGAGATGTGATATTTGGAATGGTCCTGATCGTTACATAGATTACCAAGTCTTTATTTTCATACCATTTTTGGTAGTATATAAGTATACAATTGCCTATGAGATGGATGACATAGATAATTGTATTTATTGCATAGGCAACTTCAAGAACTAATAACATTCACAAGATCAAGGGGTTTTCATATTGTTTTATCTGACTGCAGATACCTTGTGCCTGCTGATTTGACTGTTGGACAATTTGGTTATGTTGTCCGCAAGAGGATCAAGCTTGGTGCAGAGAAGGCTATATTTATCTTTGTCAAGAACGTTTTACCTCCCCAAGGTGAGCTTCAGTTTTTCTCTTTTTGTTGTTGGTATTTTCTCACAAAGTTGTCTTAGTAGATGTATTCATGTTCTCCTTTCTTGCAATGTTGTTGCAGCTGCCTTGATGTCAGCAATTTACGAAGACAACAAGGATGAAGATGGATTCCTTTACATGACCTACAGTGGAGAGAATGCCTTTGGATCTCATTAAGAAGAAAGCTCATATGTGAATAGAACATTAAAAATGTAAATTTGGTAGCTGGAGGCAACGATCTGCTTGTCTACTAAAGTTTATAGTTAATCATGCTCTTTGAGACTGCTGGGATTGGTATCGTGGTTCTTGTCTGCGGGATAGAAGTCCAACATCAATGGAATCCCGCCCGGTAATTTTGTCAGCGGGATGGGATCATACAGGGAAAGATTAAAAGAAAATTGTGAGTCCCGGATAAGTGTCAACGGGAGGAAGCATGCAACAACTGCTTAAGAAAATTTTGACTCCCAGATAATAACTAACGGGAGGAAGCATGCAACAACTGCTTAGGAAAATTTTGATTCCCAGCTAATAACTAACGGGAGAAAGAATGCAACAACTGTTTCATTAGATTCTTATACCCGAGCAAGAACCACCGGGAAGCATGCGCGAAACAACTAAACTCCATGCACACTGTAAGTCCCTTGTATAGCTCCCGAAGAGTGGGAGTTGGGCATGCCAGTATCATTCCCTTTATACGGAGAATAGTGGCCTGATAACCCACGCGGGGATAATACCCCGCGCTCGAGCAGAAACACACGATATGGAAAGGTTCGCCACCTTTGTCCATCAAAAATAAGACGTGATAAAACACATCAGGAGTCCAAACTTTGGGGACTGGGCCTCAATTCGCGCGAGGGGATTGAGCTTGCCCGAGAGTCAAACTTCCTCCTGGGCGAGGCCGACGCCTCACCTCGCGCGGTAGTAATTGCACGCGGAGCGAAGTCAACAGCTCGCGCGGTAGTAGTGGCACGCCATCAGACTCCATAGCTTGCGTGTATGCCTTGTGCACGGGGCGAACTCATAGTCTCGCGCGGTAGTCAGGGCGCGCGGAACGGATTCCATAGCTCCCGCGGAGCGAACCTAACAGCTCGCGCGGTAGTCAGTGTGCGAGCGAACCACACCGCTCGCGGAGCGCATTTGTCAGCTTGCCCGTGTGTCAGCCTTCATGGGCGAGGTGGACGCCACAGCCCGCGTGTACTCCTTGTTCGCGCGAGCGGTCTCAGCTCGCGTGGTAATCCCCACACGCGGGTCGCACATGTCAGCTCGCCCGAGTGACAAACCCTTCTAGGCGGACCCACTCTCGCACTCCACGGCTCGCGGGTATTCTTTGTTCGCACGAGCGGACTCAGCTCGCCCGAGTGTAACTCCTCCGCTCGCCCAAGTGCATGTCCACCCCTTCGGCAACTCTTTCCACAGATAAGTCATTTAATTGCCTCTTATCAAAGTACAAAGCATGCTTCACGTACGAACTATATAACATGGTCTATGATCACTATTGTCCATTCATATTTGTGAGTCCCGGATAAGTGTCACCGGGAGAAAGCATGCAACAACTGCTTAGGAGAATCTCGATTCCCGGATAAGAACTAATGGGAAGAAATATACCAACCGTTTCATGAGATTCTTCTACCCGAGCAAGATTCAACGGGAAGCATACACGAACTAAAATGCATGAACCATGTTGTTTCTTGATAATTATTATGCCAATATCCGTACTTGGTTAGCCCCATAATTGTGAATCATTTGTTCATTGTGAAGGTACAACAATCCTGGCCCCGCCCAGTCAGAGATTTTATAGGCGATCTCCATAGACCGCGCGGGATAGTCTTGACACGCGGAGTGAACAGTCCAGCTCGCGCGAAATCATTACACGCGGAGCGAACTGCTCAGCTTGCGTGTATGACATGTCCGCGAGGCGGACTCCATATCTCGCGGTGAAGTAGAGGCGCGCGGAGCGATCTGATTCAGCTCGCGCGTATGGAACGTCCGTGAGGCGAACTCCACGTGGCTCGCGGGGGTATTACAAGCACGCAAAGCGAAAGCAGCTCGCGCGATGCCTTGTGCGCGGAGCGAACTGATTCAGCCCGCATGTATACGTGTCCGCGAGGCGAACTCCATTGCTCGCTCATGATTCTTGCACGCAGAGCGAACTCAACAACTCGCCAGTGTCACCAACATCCACCTCGCGCATGTCACCGAGACCCATCTCACCAGTGTCACCAACATCCACCTCGCGTGTATCATTGATAGTCAGTTCTCGCCAGCTCGCCCGAGTGTCAACCCTTCTGCGCGAGGCGGATACCTCAGCTCGCGGGTGCCCTTTGATAACTGGTCTATGGGCATTTTATATGTTAAGTCCCCACTCAAGACATGTCTTGAGCGGGAACTTGGAGGGACTTGTTGTCGGTAGTCAGTAAACTACCTTCCTCGCCCATAGACCAATCATGGAACTTGTAGACAGACATCCCACCTACCTCGCCATGGAGAAAGATCATCAATGCAGCAACGGGAAGGTGTTCCTCCAAGCTCCGCAAGAAGGCACCATGAGAGTATAAATATGCAGTCTGTCCCACATCAGAAATATAATGTAAATGGGAACCTTCCTTGTCTATAAAGGGAAGGCTCCCCCTCTAGATATAGGGATCTAAGAAAGGACTGAAAAACTGTACTCCACCCCGCGCGATGAGGTAACAACCCACCCCGCGCGGGATTAGTAGCCCACCCCGCGAGATATGAGGAAGAGGAATAAGACTCCACCCCGCGAGATAGAGATCAACTATACTCTACCCCGTGGGACGGATAACCCCTCCCCCAATTGTAACACGCCACCTCGCGGGATAGATCCTTCCTCATCCCTCCATTAGTCCAACCCGCGCGGGATGGTCCCTCTTGTACCCCGCGCGGGATGACAACTCAAACTAGCAAATTTACTCTTCCCCGCAGATAAGCTCTACCGCGCGGGATAGGTAGCCCGTCCCTCCCCCATTTGTAATCCTTCAACCCGCGCGGGATGGTTCCACTTGTAACCCGCGCGGGATGGTTCCACTTGTAACCCGCGCGGGATGGAACCCTTGTAACAACCAAAAGCCTATTGGCCAAGATAGTAGAATCTTAAGTGGACGTAGCCGTGCCCTCCGATGGCACGGTGAACCACTATAAATATTGTCCTTGTTCCATCAGAAATGTTCCACCATGCTTCTGCGGACCCTACGAGATCTTGCAGAAACAGTATCGTTGGTGTAGTATTTTACTTTTATGACATGTCAAGGGATTTTAGAGAATTGGTTTCTTGAATGTTATTGATTTCCAGTGTTTTGATTTGGTACAAGCTTAATCAGTTATATGCATATGATCGTTCAGAATTGCTTTCTGTGTTACCTTGACAGTTGATACTTATTGTTAATTAGGCAGTTGATGCTTATTGTTAAGGTTGCTTGGAACTGAATGTGCAGTCTGAAATTGGGGTAGGCACATGTACAAAGAATGGCTCAAGCCTTTTGCATTAAAGGATAGAGAAGGCAGAGTACAACAATAAACCCAATCACTTGTAACAGAAGCAGTTTGAATGACGAGCAAACCCATTATTAATGCTTAAACTTCAGTTGAGGTCTTGGTAGATTTCTTCTTCTGGCACTGATTTTTGATCCATTTGATGCCATTGGTTGTGCCACTTTTGATCTTTTCAGCGCCAGCCATTGCTGCTACCTTAGCTTTGTTATGTCCAGACTTGGTCTCTCCCTTCTTCTTGTTGTTGTCTTCCACGCTTTTGTTCTTGTTTTCATCTTCCAATGCGCCGATACCTCCTGCGCCCCATTGATCCGCCCACCCAGGTGCTTCCGACGCCATTTCACTACCCTGCTCCCACAAATCAAATCCAAAATGAGTACTTTCCACTACTGAAACACCATAGAACATAGAAACATCATCACTGTTGCTAATCCAGGTCGTATAAGTTTGCCATATATATATATATATATATATATATATATATTGAAACAAAGAAAAGTCAACCACTTTCTTGGTCTTAATCCATGGAATAAATTGGGCAGAAAACATCAAAGCAAGCACATTCAAAACAATGCATAGATGTAAAAGCAAAATGATACTAGAGGGAACAGGATCAGATCCAATCAAGGATCCACTGGTTTTTCTGGAAGGTTCTGTAACATGACAATCAAGTATGTGCAGGCATAAGCTTAAACCACATCATACACTATGGAGCTAAAGACAGAGATCTGAAGGTACCAAGGATTTGTTTGCAGCAAACAAACAGAAAAACCTAAACCCTTCAAGAAGAGCATTCAACATAGCTATATTCAGAGAGAGGGAGAGACTTACCTGGAGATTGTTAGCTTGCAGATTCAGAAAGATGAAGGAGTTGTTTAAGCAAAGGAAGGAGAATTGCTAAGCAATTAAACGGAGACCTTGAAGAAGCTCCTCAATAATAATAAAAAGGTCTACTTGTGGATGATGGGCTGGCGCTCCCATCACATTTATATTGTTCTACCTTTTTTTAAAAGGGACTAGCCAACTCACTAGTTTGAGTTTCCCTTCCACTGAATCAAAGCCAACACGTTTGGCATTTTCCCTAGATTAGTGCCTTTCTTCGGTTCCTCCAGAGAGGCAGCACAAGAGCATCTTCTCCTTTCTCAACAAGGCAACTCAGGATGCAGAGGCATCATATCCTACAGCTTTATAGCTAATTCCCTTCATTACGCTTTCACTAACTCCATTACTCCAACTAGTTATTCCCCATCTTTCCAATTTGTAACTGATTCCGGATTTAACAAATGTTTTGTTTCTCGAATTTCTTGTATTTTCAAACCCTTGATATCTTTGATATTAGTGATTTATCACACATATACCTTATTAGCATTGCCATTGACAAACCATCAAGATGCCTGGCAAAGGCTGGAAATGATTGATTCTCAGCCCAATAACGGAAATGTCAAAGTTAAGCTTCGTAAGTGGCCAAGCACCAAAGCTTGAGAGGGGAATCAATAAGCACAAGAAAATCAATGTCACACAACTTAAAGCTAAGAAAACTAGTGCCATCATGAACTGTTAGAAAATAGGCAGGACACATCATTGGAGGTAAAAGGTTGCCACAACAGTCACAACTCTATAAATTAACCATATAATTTTAACTACCAAGGTAATTGACCCAAAGTGCATGATGGTATGTATATCTACAATCATCTATATGCAACTTCGGCAATAACACACCCAACTCATCAACCTATCTACCAATATTCTCCTTTTCATCACTACCGTTACTTAGATTTCCTAATGGATTTTGATTTCCTCGTCTTCCGAGACTTGTCATCGATACTAGTCCACGTATAACCACTAGGAATGGCAAAAGGCTCCGGCTCCTGCCACCCCGCGGGGGTAGAATGCTGGTGTTGCTGCTTGCTCGTTGCCGACGTGGACTGACTACTGTTCCGCCTCAGCCACGACATCGCAGAAGGCTTCTGCGGCGACGCCGCCTTGGTCTTGTGCTCCTCCTCCTGCTGTTGCCCCCGTAACAACAACTGCCTAGGGCTTGACATTGGAGTGAAGAACTGCTCTGTTGGTTGTAGCTCAACAAACTTGGTGAATGTTATCACCACCCTCACTGTGGGCACCACCGGTATCGCCAGCTGTCAAGTCAAATCATTAACAAAATCAGAGCCGAAATCTAAGCTAAATTAAGCATGCCACATCAGCAATTCAACAGTCTAATCAGCAAATCAGGAAATAAATAGAAAAAAGGGGCCCACCGGCCATGCCTGACTGTAAAGAACAAGGACTAAAATATCCATAATATCCTCGATATTTCCTCGAAATTTCCGTTTTTTACAAGCACCGATATTAATTTTCATATCTTTCCGATATTTTATATTTAGTTTACTTTTAGTCAAATATACAAATTTTGGTAAAATTTCCATCGATAAGGAAAACAGGTTCTGGTATTTGAGCTATAGGAAAACATTATACACCAAGAGAAAGAGGCCAAGGAAGAATGCCAACGCATGAATATGATTTTTTATCCACTTTTGACTCATCTAGTGTGGGCGGAGGCAATGATGGACCATACACTTATGGCCAAAATCTGACAATGCCTTATTCAACTTATTCCATGTCTTACGGGGTGCAATCAACTGAATCAAGTGATACGTCATGGTCACAGTCTGATGTACAATCTTCCAATGATTATGGTTATGGTCAAGGTCAAGCGCTGCCAAATCCTTACAACTTTCAATACGGAAATCCACAGTCAATCCCTCTTGACCCTTATGGTTGGCATGTAAGTCAATATATGCAAAACTACAAAGGTGAGGTATCATTTAATGACTACTCTTCACAATATACTGAAGACTCTATACAAAGAAACGATGAAGATAGTGAAAATTATGTACCTCATAGGTCTTCTATGTGGCTCTAAACCACTCATGTAATTCCATGTTGTATCATATGTATATAAGGCGTGATGGCCTAGCCTCCCTTTGGGTATCCAGCCATCAAAAAAAAAAATAGATGTATAAACTTTACAGTAAAAATTTAAGAATTATCATTGGTTCAGCACTTCAGCACGTAGTTATTCACCTTAAATAACTAAAACTCACTATGATTAATGTTTATTCAAGATTTTTTTGTCAATTATAATAGATAATTGAGATAACAAACATCTCTCAAAGTTTCATTTAAAATTTCCATGTTTTTCTACTAATTTCCGTCAATTTTCTTATTTTTTTTTCTGCAATCGATATTTCCTCGAAATTTCCATCGAAATATCCGTTTTTTGGACCTTCAAAATTTCCACGATCGGCGAAATTTTAGTCCTTGGTGAAAGGGATCAAAGTTAGGGTTAAGGTCCCCCGGCTCGGAACATCGTTGAATCAGAACGGTCCGATTCAACGACCATACCGGGCCCACTAAGAGCTTCTAGATTTACATTATCGTCCAAAATAGGCAGCCAACAGGATTTGGCTCGGGGGATAAAATTGTAATTTTGAACTATACGTAATTTGACGTGTCCCCTTATCATTGGGTAACAGCGCCTCTTTTGTAGTCAGCTTAAGCATGAAAAGAAACAAAAACCGTAACAGACAAATAAAGAAGACGACTCAAAAAGACCCATAAACCCAAATCCCAAGTGGACCCGGAGAGCTGTTATTAAAAAGCAAAAAGACATAAATGCCCTTACCTTCACCGGAAACGTCCCTGGCGGGAACTTGGTGGTGAGCAGCTCCCTCATTCTCCTAACCGCCTTCACTTTACTCGCCAGAATATCCAGTAACGGCAGAAGCTCCTCCGTTTTTAACGGAAAATTATCCGTTAGCCAAACGGAAGGTCTCAGGCTCTTCACGTACTCTTTCTCCTTGGTTTGTACAGGCGCCGCCGTAACGGAAACCGCTGCCATGGACCTCCTCGGCGGCTGAAACGTCACGTCGACGCTTTTTCTTCCCAATGACACGAACTCCCTGTCTTCTCTCACGAAGCTACTGTGCCTCCGGCCGTCGGGGACTCCGAATAAGCTCGGATTCTCCGCCACTAGGAAACCGTCGTCGTCTTCGTCTAGCTCGAGAGGGAGCACCTGCTCGCACCCGGCCGCCACGTCGGCATTATCGGAATTAGCGACTTTCCGGGAGCGGAAGCTGAACACTACATTGTGCATTTCGAAAACTTTTGCTTTCCACTCTCCGACGCTCTCGGTTTTCTCTTGCCGTCGCCAATTGGTCCGGCCGACGAGCTCGGCCCTGGTGACGTCCATGCCGGGGCGGTAGACGGTCGTCTGCGAGCAGAATCCGGCGATATCGGACTCTGTCATCGGAGACCCAGCGTTCTCGAACGCGTCAAAGATTTTCCGGTCGTCGCGGTTGAGCACGAGTAAAGATCCGGACGGAACCTCGTGAGTCTGGTCACCGTCGCCGAGGAAGAGGAAGCTCTGATCGGCGCGCTGGATCTTCAGCCCGTCGAACCCGGCCAACGAAGTGTCGGCGCGTAGGTTCCCGTCACGCTTCCAGATCTTGTACGTGTCCGACGGAGCGATCTTCCCGACGAACGGGATCACCGAGCTCTCGAAATGAAACGAGATCTCCATGTAGAAATCCCGCATTCTCCGGAGCACCGCGACGACACGTGGCAGGCGGCGGCGCCACTTGGCCCAGGCGGAGCGGTGGTGGAGCTTGAGGAGTACCAGCGCGATCTCGGAGCTTCTCCGGCACAGCGCCTCCTGCAAGGGGTTCCACCCGGCGGCGTTCTGGAGCGACACGTCGGCGCCGGCGGAGGCAAGGATCTTGGCCGAAACGGCGTCGTTTAAACGGACGGCTAGATGGAGAGGGGTCTCCCTGTGAGGAACGTCGCGGCGGTCGAGCACGGCGGAGATCTTGTCGGCGACGCGCTCCTGGGACAAGGAGTCGGACTCGGTGTGGATCAGAGTCGGATCGGCGAGGCGGGGGAGAGTGGAGACGGTGCGGGAGAGGGTGGCGTGGTCGGCTAAAACGACGGCGTAGTGGACGCGGCTGTGGGAGTAGTCGTCTGGCTTGAGCGGCGGAAACGAGGCCGTCGTGGAGGAGGAGGAGGACGACGACGACGACGACTTGGCCATTTTTAGGGGAATTGAGTTTTGAGCTTTTTGTGAGAGAGTGAGTGGGAGTTAAATTAGGGAGTGTGTGTGAAGAGAATGTTACGGGAGAAAGACAAGGAGGGGTGGTTTGGTCATTTCATAGAGGAGGGGGGGGTGTCGGAAACCGTACGGCGCGACTTTTGGTGGTTCTAGGCTTGGGGCCGGTGTCTCTGGATATTTAAGCCACTTTTATTGCTCTCCCCGCTTTTCTTCCTTTTATTTTTTGTTTTATTTTGATTTTCTGTCGTTGATCATTTATTTTATCAGTTTCTTTTGAATTTTCAAAATTAGATACTTTTTTTTATCGAAATTAATATAACACAGACCGTAAGAGAGTTATGGAACTGCAAGGCTTTATGTTTCATTTTAATTTTTCAATAAATGGACATTTTAGTTCAGATTGTTCTCTAACATCGGAGCGGATTCTACGCATCAAGATGCACCATTAATGTTGAAATGCTTAAATCGTCCTATGCGAAGATAGCATGAAGACAAGAGACCATCAATTTCTTCCTTTCATTTTTATTTTTGATCTGATCAAATTAATTCTCACAATAAGAGTACATCTTTTTCAACCTCAGGTATCGGTACCATATAAAATTAGTTTTTTTGAGTTTCAGTTTTGTTAATGGATTAATATATATGTATGATAATGTGATGTTGATGACCGGATCAAAATATTGTATATTAGTTGCTCAATTCAGTTGTATCTTGGTGCGTAGAAGAATTTTCGCTCTAACATATCTGGTTTCATTGTCTCATCTTTGTTGTGTCTCCAACGTTTCTTTTGAATCAACTTCTCTAGAGGCTTTGTGATCTAGTTTTTGTTTTAATTTTTTTCTAGTAAAAAAAAAGGGTTACATCTGAGCCAACAAGAAGATATAAGGAGATCTTGATTTATCGTATTTGATACAACTTTAGACGATCATATTTTTTTGATAGAGTATAAAACAATATTTAGACGTTGAATATGAAATAATTAAAATTAGAATATATAACGTGACATATACTTTGTGTCACACTCTCATTATAACCAAAGTTATGTCTCATATGATCGTGGATGTACTCAATGTTCAACTCTTCTATGTGTATCAAAAGTAATAAAAAGATGAATCCTATAACCATCCTATCATCCGAAACACATAAATAATTTTGTTTTTGTTTGTTTATTTGTTGATCTACTATCAAATCAAATCTGAAAAAGGTTATGAACAGAATAAATATGGTAAAGCTCTTGTTTGTGGAACCACCGGGGAAACGGTGGGGTGGAAAGCACTGACTTCTCTAACCAAAAGGTCTGGTGTTCGAATCCCCATTAAGGCCTTGGTGGCCAGCCGGCGGTGGCCCGTGCTAGGCAAGTGTGCCTGGTGTGTGGTGTTCGCTTTCATGCCCCGTGGCGATGCAGGGATTAGTTCAGCTGTGCTGGGATACCCTGCATGGGTGTGTGTGTTACCTAATCTAACAAAGGCTAACCCCCAATCAAAAAAAAAAAAAAAAAAGCTCTTGTTTGTGGGTGATGGATTCAAAATTTAGTGGCAATGTTAGAGAATGATTAGTGGGACCGAGAGCTGCTGTGTAAGGTCAGCGTCCAAGCATTGAAGCATGGATGTCTGTCGTTGATGAACAGTACTCCTTGTTGCATCATATACTTGTCAGTTTGTTACTGAGAAGAGAACAGAGGAGCCTGCGTTGCCTTGACCAACCCATAACTGGGTTTCCTTCCTTCACTCTATTCTATGCTTCTTCTGTTAAAAGTAAAAGACACACTCAACGCTGGCATCACCAGAAACACCACCAGTTAATATGATTTGGACTCATGAGAGTTCAGTCCAGACTCCACTGTCTTCATGTGCCCTTCTCAGTTCTTCTTTTAAAGTCCAATGTGGCACTTCCTTTTGTGTTTAGGAGAGAAGCCATAGAGAAAGACAACCGATTCAAGGTAAGGGGAGATTAGAGGGACAAACAACGTACCTCTGGAAGGGTTCATGCGTCCAAAAGCCGCAATTGCATACGAAACAAAACTATTCCGCTAAAACAATTTGGATGATTCGGGAACTACAATGGATCTTAAGAAGTTGGATTATCCATAGATCTATAATAGAATTGATGGGTTTGAGAGATTTTTTCCATAAATTACAAGATGAGAAAGTTCGATTTATATGTTTAATTGTATTATTTATGTCATTTGAAGCAATTCATCGAACATCAATAAAAAGTATTTTAAGCAAATAGTCGAACATCTTCCTTCACCGTACCATTCAATATATGATATATCTTGATGGTGCTCAAATCTTTTGAAACAGTTTAGCGCGTAGATTGTCTTTATAGTTTATACATTGCTGGGCATTTCATACATTTTCAGCTTTGATCGGGTACTCACATAAAGGGATCACTTCATTGGACTCAGGCCCATAAGGCCCACAAGGCACCAACAGATGAAGATTGAAGGAAAAAAAGGCCATGGGGGTTGGTAAGAAAATACGTACTTGATTAGCATAACCAAAACCTTAATTTATGCCTTAGAACACAAGCAAAAGATCTTCACACACTCTCTCTCTCTCTCTATGACCATGTTAACCAATCTACTACAATGTTTAACCCAAAGTAGATTTTGGTGTTGATATCCAAGGTGCATTTGTATGGACAGTTGATGACAACCCAGCATATTAGCATGTCATAACGAGAATAAGTCATGTGTGTTGATGCATGTGCAACCACCAATACAACAAACTAGCAGCAATATAATGCCTTAGCTAGCCAGATATACAATTTTAACATACTATGTGTCCTCACCTTTAAGTTTTGATGAGGTCAATAATTTGATATGACACATGAATATTGACATGATAAATATAAAAGCCAATTTTTGCATCACAGACTTTAGATCCCTTTTTAGAACAAACAAAATCCACATTGCTCCCATTCCACAAAAAGGTATTGCATTGCAAGGAGAAAATGAACTTCTACTTATCTTTATATATTAAGCGAATGGGGTCGTCTTTTTGTCTTTGTTTTTTATTCTTTTTTTACGTCTGTGTCATTTTACCTGTATTGTCTGATTTACTATATATATATATATATTCACACATACACACGGGTTTTACCTGTATTGTCTGATTTACTATATATATATATATATATATATATATTCACACATACACACGGGTTATGGTAAAGTAACTTATGTGATGATAGGGTTTGGTAGCAAATGATCAATGGGTTAGGCAGCTATATTGCTGTCCATGGTTGTGATATTCATATTCTTGAGTGAGAACTAATACTCTGAGATGGTAGAAATGGAAGACGATGCGAGTGGTTTGTGAGAGCATGAAGCAATAGCTTTGCTTGTCTTTAGAAAGAAAATACCGGTGTTGATAGTTATAAAGGAAAGAACAATCTAAAAATAATTAGATTTGAAGCGTTATGTGCCTTATAGTAATTGGGGAGGATATGAACTCCATACACACTTAAATTAGGGTTTTAACCAGCATCTACAAGGAATATAGTAATGATCGAGAGTCGAGACTACAACTTTGGACGTTTTGATAACACCAATCGAATTTGATATACAATCTAATTCGATTATGATTAGTTTTGAAGCGTTATGTCCCTTGAAGTCTCGTTGTAGGTTATAGACGCAAGACTCCATAAAACACTACTGTTCCAACAATAGGGTACTAACCGTATTTACCGGAATATAGTAAAGATCGAGATCAAAATTTTAGAAGTTTTAATAATACGTGTGTGTTGGACAATTTATAAGTTACTACCATAAATGGATCAAGCGTTATGTCATTAATCATCATGTGTTAGGTTTTGAAAACAACGCTACATAGACGTCTCTCTAATGTTATAGATTGAGTTACTGACACCTATCTACGATGAATAATCAGGGAGATCAACATTGAAAATTGTAATAACGTCACTAGAATCAAAATACGCCTCGTGTTTAGAATAAATAAATTACCGTTATCAAATTCAAATTTTTTTCTTTCTATTTTGTCCCTTACGTCACTTGTCGCGCTCGCGTCTAAATTTTAAAGAGATAAAACTCCGATAAACCGTCGTGAAAACCTCTGTTACCTTACTTAGAGAGAGACTAAAAATCTCAAAACCACAAAAGGAGTTTCATTTTCCATGAAGTGTGGGATCTCTCCATATTTACTAGCCGACATCGTTAGGTTCTCCTTCTCCATCAACCAATTGGATAAACAACTCATATGAAACTGAGTTAACAATGACAGCATATGGCCCACAAAAAGCCAAACAACCCTCACAGCTTTGAGCTTTCCTTCCCTCTCCAAACTCTTGACACTCACACAAAAATGTACAGATTACATACACTGAGTCAGTCAGAGAAAAAAGAGCCTTCCATAAATGCTTGAAGTATTCAAATGTCTATGTACTCCTGAACCAAACTCCCCTCAGCTTCCCTTCTCTCATTTTTGTTTTTAATTTTCTTACAAAAACAACAACTCAGGTGGAGTGTGTAGCCAACAACATTCTGCTCACCTACCTCTTCAAACTTCTCACCCTTTTTTCCCTCAACTCACTGTGACTTGTCGGTCTCTCCCTCTCTCTATTTCTCTGCCTGAACGTTTCAAACTTGGCTAGTACCCAGATACGTTTTCTTCCTCAAATTCTTTGGTGCGGTCAGAAACGCCCATCACCATTGTCGTCCACCTTAGGACAATGTGCTTATGCGTTTCATCCAACAAACCTCACACCAACCACACTGACTCTTACTCCTATATAAACCTTGGGATTGCCTCAAAGTTTTGATCTTTATTGAGTTTTATGGTGATGGCTGTGAAGGGTGGTGTTCCTATCTGGGGTGAGGCTACAACCCTGTTTTCTAATCAGGGTGTTTCAGATTTGAGATCTAATCGTTCTGGGTTGTGTTTGAATTTGAGTTTGAGGAAATGGGAATGTTGCTGCTTGGGGGTTTCTTTGGCTCAGAGAGCTATCACCCCAGTTGAGGATGAGAAGCCAATTTTGCCAGGGATGGAATCTGCTGGTGCAATCCAGAGGGTTGAGGATACTGACGCCAGGGGATTTCACAAGGATATGAACCTTCTGCCTAGTGAGTTTTTACTCCAAAGATCTTAACTTCGTGGTTGTTTGATTCATTTTGATGTTTTGATTGTCATGATGGAATGGTCTTTGCATGTAATAGCTGATATTGGTATTCAAAGAGTAATTGTTGGAGCAATGTATAAGAAGATCTTAACTTTGTGGTTTGTTTAGGTGATTTGATGTTTTAATTGTTCATGCAATGGTGTTTTGTAGTCTATATAATGTGGAAAGGTGTATAGAGGAGTTATATATGACTAATTTTTAGGGCAATGTAGAATAGTTTGAGTTGTTTGAAAGGCTTTTACAGCTGAAATCCATCACTATAAATACCTTTGTGCTTTGCATGATTGATATTGGTGTTGGTATACAAGCCTTTTTTCATGAAGAAGATTTGATTTGATTTTTCAGTGCTATGCATAACTTCTATCCAAATGGACTGAATCAAAAGAAATTAAGAACCTTTTATGCAATGAATTAAGAGCAAAATGCATCTAATTTATGACATAACAGGTGAGGACTAGAAGAATTTCCAGTATCATATAGCTAATATGTCATACGCCCAAGTTTTGGTCACTCTTGGAAATAGTATTCTCAGATTGGTTCTCTGGGATTACATAGAACTTGCATATATGAAGCCAAATTTATTAGATATGTATTCGAATCTATTTCAGGTCCAAAATAGGTCAAAACCCTTACAATCATGTATATTACTGTGGCCTAGTAATTTGCTTCATGCTGTGATCATTTATTTATTTTCTTACAAATGTTGCATTCTCTCACCTCAAAGGTTGAATATGATTAAGTGCAGAACCATTGACAGCATCTGATATTTCTCCTTCACCAAATGATGGTTCAAAAGTTAGAGTTGCTTATCAGGTAGCGCCCTTCTTCTTAGTTGCATTCTGTTTGGTGTTTCCAATTTGCTTTTTGTTGTAATGCTGAATATTGCCTGTTGTAGGGATTACCAGGGGCATATAGTGAGGCTGCTGCCCTGAAAGCTTACCCGAAGTGTGAAACTGTTCCATGTGACCAGTTTGAAGCTGCATTCAAGGTCAAACAATCTTTGACTGAATTTTCTACCTTTTACTTTTGTGAAATCCATTGAATATTTTCAATCATCTTAACAGATTGTAATAGTTGCCTGTATATGTAACAGGCCGTTGAACTGTGGTTAGTGGATAAAGCAGTTCTTCCTATTGAGAATTCTGTTGCTGGAAGCATTCACAGGAATTATGACTTGCTTCTTCGCCATAGATTGCACATTGTGGGAGAGGTACAACTTCTAGTGAACCATTGCCTCTTGGGATTACCTGGTGTAGAAAAAGAGGAACTAAAATGTGTTCTAAGCCATCCTCAGGTTGGTCTTTCACTTATTAGTTTTTTTATTTTTTATTTGGTGTATGTACTATCTGGCATGTCCAGTACATATGGCATGAATGCTCATCATTGTCCCATCAAAGTGCCCATTTGCTACACCAAATTTTCACGATGGATGGTAGAGCTCACAATTTGGATTGTCATGAAGTACTTTTTCACATGCATGCATATGTACAATCTAATCTTTGAAATGAAAGACCCAGGTCTTCAAAGTTTTGTTGCGGATATTTGCGCTTGCAGGCTCTTGCTCAATGTGAGATGACACTAAGCAGCTTAGGTATCGTCCGAGTCAATACCGACGACACTGCTCTCGCTGCGCAGGTTGTCATTGCTGTTATCTTTGTTTCATCAAAAAGTACACTAGGAAAGGCACAAAAACTGTTCAAATTCTAATGACTGAAATTTTGTACAGATGGTGGCCTCAACTGGCGTAAGAGATACTGGTGCTGTTGCAAGTTCTAGAGCTGCAGAAATCTATGGCCTTCAGATTCTGTCAGATAAAATTCAAGTAAATTGTTTTTTTATTTTTTTTATTTTTTTTGGATTTTGGATTTTGGGTTCAGTATGGTAAAAACCAACCACATTTATGTTTGTATTCACCATTGTGTCAACCATTTAGTTTAACATGATGTCTGTAAAGCAATTCCATTCCAAGTTTTCCCCCGAGTAACACATGTCTAAACTGCTTTTTTTGGAGCATTTACAAAAGTTGATTGCAAAGAGCAAAGCTGCATCACCCTCTGTTCATTAATTTTACCCTAGATAGCATTTACTTTTTAATAAATAATTTAAGATGTAAGTTGTTGTGAGATAGAAAGTTGATCTTCATTCAGTTTACTCCCGCTTTGCACTGGACAGGATGATGACGATAATATTACTCGCTTTCTGATACTCGCAAGAGAACCAATAATACCAGGAACTGAGCGGCAATACAAGGTTTAATTCTTTATTTGGTATTGACATCTATCCATGTTTTTCATTAATGTACTGAATTATGTATAACTTTGCTCCTAGACAAGCGTCGTTTTCACTCTCGAAGAAGGTCCTGGTGTACTATTTAAAGCCTTGGCAGTGTTTGCTCTGAGGGGCATTAATCTGACAAAGGTAACCTCAGTTAAAATCTCTCCTTTCTTATGCTTTCACATATCTCTTTTACTTATTTCTTCTTGTTTTGGAGCAATTTCAGATTGAAAGTCGCCCCCAAAAACAGCGTCCATTAAGGGTTGTTGATGATTCTAATCAAGGAAGTGCCAAGTGAGTGTATACAATTATTGCATTAGAAAGCTCCAAATCACACTAAAAAAAATTCACAAAAACAGAAGTCAAAATACTGACCGGATCATTACTGTGTTATGCGTATTATGAGAACCAAACTAAGATGAAGAACCTTAGATTTGGAGTCATGCGAGGGGTCTATAGATAAAACAAGAAAAGCCCCATTTTGAAAATTGACTCTTTTGTCTTTCCAGGTACTTTGATTACCTCTTTTACATTGACTTTGAAGCATCTATGGCAGATCCGCGTGCCCAATATGCTTTGGGACATTTGCAGGTCAGTCTGTTATAAATGTTATTCACGATGCTGGCTTATAAAGCGTGGTTTGTACTGTGTTGTTAGAAATAATCTCTCTCTCTTTCTCTCTCTCACTTTTTATGACTGATGACTGTTCACTGCCTAGTAATTAGAGTGAAGAAAGAGAGGAGTGATATAATGGCGATTTTTTTCTTTTTTTGCTACAGGAATTTGCAAGGTTTCTTCGTGTTCTTGGCTGCTATCCGATGGACAAAATTCCATAGAAGAAACG
The DNA here is from genome assembly GCA_034370585.1 of Fragaria x ananassa. Taxonomy (NCBI): domain Eukaryota; kingdom Viridiplantae; phylum Streptophyta; class Magnoliopsida; order Rosales; family Rosaceae; genus Fragaria; species Fragaria x ananassa. The sequence goes on along the minus strand of CP139764.1, from coordinate 877,499 downwards.
CCAGACATGCGTACAATCTTCAATGTTGTACATATATTGAGCTGAACTAGAAAAGATTTTGCGAGGCCAAGTGAGGAGCTTCCAATGAGGATATAAATTCCTTTGAATTAGAAACTTCCTTTCAAAGCTTCATTTCTTCTAGAATCTTCATAATTTTTTCTATCCTCTGAGTGGAGGTGAACTGTTTGCCTAGTAGGTGTACTGTTTTGTGGAATCTCATTTTATATCTTACTACAGAGGGCGCAAGCTAAAGGTTGTTCATCTGCCTATCCTTGTGGCTTGTATGTTTTAAGTTACTGACTACAGAAGGGAGATATGGTTTTAATGCTTTTCAAAATGTTGAACTTGAAATTTTACCTTAGGTTTTACATGATGAAAGTACCTTGTACTTATGGGGGTACTGCTTATAATCATTTGCACCCAGAAGAGTCTATCTATTCTCAGTTGCATTTATATCTTTCGTAGATTAATCTTTTTTGAGTATGTTAGTGCCAATGAAATGTGTTTGTTATGCTAAGAAGGATTTAGGGCCAACCAAATGCAGACATATTTGAATAGGAAAAGTCAGTGACAAAGGACATCATTGAGTCAGTACGTCCATGCTAAATACATCAAATTCTTTTCATTATAGGAACCGGCTTAACCTACCTAGATGCTCAACTCAAGTTACGAGCCTTTCTGTGTAGATCAACTTGGAGCCAAAGCAGTAGATGCATATATTCACAGATGCTCTGAAACTCTACTTGCACAATTATCATGTAAACTATGAAATCTACCTGCAACTAAGAACATGACAAGCCCACTTTCGGTTCAGACTTGATCGGTGTTGTTTCAGTTTTTCTTCCTGTAGCTTCAACCCTTTCATCAACAAGGGCAAAGCCCCTCGAATATCTTTCCTCAGCTCATCCATGACCTTCAGCCCTTGCTCTTCATAACATCTCTGAATGCACTTCAAATTCAGCTCGGTGAGATGATCTTCGACATAGATCTTTGATGGACAATCCTTTTCGATCTTTTGCATCAGCGCGCTGATGCTCTTTAGGGTTGACTTCACAGTATTCACCTTCCTATCAACTTCGAACCTTTTATCTTCCCACCCGGACTTGTATTGTTGTGTGTTTCCTCCTCCTCCTCTTGAAGTAGTACTAGGAAAGCATACCAAACGATCATTCAATACTTGAGAAGCAAGCTTCGATCTTTTGGTGGCAGCAGGAATGGGGAAATTCTCTGGCAGAAGACGGTAGCTTGGAGTGCAAGTCTCGCAGGTAGCGGAATCAATGACTGAGGAAAGTGTAGGCAAAGGCACTGTTGGTAAAAAGTTGGTGAACTCATCAATTAAGTCTGGATGGCCATCGAAAAGTTCTTCAACCGTCTTGTAAATCTGAAGCTCATCTTCATCAGCAGTGATGGACTTACTGGGTGACAACTTGTTTCTTTTGTGGTGATTATTCAAGAAAACATCTAAAAAGGACTGAAACACATCCTCACCTTCCTCATTATCGTGGTTATGAAATCTATCTTTAACCTTGTTCACAAAATCGATCACTTTTTGAAGCTTGGAGTCATTAGATCCAGCACCATAAACATGATCACTAGCATTATCGCAGCGCTTTCTCTTTCGAGAAAGTACTCTTGGGAGTCTCCTGTTGGTCTGGACTTTCACTGGGATTATTGGGACGTTGATTTTATGTCTCTTAGGCAAGAAGGCATTGAACCCTAATATCAAATCCGGTCGCCCTTCAAACAATTCCTTCAACTTGTGTTTCAAAGCCTTAATACAGTCATCACTTTCTGGCTTGAAGTCTTTCATGAGATGGACGAACTCTTGGTACACATAGGAGTTGAAGTTCTGCAAGGTCTTTACAAATTCGATGCAGTCCTTCCTTGATATTTCACCCGAGTGCTCTTCTTTCTGTCGAAAAGGAACCATTTCTGATCGAAGCATGATGAACAACACTTAAAACTGAAAATCCAAAGTATGAACAACTGATATGATCACCTGTTTTTTTGTATGTGAAAACTAAGAAGAAATAGAGAGTGAATTGAATACATATGCTCTCACCTCACTTTGAGAGGGCCAATCCGTAGATGAAGAGAAATCCTAAAGTGAGAAGCTGAAAGAATCCTACAAGTAAAAGGATCAATGGTCCATTGTGAAATGTTGTCAGGCGCGGCGTTTCCTTGTTTAGTTAGGAGATCGATCGAGCTAATAATTTACCGAAATCTACATAGATTGTTTGAATAATTTTGTGTTTTAAGTTGTTGATTGTACATTGCCTGTTAAAAGTGGTTAAGCTATACTTAAGCTATGCTGACACTTGAGTAAACGTTGTGCAGTAAAATCATGCATTGTCTATTTTGGTTGTTTCTTTTGCTGTTAAAGAATCTGTTTTGGTCACTTAGCTTAAAGAATGAGTTCGTTTGTAGTTTGGGCTGAGTTTATTTGAGTTCTATTTTGATCGGAGGATAATTGGATTAAAAAGCCAGTGTAAAAATAAAATTTCAAGAAGGTAATCATTCAATCATTATACATGTACTTCTTTTCATCATCCGAAGAACAAAACAGAAAAATCTTCTTAGGCTTCAAGTCTATAACCTTTGCTTAAGAACAAGCCCTGTACATTGCTGCTCCTAGCTAGCTAGCAAGTCTATACATAACCTCTGTTTTCTTCCCACCCTTGATTCAATCAAAGTCTCAGTCTGAGCTCCACTTAGAACAGCAGGAATTGTTGTCTACGCATATTCGAAGAATTGCTCAGTAACTCTGTAGATCATTACAATGTAAGCTTTGAAACTTTACCTGCACTTAACGACGTCGACGTTACTCAATTGGGAAATAAGTAAGCCCATTTCTGTTCTATATCAGAACGCTTTCGTCTCAGTACTTTTTCCTTCTGCTTCAGTCGTTCTAATAAAACAGGCAATTCCACTTGGATGTTGTTGTTCACAGCATCAATCATTTCACACCCATAAAATTTGATAATGCACCTGATCAAACTCATATGTGACCGACGTTTTTTGATACAAATTTTCTTCTCCGGACTCATGTTGTGCATCTTTTCTATTAGTGCTTCGATAGTACCTAAGGCCGACTTCACATTCTCTTCCCACACTCTATTTTCACACATTTGTTCTTCCCAGTCTAATAGGTCTAGCTCATGCTGCGATTTACGGCTTTGTCTTCTTGAAGTAGAACTAGAAGTACTAGGACTGGTGTCTACGCATATCCAATGATCATTCAATACTTCAGGAGCTAGCTCCGATCTCCCGGTAGCAGCAGGAATAGGGAAATTCATTGGCAACAGACGGTAGCTTGGAGTGCCTCTCTTGCACTTGTTGAAGTCGATGATGGAGTCGATTCTAGGCACTTCGGTTAAGAACTGGGTGAACTCATCAATTAAGTCATGGTGATCTCCCAAAAGTGTTACAACCTTCTTGTAAATCTGAAGCTCGTCTTCATCAGCATCGGTAGACCTGTTGGGTGATAATTTGCTTCTTTTGCAGACCATATCCAAGAAAAGCTCTACACCATCATTGTTGTCACGAAACCTTTCCTCCACCTTGTTCACAAAAGCAATGACCTTCTCAAGTTTAGATTCTGTAGATTCATCTTCATCACTATCAGTGGTACTATCATCATCGCGCTTCGCTTGGTGACCATGGTGATCATCATCACTTTCGTTGCAAAACCTTTCTTTAGTCTTGTTCTCGCACCTGGTAACTTTTCGAATCTTGGAACCCTTAGCTCTAGCATCAACTCCACCATTACTATCACTAGCACTATCGTCCCTGCGCTTCCTCTTTTGACAAACGGTATCTTCGTTGCAGAACCTTTCTTTAGTCTTGTTCTCGCACCCGATAACTTTCCAAATCTTAGAATCCTTAGCTCTAGCATCATCAACACCATCCTTACTATCACTAGCAGTATCGTCCCTGCGCTTCCTCTTTAGACAAACTAGCTTAGGTATGGTAATTTGAAGCCTCTCTGGTAAGAATTGATTGAACCCTGCAATCAGCTCCGGGTGCCCTTGAAACAATTCCGCCATCTTCTCCGCCATACTTGCCATATCTTTGTTGATTTTGAACTCTTTCATGAGATTCTGAAAGTCCTTGAACCGTGGGAAGTCCCTCAAAGAGTTTAAAAATTTGAGGCTGAGCTCCTCCTTCGCCGCTTTGGTGCTGCTGGATTCTTCTCCTGCGCTCATCTCCTTCATCATTCGCGGCTGTGTGGAGAACTTGTCTGGGTGTTGAGGTGGAACCATACTTGATCGACGATGAACACTGTACTCCAACTCAGAAAACCCTAAACTATGATGTTTGATTTCACCTATGGTCTTTCCCATGAATAATGTTGTTTCAGAAAACCCTAAACTATGATATTTGATTTCACCTATGGTCTTTCCCATGCGTAATGTTGTGAATAAACAGGCACTCAATTGACTTGGTATTATTATATAGATCAGGTTACAGTTCTCAATAAGGAAAAGAAGTCCTAAGATGCAAAAGCTGAAGGAAATCCTACTAGTAAAAGGAATGGTGCTTGGAAAATGTAGTTTGAACTTTGAACAGAGAGAGGTGTCGGAATCCTCCAAGTAAAAGGAATAACATTAGAAAATGTAGTCTTGCGTTGATTGCTGAAACTGGAATTTTTGTCGGAAATTTGTTTTTAATTTTGCTTTAAATTACTATAAACTAACAATTCACACAGGTTAACATAATGACGAGAGATAGTACCACATAAACTCGGGCAACCGTAGTGACAATCATATTAAAAAAGGCAGAGAGCAACACTAACAGCCATTTCAAAATAGACAGAAAGTCATGCAACACGCCTATTACAACTGAAAACCACTCAAACAGATAATGACATTCAGATGGCCAATACTGGCTACTACTAACATAGAAAGCTGGATTATATCTTATTCATATGAGAAAGGGCTATTCGGATACTCCCACTTAACACAATCACTCTTGCTTACTGCAGCTCCTTGAGAAAGTCCTCATTGTCAACCAAAACCTAGAAGAAGAAAAAAAGGGATGGAACATTGAGTAGTGCAACAACTACGTATATATTACACCAAACAAGCCAGATACATACGAAACAGGTTATAAACAAATACAGCCCCATTGTCTCACAACATGCAGATCACATATTTTAGCTCAGAACACCAATCTTTTAAGCTGCCCTTCCCACTCCTCAACCCCACAAATGTTAATGATTATGAGATTATCTTTATACAAAGAACGGCAAACAACAGGGTAAGAAACACAATAACTTAGCTACAATGTATAATGTTTGAGCTTTAATATCCGTGTATGCAAGATAACATTGCTATCAGAACCAAGCAAATGACCGAAGGTCAAGTACCGTGTATGCAATCAATAAAGCAATCATGTATCCAATTTAGAGAGCGGGTGCTTCCAAAATCAACTGCTAGACAGAAATTTAAGCCCCCAAGTACACATGTAACACACAGCACTCGTCTATCCAATTTCAACAGAATTGCTGCCAAAATCAAACTGAAGAAGACGCTAAGCAGCAGTAAGACTTACAGTTTTCCAACCATCTGGGTCCAGGAAAGAGGTAATCTTGGTGTTGAGTCCTGGAATTGGTCCAGGCTGTCTTGTTATCTTTCCTCCAAGCTCTTTTGTAACCAAGTCGACAACCTCGGCACTTTTGTATACATCATCAGTTCCAACAGCAATCTGGGATTGATAAATAAGTAATAGAAAGGCAGAAATTTCTTAGTAAATAGAACTTCAAGAGTAATCTGAGAGCACATGATAGAAATAGTGAATTACCTGTGCATACGCATTCCCCTTAGTATATTCAGTCACACCATAGTTATAAGTAAGCTCCAAAATAGTTGTCTGGTCTTCTTCAGCATATCCGAGGATAGCTATGGTGTACTGTAAAATGTATCCAATAAATCAGAGACAATAGGAAACTCTCATACTTAAAATTTCAAATCACATGATAACCAATTCATATACATCTTGCCAAAACAGTGTGTAATGGAGAAAAGGATTTACCTTGTACTCAGGCCTCTCAATCCTCCTCAAAAGCTTCAATCCTAGTGCCTGCATAGACATAATGCCGAGAAACAGTAGAGATCAATAAACAAATCACAGTAATCCACTTTGCAGAATGCTAATACTTGGATCTTAAACTATTGTGCTAGCTAAAGCAATGCAATCGGACTTCAAAAACTCAAAAGTAGTGAGATTGAAACATACAGCTAGTTGTGGTGAAATCCATTTTCAAAGTTTGATACTTGTTTTAGTTACAGAACAAAGCACACCAAACATCTTCACTCTGCGCAAAAGCATTACCCTCTCATAGAAGCTGATTGACTTATCAAGATCACCAACACGAAGCATAATCTGACAAAGCGGCTCAGGAGTCGAAGGCCTCTGGATAAGCTCAAAAGTGTAACCATCAGGATCCTTCACAAACGCGATCACACTGTTCCCGCCTTTAACCGGACCGGGCTCTCTCGTTACATTCCCTCCCTTAGCACGAATATCCTCCACCAATTTGTACACCTAAAAACCACCAATCCAAATCCATCACAAACTCATACACACAACACGGCCGAAAAAATTCCAATTTAAATCCCCGATTTGAGTTTGTTCATCGTTACATCAGGAGTGGCGATGGCGAAATGCCCGAACCCGGTGCCGATATCATAGGAAGTGACGCCGTAGTTGTATGTGAGCTCCACAACGAAGTTGGTCTCTTCGGGGCCGAATCCGAGGAAAGCGTTGGAGTACTTCTCTTCCGGAATATCTCTCTGCCGCAACAGCTTCATCCCCAGAGCCTCCGTGTAAAACCTGAAGAAAAATCAATCATCAAAAATCGGAGAAACTGAAATCTTATAGGACAAAAGAGAGATCAAACATCTTTACTTGATCGTGCGCTCGAGGTCGCCGACGCGGTAGACGGCGTGGAGGAGGCGCCGCTTGTCCTTCTTGGGCCATTCCAGAAGCTCCGGAGCGACGGATTTGGGTTCAGTCTCGGCCATTTTCTTCAGTGTGAGAGTGTGAGAAATGTAGGGTGATCTATACGCTAGAAACTTCGAGGTTTATTTATACGTGATCGGCTCCGATTGGCCAATCGGAGGTGTCTGTGAGATAGGGAAAGTGATTTGCCGGGTGGTTTTAGCGGTGCGGTGCCGCGCCATTGTTTGACCGTCGGTTGTCTCTGTATGTCTTCAACGGACATTCCAGACGCCACGTGGCGATAGAATAATATTACACGTCAGTGGGGAATAGTGGATTAGTAACACGTGTTTTGTTCTTGACCTTATTTGCGGCACTATACATCACTGCAATGTTCACGCCCCATTGCCCCGTGAAATGTGATGAAAGATTAAATTTTTTACTAAAATGAAGAAGTTAATGAAACAATTTAGGTTAAGATTAGACTATAAATGTTTTACTAAAATGAAAAATGTTCACGCCCCGTTTCATTATTTTTGCAGCAACCATTATGCTTGTTACTAAACATATACGTGAGAGAATATGTTAATTGTTAAGAGTATAAAGTTAAATCTGACTCTGATACCATAATAGGATTTTAAGAATCATAGATTATTAAATGAAATAACATAAAACTTAAAAGGAAAAACGCAGGAAGAGCTTGAATGTCTACATCTTGTAATGCATTGATAGTGTACGTGAACAATTACATCTCTTAACACTGAATAACATAACGGCCTTGATCATTCTATTATGAAAAAGGATAAACTGCAACTTACCGGGATCTTAATACCATCACAACTATTGCATATGAGTTCGTATTGTTTGAATTGTATGGCAAAAAAATGTACATCATGGTAGACGGTGTTCTAACATCGAAAGGACCAACGAACGAGTGACTTTAAGATGATGAAGATTGAAGGGTCTATTCGCAGGATAAAGTTATGGTGAGCAATGAACCACCTTTTCTCAGCTTCTGGCACAAACTGGAATAATTTCAATTTCGAATCGTTTTGGGACATATTCACAATGTTCACATCGCTTTTTTGTAGTGGAGAGTCATCATCGACTGCTATTGAGTGTTAAATCATCCATAAATATGAAACCAGAGATATCAGATAGAAATGTTACTAGTCGATCTCTTGCCTTCAATTTCGATCACCAACTAGTCCAAGTTCTTGCATTCCCAAGTAGACTTGCCTGTTTGTCATGAGAATGCCATTGTTATCACCTAGATTTTTTATGAAGACTAAACAACCAACACTTTACGAAGTAACGTAGCCTAGCTTTAAGCAGTGAAGTAGTGAACTGAAAATAACCCGATTCAAACACATTCGAGCAAGTTTAGGAGTCTAAAACCACATCCAACTACAAATTAACTAAAAATATAATGGCATCAGTTCTATGAATCTCCACCAATACATCAGTTCCTTAGCTAGTCAATGAGCCAGCACCTTAGTATTATGTGATTGCTGGACTTTGCAAGATCGTGAAGATGCTTTTATCTCCATTTCAAGAAGAGGTCCAGATGGAACAGTTCAAATTCCTCAAGCCGCCCAAGTATGCTTCCTTAAGCAACGGAATGAATTTGAGACTAAAATGTCTGATGACTTGAACACAGTTCACATATTGACAGCAAGATGCGCGCCTTGAGTTCTATAAACAGTGTTGTGCCTGATCTTAAGGTAAGCATTTGGAACAAGGTCCGGCATCCCTCATTCTCTCAATGTATGTATTAGAATGCATTTTCTGTACTATCCAGAAGGATCAGCAGAAGCAAGAATAACAATCCAATTCTCTCAATGTACGTATTAGAATGCATTTTCTGTACTATCCAGACGTATCAGCAGAAGCAAGAATAATAATCCGTAACCCGGCCCTAGTTGAAACAAGAGTCCTAGGCATTTCGGCGCTGTTCTCCAATAGGTGATATGTCATGTTATAAATTTGAAAATGAATGCTATTTGGTGCAAGTTATGCATGCATGGTATATATGTCTTGGTATACATGTTTTGCAGCAATTGAGGACTTTGAAGAAATTAGAGCGCTCAAAGCAAGTCTATGCTCTGGATACATTAGCATGAACCTAGCTAACAACAAATCCAATCCATTATTACATGATATAACTGGATAAACCATCCACTGATGATTTCAAATTTTCAATTGAAAAACTCACTTGGCATTCAAACTGCAACCCAGATTCCAAACACCAAGCATTGTGTGATAAAATTAGCCCAAGAAATAAATGTCAAGGGCAAAAGAGTGCAATATATATAAGTTCCGGCATAGGACTACTTAAAATTGATGTCTTACAACACTTCAGATTTAAAGGAACAAACACATTAGAAATATAGCAAACCAAATATTAAAATTACAGACTGGAAACCCTCAATGGCATTACATCCACCTACAAGTTACTAAGTCCAGCATAGGAAATTAGTACTATATATCGCCATATGTAATTCTTCTACTCCTCGTCAAAGATATTTGGAATAAACTGCACAAAAAGGAAAGAAACAATTAGGTATTAGAACAATTATTCAATATTAAAAGACTAACAACAACAAAAGATCAGACTAAAACTTACGTCTTCTTCCTCATCCTCCTCCTCAACCTTCTCTTCCTTCTTCTCCTCAACAGGACCAGGAGCTGCAGCGTCAGTACCAGCTGCAGGTGCTGCAACGGCAGCTGAGCCGCCGGAAGGCACAGATGCCAACTTCTCTTTTCCGGAAGCAACTAGATCGGTGATATCTTTTCCTTTCAGTTGGGACAAGAGCAATTCGATCCTATTGTCATCGGCTTCAGCTCCAACTGCAAACAAATTTTATTAGATTTATTAGAGATAGTCCAGTCTATAGATCGTAAAAGTCCCTGGCAACATGCTAGTTATTTCCAATTCAACCATGTATCAAAATCCAGCTACAAGATTTGTAGCTATAGCTATAAAATACAGAAGACAATATTTAGATGTATAATCATAAACCCAAACAGAAAGCCAAAAATAGTATGATTTTTTAGGGGGGGGGGGGGGGGGGGGGGGAACTAGAACACAGAAAGAACTATTGTGTGAATGTGATGATGATAATAATTCAATGATTCGGAGATACAAACACGACCTGAGAGTAATGTGATCTACATGATCGAATTAAAACAAAACAAAACAGAAGTTTCAATACAATCGAATAGAATTACCTGATCCGAGAATTTTCTTCACATCATCGGCGGAGGGGCTGGCGTTGCCACCCAAAACGGCGAGCATATAAGCAGCAACCAACTTCATATCTTACAATGACGGAGAACTTGAGCAGCGGCGGTATTAGGGTAAAGAGGTATTATGATTGAGCAGAGTACAAAGGGGGTGGCTGCTTATATAGAGTTTGAGAAAGAAACTATAGGTTAGTTGGTTATGCGATCGTGGCCGTTGATAATGACTTGGACATCAAGAAACAATAGCAATCCTATGGCTCTAATTGATTGAGTATTTATTTACAGTGCACTGGAGACTTACCATAACTTGTATGTTACGTGGGTTTCAAGGAAAGGTAGGTGCTAATTACGGTAACCGTTTTGTTTTTATCTTATTAAGGATACGAATCACATCATGGATGTGAATATCTTCTCAATAATATGATTTGAAAAAAAGAAAGAAAAAAAGAACACACACTGATCCCTGTTTGACTCTAAGGGCAGGCAATCCTAAAGCTATCATAGTATCATTCTCTAATAAGTTAGTTTGCTAGCATTAGTCTTTTGCTTCTGCATTTTGTTTCGTTTTGGATTTCGTTTAGTTTATTTTTGAACTTTGATAGGTTAATTACATTTGATTACTCTAAGATAGTCTCATAAACAGCCCTCTGGGTAAGTCATGTGTATGTAATTTTCCTCATTTATTGAATATAAGGCCATACGTCATTCCTTTAAAAAAAGAACTTATGACGAAAACTTAGCCAAGTTTAACATAAAATCTTCAAAAGAAAGGATCGGAGCATCAATCAAAGAATAACTTTAATACCGGAAATTAGTTATAGACTAGGCTTTGTTAATGATGAAATCGATCATAAATTACTCTTTTCGGGTTATCAAAATTTTCAAGCAAAAATCTTGTTTGAGTAGCTAAATATTTACATGCATAGTTGCGTAATATTCTTTAGTACCTAGGATTTTGTTTTCTATTTTTATTAGTTCACCTCTTATATAGTGTACTTATATTGTAATTGTTCAAGTTATAAATAAAAAAACAAAATACTAGAAGAATTTTTTCAGCATTGTTTACGGCTCTGACATAATTAAACGTTTCTTTTTTATCGATCTATCGTGTTTGCGCTTTTCGATTTACAATACTTACCTTGTCAGTTCTGATTATGGCTCGGTTACGTTTTATTAAGATCCGGTTTAAAACTCTGAAACCCAAAACCTTATCTCTATATCTTCCTAAACGTACAGTCCTCTCTCTCTCTCTCTCTCTCTCTCGATATACAATCTTCCTGATAAGAAAATATGGTTCATATATATGCTTCTTCTGCTTCTACTTATTCCCCCCAAATTAATTCTAGCTTTAAACGTGAAGTTAAGCACCGTATTCTTTAAACTGTCGAGTGGCTGGGCAAGTCATTGCAAATTCATACTCACTAAACTCGAAGATATGCAAATTCATATGACGTCTTTTCGAGACTACCGGCCACATCTCTTTCCCGATTGCAACGTGTCTCGAGAACCTTACGTGACCTAATCAGCGACCCTGCCCTTGTTAACATTTACGGTACAAGACAATCACTGATCAAGAGTCAAGATTTATTGGACCCGCCTCAACTTAGGGCTCTAAGTGTTGATCTTGATAATTGTAAATGACCATACTACTACAAGCTGGTATTCGCTTATTCTGGTTTGCTTGGTTTGGCACAAGTATATGGAGGTAGGTTATTCTTATACAATCCTATGAGGCCAGAACTTCTAAAGCTGCCAGTATGTGATGCTGATCAGTACGTCGAACGGTCTGATATATTTACTTCACAGAATTAAAAATAAAGAAAGATGAAAATTTGATGCTTTCTATAACTGAGATCGAGCATATGTCATATAAATGACTTCATATAAAGGTGTAAAATTGGCAGTCTATTCTCGTTGTAGTTCTTTGTGTTGTTGTTGTTTCAAGTGTCGAAAAAAAAAAACTAAACTGTAAATCTATAACTAATCAAAAATAAGGGTGATGCTAGATGAACATGTTTTTTTGGGTATCACCTGCATTATAAACTGTGTGACTAGCTAATGAGCAAAGCCTGAGTACCCTCTGAAAATCAGATCACTTGTACCCCATGCATACATTAGTCATTTTCATAGAAGGTAGACTCCAACTTCATATATGTCTGAGGCTCTGAGCTAAAATATATACTCCACTTGGATCGGTGATTCTAGCTAGCTAGTTTATCTGTGTACGAAGTAAGTAGTAATTAGTAACTTGCAAGTATCACTGTGTCAGTATTCTGACGTCGCACTGTAAAACATCCTAACCTGAGACGTTGTTGCATGTGTAAGATTGAATGCCTTGCTAATATATCAGACATAATCAAATGGATTAATTGATCAGTTAATTTGTTTCTGCCAAGCATAGAGTAGTGACTGTGGGTCTAAATTAGTTCTAGTATTACACATGAGCTTTTCTCTGTTTATTCTAATACATTCGAATCATATTCAAGGAAGGCTTTATATGTTCACCGTTGTGTTCTTTGGGTTGGTAAAAAACCACGAGGTCTGAACAAGTACCAGTTAAACACATTGAATTTGACCAATGTATATATCAATCTACCATTAGCTATATAAAAATGTAATTAAGGTAGTAGTACGTCGTGAAGCCTCTCTTCTTTCTTCGTCAATCATCTGATCATCATGCTAAACTTGCATTACCTCATGTCAACTTGCATTATCGGACTTTTTCAAAAGATGATTGCAAAGCTTTTACCAAATTAACATGCAATCCTGCTTAAATCAACAATTAAGCAGAAATCTTGATTTCCAAGTAAGTGGTGATTTCAGGTCCCACCTCGCGGATGACCCAACTTGAACGTATATCTCCGCATGCATGCGAACTCTGCTAACTAGCTCCTTCGCGAAGTTCCCTACGCGGGGCCATCTCGCCTCGCCTTCATTCATTTCTATGCGAAGTCTAGTTCGCCTACGAATTCTATTATCTAGCTCGCCTGACCCCTGGCGAACCATCACTAATTATCTTTGGGGATGTCCGACTTCTTTGTTTTGATAATTAATTTAATTGATATCTGATCATCAATCGACACTTGATAATTGATTTCAATCAGGATTTAAGGTTTTGTTGTCGACCGACCATTCCCATGTTGCCACGTGTCATTTCCGATGGCTTTCTAATTTTGTCGACTCACGAGCCACGTATGCAATTTGTCGGGTCTACGTGTTTGCTTGGATTATTCAACGATTGTGGGGAACGACTGCTGTGTACACAGTACTCCGAGTACTGCAGCTGTCATTTGACTTTGTCAAGCGGTGAAATTACTTTTCATAAGAAGCACACGCGCAAGCGCGTGTCTCGCAGAGAGAGAATTACCGAGAGTCGTGCACAACACGCGCCAAAACTTCTCCACCCGTTGCTTGACAATTGGTCCAGACAGCCGCAGTACTCAAGGTACTGCGTACATTCCAGAACACATGTTGTATGTGTCCGAATGGAGGGGAACGGCTGTTGTGTACGCAGTACTCCCGGTACTACGGCTGTCGCTTGACTTTGTCAAGCGGTCACGCGCCAACCGCGCGTCTTGCGTGGATCGGTTTTGTTTCCCTCAGCAAGGCCTCTAATTATTTCTCCCTCAGCAACCGATTGAATTCGCAAACCAATCTGGAAACAGGGTTGTCGACTTCACTCGGATCGATTTCCCAATCGCGTGCAAAGGTATCTTCTGAACGTTATCGAGGAGAGGAGAGGAGAGGCGAGGCGAGGCGAGGAGAGGCGAGGAGAGGTGAGGCAAGGCGAGGCGAGGAGAGGAGAGGTGAGTCGAGACGGGCGAGGAGAGGAGAGGCGAGGCGAGACTCGGAGAGAGAATTAGCGAGAGTCAACTTCTCCACGCGCCAAAACTTCTCAAATCAGTGTTTGACACGTGGTGCAGACACCCGCAGTACTCAACGTACTGCGTACATTCCAGAACACACATTTTCAACCAGAGTAAGCATTGATCCCAAGTTTCATGTTACGTGGACTCAGAAATAGGTGGATGAAAGTGAAAATGGAGCAGATTCAATATACTTGGACGAATGGACTATGCTTGTCGACGTGCAGTTTAGATATTTTCCCATGTCCTTTGTAGCAACAACTCCCAACAAGCATAGTGTGGTTCATTGTATGTATGATGTCAATGACTTGAGTGCTTCATTCAACTCTCTCATGCATAGTGGTTCGTTCTATGATGTAAAGCGTACTCGATGTGCTCCCTACTTGGCAGTTGGGACACGATAATGTATTCTCTTCTTTTTTCAGAAGTAAATGGTTTCTTCTTTGTTTGCACGTTTGACATTTTCTCTAATATGAGGTAAATCCAGAATGCTATGTATATGTTTAACATCCCTAAGTAGTATTTCCTACTGAAATCTTTCGAAAATACTGCATTGTGGACATGATTAGAATGCAATCAAATACTTGTTGATTTCTTGGATTGTCAATACAAGTCAGCCATCCCGAGCTTCACTCTAGATTACACGTTTGTTTTATAGAGAATAATAAATAAAAACAATGGATTTTGAAAGACCTGGACTTAGAATGACAGAGACAGTTAAAGCATAATGTACGATTTTCATACTCGTTTTGTAAAGAATATAATTATCAGCCCTCACTCTAAGGTGAGATCCACCATGAACGTGATAGATTATTCAGAGAACAGTCCACCAGTCATCCATGTCTCCCATGGCTTATTTGCAACAGAAGCAAAATAACTTTGGTTTTCTAAATTTAGTAATTTACTACTAAATGTCTTCTGCTTTGAGCTGCGCATTCACCTGTATCTGCGGTTTTCAACCACAACCGAGTAAGCAATATACAGCTTTTGCAGCATCTCTTTGATTGCATTCAGTCAAATTCATGTCAAAAATAAAATACATAATCACAGATAGATGTGCAAGAATATAGATGAAATTATAAATGGATACAAATGAGCAGAGTTCAAGAGGAGGCAGGATCACACATTTTCAGCAAATTGCTGCATACACCAAAATGGGATCCATCACTTATTCATAGAGTTCATGATTGCTGCAGAGATAAAATCTGTGAACTAAGACTAAATCATCGAGAGCATGAACTATATCTTTAGGCCAACTACAAATTAGTTCTTTTCATTTGGCCTTTGGTAACTTCACAGATCTTGCTTGTAAATTTAGGAATATTCCCCTGAAAACAAAGTTAGGAGAGTAAACATAAAGCTAAGATCAGTTGTTATTTTGATGAACAAAAAAAATCAGGAAATATATAAAGAATTAAATGCAGGTATATGCATATATAGAGTAGATGGGAGTTTAAATTTTTCGGTCCTACCAGCAAAACCCAACCAAGCTCTGGAAGATGACACGGAATTGGAGTGGCACATACTGGTGATTTATCCACCCCAGAACAGGCCAGAACTGCATTTCCATCCAATTAAGGTTTTATCAGATTATGAAATGATTTCTGTTTTCTTATAGGGAATGTGTAACAATGACATCACAGAATTATACCGTCCATGCTGTGTATTGAACTGTTGGAAAGTCCTTCCTAATTTTACTTTTCACCTGCATCCATGATCTTCCTGCGTTATTACATCTTCATTAGACAATGAGCATTGAGCAACAAAGTTCACACTAACTGTCACTTTAAACGTTCATTTTAGTTCAGAGGCACTATCACGCCTCTGTCAGGCTGACTTTCTTTGAAAATTTAAGAGCTGTGACTCTACAAAAATATTATAATCTCTGTTAAAAAACAAAACTTCGTTCATACTCAAATATAAGGGCGTCTAGCTCAGAACCGTTGAGCTTGAACAGCATTTTTCACATGCCAATATTTCAGACACACAAAATTGAAGATCAAGGGCTTTGACATTACTTACCCTCTACAACCAGCCCATAGTAAAGCATGAAAAATAAGTTATTCCAAGGAGAAGATGTCAATTGTTCCACTAGTACCTGCAAATAATTTCATGAAGACTATGAGCACAGCATCTTTGTTTAAGATGAGAGAGGATGGAAACTAAGAAATGTAAAAACTCATGGTTGCAAATATGAAGGGAAGGGACTAGGAATCGTTCAGATCATTCGGACATTCAATTGTTTTCAAGGTTTTCTCAACAAACAAACAAGAGCATGAATATAAGGAGCAAAAGTATACCTTCTTGGCTACTGTTTTATTATCTTTCTTCCCCTTGAAAATCTTATCCAGTATTAAATGCAGGAAATGCCCAAATGGTCCAAGATAAGCAACTCCAAAAAGCTGCATTTAGAAATGCAAGGTTATATCCAAAAAATAAAAAAATAAGCAAGGGAAAACATGTAACGATGGTGCATAACGAAATGGCATGTGTGCATAAACTAGAAACTAAAGCCTTGTTTCCTTTAGCACATATTAAAATATTATAACCAATTAATACCATTCCTAAAGACTAAAGAGATAGCAGTTCTTCATCAAACTAAAACAACTGCAGTTAGGACTGCATAATGAAATTGAACCAACAACCAGGGAAACACATATGCATTGTCTCATTGTGGAGGCATACATTTCTTTTGCTTTATTAGTTTGCAAAAAGATTAAGAGATATTTGTTTTCTTTTGATTGTGTGGCTCCATAAACCCAGGTCAGGGTTATCCGTGGAGGCTATAGTTGTACACTAGTACGTATCCACTCAATTGAATTGCACTTCATTGAAACCAACTTCACCAGTAATTCAAACATTTAAAGTGATTTCACAGCTCTTATTCTGGACAGACATTGCACTGCTTTTACATCTTACACCAGAAAAACAAGTAAAACAGTCAGGAATGGGGAAGTAAATATGTCCTTATAACTTAGACTTTGGTACTGATAGGTATGGTACTGCCGATGAATTGAATTTCATTCCCAAGTATTGGGCAATCCAAACAACCCTTCAAGTTCAGTGGTCCACCAACAATGGACCTATTGCATTTGTTTGCCTGTTGGTCCAAATTTAGCTTAGACATATTCCAAGTAAGGTTAAATATTGAGCTTCACGAAATGCAATGTGTGTTTATCACGATGATCAAACAGAAAGAGCACACCTAAACTAACCTGAAGGATAACATTTACATTCATCTAGATGAACTGCTCATCATCCAATTAAGTAGAATTCGAGGAAAACACAAGAGCAAGCGCACACATACAAAATGAACATACACATGTTTTGTGAAACTGGTAAAACAAGTAAACCACAATCAATGGTGAAGGGAAAGGACCACATGACCATACCACTTTGAGAGCAAGCCTTCTTAATTGAAGTTTCTGAATCCCCGTGAGCTTCTGAGACGCTATATCACTGATTGCAGATAAAACCCCGGCTGTAAGTGCCTGTTTTAAACAACAAAAACAGTGTCACAAAAATCCCAAAACAACCAAGACCTCAAAAACACTGAATTGGCCAAGATCCCAACAGTAACTACAAACCATAATCGAGTCAAAAAGCCAACATCTTTGAAAACTCAATAACAAAAACAGCCTAAAACCACATAAAGTTCCAATCTTTCTCAACTTATGATAAAAAAACAAAGCAAAACCAATCATGGGTTCAAGAGGAAATCAATGAAAAAAGAGATGGGCTTTGACCTTAGTTCTTAAAGGATGTCGCTGAAGCTGAATCAAGTACTGCTGGAACCCCTTCTTCGCTATGGAACCCATGCTTTCCTTGATCCAAAGTCTCCAAATTCCTCTCTTCAATTAGCTCTGAATCTCTTCAGAAATATCTAAGTGTCTAGATTTCAGGGACTTTCTGACAGGGGTCCTGCTCCTACCTATATTAGGGGATTGCCCAATAATTATGTTACTATGTTACTGTTATTTAATGAAGAATGCCTCGCATATTCTTCTCCTTTTAGATTTTACCAATCAGTGTTTTCCTTGTGTTGTATTTCTTGCCTGATTCTCTTCTTTTTTGAGTTTTTTATGAAGCGGATTTTACGCATCTTACACTATTAATGTGCAAGTTCTTAAATTGTCATATACGAAGATCCAATAAAGATTAAAAACCTTAAATTTTATTCTTTTTATTTCATTTTTGATTCGATCAAATTAAGCGCCCATAGTAAATGTATCTCGTATTCGACCTCATGTCCTCACCTCATGTGTTAGAAACAATTAGGACTATTTTTTTTAGTTTCAATTATGTTAACGGTATTAGAATATACACATAATAATGTGATGTGGATGATCGAATCAAAATATTGCATATTAGTTACTCGGTTCACTTGCACCTTGTGCGTAGAAGAATTTTCGAGTTTTTGTTTGTTTTTTTGAGGTGTGAATATGCTGCTATGTTTTCAAGGATCTATGGAATGCAAAGGTTGACATATAGGTTTGAAGTTTGTAGTTGAAAAACTGAATAGTCAATCGGATCCCAAATTGGAACCGCTCAAATCAAACCTGCCTGAGGTTATGCAAACTCCTAAGCGTTTCCCATTTGCTTTTGTAAATTTGTAGTTCGTTCCTATAGTTTTGTAGGTGGGGTTAGTAATGTGGGATTTGTTAAGGTCAAGAAAAGGAGAAGTGACTCGTGTACATTTTTTTTTTTAAAAGAAAATGTGTGTAAAGTTGTAAATCGATATATAGTTGTCATGCAAAACTTATTTTAACAAAATACATAAACGGTGTGATTATATTGTTGCGTAAACTTTTACCTACGTTTTAACTAAAACTCTCATCAATATGTTTGTAAAGAGAGCACGAGATTAACATTAACAACCTAAAATGACCATGGTAGTCTCGTGTACATAATATTTTATATTTTATTTGTGAATGCAAGTTATGACATTTTTAGTAATATATAATTGTATTTCACCAAATAACTCTACAAAAATGAATCTTGAAAAATGACATAAAATACACAACTCAAATCAAGATCATAATAAACTAGTGCATTCAAATCATCAAGCACTTATAGAAGACACTCCACTATTGATCCAAGCAATGAGGCAATGGAATGAATTTTGATTCACCAAAAAACAAACGAAGAGAAGAAAAACGGTTTATTGTACTCCCAAGGTTTGACAACAAGGCATTTGTTAACTCAGTCCACCAAGAACACCAAGTAGTGAAGGCAGTGAAGGACTATTTCAAATCTCAAGTTGGCATTTGATTTATTCAAATCATGAGAGTACTACGCAAGCAATGCGAGTGAATTGATTTTTAAATTGCATGAGATAGTATGAGAGAGACTGAGGAAACACCGGCGGATGAAATTTTTGAACAGAAAAATTAAAAATGGTGAATGGGTCAGGTTGGTCACAAAAGGGGCCAAGTCTACCCTTTCAATTCAGCCGGTCAATATTTTCCAAATCTGACCTTTTCTTCTTCTTCCTTCCATCACTACAAATACAGCCACAATGTTCCTCTTCTTCCATTCTCAACTCTCACCTCTCTTCTTCTACAACAAAACCAAAAAGCTCTAATCTTTTGCTCTTTTATATTCTTAGAAACTCACACAAAGCAAACTCAAGAGATAAACCAAACCAAAATGGCTTCTTTGCAAACCTCAAGTCTCTTATTCCCTACATCTTCAACTCTTTCTCGTTCCTCAAGGAGAATGATCAATGCTGCAATCCATGTCCCCAAAGTTCCAAGACTCCGCTTCACCAACCCGAAAACCGCAACAAAGTTGGTACTTGAAGGCCTACAACTGAGTGATGGGATCTCAAACACATACCAAGTAGCTCAACCAAAGCATCAAGAATCATCAAACCACTTTCATTCTACTACTACTACTACTTCTACAGCTACCATTCAGCTCTATGCAATCCTAGAGGAAGTAGCAGACAGAATTGAGATGCACATCAATGTCGGCGAGCAACGTAACAACTGGAACATTCTTCTGCTCAACTCCATCAACATGATCACTCTCACAGCCTCAGTCATGGCTGGAATTGCAGGCACGGTTGGTGCTGGAACGCCCATTTTGGCCTTGAAGTTGTCTTCCGCTCTTTTATTCACTGCAGCCTCAGGAATGTTGCTTATCATGAACAAGATCCAACCTTCACAACTAGCTGAAGAACAGCGCAATGCCACAAGATTGTTCAAGCAAATCCAAACTCAAATCCAAACCTTACTAGCACTTCGTGAGCCGACAGAACAAGATGTGAAGGAAACAATGGAGAAGGTTTTGGCTCTTGACAAAGCCTACCCTCTACCATTGCTTGGAGCTATGCTTGAAAAGTACCCTAAAAAGTTTGAGGCAGCTGCTTGGTGGCCTAAAAGTCATGGAGTTCAAAAACCAAGCGAAACGAAATCGAGGATGGGAAAGACTAATGGGTGGAGTGAAGATCTTGAAGATGAAATGAGAGAAATTATTTTAGTGGTGAAGAGCAAAGACTTCGAAGACTACGAGAGATTAGGTAACATTGCACTCAAGATCAACAAGGTTTTGGCTATCTCTGGTCCTTTGCTTACTGGAGTTGCAGCCATTGGGTCTGCTTTTGTGGGTCACAATGATATTGCAGCCATTACAGCAGTGGCTGCAGGTTCATTGAGCACTGCAGTCAATGCTTTTCAACATGGTGCTCAAGTTGGGATGGTGTTTGAGATGTATAGGTACTGTGCTGGCTTCTTCAACAAATTGGAGGATACAATTGAAGCCACACTTGGGGAACAAGATTTGGAGAAAAGAGAAAATGGTGAATTGTTTGAGATGAAGATTGCTATGCAATTGGGAAGAAGCTTGCCTCAGCTTAGAGAAATTGCATCAAAATCTGCTTCATGTAGGAGAAATGGAACAGTTGTAGATGAAATGGGTTCAAGACTGTTCTGATTACTTAATTTGCTTAACATCGTGTACAAACAAAAGGAAAAATTCCTTTAATTCTTTGGTTCTTTGTACAAAATCATGTAACATAGAGAAGAAAGATTAATGATAATCCTCATATTTTGACTACAACTTTTGCAGAAAAATGTGTCTAATTTTCTAGTTCTTTGCATCACTTGCTGTCATGCATGGCTGAGAAAGCGTTTTGTTTCTTGTTTGTTTGATTAAGCTTTGTTTACTATTTGTTTAACAACTGGTTCTGCGTTTATTTACAGTCATCGACTTGTGTTAAACATATTAGGTCGGGTAGTTGAGAGAGAGAGAGAGAGAGAGAGAGAGAGAGAGAGAGCGACTTGTGTTAAACATATTAGGTCGGGTAGTTGAGAGAGAGAGAGAGAGAGAGAGAGCGACTTGTGTTAAACATATTAGGTCGGGTAGTTGAGAGAGAGAGAGAGAGAGAGAGAGAGAGAGAGAGTAGGGAGTTTTGATTATTTGGAACTTAGTACTTAAACCATATTAACGAACTTCATGAAATATTATCAAGTTATTATCATGGTGTACAGAAAAATAGTCTGCGTTGGATGGCTTATATCAACTGGTAATGTTGACTTTTGAATAGGAGTCTTACCTTGAAGGCCTTGGACTCGGCCCTTTTGGAGAGTTTGAGTCACATCCAAAAATTCTTCCTACACTGCGGTCAATGTAATTTTCATCGTGTAACTTGGTCAATAACTCGATGACATCTTGCTCAAGCAAAAGAGAGTAATATTAACAGTGGTAAGAGGCGGAGCCAAGTGCAAGCTTGGTAGGGCTCAAGCCTCGTTGAGAATTTAGAATGATAAAAAAAAACTAAATATAAGTTGTTTTTGTTCTTACAAGCATATATGTTTGACTTCGTTAAATCCACTCGAGTTTTGGAGGACTAAAGTTTTAAAGTGTTTTGCTCTCATTTTCTAACCATTTCATTGCACAATAGTACAAGTTTGATGATAATTTGCTATGTTCGTTTCAATGATACTTATTCGGCTCATCTCGTCTTACATTTTTACATAGTTATACCCTAAAAATTTTTTGGCCTTCGCCCAACATACAAATACACGGTAACGGCCTAATACGTAGCCCACCCCATCTTCGGATCCTAGATCCGCCGCTGAGAATCAATGAGCAGAAAAAGAAACACTAAGAACACGGTAAGGTTAGTACGTAGTTCTAGCAATCAAAAGCATTGGCGAGATTTGTAGTTTTAGCGATCAAGAACATTTGTGATGTTATTCTGCACCTTCATGTGTGAACTTTGAATTTCCTCCCTCAATATTGTCTGATAATAGGTGTCATCTTACTCAGTTGAACTGTCATTATAAGCAGTATATATTTAACAGAAACAGCTGTGTGATTCAGAGTACGTACAGAACTATAGATACATCTCCACATCATGTTTCATTCTTTCTGGTGTCACCTTGTTAGTTTTCTTCTTAGAACATGGTTTGTCTGATAAAACAACCAGCAACCATAACAAAAATGTAGTTCGCCAACTTGTAATTTGCTCTCTTTCTCCATTATGTATATATTTCCATCTGACTTGGCAATTTGATTCCATTATTTGTTTTGAGTCTGATATCCTTCGGTCAATCTATGTATGTTGAAAATTGCAACAAATGACGAGTAAACACTCTCGGAGCCACATTCAGCCTTTGACATCAAAGATCAAACTACATCCTTTGACATCAGACTACAGATTTTATCAATCTACCTTAATATATAGCAACTAATCAAGTAGGGAACGGCGTGCTGAAAACACTCAAGTCTGAAGCCAAATGAAGAAAAATATATTTATTTGATGCTGGAAGCAAACACATCATTTTAAAGGCTTAGAAGTGTATCATCCAAATTTGATGAGACATCTATCAGTAACCATGTAAGTATATAACTGCAGCTCTCCAAAGACTATTGCATAAAAGTGAAAACAACCGATTCCATTTCATTCCAGATTCATAGAAAGTAGAGAATGGATATCAGTATTGACTGCAGCAATGGAGGTTTATAACAAAGTCAAAAGGAGTACCGCTAAGAACCTCCCGCAGATGAAATACCGCACTCGAATTAGGTTGGCTTGTAGTATTTTGTTGGTACAAAAGGCATTTTAGTGACAGTTCCATCATAGGCCTTTCCTCGCACAACAATCTTAACTTTTGTTCCAGCCTTGTGGTTTCCAGATTTCACGTACCCCATAGCAATATTTTTCTTCAGGCAAGGGCTGAATCCTCCACTTGTCACTTCCCCAATGGTTTCACCTTTCTCATTCTGAATCTCACTGTGACCTCTAGCAGGAGGGCCTGAAGAGATGAAACCAACACGCCTGATCGAAGGACCATCAGCAAGTTGTTTGAGAATCACCTCAGCTCCAAGAAAGCCACCTTCTGCCCTTCTTCTCTTGCCTATAGCCCATGTGAGCCCAGCCTCCACTGGTGTTATGTGTTGCTCCATATCATTACCATATAAACACAAACCAGCTTCCAATCGGAGACTATCACGAGCTCCCAATCCAGTCAGTCTAACCTTCCCCTCAGATTTCTCCAAGATTGCTTTGGCAAGATCCAATGCATTCTCATCAGGAACTGAGATTTCAAATCCATCTTCACCAGTGTACCTAAAATTCTCAGTCAGAAAAAGTATCAAAAAACCTTCATGAATTACTCCATAAGAGAGTAGAAGTGCCAACTGGAAAGGGAACCAAAAAATATGAACTAAACAGATAAAATTAAGTATAGCATATTAGACTTTCAGAGGATTGTTCTGATATCACCAAAAAAACAATTAAATTGCTTCATACATTTTCTTGGTAATCACGAAAGATGGAAACTTAAGTAGCAGAGTTGGGAAAATTCCTTATGCACGTTAAAGAGATTACTTGAAAAAGAAGAGATAAATAGGAAGCATACCCAGTCCTAGTGAGAAAGCAGTGTGCCCCATTGATATCCAAAATTCGGAACTCTCCGAAATAAAACTTGCTCAAATCTTCTTTTGTCAAGTGTTGAAGAGTTGGGGCAGCAAGAGGACCCTGCATGGAAAATTCAATAAACTCTTAGCATATGTCACTATACAGGATATTAATCAGCTATTGTAAATTCAAGGTTTTGAGCTTACTTCTCTTCACTCACACATACATTCATATTCCAAAGTATTGTAATGAATTAACATAGTTACATATACAAAATAGAGAGCAGCTGAATCAAACAACAACAATCATGCATAACAGCAAACCGGCATAAAGATACAGACACTTGCTGCAAGGATTTAAGAATTGCCAAACAGAAAAAGAAAAAAGAATCAAGGGATTCACCTGAAGAGCTAGAAGAGATCTCTCATCATGAATGTGCCATGAGACGTCTCCCCCTTTGGCCTTGAATGCCTTCATGTGCTCCTCAATGTGAGCCAAATCCTTGTCCCTACATCCAGCATTCACCACCAGGTATATGTGGTCATCAGTGACCTTGGTGACAACAGAGTCATCAATTGCCCCTCCCTTCTCATTTGTAAAGACTGTTAGTGTCCCTGTTCCAGGGGCCAGAGCAGCAACATCAGCAATGACCAGCTTCTCAAGGAACGGAATGGAGTCCTTCCCCTTGAGACTCAGGCCACACATATGGGAGACATCAAAAAGCCCACCGTTCTCCCTACAGTTCACAGTGGAGTCCATAATCGAGTCCTTATACTGAATAGGCATGCCCCATCCAGCAAACGGCACCATCTTCCCACCATTAGCGACATGGAAGTCATAAAGAACTGTCTTTTTGAGCTCAGCTTCTGAAGCAAAGTAGCGACGAGCCACACCCTTCTTATCACCCTGAGCAAGACGTCGGGTGATTGACTGACCAAGCTGCCACAAACCCCCTCCTCTCATCTTAGCAAAGTTATCTGAAAAACAAATCCATGGTAAGTCTTTGGTACACATTGCAAAATGCAGAAACGTCTCAAATGATCAAAATGCATCCAAATTCAACAAGACAGTTGTACCAAATGGTAATTCAACCAACACCCTCATATCTCAAGTACAACAATCAATATATGCTACAAGTTCATCGAAAAATGCTGCATAGCACTTCATCTCATTGTAGAGTTGCATTGAGGCATTACCATAATCACCAAACTGAAATACACGCACTCAAACTCAAAAGACTCAATACAACGGTACAAAGACACAGCCTAATCACCAAGCTGAGGTCTTTACCAACCTCTGCTCAATAAAGTTCCTAACTTTGCACCCAGAAATCCACCAATGCAATCCCAACAAACTCCAAAGGAACTGAAAACTTGCTACTGAATCAACCAGATTCAATCACACCCTCCAACTCATACATCACAGAAACACGCATTCCAATAAAACAAAATGACTGTCATCAAAAACATAAATCCCCATAGCCATTAAAGAGCAGTACACATAACAACAACAACAACAACAACAACAACAACCAACATAGATCTAACATAACCCAAATGAGAGAAACAAGAAACTCACATAGTGGAATAGGGTCTTCTTCTTCTGTGTTATCACTTCTTCAAGTGCAAGCAAATCTGAGACCCCAAAAGAGTGAGCACCTAAAAGAGGTGGGCTTTTTATATATTTGAGTGCAAGTAAGAGACACAGAGACAAAAGATTAATAATTTTAAAAAGAAAAAAGAAAAAAAGGGTTTGGTGGTATGTAGTGGGTGGAGGAGGGTTTCCCTTCCTAATCGAAACAGCACCACATCGCTAGTGAGTGGTGATAGCAAAACACCATCCAAATAAACTCTATCACTCTGTGTTTCAGCTTTCGCGTGTGTGTGCGTGTGTGTGTGGCTGATTCAGTGCTGTGTGTGTGTGGCTGATTCAGTGCTTCTCAGTCACACCAGAGTTGCTCTAGACTTGAATGATTAGACGGCTAATGATGTGGTGGAGTCTGACATGACAGAATCTTTGTCGCTCATTTTGTCCGAGGTTTTGTAAAAGCAGAGTGTTGGAAGGGTATAGGGTGGGATGTGGTGGAAGTGAGGGCAGGTGATTATAGGTTTGCATTAGGGACTGAGCAAAGCAAAAAATAAAATCGACCACAGTGGGAGTCGAACCCACGACCTTCTGATCCGAAGTCAGACGCGCTAATCCACTGCGCTATGCGGTCAGTTGTTGATGTCAGTGTTGTTAGTTTGGTATATGTACTCACAGTTCCTTTCGCCTAGCCTCCACCTAGACATTTCACGAGAAACCCCTACATAGAAAAGATCCGGCTTCTTTACTTAGATTCATATTGCTTGTATTTGTTTGAACTTCTTACAACCATTAAATTGAATAAGGATGATGAGTTATAATATGAAAATTAAATAGTCGGTTAAGTGTGTTTACTTAAACTAATTACTGTTACTTTTCTTGTTAATTAGCATGGTTAGTAGATTCTCGGATGTAACAAACTGAAGTACTTCAATGCGTGTTTAAGCTTTGAGTGATAAGCAGGATTGGTAGCTAATGCAAGATCGAGCTGTGCTATATGAAGATTAATTTAAGCAAGCTCACGAAATGACTAGAAGGTTATGCATGTTTAATTCTACTAAGGAGCTTGTGCTTTTGAAGAAAGTTGGCGTTCAATGTTGGCCTCGGCGTGCTCCAAGAGTAATCAAAGTTAACTGGCACCCTCCTCCGTATAGGTGTATTAAGCTGAACACTGATGGGGCATGGAAAAATAATTTGAACAAAGCTGGTTATGGCAGGGTATTTTTTAATTACATTGGCAAAATTATGAGTGTTTTTTGCTCTAACTTGGACATTCCAAGCTCTATTGCTGCTGAAGTTATGGCTGTTATCAAGGCTATTGAATTAGCTTGGGTACGAGAGTGGAAACATATTTGGTTGGAAGTAGGCCTCATCACCCTAAATTTTAGGGCTTAAGGTAGGGTCGGGTAGGGCTTTGACTTGGTCAACAAAATTTAGGGCCTGGTAAAGTCAAGCTAGGGCTTAAATATGCAAGCCCTTACCCGCCTTTAAAGCCCATTTCGCTAGGGCTAATTAAATAGGGCCGAAATGGCCGAATATGACGTTATTTTGTTTAGCGAAATAAATTCATGAGTTTTAATTTTTCTTCTCAAATATTACCTCAAGGGATATATGTGGTATAAAACCCTATTTTTAGTCATATTTAACATATATATATATATACACACACATTATATTTAACTTAAGACATCTAGAATTATTAATCTAAGTAGTTATATTCATATATTTTATTAACTATCTCTCTAAATCACCAAAAATTAATTATTATTTATCAAAGAAAAATACAAATTAAAAAAATAAAACTTATAAGATTAGTTGTATTGTATAAAAAAATAAAAAATATAATAAAAACAATAGAAAATAAGTAATTATAAGGGCCTAAAGGGCGGGCTTTTAGGGCCGAACCGAGCTTGGCCCTAAATGACTCAATAGGGTAGGGCCGTAGGATAGGGCTGTGTTTCATTTGCTTGACCCTTGCCCTACCCTAATTGAAAAGGGCTAGGGCCGACTCGCCCTAACGGAGGGCCGAGTAGGGTTTCGGCCCTATAGGGTAAGACTGGCTAGGGCTGAAGGGTCAAATGATGAGGCCTAGTTGGAAGTAGACTCAGAGCTAGTTCTTAGTTTCCTTCGCTCTCCCACTTTAGTGCCTTGGCAACTAAGTGTAGAGTTGAGCAATAACTAAGTGTAGAATAGAACAATTGTTTGTACCGAATTTCTCAGATGAATTTCACTCTTCTCATATATTTCGAGAAGGTAACAGAGTTGCAGATGCATTGACAAATGAAGGGATAAAGTCTTCAAGTTTGAAGTGGTGGGACTTACCCCCAAATTTTGTTAGTTCTCTTTGTAATAACAATTGGTTGGGGTTTTCTACCTTTTGTTTCTGTTAACTTTTGTTGTTTTGTTGTGAGTTATATGTTTGTTTCTTGTTTTTGTTAGGAGTGAAGTTAGGTATCTCCTACTATGGTGTATTCATATTTTTTTTTCAATAAATTACTCTCGTTTCATCGAGGTTTAAACCGAAAAAAACAAGAAGGTAATGCTTCGTTGTTCATAGTTTGCTACGTTTGGACAATCTTGTTTTTACGCTAAAGCAATTCTGGAGGAGATCGAATATTGCAAACGAAAAGGTAGATTTTCTTTTGAGGAGGTTTCTACATTCTCTCTGTAATTACATGCATGTGTGCAATGATTTTTAACTAAGACTAAGTTCAAGAGAGACATCATCCACAACTGAATTCGCAGCGTCCCTTGGCCTGAACTGCTGAGAATAATAAGCTTTTGATGATGATTTGAGTGATGGAGACATTGCGGCATCAATATCGACTCCTGTTGCTAAATCTTCCAGTTTATTATGAGTGCTAGAGTAACCAGCATTGACTAATGACAGTGCTTTCACTTGATCATTGCTCTCCTGAAAATTCACATGTATATATGGAATATATTAACTGTACATTCAGAGCCAGGACATAGAAATAGACAAGAGAAACAGGAGTAGTACTTGAGCATTATCACTGCCTCTTTTGACTAGATCTGTGAATAAGAAGTAAGAATTCTGTTTGCAATTCTCATTGTTCCTGTAAAAACAACCAGGGAAAGTCAGATGACGTTACGCACATTCTTATTCTCAACATGAACTAAGACGTACTCTTACAAGTTACAACTAAGTAAAAACTACATATATAGACCAAATAAAAATATAAAAATAATCAAACGAGACCATTTTGCCACAGTGCTGGTATTATTGTGAATTTGTGATCAATTCCTTCAATGCAGTAAAAGCTTCTATTGCTATGGTAGGGTGCTGCACTGTTGTACATGTTTCTCATCATCCAATTGCCCCTTTGGCAATAAGTGGGAGTAGCAATACTCTTGATAGGATGTAGCAAGTATGAATTGCTCGAGTCGGGGAGCTTTGCCTTATCATTCCTCTTTGCTGCTATAGCCGCTTCTGCAATGTTACAAATATGATTCTCAGAGAGCTAAGTTAAATAATACATGTCGATTATATACTTGCTTTGATGTTCTTTTCTAAATAATCAAGTGATCATGTATTAATAGATTTGAACATGATCAGAACCCACTTACAATTCACTGACTCAAGCAAATAGGGATTTAGATAAAACAGATCAAAGAAATGACAAAACTTTTTTGTACTGTTCAATACTACAATTAGTCAAGAACATAATAAAGTGTATACATATACATATATGGGATATCCCTACATATATATGTACCTTGTATGCGTTTTTCATGCTTCATGCTCCTGCACATCTGTTCATGGTAAACCTCAACGTGAGAAAGAAGGTAAGTTCTGTTTACGCCTAAATTAACATTTTACTGGACAATAACTGTCTACGTAAATATTAATTACATTCTTGGTCTGTATCAGCCGGCGAACCCAAGTTCTTTCAAAGTTCACAAATACTGGCCTGCCAGCAAGACCACGCGAGATAGATTACAAGGAATGCCCGCGGAATGGCTCCGCGCGGACTAAAGGATCTCGCGCGCTACAAGACAAAAACAGAGCTCGCACGCGAAATCATTTCGCGTGGAGCAGGGATCTCGCGTGCTTCATACAATCCGCGCGGGATGACTTTGGCGTAGGCGAGGCGAAATATGTCTAGACGAGCTGGCGAACTGCTTCGCGAGTCCGCGTGATGGACTTCGCGAGGTAGACACGCGCAACTGCCTTTAACCGTTTCTGACTTTTTACAGTCTTTGACACGCTTTGGGCCAATTCCTGTGGCCCTTAAACATTAAAAATCTTTCTTTTAGCCCGCGAGCTACAATAGCCCGCGAGGTGGAGTTGGACTATAGAGTCCGCGGTTCGCACGAGTTTGTCTTCTACATGGACTATAGCACCCGCGGGATAAGACTGTTCCTAATTTCAGTCCGCATGAGACTCTACAGTTGAGAGGCGCGCCAGAAGCAGTGTCCTATTCTAAATAAACTATGCAAACTGGACATGTGTCACGTGGAGACTGGTCTGCATGGGATGAACAGTTCTTTTGTGCTTTACGTTGCAGAGTCCAACACGTTTCCTATCTCCTTCGCGGCGGACTCTCTTTCTCCCACTATATAAAGAAGCTCCACGGCTTACAGAGAGCTCTCTCTACACAATTGCCCAAATACAATACAAACAACTTTCAACCTTGTTGAACCCCTCGACCCAGTCGAATCACCTACGCTCCCAGGAGCTTCATTGTCGCTTCCCTGCTGAAGCAACAACAAACACACAATCAATCAAGCAATCAAATACAAACACAACCTTCAACCAAGTTGAAAACCCTTCGATCCCGTCGAAACCTCCAAGCGCTCCCAGGAGCCGATCCCCCTTCGAAGCCTCTTCGAAGCCTTGATTCTAAGCGCCTGCCGCCTAGAAATCTTCATAGCTCTCCGGAACTCGCCCCCGTTTCCTCGGAAGCATCCCTATTGTTGCTCTGCTCACCCCACTGTGAGTATCGACTGCTTGTGCCGTAAATTCCCCGTCCGCGAGGTGGCATCTGGAACCTACCCCGCCTGATTCAAGAAGTCAAGCAAGCACTCCTTCAACACCTTCCTCGTCCGCGAGGTGGCACGCCCGCAACTCCATCCTCTTTGGATCGCTATTTACCTCGGCTCCGCACGCTGAGGATCGTGGCCAAAACAAGTTCCGAAAGGAAATAAGAAATTTAAAGCAGACCTGAAGATGACTTTTTACATGAGATATGGTAAGGCCCTTCACATTCATGATCTGCATAATCAACTTTGGAGTAGCTCCTGTGACGATGAGGAAAAGAAATATTATAAACACAAGATGTTAAGAGGGCTCAACATGGACATAAGAGAGAGCTTAGGAAATTACTGTCTTCTCCTCCAAGCCTTTCAACTGCATGCACAAAACAGCGGTGAAGATCAGATGACCAACGAAGCCGAGGCACTTTCGAACGAACATAAGGTCTAACTGTAGCTGATGGTTTCATCAGGCTCATCTGCTGCGCTGGCAAACTAGTACACTGAACTCTCATTCTTTGAGCTGCAGTTCTCATAGCTTGATCAGCTTGATCACCAAATGACGAGTAGCTTGGAGAATATACAACTTCTCCATTGTCGAGTGAAGAGGACGAAAAGCTCATAAGAGAACTCAGACGATCAACTATCTCAACTCTCTTCATTTCTTGATATTTTGAGAGAGTACTGCAAGGAAAAATTGCTAACACACAAAGGAGAAGATAGAGAAAGGAGAAGATAGAGAATAAATAGCGCAACTATGTTCCTCATTGTGTCCTTTAGTGACAGCTTTTCCCGGCCTCATAGGGACACTTTAGTCCTTAGGAGTTTCAATTAGGAAAAAGAAAAAAAACGTACTCGGCACAGAATTTCAGACCTGCCCTGCAGAAGGGTCAGTCGGTTGTGGTTTGAGTTCAAAACTGCATTCATGATTGGGTGAAAATGAAGGGTAAAAGGTGAAAAAGTCAAATTATATTCATATATAACCAAAAGATGACGATACCATTTCCTTTGTAACTCGGTCTTATCTACCCTAGCCTGCAAAATCTCGATGCTATCAGCTGGCCAAGGTAAAACCTATGAAACTAAAACAGCTCGAGTCAGCGAAGTAAGTAAACGTTATGAAAGAGAAGTGAATGGAGTTGACAGAAGAAAACAAAGAAATGAGAGACGTTGCGAGTATGAATGAGATGGTGACAGATGCAATGCATGTCGTGAAGGAAGCATACCAAAAATTGCCATCAAACTTTCAAACCGCCTTTGTCAGTAACCATTCCTCAATATTCTGGAGACCGAGACCCCAAATATTTAATTTGTATTTTATAACATTCAAACCTCGCTCCCTGAATCCAGCCGAAAAATAGAAAAGTTTTACTATCTGATCAGGCAGTTTTATCACAGCTAGAACAAGGTGAGCATCATTCACATTGATCCCGAAACAAACACACACACACACACATATATATATATATATATATATATATATATATTTCCAATAAAAAAAGATGATGAACAAGAATCACAGCGAGAATGTTACAACGTAGACATGCTTCGCATGTCGGGCTTCGCTGCCTCGGAGACACGTCGGGGACGAAGACGTCACGGTGAACGCCAAAATGTTCACGGTGGTTATGTAAGCAAGCCATGCAGAGAGGGCTATATCCATATTTGGACATCTCGGTGGAGCGAGGAAAAGGCCAAGTGATTACATGGTCATGGTTTTTAGAGAGTGGCTTGCGGAGAGAGTTGTGTCACACAGTGTGCTTGTGCCATTCTCTTATTAGTATTATAACTAAATATTACATCAACATTCGCATAAAAAAAAAAACTTATTACATGAATATGGAGCACTAACATGCATATTGAACAAATGGTATTCATCAGAAGATCTCATGTCTTTCCATAAAAAAAAGAAAGAAGAAGGTCATATGCCAAGATGAGAATTACATATCCATCCGCTACTCGTAATTTAGAAATTACAGTAATATGTAGTAGGATAGACCACAAATATATTCGAAACCCATGGCTCACTTCTGGAAAAGCTTACTGCCATGGTCAATAACACAGTTTGTAGGCATATATATAGTAAATAAACTAAAACAAATAACATAGTCATCGTGTAAAATGATAAAAACACCGATTTTTTATGCTAAAATAGTTCACAATATGTTAGGAGATGTTTATAAGCACAAATGAATGGTAAAAACCAGAGGTCAAAAAAAAGTTTTTAGGGTTTGAAGTGTAAATTGCAATTTTTGTTGTTTGCTTGTGTGTATTTAGGATTTGAAGTGTTTGATTGATTAAGAAAAGTTTAAATAAATATAACAAATAATATATATGAAAAAACCTTGTTTTAGATATGAAAATTGAATCCTGCAACAAAATCAATACCATTATTCTTCCTATTATTGAAATGGATAACACAACAAAGAAAAATTTCAGAAGCTCAAGGGGAGCACCCAATAACTTGTAAGATGCTCAATTACTCTTCACCTAAACTTTAAAACTCTCATGTCACCCTCTCGTGACATACAATTGCCTTCTACTTATGCATCTAATTCGTTCAAGAAAATTTATAGAGGCCTGGTGTGGCGACCTTTTGCCCTGCCACAAAGTATAGCATTTCTTGGAATCGGTAATTCATCTCTCCATGAATGAGCAGGAGAGTATACTCTCATATAGAACTGCTGTCCCAGGTACTGCCTCGCCCAATTTTGAGACCTCACGTTCCACATTCCGACATTGTCCAATGCCACGGAGATTGCAGTCCATGACTTTGGATAAACCTGCAGCCGAAACCCCAATCAAGTCGAGTCAATAACATGTCACATTACATTGAGTAATGCGAGAATGATCACATTATTACGTCAAGTTAGCCAATCACAGTAGTTGGAAGGCAAGGTTCAATGGTTACATAGCTTGCCTTTTAGTAAGTGCACTCATATTTTCTTACCTGAACAGTGGAGCGTGCAACTGTGTCTCTCAGGTTGTAACGTGCTCTACTTGCTTGAGTCCATTGTCCTCCATCCATCCTGCATATTGTCCCACCATTGTCAAATATTGAACACACTAAGACAAGTAACACATTATGGAACACAAAACGGACTGTATGATCTTTACTCTTACCCCAGTACAAAGAATGAATAGCCATCAATGTGCCATGACTGCACAGAGTCTTCCCAGTTTTGGAAAATAATCTCTACAAATTCTCGGAAGTTGGCATGCATGACTGAGGTTTGCAAGTAGCCACCATTTCCTCCTGGAGGATTGGTAGGAATGCTTCCGAGATTGAAAACTCCCGGAATGTTGAAGTAATCAGCGAGTTTCAAAGGAGTGTCTGGTGGAACATAAGAGACACCGTTGACAGCATACCTCTGCTTGCCATTGATCCAGGGTGCGGAGTTTGCAAGCATAATTGTCCTGGCTGGCTTGATCATTCCATAGTGGTATGAGCCTTGAGGATTAGGCCTAGGTCCACTAGCTGTCAGATTCCATCTGGTTCAAAACAGCCATCAATATGATCAATGTAAGCAAATTTACATCATATCCTATACAAATACCATATAAAAGGCTTAACCTGTACCTACATTTACCATGTTGAATATACTTTCAATAAACAATTTATTCACTTATTTTTAACTATATAAGGCATGCACCAATATTTAGCTTTGGAACAAAGTTTAAGTACCGTATTGATCTTGCTTGGTTGAGGGACCAAGCAACCTGATTGGTAGGCCCCCAAGGGATAGGACCCGAAACTCCCTGGCGCGAATTGGTGTAGTGAAGAATGGCTGTGGTGGTGAGTATCTTGGTAGTGAAGCGTGAAGAAACGACGACGTAGTAGTCCTTAGCAGGCTGATCAGCTGTAACCAAGACAGAATAGGACTGCCCCAGATGGATGTCAAGTGCATCATACGTGTTCTGAAGTGTATGAGATCCTTCTACCTCCACCAATTTCATCTTATGCCCTTGAATTCTGAAGTTAAGGGATGCCGTAAGCCCTACATTTGATATCCTAAATCTATATGTCTTGCCTGCATAGAAGGCACACAGATTGAATTATGATCATTCATATATACCAAAATGTAGTTTATAAGTTCAAACATTAAGAGCTGTTTCTTAGGGTGGGATACAAAGTTGTTTTTTGGACACCTACCTGGTTCAACATTGAATGTGTATCCGTTCCATCCACGACCATTTATGAGAAGACCATCAGGCAAGGGAAGATTCTGACCACGCTCCAAAAAGTATCGTCTCAATATCTAAAATTTGAAAATGAGACGTTAGGAATATAAAAGAAGGGAGACAAAATAGTGTTTGAAGCATTGTATGCAACAAGGAAATCCTAAACAATCAGATGCTTACATAATGATTAGTTTTGAACCAGTCACCAGCTAGTACAGTGTGGTCTCCAGCAGGATTAGGGAAAGGAACCGGAATCTTAGGCCGGCTCCAGATTCTGATGCCACCAAAGCCACCAGCAGCTTTGTGGAACAAAAATGAGGGGAAGTAGAAAAAGCTACCAATCTGATCCTTCACTTGGATATTGTAAGTGAAGTTCCTTCCTGGTAGAATTGGACAGTTTGTGCCAGGCATTCCATCCTGCCATGAATTCCTTCTCTGCTGTATACCATCCCTATATAACAACACACACAGAACATCAAACTTAGTTTGGACCTCGAATAAATCACGTCACCTCAAATGAGCTAACACTGAGTGAAGTTTCGGACGACAACATATGATGATGGACTCGAGCTGAATGTCAACATTGCTTTCAAGAAACCTAGTACAACTAGCTTTCTCATTAACCCTCAAAATTTTCTTATCCAACACATTAAAGGGAAGTCACCCTCACCTCTCTACACCTCTCTAGACCTATCTGTCATGCTTGAATGTTGGTTTATTGATCATAAATTGTGAAGGTGACTTCCTGTTGAAATTGAATCTAGATTCTTGTATTTGCAGTAGGGTGGGCTTTGGGGTGGCTTGTGGGGCTAAAACAGTAAATGCATTGCTATGAGTTACAATATTTACCTGCCTAATTATTTAACAAAATCTAGATATGGACAGGAAGAGATCTAGCATGTGAAGAAGGATCAGATATCACATGGTAGAGAAATTATATGAGTGCATAAAATATATCATTGCTATCAAAGAACTCAGTTGCAGAAATATAATAATGGATTTTGATGTAGAGGCAATAGTTTTCTTTCTAGGTGATTAAGTTTGATAACTGAGATTTCACCATTAAACAACATTCTTTGATTCTTAGCAAAAACCAGATCTGACTGAATGTCTGTGACTTTGAAGATGACTTAACAAAACACAGCAAATAAAAGTCACTAAAAAGAAAAAGAAAAATGCATTCTAACCCCACATCATAAGTTTAATAGACACTTGAGCCATATTTACTAGTATATATGCGAGGACATATTAGCCATTAGAAACAATTAAGAGGGAGGAAGAATTTTCTCTATGAAAAGTTTTGAAGCAATAGATCTGGCTGAGGTGAACAACTGGATAAAAAGCAAAACTTTCTTCTTTAAAGTTTAACAATAAGATAAGAACTGTAGCAACCCAGACTTAGCATTGAGAGAACAAGAGCACAAAGCAAGGAGAGCAGAAGCAGAATAACTTACCAAGACAGAAGAAATGGTTCACTTAAGTAATTGAACACACTGATAACCAAATTCATATTTGTCACAGCATCAATTTGTGGCCCTGGAAATTGATTATTGATCAAGATCCCCTGCATCAGTTAATCACATTTTGTCAAGCAAAAATAAAGCAAACAGCGCTTTCCTTTTCATCCCAAATCCAGTGAAGATTCTTCAAAGAAAGTAGCTTTATGAAAAAGCACACGCACATACCTGTTGCTTAACACCAAGAGGATAAATGTCGCCGTAAGTGATTTTCCAGGTTAATAACTTATATGGGTCTTCACCATTAGCACCATAAACTAAAACCAGAACCAAAGCAATGCATAAACAATAAATCCTACACTCTCTCATTTTCTTCTATCTACTTGGCTCAAAATTGGTTAAAGAATGTGTATAACAATGAATCCAAATGTAGTAGCTTAGATCTATAGGAAGAAAAGGTAGAGAGAGATGGTCCTCCCTCACCAAATCTAACTAAGAATCTTGCTCAAAAGTTCTTCTAAGATAGAAATGTAGGTACTTCTGTGGAGCAGAGACTTGAGCTCTCATATATGTAAGCAAGCAAAGATAACAGTAGAAGATGTCTCTTGTGATTCTTTCAGTACAGTGAGTGAGATCAAGTGGTGCATGTGAACTTTCACTGCCCTATCATAGACCATTGAATTCTAAGTAGGTCTAAAATGAAGTCTGAAATCTACCAAGTTACACAATTCACGTGACATTGGATTTGTATATAGTTTTTGTCCCTAAAGCCAATAATGACAAAAAGAAATTAGCTTTTATCATGTTTAGCAGAGATACTATTTCACTGAGATTGTTTTACAGTTTTACTCTGATTTGTTAAGTGAGTCTCTGTCACTGTTTAAGATATATAAAAATCCCAACTTGTAGACAAGAGTAAAATTAAAAGGATCTCTCTGACAAATCAGATTTTAAAAGACCCATGCATTTGGTAGAACTTAGAAGTAGTTCTTCATTAAATATTTTGTTTGAAATTTTGCCACATCTGCTGTAGCATATGATTATATGCCTCAACTATGTTGACATTGGTGATATAATCTAGATCTAGAAATGGCTGTTTCTTGTTATTATTTTAAGGGAATTAACAAGAGTTAAGGGACTTCGATTCTTACATTAACACAAATTGTATCATAGTAACCAACGACTGGCTGTTCTTGAACATAATGAGATTCAATAGTCTCTGTGTTGATCTTACTATAAGGAGTTAGAGGAGTGGTGAAGAAGACATTATTGATCTGTATCTACAATGGCAAAGAAGAAAATGAAACTGAGCAGTCAAGGTCCTTATGTAAGTTGTCATGTTTCCAAACAATATAGTGTACAACTCTTATCACTCTCTCCAATATTTATCAGAATTTGGGTGTTGATTTGCATAGGTCACACTAGACAATGGGTTGGTGAAGCTTACAGTTGTGAAGCCTCAAGGGTATATAACTGGCATTGCTTATGGAGGAATGGACAACCTTCTAGATCCTAAGTCCAATGAATCAAGTAGAGGGTAACCAGCTGAAACTATGTTACAAAATTGTTATGGCAAGAAGTTTATGGTTCTGACCATATATATGAACTGTGTAAATTACACAAGCATAGATTACTTCTTCATATATGGGCATGATATTGCACATAATCGTTATTCCCAACTCATTGTTAGTTTGATAAACAGTATGCATTCATTATCTAACCATTCAAGCTTTTGGGGAACAATGGTTCTCGAATATAGATAGACTTTTCTACTTGACACTCTCATTTTGTGCAGATATTGGGACATCAACTGGAATTTGCCAGGAGGCCAAGACATATACGATTTGTACGGTTTTGTAGTCTCCTTAATTTATGTTCTGTTTACTCGAACAATTTTGATTAGTAATCGCCCTCTACACTGACTAGGTCAAATATCAAAGTATACATTAGAGAAATAGAGAGTTAGAGACTAATTGATAGACTGTGCGTTACAGACTGAAAGGAGCTGAATATAGTGTTGTCCAAATGAACAAAGAATGCTTAGAAGTTTCATTCAAGAACACTTATGATCCATCATCAGTTGGAGGCACTAATTTGCCTCTCAGCGTAGATATAAGGTTATACTTCAACATAAAACTTGATGTTCGCAGTTCTTTTCTTAAGGTTTTGTTATTGATTATATGATTATTTTTTAGGTACATAGTAAGGACTGATGTTTCAGGCTTCTACTGCTATGGAATCTATGAGCGGCCATCTGGCTGTCCCGCTTTTGATATAGCTCAGACAAGACTGGTGTTTAAGCTGAGAAAAGACAAGTAAATTCTTTATCTAGTTCCTAGATAGGTTGAATGGTTTCTTGTTTGTGTTTGTATTGATACTTCTTTGTTTGAACTTGTATCAGGTTTCATTACATGGCAATAACAGATGAGAAACAAAGGGTAATGCCTATGCCTGAGGATCTGCTTCCAGATAGAGGCAAGCAACTAATTGTACCAGAGTCAGTTTTGCTAGTAAATCCCATAAATATAGATCTCAAAGGGGAGGTGTGTACATACCTGAAACCATTAAATTCCAACAATGAAGTGAATTATATTGATCTCTAAATCCTGCTATTTGAATGAGGCCGAATCCAGGTTGACGATAAGTACATGTATTCGATGGACAACAAAGACAGTGGAGTCCATGGATGGATAGGTTCTGGCCCCATTATCGGTTTTTGGACCATCTTTCCGAGCCAGGAATTCAGAAATGGAGGACCTACAAAACAAAACCTCACAGTTCACACTGGTCCAACTTGCCTTGCAGTAAAAGCAATTACTCTTAAACTGTTTTACATAAACTCAGATGGTATAAGAATCAGTTAAAGAATACTTCTATGTGGTGTAACAGATGTTTCAAGGAACACATTATCTTGGGTTAGATATGGTAGCTCAATTCGAAGAGGGGGAGACATGGAAGAAGGTTTTTGGACCCGTCTTTATATACCTTAACTCAACACCAGATGCAACAAAAGCCCAGAATTTATGGACAGATGCAAAGAAACAGGTACTGATTATTCACCTCCCCACTAGCAGAACTTTGCTGCTTAAGTTCAGCATTTGGCCATTTGCTTACTTGTTAATGTTGTACTTGGCTCATCCTAGAGGCTGTTTGAAGAGACACTGTGGCCTTATGATTTTGTCTCATCACCCGACTATGTTGCTGCCAAAGACCGCGGTTCAGTTTCTGGGAGATTGTTAGTGCAGGACAGGTCAGTAGTCTATCTAAGTTAATCAAACCACCTCTAATTATGTGTATACAGTATACGTACGACTCATGATGTTTGTATATATTGTCTACATGAATCCAGGTATGTTTCCGGTTCTCTCATTCCTGCTAAAAATGCATATATTGGTCTCTCGGTTGCAACTACTGCAGGATCATGGCAACTAGAAAGCAAGGTAGTTACTAACCAGATGCCTCTTTATATTTATAGGTTGATCTTCCGCTTTTACACTTGATTTAGACAGTTGATATTAAATTTCTGTGCAGGGCTATCAGTTTTGGGTACAAACAGATTCAAATGGAAACTTTACTATCAAGAATGTGATCCCTGGAGTATATGGACTTCATGGCTGGGTTCCTGGTTTCATGGGTGACTACCTTAACAATGAACAGATCACTATCTCTGAAGGTATTTGCCGCGAGCTTCAAATGACACTAAACAAAACACTATTACAAAAGGAAATGTTCCTAAAGTAGATAATGTATTTTTTCTTGAAATGCCTCAGGAAAACAAACAGAACTTGGAAATCTGACCTATGTTCCCCCGAGAGACGGACCAACATTATGGGAGATTGGCTTCCCTGATCGAACAGCCATAGGCGAATTTGTTCCTGATGTGAACCCAATGTATGTCAACAAGTTGTTCATCAACAGCCCCGAAAAGTAAGCAAATCTATCCCCTTCCCCATAATCAAAGTACATCGATCAATCTTACAATTCCACAATGGGTTGTTCACATTACAGGTATAGGCAATATGGCTTATGGGACAGATACACTGATATACACCCTGAACTTGACCAAAT
Source organism: Fragaria x ananassa (assembly GCA_034370585.1). NCBI lineage: Eukaryota > Viridiplantae > Streptophyta > Magnoliopsida > Rosales > Rosaceae > Fragaria > Fragaria x ananassa. Next base: position 837,291 of record CP139764.1, on the reverse strand, counting down.
CTACACTATAGGAATCAGTAATCCCAAAACAGACTGGTTCTTTGCTCATGTGGACAGGTCTATAGTTACTATCCTCCTTTATAACCAGAATGCTTTACTTCTAGTTTTTCTTTGCTTTTCTTTTCAAACTTAAGAAATAGTTTACCATTATAGGAGAGGGCCAGGAAATAAGTATGCACCAACAACATGGACAATCAAGTTCAATCTCAATTCAGTAACTACTGGCATTTACCAGCTGAGACTGTCCATCGCTTCAGCAACCCGCTCAGACCTTGAGGTACGGATAGCAAACAGCACAAGCCTTCTCACCTGATACAATAAACAATAGAACTACAAAGTTTACTCGTTCTTACATGTTAATTTTGTGCTTGCAGGTCCATGTTAACCATATGGATACAGGGCACCTGGTGTTTCAAGAGTTGAACTTAGGAACAGATAACACAGTTTGTCGACACGGAATCCATGGATTCTATTGTCTTTTCAGCGCCAACTTTCCCTCAACATTGCTGGTGAAGGGAGATAACTCCATTTTTCTCACACAGGCGAGGGGTGGCGATTCACTTTGTGGAGTTCTCTATGATTATCTAAGACTAGAAGCTCCTGCAACTGCAGAGAGCCCTAAAAGCTTATACCCACCTATTGAGTATGTTCATAATACAGGTTGATTTGTCATTGCATCGTCACGTTAAACAAAATTATTGTAATAAAAGAGGCTCATGATCCTGCACATTATTCTGTCCTTCATGTTTTATTTTCTGTTAATCAAGTTTTATATACATTTCATATCATTACCGATGTAAAATGCAAGATGAGGGGCAAATATCATTGAAAATATGCAAGGCATTCCCATAACAAGAATCACAGAGGCTAAACAAAATACTAACCAATCAGTTTGGCAGTTGCATAAGTGCACTGTTTCATCCACAAAACTTCATACGTACAAAATGTGAAACCAACAGTCACCTTCTATATTCAAAAACCATGCAAAGCAAGCATGGAACGACTGCCAATCTGCCGCAAAAGAAAAAAAAAACCATGAATACAAGGATAAACTCTATGTTCACACTTCAATAAACTGATACTACTGGCCACAGATTGTCAAAAGCAAGCCATAATGATCGCTAGGCAAAACAGGGAGCTCCAGCTTCTTAATCTCCCCTTTCACTTTCTTTTCCTTGATATATGAGAGACCTGGTATTGCTTTCGTCCCAATCATTTCAATTTTGCTCACCCTTAAATCTTGCAGACAGCAACAGAATCGATCTAGTCGCTTCCGCAGTGACCTGTTACCGGTCAACATCTGGTTGGACTTGGTATCATACGTAAATCCATCTTCCCCTGGATGCAACTCTGCCCAAGCATCAATCCAGTTGTCAGGTAATGGAACTGGACCATCCAACTTGTCATCCCAGTTCATGTCACCACAAAATATCACATTTGGGTTTTTCTTTAAGAAGTTGAGGGCCTCCTTTGCCTGATCTACACGTTCCTTGCTGTACATCTGATCCCATTTTGGAGGGCCTGGGCAAGGGCTCTCAAGATGGCTAGTGGCAACAACAAGATGTTTGTTCCCCTGCACTTCTACTTCAGCGACACAGAGTTCTCTCCCCATTGCAGAGTATGAAAATGGTATACAGCTGAAGGCTTTCACTTGCAATTTGCTTAACTACATAAGTGCATATTGATTCAATTGTCAGATGATCTGATGTTTACTATGATATGCAAACAACTCATGAAATCAGCAGAAGGCGATCAAGCAACAAAGAAACAACAAGATAACCAAGATACTCATAGAAAAGTATATACTCTTGGCATGTGAAAAAAAAAAAAAAGGAAATCAAAGTTTCACCTGCATGCAAAAGTAAGGCTGTGAAATCTCCATCTGATTTGGAATTGAGCACTGATACATTTTCCACCAGTTAGATCGTCGAAAGATGTCGTATAGATCAGGGGTAACCTCCTGCACAACAAAGATCAGGCATCAGAAAAATGTTGTAAAGAAGGCTATATGTAATTGGCTTTCCATTACAGAGGGAAAGGAAAACCTGAAAGCAAATGACATCTGGGCAATGCTGCAGGACAAGGTCACCAATAGCTTTCATTCTCTTGTGCATTTCTAAGTCTTCTCGAAACCAAACATTGTACGTCAAAACCTTCAGCGTATTCAAACCCATTCCAGAAGACCCCGAACTAGTGCTCTCTGCAAATATCATATTCATAGTGAGGAATCCAATGAGCTTCACAGAGGACATGCAAGGAAAAACTCAGACCAAAATAGCTTCTAAATCCAAGACCGGCAAGTACAACTCTAGTAAAGAAGCTAAACAGTTGAAAATAAGTCCAGCCAAATGATGACTTCTGAATTCACCCAAAATTGTTACTAATGGTCTCATGTTAAGTTGTTAGCACACCTAGACACAGAGTTATAATGATTAATCAAAACATACAACTTTGCTTGATGGAAATAAATTTCTTTTCACTCCTAGCAATAGCAATCTTGACCACGAATGCAATGTTTAAATCTTTCTTGACTACATACAAGTGTACATCTAGAAGTAGTAATATTTAATTTACATATGCAAGTTCTCAACTTCCAGAGACCTTTGTTCAAAGAACAAATGGTGAACATGGCAATAGAATATACTAATGACTCATAATACATTGAACATTATGACATAATACAATCAAAAGGCCATAACCTGAAATTGCATTTATTACATAAATAAGCCTTTTGTTGTATGGTGGACAGTAATTAGAAGAATTTGGTTGTTATAGCTGCCTCACCCATACAGAAAAAAAGTCACAATTTGCCATTTCAGAAAAAAAGAAAGAAAGAAAAAACCAATAGAAAAAATTTCACAATTCTACCAATCAGAGCAGGAAACACATCAAAGCCCATGAAACCCAGATTTAAAATACAAAACCAACCTGGTAAAGTAACCTTCTTATCAGTCACCTTGACTCCTCGAAACAAACTGTATTTGGCATCATCCTTTGCAGACTCAACTGAATTAGTGCTCTCTGAAAACATTAAACATGTTCATAATTAGCTACCAAACATGATCACACAGAGTATATTCAGTAAAACTTCAAAGTAAAAACTCTACAATAGCATCTTTTATTTCCGAGAGCGGCATAACTAGTACAACTATAGAATAGCAGTCAAACTGATTCCAGCCAAATCATGACTTCTGAATACACCTAAAGTTGTCTACAATGTGTAGTACCTAAACACAGTCTTCAGATTATCAATCAAAACATGCACATTAATTGATGTGAACATATTCAGTTCTGTTTTGACTATAGTAATCTTTAACTTAGATATCACACTTCTTAACTACGACAGACCTATACTCAACGAACAAATGGTCAACATGACTACAGGAGTAACTGGAAATTTGGAATGGCCATTATAATAAACTACCATTCCACCTGTTCATAAATCTACCCCAACATAAGCTGCAGAAACCTCCATGTGCGGTAGCAAAGCTCACATCTTTTAAAATACTACCAACCCAATAAAGACAAAGTTCACATCTAACATTCACAGCTTCACCAAATTATAACAGGAAATACAAATCAAACCCAACAAAACCTAGAAAATTACAGACCAAACAAATCAAAACCAACCTGAAACATTAGTCTTCTTCTGATCAGACACCTTGGCTCCTCCAAAACCATACAATGCAGCAGAATCCTTAGCAACCTGAACTGGGTCTTTGAAAAAACACACAACCCAATACAAAAAGTTAGCATCTTTACCACACTAGCACAAAAACAAATCAAAACCCAGATAAAAAAACCAACCTTTCTCAGCAACCTCAACTGGGTCTTGAACCCTCCTCCCCTTAAACCCATTGAAACCCCCAAAACCCTCATATTCATCAACCCTCTTCCTCTTACACCTCTGCAATGGCAAGAACACAGACCCTACCTGATCATCAACCTCATCACTCAGATCCTCGAAACTCGAGATGGGTGCTCTGGTGTCACAGACCTCACAGGTGGAGCGTTTGTAAGGGTTCAAGAAAGTGCAGGCCTTGCAGGCCCATTTAGGAGCAGAGGAGGAAGATGATGATGGGGATTGGGGTGGTGAGGATAGGCAGATTTGGCAGTTGGGTTTTGGATATGAGGAGGATTTGGGGTTGAGGAATGTGCACTTTTGGCATTCCCAGGACATTTTGGGAAGAAGTGGTGGAAAGTAGGAGGAGGTTTTGGGTTTAGGGTTTATGGGGTTGTGGGAAAGGAGATGAAGGATTGGGAAAGATAGTTGGGGTGTTATACAGTGGAAGAGTTTTGTGGTGATCAACAGCATTGTGGAGGGTCTTTTGGTTTAGGAATTTAAAGGGAAGAGAGGCCCAGTATTGAAAAGTGAGCGCTTTGTTTGTGCAGAAAGAGGATTCTGATGAAGATCCTCTGTTTTGTTGGTCTATGTTGTACTTTAGATATAGATAAAGTCTATAAAACACATCAAAGAAAAGCGGGGATAGCTCAGTTGGGAGAGCGTCAGACTGAAGATCTGAAGGTCAGGTGTTCGATCCACCTTCACCGCATTTTATTTGTTTTCATTTTTGATACAAGTTCTTCAACCTTCATCATCAAAACCTCTTGTTTTTGAGTGAAAAAATAACGATGCCCTTGCAATAGTGGCAACATACCACCAGATGGTTATGTTCGTATCACTACATGATTTTGTTGGATGGTCTCAAAATTTATAGCAAGTTATAACTAGTTTCATTTTTGTTTACCACATCGTTTGCTTAATCTTTTCTTTTGCATCCATGAATTAACAATCAACTCATGCTCTTGAAGCATAACAGTTAAATATGTAGTACGTGGATTCTAATTGATCCTTAATACGTTTTACATGTAAAGCTTTTATTTTTATTTTGGAAAAATTTCACGAACAGTACACGAAGTTTCATCCATTCTTAACTTTCATACATCAAGTTTCATTTTTTTCAAATCTGTACATCAACTTTATAAACTGACTCACTATTCATACATGCTGTCAATGGGTCCGTTAAATATAGTGTTTTCCGTCAAAGTTTAGAGGGTAAATTCGTCACACGGAGTCCCCGGTATTCTGCTGACCTTCTTACACAGACCGATCAAATTTCATCGGACTCTAACGCGTTCATCTCTTCTATTTTCGCTCGACTGCTCCTGCCCATGAACAATTTCTCTCCTCCTCCTTTCTCATTCTCTCTTCCAGGAAGAGGTTGTTCACGCTGTTCTTCAACCTTTTCTTCCTCCTTCTTTCTGTATATTCTGGAAACTGACTGAGGATTGATTATCTATTGGCAATTGTTTATGGGTTATAGTTAATTTACAGATTGATTGAAGACTTGGTGTCTGGGTAGCTTGTTTTGTTATGAATTGATCAGTTTCGTGGCTGATTTTTTCTTATTCTGTTGAAGATTTGACTGTGGTAGGTTTGGTGTGAAAGTTGAATGATTTTAGTCTGTATTGATTTTGTGGTGATCAACAAGTTCATGTCTGATTTTGTGGTCAGCTTCTTTAATATACGTTTTCAGTTTTTTGATGAGTTTATGGAATGTGCATGTCATGGTTTGTTGATGACCCCTCTGGTATTTGCAGGAAAATGATTCGAGTACTGGCCTTTCCATTTTGTTTGTTCAATCATGATTTCAATTGATGAGTCCTGCTTGCAAATGAAGGAGCTGCTCAATCTGATTCAAGTCAAGCTTGCTAATTGCCAGTGATGGAATCCAAATTAAGGAGCAGTCTTAACCAGAGTAATTGAAATTGGAGATGGGGAAGTTTAGAAGAAATTGAAGAGGGAGAGGATCGAGTCCTGCTTGCACCAAACATGGGTCAAGGCTTCCATAGCATAAGCCAGGCTTGAGGAATGAAGGACTATTGAAGGAACTAAGCCCGGGTAACACAGTCCCTCTTACCAAACGTGCTGTTTAACCAATATGGTATTTTCAGTCAAACAAGCCTCCTTTGTTGTTTTCTTCTACAGACAACAAATTCGATCAAGTGAAACCAACCATATTCATTAACCACAGTTGTGAGCCTAACCTCTTTGTTGATTATGTTTTGAGTTCGCACCAAATGATCCACCACAACAACAAGCTGCAAATGAACCACCTTCTGATGTCAACGTCAATCTCAATCTCAATGTCAATGTCAATGTGTCCATGCATGATGAATCTGGAGCTGCAAATGACATACAGATCCCATCTGAACATATCAATATGGTGCAGCCAACTCAGGTACTGAATACTATGAATTTTTAGTATTTTTATGGTGTGTAGCTGAGATGATATGGTGATGTTGTTGTTGGTGAGATTCATTTGCTTTTGGAAATAATGTCACAGGAGAGCACTACTACACCTATTGCACCTACATCTTCACAGAAGAGGTACAAGAGGCCTGCAATGCGAGTAAACTCCCCAAAAGTCGATCAAAGAAAATCAGCAAGGCATGCTGCCTCAGGTGCTTCAAACAGTACAACTATTCCACCTCCTAAAAACCAACCGTGGAAAAGGTTATGGAAGCCATAAGGAAGGGAAGGGCTGCTGATACTTAATAGATGTCAATAGGAATATCAAAATGATATATTTTGGCATGTAATTTATTTTATCTATCTGTTATGGTGATGGTGGTATTTGTGTTGTGTTTTGCTGAACTTTAGTTACTCTACAAATACCATGTGTTTTGTGCAACAGATGGATCTTTTGATGTAGAAGCCTATTGTTGGATGCCAATTTCATGAAAGCGTTTTGATTCCCAGATCATTGTTCTTTAAAATTTTTTGTTTGAGTAGTTTGTTGTAATTCTCTAGTTTGAGTAGTTCTCAGGTTTGGTTTTGGAGGGAAATTTGAAGAATTGTTGCGTTGAATAGTGAAATGGAGGGAAGTCATAGTGTGACGAATTTACCCTCTAAACTTTGACTGAAAACACTATATTTAACGGACCCATTGACAGCATGTATGAATAGTGAGTCAGTTTATAAAGTTGATGTACAGATTTGAAAAAAATGAAACTTGATGTATGAAAGTTAGGAATGGATGAAACTTCGTGTACTGTTCGTGAAATTTTTCCTTTTATTTTTATCAAACTTGAAAGCTTTTTGTTGAATGATGTAGACATATATGAATTATTCTATATACTGAGCATATAGAATAATTTTCTTTTGTGTCATTGCATTATCTCATTATGTCACCATGTTGGGGGACACATTTCTGCTTTCTTCATTCGATATTGTTACCAAACTTGACCATGTAGAAAGCTAAACGATTTAAAATTGTATCTGGAAAACATTGGAAGATCTCCCTCTGTTACGAACATTGGCTTCAATAATGCTTCTCGGCTTCTGGCTAGTGGCTACCACAGTGTTCAACTCTATTATTGGACATGATTTGAGTTATATACTATTACAGTGATGTGACCCTGTGATAGATATATGATCTCCTTTACTGATGGGACATGCTGATGTTGCTGTTGGAGTTGGAACTGAAGGTGGTATACTAGAAGATTACAATTCACCCAAATGTTGTTGGATACGTGGGAAATATTTCTCTCTAGACAGTTTGATATGTTAAGTTCTCATGCTATCAATTTGAACCATGGTTAAGCAAAATTCTTGTTTACATACATGACCAAATAGATACATGTATTTAACCAAATTGACAATTTGAAAACATTACATGCCATATCGTTGTCCATGCTTAACTTTGAATCTATGATCAGATGAAAATATACTAATACAGTTCAGAATTGAACATCAAGGAACTACAACAGCAGGAGGATGCAGATATAGACAGGCTATTCTTGTAGGACTTGGAGGTTCCACAAAGCTAAAACTGCAAACTGCTAAACTACTACAGATTTCCCATAATCTAAACCATCCTAATGTCATATGCAAAACCAGAATTGAGTTGTCCACTTCGAACTTCAATCATAAACCGATTCTGAATGGATATAGTAAATGAGCAGCTAGGAAAAATGTTCCAATGAATAAAACGCAAATAGAAGGAAATGCATAAGTTCCAAAGCTAACAAGGTTATTAGACCCTTGAAGATTCCTTAAGAAGTTGTAGCAGACAGATAACTCCTTTCCACAAAATTCATACAAGCATAATTCAAGTAAAAGAGAGAACTTCAATCAATTTGGAGAGTAGGAATTTGTGGCCTTAGATATCTAATTTCAACATAGGAATTGACCCACCAGCTGCCACAATTTGTTGCTCCATCTGCAATCAGCAGTATGTAATCTTTAAAAACAAAGAATAGATAGATAAACTGATTACGAGTTCAACAGAACAAATCATCGTATTCTACTCACTTTTAAGAGAGTTGGGAGCTTGTCCTTCACAAGGTAGTATTCTTGCTTTAATTCTTGAAGACATCCGATGCACCTGTTAACAACAAAGTTTCATTAATTTTTCAAGAGCTGATCATGAAAGAATTTATATGAGTGTTCATCTCTGATAAGAGTTGAGGAAACCTACCCTTCAATGTCCTCTTCTTCGCAGTAGTTGCGGAAAGCAATGCAGCCATCTTTAACTCTTTGTGCACCAACACTATCAAACAACAACAAAATTCACCACAGTGAGCTTTACACCTTTTTGATGTCCAACAACAAAGCCTCTAGTCATTTTTTAATTTTTTTTATTGCTTTCTCTCTGCTTCTCTTTCTTTTTTCTTTTTTTCTTTTTTTCTTCCTGGTTTCTCTCTTTCTTCCAAACCCTTTTATCTGCCTTGCTTCTTCATATCAGAACTCGGACAAATGAGATTTTCAGAATTTTATGCAGATTTGTAAAGGGTAAAGGAGTAGAAGATTGTAATCGATTTAGGATAGAGAAGATAAAGGAGGAGAAGGAAAAAACGAGGGATGGAAGGGCAAAGCTGTGAGGGAGAAGAAGGTGTTTGAATAGAATATTTCTTAAAAATAAGAAGATATGCATATTTATCTTGGCTGACTGGTTGGAGCATAGAGATCAAATGCCATGTCATCTGTCAAAGGTTCTTGTATAGTTTAATTTGAAGGGTGCAGACAGACAGATACTGGACTTAACTCAAATTTAAAAGAATGTTGCGGTAGCCAAAAAGCTATGACTTGTAAATCTATCATTTTAACCCAATATTAAGAGATATTACTAGCTGTAATTTTCTATTTAAGAGAGAGATTCATATATACCTGGAGCTGCTACCCTTTAACCGGTAAACATGGCCACCAATATTCTTGAAGTCTACACTTGGCTGCTCCCTGTTCAATGAAAACAAAAACACCCAATGAACAACAAAATCCAAAGATAAAAAAAATGAGAGATTGAAAAGGAAAGATCTTTGGGTCCTTACAGAGCTGTGGTGACATCATTGAGAAGCTTCTCAGTTTCATCAAAGAAAATAGACACCACTTCCACAACAAAATCTGGGGTGCTCTCATCTTGAAGCTTCTGAAGGTGCAAAAACTGCCCATCCAAAAACCCCTAACCACCAGACAAAACAAAATCAAGAACACAAACCAACCAGAATCAAAACTAAACCCATCTGAAAACTCAAAACATTTCATCTTCCTTACCTCCAGAAACAAGGACTTAATGTAGTCAACCCACTGTCTCTGCATCTGACCCACATCCATGTTCCTCCCCTACACAGACAGACCTTGGAGAAATTACTGATCTTGAGGAGGAAAACAATGATTGAGTAGAGTATAAATGCTGAAACCCTGAAAAGAAACAAAATTCATCTCCAGCTTGAGGAGAGCTACTCTCACACTCAGCTGTGTGTTAGCCACGTGTCACTTTCTTATTTGGTAAATGTCTCTCACCTGATGTGCTCATATGATTGCCCTTTTTCATAATATGATTAATATCATAATTACCTTCATCATAGTATCATAGTGTCTGAAATTTGGGTTTGTTTGGATATCCAAGTTCATATGAATGATACGATGAGTTTATCCTTCATCTTCAGCTCTGTTTCTTTATGTCTGAATTTGGCTTTTTGCATAATTTGGCTTGTTTGGATGTCCTTCATATGACGGTAATCTGGCTTGTTTGGTAATCTGAGGATTATATGTGGATAGTGACAACACTTTTAACATGATTGAAACATATTCCATAGCATTGCAATAGTTAATAGTATCTGAGAACTATTGCAATACTTGGAACTTTTGGAGTCTACTTAAGTTGACAAAAAGAGGAGCCTCTCCTTAATCATAATTTAACAGTCGATTTTACCCAGATGGATGATCAGAAAGAGGAATTAGGAATGTATCAGAGATCCTTTTCCCTCCCACTTTCTTCTCCTTCTAACACTGTTTGGTAGTCTTCAGATAAAAAAAAAACATGTGCATATATGGAACAAGCAGCCCTATGCAAATTATTACTGATTATCAACAAATACAATAAGGTAATAATACATTTGAAAAACTATTCTATTTCTACCTCAGCTGGGAGTAAAGAATAATAAACTAGGGGAAATTACAACAAAAATTACATACAACAGCCAGCTGATTCCACTTGGTCTTTTACTGCTGAAGCCAATGAATTTTAACCTCTCTGCTGCACCACTTGCATGAGTTGAATTCACCACCTGCCTTGTTACATTGCTCGTTTGTTTACTGCACAATTAGAAACAAGAATAATAGCTTGTTAAACAAGTTAACCTTGCTTTGGAAAACCTAACATAACCACCAAAAACAGGTCTTTCAAGTCTCACCTTCCAGGAAATATACAGCTCCCTTTACCTGCAAGTAAATTCCCACAGGGAATGTTATTTATCAAATCTTGACAAAGTGTTCAAAATACGTGGAGCCCATTTTGGCCCATAGATAATCTTTAGTAGATCCAAGGTCACATATAATGCAAATTTGTCTGCAAGAGTACAAGCTCTAGAATCTAAGGGAAAATCATACTTTACACTTCTCATTCATCTAAAAAATACAAATCATTCACAAGAGCCAGCTTGCCCTGTCAGATGGGAACCACACACCACTCCAGTCTCAGAAATCATCATAGTTCATGGCTTGTTGTTTGTGTACTACCACTCTGTGACTGCTATACTATTCCTGTAGCTTTACCAAGTAATGGAATGATTGGAATCCAAACCTCTGGAAATTCAAATCCAAGTCTTAACTTCTTAGCTGGGTGTTTGCAACAAGTGACATTGATCCAAGTTGAGTCACTCATTATTTATTAATACTACCTCAACATCCAACTAAGCTAAGAGCTAACCCCCTTAAACATATATGAATGACAAAATGAAATATGCAAACTTGAACTATAATGTAGAAGTAGAGCACTTACTTGGGTCAGTGGTGGTAATGGTGGCTACACCTTTGAAATCACACGACCCAGCAGCCTTTCCTTGCTTCTGGTAATAGCTATCAAAAGCATAAGAAGCATGGTTTTTCACATTGTTAGGAGAGTAACAATTCTCCCCAGGCTGAATCTCTGTGCAATTAGCCCTCCCCGGTCCACAAGCCCAATCCAAGGCTGCTTGCAAACTCTTTGCATCAACTCCATCCATGGCAATGCAAAATGTCTGGTTTGTTGTATCATTAGCCAAAAAAGTCCCACTCCCCGAAACATGAAGCAAATACACAGCACTCGAATTGCCATAAAACAAACCCCAATTGGCCTCAGAAACCGGCGGAGACCTCAAATCTTCATTGAACAACTCATAAATGTACACACTCGAGGTGGTCTCAGGATGCAAAGGAGTCCCACTCCTATCGAAAACATGCTTGATCAAATTCGAATTATATGTATCCGCATTGTCAACAGTAGCATAAGGCTCCTTAGAATCCGCCTTTGAAGGCCAGCCACTCTCACTAACAAGCACCATTACATCAGTCACATTCAAATTCTTCATTGAAAAATAAGCAGCATCAATCATAGCATCCAACACATTAGTATAATGAAGCAATGTATTCGGATCCACCATCTCTTTGGAGGGCGTCAAAGGCTTGAAAAGTGCATTGTCCAAAGGCACCACACCTTTGTTCTGCATAAACACATAGTAAGGATACAGATTCATCATCAGGGGAGACCCTGTTTTCGACAAGAACCGAAGCAAAGGCACCACAATGTCTGCCAAGCTCTGGTTAAAGAACGCCTGAGAAGGTGGGAATGGATCAAGAATGATAGACGCAGCATTCGGAGTCGAAATCTTGACCTGGGTGTGCAAATTTGCAGCCACCAGAGCACTGTAGAGGGACTCAATCGCAGGAACAAGCATAGGAGCTGAAGAGGGCACTGTGGTGAGGACTTCGTCCCCAACTGCAATGCCCGTGATTAGAGTCTGTGGGTAGAAAGCGACGACGTTTCGACCGACCCAGGAAGCGGCGGTGGTGTTGGAGGATCCGATTGCGATGAGCTGGTTGTTGGGTACGCTGATGATGACCCGGATCTTGGTTTTGGCCAAGGCTTTGAGAATGTCAGGGTCGGCATCGTACAGCCGGATGTGGGTGATTTTCTGAAGCTCGAGAAACGTCACGAGCTCGGATGGGGAGAGCAGATTCGAAACGTCTGTGCCTATATTCACTCCGACAAATGGCTCCTTACTGTCGCTGTCCTGGATTTGCTGCTTCAGAGTTGCGAACAATTGCGAAGATTCAGCTGCAGAAAACAGGGCATTGATTAAATTGTGCTTTGATAGTTGAAGTTGAGATATAGAGTGTAAAGGTGTTTACCTTTGGAGGATGTGGAGAGCAGTAGAGTGAGGAGGAGTGAGAAGAAGAAGAAGTAGAGAGTTGGGAGGTGGAGGTTAGTGAATGCCATTGGAGAGGAGGTTGAGGTTGAGCTTGGCTGGTTCCTCTTCTTCCTCTGCTGCTGCTTCTGGTTCAGCTGCTATAGAACCTTGCATTATCTTCTCAAACTTTCCTATCTATTTTTGTGGGTCTTTTCCTTTCTTCTTATAGTATTTATTTCTCTTCTGGGTTTTGGTTGTTGACCCAAAGAGAGATTTCACAGTGTGGACTGTGGAGAAGAAAGGAAGACAGTGAAGAGTGGGTTTTGGGGTGATTACAAGTGAAATGTCTGGAATGGCCCTAGTAGGATTTAGGAAGAAATAAAGAGGGTTGTTGCAACTTTCCTTGATTCTTTTCCCCCAAACAGTGCTGGGCAATAAAGTTGAAACGTTGAAAACTTGAAATGGAAGAACACTTTAAGAATGTCATTAAACACCTACATTGCAGGTTTAGTACTTTTTTAAGTAATTAGATTTTCAGTTTCAAACTTGAAATGGAACTGAAGCACTATATGACATTTTGACACAATTAATGGCACACTGCAAATATTTATAGTGCTTCAGTTCAATAATGGTGTCAAAGCAGTAAAAATGGGAGAGACAATGCCAGCCAAAAATGCAGAAGCAGTGTTCTAGTATGGTTGAAACAAAACCACAGAGCATCTCCGGTACTGGAATCACCAGAGAATTAGTGAGTCACGAGCACAAGTAAGAGAAGTGGGTCACCAACAAATGCCTTATAGATTTCATAAAACAAAGACTCAACGTCAGATAAGGTTTCTGTAATAATTTTCGTTTTGATTCTTATTCAAACAGAGTGCATTCCTCGTGCTTTTCAAAAAAAAGGAAAAAAGAGTGCATTCCTCATTAGAGAACATATAGCACTAACCTCTAATCTGATATAAAATTCTTATTGTGCATTCCTCATTAGCCAAAAGGGAACGTAAAATCTAGTTCAACAAACATTCTGGGTATTCTCAACTGTAACATAGAAAGCTAATACTGTATTTCAATTTCTGTTGAGACAGCTATGAATATGTGCATTGATGGATTATATAAACAGGAAAGATGCTTTCACTATGACAATAAATGTTGAGAGTAGAGAAATCTGAGCAAATACTAGAGCCCACCAGTGAGTACCCAGCAATAATTTAACTCTGATTTCTAGCATAACAAGAGTGACATTCTGTTACCATACCCCAAAAGTGAAAGGAACTTGCACAAGATTGAAACTTGCAAGACAAGGAAAGTGAATACTCTGAAATATGATACATTCAATAAGAAACACACTTTCCATTTCGACATTCAAAACTGACTCATCATACAAGACGATCTCTACCCCAAAAGAAAACCCAAAACAACACAAAAACCTATACTATGAACATTCAAGCTTAAACAATCAAGCTTCCCTTTCAGTAATTTTGTCAAGCAGCTACGGGAAGGTCTATGTTCCAATCCATTAAAAGTCGGAATTTATATATACAAGCACCATTGACACAAGTCACATAACACTAAACATCTAGTACTGCACTTGTGACAAATTCAACAAAGTTCGCATAAACCAAATGTATAACATCTAAAGAGAGTTCAAGTTGTGAATGTTTGGTGCATGAACCGTTGCCGGTGCCGGCATCATTAGTTTGGTTCGGGTTGATCACGCTTCTGGGGGCATTGTCGACGCCAGTGGGTGATACCGCAACAGTTGCAAGACCTATCGGCAGAATGAGACCGTGCATGAGAACCATTAGTATGAACACCAATTGTGCAACAAGGATGATAACCAAATCGTTTTGCTTTTCTCTTTAAAGGAAGACAAGGCCGGTACCAGCTACTTTGTTTCTGTTCCACAGAAGGCGCAAATGATCCTTCTTTCTTGATGCCTTCCTTTTCTAATTTTTCTGTTAAGGCCCCAAAGTATTCTAAATCTGTCGTCAGAAAACAAAAAAAATCATCTAGGTATTCAACAATTCACATAAATTATAATTGAACCAAAACAAAACAACATACATGAAACCGAGAAATAACCCTGGTCCCAGAGATGTTCACTGTAGCCTTCTCTCGGCCTCTCCCACCGTCGGCGATCTTCGAGGTCCAAATCCGCTATGCGTCTCAGGTACATCGTCATGGTTGAAACTAGGGGTTTTTAGTTTTTTTTTTTTTTTTTTGGCTGTGAAAAGGATCAATTGGCTTTTCCTTTTTATACACGTTTCCCAACTTGGGCTGGTTTCTGTTCAGGGCTGGGCCTTTTAACTCCGTCCTTTTTGGGTCAAATTGGATGGGGAGGCCCGTCATTTCTTTTTACAAGTTCTAAGAAGGCCCTTTTTGTATTTTTATTTGATAGGACTTGATAGTTGAAGTTTGAGATTTAGTCTAAAGGAGTTACCTTTAGAGGATGTGGAGAGTAGTAGAGTGAGGAGGAGTGAGAAGCAGTAGAGGGTTGGGAGATGGAGGTTAGTGAATGCCATTGGAGAGGAGCTTGAGGTTGAGCATGACTGGTTCCTCTTTCTCTGCTGCTGCTTCTGGTTCAGCTGCTACAGAACCTTGCATTATCTTATCAAACTTTCCTATCTATTTTTGTGGGTGTTTCTCTTTCTTCTTATAGAATTTATTTCTCTTCTGGGTTTTTGTGGGTGTTTCACTTTCTTCTCACAGTGTGGAGAAGAAAGGAAGACAGTGATGATGCAAGAGTGGGTTTTGGGGGGTTACAAGTGAAATGTCTGGAATGGCCCTAGTAGGATTTAGAAAGGATCTTAGAGAAATAAAGAAGGTTGTTGCAACTTTCCTTGATTCTATCCCCCAAACAGTGCCGGGCAATAAAGGAATGTAGTTGGATGCTTGAAATGGAAGAACTTTAAGAATGTCATTAAACACCTAAATTACAGGTTTAGTACTTTTTAAGTAAATAGATTTTCAGTTTCAAGCTTGAAATGGAAGCACTATATGGCACATTGCAAGGAAGTCTTAGATGAAACAGAGCACTGATAACTGGAGCATAATATTTATACCAGTCTGCTGTAAATAATGGTGTCAAACGAGTAAAAATGGGAGAGACAATGCCAGCCAAAAATGTGTCTTAAAGCTGTGTTCTAGTGTGGTTGAAACAAGACCACAGAGCATCTCCGGTACTGGAATCACCAGAGAAGTAGTGAGTCACGAGCACAAGTTAGAGAAGTGGGTCACCAACAAATGTCAGATAGGTGTATGTAATTTTCGTTTTTTTTATTAATTCTTCTTCAAACAGAGTGCATTCCTCATTTGAGCAAGCTCTTACTGACCATATAGTACTGACCTGTAATCTGATACAAAATTTGAGTGTGCATTCCTCATTAGCCAAAAGGCAGGATTAGTATTAGTTTCTTTATTTATTGCTCGAGGAAAGGGAATGTAAAATCTAGTTCAACCAACATTCTGGGTATTTTCAACTGTAACATAGAAAGCTATTACTGTATTTCAATTTCTGTTGAGACAGCTATGAACATGTGTATTGATGGATTATAGAAACGTGATCTATGACAATTAATATTGAGAGTAGAGAATCTGAGCAAATTGGCATACGAGTACCCAGCAATAATTTAACTCTGATTCTAGCTTTACAAGAGTAACATTCTGTTACTGCACAAGACTGAAACTTGCTAGACAAGAGAAGTGAATACTCTGAAATATGATACATTAACAAGAAACATACTCTTTCCGGCCATTTCAACATTCAAAACTGACTCATACATGACGATCTCTACCCGAAAACCCAAAAAACCCAAAACAACACAAGACCTATCTGACCTGAAGGAACTGCAACTTAAGGTGAGAATACACGGTAAATACAGAGCATCCCACAAGACGAAAACATAAGCATGATACAATTTCTTGTCATAGATTCAAAGTAGAATCAATGAAGCATTATCTTTCAACTCCGCTGGTTTGCCAACTGAATGTTGACTACACCTTTGAGGCATGAAGGGATGACTTCCGGAATTACTAGGCTAGTTTCTATAAGCATTTCAAAAGTTTGATTACCGAAGGGCATTGATGAAAGCCATCAGTGAATCAACATCCCTCTTCTCTGATGGGTACTTGATTGGCCGAGAAGAGTGTTTTGGGAAGAAGAGTATTGTAGGGAAGCTTCCAAGTTGGAGTTCTTTCTGGGCATACTCTTTTTGGTCACCATCTGCTCTGAACTTTCCTACCTTCACACCACTCCCTGCCAACTTGTTGGCCAACTCATCGTGTGATGCTTCCATTCCCTGACAGAATTGGCACCATGGCGCATAGAGTACTACAATCCATGGTTCTTGCCTGTTCTCAAGTCTTGCCAAATTCTCTATTCCAGGCCGGCTCAAGGTGACCAAATTCTGGGAAGTGAAAATGTCAGCAGTGGCTGTTCCGTTGGGATTGGCAGCTCCATTTTCTTGACCTTCTTCCTGTTTGAGATTGCCTTTGTGAAGACCGCACTCCTTTGCCTTGGCATCCTCCCACCACCACCTTCCTTCTCTCTCATGTTGTCCTGGTAGGACTGACCTTGTGCATGGCTCACAACCTATCGAAATGTATCCCTGGGAGTGCAGTGAATTCACAGGAACGTTCATGGCACGAAGGAAGTTCCATACATCAGCACCCTGGACATTTGCAACTGGATTCCACTTGACAAGGCTGCCAGCCCCACCATCCAAACCCTCAAAAACAGGGTCAACCTGGACAACAGGAACTTCAGACCTGGTACCTGGAGATTGATCTTTCCTTTGGCCGGTGATCCAGGCGCGCAGACCCTTAAGGGCTCTCCGGAGGGGTCTCACCTTCCTCACACGGCAGCATTCCTGATGCCCGTCCTCATAGAAAGAGAACAGCCCTTTGCTCCTTACTAGTGCCTGAACTTCAACAGAATCTGGAAACATGTACTCAATGTGGATACCATAGTGCTTCTCAACTGTGTCAAAGAACTGATATGTTTCTGGGTTCAGCCTCCCAGTATCCAAACTGAACACCCTGTAGGGTCTACCAGTTAAATGTGCATACTCTATCAAAGCAACATCCTCAGCTCCACTGCATAAACAGAGATCTTTGTTATTAACGAAAATGAAACAGCTACTATATAATCATTACCCTCACTGCACCAAGCATTAGGGTAATTTAAGCAATTATCAGAAGGTATAAACTATATTAAGCCACTTACAGTTAGTTAAGGTCAACATAAAACTTCATACAACATTTCTTCATAATAGGAAATGGCAACCAAATCTCAAGCATCATTAGAATGTAGCGCTAACTTTTAAGTCTCAAGGGTTCTACCGTGCCGGCTTTTATCAACAATCCCACCTCATTCTCAATAATGTGTGCACAAGCATGTACTTTTACAATAAAACAAGTCCTAAAGGCAGGTCTCATTGACAATACATTATTATTACTCTAAAACAATTGCCCCATTCAATTTATGATCAGTTATCACTATTCCTTATAATAATCATTCAAATTAAAGTATCAGTCATGCTAGGACTATTGCAATCAAAAAACAGAACATTCAAATCCTTCATATAAAAGACATTCACATGCCACACTTCACTACACCTTCTAACAACATCACACACTCTACAAAACCAATGCATATTAAATAATTCTTTCATTAAACCATGTCCTGGCCTCAAAATCTTAATCCGAAATCTCAAACTGACACATTAACAGAACAATTCGTTCCACATTTTGCAATCAATCTCACTAATTCCCATCGAAACAACACAGTAATCGAATCGAGCAAATGAACTACCTGAAGGCAATAGCAATGTCGTTGCCGAATTTCTCAAGCGCCTTGTCCATAATCTGAAGAGGAGAAGCACTCTCAAGCTCCTTAGCCAATTGCTCATAGTCCTCCACCTCCACTTTCTCAACCTCCTCTGCAAAAAAAAAAAAAAAAAAAAAAAAAAAAAAAAAAAATCAATCTCAGTCAAAACCCCCACACAATCCAACCCTAAAACCAAACCACACAATCAAAATCCTCACCTGGGGCCACAACCGTCGCCGCAAGCGGTACAATCGAATCGCTCCGCTTCGGCTGAGCATTCACGGCCTTCACCGAGCTCCACCTCTGCGAAGAATACTTCACCGCTTGACTCTGCATGCGAAACGAGCCTAATTGCGGAGCTGCAAAACCCTAACTCAATCAATTCCGATTCAAATTTAACCAAACCGAAAACACAAAATGTGATTAGCGATCAAATCTCTCTGTACCTTTGATTTCGGACGAGAAGCTCCGAGCAGAGATCGCAGTGGAAGACGAAGAAGAAGCAACAGCTAGAGCCATTTTGGTGTGAAGAAAATTGGGAACTGAAAGAATGCAAACTTGTTTCAGTTGAATTGAGAGATTGGATTGAATTTGAAAAATCTTGTTTTTAGAATGAATGGGGTTTGTAATTGTTTATATAATGGGTTATATTAAAGCGGCGGCCTTTAAGGTTCATTGAACCTGGACGTGATCTCGCGCCCCCTCTAACCGAAATAGTATTTGCGGTTACGTGGCTTGCGGTTACCGGTGGACTCTGTCTGCTTTGTCATCGCTTTCGTCACGTGATTGTGGTGGGCTAGGCACCTGGACCCTGTGGTTGAGACGTAATCGAGTACGAGAGCCAAGCCCACCCTTCCTTCCCTCTTCCTCCTCGGACTCTTATGTTTTTTGGTTTTTTTTTTTTTCTTCGAAAACCGAGAACATATTCACGGCTATCTTTACCTACATATTTAATTAAGATTAAAAATAATAATATAGAAAAATAATGGTTAAACATATTAATTTTTATAAACAGGTAAGATTGTGTCGTATAAATACATGTCGTGCATATACGAATTTTCACTAAAAACCCTTATAATTCATCATCTTTTCATTTTCATAACAAGAAATTAACAAATTTCACATCAGACATTCGAGTTGCTATGGATATTTGATGGTAATGGTGATTGGGATTGGTATTTGACCTAATGATTGGTTGTGCTTGCTTTGCCTCTCGTTTCTTATTTTATTTTGTTGTAAAAAAACAAGTTTTTGCATCATGTGGACGTGTAAAATAAACGTACATGAAGAAAATAACGAAAGAAGTTTGTTTATGTGGATAGAGATAGTACGGAAGGTTTATGTGGGTATAAGGTCTTTGGTTTTATTGGATTTTTACTTCTTGATATTAATCAAAGCATACAATAAGCATTTGGTGCTAGTATATTCAATACTAGTGGGTGGAATAATATATCTAGGCAATTAGAGCTCTTTGTGGCAATATGCATGTCATATATGTAACTAATACATTGTGTTTGATATAACCGTAGTCCACCCGTTGGGAACGAAAAATTGACTAATTTCGGTGAAATACACATGCATCGACGTTTTAGCTCAAATGACACATATTGTATAGTAATTGGTGAAAATTGTTCTTTTAACACAAAAGTAAGTAGGAAAATTCTGCAATGTCAGAGGGCATAGCCTGCCTGCTGGAGACACATGCAGAATTTGCAACTAACCACCCTTTGCTGAACCTCCTCCTCCTTAGTAACATGCATGTTATACCGTTCGTATAGCAGCCAAACCCAAGTAAGTACATCATGGGTAAGAAGATCAACCTATCATGATCAAGGGAAATGTTGTTGTGTACGCAGTACTCCCAGTACTACAGCTGTCGTTTGACTTTATCAAGCGGTGAAATTACTATTCATTAGAAGCACGCGCCAAGAGCGCGTCTCGCGTGGAAGGAGAATCGTTCGCGGAGGGAGAATTACCGAGAGTCATGCAAAACACGCGCCAAAACTTCTCCACCCACTACTTATGTCAGGACCCGCCCCGAATTTTACCCTGAAACCCGAGATGAGTCCTGCGGGGACCACCTCTAAGGAAAATTTACCGAAGGACTCGGCAAACCTCCTTTAAAAATGGACAACCCTAACTCAGAAGAACAAAATCGAACCACTTAATTAACCAAAATAAATTAATAATCTTCGCTACAACCCAAAAGTAGCTAGAATAAATTAAACAGAAATCCCAACAATATTTAGAGCTACTAAAATTTAAAAATACAGCGGAAGCTAACAATCTCCTAGTAGATTAAACAGGTAACCTACTGGCGAAATGTAGCGGATAGATGAGTCATTATGCCTCGATGTCGCCTTTTAGACCTCACGCGAACGTTGTAGACTAGGCATTTTAAAAACGAAGAGCACAGGGGAAAATATTCAAAAACGTCAAAGTGAGTGGACAAAAGTAAGTCTGACAACAAATAAATATTTCCCCAAAAATACTTTCAAGAAAATGTTTTACTCAGAAATTCTGAATTGGTGTCTAGCCTCGCTAGACTCCCAAACTTTAAGAAAAAATGTCTCACATGCTATACTATCATATATATCAGTATGTATTCACACTCGACTATCTCTTGTACGATATCTATTAATAAACTCGAAAAATAGATAAGCGTACAAGACTACGACGCTGGCGTCTAACGCTCAAGTCACCCCATAATGCAATTGTGCCTCAGTATGGGGAAATCGTCCGAGTGGTATATATACGTGCTAATTCCTCGTACGAATTATATAAATGAATTCAAAGAATAGAAAGTCGTACAAGGCTACGACGCTAGCGTCTAACGCTCACGTCGCCCCATACTGGAATTGTACCTCAGTATGAGGGAGGATCACGTATAGCTAGCTAACATTTAATCATATACATATTATTCTCATAATCCTCTATATATATAATCACCGAAATTCTCAATTTCGGGAAATTTCCAACAACAGGAAAATTATTCAACAAAAAACATTTAAAGCATATTATTTAAAACAAAGGTCCACTCAAAAAATATGTCTAAGCCTGATGTCAGTCAGAGACCTTGTCAGCTCGAGCCTCCTCGCGTCTTGTTCTAAAAACATAAATAAATCTTTAATTAGCACACCGACGCTTAAGGAAAATAGGCGAAATTAAAAAGGAGTTCCGCGCGCTCAACCAAGCCTATCGCCCAAAATCTTTATTCCACTACCAACTAAATAAACCTCCACAAAAACTTAACCGACATCCCCTAACACCTTCCACCTTTCTAACCTTAAATAATCACGTGACCA
Source organism: Fragaria x ananassa (assembly GCA_034370585.1). Classification (NCBI taxonomy): domain Eukaryota; kingdom Viridiplantae; phylum Streptophyta; class Magnoliopsida; order Rosales; family Rosaceae; genus Fragaria; species Fragaria x ananassa. Next base: position 815,487 of record CP139764.1, on the reverse strand, counting down.
TATTTTAACTTAATAATCCGCCAAAAATACCAAACTTCAAAAATTCTCAAACATAATCAAAACTCCTCCAAAAATTATACAACTCATTCCAATACACTCCTCATAAAATTCCCTACAAAAAAACATTTTTCCCAGCGGCGGCGCTGGCCAGCTCCGGCGCTGGCCAGCTCCGGCGACATCTAATGTCCACCAAAATTTCACAGCACCTTCCTCTCAACCTCCTCTACAACTTTCCTAACCATCACAAATCACAATTCCAATCCTAACTAGGCCAATCAAAAGAAAACACACAAAAAGCTCTAGAAATTTCCCTCACCGATTTCTCCTTACCTAGCTCGAGATGGAGGGAGCCATTTGAAGGGATTGCTGCATGGGAGGAGGGATTTCTTTTGAGCCTAGGCTCGCCGGCTATGGCGGCCGAAGGAGAGAGTTCTGGAGAAAAAACTATCACGGCAGTCGGACCTTTTGGGGTTGATTTCTCCTTCACGACGGCGCTAAGGAGGCTGTCACCGATCTAGAATGGAAGCTGGGAAGGAGGCCAATCGATTGGGACCAGCGCGGCGATCTGGGGCGGCCGTACGGCGGCGAACGGACGTCGGAAAGTTTCAGTTCGCCGCCAGAAAGTTTCGGCAGGGAGGAGGTATCGGTTCGGGGAAAGAGAGAGAGAGAGAGAGAGAGAGAGAGAGAGAGAGAGACGCGCGGAAAAGAGAGGGAGAGAAATGGGTTGGACTCCGCCCAGCCGGGTCCAACCTCCCATATACCCAAATCCAAAAATTCAACACCCTAAAAAATAATACCCCAATAAAAATTGCTTTTTACTATAAAAAATTATCATTTTTACCTTCGTCACGTTTTCTTCTTTCGAATATATCCTTCCAAATAATCGTCCTCTAACACCACTCTGTGGACCAATTAAAATAAACACTACTGACGAAGACGGTAAAATTTTTATTACCACCGTGCTAGTAAATAAGGTAAAAATTAAGGGTCGGGGCGTAACAGCTTATCATGTGGTCCAGACAGCCGCAGTACTCAAGACACTGCGTACATTCCATAACACACCCATGACCAAATCGTATTGTGCAAACATGTTAAAGCCTAAAGTATAGTGTGTTATGGAATGTATGCAGTACCTTGAGTACTGCGGCTGTCTGGACCACGTGTCAAGCAGCGGGTGAGAAGTTTTGGCGCGTGTTGTGCATAACTCTCGGTAATTCTCCTTCCTCGAACGATTCTCCCTCCGCGAACTATTCTTTTTCCGTAGATTCTCCCTCAGCACACGAGATTCTACCTCCGCGAACGATTCTCCCTCCGCGAATTATTCTCCCTCGCGAGATTCTCTCTCCGCGCCCGAGATTCTCCCTCCGCGAACGGTTCTCTTTCCGCGAGATTCTCCCTCCGCGCGTGAGATTCTCCCTCCGAGAACGATTCGCCATCTGCGGACGGTTCTCTTTCCGTGAGATTCTCCCTCCGCGAATTCTTCTCTCTCGCGAAATTCTCTTTCCGCGAACTAGTCTCCCTCCACGAGAGACGCGCGCTTGGCGCGTGCTTCTTATGAAAAGTAATTTCACTTTTTGACAAAATCCAACAACAACTGCAGTACTGAAAATACTGCGTACACATCAGCCGTTCCTCTAAAGTATATTATCCCGTAAAGTTACTTTTGCATTTTATGTGGCGAAGATCAAATTATAAGCGGCGGTCGGCAGCCACAAGCCCCATGAATTTGACTATTGGGGACTATGGGAGGATGCAGCCATCTGCTTTCCACACGATCGATTTTGTCTTTTTAATGACCCAATTAACAACGCCAACTTCAGTATATAGTGTTTGCTTTTGTTGGGTGTCCATTGTCCACATTCCATAACAGAGAGAGAGAGAGAGGTACCAACGTACGTCCTGAGATCGATACAGACGCGAATAGAATTGGCTGGTTAGATTGGCTTCTTCAACTAGGAAATTACTGAGAGTATGTATGAGACTAGCACGGTACGAGTCAACAAATAATGTTAAACCGGTTGAGAGATCTGGCATTGTTGGCATACTTGATAGATCCAAGATCCAACAGCAAAGAGATTCTCAGCGTACAAATAAAATGAAAATACACATACACACACAAGACTAGGCAAATTTAATTAATTACATGATCCTTTGTATTTTCAGGGTCGAAAAATACTTTGGCCACTCTGCATTCTCAAGTAGCTCCCCGTATTTCTTCAACGAAATCAAGCCCAGAGCATGACCAAAAATCTCTCTCCATGAATGACATAGTTGCTGTGTGCTCTTCCTGCCATCACGTCTTAGATCATAGAAGTCCAGTCTTTGTACCCTAGACTCAGAACGTAGTAAAGCTGCGCCATGCTCCTTATAACATTGCATTTACTGATCTTTGTGTTTGCAGAATTTCCCGTCGGAATTTGCACGTTCCATATTTCCCAAGGGGAAAAGAGTCTGGGTGAAGGTACAGAAATCAGACAGCCGAGTGTTTCGTGTCAAAATGATCCCGCGCGCGAGTACATTTGCCATGAGTGCCGGATACATGAAAATGGTTTATGCCCTCCGTATGGATATAAATTCCATTATCCGCCTCCATGTGGTCGCGCCAGACCGGCTAGTGTTCGAATGAATGAGTTGGTTTGTCATTTGGGCTGCTGCCTTTTGCATTTTGGTAAGGGTTATGCTCGGTGTTTTCCCCCTGCATCTATTGTGTTGTTGCTGACTAATCTGATCTTAGTATGACTTAATAATGGATGACTATTTTGTCTATACATCTTCAGGTTGCTGATTTTGAAGAAAGTGTATCACTTTTATGCAGGTATCCTAAAATTCCAAGGACCTTCGTGCATAATTTTTTATCCTCTCAGTCATTTCCTTTATTGATTGTACTTATTTTTATTCATAGCAAAGAAGTGACCTTGCAACAAAAATATTCAATTATAGAATCTAGGTTTTTGTTTTCAGATCCTGTTGATTTATTGTTAAGTCTGTTTTAGAATGCATTTAACTTACTTTTTAATCCTTAAAGAATTATGGGTTTCAGGCTTTCAACTAAAAATGGAGGAGGATTGGTGAATTTCAAAAACGATGGAGAAAATGAAACCCACAGCCAGCGCGGGCCCAAAAACTAATTAATTCAACGCATGCCAAATCTCATGGTTTATTATGGTTCGCACATGATATTAGACTCATCTACGTCAAAGAATTTCCAAACTTAAACCGAAGAAGAAAAGGAAAACAAAAGAAGGTGCAATGTGATCGACTTTGAAACAAGAATTTTAACCGTTTAAGAGATTAATCAACGTATTTTTATCCCCACTCACAAGTTCATAATGTTCTATGTTGCGCATACATGAACATAAACAAATAAGAGTTCCCCATAAACCAAAACTAAATAAACAATTTGAAAGACTTAATAATTTGAAACCAATGTTCAAAATAATATCTAAAACATTCTTTGGGCTTCAAACATTGCCCCTAACTAAGAGAAATCAACCACACATGGCTGCAAAATCACACAAGGAGAATAAAAGATGACAAAGGAAAGATAAACCGTGAATGATAGAGAGATCAATGATAGATTGGCGGCTTTCTTGTGCGAGTCCACAACTATGGAGGTGCTGATGATGTGAGATCGCTGACCTCCTATAATTTTCACGTCCTCCTCTTCTTTTCGTCCTCCCTTCTTTTCTGCCGTGATTAGGGTTATAAAACCCTCAAAACTCGTCTATGGGCTTGCTAATGTGGTCTGGACCTCGAAATAGAAGTTTTGGTCCAAATCAGAAATTCGGGCAGACTGACCTTCAGCCACTTAAATGGTCATAATTTATTCTTCAAAATAGGTATTGACGATCCGTAAAAGGTTCTGGAAAGTAGATTCTTGTATCTTTCCATTGATATATGACACATCTATTGGATCATTGTGAGCTGATCACAATACTCTGTCAAAATTGACTGACGATTTCTGGCAGATTTTTTGATTTCTTTCCTTGCACAACATGGATTCTTTTTCCTTCAAGATTTCTCATATTTTGTCTCTTTTGAGCTCCTCGGCTTTATTTATGACCTAAAAACACAAACTTAGTTAATATGAATATTGTTAAAGGAATTACATAGCTAAATAGGGTCAGAAGTACATTATAAATGTAACATTTTATGCACCTATCACCATGCGAATTTTGTCTGGTAGAACTGAAACGAGAATGGTCTTCAACACGGTAGTATTTAAGCGAATGATGGAGCTATCTAACTTCTAATCCAGAAAATATTTTGGAAGCAGTGGAGAAATCAGGATGTGATATTCAGTTGGACTAATATAAGGCCTTTGATTTCAATTTTAATGAATGATGGATTGTCTGCCCCTCTTTTATCTGAATTTGGAGCTATTAGTGTTTCAATTTTTCCTTTCGGTTGTTTTCTTATGTTCAATTTGTGTTTTCTTAGCTTTGTTTCTGTTGTACTTCACTGCCTTCTGGGCTTTGTTTAATATATGACTTCCTTGACCCAAAAAAAGAAAAAGAAAAAAGGAGCAACAACGTAGCTATGATCATTGAGTTACACTATGGAGGAAGCAAAGAAAGGTGCCAGAATCCCTATGTTGCCGTCAATCACCATGTGGACTGTGGAGTTATGAAGAAAACCAAAAGTAAATTTGGTCAGTTCGGTGGTGTTTGGCCACAATGAACGTGAAATTAACTGAAACCAAAATTTAACTATTGCTAGTTTGCTAGATGCATGCACGGTTATTAAGCAATACAACTGAACGTTGGTGGTCCTTCACCAGCGTACGTGGATCGATGATACTAGGTGCATGAAGCACCTAATACATCATCACAAGCCTGTCATGGGAAGGCTCGTTACCCAATGTTCTCGAAGCATGAAGCACCGACCTGCAGTTCCTTAATATATTCCCTACCACCTATAAATTAACCCGGCCCCCATTAACAATCTGATTCAGAGCTCTGGCCAGGAGTTAGAGATTAAACTTAGAAGATGGCGAACGTAACCATTTTCTGACATTTATACCACAGTTCTTTTGCCGTTCTTGGAAGATGGTGTATCTAAGAAGGGCAAATAAATGCCAAATAGACAGCTTCATGGGTTCTGGAAAAAAGTATAAGCCAGGCTATCCATTCAATGTTGCTGATTTACTGGTGGACATCGGTACAGGAGGCAGACTAATATTGGAGTGCGAAGGAAGCTTTCTGGTTAGAATTAAATACTGCCACAGCAAAGGCTTGGTTCTTCAGGAATGCTTTCGTACCTACTGAGATCCAGAAAGAGATTGTCCCGAAAGAGTTTCTTTTAATTCGGAGTAGTGAAATTTACTAATCTGGCATATGTAATTACTTGCTTATTTGGTTTTTTTTTTTTTTTGATTCTAGACCTTGACCCATTGATTGCTTGATACTTGGGGATCCGATTTCCATCTGGTTGTAAGTTTAATCTGTTCTTCTGTTTTCAATACTCGATCGATTTACTGGCTGAGAATTTTTTTTTTTTTTTTTTCATTTTTCAACTTGTGTTTCTGGAAATATCAACGTCTAGGTATAATCCCAGATTCCCAGGTCTTCATCTCGTTTTGAACTGTCAATCCCAAATCTTTTTCTACTCAAATTGAACTCTCTTCCCAGTACCACAATCCGCGTCCGGATTCACCAGATCAAGGAAAGAAATAAGGATATCAAAGTAGAAAATAACGATTCAATATGGTTTGGTATGCTTCAATGTATTCTTCTTCTGTGTATATGAGGTTTATATAGAGATACAATTATAGTGTTAATAGGAAAATATTTCATACACCTATACATAATTTTTAACCTACACATATAAAAAAACTAAATTAAATATTCTACACTCTCTCTCAAGCTGATACATAAATATCGATCATGATCAACTTGCCAACCAAGTTGTCAAACACTTTCTTTGACACTTTTTTATGAGAACATTTGCTAATTGATCTTCCATATACAAGAAAGGGAAACAAATGATTTTCTTGTCCAAGTTTTCCTTAATGAAATGCCGATTTACCTCAACATGTTTTGTCCGGTCATGCTGAACAGGATTATGATCAATTTCAATAGCAGACGTGCTATCACTATGCAAGTCCATGAGTTTCTTGAGTTTGAAACCCAATTCTTTTAATGCATTACGAATCTATAGCATCTCACAAACTTCATGTGCCATACCTTGAAACTCTGCTTCAGCACTTGATCTTGCAACAACTTTTTGTTGCTTACAACGCCAAGTCACAAGGTTTCCTCCAACAAATGTAAAATACTCAGATGTAGACCGTCTATCAGTCTTTTCACTAGCCCAATCAACATCTGTGTATCCTACAACTTCTAATTCATCCTTCTTTTCAAACAACAAGCATTTTCCATGTGTCATTTTAAGATACTTCACAATATGATTGTAAACATGTAAAATTTAACAAAATAATTGGGTTTACAAGTGATGGCGCGTCAAAGGTCAGGCGAGCTAGATAGTAGAGTTCGCATGCGAAAAGGGCTTCGCATGGAATCTATATAGCGGGTTTCGCATGGAATCTAGATAACAGACTATGCATAGAGGTAAAAGACGAAGGCGAAATGGACTTGGCGTAGAAGTAAAGGCGAGGCGAAGAAGAGAAGTCCAAGTGAGGCGAATGGCCTCGCACAAAGTGGAAGTTCAGGCAAGGCGAAGTCCAAGTGAGGCGAATGACCTCGCACAAGGTGTACATGAAGGCGAGGCGTGATGACTCCGCGCACGTAGGTGTACATGAAAACGTGGCGAGATGACTCTGCGCGCGTAGATGTACATAAAGGTGTCAAATCCCGAATAGTCATCAAGCTGTCAAATAGCCAAAATCTTCACCAACTTTAAGACAAAGAACAAACCACCACGTGAAACTGCTCGTGGCCTAAGTCCGATCAAGAACAAGCCTCTACAACCCTTGGTCAATCAACTTCTACAAATCGTCAACACGACAAGAAGTCTAAACAACAAACAATTCGATTCAAGATTAAGTGCTCGTCACCCTTGGATCAAATCGACGTCGGAGATCGAATCAGAGGAAATTCTTGTAAAAGAATACCCACAGAGATTGTAACCTGCAAATTCATGAATATAAATATTTTATCTTGTATACGTGTCTTTCTGTTATTTGTTACAGATTTTTCGTGTTTACAGTTACCAACTAACATACATATATCTCATGAATCATGACGTACCAGAAGTGACCTCATAGGCTCATATCTAATAGCCTTGGAGTGACCTAATTTGATACCTCCTAACTCCAGCTAGCCACACAAAATCAAGGAAGAAATCCTCACAAATTTCATATAAAACTAGTCGACAATCCTGACTACGATGGGATTATGGGAACTAGCTTGTACATCAGTAAAATCATGAGAAGGATTTTGTATCAGTAGCTCATGTTTGTGTGGGAAATAGTTGTTCGTTATTGTTAATCAAAGGTTAAGAAAATGAATGAGTGCAACAAGTGGATATATGATTAAGACGGATTTTGAGCATCTGGGTAAACTAGCTAGCTAGAGCTGATGTGCATGCTTGTGGCTGGAACAAATATTAAACAGAGAATCGACATGACTGATAATCCAGTACCAGATATAGCCTACATATACATGGCTGGAGCCAGACTGGATATATAAACGAGGATATAACTTAGAGCTCCCTATTTATATGAAGACATTTTTACATGCTCTGTAGTAAAAACTAAGAAGCAGGTGGGGAACACCTCTTAGAAGAGCAGGAGAAGAAGAGTAAAGCATCTAGAGGTTCGCTACGCAGGAGAGATGGCGCCGTCGCCCATGGCCCTATTGTGGCTGGGGCGCCTGCATCATGTCTCTTGCATAGGAAACCTTGTGTGTGCACTGAAACCGGTAGTACTCCTATCGCAATCAGAAAACTCTGAACAAAAATGGAATTTGCTTCTTTCCTTTTAGTCACATGATCTCACACTCGGTGGTACACTACACGAGTATTGTATCATCACATTTTTGTTCTTCCTCATGTTTTTTGGTGTGCTTCGCAGGTCTATAATTCGACAAAGAATAGAAGGACGATCAATGATGAAGCTTTCTAACAAATGCTACACGATGTTATGTTACCCATATATGTTGTTGGATCGCTTGTTTCATATCTTGGCGTTTAGTGCACTGGATGCTCTATTATTTTTGACTTGCAAATTCTCAAAATTTTCTTATACTCAAAAATTAAACAAAAAGAAACCCTATTTCTTGCTATCTACCCGTTATCTCTGGGGGTGGGCATGAGACGGGATGAGACGGGATTAGGGTTATCCTACGGCCCATCCCAGACATTACACACGGAACGAGTCTTATGTTTTTAAGACTTGATTTCGCGCAAGTCCCGTCCGGGATGGGACCGGGACGGGACGGGCCCAATCCTGCTTTCCCGCCCCAATATATATTACCTAATAGTGATACTAATATATTCATACAATATATAAAGATTGTATCATCTGAATCCATAATTTATAACTACAATTAAATAATAATGAATCTAATTATTGAAAACACAACGATACAAGTTTCAAAACTGCTGCTCCAAATATATACATGAAAACAGGAAAGAAAACAAGAAAACACAACAATACAAGATGCTCCAAGCTGCTCCAAATACAAACAATTTCAACTCTAATCGTTAATATCAGTTGCAACAAACTTCCCTTTCCCTTTCACTTTTGCAATTGGATGTGGACACTACAAACTTCTGCAATCTACAAACAATGAGAAGAACACTACATGACCGTAACCATTTAAACCAAGTCCCAATCGCAGTAGCTCACCTTTACTTAACAGGGAGGAGGAGACGGGTGAGGTGAGGCGAGGAGGAGACGAGCGAGAAAAGGAGAGGCGAGGCGAGGCGAGGAGAGGAGAGGTGAGGTGAGGCGAGGAGAAGAGAGGAGAGAAGAGGCAAGGCGAGACGGGCGAGGCGAGGCGAGGAGGAGACGGTGAGGCGAGGCGAGCGGTGAGGTTAGGTGGTGGATGACTGGCCAAGGCGAGGCAAGCGGTGGAGGAGTTCAAGGAGGCGGTTTGGCTGGATTGAGATTTTGATTTCAAGCATCATCGATTTCAACTTTTCAAGGAGAGGCAGTCTGGCGGAAAAAGTGAGACAGAAAACTGAGAAAAGAGTGAAGAGTGAAGACTGCGCTGCGACACAGCGTATAACAGTCTAATTAGGTTTAAAAATGTAGGGCTGACATCAAAACATCTAAAAAACCAATGGCTCATATTAGTCTATATATTTACACGGGACAGGACGGGCCTCAACTTTTCAGTTCCGCGTCCCGTGATTTCTCTACGGGATGGGACGGGACATGCCTTGTGTTTTTAGAATTAGATCCCGTCTCATCCCGTCAAATTTCGGGACGAGATCGGGACAGGACCGGAATTTAGGTTTTTTATGCCCCACCCCTGGTTAGCTCTATCGACACTGGGTGCAATTTATAAAAACATCCAAGATCTACTACATCATGCTGTCTCATGACAATGTCTCTTGTTGACAAACCAGTATGGGGATTCATGAACTGCCATGGCCTTGTAGATTAAACCGACAAAGTCACAACATACTCAAACTTAACGACAAGCATCCTACATTGCTATTTTTTTCGGATTAACTGCATTGCCAAATTAGTCGAGTAGAAAAAGCGTACATATCATAAAATGTGACCAGAAGTTCATGCTTAACGGATACTGAAACAAGATAAATAAATAACGATTAGGAGTCTCACCGAAATGATCCTCAAAAGCAAACCAGTCACAAGAATTTGTTCAAAACCAACATATATTCGAATAAAATAGTTTTACAAATTCCACCGCAAGATAAACATGTAAAAGTTTAACTTAGCACTCCTAGTTGGTTGTTTCTTGTTCAGGAGGTATGGTACTATCAGGTTACCATGATCCTTCGGCACCAGCAGTTGGATTTTGGAAAGCAGAGTATCCCCAGAAAGTCTTCAATGCGTAGGGTTTAGAGATTGTTACACCCTCTTCAGTGATCTTAGCTATCTGCAATTTTAAAAATGTAAAATGTTATTTTACATTTTGTATTTTCAAATGTCTCATTCAAGTTGTCTGACTAAAAGATCAATAAGCAAAAATATCATTTGGAAGTTCACAATTCTTTGCTTTGTGTCCAAAGTTGGGTTACACAAGATGAACATAAATGTTTTTGAATATAAACACTATCCAGGAACTGGTTTCAAATAATGTGGCAGTATACCGAATCTAGAACAAAACAGAGTACGGTGTGCAAGGCGCATAATCTCCTGATAAGACTCTTAAATTGAAAGATTTTATCCACTTTCTAAACTCACTAAACAACAGTTCCTGCACTTGAGCAGAAAATAAGTAGACAAAGTAGCTGGCATCTAAAGGAAACATTATTCAGTAGATTGTCTCACTTTAGCACCTCGTCAGACAGAAGGTGAAAATTAAAACCATGAAATCGTTGAGCAGCAGATAAGTGGAGCAATTCAACATGCATACAGGTCTCATTTTAGAACCATCATCAACTAAATTCTTCAATTGAATATTGTTTAAATATTAACAATCCCAAGTAACTCTATTATGTGATTCACATATGTATGTATCTATATATAAAAAAACCACTTGAACTTGTCCATTTCAAAAGCTTAGCTTGACGTCAGGAGAGTCAAGGGGATAACACAATAACTATATTTTTTCAAGTTCTTTCTCTACTTTGTAGACTTCCTGCAAGTGGTCCTTTATTAGTGCAAAGGAACTAATACTTCAAAGACTCATGCTTGACAAACTACAAAACATGTTTAGGACTCGTATGAAAATATGACATTATGAAATTAAAACTAACAAATGTTTATATATACAAGTGAGAGAGAGAGAGAGAGAGAGAAAGAAAGAGAGAGCACAAACTTTTGAAACCCTTTTTTAAGACGAAAGAAGGAATCTATTACGAAAGATTCGTAAATGCTGAAGAAGACAATGCTACCAATTTGAATCACCATATAACAGTTTAAAAAAATAAATAGAAAAGAAAGGCTTCAGAAGTTGATAGTCAAATGATCAAACTAGTATTTTGATGGACTATTAATTTATGGGAGCTACTACAGGAAAAGAACAGAGATATACAGTGAAGAATATTGATTAGTTACAATACCTGAAGCTTGTTGACAGCAGACCTATCACGGTACAGAAGGACACGCATGCACTTCTCCAGCAGCTTCACGCCTTCTTCGAAACTCAAGTCCACACGCCACTCATCACGAAGAATAGGCCTTGCAAGGTGATTCCCAAATCCAGTAGCAACATGGTCGTCCTCAAAATTTACACCAATCATACTAACCTGGATAAAGAATACAAATGTCAGGTAAATAAGTCAGCTTGTATAGAGTTTTTTTTTTCTGAAAGAAAGGATTATCTTTTTCAAAACCAAAGATCATGCTACAGAAGCCAAGATTATCGTTAAAACAGGTACCATTCCAAGGTATTGCTTTCCGTTCTTCACTCCACCAAGGACAAGTGAATTCCACAGTGGATTGAACTTGTTACGCCGATTGTACATCACACGAGTCAGATAGTTGTGGATCTCTTTAGGTCCCAAAGAATTCCCATCATCCCACATGTTGTCATATAGGCTGGAAAAGAACACAGAATGAAAAATCCTTTAACCAACAGTTGCAAATAATAAAAAGAAGTATAGCTTGAAAAGAAGCACCACCATGAAGATAAAGGTAGCAACAATGCTTACACGAGCTCATCAAGATATTTTAACAACTCCTGGAAATCACTTATTTCTCCACTTGCGCCAAGAAGAGAATGCTTTCCAATAGGCTTCATGCGTTCCACACTCTTGTACCGCAGGGTAGACCCATATGAGCCTATAATAAACAGGTCAATTACATATTGTTAAGAACCTCAGAACACACACAAATGCAAGCATAATGGGTAAACAGTATTAGAACTCTAGATCTAAGATAATAAGTGCTACTGGTAAAGTGCTGGATCTTATGTTAATTATTGGAAATAAAAAAAACAAAAAAGAAACTACAGATGAACTGAAAAGATAAAATAGAAAAGCCAGTTACACATTACTAATAAGCTTAACCATTATATTAAGTGCACCAAAATATGCACTGTATTCTTTATGACTTTTAACAATGTTACCGCAAACAGAAAATAACCGGGTACGAGTTGATCCAAATTTAATTAATAAAGCACTGTCAGGACGGAAGTTATCTTCACAAAAGCATAGGAAAGAAGATTACAATATCCCATGAAAAACAAACTTTGAAAACCCCCCTTTGACCCCTTTGTGCTTGTTTAATTGCTCCCTGATTTCTGATATCTTTCACAAAAGAGTGAGAAGTTAAAAATTGAGTTTTGAGTTTTATAAGTTAACTTTTGAAATAATGTAACCACATTATAAAATGTAATCTAGGATCCAAAATCAAAAGAAAAAGATAATTTTATCAAATACCACAACGCTAGACCGACTGCTACATTTTGGCTTTAACAAGGCTCAAGTCTGATTAATTTCTCCATGAACTCCAACAATTAACAACAACATCAAAATTCACACAAAAGAAGCAATGAAAAGGAAGGCAATAACACTCCCACCTCTCAACAAAACCCTAGGGCAAAAGAAACCATGCACAACATCAAACATCAATGATTAAATTCTCGTAAATCGACAACAATTCAAGTCACACAATAAGCCCAAACACCACACAGAAACAAATAAATGAATTTCATGAAACAACATCATGGGATTGAAAGCTAACCTCCCATATCAGCAGCCATCAAAATCCCATCTTTGTACTTGAGAGCCACTACAGATGTACCAGTGACATATGGGTACCTTCAAAACATCATCAAAATCAAAACTTTAAATCAAAACCATCAAATGTCGTACAGAAAAATCTAAATCCCCAAAACCCAGATACCCAAAAAACATAAAACCATGAACAAAACGATGAGTGAGAGAAAAACCATACAGGGTTCTCTGAGAGCCTTCTGGGTTGCACAGTACGCTCGGATTGGCTTGGTTCGACTCCATTAACTGCGAAGAAAGCAAATTAACAGCGATGAAATTACCGCAATCGGAGAGTAAAATTGGGAAGCAGAAATCGGGGAGATGTTGGGGACTTACGTTAAATTTGGTCTCTGGATATTTGAAGCTGTTGAGGAGAAGATAGTTCACGATCTGGAGCTGTTGAGGTACATATAGGCTAAGGTTTGGTGTTAGGTCGGTATATAGAGACTACCTTTTGCTCAAGAAACTATGACCCGGATCGGAGTTGTTGGGTTTGAATAGTCCGAGTGGGATCCGGAATAAAGTTGTGAGATAGGCCCAGATATATATTGAGAGTCCCAAATGCTGAAGTGCGTAGTTGGGCCCAAATGAACCACCACTCACCTTCTTGCCTCGTTTCTACCTCTCCATTCGGGTGTGTTCTGGAATGTACAAAATACGTTGAGTACTGCGGGTGTCTGCACCACGTGTCAAGCACTGATTGGAGAAGTTTTGACGCGTGGAGAAGTTGACTCGTTAATTCTCTCTCCGCGTCTCGCCTCGCCAGTCTCTCCTTGCCTCTCCTCGCCTCGCCCGTCTCGACTCGCATCTCCTATCCTCGCCTCTCCTCTCCTCGCCTCGCCTCTCCTCTCCTTGCCTCGCCTCTCCTCTCCTCGACAAGATTCAGAAGATACATTTGCACGCGATTGGGAGATTGATCCGAGCGAAGTCGACAACCCTGTTTCTAGATCGGTTTGCGAATTCGATCGGTTGCTGAGGGAGAGATAATTAGAGTCCTTGCTGAGGGAAACAAAACCGATCCACGTGAGACGCGCGGTTGGCGCGTGACCGCTTGAGACAGCCGCAGTACCGGGAGTACTTCGTACACAACATCCGTTATGGGTTGAAAATCCACAAAGCATGCACATCTTATAGTGCAAGACATTGAAATATTGCAACCCTATACCCTGTGTATGTATGCTTCAGAGAGATCAATAATGCAAGAACTCGCTAAGTAGGATATTTGTGACTCATATTTCAGAGACAATGTGTAATATGATTGCACAGACAGAAGAAACCACTATATATATGCTGAAGAACACTTTCATCACTAAGCAGTAAGCACCCACATCACTGCCCTACCTGAGTAGTTGAATGAACCATATATGCAAGACCTTGACATCATAGGTTGATGGGGAGCATAGTCATTAGCAAACCTGAGAAATAGATTAAGAAAAAGGCATGTAACCCCAACCATTTACAACATATATCGACTTAGAGTGCAGATTTGTTAAGTTTTTTCTATAACTTAACAGAATCAGATCGAAACCAAAGAAATAATTAACTTCATTCCTTCTGGACAAACATGATAGAGAGTTAGAGACCACGTGCGTAATTTTGTAGAAATACAAAGATAAACTAAATTAACGTAGAATCAAAGAATAAGATAGCATCATTATCTTGACTGTACGTGCTGCATTATTGGTTTCATTGAACATGAGGAAACACATTGTTTGGACTGATGTATCTTGGATTAAAAAACAAAACCCTCTTATCTTCAAACTAAACAGAGAATTCAGAAGTGGTCAAAGTAGTAAGCTGTTTATCGACTAGTTAGTCACACTAATGGTGAAAATAGAACAGTTCCTTAGAGGCACAGATATTGTTCTTTTTCTAGCTTGAATTGAACGTGATATCAAACTATAAATGCGCCAACAAAATCGAGTTCTAGCTAGATTTTAGAGTGGATTTATAGGTATATGTCTCTAGGTGAGCATTATTTTAGGTGTTATCAAATCCATTAAGATGCTGGAGAAAATTATAAAAACGATATACAAACGTAAGTGTTACTTTTCAGGATAGTTCAGTTAGTTTAGTTAGCTGAGTACTTAAGGTTGACTGAGATAGCCTTGAAAATTTACAGAACTCTAGCCATTTCTGGCCCTCTTTTAACAAGGCTTGCAGCTTTGAGATCAGCTTGTTTAGGTTGTAGTCCTTTTGGGGTTTGGAGTGGGATGATAGGAGTGATTGGGGGAGCTTTGGCAAGTGTGGTGAACACAATAGCATGGGGTCAAGTTAGAATGGTTGTTGAAATGTACAGAAGCAATGCTGGTTTCTTTAGGCTCATTCAAGAAACCATAGAAGCAAATTTAAGAGAAAAAGAAGTTGGGAGAAGGGAGAATGGTCAAGTGCTTCAAATGAAGGTGGCTTTGCAACTAGGAAGGAGCCTATCAGAACTGAATTGAGGGAAGCAAACTGTTCTAGCGCACTAGTTTTATGTTGGTTTTGTAATATACATTAACTAACATTAAGGGATTTTCTAGATACTTATATGTTTGATGGAATATCGATATGTGTTTTGCTTCAACATATACCGGTAGACTTGATATCATCAAAAAATAAAACTATCTATACATAACGAAGAAATTTTGATTACATACAACATTGTTGTATATGTTTTGCTAGGAAGAGTCCTGGTTGAAATTCGATGCCATGATATTGATGTTTCATGAAGTGCAGAGAATATAACTCTACTCCTTTAGAAATCCGTTCCGATGCCATGATATTGATGTTTCATGAAGTGCAGAGAATATAACTCTACTCCTTTAGAAATCCGATGCCATGATACTGATAGTCAAAATACAACTGCGCCATTGAGGTGTTGATTCCCAATTGGGGCAGGCCAGTTTCACCTGCTATTGGTCCATTTTACCTTCCCCAAATATAACCCAAAATGAAGATGGTTTATATATACGTGGTGACCTTCACGTCTCATATTACCTCCAATTTCTTTAAATCAAGTGGTACCAAACTTCGAGAGGAAAAGAGAGTGAGATATGGCGAATCTGTTCCTCAAACAATCAAAGCAGTACGCGGTGGGTCGGCCAGGTTACCCAGAAAAGCTGTTTCAGTTCATTGCTTCCAAGGCTGCCGCCCACGACCTTGCTTGGGACGTCGGCACCGGTACTGGCCAGGCTGCCCGATCCGTAAGTTTCTCTTCTTCCTTAAATCTGTTGTTCTATAGAGTGATGCTCCTCTTTTTGTCGAACGATTAGGAACTGATTTCGCATAATTTTTATTTTTATTTTTTTATTATTCTATAGTTGTGTGCTTAGTATGTCTTTGTTAGTGTCGCGGCAATTTGGTCATTTTTAACTTATGGCTTGCATTGTACAATTCATTTCAGCTGGCTGAGATCTTCAAGAATGTGGTGGCCACAGACACAAGCCAAGCGCAACTCGAATGCGCTACAAAACTCCCCAATGTTCGCTACGTGCACACTTCTGCAGTGCTGACCATACCCGAAATTGAACAAAAAGTACTGGCTCCAAAATCTAGTGTTGATTTAGTGACCATTGCACAAGCCCTGCATTGGTTTGACCTCCCAAGTTTCTATGAACAAGTGAAATGGGTGCTCAAGAAACCAAACGGGGTCATTGCTGCATGGTGCTACACTCTGCCTAGAGTTAACAATAATGTAGACACTCTCTTCGATCGGTTCTATTCCATTGATGTTGAACCCTACTGGGAACCGCCGCGTAAATTAGTGGACAACAAGTACAGCACCATCGATTTTCCGTTTGAGCCGGTTAGCGGAGAGGTAAGTACAGGACCGTTCGAGTTTGCAGCGGAGACATTGATGGGTTTGGATGATTTTTTCACGTATCTAAGGTCGTGGTCAGCTTATCAGACTGCTAAGGACAAGGGTGTTGAGCTTCTGAATGAGGATGTGATGGAACAATTTAAGCAAGCCTGGAATGTTGATGGTGGAGATGGACAGAAGGTTGTAAACTATCCTATCTATTTAAGAATTGGAAGAGTGGGGAATTCGTGTTGTTGATGGTTGGGGTTCTGTTCTAATGTTGGGTAGTGGGGAGATATGAAATGTAACTCTTGGATTTCTTAAATAAGCATGATGGTAGTTTGAGTTTGGTTGAGTGATGTAACTTTTATTGATAAATAATTTGAGCGGTAGCTTTTTGCTCTACTACTTGGTGTTAAATAATTTGCTCTATACCGTGTACTGAAAAAGAGCAAAATGACACATAAAATCCACCGATTTCTGTTTAGCGAGGTTGAGCGGTAGTTTTTTGCTCTATTACCTGGTGTTAAATAATTTATTCAACGTCGTGTATTGAAGTTGTTCTTGATATTTATGCGATGACTTAAAATCTAAAAAAATCTCTTTTTCACCTTAAATTGTGGACTGCAACGTATGATCTTTTTAGTCTAAATCACATTTCTATTTTCTTACCATTATTTCTACACCCCTAAATCAGGATTTGTCTTTCAAATTATATTGGCGAAAATTTTTCTACATGCGCAACTGAACCGGGTAAGTCATGTCTTTCAAAGTATATTTAACACAATAATATACTATATACTTCTTAAATAATGGTAATTCTGTCACCGACCTTGGCATATTTTACAACAAGTGACGCATGCATATCCCTAAAAGGCCGAAAGAACTAGTGCTTTCCTTGCTTGCCGACTGAAATGATGGTTCTGGGTTACCCACGCCAACTAACTAATGTGTAAAAAGTGAAGAAGAAGAAGAAGAAAGATCAGAGATCTATACCTGTACATTTCTATAGCCTAACGTGGTGTACATGATGACTCCAAATGGCAACTGTGGGAGTGCTAGCTTTAATATAAAAGTTAGAAGATAAGAGATAGAGGATTAACTCTTGGACCGCCCCATATAACTTGTTCATCTATATGAACATGGAGGATTAATTGTTTTCTCTTTTCTTTTATGACACTCCATCTCTTTGATTGATTCCGTTTAACCCCTACAGTCCTTCTTGAATCTCAAAAACCCACAAACAGTTTTGTCTTTCTGAGCTTTGAGACACAAACACGTTGATACATACTTTGTTTTTGTTCAAGATGATCCGGCTACTGTTCATAGTGATAATCTCAGAGATTGCCCTGATTCTGGCGTGTTTGTTCAGAACACCATTGAGGAAGCTGGTGATAGCGGGCCTGGATCAGATCAAGCGGGGACGTGGACCTGTGGTGGTGAAGACGGTGGCGGGAACGGTGTTTGTGGTGTTGTTGACCAGCCTCTACGGTGTGGTGAAGATCAAGAGGAGTGGAGTCGATGCAGTTGGGATTCTTAGTCCCACGGATCAGATCCTCATGTTTAAGCACCTACTTGAAGTCACCCTAATGGGTATGTTGGTAACTCTAGTTCTTGGAATTTGTGACGTTTTGGTTCATTTGGTGTTGAAATTTGATTGCTTTGATGGGTTTGGGAATGATATGGATGATAGAGAATGTAACTTTGAGAGTAAAGGTATTAACTTGGAAGTGAAAATTGTTGTGTTTTCTGGATCGTGTTGAGTTGGTGATTTTAGCACGGTTTGCTGCCTTAGGAATATGATTGAATCTGAATTGCTGTGTTGGTGGTTTCATATTTATTATGTTTCTGGCTGTTCATAATCATATATGCACTCAGACAGCTTCAAATTCCATAAGGGTTGCCAGATGATCGGATAAAAAAACTTCAGTTGTCCGAATTATCTATGTAGTTTGTTGATACAGAGTTATATCAGTAAGGACACGGTTTTGTTTCACTGGATGGTGAAATATGAGATGTGCATTGTTAGACTGTGATGCCACTCATGAGTCATTAGCCAATTTAGTATTTACCACGACCAGGGGCGGAGCCAGGATTTAAAGCTAACAGGGGCCGGCCAACCAACAAAATATAAATTATATCTGTCGACGCCGCACTGGGGGTGCCACTACATGTGTGATAGACTGAGTATAGATCATCTCTTCCAGATTACAGGGGAATGTACTTGTATAATTTCAAGTTTGGGGGTGCCAGGGCCATCCAAGGCCTCTGAATACCTCCGCCCCTGACCACGACCTTTTGAGCAACAAATCATACTCTTCTTTTAAATGATCAGAAATGCTTAGACTGTGCCTTATGTTTGTCAACAATGCAATTTCAGTTTTCATTGTCCTCTCGTTATTACAGTTGGATATAAATCATATAACATGGAACCAGTTCAGGAAACATGATATATGTGATTTTCTTTACTTGTAACCAATGTTGATCGACTTCTTTTTACTCGATATCTCTGTTTCCCTCCTGTATGACAGATTGCATTCTTGTCTTCTTTGATTCTTATTATGCACCAGCTTTCTTCATTTCAGTAGAAACTAATAAGTGCTTTGTGTTAACATTTATTGATGTAAGTCATGTAACAGTTGGTATCTGATATTGGCATATTGCTCACTGATATTCTTTTTGGCCAGTGATTCACCCATTTGAGTTACCATTTGCAGGGTTCTTCCTATTCCTTGTTCTTATGATAGACAGAATACATCACTACATTAGAGAGCTTCGTGTACGAAGAAAGACCATGGAGGCCATAAAGAAGCAGAACCGAGGATCTGAGGATGGAAAATCTGGTGGTTTGGACGAGATCAAGGCCTTGGAGAATGAGATGTCTACATCACGCTTTAGAATTAAACAACTAGAATCTGACATCGAGACAAAGACGAAAGAAGCTCATGCTGCAGAAGCCAGTGTTGATGCTCTAAGGAAACAATCTGAAGGCTTCCTTCTTGAGTATGATCGGTTACTTGAAGAAAATCAAAACTTAAAAAACCAATTGCAATCATTGGACCAGAAAGTGTCACATTCAGGTAGCAAGAAAGATTCATAAGGAATTGAGCATCTGTGGATACTTTGTTTTATTTCTTTAGATTTCATATTTTTCATATACTAGATGTTTGGGAGTTGCCGGATGGATTTATTACTACATTTCAACTGCCATATATACGTTGTCAGTGTGGAGAAAATGGGACAGAAAAAGAGGAGTGAAAAAGAAAAAGGAAACATGGGGAGTAGAGTTGTTACTTCTTGTTGGATGAACTTTATGAGAAGTTGATTGTTGAAGTAGAATGAAGCAGTTTTGTCATGAAAAATTGTGATACAGTTTGAAGGTAGTAAATTTTTTTTTGAGTTTTGGCTAGACTTTTTTCTTCTTCTTTTTTCTTTTTCAAATATAGTCCATTGTCTTGAAACTATTTGGATTTAGGGGCAGAAATACAGATATATTGTGCATGGTATTGAATGATTTGGGTTTGATTGTTTTAATTGCATGGTTTGCAGCAGCTTCTGGGTTAAACAGAGTGTAGCATATATGTTTATAGTTACAAAGCAATAGATGATTTTATTTGTACGAGGGTAGGACTACACATAGCTGTCTTCCCATGCCACAACACATAGGTGAAAATTTATAACTACGGTACCTTTTTAATCTGCTCAAACTTCAAAACTCAAAGGGCATGCTCATGAGGTTTATGAACTTAATATGAATTGGAACAGGATTCAGAGGCAGAATGCCTGAAGCTTATGCATCACTTGATCTATCTTTTTATCCTTCCTTTGAAACCTCTTGAGCTTCCATGAAGGTTGAATATTTCGAGCAATGCAGTCTTCCACAAGTTTTCTGAGTACCTTCATTCCTCGACTTGAGTTCACAGCTATAAAAATGAATGTCTCCCTGAAGTGAAACCAAACCGCTCGTGAGGTCTGCTATTGCATTTTTCTTTGAATAAAGAAGTTTATGCCGTTCAATATACTTGTCCTTGTTGATCCCATATTTCGAGCACAACCCACCTTGCGTCCCAATCTTGATGCCGAGTTCATCAAGATTGGGCTAGGAACTTCTTATATATAATGGCCTTGGGTTATACGGTTCTTTTTATACATGAATACGAATATATACTTGATGTCACAAGAAGCCAACATGTCTATTTACCATATCTCTGAACCATTAATCTAATTACCGACTAATATGATTAGTTGGGGTCTTGGAGACTACGATAATTTTACATGGCAAAATTTAATTAAAATGAAATAATTAACCTAGAAATTTAAGTGAATGAACAAATATATTCGCCCACCGGAATACGTTAACACCGGTCGTTTAATTACTAGTCAATCATCTGCGCGTTGCTGCGGGCTAGGAAATTTTTGATAATCACTGTGATTCAGCTTTGTCTATTTCAGGGTAATCTAAACGGACAAAGTGAAAGAGAGAGCTCATTGAGGGCGAGCTAGCTTCCTCTCCTTGATGCCGAGCTAGGAAGGGCGAGTTCCTTGATGCCGAGCTAGGCCCTTCCTACCTCACCCTCAAGGAGAGGAAGCTACCTCGCCGTCAAGGAGCTCGCCATGAAGGAGAGGAGGCTAGCTCGCCATCAAGGAACTCGCCCTTCCTAGCTCGTCATGAAGGAGAGGAAGCTAGCTCGCCCTCAATGAGCTCTCTCTTTCACTTTGTCCGTTTAGATTACCCTGAAATAGACTAAGCTGAATCATAGTGATTATCAAAAATTTCTTAGCCCGCAGCAACGCGCGGATGATTGACTAGTAATTAAACGACCGGTGTTAACGCATTCCGGTGGGCGAATATATTTGTTCATTGACTTAAATTTCTAGGTTAATTATTTCATTTTAATTAAATTTCGCTACGTAAAATTATCATAGTCTCCAAGACCCCAACTAATCATATTAGTCGGTAATTAGATTAATGGTTCAGAGATATGCATGGTAAATAATAGACATGTTGGCTTCTTGTGACATCAAGTATATATTCGTATTCATGTATAAAAAGAACCGTATAGCCCAAGGCCATTATATATAAGAAGTTCCTAGCCTAGCTAGCAAATAGCAATTCTCAAGCTAGAACAAACAGGCAAAGGGAGTAGAAATAGCTAGCAGCCAGAATGGAAAATACAAAGATCGAATCATACTATGTTTTCATGAACTATATATGATCCTCAATACGCTCGCCTTCGATCTAATCAGTCAGTTCTATCTACAACTTCTTTGATTAATTAATTTGCTACTCTTTAACTAACGTAGTTCGTGCTATTTCTCTTCTTCTTCTCCTCCTCCTCCATGATGATGGGATCATAATTCTACTTATGTGTGTATGTATATATGTATATATAGAAGAAAGAAAGAGAGGTCAGATGAGCTGGATATGTATCTGAGCCGGAAGCATGATGAGGTTTTGGAAAGCACCCTCGAACCAGGAACTTACAGGAAGACAGAGTCTCTTGTTATTGTAGATGGCTTTGCTGTGGAAATCACTGAGGACCAGGTCAATATATATATTTACAGACACTCAGATTTACATGAGGCACAGCTAATGTTGGTTGCATTTCTTCTTTTCTGTGTTCTAGTTCATAAGTAAACTCACAATTAGTTCTTTCATGCTTTGACAGGCGAGTAAGCTTAATCGCTGGTAATTTGTATCAACGTACGCAGTGTGAATAAATGTGAAATGGGTTCGGACGAGTTTAATCGCTGGTAATTTGTATCAACGTACGCAGATTTGTATGAGATGATCGAGTTTATTTATGGGTTAATTTGCTATTATAATATCATGTAATATTATTGTAGTCTAAAGATATTAAATTAAAATTTGTTTAGTCCTTGGTTTGAAGTCGACATTTGTTTAGTTTTTATGATTTTATTTTAATCTTAATAGTCCTTAAAGTCATAATTTTTCATCTAAATAGTCATTCCGACAATTTTCTCAGTTAAAAGCTATAAGGACTATTTGGATGAAAAATCATGATTTTATGGACTATTGAGATTAAAATAAAATTATAAAGACTATTTAGATGAAAAATCGTGACTTTAAATGACTATTCATATTAAAATAAAATCATAAGGACTAACCAAATGTCGACTTCAAACCACAAAGATTATACAATATTTTACCCAAATTAAGATATTTATGGGTTCTCTCTCTTTCCTCTCTGTGTTATATATGACTTGTGAGAGTAGTACGTACGTACTAGCTAGTCCATCATACAACTCATTCATCCTGCAGAATTCTAACAACGCAAGTTATGCAATAGGTTCAGGTCAAATTCTTAATTACATGGTACATATATATGATAATTTTGTCTTTGTAGCTAATTGCTCTCGAATCTCATAATTAAGTGGAGCTCACGTTCCTTGTTTCATCACCCCGGCCTTGATATATTCAACTAGTCATACTACAGAGACGTTTGTTTTCTACAATGTATTTGAAATCTCAGATGAAGAGAGAGCTATCGCTCTTCATTATAGTACAAGTTTCTTTTCTACAATATTCGAAATATCAGAATTTCGGATTGCAAGAACCGAATTGTACGTACGACGTATATGATCATCATATGTATGTATCCAAGCTTAACTGTGAACACATGATTTATTTCGATAAAATTTTCTGTCTTTGATAAAATTTAGGTCCCTAACTAAAATACAATAGTACTCCAACAATGAAACTCATTGGTTACAGTACGTAGATTCCTTGGCTAGCTAGAAGATAAATCAATCTGGGGCTAGCTAGCAAGCACTTGCAAGGCGAATAGATTCCTTTCCTTTTCTTGTTGTATGATTTGAGGAAGGCCCTCCCCGGGCCTGCTTCTGCTGATGAAGAAGCTAGCACCTAGCAGTACGTAGCATACTGATACGACTGGTGCAGCAGCTGCACTTTATCCAGTTTAGGTTATAATGCAGCATTGCAGAAATGGCTGTACCGTAGATACCTTCTATTTTTCAACAAAGTTTGAGCAACTCGGCTGTCATGGATTCTCTACCTCATGTGCTAGCGAGCTGGTGATCATCACTTCCACTCCATCTTCCACACTCAACAGTGGTAGCTAGCTAGCTGCTGTCACATATTCACATGCACTCGACTCCATCTGCTTAATTTCTTCGCTTCTCAGAGCTTCAATTTTTACCCTAGCTTCATTTAGCTTCATTTAGAGCAAAATGCCATTGATCGTTTCGATATTGCATTAAGGATAACACTCATAACAGTATACAAAAGCTTTAAGCTGTAATGGAGAGATTGATTTGAGAGAAAATCTTAGGTGCGGTAATTTTTATTGCTGTACGTATTATATTAATATTAACAAGGGCCTGCAGGATGGACCCCTGGATCTTGATAATCACCAAGCTCGATTGATCAATTGGCCGGACACAACCAAAGGGTAACTAGCAAGCTCGCACCAGTATGTGACCAGTTCTGCTTAGTTTTAACTTTTAACTGCAAATACTTTATGAGATTGGCTGATACTAAGGTACACTCGGACAGCTCGATAATTGTCATTTTCAGATAGGTTTGTTGATGTCATAATTTGGTTCGACAACGAAACTTGACTTTTCAACTCAGTCCACGTAAGAAACGTGAAAATGTCAAAGAGCCACGTATGATTCTTAACATTTCCACGCACTTAAACCATTATCCGAGAATTAACGGTTTACTCTTTGTTTACACCCAAATTAGTGTTTGGGTGGGATAGTAAGTGTCTAAGTGAACATTAGTTAATCCGCGAGCTCAGCATGGTTGGGTTTACGAGTGTTCTGGATCTTAGAGTTCGCATGAGGACTTCGCATGAGTTAAAGAAATGGCTTCATGTAGAAGCGGAGTCCGCATGCATGTAGAGGCGGGGCGAGATGGCCTCGCGCGGAGACTCTGCAAAGAAGCAAGAAGCGGAGTCCGCATGCACGTAGAGGCGGGGCGAGATGGCCTCGCGCAGACTCCGCGAAGAAG
The DNA here is from genome assembly GCA_034370585.1 of Fragaria x ananassa. NCBI lineage: Eukaryota > Viridiplantae > Streptophyta > Magnoliopsida > Rosales > Rosaceae > Fragaria > Fragaria x ananassa. The sequence goes on along the minus strand of CP139764.1, from coordinate 790,894 downwards.
CAAGAAGCTGAGTCCGCATGCACGTAGAGGCGGGGCGAGATGGTCTCACGCAGACTCCGTGAAGAAGCAAGAGGCGGAGTCCGCATCCAGCAATCTCATTCCGCGTCCGCGCGGTGGTACGCCCCGCATCCTTTTATTCTTGTATGCTAAGGTACCTCTCAAGTATCAAGAAGACATGGCTTGATACTGATTTGATAAAAGGAGACCACATAGAGTCGACACGTGTTATCAACTCTGCCAAACTCATCCTGGAATGAAGGGATTGTCAGGAAGCAATATTGACACCTTGATTTTATGCTGAGCCCATGCTCTTCATTTCCATGTCCCCGATTTTCCCTCCTATAAATACCAAGCCTTCCCAAGGTTGTGGGGGATTGATTTTTTCTTCTCCAATCTCTATTTATTGTTCCAAACACTTTACTGACTGGGACATCGGAGAGTGTTTGGCCGGCCTTAGGCTGGTCCTCCGATAACCTCCTAGTTCACATGTCAACAGGTCATCCAGTGGCACTCCACCAACTTGAAGAAGAGAAGACCCAAGTCAAGTGGCAGATGTCCAGCGCCAAGAAGAAGTAGAGAAGCTAGTTCGCTATCCAGGACAGAAGACAGTTCGCCATCCAGGAGAGAAGACTAGTCCGCCATCCAGGAGAGAAGGCAGTTCGCTACCAAGGAGAGAAGACATCTCGCCATCAAGGAGAGAGGCAAGCTTACCATCAAGAAGAGAGGCTAGCTCGCCATCAAGGAGAGCAGGTGTTAGTACATAGCCAAAATACTTGGCTAAGCCGAGAATACGGTACAATTACCCGGTCGAGATAGCCCTGGTGGGCCCTTCACAGACATCCAAGGAAGGAAGGGCCGGTAACAAACCGCTTGCCGAAGTCACTCTAGCGGCAAAACACCCCCAAAAGAGGAGACACTCCAAAGGAGGGCAAAGAGTCCCACATTGGAAACAAGCTCAAGGTACACAAGCTTAGCCTATAAAACAAGCTCAAGGTACACACATTCAGACTCTCTCTCTCTCTCACAGATTCATATACTCTAGCTCCCTTACTTTCATTCCTCTACCCGTACAAGTGCACATAGCTCACTTAAGCATCGGAGAGTCGAAGACTGGGCCACCCCAGTCTCGACCCCGTGACGCTGTTACTTGTGCAGGTACCGAGTGAAAGCCCCTCAAGAATTCTGCTTCGTTCCGCCCCGCGACCCCTTTCCCGGCTCGGGACGTAACAGGTAGAAACAATTGGCGCTAGAAGGAGGGGCCCTATCTTGTGGAACTCCCACTTGCCTCGAAACTCGGCACCATGGTGATTATTGATGACCCCGTGGACCTTGGCACTCAAACAGAACCTCAGTCCGGTGACACATCCCTTACCCAAACCAGCAGCCCAGCCCCCATTAACCACTCCGACCCCGCCACAGCCCTTGAAATTCTCAAGCGGGACTTCCATGCATTCCGCGAGCAGACGACAAAGGAAAGGACAGAAACGGAAACGTACCGAGTACGCATAGCTGAGTTGGAAAAAGAGCAGTTCTTACTCCGCGCCACGTTAGAGCATCGTACCGTGTACAACGATAGCTTGGAGTAAGAACTGCTCTTTTTCCAACTCAGCTATGCGTACTCGGTACGCTTCCGTTTCTGCCATTTCCTTCAACGATAGCTTGGAGCAAAAAATAAATAAATACTGTTTCTCCTAACAATTGTTTGACAAAGTTAGGCAAAAACGTATGCGTGACAGGAAATTGAGTAGTGTTATTGGAAAAAAAAAAAAAAAAGATTTAGGCTGCAATGCTGCATGACCCGTGATGCTTAAGCAATCGATGATTTGGCACTTAGCTATACATGCGCATTTGGCATGGTATACATGACTGATTTAGTGGTCTTTGTTAGAGTTGGCTTGGAATTAATATTTGTGACTAGAAACACCATCTGTTAAAGAGTGGAGATTGTCCGGTTTCATTTGACTGTTGCTGGGATATTGTGGGCTGTGCTCCTGTTTGTTTTTGTATATATTGCTTCTAAAACACTAGTTTGTTATGTTTAAAGGAATCGAAATTCGGCACCTAGTCTCAGAAAACAAAAACAAGTAAAGAGAATACTCTGAAGCACAACATTAGATAAAAGGTTGCTAACATTTCATTTACAGCAAAGGACAACATGCACCACCACAACCTCCAAGTTTTCTTATCCACTGATATCATTACAGAGGTACAATTGCATGCACATAGCAAGTAATTAAACATGAACACGAACATCAGCTATAAAAGGGTCCCCAAGGAATATCTCTTTATGCAGCCTCAGCAAATCCAACTCTCATTTTACCATAATCAAAGACAGTGTGGTAGCGACCCATGAAGACGTCTCCTAGGATCCTGCATCACATTAGATCAGTAAAATTAGAGTTCAAACTGAAGACGTTTCACCGTCAATAAAACATGACAAACAATATATACGAGAAGGAATCAAGTATCAAATGATGTGATCATACCAGAGAGGTCCCCTGGGAGGAGGAACGTCCATACCAATGAAACCACTTATGCACTGGGCCTGAGCACCCTCGCCCACTTTGAGTACATACTGCTCAGAATAGAAAGAGACCATAGCAATGTGATGAAAATGCACAGCAAATTATTGTCCAGAAAATAGTAGACTCTTAACAATAAGATTATTTTCCAAGTTTTGTCTAAGAGAGATTGCTCATCCTTTGTATTAAGACTGAGGGAACCAGGAGACAAACAGTAATTTAAGAAGAATGAAGGGAAATTCAAACACAAAGCTAAAAACAAGTCGGCATTCTGTCATACCTCCTCTGGGCGAAGCGGAAAAACTTTACCACCAATGGTGAAGGAAATGGTAGGCATGGAAGAAAGACGTTGGCAGTCAACAGCCGATTGTCCATTTGGGCTTGGCATTCGATCACAAAGCTGCAGAAGTATATATTCTTGAATCAGCAAACCAAGAGACAGATTGCCAATAAGAACTGCTATATCAAGCAATGCCTCTACCACCTTTACCTCATTGACATAGTTCAAAATAAATTCCTGGGTCTGATTCTGCTGAAGCTGGTTTTGCATCCAGACAACTGCCATCTCACAAGCAGAGCATGAAGCATCATGAAGAACTCCAGAAGATTTTTTACGGTTCTTATCCACCACACTCTCAATGCCCATACTACACATGCACAATTGCCAACCAATAAGTTTATAGCCTAAGCCAGTACCCTATTGGATATACAAGAAGAATGGCAGACAAACAGATTTTTCTCCCTAATACAAGAAAATATGCCATAGATAATTTGATAAATCTGGAAAAGAAAAATTAAGAGAAGCTCAGCAGGATTAAATCCTGACCTAACACTATGAGTCCCATCAAAGGTGCACACTCCAATTTGGGAGCAGATCTTCCTTGGTTGGGCCTGTTGGAGAAATTATGCAAGCCACAGTGAATATGATTCTCTCCTTTCCATGATTCAAAGGACATCTATCTGAAAAGTAGTTTACCTCAGCCAAGAGGAGTTCCATAATGGTTTGACCATACTGTTGAACAACTGCCTTGCATTCCTGGCTAACAACCCCATTGGCTCCAATGGCTTTATTTATCATGGCAACCACTGTCTGCAATTTCATATAGGAAGTGGAGAAACAAAGAGGGTAAAGGCAGCGTATCATTAACATTGTAATCACAAACTATGCCAAAGATGCCCTTTGTATCAGCAGTGACTGAAAAAGGGGGTATAATTTCATATTTTCAAGGTTTACCTTGTTAAGAGGGTTAGGAATTAATTCTTTGACTACAAAATCAAAGGAGAAAACACTGGTTTTTTAATAAGGTTTACTATGTACCACTTAATTTTTCATTTTGTGCTTCTATAACAATATTCAGCCTCAAAAGTTAAAGCGTGAACTGGAACCACCTTAATCAAGAAGGCCTGGATAAAGCTATATCTTCTAGAGACAAATTGAACAAAGGTAACTAACAGCAAAGCAAACAAACTGGAAGTGCATACCGTTGGACCAGCCAAAAGAGAAGTTCCAGAATCTGCGATTGCATTACAACCACCAGCACAATATCCTGCACAGAAGTATGCTAAAGTCAGAACCAAAAGAGAAAATCACGAATAGAATTGCTATCTCATCCACTCTCCTGGGAGGAAAACACAAGTGCGGCTCTTTTGACTCGATAAGTTATTTTCATAGGCATCAAGAGAGTACATACCAGTTGGTTTATCACCAATAAGAACATCACCCATGTCGAACTACAATAGAGAGGCATGAGTAAGTAAATTGGACATAACAAAGAGTAGCATATGCTGAGACAAAAAAAAAAAAAAAAAAAAAAAAAAAACAGCATCACACACACATCACATTAGATACAATTGTTTCAAAACCAACCTGCCAATAGCCTTTCTTTGTTACAGGAACATAAATGTGCTTTCCCTTGAAGTGATTGGGATCAACTCCTCCAAACACAAGTTCACCACCTTCTTGTGCTGCCGCATTGCGGTTCATCCAGAAAGAAAACACTGGTTCCTTGATAAGACCTTGCTTAATCATGTTGTACCTAAAAGGCACTCAACATTCAACATTTTAATGCCCCATCTCTAACAGTAATATCAAAATTATTCATTTATGGAAAAGATAATCAAACAAAACCAAAGATACATGAGCATACCACACTGGGACAGCATTTCCAACCGAAATCTCTTGAAATCCAAGGCCTAATAACCCATCAAACTTAGCAGCCAGGAATGTTAAGCCAGGCTCACTAGTTGCTTCAATAAATTCCTGATAATCATCAAAAGTAACAAGTCTGAGTAAATGATAACACTGGACTCTTGCCAGGCAAAGGAGGGGGTAGTGTGTTCAAAAATGTGGATTACCTGATCCTTCACGATGAGGTCCCCAACTTTAACATTGTCATTGCTAAAGAACCCTGAAATAGATCCAGTACCATACTGAATGGCAGCAGATTTCCCTGCACAGTATTAGGCAACTCATCAGCATACATAAACAAAACAAGTCAGTCAACATGATAACTAAACTAATCAACAATGCATTTGATAAATTCCTATGGAATGATAAAAACAAACATCTAGAAACAACGAGCACAAAAACAAACCATTCTTCTTGTATGTACTTGAATCGCTCGACTTATACTTGGCATGGAAGTAGCACGCAACCTGCATTGCGAAAACCATCAATCCAAAATAACCACCATCTCATTAAATGTAGAGCAATTAGCAATATAAATCATCACTCACCGAAAAATAACACTTGTTGGAAGGAACCCACAGATTAGAGCTGCCAGTGTCAAAAATCACAGTGAACGGCTGAGGAGGAGTGCCAATAGCAATTTCCCCATAGTACTGAGCATCCAAGTAGTTCTTCAATTTGACAATATCAGTATCCTCCCCCTCAGCGTCACCCAGATTAGAACCGGAACCATACTTTCTAATCGAACCCTCTCCATTCTTGTAACCTGTAGCAAGCCGCTCATTCGCGTCCAGTTTCACCTTCTTCAGTCCAATCCTAACCAACCCGTCATGTGGTGCAGACGACACCAGAGTCGACAACAACAAACTCGAAAGAAACAGAGACAACACAACCCCTTGGAAGCAGGTTCCCATAATTACCTATATAATTCCAAGTTTCATCACACCCATATTAGAAATATTATACTAACTACACAACTCTTTGATCAACATGATTAAAGATTCGGTCTTTGCAAGACAAAACCCAGTCACAAGCATCGTTCCCTGTCGTATCAATAAAAAAATATTTAAGCATAAAAGTTCAGAGGAAGAGAGAGAGCGCAAAATACCAGTGTTGTATTACGGAAGAGTTGAGACTTGAGGGGAGAGGAAAGTTGGTGAGGTGAGGAAACGCGAAGAAAGGAAGAGACTTTAAAACGAAGAAAGAGAGAAGAGAGAGAAGCTCGTGACCCTCGTTTTGCGTGCGTTCTGTTACAAGTATCGTTTTGTGGGCTCACGAGATCGACGGTTGGTAACGGCCTGAAGGGGTGGGGATCGGACGGTGAGGTGGTTAAAGTTGCGTGCCCGGGGATAAAACGACGCGGGAATTTAGCGTTTTGGTGGGGTTTTCACAACAGAAAAGGCTTTTGCTTGCGTGTCGCGGCGTCGTGCCGATTTGGTGGGTGTTTGTTGTGTGAGCACGCGACACCTCACCTTGCTTACTTGGCGTCTTATACTTGTTCGGGGCCCCACCTTCAGGCGCTTTTGTTGCTGTTTTTGATATGAGTCGACAAACATGACTCGCTGGAAGGCCCAAACGCGTTAAATAGGGAGAGCCACGAGGCCAGTAATAAATCATAAGCCCAAATCAATACGGAGGATTGTGACCGGAAATGGAAGCTCGTTGTGACCGCAAATGCAAGTTTGTTCTCCTGGAAACAACCGAAGGTATGTCCAAACGGAAAATTCTGCCCTACAGATAGGTATGGCATACAAACCAACCTTTACAGGAAAAACCCAGCATGCAGCTGCATGTACTCCCTCCCCACCCTCCCATGTTAGTTGTATGCATGGCGTACATATACGTACAGCAGAAAAATTCTATTTAAAGACTAATTCGTTAGGGTCTTAACAGTCAACATGACATTGCAGCCTGTATCCTCTGGCCAAATTCAACAATTACGTTCAGCGAAGCCAACATTCAGATGCATGTTGTGGTTATAGAATTATTTAGTAGTTACTACAATGGGGAAGGATAACTATTTTGTAGCTTGATGTTTAACAAATTTATGGTATTGCTCAAAATATCATGTTCAGCCTTCTTATAATGATGACTAAAAGAGAGAGAGAACATGCACGTTGGCATGTCATTTCCATACTTCTTCATTGTCAAAACATTTCGTTTTCATGATGATTCAACATATCCACAAGTCTAGAACACCAATTTACAAGATTCCAGAAGGTAAATTTACAAGAATATGCGAGTTATTGAAGAATACATCATTCTAGAATGAAACACGATGAGATCGACTAGCTATATAACCACATGAAAATTGGAGTTTACAACGGAAAGGTATATTCTTAGCCTCTTGTATCTTACACTCCAAGCAAGGAGATTGGGTTGAAGGGATCGAAGAACATGGAAGATGAAAGAGTAAAAGATGCTCGTACGGTGGATGAGGTACGGTGCGCACAGCCCACAATGCTCCACGTTTGAATAGCACAAAGTCTTAACTAATTTTAAAATGATTAATTGATTGATTGATTGATTCAATGCTAGTGACGTGATGTCAAACTAAGTGCACACAAAGTCAACAACGTATCCAATTGAATAATAATAGGGCATCCGCCAACAATCCACGAAACTTTACTACCCAACAAAACTGGCAGCCATTTTTCTCTTTTTATTTTTGTATGAAATTTGACCTCCTCAGATTCATGTCTGTTCATTAATTGATTAATACACACGTAGTTGCCTGGAAGTCTCTCCTAAGTCTATGGTTTTAGTTAGGTCCACGCCTGAGAATCCGATCATCGTGTAGTACACCCTTTTCTACGTGTCAAATCCGAAGAGGCCGATTTCCTTGACCAGAATATTCCCATGATTCGCTTTAATGTTCTACCTTCTGCGGTTTCTTGGAAGAAAGATTGCCGTGAACAACTTTCATGGCAGTTTCAGTGAACCCAGGATTGACGTGAACGAGCTGGTTTATTACAGTGGAGAATAAAGAAGAAGAAAAAGAAGAATGAACACAATGGGATAGTAAATAGGTGAATACAATCAATACATAGTTATGTAAGCTAATTCTTCTCTTTCTGTGTGTGTGTATTTACTGAAAAATTTGAATCAAATTATTCAAAACAAAACGAAATAAGAAAGAATGGAGGTTGTGGTGACCGATCTAAACCTCCCCACAATAAAGAACAAACGGTATCAACATGTTAACTCCTTCTCCGCCAAAGAACCTGACTGACACGTACGTACTTTGAACAAAAAGAAACAAAGAACAACAAATCCCTCACTAGTTCTAATTTAGTTTCCCGGGGAGCTGTTGATTTTATTGTTGTTGTTGGCGCCATTGCTGTTGTTTGAGGGTGTGGAATTGTTGTTGTTGTTGTTGGGATGAGACGATCCTCCGATAATGGAGGTGATAGCGGCGGCTAGGGCGGCAGTGAAGGTCGGATCAGCGGTGATGGCAGCAGTGGCAGCACTCAGTGTGTCAGCAAATGAGGATGTTTGGCTTTGTTGTTGTTGTTGTGCTTGGTGCGCTAATAGTTCCTGGGAGAGTTGAAGCCCGGAAAATTTAGACTGGTTGTATAGGGCTTGTCCAAATGCTTGGGGCAGTTGAGGGTTTGATGAGCCTGATGATCCAAAGTTCTGGGGCTGTCCTGGGAAAGGCATCTGGAACTGGCCTTGTTGCGGTCTTTGGAACTGTAACGGTGTACTGGTGGTGAGGTCTAATGTGACAGTAGGGAATGGAGCTGAGGCTGAGATTGTTGCTACACTTGATGAGCATGGAAGAATGGCACGCGCTAGCAAATTGTTCGGGTTCATTATGCCGTCGGCACTTGACATGGACCCCGAAAGTAACATGCTAGCCGCTGCAGTGGTGGTGGACGCCATGGCCATCGCCGCTGGGGGCAGCGGGTGGTTGTGGTTGCCTTCGTAAGTTGTGATCAATATGGTTCTGTCATCAGCGCAACGTTGTACCTATACAATAATAAACACTTCTTCTTTAGCTTATGTGCTCCAAACTCATTTTGTCACTTACAAAAATGAAACTAACTTGGTAAAGAATTGAGAGTAACATTACCTGTTTGCGAACTGGACAACCTACGGCCATGGTACATCGATAATAAGCACGAGGACATGGGTTTCCTTTGGCCATCTTTTGTCCGTACTTTCGCCATTGACAGCCATCAGTGATCTGATATAGTTGAATATGAATCTTATTAGCTACACATTTTCATGAGAATTGACGAAAATATAAACCATCTGATTAAAGATGAAACGAAAAATTTGATAAGTTATGATCATTTCCATTTTACCCTAAGGTATATTGACTAATTAAGTTTGCTTACCATAGGTGCTTCTGATCGGGCTCGAACTGAGACGCGAGCTTTCCTCATGGTGGCCTCAGTGGCCTGATCAATCGGCTTAGGTGGGGAATTGGGCTTGGCAACCTTGTTAGGCACCCATCCTTGTGTTTCAGATTCAGGACTCTCTTCCCTACCAGCCCTTTTGCCATTAGCACTAACATTGTTCTGAGGTGAATCTGATCGAGTTCTGGCTTCGGATGAAGAATTCGAAACCTCATTCTCAGTCTTTGTTTCTTCCCTTGGACCCAAATTCAGAAACTGCCTTGGTACTGTTGTTGCTCCTGATGATCCAATCTCATGTCTTTTCTCTTCAGACTTTTCTTCATTCTGTGTTAACAAAATAAGAGTCAAGCTATATTGATATGACCAATCAAACTCATCAACAGCAAGCATTAATATCAATATTGGTTCTACATAATCAAGGTGTGACATGAACTAGAATCAATTACCTGATCACGATCATGTGAGGTTTGATCAGCTGCGACATGGTTTTGCTGCTGATGATGCATTACTGCCAAAAGATGCGTCTGTAAAGCTGTGTAGTTGTTGGTAACTTGACCAAGCATTTCCTTCAGTCTCTGGTTCTCAGCATTCATACGTTGGAGCTCAACTTGTAACAGTGCCAGCTGATGATCAATAATTCAAAGGGTCAACTTTGGTTACTCTAAAAATGAAAAAAATAAAAATAAATAAATAACAATTCTGGATATTTTCATCAATCATATCCAAGTTCTTAATTTAATTACCTCATGATTCTTTGCTCTTTTACTATCCGCCGGATCAGATGACACCCCATCATCCACCGTCGATTGATCACTTCCGGCGTTTGCAGTAACAAGGTGCAGGCCAGTCTATAATGAAAATATCACTCCATATATAAGAAAAAATTTCACCAAAAATAGAAAAGAAAAAAAAGAAAAAACGACAGAACTGAAACTCAAGGCTGCTTACGTTTACAGCGTCTAAACCAGACCAGTTCTCCTTCTTGACACTGACACTCGTGTTGTTGGATTTCAACCCATGATCATCATCTCTATTCTTCTTGTCAGAGAAGAAGTCAACCTCGGCCGTGCGGTTCGCATCGGCCGGTCTCGTCTTAACCGGGAATTCAATACCGGAAAACATCCTATCACCAAACTGATTGGTTCTCTTGTTCAGAGGAGGAGGGGCGGCAGAAGGAGGAGGAGGTTTGTTGAGGAAGAAGCCGCGGGAGTCGGAATCAAGGGTTAGACCCCATCCTTTGTCCATAAAATCAAATCTAACACAAACGAATAAGGATTACAGACACAAAGAGAGAGAGAGAGAGAGAGAGAGAGAGATGAGAGCAAGATCGAAGAGAGGGCGAGAGAGAATTTTAAAGGGTGTGGGAGAGAGGGTCTATTATCTGTGAAGTGTTTTACCGGTGCAATGTGCTCGCCTATAAAAAGGGTATGGAGGACTGGACTATGGGGACGTAGACCCGACTAGTACTAAGTACTTTCTCTCAAGGGCAGATTCGGACGTCAGATGGTGCGTCAGGGTTTCCCTGCCATCTGTCAATCCAAAAGGCGGGGCGACCCGGGACCCGAGTTAGGGGTGGGGTTTCGTCCACATTTCGTCAAGAAAGAGTTTGACTCTTTCCTTTTAAGTAATCCAATCGCACCGTCCCGAAGTGTGCGGCGCGTTCCACGTGAGGAATTAAGAAAAGAGAAGGAGAAAAGGATAAAACCAAAATAAATAATTAAAATGAAACTATTAAATTTACGGATATGTCAACAACCTTACGTGGTAAGGTTGGTCAAGCAGTTCGACCAAAAAAAGAAAGAATTAGTTGGTCAAGCTACATAGTGTGGAATCTCTATGTCTACAGTTCAAGTCCGAACTCCTACCTGTTAAGAGCTAGCTAATCTAAAGGACTTTCGAGTTTTTGTTTACAACGAGAGATTAGACTAGTTTTATTAAATTTTCTCTGTTACTGTTACGTTTCAAATTTAATTGTGAGGTAAAACAAACACAACAAATGAAGTCGAGTTGATTGGGTAAAAGTGACCGGGTATGTTGGAGTGGTGAAATTGAAATGGATCAACTGAAGCTTCCTCGTTGAAGTGGGAGGACGCTCTATCCACGCCACCTAATAAACGATATATATATCAAACAACTCGCAACTATAATCCAGCTCGTAACTTATGGTAAAGTCATCCAGTTTGCCATTTGGCCCATTTTGACATCTAAATTCTTCGCAACATGTACATATCAATTTGACGACTCAAAATTCACCACAAAAACTCAATACCCAACCCAATTATCAACCTGAGAAACCGCGATGGTGACTCACCAGTCGTGTATGACTCGTGTTTCCGTCGCTTGCTTCCCTGTAGTATCAATTTGGTTGAGTGAGGAAGACTGGTTGGACCTCAACACAAGTGTAGAAGGCAGTGGTCTAGTGAACATAGCCAAGGAACCCGATGTGTTCTCGTACCTCATTTTTAATTAGGACGTGAATGCACGCATTGTTAACGACATATTGGTGAGCCATCAGAAGGTGGGCTAAATATCTTGTTTGTTTTTACTGGTATAGTATCATGGACCTTGATCTGATTACGTACTGACAAATATGTTACTTAATTGCTAATGTAAATACGTGATTTAGGTAACTTATTATCTCACTCCTAATTTACAAGTAAAATGAATGTGGCTCTCTCTAAAGTGAGGACCACCCAGGGAGGGGGCCAAAGCCCAAGTCAATGCTTTTGACGGCCCGGCTCTCTCTCTCTCTACACACACACTCTTTTTCGTTGGGGATGACTGATGACCGGGTGGGGCAGTGGCCTAGTCTTCCCTGGGGCTCAGCTGCCGTGACATTACTCCCCACGTATCAGATCCGCCCGGGAACAATGTTTGACTGTTTACCGGTGGGACCGAGTCGCTTGCATAAACTTTTTTTTTTCTTCGTCGTCCAATTCCTCTAATTACTACATGGATTAGAAAAATCAGGTTATAGGAGATTAGATTAGATTAATTAATCAGGTTAGAACTTAGAATATGCTGAGATAAGTTCGTTTTACTTTGTCTTCTTCACTTCTTCATTCGTTTATGGTGCCTCGTGTAAATAATACCTGAACTAATAGGCATCGTCATATAGCCAATTAAATCAAAGTCCACGTATTTGATAATAGTTGTGGAACTTTGATTAGCAAAACTTGAAAAATTCTTCTACGCACTACCAAGATGCAAATAAAGCGAGTAACTAAAATATAGTATTTTTGATTTGTTCATCTATGTCGCACTACATACACATATTATAATACTGTTAATAAAATAAAATAAAAAAATCTTTAGTGTTTCCAATTTAGAAGGTGAGAACCCGAGATCGAAGAATAGATACTCTTATTATGAGCGTTGAATTTGATCGAATAAAAAATGAAAATGAAATGAAGAAATTTGTGGATCTCTAGTCTTCATTCGATCTTCACATACGGTGATTTGAGGCTTTACTCATTAACAATGCAAGTACACCTCGGTGTCTAGAATCTGCTCCGATCCGCCGAACTTTGGTGTCGTGTTGTTTGAACAATATCTATTATTATACGACAAGATTGCGGGACTTATATATCGACTTTAACATATTAAAATAAAATCTTGTGAGACTTGAACCGTAGATATCATAACTGGGTGTGTAAATATTAAATGTATATCTCTAAAGAGCTTAGACGAGTACGTAGGGTAATCCATCGATATGAAACTTAAGAAAATCCACCCCTACAAGTACGGCTATAGCGAGCTCGATATTATTATTATTTTTGGATTATAAAGTTTCGTGTACCTAATCCATTTACTTTTTGTTGGTGTGCCTATTTTTCAAATTCCGGTGACGTTCTCTTGCTTCAGTCTCCATAACACTTTGTCGATGGAGCTGATTCCTTTGAAAAAAGGAAAAGGAAATTATATAGCTGCATGCCGAGGTTAACGTATCATATACCCAACAAAGAAAAACATAAACATGACCGATGCTTCCAATGGGATCAGCTTCCTTCTTTTACCTTGACCGTGGAAATTGAACATGCAGATAGATAGGTAGATAGAGAGAGAGAGGCTGCTTTCTTTCGGGAAAGAATAAGAGAAACTTCAACATCGATCCCAGCAATTTTGAAACCCTTTCCCTTTCCCTTTTGGCTTTTGAGAGTGGAAAAGCTTCTTTCTTCTTTCTTCGTCGTCGTCGGCGCAAAGATTGATTATTCGACTTGGTCGAATCCATGCATGCATGCACTTTTCACTGTTCATTAATGTCATTCATTGTGTTCTATCTGTTTGGCCTAACTCGACCCAGGAATTCGTGGAAAATTTCTCTTCTACAGCTTCATGGGTCGGTTTATATTAGGAAAAAGAATTATGCATTTAGGGTTTTTCAAGTAGTTCAAACAGACAGCGCCCAAAGAAAGAAGTACGTAAATCTAGCTAGACGTACTGCATATATATTCAAGGGTGGTAGTTGATCCTAACTTGTTGTTATCTCCATATTATATATGTACGTTGTCATATATAGCTAGCTAACAGGTTTTAAACATGGTACTCTTACTTTTGGTTCTATCATAAAGTACGTGGGTGCCCTAATTTATCTTTCTCTTGGTAATCAAAGTTTGCAGCGCGCCATCGAGTTTCAACAGGATATATTTATAATAGCTAGATCGATGGGTTTTTTTTAGTCGTCGGTTATTGAACTACAACAATACAAAATTAGGCACAGTGAAACTATGTATAATACACCCGGAAGCTAAGATCGGAGAGAAATGCATATATATTGACATTCAAATCAATTTGGGTTCACGGGTTCAAATTTTCTCTTACTCTTTTCATTTTGAATTGCGAACAAAACTAAATTGTTTATTGTTTGTTACATTCAGATTCGTTCATACACGGAAATGAAATGAATGCATAGACGATTAGTCTAAAGAGTACTAAGTCGATCTATTATTCCACAGAACTGAACTATATATTATATATACAACATATCCAAAGCTAGACCTAGAGGCATAATTATTGGAGCGTTTACCCTAATTAATCCTCCTTCTTGTTAGCCACATACACAAACATATGATTAGATAAATATGAATTATTCGTGAAAATGAGAATATTAAACAAAAGATTGCATCATATGGCAGGAAATAGCTGGCATTTTCCAAATGTCAAATTAATAGTTTCAATACCAAATTTCTTCTTAGATACTAAGCAAGCATTACTTCAAATCATTTCACACCGATCGGAAAAACAAAATCAACATTGAAGAAAAAGACAGAGTTGACTAAGATTTGCGTTGACGATCCGATACTCCCCACGTGGCTTACTCCCATGACGTATGATTCTGGTGAAGAATGGTTAGGTCTGGACAGCTAGGGTTTTCGAGAACTTTTTATAATAAGATTAGAAGACCTTGCTATTTAGAACCATGCTGGGAACGGCACTGAAGAAACTCAATCATTTTGCACAAGTCATATTGTAATTACTAATTATACGAACTTGTGGTCGAGTTGGTAAGAGCGTATGTGTGAAACTCTCATACTCAGGTTCGAATCTCAGTCTATGTTTATTGAGATTAAATCTTAATTTATTCTTGTGACCGGAGAGAATGAAGCGTTTTGATAATATCCCTCAACGTGGATTAGTTTCTGAGTCTGAAAAACATTTAAGGATATCGTTGTTGATACTCTAATAAAAAAAAATTATAATCATTGCCAATTATGCTTTTCAGACAAGTGATTTGAATATCTGGGTTTTGCTTTCCAGGTTTTTTTTTAGGTAAATAACCTTGATATTTCTTCCTCTTTGATATGACAATGCAAGTAATATAAGTCTATTTTTTCAACAACTATGCCTGGATTTTGATCTTAGTTCTGTCTGTTTGTTTATATCAAAAGCTGTTCAAACTAATTTCTTTTAAATTTCAAACCCATTTATGGCCGACAAATCCATGACAATTACAGCTACATACTTTGCGATAAAACAAACTAGAATAATTGGCTTCGTTAATTGTTTAATTATAGTGTACAGGTAAAATATAAACAAGAGAAAAACCCATCCTTCATTGTCAACTAATCGGAAGCACACAGTTGCTGATTTTAGTCGTCAATTGTCAGCATCATCATCTGTATAAGAAATTGATATTAATTTCACCGAAAGAAAAAGAAACATTTGGAAATTAAGCTTGAGAAAGCTTCCCGATTTGATGTCAAATGACTGCATTGATGATGCGAGTGATGTTTTGCAAGATGCGACTTGAAGAGGGATATGTTCTTGGCATTTTTCATGCTCGTGGTTACACAATTTCAGCTGATGCTGAAAGAGGAGCAGTCTTCACTAGGATCAATCACAAAGGGTGTTGTGAGGACTGATCGATGAACAGTATTTTTTAGGGCATTTCGGTATATATAATAAGAATGCAAGATTCTAGAAAAGATGTGAGTTTTTCTTAAACACGTTACATGTCGACCGTGACGTCTTAAACTTTCTTATAGAGATCAATAAAGTTGTTTTACCAACACTAAATTGTTTTACTTAACACTAAACTCCGCTCAAAATATTAGAGCTTGGCACTAAGAGGTATACGATTAGTAGATCCGAACTTCTTCTACAAATCGTCTTCCATCAGTTTCTAAAAACGTACTAATGTAAATTTTCAAGATATGTATCATTTCTTGAAATTTAGTAATGAAGACGTTTAATTTGATACTTAAAAATTATGTTATACAATCTGATCACGTCCAAAATGGCTATTAAACTAGCTAGTCGTGTGGTGGCTTTATTCAAATTATATAATGAGGTAGAGGTCAAGTTGATCATCAAGAAATTTTAGCTTGAAGTTGAAAGAGATATTTACTTGAAAGAGATATGGTTGATCCAAGAACAACTTCCCTGACCCCCCTGGCCTTACTTGAAGTGATAACAAGCTTTGGGGTACGATTGGTGGAGGATTCATCAGGCCTAAATCTGGTCAAAATGAAGAAAATGGCCTCGATGTCTATAGATTAATCTCACCCCCCATGCAAAAGAGTCATTGATTTTTAGTATGTAAATTGACCCTAAGATTATATATGTAGGCAAAGATTCTATATATTACAAGTAGTGTGGCACCTGTTTTTGAACTACACTCCTAGTTGAGTTAACTTGTCGATCGATCAGTCAACCATATATAATTCGGTTCGAGCAAAAATATCTATGGACCTGGTCACTTAGGTTTCTTCTGTTTCACAAGTTTGTGAATTGTGACTGGAGTTTTGATTGTTAGTTGCCTCTCTGGTTTCACAATTGAAATTCTTTATCACATCAAGAGTTAGTTAATCATCTCATCAATCGATATAAAAGATGCACAAGTAGTCCTCAGGAATGTTATAACCCAGCTAGGATAAACCTTCACACGCTATAACCTGACCAACTAGATTTGTGCCTTGTATTTCATTACGGTACGACATAGCAGTAAGCAGCTTGAACAAACTATTTTTTTGATGTGAGATCTATTTATTTCCAACACGTCGAACGGATCAGTATTGGCATTTTGGAATAGTCACACTATCACTGTGGTTGTACGGCCAAGTAAGAAAACCCTAGCTAGCTAGATATCCCAAGACTAATCCGATCGAATTGCCATTTATTTCCGAATAAAGTTAGAAACACAAGCACTTATCACTGACTGATCGATTACGTACGCTGTATATCAATAAGATCGGTGCAAATGAAATTCCAGAACCCCATTGGTCTGGGTTGGACCTTTCAAATGAGGAAGGTCGGCCGTCGTCGACTTTATGTAGACAATTAGGCAAATGCCGGTGGACTTTAACAAACCACATCTATGATCGTTTAGATGATGATACTAGCTATCATATATATTATGCCTTTCACACACGTACATTATTATTCTGGTAAATGTTCTTAAAGTCGAGGACCAACTTTTTGACCCCCGGCCCTTTCTTCTTCTTCAATTCATTCCTACTTGAACACTAAGACTTTGTGTTGGCCTGAAAGCTTTTCTTTTTCCCAAAATTAGGCAGAAGTTTCTACGACGGAGGAGCATATGTGCAGACCAAGTAAAGTAAATTAAAATCAATGATAACCTACTAGATGGATGTAGCGGTCTCAGGTCTCTAGATGCATGGGGTTACGCCATGAAATGATTCATATTTAGACTAGTTAACCACTACTTTTCAATGCCATTACAGCTTGCCCGCGTGTGTTTGCCTAACAGTAACAGCTACCCAGTTTCTTGACCATAAAACAACTTCTATCGTATACAATTAGTCGATGAAACGAGGATGTTTACTTTATTCTATGATATTGTTTCTCTATGAGAAAAAACTCAAGATTAGAAGGTCATACACATCCACAAAAACATCGTTATTCGTAATTTATCGTCGTGTTTCAACCAAAGACAAAAATTTCGATGATTATCGAAATATCGACTTTCCGAAAAATAGAAATTTCAGAAAATATCGATCTTGATAAAAATTCAAGATAATAAAACTAAAAGCAAGGGATAATTGCTAGATCAAAATATATGTCCAAGCTGTAAAAGCATACGTAGTGGCTGAGGCTTATGCATATCATTCACACAACCAAAGTTCGAATCCTAGAGACGGAACGATATGGATATGGGTTTTATGCACGTCAAGAATAATTCCATCTCCTATACATGCTCCTCTATTTTTGGTAGATCCTTTGACAATTTCACCTTCATGGTTCATGAATAGAGGAGCATATATAGGAGATGGAATTGTCCAGAATTATTGTGACTGATTCATGAAGCATGAAGGTGAATTATTGTACGGCTACCTTAACTAGCTTTAGGTTAAACTTGATTTAATATGGCATTGGCCAACAAGTCAGTTTGGCCGAGTGGTCTAAGGAGCCAGATTTAGGCTCTGGTCCGAACGGGCGTGGGTTCAAATCCCACAGCTGTCAATATTTTTTGATTTTTTGTGTTCTAAGATCTAAAATGTGCCCTAGTCTATTCCTTTTCCTTCCAGCCCAACAGTGAAATCTTGGATTGGACATCTTTAGTCAGTCCTTTAATGAACACACGCTGGCTCGGCCCATTATTGTTCAATATGTTCACTCCAACAATTTTTCCACAAAGCAAAAGCACAAAGCAATTAACAACTGAAAAAGAGTCTTCTTAAATCTTACCGAAGGGGCCAAAGATAAAGGGAAAAGGAGAAAGACATTAAAGTGAACACCAATGCACTAACACCTACCACTTTACTCATCTAACTCCTTTGCTTAAACTTCCAAATCATTACTTGGGAGACCATCACTAAGCCTATCTAGCTCTTCATGTCTCTAATGGCTTCTCTCTTCACTTTCAATTTCATTTTTTTCATTGCCCTTCAACTTCTCAGCCTTACAGGAGCTCAAACCAGTCAATGCAGACCTTTCTGCGGCAACATTCCGATTAACTACCCTTTCGGCATTGATGAAGGCTGTGGCAGCCCTTATTACAGCCACCTTCTTGTCTGCTCCGAACCCGGTAAACTTGAGCTTCGAACACCTTCTGGCAGATACCCTGTCAAGAGCATAAGCTACTCCGATCCTCACATTCTTGTCACCGATCCTTTCATGTGGAATTGCCTAGACGGTGACAGTTTTCGACCAACTAGGCCTTTTATCCTCGACACCAGTACACATTTGTCACTCTCTTCTCAAAATGACTACCTTTTCTTCAATTGTAGTGAAGAAAATGTGATCGTTCAGCCAAAGCCTATGTTCTGTGAAAGGTACCCCGAAAAGTGTGACTCGTCATGTGACAGTTCTAGTTATCTTTGCAGGCACTTACCTGAGTGTGCCTCCGCATTGACTAGAAGTACTTGCTGTTCTTACTATCCCAAAGCCACTGAATCCCTAAGGTTGATGTTGAAGTACTGCGCTAGTTATACTAGTGTGCATTGGAGAAACACCGGTGAGACACAGCCTGATGATCAAGTCCCCGAATATGGGATTCGGGTGGATTTTGATATTCCGGTTACCACACGTTGCCTTCAGTGCCAGGACACATCCAAAGGCGGTGGAACATGTGGATTTGACACCAAAACACAGAGTTTCTTGTGCTTATGTGAGAGAGGAAATGTGACTACTTATTGTAATGGTAAGTATGATGCATTTGTCAATTCTTAATGATTTATGATTGACAGTAGTTCAGTGACTTCAGTGATAATTTGTCTCCCATTGTGCAGATGATAGCATTTCTAGGCATACGAGGAAAGGTGTAATTGCAGGTAACAATTTTGATCATGAGTTTCAGATTTACTTAAGAATTTGATGCGACTTTGTGTGCTCACTTGGATGCATGTTGCTTATTGTTGCAGGGGCAGTTTCTGGTGTTTCAGTAGCAGGAGCCTTTGGAATTGGGGCAGGAATTTGGTACTACAGGAAAGTTAGAGCTAAAGCACCAGTTACATGTGGGGTTCAAAGCAATGAGAACAGGATTTTCTGAAAGAGATAGTGAACCTCACACCTTCTGAGAGCAATCTTCTTTATCCGGCCTCTGATTTATTTAATTGCTTTTTGCATATGAACTTGATTCTCATGTGTTCTTTTCTTTAATTTCTTACTATGGTCGTTTTGATTAGTACATGTAGTGTTAGGATGTGGATAAAAAACAATTGTTCCACATCAGAGAAAGGTTGTCTAAGATGAGATATGTTAATTGGAAGCTTTTGTAAATTTGGACATACATAATCATGGTTAAGTGAAGACAATATCGGTTAACACATTATGGTATGTTAGTACCATTATTCATCATGTCAGTAGTATAATACATCAGTAGATACAAGTTGTTGTTCCCATTGTCAAGTGTTACATGTACAAAACATGCTTCATACATCCAAGAAGCCAACATATAGCTTCAGTTACAGAAAACAGTAAAGGCCGAGTAGGTAGAAATGCAAAATCAACATGCTTTACCAACAATACAGCGAAGAGGACCTGCATTTGAGGTCAAAGCAGGAACCATCGATCCTGGAGAGACCTTGAACTTCTGTGTTCGAGTGTACATTGGATAACAACTTCCCCATCCAGATTGTATGAAATAAGCACCATTTTGGAGTACATCATTAGAAGATCTCCACTTCCAGTTCTTCCATCCCCCATAGGCCTCTCTTTTCGTCACCTGTAACACGAAAAGCACATATGATACGAAATTAAATCAACGTTCGATCTACAAATGTAATTAGCTTCCTCTCATCAATGGTAAGCAAAACTACTCGATTGTTGTGATAGACAATGTACCTGTTTGGCATCAGGATTTGTAGGAGCTATGAAGTAGTTGCCTTCACTGAAAATGGTTGGATTAGCACTGCCACCAATGGCGTACATCTTCCACTCATCATATCTATTGTTGGCGACATGAGCATAGCCGAATCTGACCCTGTTATTTCAAAGCAATCACACCATTAAAACTAATCTCTATTGAACATTACACGAACTAGATAATCACAGTCAGTAACTACAATCACTCATCCGGTAGTGCCTCTCACCTCGGCATCCTTTCAATAAGGCCTGCCCCAAAACGGTTGAAGGCTATTGTGACCTTCATAATTTTATCCGCAGTAAATTTATCATTGTGTCCAAGCAGCATCACCTGAAATTTGGCAATAAATTACATGGTTATATGACTTATATCAAACCGAAGTGAAATACTACTACACCGGCCAAATGCTAGCTATTTCTTGCTTACCTTGTCGTGCTGGGAAAAATAGTTGTTAGTGACGGTGCTGGACTTCCCCGGCCAAATGCTAGCTATTTCTTACTACTACACCGGCCAAATGCTAGCTATTTCTTACTCCTAACCATGCTGGACTTCCCCGGCTTACAATCATGAATACTTATTCCATGGATAATAACATGACTAACACCCTGCACAGTTATGCATGGTCCATAAGCAATCTCTACTTTAGCCCCTCTACCGTCTATGGTCTTGAAGCTATTCATAATGAGCTCGTTCTTGAGGGCGATAACCATGTCTTTGGCAAAAATGATCCACAACGGCTGCGTTTGGATCACACCATACCGGAGGGTGCCCGGTTTAGGGTTTATGGGGTCATCAGACGAGGTGGTGACTACGTAAATACGCCCATATTTTCCTCCAATGGCATCTTTGCCGAAGCCTACTGCGCAGTTAGCCAAGGCTTGGCGATTTCTTGCCCAGTTGGGATTGCTGCGCCAGCATGAGTCAACTACATTCTTTGCTGTGGGTTTGGGGTTGTAGGAGTAGCTTGGGGAATAGGCTGCTTCTAGTGTTGGAGCATTGTAGGCTAGTGAACAAAGAAGCAGTAGGAGAAGGGGTATGTTGGCCATGGCTTAAAGGGGGATTGGAAGCTAGACAATTATGATACAAGGATGATCTATTTCTATATATAAAGGATTAAGTAGGTAATGCCCGATTAGAGAAGATGGTGCACACGATTTAGGGTGATTTTGTTTCTGTTAAATTAGTTGATTGGCCTAAGATCTTTGAGGGCACAAAACGTGGTTGCCACCAGCAAATGGGCCGGTTTGGTTGACTTACTGAATATTTTGTAGACATGCCTGTATATCTTACCCAGTTTTATAATCAAAAGCGAAGAATGTTTCACAAGAGGCTTACAAGAAATATGATATATAGATTTCAATTCTCCGAGTCACAAGGTTCCTTTTAAGAGGAGAACTATACAATAGATATGGTTAGGCCGGGGATAAGAAAGTAGTCAGTTCAACTCAAGCACAACTTCAATCGTATAGTATGTGATGGAACCATTATTTCATTACATAAATATAGCTATATATAACAGCTACATATAATTTCACCAAAAATGAAAAAAGAAGAAGAAGAAGAAGAAGAAGAAGAAGAAGAAGAAGAAGAAAAAAAGTAGACATCAAGATATCAAATTTGTCCACAGAGCTTCAGACACAATTGTGTTCCTATCTCCTTCACGAGTAGAGTAAGTATGTATGCCTCGTTCGATCTATGCATAGCTACACATCCCAAACGCACACGAGTTGCCTTTCTTGCAAGCATTGTTGCATCTCCCACAGTTTTTCTTGTCAGACATTGGATTCACAACATGACCATTGCAGCAAATCTCTGTCTGCTTGCATTTCACCCCACACTTCCCGCAATTGAGTCTGTCGGTCTTCAAATCCACGCACTTCTTACTGCAGCACTCGGAGCTGCCGCCCGCTGCAGCCGCGCCACAAACCTTAGGGTTTTTGTCACATGTTGACGCTGTCACTGCCCGAGAAGCAAAGAAGACGCTGCTTGTTCCCCTGAGAGAATTTTTCTCCTGTTTTTTGCCGTTGTTGTCCTCGTTGAAGAATGATGATTTTTCTTCGTTTAGTGCTGAAGAAAGCGTAACGACTGAAGCCATCAACAGCATGGCTAGCAGAAAGAAAACCTTAAAAGAGTTCATGTACGTTTGATAGTATGTACGAAAGATCGAGGAGAATTGGAGGGTCGAAGATGGAAGACGATCGATGAAGCTAGTTATGAATGCTTTGGATGGAAGAAGTATGTAGATTTGAAGAATATAAATAGAAGAATGAGCTGATAGAGGTCATCAACGAACGTCGGGAATATTGCATGCATGTGTTTTTTAATAGTGTGATCAGCATGACTTTGCTGTGAGTTTTTCATGTGCCTTTACGTGATTAACTAACTAATTATTTGGCTGGTATAACGCATATTAATTCATCAAAAACCACAAAAAGTTAATTCTGCAAACAAAGTGAGGCTTCCAAAGAATATTACGCTCTAACTTAGGTGATTAGGGACAAACAAAGCATGAACGAATTACTTATAATAAGAGATTTATATGCAATATTTAAGTTTCATTATTTCCAATTGGAATCGCGCATGTTAGTATCTTGTACGTACTCCTATATATTAGTTTAAGAATACAAGAATGTTCATATGCTGTTTTTCCCAATTTTCTGGCGAGGAAACTGTTGTCCCATTGGGCATTTACAATTCAATTGTTTGTATGGCACACGGAATAATAAGGTTCTCGTGCCAATTGTCTTTTCTGGTAGCTAATGAAATTTGTACTAAACATGCAAAAGAAACTTCAAACTTCTACAGATCGAGAATGATAGGTTGAATTAACTTAGAAAATGAAAACATCCAAACTTGGTTAGTTGAACGTAAGCAGTGGCGGAACTACCAAGGGGGCGGGAGGGCGGTGTGGCCTCCGCGGCAAGTTCAAAATTGCCATTCAATTATGGTTTAGTATACATATACATGTATTCGATCAGTTTCAAGAATTTGGTTTATATCGGTCTCTTTGGAAATTTTGGCCCCTCCGGAATTTAGTTTGAAGTTCCGCAACTGGCACCAAGCGGCGGCTTTTGCCCAGAAACCCATATCAGACAACTTTCTATTGGCCTCTTGTCGAGGATACCCAAGTTGTTGCCTTGCTATGTCTAAGTTAAAGATGCTAAACTTATTGGGATCCAAAGCCTTAGGTGCCTTCTCCATCTCACCAATTGTCTTGATCAAGCGCACTTGATTCTCGAAGAGAAACGATGATGGGATATCTGATCTGCAGCAGCAAAGAAAAAAAAAATGTAAGCCTAAATGCGCGTCAGATAAAAGAGACGCATAGGTTTATTGTATCCCTTATCCCTTCCGTCTTCTCGTACCCTTGACTCGTTCTAGTTCGTCCTCCAGGTTCTTGGGCAAGTTCATAATGTCTTGCACATCTTTAAGGAGAAATAATTTTTGATTCTCCCAGATGTTGCAATAGGCTATTAGTTGCTCCAGATCCTCTAAATCCTTGTCAAGGTTCTTGGTGAGAGTTTCATAAGAATCCATTATCGTTATGTTGTCGTAATAAGCTCGATCAGCTAGCTGGATATGTTGATGAACTTTCTTTTACGTTTGTCATGCAAATACCTCAAACAGAATCCCAATATGAAACGAAGTAAAATATATATTCGATCACTACAAAAAAAAAATTTCAAACTAATTATATATATAAACACTACACATACAATTTCGAGCTACATCATATGTCGAAACTCATTTATAAATAATAAGCGGACACAGTTCTTTGACCAAAACTCGTGTTCTTAACTTCTCGCCAAAATCTTTTTAAGAAGTTCTTGAAAAAAAAAACTATCAGACTTAATATATATGATTAACAGAGATCCAAACTTAACAATATTTTGGTTACAGATACAGTTAGACTAGGTGGTATAATCCTTGATTAGTCATTGCTCGTGTTCTTTAAGCAAAACAAATTATTTCATTGAACTTATCAAGCTGCAATACAAATATTACAACTGTGACCCTTATTGAGTAGAAGTAGTACTCAAACTAGCTAGCTTCGAAATTCCTAATTAAGCATAGCTACACATCCCAAACGCACAAGAACCACCCTTCTTGCAATGGTTGTCGCATCTCCCGCAGTGTTTCTTGTCGGACATTGCGCGCAAAACATGGCCGTTGCAGCATATCTCTCCTTGCTTGCATTTCACCCCACATTTCCCACAGTTGAGTCTGTCCATCTTCACATCCACACATTTGTTGTTACAGCATGTGATCTTGAGCTGTATGCGGCGGCTCTACAAACCTTAGGGTTCTTGTCGCATGATGATGTCGTCACGGCCCTCGGACCAAGAAAGATGCTGCTTGTTCCCCTCATGGAGGTTTTCTCCTGGTTTTTGGCATCCATTAGAAGCTCATCATCTAATGTTTCGTGATTTTTTGTAGCCTTGGTTTCCTCGTTTAAAAATAGTTCTTCTTCTATTAGTGTTGCAGAGAGAGTAACGATGTCGCTACCGCTAGTAAGAAAACCATGAAGGATTTCATGTCGAACAAATTACTTAG
This sequence comes from Fragaria x ananassa, assembly GCA_034370585.1. Classification (NCBI taxonomy): domain Eukaryota; kingdom Viridiplantae; phylum Streptophyta; class Magnoliopsida; order Rosales; family Rosaceae; genus Fragaria; species Fragaria x ananassa. The sequence goes on along the minus strand of CP139764.1, from coordinate 766,003 downwards.
TTATGGTGTATATGTATAGAGAGGGACTGAAATGAGGGAGCTGAGGAAGAAGATTAATGAATAATGAATGCTTTGGATGAAGAAGCTTGTAAGTTTGGACAAGTATATAGATGGAATGATCACGATAAGTCAGCTAGAGGAATATTGCATGAGTTTTCAAAGGATACTCACTTGAACTGAATTCAACTTGATTCAGAGGGCCAAAGCAAAACGGTAATTCAGTGAACAAAATTAGGCTTCCAAGAATTAGGTGAATAGGAACAACAAACATGCATATGCATGTTATTAGTTATAATCTAATAGAAATTAGAGAAGCTTCTTATCTATTCTCATCATTATCTAGTTTTGACTCTGTGATTTGGATCGATGTAGATAAACATTAATTATTGGTAAATGATAATCGATCAGCTCAAGCTAGCCCGCGTTCGCGTTTCAAAAGTCCAAGAAATTAACAAATTATTGGTCTAATTAAGTAGTCCAACTTCCACAAATTATAACATTGTGTCATATTCTTTTACTAAAAATATTTTTCTATTTATTTCTAATGGTCTTGGCTAATTTGTGGAATTTGTGGAAAAATATGGCTTGACCATGAATATATATTGTTTCACTGATAATATATGGATATGAGTTTTGTGGAAACTGAAAAAATATGCTCAACTACATTTATATTCTGGAAGATCAGTACAAACTGGAATGACGATCCTATATAAGAAGGAGAATCTTACAAGTAAAATGAACACATACGAACTTAATAATGAAAAAGAAAAATCAATTTATGTGTTGTTCTTTTTTACATCAAATAGAAGACAAATATCAAATAATTCCTCGTCGACAATTGACAAAGGCACAAAGCCAATGGGTGCTGACTAGTTTAGCTACCCCTTATTCCTTGCACACACTTAATTTATACCACGATTCAAGCACTTTGTACTTAATTTGAATTAGACAAATAAATAATGAATTTAATAACGTATATGTAGAGCTGCACAAATCTGATTAGTGTTATCCTTATCATGCATGCATTGGTCGTACGTGGAAGTTGGTCTGTTGATTTCTACGCGTAGCTGCACATTCCATACACACACGAACTTCCTTTCTTGCATTTGTTGTTGCAGCTCCCACAGTTTTTCTTGTCAGACATTGGATTCAGACACTTCCCTTTGCAGCATATCTCCGAGTACTTGCATTTCTTCCCACACTTGCCGCAGTTAACTCTGTCCGTCTTCAAATCCACGCACTTCTTCTTGCAGCAATCTCGCCCCGCGCTCCCTGCAGCCTTGCAAACCTTAGGGTTTTTGTCACAGGTAGTCGCGGTAGCCCGAGTGGCAAGGAAGCGGCTTGCTCCCCTAAGAGAAGTTTTCGTTTGGCTTAAGGTCGCAGGAAGATCATCAGATGGTTCATTTGGAGTATCATTTTCCTCGTTCGAAAACCGTTCCTGTCTATCTTCTTCTGGAGTTGATGTAGAAAGAGTAATGGCGGCAAAAGCCATTAGCATGGCTAGCAGAAAGAAGACTTGGATGGAGCCTTTCATGTTTAGTTTTCGTGTCTAGGTATAAGTACCTGAGAGATCTCTAAAGGGGCCGGGAGGATTGGAGTACTAGGATAATGGTGAGAAAATAGGAATGTGTTTTTGATGATGAGGAAGCATGTAAGTCTGCAGAGGTATATATAGAGAATACAAAGGGCTAGTAGAGAAAAGGGGATTGCATGCACAAACTCTGTGTGTGTACTCTGGTACTTTAGTGGGATGGTCTAATACGAAGGGCTGAAACACATACAAGTAAACGGAAGTTAGGCTTTCCGAGAAAGATTATATTTAAATTAGGTGAATTTGCAGAAGATACAGAGACTATACGTAGATATTAGTTGGGCAGGTTAGGCTAGCTCATAGTCTTGGTTCTCATTCTTCATTCATATGTATATGTAGGTAATTGCGTGAGCACAATGCTCGTCTTCTTGCTTTAATAGACTCCAAGATTATATCCAAATGTACATATGTTCTCTATTCCAAACCATGGGTAAAAAGCTGTTATCGAAGCACTAGCTGCTTGTAGCCTATATTGACAATTTGACCTTTTAAAGTTCGATACTGACTTTAATAAAAAAAAAAGAAGAAGAAGAAGAAGTTCAATACTGACTATTGAGTATTGACGAATACGTAATCTTGAAGGAGGACGATTTGGAAACCATATCCAACTTTATTGGGCTATGAGCTACAACTCCGTTCGAGTTCTTCCTCGAGAGACATACGTTCATTTCTGTTTTCCATGTATTCTGTAAATATACTAATCAAATAAGATTTCATGTACAAAGAATATACATCATCATACTGTAACTCAACGATAACTTTTTAAAGATAGTATTAACACATGGCATGTGTATCTACATATATATATATATATGATTAAGATTAGATGATATAATATACAAACATAAGTGGTCAAACATATGAATTATTATAAACGGTTTAATTACACAGTGTATTTACACATCGGAATACAAGAATTTTGTAAAATATGTAAATGTCTTGGAAATCAACACTAAAAGTAATTGTTATTCGATTCCTAAGGTACGTTTCCCAGTTAGACTTTAGAATTACTTCATGAATGATCTCTATACCAGGTTCAATACGGATATATGTGTTGGATTTAGAAAATTTTTCATTCGTTCGACCAATGACGTGAAAGATTTGGGCTACTTTGGGGAATTCGGCCTCTTAAATTTCATTTTGTTGAGCTTTGGATCGACTTTCGAGATGCCTTTACATCCGATGGAACATTGTAGAAAATTCTTCGCAAAGTTTGGCCATAGTCTTTTTTTGGAGGTTCAAGTTCAAAGCCTAAGCCTTACGAATAATTTTGCGAAGGAACGAAGACATTGATAGTAAGGTCTTGTTATTTTGGAGGTTCGAGCTCAAAGCCTTACTATCAGATCGAAGACATGCACGACATTCATGAAAGACCGAATTACATATCCATACATATAAAAGATACAATATATATATATATATATATATATATTCAATTATTGATCGTGGATACAATACAAGACAATACAATGGCAAATCCGTGGCCTTATGATCAAACAATACATGTAATTTCACACCCTTTTGTTCTGTGACCTTAACTAACTAATCAAAATAATGCTTCATTTTGTACGAATACAAAAACTATCTGACAAACCGTCACACTTGATCCGATCCGATTCATTGAGCTAAGCTAGTGTTAACTAGCTAATTGGCGTAGCTGCACAGGCCAAACATGCATGAGCTTCCATTTCCACACTTGTTGCCGCACTTGCCACAATGTTTGCCATTGACAGACGGGTTCACACAAACACCGTTGCAACAGAGTTCCGAATACTTACACTTCGCTCCACACCGCCCACAATTGTTTGTGTCCGTCCTTACATTGACGCATTTTTTGCTGCAGCAGTTAGGCCCTGCACTGCCTTTGCTCTTACAGACCGTCGGATTCTTGTCACATGTTGTTGGTGCTGGTCGTACTTGCTCCGCAAGGAACCTGCCACTTATCCCTCGGAGAGATGACGTTGTGAACCGAAGATCGTTAGGATCGACTTGGGGGAGCTCTTCGACAGTGGCTGAAAGGGCAATGGCTATCCCCAACAATAGCACCAAGATTATGGTGAACACATTTTTAGATATTATCATTACCATTACTATACGTAAGGACTTTGTGTTGTGCGTTCACCCTAAAAACAGATACAAAAGGCTAGATATTTTGTGGAAACTGAAATAAAAAAATAAGACTAGAGAGTTGGAAACTATGTGAATGATTTCAGATGGAAAAAATAGCAAGGAGATATAGTACTATTTATAGAGTTAATCCTAGATGAAGAGGTGCCATCTCATGGATTAAAGATACGTGTTTTAATTTAATTGTCATGAGCTTAATTTCTATGGAGGGTCTCTGTCAATATGTTACATAATGGTAGTTATTTTTCCAACTCATGATTCCAAAATTCCAATTTGTATACGATGGACTGGAAAATAGGGAAACAGAGAATAACCAATACAGGATTTAATACATGCATATACGTATTGACCAAAATTGTAGCAGCCGGTGATTTTCTATTTTCTTCAATCCTCATAGCTAATAATACGATCTCAGATGCGAACATATACTAGTTTTGGGAAATTGCGATCTTTTGGTTGACAAGTTGACGTAAGGAACAGTAGTTCTGTGGTAAGAGAAATTAAGAAATACTGTATTTGTGCATACGTACATTATAATTAGTTGTTGCTGGAAAATTCCCATATTCTTGACAAGGCACAAATGAGATATAGTCGATAATGAAGCTAATTTGGACCAGTTATGCTCAGCATTACATGTGTTAATTACTTTATTCCCTGTGTTTACAGAAAAAATTACTTCAATACAAGTATAAATGGATATCGATCTCTCTCTCTTGTTCTATCTTCTTCTTCTTCTTCTTTTTTTCCTTGTAGGAAATTAATTAATGTTGTGTATAGCATTCCTGATTTGATATAAACTTCTCAAATCATGCATAATTGCACATTCCGTAAACACAGAACTCCCCTCTCTTGCACTTGTGGTTGCATCCACCGCAATGCCTTTTGTCGAACGATGCATTCACACACTTCCCCCTGCAACAAATCTCGGTGTACTTGCATTTGTACCCACACATCCCACAGTTGAGTCGATCCGTCTTGACATTGGCGCACTTCTTCTTGCAGCAGTCCGGCCCCGAGCTCTTCTTCAGACGACAAACCCTAGGAAACTTGTCACAGGTGTAGTTTCCCAACGGGATCTGCTGCAACCCCAGAAAGCGACTCACTCCTCTCAGAGAACTAGTCGCTTCTTGCATTTCAGATTCAGGCACAGTTGCTTCATTGCTCTGCACTAGTTCCGGTTCTTCGTTGTAGTTGTCTAGATTGAATGCAGCTGAAACAAGGGCCGTTGTTGCTAGGATTGCAAAGATGTGGAGCAACTTCATGGCTGTAGCTGTAGTTATACGGTAGAAATGGAAGTATTAGTGTTGTAGAGAGAAAGGAGCTTGATGAAGTTAGGGTTAGTAGTAAGGTTGAACAGAACATGGTGTCGATCTTATACAAGATCGAGTTGGGGGAGAGTTGACAATAGGAAACTTGATGTACAAGTTTGCTTTATCTGTGTGGTATAGTCCAAGTTCATTAAACTACTTACATGTTACTGCATATGTTTGATTTTACAATAAGCGAAATAACTTGGACACAAAGAAAAGTTAGGACCGCGTCTCTTCCTCAATTTCTTCAACTTTTGGTTTAATTTCTTTCTTCATTTACTTCTGCATCTTTGCTTTGGTTTACCTCTAGCTAGGGTTTCATGCATCTCTCTATTACCTCCACCTTACTAGCTCATATATAAAAGTCTACGTACTAATTCATCATCTCAATCGGTAATTTGCTAAATGTATGTAAGCTCTTATATAAATGGTGAGTGCCTATAGTTGTGCGATTAAGAATTAATGTATACATTTACACAACCAAATTAACTAATTAAGTTGAATTCGAAGACCTCTCTTCGGCCAACTATTGCTATATATATATGTTGTAACGAATGTAAGAAAGAACACATATTTACGTGGTTCATTAACGATGTGTTAGCTACGTCCACGGGCAGAAGGAGAACAATTTTATTATCTTGAGGAAAACACTGAACCACACAAATACAATTAGGTTTTAGGGTTTATATACTAAACCCTAAGCCCAATAGGAAACCATAACCCAGCATAACAGGGTTTCGTGGGCCTCAGGGGCGTTGCCCCCGAACCCCCAAACCAAGGCGCGTTGCCCTTGGACCCCAACTCGCTAACCGGGCAGCGAGATCCCCGAATAGCTGGTACCCCCGGATGGCTGGTTCAAAACATATATTAACAATATATATATATATATATATATATATATATATATATCAGTAAAAGTGATGTCACGTAGGCAAGCTTCCCAATCATGGATCGATAATTTTCATCTTTCAAATTTGAGCCCTAGCCTGAGGGCTACGTTAACTTGTTAATGAGGAATTGTGCCCCAAGTCATATGGTAACAGCCATAGAGTTGAAGTTTCGAATCCGGGTGGTACTGGAATATAAAACTACCCTTTCTTTGAACGTAAAGGAGCGAAAATGATATCAGTAAAACAAGGTGATCCATACACTCATTTCTGAGGGACGGTGGATTGGTGGAATACAAAGAGAACTATAGAGGATCGAAGTGATCGACTGCATATAGCATATGTTGAACAAAGAAGTAATTATAACTGCATGCAGATACTGTGTAACTTTCCTATCTCTAAAAACAGAATACTCAGTTCCTCTGTTGATGTCATAATTTGGTTCGACAACGAAAGTTGACTTTTCAACTCAGTTCATGTAGGAAGTGTGAAAATGTTAAAGAGCCACGTATGACTCTTAACATTTCCATGCACTTAAACCATTATCCGAGAATTAACGGTTTACTCTTTGTTTACACCCAAAATACTAATTTGGGTAGGATAGTAAGTGTCTAAGTGAATATTAGTTAATCCGCAAGCTCAGCATGGTTGGGTTTACAAGTGTTCTGGATCTTAAAGTTCACATGGGTTAAAGAAATGACTTCCTGTAGAGAAGCCATAGAGGCGGGGCGAGATGGCCTCGCGCGGTGACTCCGCCAAGAACCAAGAAGCGGAGTCCGCACGCACTTAGAGGCGGGGCGAGATGGCCTCGCGCGGAGACTCCGCCAAGAAGCAAGAGGCGGAGTCCGCATCCAGCAATCTCATCCCGCATCCTTTTATTCTTATACGCTAAGGTACCTCTCAAGTATCAAGAAGACATGACTTGACACTGATTTGATAGGAAGAGACCACATAGAGTCGACACGTGTTACCAACTCTACCAAACTCATCCTAGAATGAAGGGATTGTCAGGGAGCAAGACTGACACCTTGATTTTATGCTGAGCCCATGCTCTTCCTTTCCACGTCCCCGATTTTCCCTCCTATAAATATCAAGCAAGCCTTCCTAAGGCAGGAGGTGATTCTTCTCCAATCTCTATTTTATTATTCCAAACACTTTACTGACTTGGGCATCGAAGAGTGTTTGGCCGGCCTTAGGCTGGTCCTCCGATAATCTCCTAGTTCACATGTCAACAGGTCATCCAGTGGCACTCCACCAACCTGAAGAAGACGCAAGTTGAGTGGTGAATGTCCAACGCCAAGAAGAAACATAGAGGCTAGCTAGTTCGCCATCCAGGAGAGAAGGCGGTTCGCCACCAAGGAGAGAATGCAAGCTTGCCATCAAGAAGAAGAGAGGCTAGCTCGCCACCAAGGAGAGAAGGCGGTTCGCCATCAAGGAGAGAGGGCTAGCTCGCCATCAAGTAGAGGAAGCCCACTACGAAGTGGAGAGAGGAAGTTAGCTCATCACTTTATACGTACGATTTCAACAGATCTATCGTTGACCCGTTGGTGCCAAAAAACGACACCAACATCCTCACAGCAATATAATTGCAACATATATAGTTTATATACGACCCTGATATGCCATAGCCATTAGGTACTAAGGGAATGGTTCAGTACTGATAGAGCTAGAGAAATACGTAGATATTACTTTTTACGGACCAACATAATACGATCTTGAGAGGTTCAAGATTTAATTTGTATGTACGTTGTAAATAACGTAATGGATGCATGTCTACGATTATACTGTACTTACAATTTACTATACGTAGGTGGAAACTAGGTTCTCTATGATATATATAATCTCAATCTTACAAACTGAATTAAAAGCATAGTCCGGCATTGCAGATTAATCTAAGGGTAACAGTTGATATTTTTAACACTTTCAAAGTATTGCATACGGTATAACAGTAAACATGCATAAATTGAATCTGATACATCAAACTATCAAAGCAATAATCACATATGTATTGGATCAGTACTAAACATTACTTGAAGAAATTAGAAAGGAGTTGAAATAAATTCATGCGGCTTGAAACAATATAGATTTCCAATAAATTAAGATGCTTTAGTTCATTACAAGTATAGTTCTGATCTTTTCCCTTGTAAGGTAAAGATCACAATCATGTATATGTACTGTCATACACAATTTGGCAGAAGCTTCAAAATAACTTATTGTAGCATTTTAGTGAGAAATCATGCATAATTGCACATCCCATAAACACAGAACTCCCCTCTCTTGCACTTCTGGTTGCATCCACCGCAATGCCTTTTATCAAAAGATGCGTTGACGCACTTCCCCCTGCAGCAAATCTCAGTGTACTTGCACTTGTAACCGCACATCCCGCAGTTCAATCTATCAGTCTTGACATTGACACACTTCTTCTTGCAGCAGTCCGGCCCCGAGCTCTTCTTCAGACGACAAACCCTAGGAAACTTGTCACAGGTGTAGTTTCCCAACGGGTTTGTCTGCGACGTCAGGAAGCGGCTCACTCCTCTCAGAGAAGTAGTCGCCTCGTGCATTTCAGATTCAGGCACAGTTGATTCAGTACTCTGCATTTCCGGTTCTTCGTTGTAATCGTCTAGATCAAATGCAGCTGAAACAAGGGCCATTGTTGCTAGGACTGTAAAGATGTGGAGCAACTTCATGGCTATAGAATGGAATTATTAATGTTGTAGAGAGAAAGGAGCTTTTAGCTAGGGTTAGTACTGAAGATGAAGGGGAGATGGGGTTTTATAGAAACAGTTTGGGGAGTTGACAATAGGAACCTTGAAATACAAGTTTTGCTTTATCTGTATGGTGGTCTGAATTCACTAGACTGCTTACAAATTACTGAAAATCATTGATCTTCTAAGAAGCGAAATCACTTGATTGGACACAAAGAAAAGTCGACCTAGCGTACTATTGATTCTCACTACTGTATCCCCTTCATCAAGTCTGGGAAGATTCATTTGTATTAAAAATGCACACACACTTGTACCCTTCTCTTCATTTTCACATCACTGATACAAACGCGTGCACTATTTTAATTGATGTATCCCAATGATGAAACTCAAAGCCTCCTTTGCATGACGAAGATAAAACCACAAACAAATGCACTTTATACAATAACAATCTGTATCAATGATTAAAGGGTATTATCCAAGCAGCTGAGAATAAAATCAACTAAATCCCAGATATATCTCAATTTGCATGGAATGAGATCTCTGGGATCTCCAGATTGACTAAGTAATCGATCAGTTCCGAAAATAATAGATGATCGATCACCAGTATTTTTTAGTTTTGAATCTCAGTAGCTGATGCTGGCCGGCTAGGTACGTGCAAATTTAAGATCTAATAATCATAATATGTCCTACAATGATTCTTCCATTGCTATTTTGAGTATTTTCTACCTTTCTTTAACTGTTTTTAGATGAATTATACGTTTTTTTAATTATGGAGATAATTTTAAGAAATTATTTTATAATTATTAGGATTTACGTTTAATTAGCTTTCTTTTTTAGCTCTCCAAGTATTGTAAACCATATAAATATGAGTATTGTAATAGTTGTTGGGGAGATTATGTTTTATGAATTAAATCAGTTTATTTGCGGCATGAATTTGCCATTTTATACGAGCTTGCTACTCCTTATTTCTGGTGTCTGCTGAGTGACTGTTGAAGACCCGTTCTTGATACTTGATCTGCATCAGTTGGTATCAGAGCTCTGGCGAGAGCTTGGTGGATTCCATGTCTCAGGTCGGGCGAAGAGGCGGAGGTTTCAGAATGAAGGGTCGTGACGTCAACAACGACATGACTGAAATCAAAAGGATTCTTCACACTACCAGAAGAGGCACTTTAGCCGACGAAAAATTTTCGTCGCCCTGTTAAAAAAATTCGTCGGCTAAGACCTTAGCCGACGAGCCTTCGTCGGCTATAGTGTCGTTGGGAAAAGGCCGTCTGTAATGACTTTAGCCGACGAACTTTTTTTTTTCGTCGGCTATAGTCCCACTTTAGCCGACGAAAAAAATCTCGTCGGCTATAGTCCCAGACTTTAGCCGACGAAGTATTTCGTCGGCAAAACGTTGTAAAAAAATTTAAAAAATAACTATAGCCGACGAAATATTAGGTTATTCGTCGGCTAAACCTTATTAAAAAAATAAAAAAAATAACTATAGCCGACGAAATATTAGGTTATTCGTCGGCTAAACATTATAAAAAAATTTAAAAATAATTATAGCCGACGAAATATTAGGTTATTTCGTCGGCTAAACCTTATTAAAAAAATTAAAAAATACTATAGCCGACGAATATTATATTTGAATATCGTCGGCTAAAGTTGCTGGGTTTTGAAAAAAAAAACTTCAGAAACTTTTTTTATATTTTTTTTTGTGTGTGGAGAATCTTGACAGAGAAACTGTGATATACAGTGAAAAGTTGCCACCGAAATTGGCAACACGCCGGTGAGGTTGTTGTTGTAGAGGTCGAGAACACGGAGGTTAGTGAGGTTGGAGAGCTCCGGCGGGAACGTGCGGTTGAAGACGTTGTTGGAGAGGTTGAGGAGGCGGAGAGCGGAGAGGCGGGAGTCGGGGTCGTCGAGGGAGGACTTGAGGGAGAGGAGGGCGCGGTAGGTGGCCATTGGGCGCGTGGAGGTGGAGAGTAGACGGTGGGGTGAGGAGAGAGAGTGGCGGAGATGGAGGAGGAGAAGGAGGAGGGGACGCAATATTTCTAGTGTTGGGTTTATTTGTGGTGGTTGTGTGGAGGAGGAGGAGGAGGAGGAGGAGGAGGAGGAGGAAGAGGAGGAGGGGCCGCAATATGTCTAGTGTTGGGTTTATTTGCGGCTATATAAAGAACTTTAGCCGACGAAATTATTTATTTTCGTCGGCTAAACTCTTTGGTTGACCGCCAAAAAATTTTGGTTGAAAATTTTGAAAATTTTTCGACTTTAGCCGACGACTTTTCATATATTTTCGTCGGCTAAAGTCCTTTGAAAATTTTGGTTGCCCGCCAAAAAATTTTGGTTGAAAATTTCGAAAATTTTTCGACTTTAGCCGACGAATTTTCATATATTTTCGTCGGCTAAAGTCCTTTGAAAATTTCGTCGGCTAAACCTTTGAAATTCGTCGGCTAAAAGTATTTTTATAAATTTGGCATGTTGTGATTGAATTGACCGTAACTATCGGCACCGAATATTTACCGGAATAGTGTGATTTTTCAACCGTGGATGTATTTCAACATTCTCGTCATATCTTATTTCATGACTTTTTAGAGTTTGAAGGTTTTACGTATAGTTTATTTTTGAAACGGAACATTTACATAACACTTGGTAAACAAGTTATACAACATTAGTATGTATGTTGTGATTGTGATGATCAAACTTGAGAAACAGAATTCCGACCGTCAGATCTGACCATCATGATAAAATACATGTATGGGAAAAAATTCAACTTGATCCGAAAAGAATAAGGGCTCGATCCGGACGGTCAATCTCGTAAGTCAAACCCCTAAACGCACGGAAAAGGTCATTCGACCGTCTAAATTACGTATTTTGGCCGGACCTCCAACTGAAAATAGTTTTAAACCGATGACACGCAACAAGTCGTATAAAAATTTTACGCAAAATAACCACCGAATATAGGGCTATAGTAGGTAATAGAGAAATTTTAGGGTTTAGCCGACGAATACCCTAACGTATTCGTCGGCTATAGTATGTAATTAAAAAATTAAAAAATAACTATAGCCGACGAAATATTAGGTTATTCGTCGGCAAAAACCATCTTAGCCGACGACTTTTCATATATTTTCGTCGGCTAAAGTCTTTTGAAAATTTTCCTCCAACTTTGGTTTACCGCCTAAAAAATTTTGAAATTTTTTGACCTTAGCCGACGACTTTTCATATATTTTCGTCGGCTAAAGTCTATAAATTCACGAAAACACTCATATCTCCCCCTATGTTACGTAGTTTGGTCAAATCTTCCACACGAAAAACTCTCACGTAGATGAGACGCAACCACCTATATAAAAATTTTAAAACATTTACCTTTCGACGATAGGGCTCCCCTTAAGAAATAATAACGGTAAATAGGGTTGACCGCAGTTTTAAAAGAAAAAGACCAAACCCTAAAAACAGAAAATTACATAAAAAGCCTCGGATCGCTAGATCCGACGGTCGGATAGGCCCCGAAAGTAAGTTAGCTTGGATTTGGGCCTGCGGAGCTGCTGTCAAAATTTCAGCAATTTCTGACGGACGGATCAAAAGTTACACCCCTTTTTGCGTAGGACCATATTGCATCAAAATTTGTAAATATAAGACACTTTAGCCGACGAAATTATATTTTTCGTCGGCTAAACTTTTAAAAATTTCATCGGCTAAACTCTAAAAATTTCGTCGGCTAAAGTTTTTTTTTTTCGTCGGCTAAAGCCTTTCTTCTGGTAATGTCAGCAACTTGCCGTACGTATCGATCGCATCGAAGCTCGACGACGGGGTCGTAAGAGTTCTGACGGGGAGAGAGACGTTACCACCTATTATCAACGTATTGATCGCATTGAAACTTTAAACCAAGATGGTGACGGTTCCGACGGGGAGATTTGCGTTGGCTCATTTCATCGTTGTGCTCCGTTGTGTGAGTCGGGTGAAAGGGAAGAACCTATTAGTTTTGATTATGAAGGTTCAAATTATATCTTTACTTTTTCAATAAATAATAATTTAGAAAAAGAAAAAAAAAAGATGGTGTCGTGGATTTTAGTAAGCCACTAATTTACAATGATTGTTTTTGTGAGGCTTGCTATGACAATTGTGGTATGGAAGAAGATGAAGATGCTAAGAAGGACGCAATCAAGGCATCGAAGAAGGATCCTGACCATAATTTTGTTGATTTTCTTGGAGTTAATGCCTTCATTATGCAGATTCCCAAAGTGTTAGTTAATATTGTCAATCAGATTAATGATGGTGAAGGAAATTCTGGGATTCCGAGATTAAAGTTGAAGAGAAAATTTATTGGATCAGGATTAAGCATTTATTCCAAATATCTATTTATTTGGAAAGGAAGAATTCAATTGCAAAAAAATCTGTCAAAAGAAGATTTGACGCAGTGGAAGATTTTGTCTGGATTTTCTACAATCAATGGTTCAAATTCGAGGACGAATTTTTCCAACCAAGAGAGTCTGATGCAGGAGCATATAGGGCAATATTATATTATAGATTCATAATATTTGATATTTCATTATGGAGATAGTTTTAGGAAATTATTTTATAATTATTAGGATTTACGTTTAATTAGCTTTCTTTTTTAGCTTTAGCCTACTTATTCTCCAAGTATTGTAAATCATATAAATATGTGTATTGTAATAGTTGTTAGGGAGATTATATTTTATGAATTAAATCAGTTTATTTGCGGCATGAATTTGCCATTTTCTACGAGTTTGCTACTCCTTATTTCTGGTGTCTGTTGAGTGACTGTTGAAGACCCGTTCTTGATACATGATCTGCATCAGTTGGTATCAGAGCTCTGGCGAGAGCTTGGTGGATTCCATGTCTCAGGTCGGGCGAAGAGGCGGAGGTTTCAGAATGGAGGGTCGTGACGTCAACAACGACATGACTGAAATCAAAAGGATTCTTCAGCAATTTGCGGTACATATCGATCGCATCGAAGCTCGACGATGGGGTCGTAAGAGTTCTGACGGGGAGAGAGAGCCAGGTATTAACGTTTTTGTGAGGCGGTTTTTTTGTTTCTTAACCAAAGTGTTTGTTTTTGTTTGACAATATACAAGGCAGTAATGAGTTTCTTGCCACGTCCATACTAGCTAATTTTTTTGTGTGAATAAAAGGCTGGTGCAGCTGCTCTCAAGCCTCGATTAATGAAATTGTCGAATAAAAAGAGGGAGAACATTGAGCCTAAATCCCTGATTACAAAGACCTAAAATAATATCAGTAATCTCTACGATAAACTTGTACTCAACAAGACACCAATTAACAAAAAATACTACTCTAATGACGACTCTATATATTTGCTTTCACACAACAGTAACATGCTGGAAAGATCAGTAAACATGTAACACATCCTAATATCCCTTAATTCAGTTTTTCAACATACTAGCTACTTGTAAACTTGTGAAAGCCCAAGGAATCAGAACATTAAAACGCTGTCGTTTCAAACTCCGTCAAATCGTCAATGGCAAACGTGAAGTCTTTAAGCACCACGAAACCAGATTAGGAATCGAAACGTTTCGTAACCCAATCGCAATCTGGAGAAGAAGGACGATCAATCCGCCACCATGTCCAGCTCCGCCGCAGTCGACGGCGTCGCGGCCACCGCGCTCCGATCAGTTCTCCACCGCGTCCAGCTGGCAGCCGAAAAATCCGGCCGCCGCGCCGACGAGGTCCGGGTGGTGGCGGTGAGCAAGACGAAGCCGGCCGCCATCCTCCGGCAAGTCTACGACGCCGGCCACCGCTGCTTCGGCGAGAATTACGTCCAGGAAATCGTCGAGAAAGCTCTTCAGGTTTTCTCCGAGCTCAAAGAATTGAAATTTTTGGGTTTTTGATTGTGAAATTGTGAAAGTTTGATTATTGGTGATTTGGGATTTTGCAGCTTCCGGAAGATATAGAGTGGCATTTTATTGGGAATTTGCAGAGCAATAAAGTTAAGCCACTTCTAAGTATGATTCTCTTTTTAATATCTGAGTATCTGACTCTGAATTATTAGTTGTTTTTGATTGTTCATAATCATAGAGATTCAGCTTTGTATGTTAAGCATTGTGTTCTTTTAGTAAAGGAATGAGTTTTTTTTTTTTTTGGTTGTTGTGTGAATTTTTTGCAGCTGGTGTGCCCAACCTTGCAATGGTAGAGAGTGTGGATGATGAGAAGGTAGACACTAAACACTTGGCTTCTTAGTGAAAAATTTAGGTATATTATTCATATTTAAAGCTAGATTGCAGAATTAGAATAGAGGTGTCCAAGAAATGCATAGCTTGAGAAAAATTGTTAAGGTTCCTTAATCATCAGTGCCCTTTTCGTGTGTACACGAAGTTTGGCTGTTTGGGTTAAATTTGTGATTGTTGGAGCAGTTAAAGTGGTGGTCTTTGTAGATTGCCTTGAGTGAGGGAAGTTTTGGTTTTGTAAGTCCTTGTTCTTTTCATTTGAGTAGTTTGGTTGGTGTTAAAGTTTATGGCATATGTTTTGCAGATTGCAAACCGTCTTAATTCTGTTGTTTCTAGCATTGGGAGAAAGCCTCTCAAGGTGTTGCTCCAAGTGAATACTAGTGGAGAAGAATGTAAGTTAACTAGATTTGAGCTACAACTTACACGGACATGACCACCTGCGATTTTATCACTTGAAGGTTTTTCTTCATTTGCCTCATATATTAATGTTGGTCATTTGGGAGTCGTTTGTTCTCTGCTTGATGTCTAGGTTTGGATGTATGTTAATTATTTGTCCTTTATGGCCCTGTTTGGTTTTTAGGTTTGGACTGCAGATATAAACTCATCTTTATATTGAAGGATTACTGATTGGAAGAAATACAGAGCAACTTTTATCTAAATTATGGGAAGTAGATGAATTAGTTATAAAGAGTTGATATCCCACCATTTTGTGGGGACCAGAAGGAGTTCCCTGGAATATCCAACTTCTTTCTTCGACTTGGACAATATATAGAAGCTGGCCTTCATTTGTTCATTCCATCTAATGAGTTAAAATATCTAATGTAATCATATGTAGGCACCAATGGGCACTATAATTTTGATGTAATATCTAAACGATGAAAAATTCTTGCAGCAAAATCTGGTGTTGAACCCTCTGTATGTGTGGAGCTCGCAAAGCATGTGAGTGTGGATTGTCCAAACCTTGAGTTTTGTGGTCTAATGACCATTGGTATGTTGGATTATTCATCTACACCAGAAAACTTTAAGGTGATAGTTTGTTGACATTTAAATCTTTCTCCATGATTTCAGTTTCTTGAGCTTCTTGGTAATACTTAAACCATACTGTTTGTTTTCAGACATTAGCCAACTGCAGAGCTGAGGTCTGCAAGGCACTTGGAATTCCAGAAGAGAAATGTGAGCTATCAATGGGCATGTCTGCGGACTTTGAGCAAGCTGTAAGGACTAATCTAGGGCTTTACTTTACTAAGTATGATTATAATGCTTATCTGGGTTGTTGAAGGCTTACACTTATGAAGTGTTCAACTAATAGGAAAACTTACTGTTTTGCAGATTGAAATGGGAAGCACAAATGTGAGAATTGGATCGACAATATTTGGGCCAAGAGAATATCCAAAGAAACAATCGCCTTAGCTTAAACTTCTCTTGTAATCCATTGAATTTTGGACTCCCTAATTTTTGCATTGAATTTTAGCAAAATTGTGGTCAGAGTTTGTATGCCATTCCAAGGCTCGCCTAGATACGTATCTTTGTAATAAAATGTTCTTTAAGTCTGTATATTATTTCTCCCTAAATTCAGGCGACCCATTAACAAAGAAATATTTTCAGTGTTTTTTTTGATCAAATACACAATTAGTGTGCTATAAAACTGGGAGTTGAACTCACTACCTCACTTACAAAGAGAGACTTATACCACCGGACTAAGTAGTACTGAACATATTTTCAGTGTTTGGCTATATTTATTGGCGTAAAGCTTTCCTAAAATGTGCATTTTCATAGAAATAATAACTCAAATTTCTCGTTACATCCATAAATTTTGCTCAATGGCGCCTCTAATTGCTAAAATGTACCCATGGGGGATTGACATACGGACGAGATCAAAGCATATACATAAAATAAAATATACTAACATTTACTTAATTGAAGCAATAATTTCATCATAGGAGATTAAGATCATTGCTATATAAGAAGGGAAGAAAGGACTTCTGAACTTAACAAGAACCCAAAAACACAAACATGACTCTTTCGATATCTTCCCTAGTGTTTAGGACTTTCTTGATTCTGTTCTTGTTGGCATGGGTAGCAAAAGGCCAAGACCTTGATCTCTTTCGTCAAACAAATGGTGTTGGTCAACCCATGGTTTTCGATGTGATGCGTTATGGAGCTGTTGCAGACGGAAGAACAGATAACAGCCAGGTATTAACGTTTTTGTGATGTAGAAGCTTTCGAGTTTTGATTTACTATGTGAAATGATAAAGTTTTATTTACCATCTCTTATATTCTCATTTGTTAATGCATACAGAAATTTTTGAAAGCATGGAGTGAAGCATGTATTTCCGATGGAAGAGCAACGGTTATGATTCCTGCCGGAACATTCAAGTTATTCCCAGTTGTATTCTCAGGACCATGCAAGGGTCCCATCGACTTTATAATTAAGGGAACTTTGATGGCTTCTACTGGTTCAGCAGCATTGAGTTCTGAACTTCTTTTTTGATTACTTGTCAAAAAAGAAATCCAATCATATATGGTTAAGAACTTAAGGTTAAAGTTTACGGTTATATGAGCTTTGAAATGTTGTTCCTTGGACTTCTATTATCGAATGCTATGGAAATGTTGAAGTCGCGTTTGATATGTTTAGTGAGATGCGACGCTAGAGTTCAAATCAGTTCGGTTACTCTACTCGATCAGCGTGAAGATGGTAAGGACTTGTTTGAGTATATGAATGGTTTGCTTCGTCACTTGGTGGAACTCATTGATTTCAGGTAATGCACAAAGTGGGAATATCAGAGAAGTATTACTGTTTGTTTGATGAAATGTGTATATTTCGATCTCCTTGACTTCAGTTTCCTGATCAAGCTTTTAATGGGCATGATCTGCGGACTTTGAGCAAGCTGTAAGGACTGAGGACTAACATGGGGCTTTACCCTACTAAGTTGTAATATGGGATCGATAATACTGTCTTGTAGATTGAAATGGAAAGCACATATGTGAGAATTAGATTGACAATATTTGCGCCAAGAGAATATCCAAACTTCCAAAGACATAAGCCTTAGTTTCATATACTTGATTTGTTATTCTTTGCATTGAATTTGGCAAAATTGTGGTCAGAATTGTATGCCATTTGAAGGCTAGCTAGATACAAAATTAATTGTCTTATCACTTGGCTATGACATAAACCCAAATTCCCTAAATTTAGGACACTCATAAATCAGAGAAAAAGTTACTTTAGCTAAAATCATTTGGGGGGGGGGGGGGGGGGGGGGTGGGGGAGGAGGTTTGCACCTTTCTGGGGGTAAATAAAACTTTCCTAATTAAATAGAATTAATTTCAAACAAATAATTAGAAACTCAAATTTCTCTTTAAATCCATAATTTTTGCTTAATCAAGGCCATTTTGTCATCATAGGAAATTAAGAACATTGCTATATAAGAAGAAAGAATAACTCACTCTCAGAACAAAAAGAACCGAAAGGAAACCCAGAGACACGAATATGATTGTTTTGATATCATCCCAGGTGCTTAGGACTTTCTTGTTCTTGTTCTTTTTGGCATGGATCACAAAAGGCGATGATCTTAATCCCCATCGTCTATCAGAACCTGATGGTCGACCCATGGTTTTCAATGTGTTGCGTTATGGAGCTGTTGCAGACGGAAGAACTGATAACAGACAGGTAACGTTTTTGTCACGTAAAAGATATCAGAGTTTTGGTTTAATTACTATGAGTTTTATCGTATTAAATCGAAGAACTAGAAACCATGAGAGCATCTCTGATCTTTTCTCATTGTTAATGCATACAGGCGTTTTTGAAAGCATGGAGTGAAGCCTGTAACTGGGATGGAAGAGCAAGGGTTGTGATTCCTTCCAAAACATTCAAGTTATTCCCGGTTCTTTTCTCTGGTCCATGCAAGGGTCGCATTGCCTTTATAATCAAGGGAACTTTGCTGGCTTCTAATAGTCCATCAGCAGTGAGTTCTGAAAACTGGATAAACTTTGAGAACGTCAACCAACTGACGGTGTCCGGAGGCGGTACGCTAGACGCTCAAGGACCCTCGGTTTGGTCTCTTAACGATTGCAAAACTAATCCCGGATGCAAAGCTCTCCCAATTGTAAGTTTTTACTATACATGTTTCATAAAAATGATTCTGATCTGAAAACGTATAACAATTTTAAGTTTATGATTATCATAATAGATTAATCACCATCTGTATCACATTAAGATCGGTTTCCTATTCTATCAAATTATTACCATATGTATTACATTAAGATCGGTTTCGTATTCTATCAAATTTGTTAATAGGTCAGAATAATGAGCAATGTTGTCATCAGTAAAGAGATTAGGGACGATTTTGATCATTGTCTATATACAATGTGCATGTTTAGGATCCTTGTTCTATGTCTATCGAAATGGATTTTTTCAGTAACTAGAAACACCACGCCCCGTAGTGGGATATAGAGTGGGAAGCAGTTTAAAGGAGTGGGTGGTTAACTAGCTAGTCGTGAGTTTGTTGTCTCTTATATTTTTCTTTGCTAATAGTTTCATTTTTTTTTTACTATATTGACTCTCATCGCATAACTGTTCTATAGTTTTATGACATTTTAAGACTTATTATTCTCTAATGAACTAGGTTTTATAAGTGGTACAGATAGATATAGATATAAACATTTTTGAGAATGTGATCACATTTTAACATAGATCTTCTTGTGATGATCAGTCTATGACTTTCAACTTCGTCTCAAATGCAAGCGTGCATCACTTGAGATCATTCAACAGTCAAAATGGTCATTTCAAGGTTCATGCATGGATGCCATAAGATAGACTTCCAAAATATAAGAATATCGGCTCCGGAGGATAGTCCAAACACCGATGGCATAAAAATCGGAAACTCATACCGCATTAGAATCAGACGCACGATCATTCAGACTGGCGATGATTGTATAGCAATCGTGTCTGGAAGTCAGAAAATCCACATTTCTAATGTATTTTGCGGTCCCGGACATGGAATCAGTATCAGAAGTTTTGGAGGGCATGCTTATACAGAATATGACGTGGAAGGAATTTTTGTGAAAAATAGTGTTTTCAAAAAGACTGCTAATGGTTTGAGAATCAAAACATATGCTAGGGATTCAAAACCCTTGAAGGCTTCAAATATTGTCTTTGAAGATATTAACATGATTGATGTCATGTATCCCATTATCATAGATCAACAATATTGTCCACACAATCAATGTGATCTACAGGTAAATATATCGATTTAGGGCATTTTTTCTTTTGCAATATGAAAACTGGAGTTTTATTTCATGAAATAAACTAGGGTTCATCTCTTGTTCATTGCAGGATTCTTCATCAAATGTGCAAGTTAGCGATGTTACATTCAGAAACATATGGGGAACCTCGTCTTCCAAAGAAGCAGTGACTCTGAAATGTAGCAAAAGCAAGCCATGCAAGAATATAGTGATGGAGAATATCAAGTTACCTCATAATGGTCCAAAAGGACCTGCCACTTCCGTCTGCAATAATGTCATCGGCAACTCTTATGGCTCACACATCCCTCCTTCTTGCATATAATTAGTGCAATCAATTATTCATATGTAACTTTATAGACCTAGTTTTATACCTGTAATTTGATTAATCATTTTCGAAAGATCATTTTCATTTCGTCTTGTATCCGACTTATTCTTTTTGTTAGACATTTTGATTGACCAGTTACGCTACTTAATTTTATCCTAGATTTACATGTTATATTGTCACTATCTTACTATATAGTGTCCATGCAAATCAAAAAAAAGATAACTACCTCTACCTCTTGTGGTATCAAAGTGCTCGTTTAAGAGTCGGTGAGCTGTGGTTTGGTTGATTAAGACGTTTGACTAACAACGAGTTCAAACCACAACGACATAAGTAGAATGTGTGAGTTATTAATAAAATATATAAAAAAAAAAGCTCGTCATATTTTCAATCTTGCTTTGCAGTTCGTGTCTATTATGTTCGTTGAGTTATACCGTCATGAAGTCATGAGCAAGCTAAGTGGCTCTTTCTTAAACCCCCTAAAACCCCAAACCCAGCTCACACCTACTGCCACCACCACCACCCGAGCTTTCAACGCCATCATCAACCGTCTCTCATCTCAACGCTCTCACCATGAAGTCCTTGCCACATTCTCCTCTATGCTCAAAGTCCACATTCCTCCAGATACCCACACGTTCCCTAGTCTACTCAAAGCCTGCACCTCCCTAAACCTCTTTGGTCATGGCGTCTCGCTACACCAATGCGTTGTGGTTAATGGGTTTTTCTCAGATGCTTATATTGCCTCTTCATTGATCAACCTCTATGCGAAACTTGGTCATGTCTAGAATGCACGGAAGGTGTTCGACACAATGCCTGAGAGAAACGTTGTTCCTTGGACTTCCATTATCGGATGCTATTCGTGTGCCGGAAGTGTTGAGGTTGCATTTGGTATGTTAAGTGAGATGCGGCATGAGGGAATTCAACCCAGTTCGGTTACTCTGCTCGGCTTGCTGTCTGGAGCTTCGGAAGTTGCCCATGTGCAGTCTTTGCATGGTTGTGCTGTGGTGTATGGTTTTGAGTCTGACATGTGTTTGGTGAATTCCATGTTGAATGTGTATTGTAAATGCGAGAGAGTTGAAGATGGGAGGAATTTGTTTGAGTATATGAGTGGAAGAGACACTGTTTCATGGAACTCATTGATTTCAGGCTATGCGCAGAGTGGAGATGTTAGAGAAGTCTTTCAGCTTTTATATAAGATGAGGGTTGAAGGTGTGGTACCTGATAAGCAGACTTATGCGTCTGTAGTGTCTGTGGCTGCAACACAGAGTGATGTTAGATTGGGGAAGTCTGTGCATGGACAGATTTTAAGATCAGGATTTGAAGTGGATTCCCATGTCGAAACAGCGGTTATAGTTATGTACTTGAAGTGCGGGAATGTTGATCTTGCGTTTCGGATATTTGAAAGGACAATGCATAAGGATGTGATTCTGTGGACGGCTATGATCTCAGGGCTTGCGCAGAATGATTCTGCAGACAGGGCTCTAATGGTTTTCTGTCAGATGTTGGAATTCTGCAGCCTATTCAGACCGTGTGAAAGTTCAGGAACAAGTGAAGTTACTAGTTATTCAATATGGCAGCATTCTACACAGAACAATCAAAGCAATCTATCATCTACAAGACTTGAAACCATCTCATCTTTGATCCTTCTACAACTCATGTAAAAGTTGTACAACAAATGGCCGAGAGAAGACAAGATGACCATGATTTTACTATTTCAACGTGTATAGAATGCAGCAAGCATAAAGCTAATATTCCATAAGATCTTAGTTGGAGGCCTGACCATTGTACTTGTTCGACATGTCTAAATGTCACAGGCAGAATGCCATTGAGATCCCTGAAACATTTCCCCATCTTGTCTCTGGCAAGTGACAACTCATCATCTTTGCACATGTTGATCAGCAGCACGACAACCTCCCTAGCATATTCAGTATCAAAATCTGTTGTATGAGTATGTACGGTTTCTGTAAACTCTAGTGGGCTTTTTTATATATATGCCCATCTTATAGTCCCGATGAGCTAACAGTTAGTGACCGCTACGAAGTTAAGAGTTAGATCATGGTGATGGTTTTAACAATGCAGCTGTGTCAAAGTGACCAACAACTCCCTCACTGAGAAGGCGCATGGCAGCACCCTTGGAGAACTTCCTCGCGAATAGAAAACAGGGAACAGCATTAGAATTTATACAACACCATTCTGTTCGGTATTCTGTCTCATAGTATACATGGTTGATCTCCTGTTGAAATAGGCAGTATGTCAAAACAATAGCATGAAGGGAAAGAGTTGAGACATAACTGTAATCTGTTAAGTTATATGAAAGAAACCACATCTGACACTGCTAATGAAAATCTAAGACGGTGTACAGAGTCATTTTATTAACCTTTATTTCCCTTATCTTTTGAGGGGCTGCACTCGCATGGTTGAAAGTCATAGGATGCCAGCCTTTACTTTCTGTTTTATTTGGAGAGTTGTTCCACAATGTATAAGTTAATGTCCTTCGCTCAAGTTCGCCATCAAGCTCACTCATCTACAAAACATAGAACAAGGGTTTTTCTATTAGAAACTCTTGAATTGGTGGACAAATAATTCATAGAGAGCAATCATCAAAAAGTGTGGTCAATCAAAATAAGAAATAAGAAAGTGGGGGAATAAAAGGATGCTTAAAGAAAAACCCTAAATCTTAAGATGTTCAGCTATGACAGCTTACCGCAAGCAGTGTCTGCACATAGTGTTCGTCTGGGATACAATTGTGCGGTTTTTGAAGTTTCTGCATTTGGTATTTAAGCCAAAATCAGTCGCTTAAAAAAGAGAAAACAATGAGTTTATAGCTATTAAGGAGGAAGGAGATGTCATCCTTTTCCAGTCTCTGAAAGATACACGCACTTAAATATTATAATACAACGTCAGAATACGAAGAAATCAACACTTACAAGATTCAGCTTCCCCTTCCTGGTATCAACAGGTGGGCGACGCTGCAAAAGTAGGAGGCCGCAAAGTTATTAATATGTTTATAATTAAGGGACCATATGGTCCTGTTATCAATGACTCTTCAAAGAGCAGAGCAATTTTTAATACGTCCATAGTTGATTCATGATCCAAACACAACTTATAAAGCAAAAAGTAAAAACAATTATAACTTGAATGTGACCAGATGACCATAATATCACAATTCACCATAACCCGGAAAAAGAAAACATAAAACAGATGAAGTCAAGAATCCAATGCGTATTACATACCCTGCAAAATTTCTTGAATACTGGAAGCATAACTTCGTCATCCACAAGGACTTCAGCGTGTCTCCGAACCAAAGCAATCCACTGAGATTACACAATAAAATTTCAGTTAGGTATAGATGATGAAGACATAAATCCCTATCAACCAGATAAAAAATCATAAGATAATGGCAACAAGGACAATATCTAAGCAAGTGAAGCATTGTGCAGTACAAACAAGAAACTTGGCTCTGAAACCTAGAAGTAAGACATTCTGGCCTTTGAACTATGGTAACATATAATAATATAACAATAATGTAAAGAACTTTTTACACAAACATTTAATAGATGTAACATTAAAGGAACGATTAAATCAAGGTTTGATGTAAACCAAAAATAAGAGAATGCCACCTGTGATCCTTTCCGCCATTTCTTTTTTGGTATTATGGGTGACATTTTTGGGTTGTAGCGGCCCTCCTTCACATCCAGGAAGCTACAACATAAAAAAATTGCACACATTACAACTTCAGAACAAGCTTCAAAAACAGTCAAAAGCCTACAGTGTGAAATACAAGTGAAAAGTTTCTGATTTATTAATCAACAGTGCCGGTTGCCTCAGAAATGTAAGCTCTACCTACCTGTCCACAATGCTCCTAGGAGAAGCCATCAGGTAATTGTATATGAAGCTGAAGTTGTACAAAGGAACACAACTGCAGCACAAAAAGCAAGAAGCTTAGACAAAACGAGAAAGCGCTAACCTATAGCCTTCTCAAGAGATTTTTAGTCAAGTCTATACATAATCTAGCAATAATACTGAAACATTCATCAACCTGTCAGAGAGGAGAACGAATCTTTGATTCGCTGGATCCTCAAGAGCTGTCGCAAACAACAACCTCTCCGCTTCAATCATGGTCGATTCTCCCCATCCCACCTGCAATACACAAAGCACCAAGCCACATTCAATGCCAACACATCATCATTAATCGAAAAAATCACTAAATCAAGAGATAAAAAGAAAGTGATCTAGCAAACAATTCCTTCCGAAAACTCCGCTACATTAGTTCTCAATGTATTCCTAACATTCTAAATTCAGCCAGACATTTCACATTACTCCTTATTCTAAAAGAATTCGAAACAATAGCATTATGAAATTCAACGGTCAATCTTAAAGAAGTACCTGAATGCTATTCGGCAATTGACGGCCATGAAAGAAGCGCGACCTCGTGGTGGACTCATCGAACACAAAACCAGGCGCGGAGTGAATATAAATCGAAAAATTCAAAGCGCCACCGGCATTCTGAAAAAACCGGCCGGAATTTTACGTCACTCTCCGTCAGTACACCGAAACCGCCGATTGAAATTACAGAAATTGAAAGCAAAAAAAAAAAAAAAAGAGAGCTAGACCTCGAACCTCGAAGAAGCTCTCCCAGAGGAAATCGAGCGGGAGGTCACGGCGCGCGAGGAAGAGGAAGGCGATCTTGGCCGGGCCGGCGAAGCCGACGCTGTGGCGAGCGATGCGAGATCTCGCGCGGGATAATGAGGACGAAGGAGAGTAGAGGTCCGGCTGGGAGTGAAGCCTGTACAGAGCCAAAAGGCAGAGCGCGACGGAGAACACGATCAGAAGCTTCCAGCTGAGTCTGATGACGTGGCGCACCGTGATCGGCGGCGGTGGCTTCTTCGCCGTCACCATCGGACGGAAGTGTAGTGATTTACGAGCTCAAATTTTGACGAGCGTGGAAATGAGAAGGGAGAAAAGAGAGGGAGGGAGGAGTAAGGTGGAGTCTTGTGTTGTGTGGTTTGGGAGAGACGAAAGCGGCGTCGTTTTTGGATACGGGGATTATAGTAATGCGCGCCGTGATCTCCGCCGTCCCGGTGGCAGGCGTGGTGGGGGTCCAGCGAGAGAGACAAAAAAAAGAAAGCGCGGGTTGACTGGATTCTTCTTCTTTAACGAAACGGCACCGCGTCGGCACATGGCGTCACGGCTTTGATTTTTTCTTTTCATAAATAAATAAATTAATAATATAAAAACATAATTATATCGTGTAAATAGACGTGGTACGTATAAAAATTTGTACTCGTAACCGTGTTTGATTCACAAAACTGTCCAAATGACTATGCACCATGTAAGAATGCACAGTTAAGAGTTAAAACCCTTTTTCATGGGTAAAGAAATTTAACATTACTCGGGGACATGTCATGGTCTTACCGGTTCTTGTGTAAATAATACGGGTTAGGCCCAGTATACCAATGTCTTGTAGAGTTGTAAGTGGAATCATACAAACAGCTGCATGGCTGCATATACAAGTACACAGTTTTGAACTACTGTGAATGAGCTGTGCTTTCTTTTCCTCGAACCCTTTGGATCGGAAAAGAGGATGTAAAAGAATACAGAAACCAAACCAATGCCAAGGGTTCGCAAACAAGCTGTGTATGGCCATCCATTGCAAGGCAGATAACTTCAGAGCTGCTTCTACATGGAGTAATCCAGACTCGTAAGTTCACAGCAGAAGCAAGCAATAGCATAGGACTGGTTGGTTATCGCACAGCTGCCTTGATGTTTTGACGGTCCAAGATGACATTCAGAATTTTTCCAGGGACGAAAATCCTCTTTTTGATTGACACCCCATCAAGATATTTGGCAAGCTTTTCATCTTTTGATGCCAGTTGAAAAGCATCCTCCTCTGAACAGGTCTTTTCAACCTGGATTGTACCCCTCGTCTTGCCATTGATTTGAACTGGTAGCAAAACAGTAGATTCCTCTAAGTAAGCTGGATCGACCTGCATTAAGAACATGGAAAGAAATCAACAACTGCTCACCATATGCCACTCAAGGAGCATAAATCCAATATCACATCTCAGGCAGCAAACAAGAACTGTTGTGCTTCTTTTACAATATGTTAGGTTGTTTACAATATCACATCCATACTGGTTGGTGAATTAACATGGTCCAAGAATATGACCCTACATTTGACTTGAGAGAGACAGAGGTAGAGGTAGAGATTTCACCTTAGGAAAAGGCTCATATGCCAATGATTTTGAGTGTCCCAACCGAAACCAAAGCTCTTCAGCCATATGAGGTGCATACGGTGCGAGCATTAATACAAATGCTTCAATAATCACTCTCGGATGTTTTTTCCACTGGACAACAAAGAACAATATAGTCAGTATAAGTCTCATGTTTAACTATTTCCAAAAGATTGAAATGAACATTGTATTAACCATTTGAGACAGGTAAGGCTTTATGGATATTCACTTTTATAGGACCAAGGGTACAACTTAAACTTGGAGAATCTTAGATCACTGGATACTGGAAAAGCGAAATACTAGTCAAGAGAAGAAAAAAAAAACATTTGAAGGAATTATTCTGAGCTACCAAAGAAATTAAGAATTCCTTATTTTTAATTAAATTCTCAAGAATTCATCTACATCCAAACACACCGTTAGTCTTTAAAGTTCGGGAATTCTCTGCCGAATGTGACCCAATATTGAGTCCAAGATTCGTTGATTCCAATATTTGCTATTGTAATCTTTGCCGACTTGTAACACAAAATGTTCATGCCTTTCCAGTCCATTAATACAGAGTTACAGACTATCTATTTTGTTATATGAAAGCTTGGAAAGTTGGAATCCTGCCATAAATCAAAAGAATATGGACCTTGGAAAAACTCTCTCTTTCGAGCAAACGATGAGGGCACACAATCGGCTGTTACGTCAAAGAGATGGGAGAAATTTGGAAAGTTCACACTAGACTATGACTCTTCTTCTATTATGATATATAAGTAGATCAATCAATTTACACACCAGAGCAAAAATCAGTCGCATAATTACACAATTTGTCAACAGATAGAGAAACGAAACCGACTTCCTTGCACACCAGCCTAGCCTCTATGCCATATATGAATTAAAGTAATCTTTCAGCTGGCTGCAAACAAAACTCACAACTTGCTACGTATAGTGGAACCTATGCTCCACGGGGTTCCCTCTGTCCTCCCCGTGCATCATTATCAATTCATTCAGTTTTTACAGTTCCATCATCTTGAACATATGCACAACATCGGAAGGTCAAATGTACAGCTAAGATTACGGAGACTACTCACAATTCAAGGCTGTAGATCTTCAACAGCATCTGGCAACGAGGGCGTGGATTGATCGGTCATCCTGCTAGGCACTGGAGTGTTCCGTCGGGATTGGCGTTTTGTGGCCACAGTCACGCAGCTCTCATTTTCGTACTTTTCAAATGAGTAATGATCTTCATCATCGTCGTCGTCGCACTCTTTGAAAACTGGATGGACATATGCACTTTGGAGGTAGCCTTTCAAGTTCAAGTTTGGTTCTCTTGCGCATTCCAGAGTATCTTTCATCTTCGCTTCCTGATTCCATAAAAGTAAAGAACAAAGTAACTTAGAGAGATAGAGAGAGATCAAAGTATTAAAAAAAGAACTAACATAGGTAATAATACGACTCGAAACTGACATACCTGTAATGGATATCTAACAAATGCAGGTTCAAAACGACCTTGGCAATACTTATAGAATGCAAAGGTCAATACTGGAAGTGCAAGAAGAAATGGTGTAGACTGAGCAGCTTTTTTGGTAGTCAACAATCCCAATAGAACCAGTTGAGAAATAAGCAATGCAGACAGAATGCGACCATGGACATCAGGCCAGAATGCTGCAGCACTTTCATATTCCTGGTTGTAAACATTTATGATCTGCATTTGGAGAAAATAATTTATATACATTTTAAAAAAAGTGATGTATTCCAACAAAAAAGGTATAATGATATCCAAGTTAAACACTTTGTGCTAGTCTCATTGGCGACACCAAATATGTTCATATGGATGGATACACAGATATACATAATCTTAAGATGTGATATATAGTAATCAAGATTCCAAATTTTTACCTGATGACGGAACACAACATAAGCCAGGCCAAAGAAAATAATTATGAATGGAAGTAGAACTGGTGTCAGTGTAGCATATACAAGGCCCAGTAAAATATAAAGCTGTATACGAGGCTCCCCAGTGTTGAAACCAATACTTCCAGGATCCATAGCCTCCTCCCTGTCCTTGTCAGTTTTCACCAGGAAGGTATTCTTCAAGTGATATATAATAAGTGGCTTCAACATCAAGATCTCAGCAGCGATACCAGCCCACCCATCAACCATTATATATGTTATGAAGAAAGTTGCTTTTATTGGGACAGCAGTACCAATTGTCACTGGAATGCTACCAAAAAGAAAGAACACAAAAAATTAATTTCAAAATTCACAAAAGTAAGATAGTATATGAACAGAACAGAATGACAGTCACAACTCCGATATCTATGTAATCACAAAAATTGTCACATCATGAAAATGAAAGGTAATACGTACTCAGATGGTGATTGGTGCATGAAAGTTTTTAGCTGTTCAAGTGCTGATCCAGCTATAATGCTACCAAGGAATACATTCACCAAACTGAAGAGATAGTATCTAGATGCTGCTCTCCTCTCAAGAGAAGACCGAGATGTATATCCCTCAAATTTAGCCATGATCATCAATATGGTTGGCAAAAATATCAGAAACAACTTCAGTGCAATCCCAGGCAGAAAACCTGTAATGACTGACTTGATGAACTTCCTGCATATGTATCAAGGTAAGATTACTAACTGGTGCTAGTAAAAGCTAGAGATGCCAAGTCAAAAAGGTTCAAGGATGAGATAACTCACACTTCAACAATGGGCTTTAGGAATGGAGCTGCTTTCTCAAGTCCCTCAATGCTTGCAAGAGATTGTACAAATGCAATGGGGATCATGAAAAAGAAGGTGAGGAAAAAGAATGCAACACCCATGATGAGCCTCTTAACTGTGAGTTCTACATATGGAATAGCCAGATTTGGCCAATATACATCACGTGGCTCTGGAGCCCATTCGGTTAACCAAATAGTTGGATTCCTAGATTGCTGAGTTTGTGCGCAAACGGCAGCACCCCATCTGCTTTTAAAGGAAACAAAGGCAGCTGCCACAATAGACTTGGGATCGTTTGAAACTTTCTCCCTTTCTTCAGGTATCTGAAGAAAAAGAAAAGACAGATTATGAATTTGAAACAACCAAAAAATATGGCAGCATATATTTGACAAAGAAATGAACGGACTGGCACTTACTTCCTTCTTTAATTTGTCAATCTCAGATTGATAATGTTCAATTGCATCAACTTTCTTTCCCCAAAGTCCAAGAAAACCAGTCTGAAAGTTGTATACGCACATCCAGGTTTAAGCAAAAATTAAATATCAACATAACAACTTGGAAATACTTTAGCACTTAGTAGACCAATCTACCTTAGTCAAGGGCCTCACTGAAGTTTTGCTTCTTTCAAGTTTGTTTTGGTAGTAGACAAGCCAGTTATCCATTTTTTTCTTCTTCTTTACCAATTTCGCAAGTTTATTGGCATTGTACACCACCTGCATATAATTTGTCACTGGGTCAAGTTTCAGAAAACAAAAGACTTCTTTTTATAGAAGCAATTGTATAGCTTTGGCAGTTCAAGGATAAATTGAATGAGATGTTTCAATAGCTCTCTCCTGGCAAATAGAAAATGGTAATGCATTGTAATACAGAAGTGCATTGTAAGGAAGATATTGCAGAAACTGCATAGTTGATGTTTAGAACCAAAAAATTTCTTCTTGTAATATCTCACAAAAGTGCATTGGTAACTAAAGCTATATATAGATGGCTCCTTAAAATTCTAATAGAGTATCGTATTCTCCTTCTGTTTTCCGGGAACAAACCTGATGAGTAAGATAATGATCCGGATGGTTGACCAGAAAAAAGTGCTCCACAAGCTCACTTACAGATTCATCTGGATCTGGCGGAACATTTCGGACAAGGGCCTGTAAACAATATGATAATTTGGCGTATAAGCATGATATTATAGAGTTTTATCATTTTTTCAGGGTAGATAATGCAAATGAGCTCTGCTTGTATCCGTATAGCTTAATACTCTAGATTATTCATCAGGTAATAGCTCAAATATCAGTTTCAGTTCTTATCCTTATTACAAGAGGCAAAGGGCTATAAAAGCGCCTGCTTGTTACTGTAACACATATATGATTAGTATATCAAGCAATTGACATCGCTACTCAAAATTACCTTACTTGAATAAACAGTAATCTGAACTCATGTTTTCAGACAAAAAGCTATAAAAGTGAAATGTTTATTACTTTAACATATTCATGATTAGTATATCAACTAATTGACATCACTGCTCAAATGTGCCTTATTTGCTAAACATTAATCTGAACTCGTATGTCAAGGCATGAGTCAATCTCACCGTAAATTGATCGGGTCGTCGTTTTTCCGTGGCAAGAAAATGCAACCGCATATTGGCTACTTTCTCATACTCCTTCAGTAGCACATAACATGTCCAAAAGGTAAAGGCATACGCCACCACTATATGAGTCCACAATCTGTGAAATACAATTGCATGTGTATTGCACATATTAGTAAGCAAGATGAGATTTAACCAGGATTGAATGTTGTGTGCATAAATTAGATGTCAATAAAACCAGATAGGTAGACTATAATACAGAGAGAAGAAAAATGGCAACAACTGCATAAGAATGTTCAATATGAAGGAATTTCTTTATTTACAATTATCCAACAATACAAATGCTCCCAAATATAAGAAAATGACCCAGAAAGAAATAAAAGGAGGATGTCTCACCTTTGAGATTTTTCTGGGATATTTGATATAGAGAGCCTATCAATGTCACTAGACGTTACATTCTTTAAACGAGCAGCAATATTCAAAGTGTTATTTGTCCAATTGACTGGTACCAAAACCGCCCATGCAACAAGTGCTATTGGAACAAAGATTTTAAGCCTGCAGTAATATAAGGAGAATAATATCATCAACATATTAAGTAAAACTTAAAATAAGCAGTATAATGCCATACTAAGAGCATGAGTAAGAAAATTGGTAAATAAGAAAAGAAAAGAAAATTGCAGCCTACCCTATCAAGTATATCCTCAAGTAAACAGCAGAATCCAATCCTGCATGATCAATAAGCTCCGGTTCAGGCATCTTCAATGCTTCCGGCATCCAGTTCAGAAACCTCACATACGACCTATAGTCTAGATTGACAAACTTGCTCACGAATGCGCCAGAGCGCGTGGGACTGTCTCTTACTCCCTTGAAATACCATTTTGGAAAGTAGACTCTGTCGTTGAACGGCTGAAGCCTAAGAAACGCAAATACTAGAAAGAAAAGGAAGGCACTAAGGATGTTGATGGATGCTCCAACCCCTATATCCCCAAGTGTAGCCATTTATATCATCACAAGGAAAACTGCATCACCTGTAAACAAATTACAAATTAGAAGCAAAATTACAGAACAAAACACTAAAGCCCAAATTAACAAAAAAAACTCCTAACAATAAAATCGAATAAAGTAAACTAGAGCTCCTATATACCAAATTACCCTCTTTTCATGTAATACATATTAATCTAACATCAGCCCAGCTTAGAATCAGCAACACAACTGTCCGAAAACATATTAGATCTAATCCTTTCCATTTATATCCGCTGTACCAAAGACTATCACCTCATAAACTCTCAAAACACTTTCCTAATTCTCACAAATAAGAAGCAATCAACAACAATTGAGCTAATTGAGCAAAGAAAAGCGTGGAATTAAAGAAAAGAGAGAAAGAGAAGAAAAGCACACCAGAGAGATTTAAGGATCGAGGATAAAATTGAACAGAATTAGATTGCTTGGAAATTATACCCAAGAAAAAGCCGGATTCTTTGCACTCCTCCACACAAAAACTCAACCTCACGCACGTAAACTGTAGCTATTTCGGATATGCCCGCACTCACTCGGCGCCACTATCCATGAGAGATTGGATCCACAAAATAATAATAATGAGAAGCAATGAGATCTTAGTGATCTTGGGAGTGGTTTTGGTGGGAGCCAAGGAGTTGGTTGGTGTTTAGGGTTTTGATGGTTACGTTTTTTTACTGTTTGGAGAATTAGTCCAATCTAGTCCCCTCTGTCAATTATATAACTATCCTCCTGCGATGTCGGCAAATCGCCTAACGGCTACCTTTCGCGGCTCCCACACGCGCGTAGGTAGCGTGTGGATTGCACGGCGGTATCGGAGTGGAGGGACCTGGGTGGGTCAGCCCGGACCCGAGAAAAGCGGGTTGGATGATGATAAGGTCCGAGTAGTGACCGCGTGGGGTACGTGGCGAGATGGACGGCCGCAACGGGGTTGTGATTGTGTTACGCGGGTTGTGGTAGTTGGAGCGTGACGCGTGTTTGAGGGAGTGACGCGTGGGATTTGTTAAGGAGGGAGCACAAAAGATAGGATATGGGAGGTCAGAAACAGTGTGGTGGTAGTTGCCAAATAGTAACTATCAAATTATCAAATCACTATGATTGTCTTGTTTTGGATATTGGTCTAAGAACAAGAGAATAAAAAATGTTGTGTGGGGTTTTGTTTCCTTTTCAGATTTTTATTTAACTTTATATGTAATTGCTGTGTATTATTTGTCATGACCATAGATTCAATGTTGTGTGTATAATTGTTCGAAATTAGTATATTTTAGGATTATTTATCAAACTACAACAAATTGGCCCTTGTGTCAGAATTGAGAAATTCTATGGCTCGAATCTTTAGTATTCTCTTATTTATTACCTGGATCGAACTCTCCATGAGATTCATAATTGCATTACTTATAGCTTCCTTGTTCGTAGACAAAGCAGATTCGGAATTGTCTTTCATTCCAAGGCATAACTTGTATCCATGCGCTTCATATTCGCCTGGAGTTCGCTCCCAGAAATATAGCCATCCCTACCCCCTCACGTCAATCCCACGAGCCTCTTATCCATTATCATTCGATGTTCTGAAATTAATATTTTTTACTGTCATTAGTCAAACGATATAAAAAAGTATATGAAGTTTACGTGGCGTTTACTGAACCGTTCAACTATTTAATTTATAAGGCCAATTCGAGCTGGTAGTTGAGCTCAGTAATTGACATTTCTAGTCAAACACTGTTGATTCAAAGAGGCCTTCATGTTTCATTTATCTTCCCCTTCATCTTCTTAGGTGCTTTGCCCACCATTTTGACATTTCACAACAAAACGTGGTTCTATGTTGTAAAAAGCGTATAATTGTGTTCAATGTTCAGAGTTCAGACTTTACCATGTAGCTACATTTGGACTTTCCTTGATTCCAAGTTTTGTACTCGTAGGTTGGCGATACCATTAAATTCAACAAAAGGGGAATCACATATGGATGGCCTGTCACAGATATTATTGAATAGAATAGGGTGCCTGCTTGCTTTGCTTTTGTTATCCACCATAATATCATATCCAAGCTTTGAACCCTTTCTTGGATTGGCCAGCCAGATTGACATTAAGATGAGGTAGAATAGACATTTGGAGCATTTGTCTTGAACAGTCAGCAAAAAATCACCATAGAAAGCTGTGGTTAGCAGCCTACTTTCAATCTGGGGAGAAAAGGACATCTTTTTCTGTTGAGATATGATGGCCCAAGAAATAATACTTTTACTTTAGAATAAAGACTAATTCTTTCATACATATGGTGCAGACTGTTCCAGATCATCTAATTTCTGCCTTTTTCTATAATATCTTGCACAAGCTTCATCGTGCTGTTATATGCGTCCCTTTGATTCTTTTGCAGATTTTAACGCGTAATAATCGTCTAAAATGGTATATGAGTCTTGTTTACGCGAGGTTTTGAGTTTTTTTTTCCTATTGTAAGTTTGGACTACACATGAAAGAGTGTCAACTTCATATACATTGTTAACATATTTGCCAACGACTTAAGCTTTTGTCCGGGGCATATTGGCCGGCTCACTAGCACAACATTTCGAAGTGGAACAAGTAACTGATATGGATTCAAGGATGAAGGACATGATTGTTAATTAAGTATTTACATGTGGTTATTTCAGAAGCAGGAAAGTTAAGATCACTTTGTGAATTAGGAGAAATTTTTAGATGCTACAAGAGGACCACGTGACAGTATTACATGGTTTTACATTTCAATCAAGTATTGACACGTGGATTTATTACAACTAAAATATAAACTAAGGTTTTCTATTTTTTATTAAAAGACATTCATGGGTCTTTGTTGAGTTTGGACTAGGGTTTATGGTTTAGGGTTTGGGGTTTGGGGTTAGAGTTTAGGTTTAGGGTTTAGGGGTTAGGGTTTTGGGTCTAGGTTTAGTGTTTAGGGTCTAGGGTTTAAAGTTTATAGTTTATGGTTGAAAAAGCAATAACAAACCTAAAATTATCTTTGACAAACTATAAACTCATCATCTTCGTCCTCATCTTGGTAATCTACGGCTGCCTCACAAATCTCAACCATGGATATTGCAGATAGGTTGTAAGAACGAGTTTTGCTCATGCCTCTACCGCAAGTGTTCGCGTAATTTATAGATAGACTGTCGTCTCTAAACACTACTGGTTTCGCAAGACAATGGGTTAAACAACTAGTGGTTTTGGGAAAGCAATGGACTAATACTAACTAATAGCATGCGTGAAATTTCGTGAGTTTTTGAATTCTTAAATTTGGTAGTTTTTTGTCAATTTTGATTTTGCTTATTACTGCCGTTCCAAACGCTATTGGTTTTCGCAAGATAACGGGCTAAATAGTTAGTGGCTTTGGAGAAACAATTGACTAATTAATATTGTGCGCGAATTTTCATGTGTTTTTAAATTCTTAAGTTTGATAGTTTTCTTGTCAATTTCGGTTTTAACTTGGGATGGCCGTTCCAAATGCTAATAGTTTTGATAGAATAATGGACTAAACAACAAGTGGTTTTAGCGAAACAATTGAGTAAATAATGTTGTGTGTGTTTATGGTGCTTGACCGATACAAAATGAAAACCAATAATTTGAAGTTCTTCTCGTTATATTTTTGTTTCTACCTGTTACGTCCCGAGCCGGAAAGTGGTCGCGGGGCGGAACGAAGTAGAATTCCTGAGAGGCTTTCACTCGGTACCTGCACAAATAACAGCGTCACGGGGTCGGGACTGGGGTGGCCCAGTCTTCGACTCTCCGATGCTTAAGTGAGCTATGTGCACTTGTACGGGTAGAGGAATGAAAGTGAGAGAGAAGGAGTATGTGAATCTATGAGAGAGTATAAATGTGTGTAGCTTGAGCTTGTTTTATAGGCTAAGCTTGTGTACCTTGAGCTTGTTTCCAATGTGGGACTCTTTGCCCTTCTTTGGAGTGCCTCCTCTTTTGGGGGTGTTTTGCCGCTAGAGTGGCTTTGGCAAGCGGTTTGTTACCGGCCCTTCCTTCCTTGGATGTCTGTGAATGGCCCACCAGGGCTATCTCGACCGGGTAATTGTACCGTATTCTCGGTTTAGCCAAGTATTTTGGTTATGTACTAACAAGTCCTCAAGTCCCCAGTCCGAGAGAGTTCTTGGGTGGGGAGTTATTCTAGAGATGCCGATGATAGGTTTTACCCGGGAGTAGGAGGCATGGTGCCGAGTCGCCAAGTCCCCACGCGAGAGTCGCGAGGTGATGGGGGTGATGTTCCGGAAACCTGTTGGTAAGAAAAAGAAAAGTTTAATGTTGCTCTAGCGAGGCAATCCGCGCTTGGTTGGGGACTGTCACGAGGTGACCAGTCAGTCCGCGCTTGATTGGGGACCTGGGCTATATGGCGAGGCAGTCCGCGCTTGATTGGGGACTGTCGCGAAGTGGCCAGTCAGTCCGCGCTTGATTGAGGACTGTCGCGAAGTGGCCGGTCAGTCCGCGCTTGATTGGGGACTAAGGCGATGTGGCGAGTCAGTCCGCGCTTGATTGGGGACTGTTATGAAGTGGCCAGTCAGTCTGTGCTTGATTGGGGACTGAGGCTATGTGGCGAGTCAGTCCGCACTTGATTGGGGACTGTCGCGAAGTGGCCAGTCAGTCCGCGCTTGATTGGGGACTGAGGCTATGTGGCGAGTCAGTCCGCGCTTGATTGGGGACTGTCGCGAAGTGGCCAGTCAGTCCGCGCTTGATTGGGGACTAAGGCTATGTGGCGAGTCAGTCCGCGCTTGATTGGGGAGACTCGCGAAGTGGCCAGTCAGTCCGCGCTTGATTGGGGACTGAGGCTATGTGGCGAGTCAGTCCGCGCTTGATTGGGGACTGTCGCGAAGTAGCCAGTCAGTCCACGTTTGATTGGGGACTGAGGCTATGTGGCGAGTCAGTCCGCGCTTGATTAGGGACTGTCGCGAAGTGGCCAGTCAGTCCGCGCTTGATTGGGGACTGTGGCTATGTGGCGAGTCAGTCCGCGCTTGATTGGGGACTGTCGCGAAGTGGCCAGTCAGTCTGCGCTTGATTGGGGACTAAGACGATGTGGCGAGTCAGTCCGCGCTTGATTGGGAACTGTCGCGAAGTGAAGTACAAAGATTACTTTGTGAGTCTGGCTCTTCAAATTTGTAAAAGGAAAAGTACCGAACTTACAGAAATATGTGGCATGTCTTTCCTCACCAGTGTTATCACACGTTTGATTAAAAACTTTCCCAGGTTGATCCCTGATAAGCCAGGCTGTCAAAATCAGAAAATGTTCAAATCAAGTTGAGGTAGCAGCAAGTTCAAAGTAAAGAGTGTCTATGATCTACTTGATGAGTTTCTATTCATTTCATATTTACTACACACCTGAGTTGATGATATGGAGTAAAACAATGCACATGTAGCCTCACATTCAGGAATAGGAGGGACATCCCATAGAACTTCCTGTTATAAAAATATTAATAGCATCACCTGAAAATAGAGATGAATAAATCAAGTAGAGTTTATTAATGAAAGATTACCGACCTGTACAGATTGAGCTAGATCTTTCATGAGTGCAACTTCTATGAAAATAAGGGGTTCACCTGAAAAAAGAAGAAAAATGAAGTATATGTAACAACTTAAGAATACCTCGAAACACCGGCGACCAACTCCCAACCTTCTCTTAAGATCTATAAGATTGCTGATTGGGTGCACGGCCTGTACAATATAATAGGAAGTTGTAAAGCCACCTGTAATGAACATAACTAAATGCAGTACAAGACAAGCTAGTAGAGTACCTCATAAGCCACAATTTTTTCCAGCAAAGAGGCAGGATCATCCCATGTGATCTGGTGGAGCTCTAAGGCAGCGGGACTAAGCCATGTACTAAGTTTCTCCTTTAAATAGGAATCCAATGCTCGCAAAGACGCCAGATTATCTTTCTCTGAAATATGCAAGGTTATATCAAAATCTTAAACCTATTGGAAGAGATATCATTTTTTTTTAACATAATAATACACTGAAAACATAGTTCTTTTACCAGCTAGAGTCAATTAAACATATCAAAAGAAAAGTAGGGATTATGTATAACCTTACGCGAGAATTGATAAGATATCAGCTCGAAGAATAGACAAGAACTTCAACCCTCCGGGATGCGTATTAAGTCGCTCAAATAGCACTTCATACATGGGCTTGAGAGCATGACTCAAGTTCCTCTCAATGCGGTAGAAAGCAGAAAGAGATGCCTTCTCTTCTGAGTCAGCATTGTCACCTAAATACACACATATCCAATCAAACCACCTCAACCTCACAAATCACCAAATGCAACTGAAAACGATATCAACACAAAACTCACTTCCAGTTCCAGGAAGCTCAAGTCCCAAATACTGCTTTATCAAATCGCGAACCTGTGTCCTGTTAAGATCATACTCTTTGGCAAGTTGCACAAGCAATTTTCGACGATTCTCATAGCAAAGGCTAAAATATCCCTACTCAGTCATAAACAAACCACATTCAGCATCCAAATATTACCAAGCCTCACTAAAAGACCAAAACTTCATCTCAACATTACCAACAAAAAAATACCGCAGAGAAATCGCTCAGCACAGAATCCAAGACTTCTGTTTTACTCATTGAAATTGCAGAGTGCATGGACTCACTTACAACCTCAAAATCCCTACACAACAGTGAAAGATAACAGTAACTACAACCAAACAGTGTAAAAATCAATACTTTATGTAAAGATCAATGTAAAAATCCAAGCTTTAAAACCTCTTGGTGTTGCTTGAAGCATTAAGCTTTTGGGTTCCACTACTTGATGGGGTTCCGTTCACCGTCTGATTAACCATGTTCTGATCCAGAAACTCTGATCAGAATCAGTGAAATTACGAAAATGGGTAATCGGAAAGTTGAAGACTTACGGCGAGAGGAGAGCGAGCGAGGTGAGGTGAATCATTGGTGGGTCTCATTCTGGTTCGCATTAGAATTGCCAAACCTTTCTTGTTCATGTTCCTTGAAATCAAAGTTGGGTGCTTTTTATAGTGAAGATGACAAAGACAAATGGCCTTCTCTGAAATCAAAGTTGAGCTCTCCTTCTCTGACTCACTTGCTCTTGTCTTTTTGGGCCGTTTAAAATGGGCCTTCTTGGGCTTTGAAGTGAGCCTCGTAGGGCTGGCTAATACATAATTCGTTTTCACTTCACAATATATCGATGAATTTGACTTCTTTATTTAGATTTATGTTGTTTGGATTTGCTTGGATGACTTCTAACCATTAGATTAAATACAATCTAAGACCATTTTTTTTTTAAAACTTTTATTAATAACTCACACACCCTACATATGTCGTGAGGTTTGAACCCATGACCAAGTTGTCAGTTAAACACCTTAACCAACCAAACCACAGCTCACTGACAAATACAATCTAAGACCATATGTCATCCTTATGTCATCATTACTTCATCTAATGGTTATAAGACATCTAAGCAAATCTAAACAACTTAAATCTAAACATATAATCCAAATCGATAAGGATTTTGAAACAAGATTCTTCTCAAAAACTGAAAAAGGGTTTTGAAACAAGATATTCACTTGGAACTTTTGAGTCTAGTTTCACCAAGTATCGTATATTTGGGGTTTCACTGATCTTGATTGCTTGAATGACCATATGCATTACAGTTTATTTACAAAGTACGATGTAATCTTGACAACTAGTTCACTTCATGACTTGAAATGACGTAGAAATTAATACAAAATGTGATCGATAATTCATATGGCCATGTCAGTAGTGACAAAACCTTGCAACACCATATAAAAACTGATTGGAATAATATGATGGTCATGTGATGCAGACTAGTGTCGATGCTCATCTTACTTATAATAGGAAATGACAAACAAAGTCGATACATGACAACGGGGCGGTGGGATTATTCTTTGCTTCCTTCAAATAATTTGTTGTCAAAGTTGAATGAATCATTTGCTATTGATCTGTTTCTCCCTTTTATATACACAGTTGCTAATAGCTAGCAATAGCTGGTAACTAACTGGTACGTGTAGATTGAGTATTCCGTACTTCTGTTCTTGGTGATCACGAAGTATTGAATTTGACTCAGCTGATGAATGAGACTGATTCAAAGCATAAAGTAATAAAGTTCAGATCATCAGATCATCGATCATTCTTTTGATCTGGTTTCCAAAGGAGTAAGAAACAGTTCCTTATTCCTTTCACCTACAAATCACCAGTAAAGGAGATCTGCCATCTGCCTCCCTCCCTAAGCTCCTGTGTTGCTAGTGACAAGTTAGCACGTCTACGTTTTACGATATTGCAGAGAGATCCGCACAAATACAACACAATATAGTCGTCATACGGTATCAAGATTTAGATTTGTCTTTACAAGAGTTGGTACATTTACGTTTTACATTACAAAGATCCGGACAAATACAACACCGTGTAGTCGTTTTCTTTACAAGATGTAAAGAAGAATCTAAATATATAATAAGTTTGTGAACAATAATGTAAAATGGCATGCATGTTTTCTACGTACCAATCGAATATAATGAAGAGGGGTTCACAAGTCACGTAATTGGGTAATTCTTAAGGCCTTGGATTAACACACAATCCAAAATTATCAATGATCAATGGTTTGTGGCTGCAGACTATACCTTTCTCAAATTCTCGATCGACAAAAGAAGTGAAAAGAGAGAAACAGATAGCAGTGTGAGTGTGACGAGTCTAGTACTCTGCCCTTTCTCATCTCATAACCAGACATTTTTGTCATGTTTAGATATTCCCTGGGAACGGGTCCTGATGAGCTGCCATTCTCCACGAGAGAAGCCTGAAAAGTGGAAGATCATGGCATCTACCTAATAACGATAAGAACACCAGTCTAGCTAGGACAAATCAATCTCAACCATGGTCCATGGGAGGTGTATATATAAACGACTCACTTTCACACGTGTTTGTTTTGCTCATCAAGCTAATTTTTTTCAAGAGGTAAATAAGCTCATGATATAACTTGTTCTTTAATTTTAATCTTCCGATCACAGACTCACAAACAGGACGCCCTTTAATTTTGTTGGTCACACAAACCGGTAAGAGTTGTGATTCAAACTTTATAAAATGTTCCATACTAAGCAGCTCAAACTTTACCACGTTAGGTCGTTACAAAGTTTAATCTTTTACTTACATTTTATATGATTCATATCTTCTTAACCCCCAAATTTTGTATTTAGTTAGGAGTAAATGAGTGATAATGATAATATTTCAAATGCAGTTAGTTATATTATAAGGATAGAACTATGACCTTATTTCAATATTGAATGAATGCAATTCTGATGAGTTTGGATGATCTGATATACTCCACATCTAGAAGTGACAAACTTGCATAAATTTTAAATCCATAATTAGTAGTGAGATAAGGTTAACATGATCCTTAAGTAAATGAAGTCAATGTACACCTAAGACTCACACCCAAGTCAAAATTTAATGTAATCCTGTTAAAGGCTGTCATCATGGATTTGATGGTTATTTAAGGTTTTTAAACAAAACACAGACAAATACTGTCACAAAGAACCAATCATTTCCTCCAAGTTTAACTCCTTCTGGTAATTGGACCACCCAACTACCACAGTTAACAACCTACCACCAACATCTGACTGATCTGAGTTGTATTTTCATGTATGGATACACATGTCACGTGGCAGAAACCCATTCGAAGTTAGCAGCCAGTGAAAGA
Source organism: Fragaria x ananassa (assembly GCA_034370585.1). NCBI lineage: Eukaryota > Viridiplantae > Streptophyta > Magnoliopsida > Rosales > Rosaceae > Fragaria > Fragaria x ananassa. The sequence continues at coordinate 724,416 of CP139764.1, read as the reverse complement.
TGGGCAAAAAGCAGAGGATCCAAAATCAGTGAGGCACAGAAGAAAAAGGGACTAAACTATGCTATTCAATGGTAGTAGAAAGAGACATTGATGAAAAAGAGTCATACATTGCTTGCCTACTCCAAACCAACCCTTCTCTGTTTCCATACTTCGTTTTCTTCCATTCCCCTTTTTCTATTTTCCAATTCCTCTTCCTTTACTCGCCGACACAAACAGTGACTCACACACTTTTAACACTCACAACTCTTTTGGGTTCCTTCTTCTGCTTCTGCTTCTGCTTCTGTCTCTTGATAACTCAAGCTTCGAATCTCCATCTCACTTTTAACTCTGTAACTGCTTCTTCTTCTTCTTTTTGTTGAATGGCAATGCAACCCTGCCTACTTCTTCTTCTGCCTTGTTGCTTTTCTTCACTCACACTGGTCTGCGGGTCCATGGTACTATTGCATGTGCCTCACTGCGCCTAATCGCCGCCGCGTTGAGACTAGCACAATGGGTGCTCAGCCGTGCTCTATGACTCGTTTTCTTATTGAGTTTGTGTTCTTGGGTTTGGTCTTTGCTGCTCTGCCTAGGATTAGTGGCACCACTGATGCTTCTGATGGTACTTTGTATTGCTTTTTGATTCCTTTTTGTTGGTTTGATCATGTGTAATAATTTGATCTTTGATTTTGGGTGGCTTTTGATTGATGGATTCTGTGATGGGTTTGGTTTGTTTGGGGTTTTTGACTTGGGTATTTTGTTATGGGGTATTGTCATGTGTTTTTTGCTGAAGGATGGAAACTTTTGAGTTTTGACCTGGTTTGGTTTCTGGGAAATGTTGTTTTCAGTTTCATGTTGCTTTGGTTTTGGGAAAGATGAGAAATTTACCATTACTATTAGGTCTAGTTTTCACATTAGGATCAAAGTTGGATTCTTTCAAGAAATGGGATTTTTTTTTTTGAGAGTTGGTTGTTGTGCTTTGCATTGCAGTTCAAGCTCTTCAGGTTATGTACACTTCAGTAAACAGTCCTCCTCAGCTAACTAATTGGAAAAGTAGTGGCGGCGATCCGTGTGGAGAGTCATGGAAAGGGGTAACTTGTGAGGGCACAGCTGTTGTTGCAATGTATGATTTGTATTTTGATAAATGTGGCTTTGATTGGTGACTGGTTCTGCAAGTGTTAATGTTGCTTATTGTTGTCTTAACAGAGAGGTTTCTGGACTAGGACTCAGCGGAACTATGGGATACTTGCTTTCTGACTTGTTATCATTGAGAAAATTGTGAGTGTACTCTTACTTAGTTGTTCGTATGATTCTTCTTTTTGTATGGCACATACATCAAATTCTATCTTTTTGATTGTTTTGTTCTTTTTGTTCTCCAGCGATTTGAGCGACAACAATTTTCATGATACAATACCATATCAACTACCTCCAAATCTTACGAGCCTGTAATGTTTAACTTTTATTTTCTTCACTCTCTTGTTTGTAGAAGCTGTTATTAATGATAACTGCGATATTCAAAATGTTATATCTTTCTTTCCTTTTTATGTATGTGCAGAAATCTTGCAAGGAACAACTTCAGTGGGAATTTACCTTATTCCATTTCCGCCATGGGTTCTCTCAGTTATTTGTGAGTTACCATGTACTGAACTTTATGAAGTCATCCCAATATATTATGTTCAGTTACAAGATTGTAGTTTTCTGATATATTTCTAACATTCATGATTTCAGGAATGTTAGCCATAATTCTCTATCACAGTCAATCCAAGATATTTTTGCTAATCTTGGTAGCCTTGCAACTTTGTAAGATTCCTTACTTTGCCACTTCTTTGTCTCAAATATTCTGCTAGTCTACTGTTGTCAATGTTTTATCTCCATTATATTCCTAATGATCCTATTTTTAGTGTACATGACATAAAAGTCATGTTTTGTTGTGTCATTTGAATTGTTGGAGCTTCTACTTGCACCCAATCTTTGTTGATGTAAACATATATAATATATTTCTGTCTCTATACATAAGTTCCTAATGGGCAGCATATTTCACCATGCAGAGATCTATCTCTGAACAACTTTTCGGGTGATATCCCTGTTTCCTTCAGTTCATTGTCCAATCTGTCTGCACTGTGAGTTTTCTCAACTGCTAAATTTCTGGTTGTGGATCTTTATGCCATTTTCATTCACTTGTAATGACATCTCAATTTGTGACAGCTATGTGCAGAACAATCAATTGACAGGTTCTCTCAATGCCCTTACGGGGTTGCCTTTGACTACTTTGTAAGGATGTTTCCTCCCTGATCCGTACTTCATATTCTACTACTGTGGTTTTATATCCATGTTTTGCATTTTGAACAGAAATGTTGCCAACAACCATTTCAGCGGATGGATTCCCCGAGAGCTTAGTTCACTTCAAACTTTTATGTACGGCCTTCTTTTTGCAAATATTTTGTGCTTAACTTTTTCAGTATATGTAATTTAGCTCTTACCGTTGATATAGATATGATGGAAACTCCTTTGACAATGGTCCTGCTCCTCCACCGCCTCCCCCAGTAAGACCCAGTAGCAATCGCAATCATTCTGGACCCGGTACACGTCCCCTGAGAACTGATGAAAAATCATCTGAATCTAAGAAAGGATTGACCGCTGGGGCTTTGGTTGGTATCATTGTGGGTTCTGTCTTTGTTGCTCTCATTCTCCTACTAGCTATTTTCTTTTGCATTCGCAAATATAAAAGGGAAGGCAGTGTTGCAAGACCTTCAAGGGGAAATCTCTCTGTTGGCACAAATAATGGTTAATTTCTCCTTCCTCTTTTACCTTTTACAAATTGCTTTTTAAGATGCTTTAGATTCTTTTCACTAACAATTTGGAGCTGAATGCTCTTCCCTGAGCATCCTAGTTGTATGCATTCTGAGCATCCTGTTTCATCTGGCAGTAAATACTGAGATACGAGAGCAGAGAGTAAAAAATGTGTCTGCTGTAACTGATCTCAAGCCTCCACCAGCAGAAATATTGGTGGTTGATAGGATACATGGAAAGAACGGATCAGGATCAATTAAAAGAATAAAATCACCTATCACTGCTACTCCTTATTCTGTTGCTACTCTCCAAACAGCAACAAATAGCTTTAGTCAAGAATTTCTTATTGGAGAAGGTTCCCTTGGGCGTGTTTACCGAGCAGAGTTCCCCAATGGAAAGGTAACTTTTTTTTTCTTTATTCAATATTATTTGCATATTTAGATTAGAATGTATTAAAATATTCCACTATAAGAGAATGGAGGCTGTCAACTGAGATGCAGAAATCCTGCATCCAGTTCTGTCTCTCTACACCCCGAGACATTGAAATTGATGGCTCTAACATCATGTACTTATTTTTTATCTTTCTTGCTGTGTGGAGTGTCAGTAATCTTAACAATGTAGTCTATGATTTGTTTTTGCTGATCTCAGAGGACATTTGTAAGTCTATATTGTTAGTGTAACTAAAAAGTTAAACCATATGTTTTCGTTAGGCGATGATCCTTCAGACTGATAGAGTAAACTCCACTATCTCTTGATAGTGCCTAGCTTCCCTAGCTTCAGTTGCTAATTGTGGTCAACAATATTCTGGCACTAGGGACTCTCACTTTTAACTGAGGTTCACTTCTCCTGCAATACCAACTGTAATACTAGTGGTACATGAACTGATTTTTTATATTCCTTTTTTGCAGATAATGGCCATTAAGAAAATTGATAATGCAGCACTATCTCTACAAGAGGAGGATAACTTTCTTGAAGCTGTTTCAAATATGTCGCGCTTGAGGCATCCAAACATTGTTACACTGGTTGGATATTGTGCAGAACATGGACAACGTCTTCTAGTCTATGAGCACATAGGAAATGGAAGTTTGCATGACATACTTCATTTTGCTGAAGATGGCAGCAACACACTGTCATGGAATGCCCGTGTTAGGGTAGCACTTGGCACTGCTCGAGCTTTAGAGTATGTAGATGGACTCTGATGGACTCTCTGTTTATTGCCCACAAACATTTCCTGAGTTAAAGATTTTTTTTTCTGCCAGGTACTTGCATGAGGTGTGCTTACCTTCAGTTGTACATAGGAACTTCAAGTCAGCAAATATTTTACTTGATGAAGAGCTCAATTCCCACCTATCTGACTGTGGTTTAGCTGCTCTAACGCCAAACACAGAGCGACAGGTAAATCAATGAAGTTGAATTGTTCTATTGGATTTCTGAACACTTATTAGATCCTCCATGATTTCTCTGTAAGCCGGAACGATTAACTCAATTCACCTTATGCTTCCCAGGTTTCAACTCAGATGGTAGGCTCATTTGGTTATAGTGCTCCTGAATTTGCCCTGTCCGGAGTATACACTGTAAAAAGTGACGTGTACAGCTTTGGGGTGGTGATGCTAGAGCTGCTGACTGGTCGCAAGCCGTTAGACAGGTATATCTATCACAAATTACTGAATTATCAGTTTCATAATTTATTTTTCTGTGAAGTCAGTAATTTCTAATTCTTTTCCTTATATCTTGTTGTTTAGTTCAAGGGCAAGGTCAGAACAATCACTTGTAAGATGGGCTACTCCTCAACTCCATGATATAGATGCTCTAGCTAAAATGGTTGATCCTTCCCTAAATGGCATGTATCCTGCGAAGTCTCTTTCCCGCTTTGCTGACATCATTGCCCTTTGTGTTCAGGTAACTGTGCTGTTAATGCTTACTGCTACAACAGTGTCTGTTAAGAGTGTAGTATAGATGATGGAGAACAATCAACTAGTACGTTGCGCCGTTATGCCATTGAGAGCAGTCTAATATAGGTTATTAATGATATAAGATGAAGTGATTACTCATTAGAAATACTTTAAATGGTTCTGGTTATGCGACCTGAACCTGGTATGAAAAATGTGTCAGATAGGGCGAAGAATCACTTATTTATTTCTTCTCGTCTCAAACAGGAAAGAGAAAATAAGGTTTTATGGAGGGATGATGAACATTTAGTATGTCAATGAGGGGGAAGATCTTTTTCTCATAATGTAACTTAGAATTTTGTGGGTCTCACTGAACTCTTGCTTCTCTTGTTTTTCCATTTCATGAATTAACTTCATTAATATATGCATGTGTTGAAGTTTTATTCGTAAGTAGTAGCAAACTCTGTAAATCAGGTTTCTCATACTTCAATTTTTTCTCTTTATGTAGCCTGAACCTGAATTTCGGCCTCCCATGTCTGAAGTTGTGCAAGCGCTGGTCCGCTTAGTGCAAAGAGCTAGTGTAGCCAAAAGACGTTCAAGTGATGAATCTGGTTTTGCATATAGGACCCCTGATCATGAAGCAATTGACATGTCATTTTGAGTGTCCGCGCCATCCTTTGTGTCGTATAATTTTTTCTTTAGTATGCGGGTTTCCATTTCAAACTCGGGCTAGCATGGCGAAGGAGATGAATGCATTTGCATCAGCAACAGTCGGTGACTCGGTATTGGTGTATCAGCCATCTTAGACTTATTGACAGTTCAGTATATTTATATACAGAGTTTGAAGTGGCCGGACGAAACACGGGATTATGAGGAACATTGGAGATGTATTCAAACTAGAAGAAGATATGTAATTATGATTCACAAAATTTTCTGCACATAATATTATGCCTACAAATACACTACCAAACACTGCACTGCAAATGTTAAAATTAACTTTTCATTACTCTTACCTTCTTTCAGCACTGCAAATGTAAATTGCGTCTTTCTGTGGTCTGTAAATAAAATCATACTATGCTAAATTGATCGAGTTATACAAAGAATTAGTACATCAACTTTAAACTGGCCATTGTCTGGCTGCAATTCTGAAAATAACATATGATCATCTGTGTCATATATTATGAATAACATCAAGCTCGACCAACACATCCAAATGCAGAACCTTGCGACGGGCAAAAGAGCTGTATTCATGTTCCATCTTCTCGGCTTCCAGCAGTATTTTATCCACCAATGGAATACGAGCCTCAACTGGAACTTGCAGCAGCACTCGAAGCTTGTTGGATAGAATTATACGCTGCAGGTCTCGAAGCGTGCGGTTGTTGGGGTTATACTGGAGCTCGATGGAGGAGCTGATATAGGCTTCAGTGAGCTCTTCTTGTTCCACAACTTCAGTGGCGCGGAAGCATCCGAGAATCGCCTCGAAATTGATCAAGAACTTAGGACATAGCAACTCGGCATCGGGTTCAACAAGGCCCCGGAAAGATGTACGGCAAGAAATGTCACCTGCCACTTCAAAGTAGTCACTCGACAAGGCCATATATATGTTTATGAACAAGAAATAACAACAGATGAAAGATGAAGATGATGATTCTGAATTCCTGATATACGACAAAGAATGAACTCTTCAATGTACTAAATAGCTATGGTTTCCTAACCGGAGTGGAGGATACCCGTATCCCACCGTCTTTGGGATTCCTAGTTACTCGAGGATTTAAATCTAAAGATTTACTTCATTACTATTTTTGCCCTTCGTTCTTACATCTAATTACTTGGTTGCTACTATATAAAGGGTTCGAGGATAGAAGCCTCCATTCGAGTTATTTCCTCTCTCTCTCTCTCTCTCTCTCTCTCTCTCTCTCTCTCTCTCTCTCTCTCTCTCTCTCTCTCTGGCGAAGCAGCCGCCCTCTGCTGATCGGCTCTGGCTGTAGGTCTCGGTGGTCCGTATGGTTGTTTCGCGGTGGTCACTCTCTCATCCGATGAGGTATATTGCTGTAAAAGATGGAGAAACCCTAGTCTACTAATTTGGATTATATTTCCTGATCAATCTGAGTTAGGGTTAAATATTCTCTCTACTCTATATATAAAGACCTCAAATTGACGAAGTCGCTGGTTACAGTTGGCTAGAAAGCAGAGTATTGAACTGAACGATAAAGATAACAGGTACATAAGTGAAAACAATCCTAAAAGAAAAGATATGGATTCTGATGGAGGACATAGAACCTCGAAACCATGAGCGAGATTTCAGTTCAAACCTCCCTTATGCTCCGCCTTATAAGTTGGCCCGGAAGATGAAAGAGGTCGAAGATAAAAGTAGCATCGAGTATCAGAAGCTCACATGGGATGCCCTGAAAAAGAGCATCAATGGGGTAGTGAACAAGGTTAATGCTGCCAACATTAAGAATATAATCCCTGAATTTTTTTCCGAGAATCTCATTGGCGGCAGGGGCCTCTTCTGTCGATCCATTATGAAGTCACAGATGGCATCTCCGAAATTTACAGATGTAATTGCTGCCTTGGTTGCTGTTGTTAACACCAAGTTCCCTAAGGTCGGCCAGATATTGTTGAGGAGAGTTGTCTTGAAGCTCAAGATTGCATTCAAGCGGAACGACAAGTTTCCGGCCATTTCCGCCAGATTCTGACAGCTTCCTGCCATTTCCGGCCATACCATCGCATACATGATTTCTTTTGGGTTAAGAATTCGGACTCGGAAACGCCGGAAACACATTGGAAACGTTTGGAAACATATCCATAAATAAATTAGATTCTGAAAGTAATAGTGACTTTTCATCATAGCGTATCGGTCTTAATTTTACACTTAAAAGCCTAAAGTCATTATTACCCCGCATATCCGGCTTATTTACATATACATTTCGGGCCACTTTCGCGAGATTTCAGTCATTTCCTACCGTTTCCGGCCATATCGGGGCACGTACCTGGTGCCTGCTTGTAGATTAAGAATTAGTTCTCAAAAACGCTGGAAAATTGTCAGAAACGCATTGAAAACGTGTTTGTAAATAAATTGAATTGTGGGGGCAATAACAACTTTTGGTTTTGTGTATTAGTGATTTTGCAGATTAAGGATGCTAAGTCATTATTACCCTCGCTTATTAAACCTATTTACAAAAATGTTGCCGGCCATTTTTGTAGGTTTCTGGCCGTTTACCGTAGTTTTTGGTGATACCAGAGCGTAGCTGGTGCCTCTCTTTTTTTTTGAACGTGCGTACTGCGTAGCCGGTGCCTTGTAAGTTAATAATTTGTTAACGAAAACGTGTCAAAAAGGTCGGAAACGTGTCGGAAACGTTCAGAAATGTGTCCGTAAATAAATTGAAAATGTGGAGGAAATAGTGACTTTCTGTCTATGAGTCCAAAATTTCCAAGCTCCTTAGGGTCAGTAGTACCCCAGCTTATCCGACTTATTTATGGATAAGTTTCCGGCCATTTTCGCAAGTTTTTGGCAGTTTTTTGCCGGTTCCGGCCATACCAGCGTGTAACCAGTGGCTTGCAGGTCAAGAATTTGGTCTTGGAAACGTCGGAAATGCGTTGGAAATGTCAAGGAAAAGCCTCCGTAAATAAATAAGAAACGTGGGGACAATAATGACTTTTCTCCTGAATGTATCACTCTTCACCTTAGGCAATCGTAGTGCCAGTTCTCCTGCTTGTGTTTATGGCTTGGAGAAGCAAGTTTTTGATCAGGTATAGAGATGAAGATAGGTGTGTATGAAACACTTGGGTTGCTTTGCTCTTGCGTCTATTATAAATGGGAAGGTTTATACTCTCATTGAATCGGAAGATTGAGTTCTTTGGTTCTGTGGATTCAGGAAGTTTTCAGGACAATTCAACTTTAGCTTTTGATCAGTTCAAAGTTCAAACCACAAAACTGTCAATGATTACATAGCCCCAGTAGTGCATGGTTTCATCTCGTTCTTATGGGATGCCAAATTGTCCGAGTAATCTTTCAACTTTGTATAATATGCTCCCAGAGGTATATTGGCTTTCGAGTTTTGAGTAAAAAGCAATGTTCCATGTTTGTTTTCTCTTTCAATATTCTTGATTGCCTTTGTAATAATATAACGAATGTAATTATTTGTTTCTGCTGAAAATCTAGCTACGAACCTATTGCCATGACTACCTCACCTGAATTTGGTATCAGCCCAGCCTATGGCCGGGAACACATTATGTCATTGAAAGCTATAATGAACATATTATGTCATATAGAAACTGGAAGAACTGATAAAGTTAGCCTAACGATATGATTTAAACTTCCAGTAAGAACGAGTTCACCAAAGGTGAATTGGTTCATTGCTTGGGTGACATTGAACTGTATAACTAGCTCTTGAGTGCCCTGTGGAGCTATGGTAAAGGAAGGTGGAGATATGTCTACTGTGGTCCCATTTGGTGGCAGCGCCGAGCTAGAGTAAGTCTCCGGCTTGCTCCCTACGTTCATGAAAACTCTTCGTACTATTTCGGACCCATTCAATGCTGATATTGTCACTGAAGGAAGGTTCAGATTGGCTGGATGGTCAAGCGGCTTGTTGCACAATTCTCCGGTGACAGTTTTTACTTTTTATTGTACCTGGATCGGTATCATGCAATGAGCACAGGAAGCTGATGTAGTCTTCATATCCTGTTTTCGTTTCAGAGGCCATTAACATTACTACATATATATAGAACAAATCAAACAAGGTAGAAAGCTGGAGTATACTTCACCTGAAGATAAGACAAGGCCTGGATCCATTGCATTACTTGGACTGACAAGGCCAGCTCCAGAGTCAAAAGGGGTGGAGGGATATTGACTGCCTATATCAGATCCTTCAGCCATTATCAGTTCTCCATTTTTATCATACTTGGTTGCTGTGGTGGAAATCGAAGATGCAATCATGGAAGGATTCCATGAAGGATTGTACTGCTTAATAAGTGCGGCTATTCCAGCGATATGAGGTGTTGCCATGCTTGTACCAGATAGTAGCGCAAAACTGTGTCCTAAACAACAGAAAAGCCAAGCTTATTTATTTTGCTTGCATATCAAGGCATTACTATGATAGCACAAAAAAAAAAAGGTTGCTACTTCTACTCACCCACTAAAGAGGGTTCTAAGGCACTAATCGGACTCCAAGCTCCCCAAATTTGGTGTCCCAGGGCAAGAATATCCGGCTTTAGTACATCAGCAGGCTTCCTGGCTCTGTCTATGATATTTGGTCCTCTTGAAGAGAATCTACTGACAATAGGTGCTTGGTCCCTGAAAGAAGCAGCTCTTCCTTCTCCAATTGATGCTCTTGCTGCAAGTCTAGTAGGAAATCCTCTCGCATCCTTGAATGTTTGTTGTTCATAGTATTGTAATATAACCTATCATTCATTATTATTTCTTGTAAGATTGTGCTGCTTCTGGTTTAATATGAATATTATTATTTCTTGTAAAATTGTGCTACTTCTGGTTTAATATGAATATGACATAGTGATATGTACCTGGGAATTGGTTACATTTGGAACCAAAATTCCCGAAACAGCAAAAGGAACAGGCTCTGCAATGAAGTCACCATAGGCTGGATTTGCAAAAAGAACAAAACCCATAAATCCGAGAGCTCTTGCCGTGTTGATGATGGCGTTAAGGGTGGATGTCCCGTTATAGAATCCCTTTGAGAATGTGCAGATGACAATACTACCTATAACTAACCTAGCATCCAATGCTTGTGGAGTTTGGCACTCTTCAACATAGGGTGGGGTTCTTGGGAATGACCCAATTGGATTACTTGCACCCTTGGCCAAAACCAACCTATGTTGAAGTAACCTATATCCAAAAGTCGGTCCTGAATAAGAAAAAAAACAAGATAAATTCCTGGAACAATAGAAACATGATCTTGAAGTTGATATATTAGTATATGTACCTGATAATCCGACACCTTCAATTCTTTCTCCATTTCCAAGAGCAATAGAAGAAGGATAAATCCTATCTGTGCCGGAAGAAGCTACACCTACAGCCCAAGGGCTGTAAGACACTACACTTGAAGGGTCTGGCCCTCGATTACCTGCTGCTTGCACCACGAAAACCCCAGCACGTCGAGCATATAACATGAACACATCAAACATGCTTAAGAAGGTCACTCTATCCTCTGGTGGTTCATCTGGTCCGACAGAAAGTGTTAGGACATCCACTCCATCTCGAATTGCCTGTACGTTTAGCACAAAGGAAAATAAAGGACACACACAAAACAAATTCTCAAATGTTACTTGTTATAGAATTACTAGCTAGAAAATCGGTTTCAATATATCTACACTGCTTACTTGATCCATTGCAGAAATTACATCTGCTAAAGTTCCTACTGTAGGATACACAGCTTTATATACAGCAATCCTGTTACTCAAAAGAAGCAAAAGCTTTGATTAGATTAATCCTGAACTCATATTTATAGATCTATCTGCTGTACTCAGCAATAGAAAAGAAACTACCGCGCACGTGGTGCCATTCCACTAGCTTTTCCATAACAGAAGCCATTCACAACCACAGGAACTCCAGCATTTCCAGCAGCAACTGATGCCACATGACTGGAAAAAAAAAACATGTTCTTAATAAATCTCAATTTATAAGACTGGTGCAGAAAAAATATAGTATCAACAAGCAATTGCATAAAGGGAGTTAATCTGATCCACCTAGGTTCTACATCATTATATATTTTAGTAACTAAATTACTACTCCATCAAAACTAACTAAATATTATTATTGAAAGCGTTTAAAGTTACTTAAGCTACCTGCCATGTCCATCTGCATCAAATGGTGAAAGAATATCGACTGAGGCATTAAGAGTAGCAACAGCTCGAGCCCCAGCAGAAAAAAACTTGGCTGAAACTATTTTGCCATTGCATGAGGTTGCTGGGAATAGAGGACCAGTCTCACAAGCACCCGAAAAATGAGAAATATTAGAGGTGAAAGGTCTCAGAGGATTATAAGCAAAACTTAGATGTGCAGGATTAATGCCAGTATCCACAAATTCAATCACAATTCCTTCACCAGCATTACGTTGGCCTCCTTCTTGTGTCCACACTCCTTCAGGTAATTCAAGGAAGCGAGGAGTGTACGTTGTCATCAACTTTGCTCCTCTATCTCTCTCAACCATCTTTACTCCTGGAGAATATTTCAGCTTTTCAGCCTCAAATGTTATTCACCATGAGTAAGAACTGCATGAAAGCTTTTTCTTTCCTTCTTCTCAATTACATTAAAAAAAAATCCAAATTGGTCACATGAATAATATTGTGACATGGTCAGAAATGCAACAAAAATTGAAAAAAATTTAGCTTGAAGTACCTGAGAAGGTTTTGTATGGACAGCAAAGCCATTTGCAATGTGTTTAAAGCTGTAAAGCTTGCTGTAGCTTCCAGTCTCGAGATTGCTTTGTAGAAGCTGATCATGAGAATCCTCCAATTGCATTGCATGAGCTTTCATAACCTCACTGAACATATTGTTTCATGCATGAAAATCACACAATAAGAAAAACAAAATCTTTTTGTAGACAACAAACATGTTCTTTCTCCTACCTGTTTAAGTTGAGGCGTGAAGATGGCGAGCCTCCATGGAATGCAACAGATTCTCCTTCCATCAAAACCAAGTATATAGCTCGATCTTCTGCTGCAAAACCAGTAAGCAAAACAGAAGCGAGAACCACTATGAAACAAAAGGAATGCAGTAAGACATTTGCTCTTGCAGTTGCCATGGTCAATTGCATCAGACAGCAGAGAATGTTGGGGGCATATGATCTTTAATTCAATTTCAATTTTCACAAATGAATTACTGATGGTGTAGAACTACTTTCCATATGAGTCTGCAGTTTTGAATTATGGTTTGAAAACTCAGATGTCAAATTCGATATTTAAAAGTAATGAGGTTTCCATAACAGACATGCAGCCACACCAAAAATGTGAACGGACATTTCTTGAGAGAATCACCCTGTTTTGGGATAAACGTTACCATTTATTTAGTTACGCTTACATTCAAATGCCAGAGTATATGTGCATGCTGTTCATGGCCTCACACACCAAACAACGTTCAGTTCATTATAGGGGGCGTTGGGAGTGAACAAGAAGAAAACTACAACTCAAACTATGACTTCTGGTGTGGTACTGCAGTTCATGATGCTTAAATTGGCAGTTTTAACAGCAATGTCACAAAAGTCACTTACAAGAGTTCAGAAAAGTTCCTATGAGATCTGCGGAAAAGGAGGCTGCAAAACTTTGCCATCCTCCAGAATGGATACCCGCATTTTCAAGGCTCCAAACAGATAGACGCAGAAAGTTTGGTTACGTTTAACTGAAGCTGAATGCTACAAGGACATTCTGGGACAAGCTAGGTCCAGACTCCAAACTACATCTGATGCAGACATCAGAACCATTCAATTCACCCCAACTCAGAAATCCTAAACCTTCAAGCCCTTTAAAATGGATTTCTACTTTATTATCAAGAAAATGGAAAAGGCATACAGTTGCTTTTACCCCTATCATATCCATGGTGTAGCCATCCGCACCAATCCAGAAAGCTTATAACTAGGCATATACATATGTTCCGGTAGAGCAAGCAAACAAACAGAATTGTTAATACGTACGAGATAAACAGATTGACAGGTTAATAACTCAATAGTAAAAGTCGCAACCAGAAATTTGTCATAGCAAGAGATTCTACAGTTTAATTGTTGAGATTCAAAGGAAACTTTCAAAAGAAGCCTAATCTCCTTAATAACAAGTCCTGAAACCCTCCGACAACCCTAATCTATATCCACATGATAGCAATCCAAGAGCTCCAACAAGAGCACAAACAGCAGTACTGCATTTTGTATCGCCTGCGGCAACTAAAGTCACTTCTTTCGGCGCTTAGGGTCCACCTGCAAGTTGTCACAATTTTGATTACTCCGTCTCAATAAACCAGTGTAGACAGAATAATACTTCCTAGTCTCATAAAAAAAAATTTAAAAAAAAGTAGTCATAAAACAAGGGATAGTTCACAACTTAACACTGGGCACATGCTACATAACAAACAATCCATTCATGCAAAGACATCCCTGATAGTTAATAAAATGTTGCTTTCTATAAATGTTAACAACACCCCATACACCAAAAAATAAGCAAAAGAGAGGGAAATCTAACTGGTCAAATAAATATAACCAGTGATAAAAATTCCCGAGTTAATAAAACTTTTATCTAACAAATGGACCATGACACAGACTTTGCGACAGTGGTTCATCAATGTATAGACAATCAGCTATATACCAGCAACAATTTTCGTTTTCTTTTTTTCTTTGGTCTGAAGAACAAATTACAACCGTAAAGAATAACAAAAGCAATACTGGGAAGCTTTCTTCTTTTTTGGTTCCTCAAAGCATCACTAGTAGTCTGATCATCATCAATAATTAATGCAATAGATACAATCCTCTAAACGTAGTAATCAGTTGCCATATCAGACTCACACTAATTCATGCAATCAAAATATCAACTTGAACATGCACATAGTTTAACCAGAGGTAGACATGGAAATCCTGAATAAATACATTATACATACATCTACAAATACTTGAAACTTCATATGAAGTATTACCTTGACATCATCTGCAAACGATGCTGAATATGAGTTCTCAGGCTTTTTCACATCCTCGTCAGCTGAACATTCTGAACATATATAGTGCTCCAGTTTTTTGGCTACTTCATTTGAGAGGTTCACACATGCTGGATGAAACCTACAGTCCAGTTACGAAATAACTTCATGAGTATTCAGACACATTTAAGAAAAATCATGGGAAGAAAATAAAAATGGAAAAATATTCAACTACATAAAAGTTTCTTCTTTGAACTAAATTATTACTAGAGTAGTGGTCAACCGAAGTATCTACTAGGACATCCAAATGCAAAAGAAGATTCAATAACGTTGCAACAATGATCCAAATTTCCTTCTACAAGATTCCATTTTTATATTATGAGCAGAAGCCCATCATGGACTGATGGAGGTAACCACTATATCTAGCAAGTATTCAAGACAATTATGAGCGCCATAATAGATACCCTCTTAAATGCTTTTTCTACCTTTGATTTGGTTCACTCTTTAATCAATAACCACATGTATAAACTGTTCAAGCAAGAGAAACTCCAAAACATTCAAAAACCTCGAACCCACAAACTCCAACATGCCAAGAAATTACCAATCTTTGCATTCCTCACACTGCACCATGAGGTCATCCGGGTTATACGGCATCTCACACTTGCAATACCTTCAAAACACACATTTTCAATCATCAGTCACACCCACAAACACCTACATTTCCCATAACAAACACAAAACGCAATGCCCACAGAAAACTCACACAGCAACTCTATCCGGAGTAAAAGCCCCAGTAGCAGCCTTGTACTCAAACCTACAGTAGTAATCCTCAGCCCCCACATTTTCCAGCTTGGTGTAGTTCTTGAAAGAGTGAACCACACACTTGCCCTCTATAGTATTCGCACTCTGCATATCGTAATGGTCCGACAAGAACAGCTCTTTGGAGCCATGGAACTGCCTGCGCCCTCCAATAGACTCCTCAGGCCTGTAGTACCACCTCACTCTCACCTTGGCATTGCTCTTGCTGTCACTCTCAATCTTCTCGATTCGCGCCACGTACTGCGGCTTCCCCACATCCGACGGCCGCATCAGCACACAGTCCCCAGCTGCACCAACAAAACAGAAAAATAACAGTCATTTAACCGCAACTTTCGCCTTGTTTTTCTCGGAAATTTTCAGAAAACCGAAATCGGTGGTTGGTTTACCTCTGACCACCTTGTTGGTGCCTCTGATAGTGTAGGCGTCGATGTCCTTTTTCCCGGGTCTGGTTTTGGCCATTGAGGAGATTTTCAATTTTTGTTTTTTTTTTCAGAGGTTGATAAATGTGGGAAGTTTAGAAGGGATTGGATTCAAAATTTTGAGAAGCCCAAAATTGAAGAGATTTGGGAGGGAGAGAGCAAAACCCTAGGCCTCCTGGTGGAGACAAGAAAGAGAAAGAGACGGAGGAGAAGAGGAGGAGGAGCTCAATGGATGAGAGCGACGTTTGACTGCACTGTCTTTAAATGTTTTCTTGCGTCGGGATGCGGTGGGATTTGACTAGGCCCAAGATGGTACCCAGGCCCAATTCACACAAATAGTGTGTTCTAGAATTCATTTAAAATCATGCTTCAGAAGTAAGAAAGTGGCAGGGTCAGTTTTGGGCACTTAGTCTGGCCTGTATGGGCATTTCACTCACCTAGATGGGCATTTCAGTGTCGAAGTTTGGTTCTCCTCTGATCGTCACTATCAGAACAACATAACCATTCAACTACGTAGTGGATGTCGCAATGACAATCAACCACAAAATATCTAACTTGATTCAAAATATTCCAAATATCCAGACATGCATTTTGCATACTGCAACAAAAACAACATACATTATTCTTTTGCAATTCGTTTAATCTTCCACAAAAACAAAAGGAGCTTCTAACCTAAGTTATAACTAACGGAAATGAATGGACAATGCAGGCATTCAACGGTTAATTGGAGTATGCATCCGTTCAACAATTTTGTTTACAGCATCGCGAGACATCACCAGTGTGTCATGCTGCAGGATGCTGTAGACATTCAAACCCTGCAAAAGATGCAAAACAGACATAAGCGCCAAGCTCAGACTCAAGTTCCACGGCAGTGGATTCATGTATGTATAAAACTCCATATCAATATTTAGGTTGTCATTGTTATTTTCTGGGAAACCTTTTACTGTGCATCAGGTGGGAAAAACAATTACAAAGACACAGAATTCTTAGCTCTGCGAAAATATCTAAAGTAAGAATGTTGTCATATCATTATGATATTCAATTGAAAAATATGCATGAAGAGAATCACATATCTCAGACAGTTTAAATCTTTCCTCCAAGTTCAATTTCAAAATATTAATAAGAAAATAAGCCCCCACTCCCCATGGGTCTATGACTGAAAAAGGCATCTAAGGTTAACCATACAGATAATTTGCTAGGAACACGTGAAGTTATGTAACTTACAATTGACGGCAGCACATTCACATAATGTATGTTTTGAGTTGCCAGCTTGAGGTTATCACTTATGGGGCCACTGTCCACTAGTAGAACTTTCTTGGCGCTCTCCATTTGCTTGACATAGTTCACAATATTCTTGGTTTTATGTGTTGGGACTTCCAAATCCTCAAAAACAAGAAGCTGTAATTTTGTACTGCTTTGTTAGGTTGCATAAAGAGAACATCACAGTCAAAATGTTTAATTACTTCCACCTCATCTGTATACTAATCCAAACATAGATTAATAGGTAAAAGCCAGAACATGAAATTCTCAGAAAGACAGATAGGACTTGCCTTTCCCTCTGCTGCTCGAGCTGTCAGAGCAACTTTTAGCCCAAGACGCCGAACCTTCTTATTCAGCTTGATAGCATGACTTCGTGGCTTAGGACCATGCATTGTCGCACCTCCTCGGAACTGTTAAAACCCGTTAGGTTCATTAAGAACTACCCAAAAAATGACAACATACTAATTTAAAAGCATGATAATTCAATACCTGAGGACCACGCAAAGTTCCATGCCTCGCTCGACCAGTACCCTTCTGATTCCATGGCTTTCTCCCAGTCCCACTAACCTCACTGATAGTTTTTGTTGAATGTGTTCCCTGTAGTCCACTCAATTGGCATAAGTTTTCTTTTCTCAGTCAATTCAAGGAGTCTCAAAACTAATGTTCACTGATTACAACATCTCTTCTGCCAGACATCCGAAACATGGGCAAGTTTGGCAGACAGTACAATATAAAAAAGTTATGGATGACTAAAATGCCTCCTAGCAGAAAGCCATTATCTTATTTTACTTCAAATGTATTTTCTGATTCTGTGAAGCTTTGCAAAAAATTGCTCCAACCAATCTCCCGAAAAATAAAAGAGTGACAGAAATTTTCAAAAAAAGAGAGTAACAGAAACAAAGACAGTGAATGCCTCCAAAAGAAAACAAGTGGCATAAAAGTTAGAAAATTCCTCAATTCTAGTTCAAGTGCTAAAGGACAAATGGCATATGTACGGTTCAGCCATGATTACGTTCTTCAGGGCCAATGATGTGCATATATCATAGGAAGGTACCTGTTGCCTTTTTGCTAGCTGCCATAGTACAACCCGATGAACAATATCCTTTCTGATAGGAACATCAAAAACATCACCAGGCAAAACCATCAAGCCTTTGTCTTCGTTGTGAAAATTTGTCACTGGAATCACAAGGTCTTGATAATTCCCTACATTGAAGGATACTCAACATCAGAAATACAATTGAGCAAGCTTCTTTCTTTAATTAGATTCATAAACAGTTAAACTTCTTTTTATCTTAAAACAGGGTAGAGAAATAGATGACATCTACCACCAAAAAGGATTTAATGCTTGCACAAGTGGTCGTAATGAGAAGAAATGTCAATCATACAAACTAGTGTCTCTCAAAGAGAGTATTTTTGCACACCGTTTCATACCTAGCGTCTGGGGGAGAATCTATTGGAACAGATAAATATACTGGATTCATATAGAATAAATTATATGTTGATGAGTACGTAACATAAGACACAACAGATATTCAGCTCTTGTTCACAATATGCATTGGTTGTATATCTAAACTATAATTGAAGAGTTAACAGGGAAAAAGTAAGGATTACACTGGATTAAGATGCAAATAAGTAGGTATAAAATAACTAGTTACAAACTGAAGTACAAATTGCACCATCAAATTCAAAAAAAAAAAGTGCATGCACAGTTACCAAAAATATCATAAGCATGCAGCTCTTTGATTTTAAATCTATTTTCAAGATTTGATCAAGAGCATTGAACCTTATGCTGACAGATTGGCTAAACTTCCAGACTAAAACCACTCTAAACCAATTAATGCAGGTATCTTCAACAGCTAAAATCTGTGATACAATAGAATCCTAGCTAACATAAACAAGAGACTTTAGATTCGGATTGTTTTACCTATTTTATGCGCTGATGCTACCACAGGCTTTTTGGACAATAGATCAGAGGGAAATGCACCTCCACTTGATTCAGGGGTCAGGCTTGAAAGCCTTCGATAAGCAAAAGATGATGACACACCCTAAATTGGAAGTTTCCAGGTATAGAGATAACAAACAACTTGAGTAAATTAGGTCAATGTGTCAACACTCAAAATCGAGTTTTAACATATAGCTTCATCTTCAACATCCTATTTTCTATATAATTATAAATACTTAGACATGGCTAAATCAACATGTCTGTGATGAAACAATACCTTTATAACAGCCGAAGATTCCTCGTAGGTATAGATAACCCCTGGAACATGCGCGCATAGATCAATTGGAGCAAAACAAATTGAAGAAAAGTAACAGTAGCAATGCCAAAGAGAAAAGGTTCCAATCATGCTATGGCAAACAGATTACAACATAAATACACTTGCTCTTACCATGAGAAGCACGGAAAGATGGATACAATATACTCGGAGAGTCGCAGCTGCCTGATGCCAAAACAGAACCAAATGAACGTAGCAGCCTCCTGGAAACTGACAAAGCCATACTCCAAAACGGTAGCCAACACTCTTAACTGAAAAATATCCGACCGTCTATCCACATCCACAGTTCACCTTCCAATCTTCCCTAACCGAAAAATAGAAAAACAAGAATTAACCTTCTTACTGCATGTGAAACACTACTAAAAGCCTAAAATCAACGCTTATATCAACACATAAACTAATGGAAAGCACCTATGCGGTTATGCACCGCACTTTCGGCTTCGACACAAACTCGCAAAGGTGTTACAATCCCTAATGAACTCTCCAATGAAATTTATTCATCAATTTTATTATGTAGCATCAATCATCGTTATTCTCAATGCACACTAAAATGCCAAACCAGGAACAACAATCAAAATCAATAACAGTTTTTTGCAGCTGCGGAATCAAAATCTGAGCGCTTCGAACAGTTTTCAAGCTAAACAACATGATGATTTACAACGCAATAGAAGCCAAGACGATGAAATTGAAGGTGCGGAATAGTGGAAGAGCTGGTACGAAGAAGGAAAGAAGTACCTTCGTGACCGTAGACGCCGGAAATCTGGCCGTCGAAGTTCGTCGGAGATTGACAGCCGTCGATCCTTCTGTTGATGGCGGCAATGTGAGAGAGTGAGTTAGCCGGAGCCAGGGTAACCAAAATGAAACGAAGACCCGAAAACAAACATATGAATGGTATTGGATTTGGGCTTGCGGTTCGTTACGGGCTTCCATAAGAGCCCAACTATAGAAGCCCAATTTCTCCAAGACGGGTATACATTTTCATTCCTCCACCGCTCTCGCTTCTCGTCCGGCGTGAGCCCCAGTCGAGCCCTCATCTCCGCGCGCCCAGCAGGCACCTTGTGTTTACACCCAAATTAATATTTTACTGGACAGTTATTGTCCGAGTGAATATTAGTCAAATTCATAGTCCACGTCATACCGACGAGCCCGAGTAATATTAGGTTTAGAAGCGCGCGGGTAACCTCATCTACGATATCATGCGAGCTGGACGAAGTTCAGCTGTATGCTTAATTTGTATTGAATGCTTAATTGCATGAGACTTCGCATTCTTAAGTTGTTGGCGAACTTCGCATGGGGTTTCATTTGGTAAGATGTGTATATATATCATATGTATACATATAAGTGATGCGCATCAGGGAGGCATGCATAATTACAGACTCTTCTCTTTAATTTGTAATCAGCTCCGCAAAGAAGAGTGATGACCCTCGAACTACAAAGTCTAAAGCTTGCATGCGAAGAGGAGGACTTCGCCTAGAAGTCTTGGACATGGATTAAATTGCATGGAAAAGAGACGTGTTACAAGCCAAAGTTGTCGCATGGACAATAATTTGTTTACGCCCAAATTAATATTTTACTGGACTATAATTGTCTATGTGAATATTAATTAAATTCTTGGTCAATGTCATACCGGCGAGCCCAAGTTTCTTTAAGTTCACAAACAATGGCCCGCCAGCAAGACCACGCGAGCTGAGTTACAAGGGCTACGCGCGGATTACAGATCTCGCGCGCCTTCGGGCACAAAATAAAGCTCTCGCGAGGAATGACTCCGTGCGAGGTACAGATCTCGCGCTGACAACAGACTTCGCGCAAAACAAAAACTTCGCCCGAAACATGCAGTTCGCGCGAAATGCCTTCAAGCGGAATGAATTACTTGTTGACTTCGCTTAGGCGAAGGCGGAATGCATCTAGAAGAGCTGGCGAACTGGTTCGCTAGTTCGCGAGGTAGACATATGCGGAGTCCGCGCGAACCCTTGTAATCGTTTTAGACTTTTTCGAGTCTTTAACACGCTTTGGGCCAATTCCTGTGGCCCTTATTAATTAGAAAGCCTTCTTTTGGCCCGCGAGCTGCAATAGCCCGCGAGATGGAATCGAGCTTCAGGAGTCCGCGGTCCATGCGAGCTATTAGTCTTCTACATAGACTGTGGCACCCCGCGGGATAAGGATTGCTCTTAATTCCGCTTCGCATGGAAGTCCAGACCTTATCATATGCGGACTGTGCGAAGAAGATATGTGTCACATAAGGATTGGTCTGCATGGGAAGAATAGTGCCTTTATGCTTCACGTTGCAGAGCTCAACATGGATTCTGATTATCTTTCTTTTGCGGCAAGTCGGGCTCCCACTATATAAAGAAGCTCAAAGGCTTACAGTAAACCCCCAGCAAGACACATAACTCAACAAACAAAACAAAACCTTTCAACCTAGTTGAAACCCTCGACCCAGTCGAAACCTCCAAACGCTCCCCGGAGCTTTGTTTCCGCTTCCCCATTGAAGCAAACTCTCTCTCTCTCTCTCTCACAATCAACAATCTTTGTTTTGGCCACGATCCTCAGCGTGCGGAGCCGAGGTGAATAGCGAACAAAGAGAAAGGGGGAGTGTTGCGGACGTGCCACCTCGCGGACGAGGAATAAGTCTTGACTTCTTGAATCAGGCGAAAAGGAGTTCCATGTGCCACCTCAGAGGAGGAATTTACGAGCACAAGGCGGTCGATACTCACGGCGGCGTCAGCAGAGCAACTATAGGGAAGATTTCTGAGGAATCGGGATGAGTCCAGGAGGGCTCTGAAGAATTCTAGGCGGCGGTGCGCTTAGAATCAGGGGTGTGTGAGCTCGCTTCAACGGGGAAGCGGAAATAAAGCTCCTAGGAGCGTTGGAGATTCTACTGGGTCGAGGGTTTCAATAAGGTTGAAGGTTGTTTGTTCTGTATTTTGTTGTTTGATTGAATTGTGAGCGTCCTTGTTGTAAACCATAGAGCCCTTTATATAGTGAGAGCCTGACTTATGCGTGCGGAGAAAGATAATCAGAATCCATGTTGAACTCTGCAACGTGAAGCATAAGGACACTATTCCTCCCATGCACACCAATCCTCATGTGACACACGTCCAGTTCGCATAGCTCATTTAGAATAGGACACTGCTCCTGTAAACTGTAGAGTCATATGCGGACTGAAATTAGGAGCAATCTTATCCCGCGGGGTGCCACAGTTCATGTAGAGAGATAATAGCTCGCACGGACCGCAGACTCTTGTAGGTCAATTCCACCTCGCGGGCTATTGCAGCTCGCGGGCCAAAATAAGGTTTTTTAATTAATAAGGGCCACAGGGATTGGCCCAAAACGTGTCAAAGACTGGTAAAAGTCTAAAACGATTATTGTAATGCGCGCAGACTCCGCATGTGTTTACCTTGCGAACTAGTTCGCGAGCGTGCCTAAATGCATTCCGCCTCGCCTAATGCTAAAGTCATTCCGCGCGAATTGTGTGTTCCGCGCGATGAGCGCGAGATTGCCACTCCGCGCGACATCATTCCGCGCGCGAGCTCTGTTTTTGTCTGAAAACCCGAGAGATTCGTTAGTTCGCGCGGAGTCATTCCGCGCGCGGACTTTGCAATTCATCTCGCGTGGTCTTGCTGGCGGGCCGTTATTTGTAAACTTTAAAGGAACTTGGGCTCGCCGGCTGACATAGACCAAGAACTTAATTAATATTCACATAGACAATTATTGTCCAGTAAAATATTAATTTGGGCGTAAACAATCTTTACAAACAACACAAAACAAACTGTAATCCAGTTTCTTTCGAGCTACCTCGAAACCCTAATTCTAAGCGCGCCCCGCCTAGGATTCTTCAGAGCTCTCCAGACTCTACCCCAATTCCTCTGAATCTTCCCTATCGTTGCTCTGCTCACGCCGCCATGATTATCGACCTCCTTGTGCTCGTAAATTCCTTATCTGAGGTGGCACCTGGTGTTTTGGCCACGATCCTCAGCGTGCGGAGCGGAGGAGAATAGCGAACAAAGAGAAAGGGGGAGTGTTGCGGGCGTGCCACCTCGCGGACGAGGAATATGTCTTGACTTCTTAAATCAGTCAAAAAGGGGTTCCAGGTGCCACCTCAGATGAGGAATTTACGAGCACAAGACGGTCGACACTCACGGCGGCGTGAGCAGAGCAACTATAGGGAAGATTTCGAGGAATCAGGGTAGAGTCCGAAGACCTCTGAAGAATCCTAGGCAGCGGTGCGCTTAGAATCGGGGTTTCGAGGTAGCTCGAAAGAAACTGAATTGCAGTTTGTTTTGCGTTGTTTGTAATTTCTTGAGTTGTGTGTAGAGAGATTTCTGTAAGCCTTCGAGCCTCTTGTATAGTGGGAGCCTGACTTCTACTAGAAGAAAGATAATTAGAATCCATGTTGGACTGCAACGTAACACATAAGGGCACCATTCCTCTCATGCAGACCAATCTTTATGTGACACACATCCAGTTCGCACAGTCCGCATCGGATAATGTCTGGACTTCCATGCGAAGCAGAATTAAGAGCAATTCTTACCCCGCGGGGTGTCACAGTCCATGTAGAAAACTAGGACTCAAACCACCTCGCGGGCTTTTCTAGCTCGCGGGCCAAAAGAAGGTTTTTTAATCAACAAGGGCCACATGGATTGGCCCAAATCGCGTCAAAGACTGTAAAAAGGCTAACAAAATTTAAAGGGTTCGCGCGGACTCCAAGTATGTCTACCTCGCGAACTAGCGAACAAGTTCTTCAGCTCGCCTAGATGTGTTCCGCCTTGCCTAAGCGAAGTCAACAAGTACTTCATTTCGCGCGAACTATGTATTCCGCGCGAAGCGCGCGAGATCCCCAACCCGCGCGAAGTCATTTCGCGCGCGAGCTTTGTTTTTGTCTGAAAGCGTGCCAGATCTGTTAGTCAACGCGGAGTCTTGCTGGCGGGCCATAATTTGTAAACTTAAAGAATTTGGGCTCGCCGGCTGACATAAACCAAGAATTTAATTAATATTCACATAGACAATTATTGTCCAGTAAAATATTAATTTGAGCGTAAACATTGCCCCCTAGGCCTTGAGCTTGGATTGCCTGAACGAAAAGGCCTTATTGAACATGTCGCTAGCGTGTGGGTATCCCGATGCAAGATTGGCACAGCAAACTGTGTCATCTCGCAGATGAATAAAAGATTAACAATGAGAGAAACGGACTTCACCAGCCTTGACGCCCCGCGTGTAATAGGCTGCAAGCTAAACTT
Source organism: Fragaria x ananassa (assembly GCA_034370585.1). NCBI lineage: Eukaryota > Viridiplantae > Streptophyta > Magnoliopsida > Rosales > Rosaceae > Fragaria > Fragaria x ananassa. Next base: position 700,119 of record CP139764.1, on the reverse strand, counting down.
AAGAGACCTTGGTCTAAATTGTTTCGCATGTCATGTTGCCCACATGCATGAATGTTTCATTGAGAGATGAAAAAAATGGTCTGAATGTTTAATTTAGGGCCTCTGGAATAGGCCACAATCTTGTACTGGTCTGTTGGTTAGACCATGCACGTTTATGTTGAAATTAATTTGCATGTAAAAATTAATTAGGGCCTCTAGAATATGCCGCAATCTTGTACTGGTCTGTTGGTTAGACCTCGTACGTTTGCAAAATGGTCTAAACTCTCTCCTTCCTTGTGTTGCCCCCTAGTGAGAGGCGGCAAAAGGCTAGCGCGATGGCGCTGAGCACTATGGACAGTTAGCGCGGGGCAGTTGGTGACGGATCAGCGCACTCTCATACGCTAGCAATATGGCGTTTCAGGAAACGTCTGTTGATAGGATTGGGATGGAGCGTGCCATCAAGGTTGCACAAATGGAATGCCCCCTTAGGCAACATGCGATGTATAATGAAGGGTCCTTCCCACCGCGCAGACCATTTCCCGTGGCCTTCGGTCTTCTCTCCCAATGGTAACACGGCTCGCCACACCGTTTGGCCCTCGCAGACCATTTCCCGGAGCTTTCTCTTTTTTCCTTCCTTTCCTGTTGAAGCTCTGCAAAGATCTCACATCGAGTATCAATATTGTGACGCTCAGGCGGACTACTGTAAGTCTCTACCCAGTACACAAGGCGAATATGAAGAACCCTACGGTGGAGTTGATGCTCTCTTCATCCTCAGTCGCTTGATTAGAAGCAGAAGGCTAAGCGCATAACGCTACTACAACCACTACTTTCCGCGTCCGCGTGGTGGCACGCCCGCAACAACTAAAAAAAACTTTGCATATCCAGACTTACTGATGTGGCCAAAACACCTTGAGCGCCGCCCCTTCAACCCAGATCTGGTTGCTTGACCTGTAATTGACGACCATTGCCTGGCGACATAGACCCAGCCCAACACAGCCCAGCTGCACCTACCCTCCCCGACGGCGCATCGTTTTCCTTCCACACTGACGCGGCCCTAGACCACCGCACGACGCCCACGCCTTCACTGCTGCTCTGATCGATCCGACGTCAAGGATCCTAGGACCCCAATCAATAGTCAGATCCGTAGCAGGAGCGAGCTGAAGAGAGAACGCATTATTGTACGAGGGGCAAAACGGTAAATTTGCCCCTCTAGGTAAAAAGTTTTTACCCCATGACTAAAAATAGTTTATTTACAATAGTAACTATTTAATTAGTTTTACTGTTTTTATATATGTGGTGAATATGACTAACCATATGTTATATTTTTTCATGAAATTTTTTGTGGAATTGCGAGAGTAACTTCGCAGCATGGAAGCAAATATGAAAATTACAAAGACAATTTCTCTTACACAGCAAACTAGCACGTAAGTTTTTATAAAAGTTGTCGCTTTTGAATTTTAATTTCATAGTCGGGCTTCGTAGCCTTCTTCTACATCTCACATTTCTTTATAACGTGGGACGATATTGACGGATTGAGACCCCTCATATCAAAGTTGAAATTTGTGACGGTTTAATAAGTCACAGTATTACGACGAAATATTATCGTTGTTAATCAAGGGACAGATATCGATTTGTGACGGAAATTGTCACAGTTAACATTGATTTGTGACGGAAATGTCACGGTTAACATCGATTTGTGACGGAATTTGTCACGATTTACATCAAATTGAGTTACCCTAAACTTTGGTCTTGACATAATTCATTACTTGGAATTAATTATCGTATATCGATAATAGTCAATCTTCCATCTTGTTGTTGAAATATTTGACCGAAACATGAGCCTTGAATTTGACATTAAAAAAAATGACTAATTTCATGTCACGAGTTTTGAAAAGAGGGAGAGGCAACATCTCGAACCCGACATGTCATTAAAAATTGGGCTAGTACAAGAAAAATCTTGTTATTTATGTGGTTCTACATCAGTTCACTAATTGCAATGAAAACAATATTATGGTCAATGTATACAAAATATATGGAGTTCTTGCATCAAGAAACTCACTATATGGAAGAAGATGAGAACATTATTCTCTCAGTTACGGATTTTAAAAACAAAAGGTATATTGCAGAAAATATAAAACATATGACTTCGGTTTAATAGTTTAAGTGGCTACAAATCCGTTTATTTTTCCAAGTTTTATGAAGGCATACACCTTACATATTTGACTAAAGTTATTTGGTCGTTATATTTTGAATTATATTCATGGTCAAGACCTCATCATAATTGTTGACATAATTATTCATATTTTGTCTAGCACATATGGTTCAATCTATGTTAATGCAATATATTGCATTACAACATGACACTACATTGGATTACATTGGACCACCAGTTAATATAAAGTGGCGTTTCTAAAGGCTAATATCATGATGTTACGTAATGCACATCGGTTTGGATCAAAAGAGGATTTGTAATGTCACGTGTGGCACAATGCACATTTATACAATTTCAAAGACATTACAAACAAAAGTAGTCTTCTACACAATTGAACGGATTCATAATTGCAAAAAGAAAATTGCGTTACGCTACATGTCATTCAAAATTGGATGTTGAAAAATCATATTCTTTCTCTACAAGATCCAACAGTGGGTCGTGGATGCTCACAACCAGTTTTGCCAAGTTTTGACATGTTTTAAGTCTTGTTTTGTCCATCTATGTAGTACTCAACTCTAAAGGATTCCAACCTTTTTTCCATCTCCATCGAAATTGTTAACATATTTCGGTTTCTATGTCTTGACATAAGACTGTTGTCTCTACATTCTGGTATATCAATGTGTTGTTGCGAGATTGAGTTCTTAGCTTATTGCAAGGAATAGACAATTATTCATGGATTTAGTTCTTTATAAATCTGTTGTGACTACGATGACTAGATCATCAGAAATAATCAAAGAGCATATTAATGCTCAAGTTCCAATGCCTAATGACGTTATGATTCGAGACACATATGCTCTTTATGCATGCTAAGGAAGCAATCAAACCGTGCTATGACTTAATGATATTCACGCCAATGTTTATCACCAGTAAACACGTTGTGAAAATTGATGAGAATATCTTATGTATCACTGTTTATGCATGCTAAGGAAGCAATCGAACCGTGCTATTACTTAATGATATTCACGCCAACGTTTATCACCAGTAAACATGTTGTGAAAATTGATGAGAATATCTTATGTATCACTATATGTGCAACATTCATGAATCACTATGATTCGGTTAATTGAATCGGTTATTGTCTCCAATGATGAGAATGAAGCATCAACTCATGTAGGCTTTAACATAAATCATTCTAGTAAAGACTCTCACAGATATCCTTTCTTTTGAGCAAAGTAACCATTGAGATCAAATATCACCAAAATACAACTTGGTGGAGCTATGAGCAACACTCACGGCATATGGATGACATTAAAACCATTCGTGTCATCCTTCTATACAATGGAGGCACTACTCATACTTTCATAAGCAAATATATATGACGCAAAAGAACCCTCTATGATCTCACATTGGTCATACTCGTTACTTGTTTTGTAAAGCCTATTATTTAGTAAAGATTAGGAGCGACACCCTCCTATGCTAAAGACATTGAAATGTAGAGACTAGCATATAAACAAGATACTAAGTCGTTTACTAAGTAAGACATTAATTACAATGTCTACGAGTGATTCTACAAGAATGATACATAAGATGTTGGCCTAGATGGCTTCCCATTGTTCACCTTGAGGCATAATAATGCAATTGTGATGTTTCAACTTAAGCCATAACATCCAATTGTTATGGGAAAACTTAACAATGATTGAAAAGTTGAAAAAACCTAGAATTTCCGGTTTTTCAACTTGCGGACCAGTCATTGTGTGCACCAGTTAATCAACTTTTAGACCGATTTTTGAGGTTTTGTTTACAGCAACGTATTCCTAACATCCAAACCTACCTATTTACAAAATTTCATGGCATTTAGAGACGTGGAAGGTAGTGAACCGCTCAATATAAGTGTTCACGGATGTCCGGCATCTCCGACGGCTGGTTCTGTCTTCGAGGCTAGCGGTTTACGAATTTTAACTCCTATGTCTATCTGCTTACAAAATTTGGTAGCGTTTGGAGCTTTGGAGGATAGTGAACCGTTAAAGGAAGTGTAAAACAAAGGTCCAGTAATGTTGGTGATCGGTTCAACCGGTTTCTTTTTTACTGGTCAGGGCAGTGAGACCAACAGTTTTTTTTTAGACCTGTAAGACCAATGACTACGGGTTGTAGCAGGGTCATAGTTTTACTTATTCATCTTTACCCACCATCATTTAATTATTTATGTTACGGTTGTAACGGTATGCATATTTGTTAACAGATTGAGTTAACGTTCTGCAATCTATATCGTCCACATGTTGTATGTGTCATATTGCGCCACTAAAAGCGCATAATGATGGGTTATTTATGGTGAATATTATCTTTAAATAAGACATAAGCTTCCGACTATAGTCCGCTTATATAAGGACTTTGACAAACAATCTCTTTTATGTCACTTTGATGAGTCAGTCTTCCTATCGTTAGGGGAAGATAAGAACAAGAATGTTCAAGTAGAACGACTTGGAATTATCGTGGTTTGTCCCTACTGTGTCTCATCAAGTTTCTTAAAGTGACGAGATCACATATACATGCTGCAAACATGTATGCAAGGATTGATGTCCGGATAAGGACATGTTGATGTACGAATGAGAGACCATGTTGATGTACGGATAAGAGGACATGTTGTCACCCATAGATGGTGGCATAGTGACCCCACAAAAGTGGTAGATGGTGGCATAGTGACCCCACAAAAGTGGTAGATGGTGTCACTAGGTCATGGCTCCACGGTTTAGGGGGAGACCACTTGGTTCAATACATACTCGCCAAGGAAAAATGCGAGTTTGACACAACTTGATCTTTTGGTCAATGATACTCATTTGTCTGTTAATACTGGATTATGGTCATCATTGGGGGACGCCTCAATGCCAATACCAATCCATATAGAGATCTCTATCAATAAATTACGTGGTGAAATGAGTTTGATATCTAACCATATTTCGTTGAGAAAATACCAATGTTGTAGATTGGCCTAAATGGAAAGATGTGATCCAGTTTAAACAAAGATATAGTGTTTTGTTTATGTGACGCCGATACCCCAAGTGTAAACTCTATTAGTTATGTCTTTGTTAGAAAGCGTAGTGACAAAAAGAGTTTAGACTCATATTCTGGCGCAAGGTCTTTTACAAACGTCCTGGAATCGACTACGATGAGATATACTCTCTTAATGGATGTCATTACACTCCACTACCTTGTCAGTTTGGTAGTTTCTGAAAAACTAAACAAACAGCTTATGGTCACAACTTACCTCTGTTGGGAACTAAGAGATGTACATAAAGATCTTGAATAGATTCGTTTTCACCCAAATCAAGTGGCTCCTGACCACGGAGCGCGTTTGCCAAATATTTGGTAAGTATCTACTTGATTAGAGAAGGGATATGAAGAATTATGCCTATTTGCGTGTAAATTCTGGATAAAATCGTGATGAACTCTTGTTAAACTAAGAGATGTCATTGATCCAAAATTAAGAATGAAAAGATCTTGAGAATACTTGGTCTCGAAAGTGAGGACCGTTATTGATGATGTTTATTCATTTGTCAGCTTAAGGCAATCTAAAGGACGATAAAGTTATGCCTATATGTATCCCTTGATCGGTCGAAGTGTTGAGAAGAATTTTTTCATCCATATGACAAAGAAGTCTTAGGAGAAATCCTCTATCTAAGTACAGTAGCACATTCATGTACTTGTTACAATATGCTCAACTCAACATCTCATTCACTATAAAATTGTAAGGCCAAGTTCTCCTTAGTCTTTCAACTCTCTTCCTAGTGGTCGAGTAGCTTCGCTCCCTCTTAGATGAGTGTGAAGGAATATTAAGGCAGCGGCTGGATGCGCCCACACAACGTTAATGTAATGGCAGTAATTTCTTCTATGAAAAGTTATGGCTTATTCACCCCTACAGAAAGACACATTAACAACAAAATCAGAATCTGCCCAGTTTCGTAGGTCAACTTCCATGAGACCTATAAGATATCCCACTCGTTGAAAAATGGTAAAATTGGTACCATTGGAAAGTTATATGTGTCTACTTTCCAGAGACACCAACCATTTAATCACACCTATCATATTGAGTGAGTTATGACTATTTTTGTAAAGTAGGACGGATCTGTCTGAGAATCTACTTTGGCAGAACAGTCAACTTCGACAGAGCTTTGTGATCAGCTCAAGATGAACTAGGTTATAGACCTTGTATGGTTGGAAATCTATGTGTATCTAGTTTCCATAACTTTATACAGTCCGTGCATACCTATTGTATCGAAGACATTATGACTGTTTAAGTACACGAAGGTCATGTCATGCATGGATATGATTTTCACACAAACTTATGTTTTGAGTTGTTAGGCAACCTTCTTCGCAAGGATCAAAGTAATGTTAAGCATAGCAAGTCTGATCTAAGGATGTTGTGGCTGGATTTAATGACTAAAAATCGTTGCGCAAGTCTACTTTTGAAGTATGTGAAGTGTATTGGCTTGCACCGTTTATCTGTACTCCGAGATTGAGTTACCAATTAGGAGGAGTCGTTATGTAGACATCAGGAGGAGTCTGCATGCATCATGTTATCTTCAATTGTAGTTGGTGCGTTGTGCTCTTTTTTCCTTCGTCCAAATCTTTTGTTTTACTCACGAGGTTTTTGTTTTACTTGGCAAAGTTTTTACCAAGGCAACACTATAAGCACTGTGATGTATTAGGGACGCAACACAAGGGGGAGTGTTTAAGGAAATTATGTTTCTAGTATTCTGTTATGTGTCTTGCTCTAATACACGTAGGATTGGTTAATCCAGTTTCCTTATTAGAATAGATTACAGTTGATAGAACTTCTAGATCTTTCGGGAGACTCTATGTAATGCATATAAATAGGTATTCCTATCAATGAATGAGTAGACTGTTATTCTCGCTATCTTTTCTCCGTCAACAATAAGCGCTTTTGTCTAATGAACATTATGAGGGGTCAATTCTTTCAAACACTACATGTTAAAATACCAGTATATATGCATAGGTAACCTCCACATTACATTGACAACAAGAACTCGTTCTTAAGGTTGACTATGAGGATGTATCGAGACTTCTGAATTAGGATAGGTTACGGTTGAACTTGTTTCGGTTTTTTGTCCACTATAATCGCTTCTGTTTCAGGTAGGTAGGGAGGAGAGTGGAGAATGTATTTTCACCACCGATATCCTTCATGGTTATAATATTGTATTCTTGTTTAGTGAAATTATTGTTATTTCTCTAACAAAAAAAGGATCAATTCTTAAAAATTTCTCTTTTGGGAAACTGAAAGAGATTGCTCAATGCAAAATATATATGCAGCTACAAGAATGTGACCTGTATTGCTTCCAAGAACAGTATATAACTTCAATGATTATCAATCATCAAAATCAACATATATTACACGATTTATACGAGTATAACCCAAGCCCGGATTTTCTAATTTAAACAACCAAGATTGCATGCGAAATAATCCATCATATATAAATATTGTTTAGATCCAATCATTCAAATGCATACACATTCTACAATAAAATAAACATTCGGGTCATAGTAGCATACATAGCTATATATTTATATATAACAAGTCGGCAAGGATTCTATGAGATTATGCAAGCTCAGAGACTCAGAGCAATGATGGTGAAACGTCCATGTTCATGTAATAGTGGGTGGGATGAGAAGCATCCATCACCATAATCTGCATATCCTCTGACGGCTTCCAATGCCGCTTCCTTTGGTTGATAAACCAGTTATTTATTTGCTTCTGGTCCAGACCTGTCGATTCTGCAAGAGCCAACTTCTGGGACTCCTACACAGATAATAAACAAGGGCATTTCTCATTCTTGAGGAACTAATACAAGGGCAGGTAATGAAAGATAATTAAACTGTTGAGGTAGTACTTACTGATGGATAAGGCCATTTGTAATGTCGGCTCCACCAATCAAGCAACTTCTGCCTGGCCTCTTTAGGCAGCTTGCCTTTCTTCCTCTTCTTCATGAACTCTTGCTTCAAGCTGCCCAAGTATCCGCTGTACTTGCGCAGAAGCTGACCTTTGAGTTCCCTATCTTCCGCTTGCGGATCAACCAACAAGTTGTTAATCACATCAACTTCTTCAGATGATCCTTTATTGTTCCTATCCATACCTCCCTCTCCACAACCTGCTCATCGTACATGAAACTTTATGTATCAGCACGTGCAGATAATTTAAACATACTGCTGAACAAAAACATATAAACCTCCTGTAACAAAGTTGCTACTGACCAGCTAAGTACTCGACCTCTAACACTGTACTTGTGCGCTTGAAAGAAAAACAAATACAAAAACATACTAAATTTAACTATTAATCATATTCATAATCTTTTGTAGGAATTATGAGCTGAATAGGACCATGCAGATGATTGCATCCAAAGTTATAAACATGCATTTTTACTGCACATTATACTTTCACTGTTTTTAGGTTATCTATGTCAATCTTTTTGTATTATCAACTGCTACCTCTAGTTACATACTTTAGGACCTTTGTAGTTGTACTCCTTTCTCTTTAGGGAACCACACTGACTTCTTAGAGTTCCAATGAAGATAAATACTTTGATCAAAAGTTCAACCACCAGCTGGGTTCAAATAGTACTCGTTATTTCCTATTGTTCAAAGCTTATGAATATATACAGGTTAATGTTCTGCCATGCAAAATATCTTTCATGCACAACCACATATTGCAGGGCACAAATTGGATACATAAGACAGAATAGTGAATTTAACTGTGTTTCTTTTTTGCTGATTAAATTTAAAATAAAGGTAATCATGAGGAATATAATTGGCATGCCATAATAGAGCTACTTTTGAGTTCTTGTACAGATAAAAAGTATCTGATGCAAATAGTGTTTGTTTCTTTGCTTTCTAGGGCAAACTTTGTAGACCTACAGATATTCTGTTTTCATACCCAACAGAAAATACAACCTCAATCCCATGCAAAAACGACTTTACCAAATACTTGTTAGGCCTGTGTGTGAGACTCAAGTCCCTAAGAATTCCTGGTACATCTTAATAAAAAAGAAGAATGCCATAATCTTACAAGAGAAGGATTAATAATCATCAAGTCAACAAACCACCCTGAATCATACAGGAAAATGTTTGTAAAACAAAATTGCAAGACTGCAATCCAATGAAACAAACTGTTGAGATGTTTCTAATGGCAATGTAACAGATATAAGCTCCGGAGATCACATGCTATCTGTTAAACCACCACATTAGCCCTCTCTAAGTCAACCTTGCCTATGTTATACATAATTTCACGTATTACAGCTAATCAAATAACATGCCTACTGGTATAAATAACTAAGAAAATCAAAATTTTATTCACAAGCTAGAGTTCCAAGCATATGTATATATACCGCTTTTAGAATTATCGATATAGCTAGATGATAAGCTAAATCCTGAACAGATTTCATGTTATAGGATACCAGAGATCCAACCGTGACAAGGTTAGCAAGATCATGGAAGAATAGACTTAGATTTGGTTAGAGCTGTGATATTGGTTTTTTTTTGTTTTAATTAAACAGAAGATTCACTTTGGTCTTACTAAGACTTGCTAATAAATATTTTGATTTTCTTCAATCTTCTGCCATATGCATTGTTCTATATCCCTATCCATGGACTAGCAAAACTGAGTTACTCAATCACAAAGTGCAAACAATTGGATTGAGCTACATCATCATGTTTGCTGGAGACAACATTTCTTCATCCCGCCTTTGCAAGAATTACAATTGGTTACCCCAAGTCCAAGATACAATAGGAGATTGACACATATACACAAGTTAATTTTCAATGTAGTTTAGATCCTTAGTCAAATCTTGTTTAGAATTACTAGTGTGATGAACTTAATTAGAAATTGTTTTTCAATACCATTAGCTAGTTGAAGCATTAATATTACTTAGATTAATGCAACTCAACTGATTATCATAGACGATTAGCTGAAACTTTTATAAGAAACAGAAATTGTTTCCCTTTGATTGAATACTAAAAGTTCAAAGCCTAATTAAGAAAATAGTTGTAATGGCCATGTTTTTCCTATCTTCTCCTTTCAAGATCCATTTGTAATTAAAGCTAAATACATATCATTCTCTCACTGCTGCTTGATATGGGAACTAGGCTTCAAACTGATTAACCCTAATATTTAATAGACTAGCTAGCTATGTATGAGACTAAAAATGGTGAAAATCATAACTAGCAAGTCATTTGTCTTATATGTTCATATAAGTGCAAAAATATGTCCACATCAGTCGGCTACAAACAGATGAGGAGTTCAAAAGAAACATTAGAAAATCTCAATATCAAAAAACCACCAATAAAAGAAACAAAGCATGCAAATACAATCAACAAACAACTCCATCTGTGTTATACGACTAGTAACAAGATTTGCCCAGAAACCTAGCAAGTACAAGTAGTACTACTTAGAACAGAACTTGTAAAATTCTATTGAATAATCAATATGTGTATAGTTGGAAGCCAGCAATATATGAAACTGAGTAAGCAAGAAACCATTTGAAAAAAAAAAAAACCACTTGAAAAAATAAATAAACAACCAAGTATTCAAATCAAAAATTAATAAAGCTCCAACTTTAGGAGGCAAGCTATCTATTGGCTATAGGATAATATCAATTAATCAACCTACAGTATGTAAGGATCTTGGAAACCCAAACCCCATGCATGGCTTGTTATTATAATCTCTAAATTACAGAACTATAATAATCAACATCAAACAAAACGATAAAGATCTTGCTAGATAGCTAGGTAGATCCGTCTAAGTCAGACACACAAAAGATTGACAGAATTATTAAAGAGAAATAGTATGTGAGGCCGTGAGGGATAGGGTCATGATGATGATCTCACCCGAATCGGAAGCAGAAGCAGAGGAAACGGTGAGGGCTGTGAATTGAGACTCGATCTTCTGTAGAAAGAGCATGGCTTCCTTGAAGGGTTTAGAAACCTCTTGCTCATACTTGATCAGCATCTCACAGTAGGCCTCCATGAACTGATCCAGAGCTGGATCTTCACCTACTGAACCATGACCATCCCCACTTCCACTACTACTACGCACCATCTGACCTACCGTAGCCGCCGACTCGCATGCTTCTTCCAGCCTCCCCACCACCTCCGGTGGCGCCCCAACCTGCTTAATTTTCTCATTTCAAAACAAATCAGGACTCAGATCCAGAAACACCATCATTTTTTGAAAAGAAAAAAAAGGTAAATATATAGGTTGTAGTACTAGTCCTTGGGGTACTGAGTACAAAAGCGATGTGTGTATATTAACTAGTATGTATTTGAACTTGACCTTTTGACAGTTGATGTAAGCAGCTAGTAGACGGTGATAGTGAGGATGAGCCATAATCTTTGACTTGATCGAAGAAGATGAAGAGGAAGAAGAAGAAGAGCACCCATGACCACCGCTGTTGGTGTTGTGATCCATGAAATAACAGCCTACCACCGCTGCAGGGTTATTTTGGTCTTGCTGATGATGATTGTTGTGGTTTGGAGGTAGCAGAACAAATGGACTGTTATTCGAGTGAAGCTGAGCAAGATGCTGGTGCTGGGAGTTGTTAGTAGTCATCAGAGGCATCATCACCGTCATCGGAAACAGCCCTCCGCCGTTATTGTTAGTAGGGTTATCTCCAAATGCCGTCGAGTTACTGCCATTAGAGCCACCCTGCATTATCTCTGGATCTCTTTCAATTCAATTTTCACAATTCTAGGTTTTTCTAGCTACAATAATAACAATTGACGAAGACAAAACACAGATCGAGCTAGGTTGTATATATCTGCAAAGGCTCTCCCGGGTTTTAAGCTACACGAGTTTCAGGCTTTATACAGGAAAATCCTAAGTGATAGTGGTAGTAGTAGTGGGGTTAGCTTTTCTCAAATTGGTTGAGTCTGCCAAAGCCAGCGATCAGCTGGTTTTCACTTGAAGAGTGCTTGTTTTTATGTAAACAAGCAAGCGAGTAGCGTTAACTTACACAGTACTTTCCCTCTGAGATAATCTTTGTAGGGAAATTCAAGTGATCAGGGTCCGCACGCGGTGGTGGCTCAGATTGAGTAAAACAGCACAGTAAATCTGAGTCCAATGGTTGGTATTGGAGTTGGGTTGATAATGTGAATGAATATGAGAGAATATGTCTGATTGTGTGAAGGTGAAAGCAGAGAAAGATAGAGAGAGATGGGACGTGTGAAGAAGCAAAGCTTTACCTTCCCGATGAAAACACTCTCACCCTCTTTTACTTGCACTACCACTGATGCACTGCCATTACTGGCAAGGAGTTGAGAGAGAGAGAGAGACAGATCAAATCGAGGAAGAGCCAAACAAATGCCTAATAGTATAATAGTGTGTAATGTATGTGATGGATGGAGAGAGAGAGAGAGAGAGAGAGAGAGAGAGAGAAGAGAGATATATGTGAGTTATTTCTTGGGTTGCCTTGGGGGTCATGGAAATTGGAAAGAATCACAGTCTAAGCTGTTCACTCTATTTCTTTTCAACTGTAGTGTGTAGTCTGTATCCTTTGCTGCTTTATCTTGTTTACTACTGGAGCTTGATGGCAATCTGTCCACTCATTTAATATTCGCACTTGTCTTGTCCTCTTCTTCACCCTCCCCCCCCCCCCCCCCCCCCCCCTACAATGCCAATCCAGGAGTATTACAACTTAAACAAGGTAATTGATCGAATACTTAAGTACAGATTAATTTGATACATACACGTACGCCTTCTTCTTTTCTTCTGCAATCTGCATGCATATCCTTCGTATAATTAACATATAACCCGCCTTCGGTTCAAAGTTCCTGGTGTTATAATTCACATATACTGTATATTTACTAGTCTCACAGAGTCACAGTCAGAAACAGTGATCGATATCCTAGTTCCAGACGAGATAGTAGTAGAGAGAAAAGCAAATATATATGGGAACCAGACTTAGATACAATGATGTGTATAACCTTTTTCAGTTTTCATGGGGGTTTGGTGAATTAAGAAAATTTATACGAAGAGATTTTTCTTAATTCACCTTTAAAAAAAAATAATATACATATATATAAATTTTAAAAAAGGAAAAAATCAGGGATGAAATTGATTAAGATACTTTCGTTTATTAGAAGAGAAAATTACATAATCTCAACAACAAAAAACAAAAAAAAGGGTTACATAGTGAATAGTGAAGTCCTAATTTAGGCTCCCATTGATTATAGATATCTAACAGGTGAAAGTGAAACACAAGAAGTGGGTCCTAAACAAATCTGCTGTTAGATATCACCGCAGGCAAAAAATCAACGGATAAATCAACTCAGTTTCCATATCGAGAGTAGAAACTGATTATCAATTAGGAAGATAAAGACAACAAGTAAAACCCTAAAAGTAATTAAGTTGGGCATTTTTGTTTTTTCTTCTTGTTTTGAAGAGCAGCAGCGAGCCACTGAACATGATGGGTTGAAAATTGGGTTACATTGTTACAATGGAGCTACACAGCAGAACAGAACAGAACTTTGGATCGTGGTTAGGATTTAGCTCGAGTTACTGTAAATACTACTGTAATGGGTAGATCTAGGGCTAGGGTTTCAAGGGAAGGAGGGGTAGGCGAATCAGTAACAAAAGCGTAAGAAAGCAAGCAAGGAGAAAAAGTTAGTGGGACGTCACTGGTGTGAGATTTTGAAGTCTGTATAGGAGGAAGGAAGAGGGATGGAGAGACAGGACGGCTAGGCCCCTTGCAAGCAAAGCTTTTCTTATATGAACTTTACGTCAAGTCCATCAAACAGCTGCATAAACGAAGAATTATTCATATTTTTATAAAGTAAAGTGATTTTCTGTTTCTCTTTAAAGTGATGATCAAACAAATTCAAACCCAGAATTCAAAATGCCGGATAAATTAACGCTTCAATACATGGAAACGTTGGTTGCATTCTATTCAAGTGAGATTAAAATGTTTTGCAAATCATGATTATAAATCTAAACAGTATAAGTTATTCCAGTCTTGATTATAAATCTCTTTTCTCCTAACAGTACGGATTCGACTAGAAATTCCCAAACAGATGAACAATATGTATCAAGGTGTCAATATCGATCGATCTAGTCAGTCAAGGTCTGAAGGACGAGAATTCCATCAAATGAGATTGATATATGTTCTATTTTCATTCAAATAGTACAAGAGAGTTGTAGAGCACGAGTTGCATTTACAGTCTCACGAGCATGTATTTGCAAATCTTGAAGGTACCTATAGATTATACTAATTATATTTTTTAGGAAAATTTTAAAAATAATATATGATAAATTGTTCATTCTTAAATTTAGTGTTTTTAATTTCAAAACAATCATAACGGTACATAAACTTGTAATTTCTACAGAAAATATGTACATACCGTTATATTCTCTGTTATAAAATATGTTTTCCGTTAAACTTTAAAAGGCTAATTCGTCATTCATTAATTTAACAGTAATAAATTATTAAAATCAATAATTAATAAAGATAGATAAATAAGAGAGAGAAAAAGTATTGTTGTCTTTCTTTTTCATTCTCGTTCAAACACAACATACACAAAAATGGTGATCGAGGTAGGACTGTAAAAGAAAGTTGGAAGATGATTTGATTTAGTAAGTTATGGAAGAAAGAGTTTGAATACATATCGGTGGGTATTGAGTAAGGAAATTTAGAGTGAAAAAACTATGTCATAGTTTTACTTAGACTGAGACAAGCAACACGGTTTTTTTTTTTTTTTTTTTTTTTATTTATGAATAAAAGTCTTTCATTAAATCCAAACCTAATAACTTACAGATACAAAGAATAGTAAGCAAAGAAACAAGGTAAGGGGAAAACAACAGTCTTTAAGAATATATTATCTAAGTTTATAAGATTAAAAAAGTATATAGATAGAAAAAAAAACATAAAAGAGAGAATGAAGAAAACCTGAAACCACCGTTTGAGAAATGAGAAATTACATAGAGTAAACGGTGTTATTAACGACATGTGCTAAAACTGTGTCGGCTTTTAAATGTCATGTATCAAACACCAAAATTTAAAGTAAACCGTTTATCATGTGCTATTCTTAAAATTTTCTCTATTCTTTTTGGTTTTATGCTCCTCTACGTTGTCTCTCAAGTGTACAGCCTTCAAGTTTCATTTTCTTGTGTTTTAAGAAATTTTTTTTCCTTATTTTCCCAATCAAGTTCTTGGTGAACCACCGGGGAAACGGTGGGGTGGAAAGCACTGTCTTCTCTAACCAAGAGGTCTGGTGTTCGAATCCCCATTAAGGCCTTGGTGGCCAGCCGGCGGTGGCCCGTGCTAGGCAAGTGTGCCTGGTGTGTGGTGTTCGCTTTCATGCCCCGTGGCGATGCAGGGATTAGTCCGGCTATGCTGGGATACCCTGCATGGGTGTGTGTGTTACCTAATCTAACAAAGGCTAACCCCCCAATCAAAAAAAAAAAAAATCAAGTTCTTGGTTTTGTAGACTTGCTTTTGCCAAAGCTGTTGTTCTATGCCTCTATGGCATTGAGGAATCTTAATGTTGTGAGATGCAATCATTCAATGGGGGTGGCCGGGTGGGTGTACGTGTAGCTTCTATCTAAATATACTATAATGTCTTGTGTGAAAAGAATCACTAACAGTGTAATTGGATAAGGGTGAGTTTTTGAAAAAAAAAAGAAATTTTTAATTTCTTAAGATTATTTTTCTTGTTTGGATTCTTATCACGTGAAATTTGAGAGTTTAAACTCCCGATTTGAATTCCTCACAAAATAGGTGTCATTTGTCAATTTTTTTAATTGAGGTTAGTCTAAATACAAATTCTTGTCATTTTAAAACTCTACATCATGAAATCCAAACAATAGAATTATCAATTAATAGAATTTAAATTCATAAAATTATAATTTCCATTATAATTCTATAATTTTAAAATTTATGTGAAACTTTATCCAAACACAACATTACTTTTAAAGTTTTTGACATTATAGCTTTGCTTTTAACTAAAAGTAAAAGTATTTAACATCACTTTCCTCATATTTCACGCGGCGGTTTGTAGACTCGTGTTGTTTATGATGTTGAACACTTGATCATAAGCATCTTATCCAAATTATGGCAGAAATGTTCATGTTTATTGTATAATTTCACTTTTAAGATTCAAGAAAAAAAAAAATATATATATATATATATATATACACACACACAATGTGTACTAAACAATAGAAATGTATAGGTACTTGGGGACTTTCTGGACTAGATAACTAGGGTACTTTTAACTTAATTTCAATGCTAAAGTAATCTATAACCAAAAGCCAAATCGTAGTAAGCTTATCATATATTCCATGAGCATATATTAAGCGACAAACTTGCAACCACTACTAGAAAGGACTTGATTGATTTGGCACTTGTAGATAGTAGATACCTAATTAGCGGTGTCCCTTCCTCGGTACGTCTAACTGGGTAGTATCCTTGATCCTCCTGCATGAAGGTGCTACGCTACTGCCCTATCATTAACGCTAATATATACTTTATCTTAGTATTTACATGATGATCATTTTGTGGGATAATTAAGGTGGGGAAGCTTTTTGGTATATGATTAGAGTTTGAGATTCTAAAACGGGATTGAAAACGTCTAAATCTTTGCGACTCCTTTTGAAAACCACTGCATCTATCGACTGCAACTATCGATCGGTTCTATTAGTTCATAGGTTTATGAGACCACTCAAGCACAGTCATAGTTTTTCATATTCTATGTATGGATGGCTGGCATGTTAGTGATAAGTACCAAGAGGCCATTAGGCAGGCCAAAACATCAAATGATAGTGAAGAAAGGTGTTTTCATCTTTGAATAAAATAGCACGGAGCATATAATTATGAAAAACGCTCGTTCTGTTGTCCGACAACATGTATTGGCGTTTTGTTGTACTCTAATCTTTAAGCTAGCCACTATGGACGGAGGGAAACTGTTTGCTCAGATTATGCGAGATGCCTAATTAGTTCCCCTATCTTCCACACTCAAATCGATTCCTCAAAGAAACGAAACCAGACCACATTTTGCATCTTAGGTCATAAAAGGCAACAGAATGAACCAGGGATTGGCTTCACTGGTTAAGACTGTTTCTAACTTCACAGTTCTGTTCTTTTGTCTAGTTTTCATGCTTTATTTTCAGTCCTTCTGTGTTTTATGTTGTTTCTTTGTCTCTTGTTCTCTCTTGCTGTAAGGTCCTCTGTTTCTATCATCTATTGAATACCAAAAATAACAGAAACTTCACAGATCGGGCCAGACCGCAGCATGCATTGATGATATTATACTCGCACCCGTGTAAACAAGATTGTGCTTCATCTGGATAGAAATTTTGCTGTATTTTCCCAAATATTTGGTTTTCTGTAAAAAATTATAATTAAATTAAGAACAAAATGTTGGTCACTCCTCTTATTTATTAGGTTTCGACAGTTTAATCCTCTTTTTCTTAATTTCGACAGGTCACTCTCATTATTTTTCAATGTCACACAATTAGGTCCAACCATCTAATTTCACTGTTAAGTTGTTGAGCTGTCATTTTCTCTCATGACAAGTCAGTTAAATAAAAGGTAAAATTACTATAACACCATTTAGTTTCTCTAGCAAAAGAAAGATGGAAATCCCTTCAAAACTAAAATCATTTCCCTTCAAAATCATTGTGTAAGATAATCATTAAAATTCAAGCTTCAAGAACTGAAGCATAACTTGTACCAGAAAAAGAAAACGAAAGCATAACTAAAAGAAACTGAATAAAAAACAAATTTCATCTACATTCATAAATAGGTCCTTCATAATACTGTTATTGTGCATATTCTTCAAAATTAGCAAGTCAATTAATAAAGTGCTAATTTACCGAAAACAAAAATTGCATTATCCAATTTTTGTTTTAGAGGGATTTCCATCCTTTTTTTGCTAGAGAAGAAGCGGGAAAATAAACCAAAAGGTGTTATAATGATTTTACTCTTCATTTAGTTGATTTGACATGAGAGAAATGACAGCTCAACAACTTAACAGTAAAATTAGATACAGTAAACGGTTACACCTAATTGTCTGACATTGATAAATAATTGGAGTGAGTTGTTGAAATTGAAAAAAAAGATGACTAAACTGTCGAAACCTCAAAAATAAGAGTGACCAATATTTTGTCCTTAAATTAAATTAATATGGAAATCTTTTTCAAATAGTTTCAACTTTCTTCACAAACATTGTAGGTGTGCACTGAAAGTACAAAGTTCACGCTCATGACACCTTTGCACATATAAGGATCACAACCAGCATAAAATATAATAGAGCAGCTGACTAGAATTTCTGGATCACTACTGAATTGGCAAGACCTGCCTGTTCTATTGTTTGGGTCGGATCATTGAGGATTTTAGGAGGGAACCCCATCACCTGCAACTGATAATTACTCGGACTCCCAGGCCTAGATGTCTCAACAAAGGTGTGAATGTCACTGATCGTGTGATGGTAGTTAAATTGTGCAATCATACGGGTGCCATCAGCTAGCCTAAGCTGAACTGATGTGGTTGGCAAATTTTCATCCACAACTAGGCCGAGGGATGGGGTTGGACCAGTACTTAGAGGAGTTGTTGAAGAGGTTGGCTCAGAAGGCACTGCTCCTGAGCTGCTACCTAGAGTTCTTCCAACACCCTGAAATGCAACTTGACACTTCACCGCTTCCTGCAAAGTGAGATATATCAAGGCCTTGTAAGTAACAAATTTAACAAGCCCCCTATGAAACAGGCCAAGTTGAATGCATTTGACATTATTGAGATGCATTTGCAGATTTCATTAGGAACTTTCTATTACAATACTTTTGCATGGGGGTACATTGTCATGCACAAAGTAAATCTTTTAGAGAGAATACTCACCGGGTATTTCTCGTTCCGCCTTATCAGATTGACATGAACTGCAGTACTTCTGACTTCTGGTTCTAACTCCCTTGGACATTCAGATTTTCGGATGCTCTGTGTGAGACAGGAAAAACTTTAGCTGTAAAACTAGAAAATCACTGCTGAGAGTACCAAGAAAACAGAAACGGCACTAGAGATAAAAAAAAAGAACTATACATGTCTAAAAGCAAATGAATCCACAGGGGTGATCAGTCATCAAATTATTTAACCATAGCAGCAGAAGCTAAGATTTAAGAGGCATAGTTTGATGTACGGCAAGAAGTTTAAAGGAAATCAATCGTCAAAATCATGGCTAGTTATGAGGGGTTCAAAGTGCCTACCACCCCAAATATTTGGACGTCCCAAAATACTTGTTTTAAGGGATGCATAATTTTAAAACTCAAGTCTAGCTTTCACACTAAACATGTAGATAACTTTAACAGTCCTACACTCCTTTGTACGTATTCTAATGAGTACATGTATTCTAATGGACTCTAGAGTGTTAACAACAATTCCAAAATACAACCAAACATCTAAGTATCTAACATTAGCTATGGATAGAGGGTCCAACTTAATTGGCACTCCTCAAATCCCCAAAATTCCGACACAACTCCTGATCACTAAGAGTCATTCTACATCCATCGTAGTTTTTTTTTTTTTTTCTATCAGTAAAACTTCCAGTGCCATTACCTCTAAGAACGGTGCATTTTCAGGATCTTCCAACCGCCTCAACGGTCCATCATTTACGCTGAAACCATCACTCCAGAAAATAATGTTATGCACAACAGTCTCGGGCTGCTGCGGAGCAGACTGTATAGTCTCCCCGGATAGTAATCTACCCGTTCCGGCAAAGCTCCTCGAGCTCGAGGATGCAGAAGAAGGATCAATGGGTCCCTCCACCGCTCCCAACTCCCTAGCCTGATTAAATATCGAATCCACATCGTTGTTGCCTTTCGTCGGATCCTGAACCAGCATTCCACTGAAAAAACAAGAAAAAAAAAATTGTACCCACAAATATTAAACTCTCTCTCTAAACCATTTCACTCTAAACCATCACATCTTTAGAAGAGAAAGTAAAACCGCAGATTTCGGAATCTAATACAAAAGATTTGCTACTCACAAGCATCGTATGAACAAAACAGATCAAATAGAAAAGGCTAAAATAGAAAGAATAAGAATTAGAATTTGGGAGTATGGGAGAATCGAAAGGAGGGACCTTTTCTCGCCGCCGGTGTAATACTCCTGGGGAGCGTCGGAGTCGCTGTCGGAGTCGGCGGTGCGCCGGTTCAGATCGGAAAGTGTACGGATGCCTCCGGTTCGGGGTTTCGAGGGTTTCTTGTCCTTGGAGGCCATTGCTAGCTGAGATTGAGCGATCTCGATTCTTTTTGACTTTTACTCTGTTAGCTATGTGAGTGCGTCATTTCCTCTAAATAGTGTATTCCTTCCACGCGCTCGTCAGAGGCGCGTGTAGAACGTGGGCTCCAAATAGCGGGTAAAAATGAGGTTCACGCAGTAAAATGTGTCAATTACAATCTTACTGATGGTAAAAGTGATATTGTTTAGAGTTTTCTACAAGTAACACGCATTAAAGACAACCACTGCAAAGTAGTCTATTCTAGTCTTGTTTAGTTGGGTGTGCTTCCCAACCTAGGTTTGAATCACGATATTATCAAAAGTGGTCAGGAAAGAGGCTGTAATGCCCTACTAGCTGTCCGGGCCCTAACGAATTAGTCTTTGAGCCCAGTTTGATCCAAGACTGCGTGAATAAGTTTTGGATAGTATTTGAGCCAATGTCTGTGGTCTTTTAATGAAAAAGTCTTTTAAGTCTCGCGAACTTCAAGGGCCCGCGAGATGGAAACAAGCTTCAGTGGCTCGCGAGATAGGTTTTCCATAAAGATTATGACACATTGTGGGATAAGTTTGAGTCCGTATATGAGTCTACAGTTGAGCAACGCTGAAGCAGTGTTCTTGTGGTATTATGCTTCAGAGTCCGACTTAGATAGTGATTACATCTCTCCTGGTAGAAGGCGAGCCACTATATAAAGGAGCTCGAAGGCTTACAAGAACTCACTCACAGCTTACTCAAACAAAATACAATACAATCTTCAACCCAGTTGAACTTCCAGACGCGTCCCGGAGCTTTGCTTTTGCTTCCCTGTTGAAGATCTCTCTACAATCTTTACAACTACACAAATACAAACAAATCTTCAACCCAGTTGATACATTCGAGCCTCTCAAAACCGAATCCTAAGCGCGTCCTCACCTTAGCTCAGAGCCCTTTTGGACTCACCCCTGATCCCAGTTGATACCTTTGAGCCTGTCGAAACCAAATCCTAAGCGCGACCTCGCCTTAGCTCAGAGCCCTTTCGGACTCACCCTTGATCTCTATTGTTGCTCTGCTCGCGACACACCGTAAGTATCGAATCGCTTAGTGCTCGTAATTCCTCGTCTGCGAGGTGGCACCTGAAACCTCCGCTCGATCAAGAAGTCAAGATCCCTCGCATCTTCGTTCCTCGTCCGCGAGGTGGCACGCCCGCATCCTCAGATCGTATGTTGGCCAAGATTGTATTGTATTTTGTTTGAGTAAATTGTGAGTGAGTTTTTGTAAGTCTTCGAGATCCTTTATATAGTGACTCGCCTTCTAACAGGAAAAATGTAATCACTATCCAAGTCGGACTCTGAAGCATAATACCACAATGACACTGTTTCAACGCTGCTCAACTTTAAACTCCTATGCGGACTCAAACTTATCCCGCGAGGTGTCATAGTCTTTATAGAAAACCTATCTCGCGAGCCACTGAAGCTTGTTTCCATCTCGCGGGCCCTTGAAGCTCATGAGACTTAAAAAACTTTTTTATTAAAAGACCATAGGTATTGACCCAAATGCTATCCAAAACTTATTCGCAAAGTCTTAGACCAAAATGCCCACCAGGCTCAAACACTAGAAAGCCTTTAGATACCTCTGGAGAATATAGAAGATCGTTAAAAAAAAATTCAGGTCCAAAATTTGCATACTGAAAATAAGAGAAAATCACATACAACTTCCTCACAAATAGGGAATGAGATTGAAGCTCTCATGCTACTACTGTCAACAAATGCGATCCCAATTTTTGAAGGGAATGTACTCGGTTGATAATATACCATTTGCACAATCCTCGCTGTCATGTGTTCTACTAAAAGATAGAGGTTCTCTACTATGACAAATCCCTAATGAAAGGGGTGGCCATTATGATATACAAATGTGTACAGTACTATAGCTCATCTAGTAGCTTCAGTCGAGTACAACTCGGGCCTTCTTTATGTCAGACTTGGAATTTTGGGTTTGTTGGCGCGGGGAGCTGAGTAAACCCTTGTGACGATTCATGGCACTCGCTATGTATTCCGGCAGAGGAGGCAGATGGATTTGGTCTCCGTCTTTGGGAACTAGTCCTCGGATCAGCTGTCAAAACCAGTAAGAGAGGTTTGTGAAGAATGAGGACTACTGGGAAGGAGGTTCTAAAATAACGATATTCTTTACCTTTGATGCCCATGACCGCTCTGCTTGTTGACACACGTCTCTGATATCCCTTCCGGACATCCTGACAATGGTCGGGGACGATTAAACAACAGTTAACGGTTATGAGTTATTTTCAGTTGATTTCAAAAATCTCTCATTCGCAGAAGGAACAGAGAGAAGGAACATGTGTACAAATGCTGACAAGGGGATGAATATTTAGACAATTTAAATTTTAGGGGAACTTACTCATCTGTTACTGTTGCCAATTCATCTAATTCAGGTTGAGTTAGATGCTTTGCATATTGAGCTGCTATTTCCTTACGATTTTGATGATCAGGTAGGCCAAATAGGATAATTGAATCGAACCGACTGCACAGAGGTGAAAAAAGGTTAGTGAAGAATCCTGGAAAGTTAAGAGCAGTTTCATTTGCTACATCTTCTACACGAGAAAACTAAAACCAATATACCTGATCAGGGCCGGGTCAAGGTCTTGCTTCCTATTTGTAGCAGCAATCACAACCACTTTCTTATCCTGTTCAAATCCATCAATCTGCATGGGAAATGGTTTATTCAATAAGGGCATCACAATAGCTTCGTAACAGTCTGTCCAAGTGGATCATAGAAAGAAAAAGTCTCAGCTCTCTTTATTGAGGTTTTGAACCTAGTAGGAAGTTGGAGCCACCGTTTGGATCATGCAACCCCTTTCTCTGCATGGTGACTCTAAAATTTTCTCAAACCATTTGATTAATACGTGTTAAAAGGTTCATCCTCTTCATATTGAAAAACAATAACAATCCAATTATACCTGCCGCAGCAAAACTGATAAAACTCTCCGTGTCGCTTCATGCAAATCACTATCTCGCGAAGTAGCAAAGGAGTCAACCTGGAATTGCATCGAGTAGGAAGTCATGTAAGAAGTACAAAACATAAAATACAAATAGAATACAAAAAATAAAAATATTATTGGTCGCAGAGGTATCACAACAACACTTGGATGCATATTTCAAAGGTTGGCACAAAGCATTAATTACATCAATTACCTCATCAAGAAAAATGATAGCACCATTTGGGAGTTCATTAGCAAGTGAAAACACCTTGCCTAATAATCGCTCACTCTCACCATAGTACTTTGACAAGATTACCTCAAGGGGCACATATAACATTGGGACGCCCTGCAAAAATACGCCACATTAAATTTTCTGTTCTTTTCCAATTGTTCTGGCAGTCCAGTCATTTGTTTTCTAGGGAACTTGCATTTCAGCTGGGTGCAAAACCTTTGCAAAGAGAACTCCACTCACTCAAAAAACAGTGATCATCAAATCAAGCAAGGCATGTGATATATTCTACACAGAGTGAGACAAATCAGAACTTTCCATATTTTCGGAAAATGGGAGTTCATCTACATGCAAAATTTTTACCAGAGATATTAATCTGCTCGCTTAAAAAATAGATCCATCAAACCAAGCAAGCCCTTGAAAAATTGATAGTCAAATCATATGTATACAAGAAGCAAAGGTGATTATGCTACTGGCATGGAATGTTTATTACATTAGCTTACTAATGTTTAGGCGTTGACAACTATGATCTTTAATTAAGATATAAGCCCACCCTATGCTTAATCAAGGGCTAAAAAGCATTGAAACCATGAAACTAAGGATAATACATCATTCATAAAAGATAACTGAGCTCAATTCGTCAAGGGTACACCTCAGTACTGTAACAGCTTCTGTCATATCATGGAGCATTCAGAGTTTCAGACAACAATAAGAGAAAAATACAAAACATAGAACATAGCTGTAAATAGTCAAATTTGAGTATTGGAACATTTAGGCTTGGCTAACACTCAAAACATGTTCCAGAACAATTCTGATAGTATGTATCAGTTATGATAGCATAATAGACCAAACAAAGTTTCTTTAACAGGAGATCCCAAGTTACAAGTAAGATGGCAAATCTTTGTAGAAAATGGAGAGCTGAGGGTGGATGTAAGGTAAACTAGTTATTAGACAAAAGAAGAAATGCCTAGGAGCTCACCGCTTGATTAGCAATGACACGAGCAGAAGAAGTTTTCCCTGTCCCTGAAATTTAAGAAACGCTCTAAGTTTGACGTGTGTTAATATTTTCAAATGTTTCAAAAACAAGCACAAAAGTATGGATATCTCACATGTTCGTATATAAAAATAAAACTAAGTTGTTCAACACAGCCAACTTTTGATGGAAATTATATCTGTTCAACTCAAATAAAAGGACTGTTACTACAAGAAATACTGATGAAAAATAATTAAGGGGACTTTTCCCTAACATGTTTGTACTAAATATACTCCCGGGAAATATCTGCTCCAGGTATAGTGCTTTAGAGCACCAAAAGAACTTCATGCTTCTTTAGACAAATGAATCATTACATGCTCTTAACACAATCACAAACAAGATTCAGATATACATGAAATACATGAATCCTCTATGTCAGTAGCTTAGTTCAGTAAAGGAATCATCTCAAATATATTGAATAATTATTAATCGAAAGCACCTGGTGGGCCTTCGAAAAGTACAGCTCGAGGTCTGTTTGACTCATATTTGCAACGAGTTCCACGAGCAATATCATCATATGTTTCAGGACTAAGCAAAGCCAGTAGTATCGTGTCTTCTATCTGTCTACAACATGAGCAGTGGCCGTTCAATATAGGTACTATAATTAGGTATTCTTGAGCACTAATGCACCATATGAGCCTACTCGAACATAAGCAATCAAGAGATCAAGACAGAAAATAGGTAAGAAATAAACTCATTTATATTTTGTATCACCAAGTATGAATCAGTGATATAAAAATAAAACTCAATCATAACATCAATGTTATTGCAAGATAACAAAAGGCAGTTGAGATTCATGCACAAGAAACAATTTCATCTGTCATACTCAATATCAGATATGCACCCTCAGTGATTGCTTAATTGACTGCTTTTTAATGTGACAACCTCGGAAAGCAGATATGTTCATTAGTTGCCTAACGCCTGAAAAAGTCATTGTTTACCACCAGAAAGTGGCATTGCTATTGCTGTTTGCTAGAGATGATAACAACTCACATCCCACTCGAAAAGAAAGACCCAAAAATCAAATTTGCACATCTAAACAAAATGTTAAAACATCATGGATTTTTGTATATATCATCAATTACCTCTTTTGCAGATCATATCCAGCAAGATTATCCCATGAAATATCTTTGCTTGCAGAACTCACATTGGATTCATCAACTCCATAAACTCTTACTCCCATGGACTCTAGACTGGTTATTAATTTCTCTATAGCTGAAGTTTCTGCACTGCCTTCCCTCGAAGTATAATTTTTCTGGTGGATGAAGCTCTTCTGTGCCCCAGCTAATTGTAAACCAGATATTAGAGCATCAAGTTCTTCGAGACTCAAGCTGCCCTGCTTCATAAATTCAATTTCCTGCAATAATTTATGTTGACTGATATGAAAACCCCATAGCAACAGCTTCCTTACTTTTGTAATATTGAAGGAGCTCAAAGTAAAACCAAATGTTTCAAAGAAAATAGTTCCATAAACTGCAAAAAGCTAAAGACTCACGGTTTTTTCTGTTGAGGAAATCACTGAACGGAAAACGAGGATGTGCAGATCTCGCTCATGTTCATTCACATCTTTTACTTCCCCCTGATCACCTTCAGTTTTCTTCTTTTTCTCTGGGTGCATAAGCAATAGTTGCCAAGCAACTCCACTGACATAGTTTACCCAATATAGATAACACTGCTTAGCACATCTCGCTTAATGCAACAATAAAGCCAAATCGCTCTAAAAGGTGCAAGCCAAAATATAAAGGTAAAACTGAGTATACATGTAGGACACTAGAAATTAATGGTCTAACATTACCTGTCCCAAGCGCGTAATGATATATCTGAACCACCGCCATTCTCTTCAACTTTCAAGCCAAGATTAGAAGCAATATTTGCAATCACTTGTGAAGCTTCACATGAAGAAGGAATTTGGAACTTGATTGTTACCTATACCCCATTAAAAGCTCATTAGTGTTCATACTTGAAGTAATAGCTACACACATATTCTGATATCAGAAGAAACCATATATATACAAAACTCATGTAGCTCGTAAGACAGTTAACCCTTTCAAAACTCAGTATACACTATATGAGATGATTAGGCACTCCTCACAGTTTAGGACATCAAATTTAGAAACCGAGTCAGCGTAATAACTAGCAAGAATTGCACAGCTAAGACTTTACTTTCTTCTGTTAATGATGTCTCCTTTGAAGTTTAAGAAAAAACCACTTCTTAATATCCTCAAATTACCAAAGTTGCACCCTCTTGACAGTAAGAAGAATTTTCTTTTACAACCTAGTGGACCTGGCCGTTTACTAAGACTTGAGGAGAGGACATGGCTAACTAATGCATGTGCCGGTCTAAGCACATTTAAACAGAAACCAACAGACATGTAAGGCTGTAGTATTTTACTAACCTTTTGCCCCTTGACAGAAACAGTAAAGTCAGGATAAGTACCACGTCGCATCCCTTTACTCTTGAGCAGGTCTTCAATATCTTGTCTCTGTTTCTTGGCAATGTCCTCCACGTTGTTACTCACAGGGGCATCAGCCGGAAAACCCTGCTTCGAAGCAGCCTGCAGAAACCAAAATCAACAAGAAAACTAAGTTCCACACAGCAGGCGCATCGAAAATTCACAAAATCCTCCAACAAAAAAATGCAAATGTACCTCCTCAGCATCTGCATAAGCCACCTCCAAACCTCCAAGTCCAATCAAACCGGCCAAAACAGCTGGATACATGAGATACCGCCCGCCGGGACCACCCCGGCCTGGCACAAACTTCGGCACTTGAATTTCGGATGCATCGGAATGATATGGCTGCGCAAAACACCCTGCATTTTCATCAATCAAAAGCATAAACATCAAACCTAATCTTTCATAAAACTCACAGAAACTGATCATAAACACATCGACAAGAACAAGCAGCTACCACATTACACTAAATCACTAGCATCAAATTCAAATATACATGAACCATTCTTCATCATATTGATATTGTTCAAATCATTCACAGAAAACATCACAAACGACATATCGCTCGTCATAAACAAACGACAATAATGCGGGCTAGGCGGAGATGCCGTGAGTCTAGGCGGTGACAGGTGGCGTGGGCCTATACGGGCTAGGGGTCCACCCTTTAAAAGGAAACAAAAAAACAAAACAAAAAACTAAAACTGAATCAGTTCGAGCTAGTGTTCTCTCACTCCGCCGTGTTCCACCGTCCCCCAGCGCTCTACACCGGCGGATCCGATGGCTCCGATTCCCGCCTCCGTAACCTCACCCTCCCTCTCTCAATTTTAAGCTTGAGTTTGTATGAATGAATTGAATTTCTGTAGGAACTATATGAGAAGGCGGAAGAGAGTTGGTGAGGAACTTACGGTGGCAGAGGAGGCGGCGGACGTCGCGTGAGCAGGCACGTGGAGGAGGGTTTAGGCTTTGGGGGACGGCGGGGACTGACCACCGTGTACGCTGTTCTGAGTATAATTCGTCGGAAAATGGTCATGGTTTCTCTCTCTGAGCTTATAGAGTTGAGAATGACGAATTGGGCCAAAGCTTATATATACGGCGCAGCACCGCCGTACGAAGGCGGTGATGCTTGTGCTTGTGTTGAATGTGGGCCGGAAAGGCCTTATGTTTAAGATGTTAGTTGGGTCATGTTTGCCCGCAGCCCACAATTACTGGGCTCTCTTTGAAGATTTAATAGTTTTTCTTGAACGTTCACAGATTTTCTTATTACTTAAATCTACATGAGCGATGAATCCATTAAACAATTTAAATGTTACAATCACTCACTTATAAAAAGAAGACAACGTTACTAGACCAAATGTTACTGAGCAGTTTCGATTTATTTAACGTCATTCATATTGAGTTTGTTAATATATATGTTCATTTGTTTCATTATTTCAAAATGGAGAAGAGTTGAAATGTTGAATTGTGTATTTAATCAAAACCTAATGTCATCTTGTACCAATATGCAGGACACCATCCACAAACTTTGATGCCTTGGCATTCCTCCCCATACAAGAATGTACTCAATTGATAATAGACCATATGCTGATATGCACAATCGTTGTTGTTAAGCTAATACCATTGATAATAGATCTTTACTTTGTGTAAGAATTCACTTGTTTTTTAAGCAAGACACTACCATTTTTCACTTGTGTTGTGAAATTAAACGTATCGTGTGTTTTGAATGCAGACACAGAACATCAGTAAGAACTCGTTTTTGTACTAATTTTAAAATGGTTTCAACTTGAGAGTATGACTCCATTTTGAGAAGGATGAGTTTACCAGAGCAGTCTAAACAGAAGAAGCCATTTATATTTAACGCACTGAAACAGACTGACATATGAGTTCACACAATTTCTGGAATTCATGGCCTGGTTTTTGTTTGGCCATATTATAGAAAGCTGGTTTGGGATTTGGAAACATGTGTCCGCCGTTCCCAAAGTTGAAAGTGAAAACCATGAATTCCCGTGCAGATGTTCAAAACCACCCCAATACAAAAACCTTTCTTTTAACCTACAGAAACTGCCATCTTGTGTCAATTTCCCAAACTTCCTCTTCATAGTCCATACAAGAAAACTTCATCACGTTAGAGAGTAAAAATGAGAAATCTAAACTTGGAATATCAAAGAACAAGCATTCGAGTATATGTTTTTAACCAACTCGTTACATGTCTTAAAAAACAAACATATAAATACATATTCAACTGCTATACATATTTGTATGACATACATTAATGTATGCCGGTAGAAAAATCCTAGCAGTACATGTTCTTAACCATTATGGTTACATGTCTGTAGAGCACGATCATTGGGGGTTACCAGAGCACGATCAAAAGCCTAGAACTTGTAGAAAGCAACCAACTTTATACATGGGTAAAAACGACACCATCACGATACAAAGGGCAGAGTGCATCATCACATTTGAGACTACTGGGTTTGCTTTCTAATGCTTGCATATGAAGTCAAGCTATACCTACTGGTACCAGAAACAATGATGTATCCCAGTCAATAAAGTCAATGCTAGCGTCAAAGCTACACATCCTAATTAGAATAAGCACATTCAAACTTGAACTGAATATTAAACCCAGATGAATTATCCAAAAAAAAAAAAAAACAGATGAACTAGCACTTTCAGTTCATCATCTTAGAGCAGATAATTCCAGAAAATCCAAACAAAAGCCAACCCATTTCTTCTGTCAACGAAAGCTCCACCTTTTCCATTTAATTTACATGTGAAAAAGAAACCTTTTTTCTCTCTTATTATTTTAAAGAGAGAAAAAAAGATTCATCCTCCAATAATAGAGTTAATAATGAGAGAATGATGCTGATTACTAACTTAGTACACCTTCTTAGAGAAAAGGCTGCGCAGATTAAAAAGATTACTACCAGCCCCAGCAGCATTACTAACTCCACCACCGTCAGCGGCGGCGCCACGGTTGTTGGTGTTGCTACCTCCACGGACTCCTACAGCACTATTCATGACGTCATTCCTACAACTCATATGGCTTCTATACCCAATACATGTCGGAACATTCAAGTTCAAGACTCTAGGCTTTGCACCACCTCCGCCGTGACCGCCGCCTCCTACGGTGGTTTTACTCCGGCGAATTTCGGGCGCTTCTTTTTTGGCGCTTTTTTCAGCATTTCTGACATGGGTGTCGGAGGTTTTGCTCAAACCGGATGCTCCACGCCGGACTTGCCAAACCGGGCTGCTCCGACCCAAGTGGACTCCGCCCCGACCCGGACTCGCCGGCCACTTCCTCGTCGACTTGGACTCGCCCGTTGAGTTGCTCCTCGAGCACGGCGCGCTGTTCACCTTCCGGGTCCCCGGAGCCCCGAAAGCTGTCTTTGGTCGGGTACATGCGTTCCCGGCGGATCTGCTCCGCGAAAACGGCCACAGATTTATGTTCAGCTCCGCCGAGCTAGCTCCGGCGGCAGTTCCGCCGCCGCTCTTCCGCTCCTTCTTCTCCTTCTCACCGCCCTCGCTCTTCTTCTTGAACATGTCCCTCCACCGCTTCGAAGCAGTCATCACCGGAGCTCCGGTCGACACCTGGGCTTCCGGAGCAGAAATCTTCTCCGGGTCGGGTCGCGGGTTCGGGTCGGGTGGGTTTTTGTAGGCGGGGACGAGGCGGAGAGGGAGAATGACGCCGTCGACGAAGAGCTCATCGGCGGAGACGAGATCAGGTTGCGGGCAAGACGGGTTCTGCAGCCTCCAGAAGTCGAATTCCGGTGAGCGGGAGTCGGTGCTGGTTCGTCGTCTTCTCTCGGTTTTGGGTTTGAATCTACGGCTATCTTCCATCGGAAATTAAAGAGTAAAGAAAGAGATAAATGGCGGTTGGGAAAATGGGAAGCTTTGGAAATTGAGGAGTGAGTTACAGAGAGAGAGGAGAGGAGCAAGAAGGATAGGACCTACAAGAACAAAAGAATAAAGAAATGGCGGAAGAGAATTGGGGAGTATTTAATAGAGAACCAGAGTGACAGAGAGAAAGTGTTGGGTCACTTTGGTTGATGGTCACTTTGGTTTATGCAGGGAAGTAGCAACTATGCGTGGTTTTTAAAAATCTCTGGAAAAAATCAGAAGGGTGACGCCTGCTTCTGTGTCTCTCATTGGCCGCATCACCCATTGTTACCGTACCAACGGCACACCGTGACGTGTTATTGTGATTGTGGTTTATTAAGTAAAATTTTCACACGCTGATTAACAGGGGTGTTCAATAATTAGCGGATACATGTACGTATGAATGAAAGACTGATACCATTACAGTATTTCCAAAATTGCTAATTATGTGGATTTTAGGGTAGTAAATTATGTTCATAATGTACAATGATGTGGCTCTTAGATCTTAATACGTGTATCTGGTATGATTTGGGTTTCATGATTTTGATTTGATTACTAAATGATTATATGTTAATGAAATACCATAAATTCTTATTAGTATTTATGACGTCGTCTAGATTCATATGAATTTTCCCAGTTTTGATGATGATATCCCAATTATTAAGAAGGTGCTAATTTTATCAAAGACAAAAATACTTCCAATAAAAGGCGATAAATTAACGCCAAATAATGCTGAAGTGAGGCTGAGGTCATATGAAGTTGTCCCATGCATGTGGGGTTTTAAGATTTCAATTTTAATTTGTGCCTACCCAAATTAATCATGTAATGGCAACTATTCCATCTTTAGTGTCATTCTTTGAGTTGACATTCACAAGCCATTATACTCGACTGTTTTATAAACAGTTCTCTGATCCAAAATCATCAAACACAATCATATTACTCCACAATTGGATTCAACATCCAATACGTGCACATATACATATAACGGTGAGTCGTGACTTGGTTAGTTAATGTGTTTAACTGACAGTTTTAAGGTCATGAGTTCAAACTTCATGAACATGTGTGAGTTATTAATAATTTTTTTTTAAATGAGAATCTTTCTATTATACATTTTTTTAAAGGTTATTATCGACCGAAAAATTAATAAGTTAGTTACATATATGTCTTTGATTAACAAGATTATCGGTTCGACCAACAAAAACTAGACGTGATAAGAACAACCTAAACGAAAAGGATATATGTAAGCCGGGCATATTTAGTTACATTGTCACACCATGTACTAAGTACCTGCAGTGGCGGAGGGAGAAGAGATTTAACTATGGGGACAAAAAATAATCAAACATAAAATAACTAATGGTTAATGCATGGTCAAAATAAATACTTTTTTTATTCTAAAATGTAGCTATTGTTATGCCAACACATCATAAATTTTCTAATTTAATATTAAAATGTCCAAATCGTAAAGCTGTTGGGAGGGCTACACCATTTTTTTGTTGTTGTTGAGAGCAATCTTGTGGGAGCACAAACACATCAAACCCACCATTTGTTTAAATTCTACCAGGGGCACAGACCCTCACTCGTCTTTAACTCCTCCGCCATTGAGTTCCCTTAAGAAAATTGTGAGAGTTTCACTGAAATATCTGCTTCATGCTTCTAACCAAAAAAAAGAAATATCTGCTTCATGCTTAGGGACTTGTTCAAATATATATCATCCCTATATCAGCTATATCAAAAACTATTTTGGCCATTAATCATTAAACATTGTCATCACAATAAGCACCCGCGGTTGTACATAAATCTCAGAACATCCACGGATCCAAAATAGACAGAAAGATGAAAACACCATGATCGATCCACCTGGAAATAAATACAAAAAGTTATCGATATAGTTTTTTGGCCTGTATTATCTGAAGCTTTGCTCTCCAACCATGCAATGACACAAGCAACAGTGAATAAAATAAGATCGCACGGTTGGAGTTTTGGAGTTTTGCAATCTCTCTTGCAAAACAATATACTCAAAAATGGCCAATATTTCCCGATCATAATACTGCTACTTCGGTAAGCATTTGGCTAGCTATCACAGATTCAAAGCCAAACTATATTATTGAGTACGTGGACCTGAACCTGATGGCAAAGATGGAATTGATATTCCGGAGAAGAAGATGATGATGGATTGATGGGTAAGTAGGTGGTGGAGTGTAGTAGTGATGGTGGCGAATCCGGTGGACCTGGAAGATCGGCAGAACAGAACGATCGGGGAATGCATGGCTGAAAAGGGTTTCGTTTCCCTTCTGCTGTCAATGGAGTTTGTTCGTAGGGAAAATGAAAGAGCCATGTGAATTTGTGAATAAAGCAAGAAACGACTTATCCCATCAATGCTTTTGGGTCCCCAAATCGAAACACAACACTAACGTTCCAACTACTTTCGGGTTAGTGTTCTAGCTCCATGTTAAGTAGCACAAACTAACATAAGTACGTATATGTATTATTCGAATAATTTTGATCTGATATGGTTAAATGTATTTAGTATGTGCTTCTCTATGTATGTTTTGGACTATTTAGTGTGTGGTCCATTTGCCAAAACCCTAGAGGCTTCCATGACCTACTAATCCATCTTCACTATTGTGTTTGGATTTACAGGTAGGGTGGGATTGCATTTGATATGTAGGTTAGTAACATATTGGGATGATATGGGGATGTGTTTAGTATGAGTGTAAATGGTGTTCAAATATGGTAGAAACCCTAATAGTGCATTGATGGACATGTTGATATTTATAGCTTGACCTACAAGTGAGAATTTGATTAGGGAGAATTGACAAATCAATCCAAATTAGTGGGGGGAAACCCAGCCTGTCATGCATGAAGATCATAGGGTTCATGGGGAGGACAAGAACACATGGTATATAATGTAAGATGGACCATAAGAGGTTGCATTTTCCTTAATTCTATTCTCTTGTTGGGTTTAGGGATTAGGTGAACTCCATTAATATTCCCAAATATTGCTAGATGCCCTTTTGGGGTTTTGACAGCACATACACAAAACCATGAGCTATGAGACAAAATCAAAACCATGCATCTCTCTTTTTCAAGATTTATAGTTTAGGAAAGCAGAAAAGACTCGAAGTTATCTCATATGAAAAACTGCAAGAAACCAAAGCACACAGGTTGAGTTAGGCTGACTTTACATTTACTTTCAATGCTTAGCTATGAGTAATTACTTTCATGCGAGCCGATCTATAATATTTAGGATCGGTATTAATCTTCATATGTCACATAACATCAATATCAATCAGGAAAATGGAGGCAAGATGTTGATTGTGCATCTTATTATATTCCAGCAGCCCACAAGTTGTCTTGGGGCTAAGACTCGGTTACACATAATAAACTCAATGGGTGGCATCTAATACCCACCCACCTAGCAAAGAGAACAAATAAGTGAATAAACAGAAACGAAGAAAATCTAAGGGGAAGAAATACGAGAAAACAGGCTCGGCCGACAGCCCAAATCCACATTTTGATGACGAACGTTCTTGTACATCGTCCTTTAATGTCAAAATTCTACTTCAAAAGCAAAGGAAGATGCAGAATGAAGCATTGAATTGTTTTCCCAGGATCACATTGGGCTCATAATACCTTCAGGGTTAAACTTCGAGTCCGAGTTCCAAGATTAGTGTGTGACTAAGGGAATTGGAAGCTGGGCCGAAAAATTGAACGGGACCTGCATTGAAAAACTTCTGGTTAAATTACAGAGAAAATAACAACGAACAAGTCATGAGGGTCTCAGATAAATTGGTAAGAATAATAAATTCATAACAAACCAGGACTGACGTAACGATTCTTGATAGCCCACTCATTCCTTAGAGATGCAAATTTCTTGAATGGAGCAGCTGAAAGTTTATAAGAAATTAGTTAATTCTTGATTCAAGATATGAGAGCCAGTATTCCAAGAGAGTGATGATCATCACATGGCAATCACTACCAAACCTAATCCTTACCTTCAAGTTCTACCATTGCCTTCTTGATCACAGGCTTGAACTTACCTGAAAAGAAAATTCAACTTTCAGAAACGAGTATATACTTTGAAAGACACCGCAGTATGAATATTCAACGTCACAAACTTATCAAAGAGATTCTGAGCAAGATGCTCATATCTCAAAAGATCCTAAAACTGCATGATAACAGAAGTGAATTGATTACTATACCGTGTCTCCTCTCCACATCCATCAATGAAGTCAATGCGGTGCCACCAACTGTCCATTCTTCAACAGGGGCAGCCAAGTTTCCAACCTGGAGGCATCACGTGATAGAGCACAAAGACGAGAAGACTGTTAGTGCACTAAAGAAACTTCAGTTCTAGAAAAGTGAACATGAAAACTAAAACAAAGCTTCTTTAGTCTAGGCAACTAATATTACCCTTCTGAATAAGAATAATGATTCCGAGGAACAAACAAACCAGAGAGATAAGATATCGTTACTCACCGAAGATATCAACCCAGTCTTTCCACCATGAAGGAGAGCTCCAGCAGCAAAACCCAATGCATAGCAGTAGTTGGCATCAAAGTTGGTTGGTAAACCACATCTTCCTTCATACCTGAAAATATTAAAAAAAACAGGTGAGCAGATCCAACATACAGAAACCTGAATATCTCTTATGCAAAATTACTATGATGTAGTCAAAATGAAACAATTGATCCATGTTGTCAGCAAATCAGTTGCCTCAGCCCAGACCATTGGAAACTAAGCATAAAGCAAAAGTATTGTGTTTCTATATATACCCGAAAAAGTGAGATTTTCCTTGGAAAGGGCCATGGTATGAACCTTCCTGCTTCCTCTTTGCCAAGTCAGCCTCAACCATTTGGATAAGCATCTTCTCTGTTTCTATCTTAGCAACCTATGGCACAAAATATAACTCATATGATGATGCTCAGAAGATGGAGTCAAAAGAAAAAATGTTACTAAACATACCTGAACATTTCCATGAGGATCTCTTTCGAGCATCAACTGCTCCTGGATTGCTCCAGGTAGTAATTCGAAAAGCCGTAGAGACTGACTTGTGAGTTTCTTTTTCCACAACCCATCTTCATCTACAACATCATGGGCCAAAATTTCATTCAATTCAGCAATAAGCTCCTGCACCTGAAAAGAGAAAAGTCACAAAGATTACATGTTAGTAACACAATTATTTGCGTAGCGATTTGATCTTTAAATCACTACAATCAAAGATCAAGAATAATACCTCAGGAATGAAGTCAATAAGACCTTCAGGAATAAGTATAACACCGTACTTATAACCAAAATCAGCACGCTTCAAGATTATGTTTACGATGTAGTCTGTAACATTTTTCAGTGTCTGCTTCTTTTCCGCAACCTGCATCAAAATATTAGGTAGATAATTACATCCACTTTGTTCTAATCATTGAAAGTAGACGCAACTTTTTTAGAAACCTGGTTTAGTTAGCTTTTAATACTAATGATGTAATTCTGACCAATAACTAGACTAAATTATTCTATTCAAGGATACTGAATCCTAAAGCCATGAATATTCTACTTTGCCACTAAAAAAGTTCTTTTATATCAACTTAATAACAATAAGTTATGAACAGCCTGACGAGGTTTTGAATTCGTTTTCAACTAGAATCAGATGAGCAGAACTTAAAGACTGCTGTTAACTATCTCAGGATGAGGAGCGCCAGCACCACTCTAGTAACAGATACCGATACTTATTGTGTCAATTATTCATAATACCACAATGTTTTCTTTCGTTCCTTTTCTTTTAATAATCAGTAGCAAAGTGCATTTATATATTAAAAAGAAAATTGTACCTCTTCTCCAATAATTGTGATATTTGGATGCGTTTGCAAAGCACACTCTAATGTAATGTGTGAAGCTGCACGCCCCATAAGCCGTACAACTGCAAACACACATGAATAACTACAGTAAATACACTTTAACAAGTTAAACATAGATACATAGCTCTTATAAAAGTCATAGCCATAGCCATGCAGAATACAGAGGTATCACATTTTACAAGCAGCAGAGAGGACATGTGTATCTGAAATTTAAGTTACCAAATGATAACTCCTTTTCATCGTAAATAGGTTGATTTACTTACAATGATAATACTTTCCAGTTGACCGGGCATCTATCATGACATTGCCAATCATTTCTGAATATATCTGCAAAAAAAATTAAAAAAAAATCATAAACCGAGTATCATGACAATGTTCAAACCAAAATTGTGGTAAATGTTTCAAAGAAGTATTTAATTGTTGGGGAGTTCCCAGTTATGAGTCTCTAGCATTTCTTTGATATTTTAAGAAAAACTTAAGAACACCAAGACATACTGAACAGGAAAACACAAGTACAATATACCAAATCCTTGCACACAACAGATACAATGTGCTATCAGTGATTCTGTATGAAATATAGAAGTTGAAGAGAATAGAAAACAAGATGTGACATATGATTTGATATGGATTATCGCAACAAAGAATGTTAATACGAATGTTACAATATGAGTTTATAAGGATAATGGCAATAAAGAATGTTAATAGTTATATTCACCTTGCAAGCTGTATCGAACCCGAAACTCGTGGGGACCTCTTTACATTTCAAATCACCATCAATAGTTTTTGGGCAACCTATCACCCGAGTTTTCAAGTTCAGTCCCCTGTTTTAACAATCAAAGAAATAATTACAAAAATATCAATATCAGAACAAATCACTCTTCACTTAATGACATTAAGGGCTACTAAGTTGAAGAAATCTCCATTGGTGTTTAGGTTCCAGTACAAGAGAGTAAAAGCAAAACATACAGAGAAGACTGCATGTTTCCAGTTAAGCCATGACAAAGAAATTGGTAAGAAGTCAACGTACTTGAAGTTTTCAGCAAGGAGACATGCATTTGTGTTTGAGTCATCTCCTCCAATAACAACAAGACCATCCAAATCAAGCTTCACAGCTGTCTCTTGTGCTTGCTTAAACTACAAGTCATATCCATTTACACTTGCTTAGTCGTTAATTGTTACGCAAATATACTTGACATGAATTTTCTCACTAGAAAACAAGAGTTACCTGCTCTGGTGTTTCGATCTTGTCTCTTCCACTACAAATCATATCAAAACCGCCCTGGTGAAATAAAAAATTAAAAACATTACCAATATGTCATCATTTATCACAATGCAGCTGCATATATGGCCAAAATTGCTTGACGCATGGCTAAACAGAAGTACAGTACTTGCAAAGCTTACAAGAATGTAGCCGGACACATCAGCAAGCTGCTGTGTAGAGAGGCATTTCTCCATTCTTGTTTGGAGTGGAAAGCAAATCCGGTGCCTTATCCAACAACTTCTCCACAACTCGTACACAACCAGTTGCTGCAGCCTCATGAAGAGCTGTGTTTCCAAACTTATTGCGTTTTGTAATTAGCTCCTGACTGCTTGTTTCCATGATTCCTATCGCGATGCTTTCTTTCCCCATGTAGATCGCCATATGGAGGATTGTGTCGTCGTGCACTGTTGGCATTAGCTTTGAACTTGCATCAGGTGTATTTGCGTTTGCACAAGCTATAATCACTTCTAATACATCGCCGTCTCTGGAAGTATGTATTTCTTCCATTGTTTAGAGTCAGGGATCTCGAAATAGAGACAACTAGCTAGTGTGCTTGTGCCCAAAGATGTTGCGGATGAGGCGTGTTTATATGCAAGTACAGTTTGGAGCATTCAGGAACCATATATTTCATCTTTGTTCTCCTCTTTGGCCAATTCATTTGCTTTTCAAAACTAAGCAAGGAATAAAAAAAAGTAAAGTCTCATGGAATACGCATATATATATGCATGAGATCTCATATGTGCATGCATGATTCACGAACCACATATTTCTTCTCTACTTGATTTCTCACATTTTCCAATTCCTTTGCTTTTAAATTAAGTAAGGAATAAAAAGTGAAGTCTCGGAGGAATAAGCATGCATGCATGATTAACGAAACTGTTTAAGAAAATTACTTTTTTGTCTTTCGTTTATTACATTACCTAATCATTTCCTTATTAGAATATATTATAATATTAATATAACTTTTATATCATTCAGAATATTCTATGTAATGCCTATAAATAGGTTTTTCTGTCAATAAATGAGTAGACCGTTATTATCGTTATTTTCTTTCCTATAACACGTTATCAGTCTGTTGTTCTAACCCCAACCCTGAGTTCATAACCAAAAGAAAACCCTAACCCTAGAAAACCAAAACCATATAGTTCCTCTCTCTCTCTCTCTCTCTCTCTCTCTCTCTCTCTCTCTCTCTCTCTCTTCAATTTTTTTTCCAATTCGCTCTTTGTTTGTTTTTTTATGACTATAGTTAAACTTCTTTAAATTAATAATATCAGGACCGGCAAAATTTATTAATCTAGCGAGATATTAATTAATCGATAAATTAATAAATTATTAATTTATCACTTATTAATTTATAAAAATATTGTTTCATTTGTTCAGAAAAAATTATTGTTGTACATTGCTCAATGTACTATATTGTCGAATTTATTACGTGTATATTATTCAATATATGCTACTTTATTCGACGTGCTACATTATCCAACATATTATATTAGTTCGATGTACCATATTAATTAGTTTATTTGATGAACATTAAATAAATTAACTCTATTTAAATAAACAAAAACCAGTCACATATATTAGAAACACAAAAATGACTTCTCATCTATAAGGAGTAAAAAAAATCGATAATGACAGATCAAATGCGTAAAGCATTATGGGAGTATATATAACAAAGATAATCTAGGTAGCACTCAAAAACATTTGCAACAGTGGGTGTCAAAAAATTCAATTTTGCAAGTGAGTCAAGGGACGATATCAGATGCGATCAAGCGATCTTCAGATTATCGATCTCTCAACTGTTCTTGGAAAAGGTGATGCTAAGCGACATGATAAAACCACATTAGAAGTTTTTACTATGATATTAAAAGTTCGAGATGAGATTCATGGTGATCTCGATTTCAAGAATTAAAAAGTCACAATTGACTCATTCTTTGAAGTCCTCATAAATAAATAAATAATTTGATGTATTAAGAGATTATTAATTTATATATTCATTGGGGTTTATGTGAATTGTCATATTTGTATTATCTTATAAATTTAACGAATTATTAGTTTAGCATTTTATCCCCAACTTGGGATTGACAAAAATTACTATTTTAGCGAGATTATAATTAATTAATCGAGTATTAAATTATCAAAATTTTATTGTATGTAAGGAATAAAAATAAATAAAATCACGAGAAATAAACATGCATGTCTGATTAACAAACCATATTTCCTTGTTTTTTTTATTTGTTTTAATTTACCAATAGGAGAGGGACCAGAACAATAATACAAACGTTGTTACACCAATAGTGAACGGTGTGAGGAAGCCAATGATGGAAGTTGACATAATATTCCAGACTCCAGAGGAAGAGAAATAACATGAAGATTTACTGACATTGATTAGGCCCTTTTTGGTAGACCTAACAATTAATAGTAGATGGATCGACTTTTTTATTTTTATTTTTTTAAACCAATTTTCCTCAAAAATCAATTATAGTCGTTTTCAATGCACTTCTTTTTTAAGATTCAAACAAATCAATCAGACAATATCGATCCCCTCAACACCAATTAGTGAGTTATGTCATATGTCTCCGACGAGATGAGAAATTATTCATTGCTGAAATTATCGTCAATCTTTCATGTCTCTTGGAGACCTTCTTCATGCGAAAGTTTTTCAATGCACCAAGGTATAAGTGAACCGGGTTTTATTATGCAATCTCAGCCACTCATTTGATCTCGCTGTTTATGACACAAACACCGATATTAACACTGTTAAGAAATTAGAAATCCAAAAAACAAAAGTAAACATAGTAAAAATTAAAAACTCAAGTTCTTTGAGACTCGATCTGATCGAACCCCATATGAAGAGGGAAAGAGGAATCGAGGTTCATGAGTCTTCATTCTTATCGCCGCATATCCAATCGTTGGTACTCTAGTTACCTCCTCCACCGGTGCCGCCTTGTTGCTTTCATTGCCGCCGGAATACGACAAGTGAAAATACTAGATAGAACAATTATGAGATAAGCAGCGGATTATATAGAAGAATTTTACTTTACTATTGAATAGAAGGTTACAATTACTTGACAACACATGATCAAAAGTAATATATTCAATGAAAAGTAAAATTACTTCACACTTGAAGAACA
The DNA here is from genome assembly GCA_034370585.1 of Fragaria x ananassa. NCBI lineage: Eukaryota > Viridiplantae > Streptophyta > Magnoliopsida > Rosales > Rosaceae > Fragaria > Fragaria x ananassa. Next base: position 658,924 of record CP139764.1, on the reverse strand, counting down.
CGGTCAAGTGTAATACAAAGCCACGAAGGTCTTTGTTGCCACGAAGGACGATAACGCCACAGAGGTCGTTGAAGCCACGAAGGTCTTGAACTGCCACGAAGGACTTGAACTGCCACGAAGGACTTGAAGCCACGAAGGTCTTCAATGGAGCCACGAAGGTCTCTTGCCACACAGGACTATACTATGATCTGAATATTTGTTCACACAAATCCTCTAGAGCACACACTCTTGGAACATCTATTTTCTTTTCAACTTCACTGATCTCAATCACTTATGCAAATGAATAATGAAGATCATATCAAACATATGAGAGATGAGAGAAATAACATGAACACAATATCAACTCAGAAGCAATGTATCAAAGCTTTTTCTATTCTCCAAATCTCTACCTTTTCAGTTTCTCAAAAACCTATTTATAGAGAAGAGACTTCTCCCCCTCAGTTAATGCACATTAACACATATTGATTTGTTTAAGAGAATCACATCAATATGTCAACTATCACTTTGTTTTGATATGGAAAAATATCAATCAACTAATCTGCTGCTATAATTTGGGAAAACACAATTTTCCAATTTAAACCAAAGTCATTTTAGGCAGATAAGATATTTTCCAAAACAAATGCATCAGAGTTTAAAATAAATCAATTATAGACAAATATATCTTTTATTTGAGAAACTCATTTAATGCAGCATGTAATCACATAGAACATAATTAGAAAATCATGAATGCTATGTATAGTGATTTATCTTGATTGAGATCAGATCCGTGAATCTTCAATCCTCTTTCAATCCTTGACAAATTCTTTATCACTTTGATTTTGCTCTCTTCAATGCAATATCCTGTCAAAAGAATACACAAGATAAATATAAATCTTGATATCACAATCTGATAGTAAATGAAAGAATTTCTAATCACATTAGAACTTCTTTCCTTACTTATTAGCATAGCAAAATATAGAGAATTTAAATCAAATATTAATACTAATCAAATCAGAATTAATAAGGAAGTTCAATCAGATATTCATGCACATAAAACCTAATCACAATAGGTTTCCTTATTTTTCCCACACATACAAGTCCTAATCAAAGTAAGACTTATTTCCAATGTAACAGACTAGTTATATAAGATAATTCTAATCCTCTAAATCGGAATTAGTGATAGAAATTATCATATCCAACTAGGGAACACATGAATCATGTACATGCACGGCATCCTAGCATTTTGTATAAGAATGCCAACATAAATATATACTAACAATCTCCCCCTTTGGCATTCATGTACAAAAACCATACTCATGCTAATAGCAACACCTTCTTGCTATCACCTAATCAATATCCAATCAGGAAAATTAATTAGTACCACTTTATCCTAAATAGATGCAAGATATATAAATCAAATATCTATGAGAATATAATTTGATATTGAATGATTTGAATTAACATAGACTTCTTCCCTTGCACATCACGCTCAATTATATCAGAATTAATTCTCACATAAGTCCTGCATCAAGCAAGCTATCAAGGAATGCATATCAGTATACCAAAATATCAATAAGATACTTAAAGAATTTCAATATAATTAGAATTGCATTCTATTCAACTTGTTTTGTGTAGGGATGTCAAAATACAAATGTGACAACAATCTCCCCCTTTGACATTCCTATACAAAACACCTGATCCGAATCACAAAACCTGAAACATTCTCAACAAACAACCAAGTGAGAAGTAAGAGGAATAGATAATCATAATAATCTCAAGGTCATACTCCAAATATATAGGCACTCTCCCCCTTTTTGTCTAGGAATGACAAAGGGACACCAAAAAGAGTAGGAGAAAACTAGAGCCTATTCAATAAGAGTAACACAAGTGAGCACGAGTGAGCAGCGGAATAATAAGTCAAGATGAATCACCCAAGCAAGAGTAGACTCCAAGTATTAATACTCCCCCTAAGAGTGATCATGATATGAAAAAGGCAAGAATGAAATGCACACACACAATGAACCAGGTTGTCTTCCATGAATGATCTAAAAAGGAGAAGCAAAACATTCAACCAAGTTACAAGACATAACTTTACTCATATAAAAGAGACAAACTCAATGTGCATGTCTAACTTAATCGAAACAATCTTGTAAGCAAGAAGCATACGATGACCAATTATATACCTTGTGTGAAGTAAGTGAACAATCTTTGCTATGGGGTGAGACATCTCAAGCTTTCAACAACTAGCATAAGAAACGATATCACAACTTCCTTATAACTCCAGTAGGTACTTCACATATTTTTCCCTTTTTTTTCATATATTTCTTAATATTTGAACTTTTAACCCATATAGCAAGTATAATATCAGCAGCTCCCAAGCCAGTTGGCTTTAGGGTACTAGGTGTAACAAAGACACCCCTAAGGACATTTACTCGAGTTAAATTCAATGAACCACCGTGGTGACCAAACCATTCCTGTTTCTCCCCCATAACCTCATATCGTTCACCACGACCAAGGCATGGTTACTTTGGGAATAATCTGGCCAATTTTCAGATAATTACCGGGGTGGCCAAACCATTCTCGTTTCTTCCCATAACCATGTATCGTTCGTCACGACCATGGCATGTTTACTTTGAGAATAGCCTGACCATGCTCCATACAATCACACATTGATTAATACTATCATTTCCTGGAGCAATCAGATTATATATCATAGAAACACATCAAGATATTCTCATACCACCACAACAAAAGATAGTGTGCACGTGCAATTTTTCAAGGCAATAATGATTATTCTAGCATGTTCAAGATTACAAAATCATGTCAAACAGTATCGAAAGCTGCAAACAAGTTTATCAATTTTATACAAATAAAGCCATGACAACTAACTTAGTAATCTCAGTTCAACTCACACTTTCAGATAGTTCAGGATTAAACCCAGCATGCAGTCCTCATTTTTATTTTTCTGAATATCAATATCTACTTGCTGAAATAAAATTTGCAATGCACCTATATATACTACTATGATATCATACAGTATGAATGGATGCAAAGTGTATCAAACAAAGGGAGACTATTAATACTTAGAGCACACACCAATGGTGCCTAAGGGATTCAACAACATGCATGACATTTATCAATTTATCATCAAACAAAGTTTCTTTTTGGCTCAGAAAGTGACACAAAATCACAAGGAGAAACAATGTTTTTTTTTTATTATTTTTTTTTGTTCACGTCATGTTCAACAAAAAGGCATATAAGTGATGAATCATTACTTACCTCAGATGCAACTTGTCTTCGAGTTCTAATGCTTTGTAACACAAGATTTGTCTAACATATAGACAGCAGCTGCAAACTAAGCCTGAAACATTGCACACGAAAGACCAAGTGAAGCATGGTTAATTAAGACATAAGATAATCCAAGCTAACTCGCATTTCACTTTAAGTGTATGGCATCAACAATCAATGCAATAAATACAAGATGAACAATGCACCAATGTAGAGGAGGAAAAAGTAAGAGTGCTCCCCTCTTGTAGAGTGTTCGAGAGCAACAAGGTGGGAAATAATTTGCTTCGTCAGCCCATGTTCCAATCACCATAACATTCTGAGTTAGCGTCGAACGACTAGGCTACCACATGGACGTGAAAGGTGACATTGCTAGCTTTCTGTACATATGTAGATCGCCTCCTAACTCCCAGCGGTTTGGAAGTTACGGCCCTACAAAGTTAGAGCAAAAACAAGAAATCTGCAGCAAAACTTGCAGAATGACCTTTACCCATTTGAACCTGAATTCCAGATGCTTCGCTGATTTAATAGAGGTGAAATTTTGAGATCATGAAGTCGACATCTGGAGCTTCGATTCTATATATGGCACGCCTCATTTGGACCCCGGCAAGTACTTCCTGTTTTGTGTTTAAAGTGACACTACTGCACAGTTTCGGCTTTCCTGAGCTGACCTTGCTGCACTCAAACTAAAGTTTTGAGCTCATGAGAACTCGGAATCTGGCTCTGTCAAATGCACTGAAAAGTAGATTCATGGGGCTTTTGATCCATATATTGTACGTTTTCTGCTTCCAAGTGAGCTCTGAAAGATGACCGTTCAAAGTGAACTGATCGGCGAGGTAGAAAAACGGTTTCCATCAAAAAGTGATTTTCTCGAACTTTTCTCAACTACATGGCCTACACACAAACCAAAAACATAAAACCAAACAAAACATGAAGCAAATAAAGAGAAGAAAAAGAATAAGACAACGTCCCTTCTAAATTTGAAACTTTGAATGCGCAATCTCCCTCCTTCAATCATGACAACTCCTCTTCAAGGATAATCAGGAGGTTTCGGCCTTGAATCTACAAGATGGTTAGCAGATGCCACCAATGGTGCTTCTAGGTGATTCACCAACATGACCTTTTTCACCCAAATTTTCTTATGCTTCGACTTTTGCTTCTTTAGGATTGACACACGCTCTGCAATCCTCTTCAATGACATCATATGTTCTTTCAGTTTAGCTTGTAGCGACTCATTTGAATTTAACTTTGACATCTTCTTTCTGTGAGTGTTCCTACAAAGTAAATTACACCTTGGACGAATGTGTCCCAATTTTCCACAAAAATGGCAAGTAGGAATAAAAGAGTTTGATGAATGTTCATACCTGGGCTGATGAACATGAGAACGAACATCAGTACTTACCTGAGCAGCTTTGTGATGAGGTGAGACAAACCGTTGAGGAGCATTTTCGTTTTTTGAAATTTCAATGTCAACCTTCTTGCTTGGGATTGAAACATCAGTTCTATCTTGCTGATGACATTCTTTCACGAACTTCGTTGGTTTATATGATTCTCCTCCAAAACCAATTCCTTCACGATTATTGTGACTTCTCCTAAGTCCAATCATTTTTGAGACTTTCTTCGAGCTAATCTCAAACTTGTCAAATCGATTGTGAGCTTCTTTCAATTCAAGCTGCAATCTTTCATTCTCACAAGTTAGAGACGCATTTAAATCAGATTGAACTTTTACCTCAACTTGAAGAGTTTTGATCTTATTAATCAACTCAGCCTTCTCCATGTCCCAATTTTTGGACTTCAGATTATCCTGCAAAACATCAACTGTATTAGATAATTCATTATGAAGGGTAGAAGTAAGAGCAACATAACCTCTTTTATCAAAGTGAGTATCAAACTCGCTATCAGTCCAAGTAGACTTCAAGGATTTACCTTCATGCGAGTTATACCTTTTCTTCCCACAATTAACATCTAAATTACCAACCCCACCGTACTCAAAACATTTTGGTTTTTCAGTAGAGGATTTTTTAGTAAATTTACTCGAAGATTTTTTCTTTTTAAGAAGCCTCTTGAAATCTTTAAGTGAACACATCAAATCAGTAGAACCATCAATATCATCAGAAGTATTACAATTATTGACAGAAGAAAAAGAAACAGAATTTACCTTTTTCTTGGGCTTGATTCTTACCTCAAAATTCTCAAGATGACTTACTAATGCCTCGTTAGGAAGAGTATTGCAATTTACCGAACCAGCAACTATGTCTTGTTCCATCCTTTAAATATCCCACGGATCTCACTAAGTATATCTAGTGAACAGCTCTGACACCAAATGAAAATACTAGATAGAACAATTATGAGATAAGCAGCGGATTATATAGAAGAATTTTACTTTACTATTGAATAGAAGGTTACAATTACTTGACAACACATGATCAAAAGTAATATATTCAATGAAAAGTAAAATTACTTCACACTTGAAGAACACGGTCAAGTGTAATACAAAGCCACGAAGGTCTTTGTTGCCACGAAGGACGATAACGCCACAGAGGTCGTTGAAGCCACGAAGGTCTTGAACTGCCACGAAGGACTTGAACTGCCACGAAGGACTTGAAGCCACGAAGGTCTTCAATGGAGCCACGAAGGTCTCTTGCCACACAGGACTATACTATGATCTGAATATTTGTTCACACAAATCCTCTAGAGCACACACTCTTGGAACATCTATTTTCTTTTCAACTTCACTGATCTCAATCACTTATGCAAATGAATAATGAAGATCATATCAAACATATGAGAGATGAGAGAAATAACATGAACACAATATCAACTCAGAAGCAATGTATCAAAGCTTTTTCTATTCTCCAAATCTCTACCTTTTCAGTTTCTCAAAAACCTATTTATAGAGAAAAGACTTCTCCCCCTCAGTTAATGCACATTAACACATATTGATTTGTTTAAGAGAATCACATCAATATGTCAACTATCACTTTGTTTTGATATGGAAAAATATCAATCAACTAATCTGCTGCTATAATTTGGGAAAACACAATTTTCCAATTTAAACCAAAGTCATTTTAGGCAGATAAGATATTTTCCAAAACAAATGCATCAGAGTTTAAAATAAATCAATTATAGACAAATATATCTTTTATTTGAGAAACTCATTTAATGCAGCATGTAATCACATAGAACATAATTAGAAAATCATGAATGCTATGTATAGTGATTTATCTTGATTGAGATCAGATCCGTGAATCTTCAATCCTCTTTCAATCCTTGACAAATTCTTTATCACTTTGATTTTGCTCTCTTCAATGCAATATCCTGTCAAAAGAATACACAAGATAAATATAAATCTTGATATCACAATCTGATAGTAAATGAAAGAATTTCTAATCACATTAGAACTTCTTTCCTTACTTATTAGCATAGCAAAATATAGAGAATTTAAATCAAATATTAATACTAATCAAATCAGAATTAATAAGGAAGTTCAATCAGATATTCATGCACATAAAACCTAATCACAATAGGTTTCCTTATTTTTCCCACACATACAAGTCCTAATCAAAGTAAGACTTATTTCCAATGTAACAGACTAGTTATATAAGATAATTCTAATCCTCTAAATCGGAATTAGTGATAGAAATTATCATATCCAACTAGGGAACACATGAATCATGTACATGCACGGCATCCTAGCATTTTGTATAAGAATGCCAACATAAATATATACTAACAACAAGTCGGCTTCTTTTAGATGCGGCGGTTTTCAGAGATAAGCGGTTGTGGCTATGGTCCGATCTAAATTGTTCCATGGGTTTAGAGAAGCCATGGAAGCAATGAAAGCACCTAGAAGCTATGGAACCCATAAATGCAAATTAAGGTCTATGAACGTCGAAGACGAAGAAGAAGGGATTTATGGAAACTTTTGGCGAATCTGGTGTCCTTCGCGCTTGGGCTTGATAATGAAGGCGGCGGCGGAGACCTTAACCTTCAAGTCCTTGGCGATGTCTTCGACGATCTTCTAGGGGGAGAGAAGTAGAGGAATCATCGTTGAAGATGGGGCTGAAGATGGGAGGGGTTTGAAGATGGGGGGGGGGGGGAGTATGGCTGGAGTGCTGGGTTTTAGGGGATATGAGAGAGGCAGATGAAAATGATGTTTGTTTGGTTTTACTGTTTTCAAATTATTTTTTTTCCTCATAATCACCGTTTGTTAATCCGTTAGTGGACGTGGTTGGTTCAAATGCACCTTGGTGCACTGAATCCGCTCCGTTCTTCATGTATCGAAAACATGTGCCTCACGTTCTTATGTATATCTTCATTATACTCTCTTTTGATCTATACATGAATAAATTAAAGTGAAAAGCGTAGCATAAGATAAGAACCAAAACGTTGTGATTGTCGCATTTTATGCATTCTGCTTCAATCACTAAATTGAAGTATAAACTTTGGATTGCTCTCTTAATTTCTTGCTTCTATATGGCTACTTATTCAAGTCTCATCCATTCCTTAAGCATGGGTATTATATAACACGAGAATGTGTATGTATATGAGATATTTTATCTTTTCAAACATACATGATCGACATGGTGTTCGGGTGTTCCTCGAGAAACGTTATAAAATCGATGCTTGGATTAATATTTATTGATTCATACATAAAAAATTACATCCCACGTCCTTGAACTCGCATGAAATTTCCTCTTAAAACATGGTCGTAGGTGCTGCCTTCCTGATTAAATAGAAACGCCCCCCGCCTGATCAGATGGAAGTTCAAATGGGGTTTGGCTGAAGATGTGCTCTGACCGGCTACACAAGCAGTTCTTCGATAGAGTCGGCAAAACATGTTTTGCCAAAAATTATTCAAAATAAATACACACAGACACATATATATATAGGTTACCATGTCCTTTGAGTTAATTCTAGGTGTCCTAAAGCTATTGGGTCTTGTCTGTTTTCGAATGAGTCGCAGACAAGATAGAACGCCATAAGCTTTGCATGGCCTTGAGACTCTTTTTGAAGGCCACCCACAACGGGAACTGCAACAGTGCAAACACGCTGACGGGAAGAAACGCAACGCAGTAGACGAAAATTTTGGTCACTCTCTTCTTCATGGAAATAGTCAGCATCAGAGTGGAGGCAAAGGCCACCATGGTCACCACCACCGAGAAGAAGAGGAAGGTGAAGCCGAGGATGAGCTTCCGAGGGAGAGAGTGTCGGAAGTCGCGGAGCTCGAACGGTGACGTCAGGATGGAGAGGAACATGACGAGTGAAGTCAGCGAGCTGGCTAGAGATAGAGCGTCGGTGATTACGAAGACCAAGAAGAAAGGGCTGTGAAGAAGGCGTGGAGTGCCACTTTGGTCGTCGTTGCCTCCAGGGACGGTGAAGGCGGCCGTGAAGGCAACGGTGGCCATTAGTCCGGCCACCGTCGAGCACGACTCGGAGGTCCGCTTCAGCCATTCTCGTGCGCTGTTGAGAAGCCGATCATGTGTGCGACGAAAGTAATCTATAGGGATCTCATTTTTCTTTCCTTCGAATTCCATGTGAGGATCGGGTGTTGTTATCTTATCCACGTCAATGTTCTGCAAATTAATTACTTGATTCATTAGCATAAGAAGTTAGGAAAATGACTAGTCAGGGATGAAATTAATCAGTACATACCTCAGATTTCGATAAGTCTTTGAGAATCTCTACATATCTCTTTTGAAAGCTCTGTAGCAGGGTGGTGTCTTTGTCTTCCTCCCGAGCACTGAATTTTTGATAATGTTGTGGCATTAACGCCTTCACCTTCTGCGAGTTAAGTAATGTGTCTAATAATTTAACTCTTACATTGTCTGGGGAATTAATATTGTCTAATTACTTATTTAATTATTAATAAAAAAATAGTTAGCTGATCGATGTAGCATTTTTCTATGAAATAGAGTATTAAATGAGAATTGGTCCCTTCCCAAGTACGTACGTACCTCGAACCACTTCAGCTCTTCTTGCAATTGGAGTGCAGGACCAGGCTGGGTGCCCCCATTGTAATAGTCTATGTTGCCAACATAGTGTCAAGAATAGGTTTATGGTATAATTCCCAGATGTATTCTTCTCCGAACTGGAGGATATATATAGCAGTACAATTACCTATTGCTAAGTGTGAAAGGTAATACAATAGTAGAGCTAAGAGCTATGTATGAAAGATGATACAAAGGTCAAGTAATACCACTACATTAATGCAGTAGAGATCATGTCTATAGTAGTCCAGATTTGCTGCTCCACTGTAGAAGAGTTGAATGAAGTAGCTCACTCAACACTCCCCCTCAAGTTGGGGAATAGATGTCTCGCATACCCAACTTGTCTAGTGAGCTGTGGAACACTTTTGCAGAAACGGCTTTGGTCAAAATATCTGCAAGTTGATCTTTAGTAGGTACATGTGGCATGTTAATGATTCCTGACTCCAACTTCTCCTTGATGAAATGTCGATCAACTTCAACATGTTTTGTTCTGTCATGTTGGACTGGATTGTGTGCTATATCGATGGCTGCTTTATTGTCACAATACAAATTCATGGCATACTCAGATTTGAATCCTAAGTCATTCATCAAATGACGAAGCCATAACATTTCACATACTCCATGAGCCATTCCTCTGTACTCAGCTTCAGCACTGGATCTAGCAACTACTTTTTGCTTCTTGCTTCTCCATGTGACTAAGTTACCTCCCACAAAGGTAAAGTAACCTGAAGTGGACCTTCTATCAGTGATGGAACCGGCCCAATCTGCATCTGTGTATCCTTCTATCTTTGTATGTTTATTTTTGGAAAACATGATCCCTTTGCCTGGATTTGTCTTTAAGTACCTCAAAATTCTGTATACTGCTTCCATGTGATCTTCACTTGGTGCGTGCATGAATTGACTTACAATGCTTACAGCATATGCAATATCAGGTCGGGTATGTGAGAGATAAATCAGCTTGCCTACTAACTTTTGATATCTCTCCTTGTTAGTAGGCACTTGGTCTGGATATTCAGCTAACTTGTGATTTTGCTCCATCGGTGTATCTGCAGGTTTGCATGCAAGCAAGCCTGTCTCTACGAGTAAGTCAACCACATACTTCCTCTGAGATAGACTAATGCCTTCATTTGATCTAGCCACTTCTATCCCCAAGAAGTATTTGAGTCCGCCAAGATCTTTCATCTCAAAAGCAGACGAAAGATGTTCTTGGAGTCTCTTCACTTCTTCTGGGTCATTACCTGTCACAATCATATCATCAACATAAATGATAAGTGCAGTAAGTTTGTCTTTCCTTCGCTTTAGAAACAATGTATGGTCAGAGTTGCTTTGTTTGTAACCAAATTGTTTCATAGATTGGCTGAATCTTCCGAACCACGCCCTCGGGGACTGCTTTAGTCCATACAATGATTTCTTCAACTTGCACACCATTCCTGCTTGTGAAGGTAGAGAGTAGCCTGGAGGTAGATCCATGTAGACTTCTTCCTTCAAGTCTCCATGCAAGAAAGCATTCTTCACATCAAACTGCTTCAGAGGCCAGTCTAAGTTAGCTGCTAATGACAGTAATACTCGAACAGTATTCATCTTGGCCACTGGTGCAAAAGTCTCCTGATAGTCAATACCATATGTCTGAGTATATCCTTTTGCAACCAATCTGGCTTTATATCTATCCAGCGTACCATCAGCCGCATACTTCAATGTATAGATCCATCTGCACCCAACTGTTCTCTTCCCTGTGGGTCTTGGCACTAGTTCCCATGTGTGGTTCTTTTGCAAGGCTTCCATTTCATCCTCCATAGCTTTAGTCCACTTAGGATCAGCTAGAGCTTCCTGCACTTTATTTGGAATGACAATAGCAGATAAATGAAATACAAAAGACGCATATGACTTGGATAACCTATGGGAGGACATGTAATTGCTTATGGGATATTTGGCCTTGGCTTTAGGATCTGGTTCATATTGAGCCTTTGGTTGACCTCGATTTTTTCGGAATGGTAACTTCTGAATCCCTATGATGTTACTTGGTTCTATTTCAGGGTTAAGCTCAGAATTATCATGAGATTCAAACAAAGGATTATCAGTTACCTCCGGATCATCCTCAGGAAGCATTGGTGTTGTTGGGGTAGTAGAAGGGGAAGAAGTATTTATCTCTGCTGGTTCTGGAGTCGACAACTGATTGTCATTTTCACGGAGTATAGAATCTATTTCTGATGCTGGTAGAGGGTTACTCCTTTCAGTTGATCCACGCTCAATGCTTCTCACTCCAGTAGATTCATATATCTGGTTATCCAAGGGACCTAAGAAATCCCCTAAAGACTGCTCTTCCTCAGCATTACTCTCCCCCTGAAGAGGAGTCTTCGGGGAAAAATATAGCTCATGTTCACAAAATGTAACATCCATTGAAACATAGGAACGTTTAGTAGTGGGGTTATAACACCGATATCCCTTTTGAGTGGAAGCAAAACCGATGAAGACACACTTTTCAGCACAAGCATCCAACTTAGTCCTTCGATTTCGATGGATATGAACATAAGCTACACAACCAAAAATCTTTGGATCAAGGGCATGGGTAGGTGGTAAAGGCAAATAACTTTCAAGAGCTTGGATCGGTGTTTTTGGTAGTGGATGATTTTTCTTAGCTATGGACTGAAGGGCTTGTGTAGGAAGTCTGTTTATGAGGTAGGCAGTAGTTAACACAGCATCACCCCAAAAATATTCAGGCATATTAGCTCCAATCAACATGGAGCGAGCAACTTCAAGAATGTGGCGGTTCTTTCGTTCCGCTACACCATTTTGTTGAGGGGTTTGAGGACAGGTGGTCTGATGAATGATTCCATGGGTAGCTAGATATTGGTGAAGAAGATGATTCACATATTCCCCGCCATTATCTGTACGAAGGACTTTGATGGGCTTTTGGAACTGAGTTTGGATCATCGCATGAAACGTCTGAAATACAGAAAAGACATCACTTTTATGTCTGATCAAGTAGATCCAACTCATCCTGGTACAATCATCAACAAACAGAACAAACCATTTCATTCCAATGTGCGTTGGTGGACATGGCCCCCAAACATCAGAATGAACAAGATCAAATGGGGCAGTACTTTTACTGGAGCTCAAAGGGTAGTTCACACGGTGACTTTTGCTCAAAATGCAAGTGTTGCATTTGAAGTCTGATGCTTTACAGTGCTTAAATAATTGAGGGAAGAGAGTTTGGAGATATCCAAATGATGGATGTCCCAATCTCTTATGCCATAACCAGATTTGTTCTTTATCTGTGGATACTTTTTTCTGAATCTGATGTGCTTCACTCACACGAAGATTACCAGCAGTTGTCATCTCCATGTAGTATAATCCCCCCTTCTCAATACCCCGTCCAATGATTTCCCCTGTTAGGATGTCCTGAAATACACAACACCAGGGGAAAAAAATTACACAGCAATGCAATTGTTGGGTTATCTGTTTGACTGACAAGAGGTTATGAGACAAGGAAGGAACAAGCAACACAGTGTCAAGGGTAATTGAGTCTGTAAGAGTGACAGACCCAACACCAGTAATGGGGTAGGAATCACCATTTGCATTAGTTACGCCAGAGCGATGAACTAGAGTTAAATGGTGAATATTGCTAGAGTTATTAGTCATATGGTCAGTTGCACCCGAATCAATTATCCACATATCTTTCCAATTAAAGGCAGAGTTACTCGAGAGCAAAGAGACAGGTGTACCTGAAGTGGTCATGAAGGTAAAAGTGGAGTTACCAGAGTGATCACCATGACTGGGTTCGACAATAGTTGTACTCGAACTCGAGTCTGGCGAAGTAATCTGGAGAGAGGCCTGAGGTTTGCCTTTGGGCTGGTAGCTCTTTGGGTTCTTGTTTCCATGGGGTTGGAATGATTTCGCTTTCTCTCGTACTCCTTTTGCTTGGGCCTCCTTGCGATTGGCAATGTGATCATCCCACCAGTCAGGAAAGTCAATCAAGTAGAAACAAGTCTCTACCATATGACTAGTTGATTTGCAATGAGTGCATTTCATGGGTCCTTGAGAGGGTGATTTCAACAGAGGTGTAGATGACGAAGGCTGGGAGCTACGAACATGTGGTGGTCGGTATTGAGCAATCATGGCTGATAATTTATCAAGTAAAGAGAAGAGAAATTCGATCCTTGGGTGTTGCCTACTGCGTTATGTTAAACGAGTAAGCTCGACGGTACAAGGATAAAATTTCTAGTCTTATTACCTTTTTTTTTTTCTTTTTTTTTTTTTCTTTTTTTTTTTTAATTCTGACCAACTTAAAACAAAACAAAAAAAATGGTTGGGATATTGGGTTTTGGGCCTGAGTAAGGATGTCAGCCCAAATCAGTTGGGTATAATATCACTTGCACTGGATGCACGGGACGAAATCTACTGTGGCTTGATGGCACTCCGATCTGGTCTGAGGTTGACGGCGGTCTCTCTGAAGTCGATGGAGCTGCGGTCAGATGAGCGACGCCGAGGCAGTATGGAGGTTGAAGCAGCTGCGGTTGCTCCGGTCCCGGCAATGAAATCAGTTGCAGACGGTGCAAGGTCTGGGCTCGACGGCACGGCGGTCTGAGCGGACGGCGCGGCGGTCTGAGAAGACGGCGCGGCTGTCTGAAGGCAGCACTCCGGTCTAAGATTGATGGAGTTGCGTTCTGATGGAGGTGAGCTTGTCTTCCAGGTCAACGAGCTTGGGCTCGATTTGGCGCTTGCGGTCGTTGTTCGTGCACTCGACGGCGTCGTTTTGTTGATACGAGCTCAGCGTGTTGATGGCGGTGGTATGTTTTTCTGGTGGTATGAATATGGTGGGAAAGTACGGGTACGGCAAAAGCAAAAGATTAGAAGAAATTTCTTCTTTTCTTGGTATTGGTCTGGTAAATGAAGAACAAAATTTGTTCTTTGGTATTATGGGTATGTGCTCGTGCTTGATATTCAAGCTAGAGTTTGGTATGATCTGGGTATTGGGTAAGGTGAAGAAAAATTCTTCTGGTACCGGTATAGAGGAAGAAACAGAGTTCTTCTCTTGGTATTTCTGGCAGCGGAATGTGGGTATGGGTATCGGTCTCAAGAGCAGAATTGCTCTGATACCATGTCAAGAATAGGTTTATGGTATAATTCCCAGATGTATTCTTCTCCGAACTGGAGGATATATATAGCAGTACAATTACCTATTGCTAAGTGTGAAAGGTAATACAATAGTAGAGCTAAGAGCTATGTATGAAAGATGATACAAAGGTCAAGTAATACCACTACATTAATGCAGTAGAGATCATGTCTATAGTAGTCCAGATTTGCTGCTCCACTGTAGAAGAGTTGAATGAAGTAGCTCACTCAACACATAGTGCAATATCGTGAAGCCATTCTTATCGAGTTGTCGTATCAACCTCTTCCTAGTTCTGTCCATATCTATTACAAGCTCAAAGATTTTCCACTGACGGTGCATAATGGCCAGGTGCAGTATGTTTTGATTCTTTGTATTTCTATACTCGTATGCCGCTTTGTGGACTGTAAGAATCTCCTTCACAATTTCAAATATTCCATGTTCTGTTGCAATGTACAATGGAATAGGAGGAGTATTCTTTTCCAGTGATAGGTTTGTTGTTTCTCCATCTGAATTATCGGAATCTAGGCGTGGGACTTCTCCAGGAGCAGTCTCATCCATGCCTTCAATAGCTGATTCTCGTGTGACGTCCCATGAATGGTCTACTTTAATCAGAAACTTGGCGAGTTCGAAAGCCAATCCATGCCTCTTCTTTTCGTCGTAGATGTTCTTCATGGTACTCCATGCTGCAGTTACGAGTGATCGAATTTATACATATACATATATATATATATAGGATTTTTCTTAGCTACTAATATCCGCACCAATGGTATTGGTGCGAATTTTCATTTTTGCACCACTTTTTGATCGAATTTTCTCATCTTCACCGTCCAGTATCTAGATAATATTGTGTATATCATCTCTGCAAAATTTCAGCCAGTTTAGTAATCGTTAAGGCTCTTAAAATTGCGTATTTCTGTTATAAACATGAACGGTTCATGTTTGACAGAATTTAGTCCGTCCATTTTTTTTTTCGAGTTTGAGGGCCTTAACGATTACCAAATTGGCTGAAATTTTGCAAAGATGATCTACACAATATTATCTAGATACTAGACGGTAGAGATGAGGAAATTCGATCGAAAAATAATGCAAAAATGAAAATCCGCATCAAAACCATTGGTACACACGTTTGTAGCCATATATATATATATAAGAGTAATATTCCTGATAAAGACTCAGGGAACTAAACGGTGTTGTACGTACGCACCTCGAAGAACATTCCAAACCGATCTATTAACTGCCAAAATAAAATATTGTATACATTAGTATCTGCTCCACGATCGTAACCATTATGATCAAATAATTTGGTAAAATTGATGATACACATGCATGCTTACCTGAAGAGATGACTCGTCTTAGAAACAGAGTAGCTGATCGTTTGGAATTTTGTTTATGAGCATCTTCTCCAATAGTATCAAAACTGGAATTTTGTTCATGAGCATCTTCAAATGGAGCACCTACATCATGCATAAATTATACTTAAATAATGTTGAGATATATATCTCATATCGGGAATTGAGATCTTGCATGTGAGTTTATAAGGGTTTGGGTCACTTCATCCATTACCAATTGGTTTTGAATGTGAACCTCATACTATTTTATCATGATATCAGAGCGGGTTACTCACGTCCACGTATGAAACTCGATGACCACACACACTCTACGTCACCCAAAAAGTTATCCACGTGTTAGAGCAAGTCCACCCTTACCCAAAAATCATAACTCAGGCCTTCAGCCACCTCAAATGAAGACCCAACAAAAAAAAAAAAACCAAGTCCACCCACAAAGTTTTTTTAACCCAGACCTTCATTGGGTCTTCACCTGGGTCAGACCTATGACCTAGGCCTCCATTTCTGATGACTCGGGCCTTCGTTGCCAACTCAGCCTAAAACGCGGGGCCCTGCAGACGTCACCCACGGGCAAGCTGTTGCAGACGTGAGGAGAAGACGCCCCGCCTTTGTGCGTGAGACACACGAACAACGAGGAGAAGACGCGTGAAGCCCAACGCGCCTTCTTTTGTTGTCTTGCGCAGAGTCGCCCGCCCCACATGCCACGCATCAACCCCAGAGCTGAGCTTTTGAATTTTCAAATGCAACGGTCAATTAATCTACATCATTGGTTTACTTCCCAAAAACAAATTCGATGACCCTATAAATCCTACTGTTGTAATCACAATGGTCAATTTTTTTTAATTAAATGAATTAAATTGAATGAAAAATGCTACAAAAAATCTCAACGGTAAGAAAAAAAAAATATATATATACAATTCCCTATAACATATCACCCTCCTCTAGCTTTTTCATTCCACACAAAAAATTGTGATCCATAGTTTTATAGCTATTTTCTTTCATTCTCCTATAGTTTTAATCTTCTTTTTTGTTTCGATTCATGACCGGTGGATCTACTTCCGATAGAAAACTCTGGGAAGCCGATGAAGACCTTCAATTGTGCAAGTCGTGGAGATTTGTTAGCCACGATGCGGAAAATGGCACTGATCAAAAGAAAGCGCATTTTTGGGATAATGTTCTCAAGCACTACTTCGATAATTTTCCGGATGCCTACCCTCAAACAACAAGTGCAAGGATAGGGTGGTAGAAATCTCTAAAAATAGAATTGTTTCAATGACATTGTGCGATAAGGCAAGCTAAAGATTGGGTAAAGAGCGGTTCATGTCTCGTTGATGAGGTGTGAATATTAACATTTTTTTTATGTACGTTGAAATAAATATTTACTTATCGATAAATTATCTTGTATGTCATACATCTTATTAATTGTAGTTTTATTTATTAATTTGTAGTACAAAAGAGCACAAAATATATGGAAGCAAGAGATGACAAGGATCAAAGGAAAGAACAAAAGAGCGAGTTCAAGGGGCAAGATTGCTACGCCGTTGTGGAAGGTTTTCAAATGTTCCAAAACATTCCTATCAACATGGAGATGCATGAGTCACCATTAATTGGAACCGATTGTGAAAGGATGGCTTCACAATCAACTCAATATGAAGAAGTTGATGAACCTCCTATCAACTTAGCCCAAGATAGTAATGAGGTACCCCTGTTTTGGCCACGATCCTCAGCGTGCGGAGCCGAGGTAGATAGCGATCCAAAGAGGATGGAGAAGTTGCGAGAGTGCCACCTCGCGGACGAGGAATGTGTTGAAGGAGTGCGCGGGCTTGATTTCTTGATCAGGCGATCGGGGTTCCAGATGCCACCTCGCGGACGGGGAATTTACGACACAAGCGGTCGATACTCACGGCGGGGTGAGCAGAGCAACTATAGGGATGTTCCTGAGGAAACGAGGGCGAGTTCCGGAGAGCTCTTAGGAATTCTAGGCGACGAGGCGCTTAGAATCAGGGCTTCGAAGAGGCTTCGAAGGGGGATCGGCTCCTAGGAGCGCTGGAGATTTTCAACAGGATCGAAGAGTTTTCAACTTGGTTGAAGGTTGTGTTTGTATTTGCTTGAGATTGATTGATTGTGTCTAGAAAGAGGGCGCGAGCTCCTTTATATAGTGAAGTAATCCTTATCCCACGGAAGAAAAGCAATCCGAATTACTCTGCAACGTGAAGCATGCGGACACTGTTCATCCCATGCAGACCAGTCCTTGCGTGATACGTATCCAGCTCGCATAGTTCATTTAGAATAGGACACCATTTCTGACGCGCCTCTCAACTGTAGAGTCTCATGCGGACTGAAATTAGGAACAGTCTTATCCTGCGGGGTGCTACAGTCCATGTAGAAGACAAATAACTCGCGCGAACCGCGGACTATATAGCTCAATTCTACCTCGCGGGCTATTGCAGCTCGCGGGCCAAAATAAGCCTTTTTAATTGATAAGGGCCACAAGGATTGTCCCAAAGCGTCTCAAAGACTGTAACAAGTCCAAAACGATTAAAAGTGAAAGCGCGGACTCCGTGTATGCTTTCTTTTGCTAGCTCACGAACCATTCCGCCAACGCCTAGATGCATTCCGCCTCGCCTGCTCCAAAGTCACTCCACGCGGATTGTATATTCCGCGCGAAACGCGAGAGATTGTCACTCCGCGTGAAATTATTTCGCGCGCGAGCTCTGTTTTTGTCTGATAGTGCGCGAGATCGTTAATCCGCGGGGGACATGTAGTCCGCGCGAGCTGTACTTCTGTCCAGAACCGTGCGAGATCCGTTATTGTCCAAAAGGGCGCGAGATCCCTCAGTCCGCGCGGAGTCATTCCGTGCGCGGACTTTGTATTTCGCCTCGCATAGTCTCGCTGGCGGGCCGATATTTGTGAACTTAAAAGGAAACTTGAGTTCGCCGACTGATACAGACCAAGAATGTAATTAATATTTACATAGACAATTACTATCCAGTAAAATATTAATTTAGGCGTAAACAACCCCCGAATCCAAATGTGAGGCCTATTGGAAGGAAAACAACAAAAGAAGCCGCTCGGAAAAGAAAGAAGACGGCCAAAGATGCGTGTCCCATTACATCCACTGTTGTCACGATTGCAACCAACCAATCATCAATATTGCAATCGAGGGAGAAACGGGACGAGTCATACGCAAAACAATTGCAAGAGCAACAACAACGAGAATATATGCAATTACAAATGGATATTCGGAACGAGCACTTCAAAC
Source organism: Fragaria x ananassa (assembly GCA_034370585.1). Taxonomy (NCBI): domain Eukaryota; kingdom Viridiplantae; phylum Streptophyta; class Magnoliopsida; order Rosales; family Rosaceae; genus Fragaria; species Fragaria x ananassa. The sequence goes on along the minus strand of CP139764.1, from coordinate 639,949 downwards.
TCCAAGAGAGGAAAGATTGTATCAAAGAGAGAGAAGAAAAGATTATGGAGGTAAAACCAAGTATTATGTCACCAGGGCCTAGAAAAGATTATTAGCGGTTAAAATAAAAAGAGATAGCATATAAGCAAGAAAACACCACTAGTGGATATCCTCTCACATCCTACCCCGGCGGATATCCCCAAACACCTTTTTTCGGTGGATTTCCTCAAACACTTTTTCCCGGTGGATATCCACAACCATCTTTCCCCGGTGAATTTCCTCCACAACCACTTTTTCCCGGTTATTACTTTCCTCAACCACCTTCGGTCGGCGACTCGACCAACCCGGTAAATCTCAATGACCCTTCAAACACCGATTTCCTTTGTAATGAGGATGTCGATAATTAGAGTAGAAATTTATATTATTGTATTTTTTTTCTTAGGCTTGGCCTGTCAATTTAAGTCATGTAATAAATAAATTAATTTTAATATGTCATTTTTTAAAATTTATTTATTATTTTTGTATAATTTCAATACGTTATTCATAATTTTATTAATATATAAAATTATTATTAACATTATAAAATATCTAATATAAAATTCAATAAATAGTCACTGCTGCGTAGTGACCCAGAAAACAAAAATTGTGGGTGGAAATTGTAGCTCAAAATCACTGTCACGTGGCGACCTAGGTCTCGCCCATGACCCAGGCAGACTTTACCAATGAAGACCTAAAGGGTCGACATGTTCTTAGGCTTGAAAATTCACCACATGTGCGGGGACGTGTTGATATATATATATATATATATATATATATATCCCATATCGGGAATTGAGACCTTACTTGTGGGTTTATAAGAGTTTGGACCACTACACCCATTGTTAATTGATTTTGGATGTGAAGCCCATACCACTTTATCAAATAACGGGTCGCGTGCGTACACATATAGATACAATCTTTACCACAATGACAACAGTTAATACATGTAGATATCTAAGGACATTAGGAAATTCCAAGAAAGATTAGAGATGATGATACATACAGTTGTAAATGAACCTCTTGATATGTCCACATTTCATTCCACTCTTGAATGCTGAAGAATTGGATGAGAGGAGGTGAAGAGGAGTCTTCGAACTTTTGTCCTTTATTTGAACAGTTTTTGCATACTCCCGCGTTTTAGCTATGCGAAGTGCAAGCTCTGTATATTCAAGTTATGGAGAAGATCAAAATGTTTACAAAAAACTTTGTCGATTAGTGCTTGAAATGTAATCAAGTAGCTAGCAATTTACCAAAGAATTCGGCATGTATTGCAGCATGAAGAATGGTACTGCGTATGCGTTGAGGGTCGTAGGAGAACTCATCTTTTTCATCAGGATTCATGGAGCAGAAATGAACTCTACGATCAGGAACATTTTTCAGTTTTTCAGCCAGCAAAATGAAAATTTTGGTCTGACCAAAGTGAGTTGCTGTGTAGAGAGGCATTTCTCCTTTCTTGTTTGGAGTGGACAGCAAATCCGGTGCCTTATCCAACAACTTCTCCACAACTCGTACACAACCAGTTGCTGCAGCCTCATGAAGAGCTGTGTTTCCAAACTTATTGCGTTTTGTAATTAGCTCCTGACTGCTTGTTTCGATGATTCCTATCGCGATGCTTTCTTTCCCCATGTAAATCGCCATATGGAGGATTGTGTCGTCGTGCACTGTTGGCATTAGCTTTGAACTTGCATCAGGTGTATTTGCGTTTGCACAAGCTGTAATCACTTCTAATACATCATCGTCTCTAAGGCTCTGATACAGGGATTTGATTTGACTGGAAGCATGCATTTCTTCCATTGTTTAGATCGTTAGGGATATCCAAATAGAGACAGCTAACCAGTGTGCTTGTGTGAAATATATGATGCTGGGGATGCATGAGGTGTATTTATATGCAACCTGTAGAGTGTGGAGCATGAATGCATGATTCACAAACCATATATTCCCTCTCCTCTCACCCCCTCTTTTTCCACTTCATCTTTGAAATTAAGCAAGGAATAAAAGAAAGTAGTCTTGAGGAATAAGCATGCATGCATGATTCACGAACCACTCCTTTTCCAATTAACTTCCTTTTCAAAACTAAGCAAGGAATAATAAAATACAAAGTCTCGAAAAATAAGCATATATGCCATGATTGACGAACCATGTTCTTCGATTTCGATTGTTTTCTTCTTCTTTTATTTGCTAAAGAGCAAGGGATCCATATATAAGAAAAGAGGAAAAGTCTCACACCAGTCAGTTTTTAAGTAAGGAATACCATACCATACTATACCCAAATAATCTTCAAAAACAATGAAGAAGAATATAAATTGTTGAAGATGACACTAAACAGTGTTACACGGTGTGAGGAAGCGCATGATCGAAGCTGACAGTATTCGACTAAACATCTTTGTTCGCTTTGTTGTACGGATATCACTTATGTCACTTTATGTTTGTTTGGTTGATCATGAATATGTACTCTTCCTTATTTTTTGTATTCGAACATATTAATCCCAATTTGGATCCCCTCAACCCAAACTAGTAGATTAAAATGATCAACAAGAAATAATATAACTTATAAATAAATGAATCACACCGGACGACGGATTGTATCTACAAAGAATGTTTTATTCTTTTGTTTTCATGTGTTGTTACCATCATGTATCAATAATGTGCTCATCACGTTCTTATCTTTTCTATTCTCTTTTGATCTGTGTCTATATTACTGTACATACATAAATCAATCCATAACCGCACAGCCCTTTATTTAAAAAAAAAAGGAAAAAGGAAAAAGAAAAGAAAAGAAAAAGAAAACCCCACATCTAATAATATCCTTGATAGTAAAAACAATAAAACATAAGGAACGTAGTTGCATTTAGTACATACATTATTGATGGACTCACGGCCATTGTTAACGGAACACGTACAACAACATTGATGAGGGATACTATTCCTCAGCTAGCAATCTAGCTTAGATGAAAATCACACTTCCAACTATAAACAAATGAAGTAAACGAAAAGCTTTGCCTAGTGGAATCATTCATCTTCATTCGAGAAGACTTCATATTCCAAACACAGAAACGATAATGTGGCTGGACTTCATGGTCGAGGCTGACATTTTTTCAGAGGAATAAGATGAATGAGGCTGCGCAACAAGTCCTTTACGGTAAACCAAGTAATATTGGTATAGAGAGGAAGCTGGAGAAGGAGGAAAAAGGCGACAGGAAAACAAGCAATGGCAATGATGGGAGCAGCAGCCTGATGTAGCCTGTGCCTTATTGTAATGACAAGAGTAGCGGCAAAACCAATCATCAATGCTGCCACAGAAAAAAACAGCATGCTTAGCCCCAAAACAAGCTTCAGAGGCAGAGATATCCTGAAATCTTGCTCATTCATTTTGGACGTAGTAATGGATAGAAACACCACGACTGAGGTGAAAGCAAAACAAAGAGCTGCCACATCTGATGCTGTGAAGATCGTGAATGCAGTTGTGTTGAGGAGCAAGGGCTTGCCTTTCTTATCAGTACCGCCAGGCACGGTGTAGATACTTGTAAAAGCAACAGTTGCAATAAGAACTGCAACTATAATACATGAGTTTGTTGTTCTGATCAACCACTCTTGGCCTTCCTTCACCAGTTCTTTATGCTCTTTTGTGAAAAAACCTTGAGGCGTATCTCCTTCATTATTTTTCTGGTTGATATGATGTGCAGGCACCATTTTCCTCACTCCCTGCATTGTACATATCAAATTTGTTACATTTTACTCCATGAAAAAGTGAGCCAAGAATCTAAGATATTAGAGTGAAAGAGTTAGCACCTCAAACCATTGAATATCTGACTGCAAGCAAAGGGCTTCCCCGGGCCTCTCCCTTGAAGAAATACCAGTCTTGTATGCAGCTTTATGTAAAATACCATCACCAGCTTTATCGAACTTCCAAATGAGCCTCGGATATTTAAATTTCTTATCTTTGAGAAGATCCAAAACATTTGTCCTGCGATTCTGTACAGCAACTCAAAGACATTTTCTCTTTTGTTGTTTTCATGCTCGATGGCCTGTGGGAACACATCTAAGATGGCCTCAACAATCTCTGCGATCCCATTCTTTGTAGCTGCAATAAGTGGAGTGTCTTTCTCTTTGATCCCATTCTTAGCAGCTGCAATAACTGGAGTGTCACTCTGACCATCAGTAGTATTATGACCCTGCCATGACTTGTCTTCTTCAGCCAGAGTTTTGGTAATCTTCACCACTATGCCATGCTTCTTCTTCATTTCTCTTAGACGTTGGACTCTTAGGAATCCTATGCATATTCCAATATTCATCACAACAAAGAGAGATCGGTGAATTTTTAGCTTTAATAACTGAATGATTAGTGCTTAATTTGTTTGACAATCTGTAGGTGATTGTATTTGCACATACAATTGTTAGTACTGAGTAGTTTAACACTTTAAGTACAAGCCTAAGTAAAGCAACTAGTCTCCATATCCACCTAAAGTATGTGCTCGAACTTCCTGGATATATAAATTACCAAATATAATTTCTTCAAGTTATCCAGGAAATTCAAGCACATATACTTTAGGTAGATTTGGACAAGGAACTATATAATAAGGGAAATGGAAGATTATATACTTGTTCAGTAATTATTATTTGTGAATATTTGTATTTTTCAAGCAAGAATTAGTATTTAGTACTATCTGTTTGATCAGCAAGACACAAATTAACAAGCTGAAACAACTGATTGCATAGATGAGTTGAGATCTTCCATTCATTACCATGCTGTGTGTCTGGATTGACCTGAGATTCATTGTTGTTTACACTTGCATCCATATCTTTTGGAACTGGAAGGCCTGTTATATATAATAACACATGCAGTTTGAACATGTTAGATGTTATCAGATATATCTATACATGTTAGATCCTGAAAAGTAAAACTGTAATCAAATTGGATTGAGGTATCTGACAGACCGTCATAAATCAATTTCTCTAAGAAGCCAAAGGAGTATCCACTCTTGAAAGCGTTGGGAATGTCAGCTAGCAGCTGAAAGCAGGTCATGCCATACAAATCTTTCTGATCCTTTGGTATGCGGTACTTTGAGTCTAATAATTCCAGAGCTGTGTCTGCATTGTCAAGATCCACATGATTCAACTTATTAGCATAGAGTATTACACATATACATGTTAATCATAACAGCAAAATGATATTTCATGCACCTCTATTTGGAGCACATCTCCTATATATGTATCAAAAGAGGGATGAGAGATTATGAAAGCAAGAGTGATGCGAGATTTCCAAAGTAATAGCCGCGAATAGCCTCATGAAACATGGTGGAGTGTTTAGTCTTGACATGTTCTTCTATGTTGTTAAGATTTTTCTCCCAATATTTGATCAACTCGGTCTTGCCATAAATTGCAGCCATAAAAAAAGGTTTCTGATCGTCCTTGTTTCTAGTATTCGTCATCAGTGGCCTCTCCTTTTCAAATTCCAACATCAGCTTTACCAATTCTACATTTCCTGTCGAAGCTGCCTCATGGAGTGGTGTGTTTCCAAATTTATTCTTTAAGGAGAGTTTCAAGCCAACTTGTTCATTAGATGGAAGCAAGTTTCCAGCTTCATCCTCTGTCGATGAAAATTGCAGGTCTGTTTGGAAAGTGTTGTAATACACTATTTTCAGCAGGGATTCCACCAATTTCATGTCTTGACTGTATGCTGCAAGATGAAGAGCCGTATCTCCCAAATGATTAAGAGGCATGAAAACATGAAAACTGTGGTCCTCGTAAAAGCTCGTTATTTCACTCCATTTCCTTTCTGAGAAATGGTTGTAAATATACTCAGCAATCTCAACACTGCTATTCATAACCATATCTCTCTCTTTCATCATAGGGAAATTTAGTCTCGCTTGTTTCACAAACAGCAAGAAACTAAAAGAGAGTGATATATAGATCAATATATATAGAGTATCAACTTTGCCTACTTAAGAACCAAAGTATTCCTTTCTTTTCTGAAAAAAGAAGAAGAAGAAGAAGAAGAAGAATAAAGCATTTCTTACTGCAGTAATAAATAAAGATTTTGTTCTGCAACTTTCTTGCTTAACCGTGAACACAATTTTGTGGCTGGAACACTTGCAGCACAAGTGTTCTTATAAAAGAAAGTAGCATGTAGACGGATCCAGGCATCCAACATCTATTTTCCATTCCTTAAGTAACGAATTTACAAAGCAAACGTCGCTCGTAAATTCGTAACGATGAAGATTAGAGCACCCCCATTCAGTTTACAGATCAATCAAAATGATAATAACAGGGTTGCTTAATCAGCCACAACCCAACACAGCTTCAAGACACATCACACATGTATATATAGCCTCAAGGGAATACATGTTTTTATCTCAACAAGCGTAAAGACACAGATTCTATCTTAACTTCATTAATGTTAACTTCAGATCATATATGCTTTTCAAGTTTCATCCAAAACCTTAATCTTGGACAGTGTATAAAACCATACAATTTCAATTTATTGATATATAGAAGATTACATCTCATATTCCTGAACATATACATAATCGATTAATAATACACACAATTCCTAGACCTAAATCAAGGAGTCAAAAGGGAGCTGCCTTCCTTGATGAGCACAAACACACTGCCATTGTCTCCCCTCGAAATCCGAAGCTCTTGATCAAGGTATGTGGTTAGCAACCACGATTCGGCATTGCTGCTTGAAATCGAGAACTTAAACGGGGGTTGGCTAGAGATGGACTTTGCAACTGAGGAAGCAGTGTCTTGGACAGAAGTGAGCAAACCCTTGAAGGGTGCAAGGTCTATCTTCTGTCCCAAAAACTCAACATCTTCCGGTATCACTAGCGAGTCTGTTAGCTGGGGAGTCCCAATCACCCCTTCCTCAAATTTGAGCTGAAACCAAAACAACCACTCATCTAATTTTTTACAAGACACATCAAAACCCATGGACAATCAACATCATGCATACACTTCAAATCATTCATTTCATCAATGGACAAAGAATAAGAACTAAACCTGAACACGCTTGGGACTTCGGACATCAAATGTGGCATTGGTGCTGAAAGAAGTTGTAGCCAAAGGCCCGGAAAACCGAACAGAGTTTTCAACTGTGAAATTCTCAGAGTCTATAGTCTGCGAAATCTCATCAACCTTCACCAAAGGAAGAGTTCCTCTGGACAATATTGGAAACAAACCAGCAAAAGATGTGTACCTACAAATTTCGACCATGTAATCATTACAACACTGTGATGCTAAACTTGGGTTTATAGAATGATGATGATTAACGAAACTTACGCCAGAATCCATTTCCCGTTGAGTAGAGGCAACGCCTCGGTCGGAGCCGGAGTCGGGTTTTGGGCCTCTAATTGGGTAATAAGCTCGACAATCTCGGCCCGGGTCTCGCTGGTGGCGCTGAGCCCACGATCAGTCCCGTAGAACGAGTCTACCAAAGCCTTCTTTAGTTTCGAGATCTCCTCCGGCTCATCCGGCTTCTCTGTCACAGCCACAGCTCCAGCTGCCACGTCGGACGACTCCTCCGAGTTCTCCGGGACCGAGTCGTCATCCAGGGCGCGGATACGGGTGGCGGGTCGGGCGGCCCATGGGGATTCCCGGTTGAAGAGTTTCAATTTGTGGGTGGCGAGGGAGATGGAGTTTGGCGCCAAAATGGAAGGCTTGGAGGTGAGGCGGGGTTGAGGCGGAGTTAGTGAGAGAGTCTTGCATGGGAATTGGTTTAGCTGAGAGACAAAAGCCATGTTTGGCTGAACTGAAAACACTGAAAGTCTTGGACTGTGAAGAAGAATCAAGAAGAAGGTGATTGTTTTTCTGAGTTGTGGTCTCTGCAACTCCGCGAGTTTAAGGAGGAGAAAATAGTCGGGCAAACGGAGAATTAGTGTTGGAAAAGACGTTGGTGTCCCGAAGATTGGTGACTTGTTTGGAGTTTTGTGCTGTGGGTTGTGAGGACAGAAATGGAACTGGAAGTCCCCAAATCATGTGGGAAGCAGCAAGTACAGTCGCTGACGGCTATGGAATTTCGACACGTGCTGGATGGAGGACACATGGCCAGAAGGATGGGAGTTTTTGGAAGTGATGCCCAAGTGTGCCTTCGGACATGAATCGTGTTTGGTTTGTTTTGCACTTTAGAGATAGCCGAAATCTCATTATGGTTGAAAAATGAATGAGAAGGGAGTTACCCACAAAATATCTACTTAGAATTCAACCATAATATGGTATTGGATACATGTTGATCCCCCAAGTCCCCAACTCAACATCTCTCTAGAGTTGGATATTATTTAGGATGTCTGAAATTATTTGTCCAAATGGAAGTGTTATGTGTATTAAATTATAATAGCATTGCACAAAGGGTGTGAGTATTCTTTAGGTTGAAGTCATGCAATTTTCGTGTGTACCAACTAAGTTTCTAATCTCGTTTCCGTGTACCAACTGAGTTTAGTAACAACTCTTTCATCTACTCGAAATATTTCTACATGTAAATTGGATGATCGTTGTTTAGCTCACAATCACGGCATTATTCAAAGCTATACATTGGTAGATGCACCCGAGAAGACCTTCAGTGAACATTCAACTAGCAAATTGGTAGTTTGGTACAACCTGCAACTTGTAAATGGCATCGGAGCACAAGCCGGGTTATTCTTTATGGGATGGTTATTTGATGACAATTCTCTACCGGCGCTGTTCTGTTGGAAAAAGTATTGTGGACCTAGACTGGTATGCAGGGAAATGAAACACTACTAAACTTTGGTATTCAAATAAAGGCTCATTAATAGGGAAGTGAGCCTTATGGGTCTCTATGGATTAGCAAACCGCAATACAGTTCATGACCTTTCAGTTGGGCCTGTGCCATATTCTCTCACTTTCCAATTGTCGAATTTAATTTTGGCCCAAATACCTCGTTATTCCTCAGCTCCATACATGAAGCATGAACAATGATGCATAAACTACTATGTAACGCTGATCATAAAGATATGTTCTCTACATGATTTGATAATTAGCTAACTTGTTTATAAACCTTGCCACTATTTTAATTTCACGTAAAAAGTAGTACGTATAGACTATGCGAAAAATTGTTTATGATAATATATGATATTGTATGCCAAATGCCAATCATTGATGACTTCATGCCTAACAAGATTAGTTTGAGTATTAGTTAATTATCTGTTATATAGTTCATGCCAGCATGAGCTTCTCCATTGAGACTAGTAATCAAAAGAATATAAGAACATAACCAACCAAAACCAATGGAGTGTGAACATTACAAAGTTACATGATCCCCACTTCTTCACTTAATCATGTTTTTATTATTGTTAATCACTATTAATTATACACTTTAGTTTAGGCTTTTGGATGATTTTCTTTTAGAGCAAATATTGGTGGGCTATGCCTATGAATGATCAATATGTATGTAATCACTCATCACCTATGCTTGCTCATGCACTTCGTAGCAAATTTTCATCTTTTCAACGCAATTCATGCCATGATTTTCTTTTCTTGAGGACAAACTTTTGCATATCATGACCCTTATAAGGTAATAATTGAACATCATTTCGCAAACCTCACCCTCAAACTTTTATCGAATAGTATTTTCATGATATTGGATCATGAGTTTTAATTAAGCGATCGAATCTGATTACTTATTTGTACTTGGATACATTGCTATGTTGTCTAAATAATGAGTGTCACCTAACTTACGAAAGCATGTAACTTGGGCAATTGAGTATAACAGAAATATGTAAGATATAATATACAAATAATGACCCAAAATTTAACTTTTATTTGCTTGCATAAGCCAGAGAAGAAACCCATTTGCAGTTGTTTATCCACTTAATTGTGGTTGTTGACTGCATTATTCCATAAACCGAATGTATGTGATTGGTTATCCACCAAATACAGGATAGGTTATACAATCATCCCTCAAAGTCTCAAAATTGCAGCTAGGGACAATAAAATCGGCCACCCAAGTATGAACAAAACAAGTGTACTACAACATTATAATCAGTTTCGTCTTAATCATACCATCCTACAAGTAAGTAGATGACCACCCAAAACAAATTTGATGCTATTGGAAACAAGTAAGTAGTACCACCTGGCATCCCGCCTGCTTCCATGGCTTTTGTCTTTTTTCCTCAGGCCGGCGAACACCACCCCCTGAAAAAACCAAATACTAATCAACATTTTTGATTTTTCTACCCAAAACAAAAAACCATAGCTTCTGTTTTCCCAAACCCAATGAGTTATCAACCGGTCCAATTCTTTTTCACTTTCCTTACTTCCATTTTGTCTCTTTTGCTTTTTCTTCCCTCTTTCTCAAACTCCCAAAATCCCTTATTTTGCTGGCCTTGAATTAGCATCTTTGCAAATCCAACTTACCGTTATCATTGCCCATAATTAATTGTTGCTCGTTTCGTCTGTGGTCGCTGTCGATTGAGGTGGTGGTGGTGGTGTTAGCTATGGCTAGCTAGCTACAGTTTAATTTGTCTCTGATTCTTCTTCAACATACTCACGGGTGTTCCATGGCCGCGCTTTAATCCAAACTCGCAGGTCTTTTTCCATACAATTCCATTCACTGTTTTCTTGTGTTTTCGTTGTATCAGTTGTATGTATATATTTTGGGGGTTTGGTTTGGTCGTTTGAGTTCAGTTCTGTTATTTCGGTGGTGGGTTTTGTTGGGTCTCTTCTGTTCAGTTCGAGAATGAGTCAACTCAGTCTGGTGTTGCAGGAAACTGTCCGGAGGGGAAGGGAGGCCAGGACGATTCTGGAGGTTTTAAGAGAGCAAATGGACGACGGCGATGCGGCCACGGCAGGGAGGAGGAGTTTCAAGCAGCGGCTGAGATTGACCGGAATAGGATGCTGCGGCGCCGCGTGGGGATTCGGACGGACGGCCACGATTAACGTAGAGGAAGATGAGGTAGGACAACGGCAACAGGAGCAGCAGCTGCCGAATCTGTCGCAGCTGCTGATACTGGGCCAGACAGCCGGGTCGGATTCGGATCCGGGTTGCCTGGGTCCGGTCAACTCCGGGTCGGGTATGAACCTCGCTGCGGCGCTGGCGGCGGAGAGGCATTACCGGGAAGCGGACGAGGCAGCGGCGTTGCAGACGACGGAGCCGGGGACGCCGATGAGGGTGTCGCTGATGAGGTTACTGGAGGAGACGGAAATGGACGGCTGCGATGTGGTGGCGGGGGAGAAGAGTGAGAAAGCGACGGCTGCGGCGGGGGCGGGAGTGGTGGGGTGTGATTCGGTGTGCTGCGTGTGCATGGGGAGGAAGAAAGGCGCGGCGTTCATACCATGTGGGCACACTTTTTGCAGGGTGTGTTCGAGGGAGGTGTGGCTTAATCGAGGCTCCTGTCCCCTCTGCAACCGTACGATCCTCGAGATTCTCGATATCTTCTGACGTGCATGGAGATTCGCGCCGCCGTGGAATTCAGGGAAGACGACGGTGATGGTGACTGTTGGTGAATACTATTGGAAGGTGTAGTAATTCTTCTTCTTCTTCTTCTTCTTCTTGGTCTTTGTTTTTATAGAAAATTTGATTTGATTGTTCTCATTTGTACCCAGTATGATATGTTTAAGCGTTTATAGATGGATGTAGTGATGTCATTTTTACTCTGTTTTCTCTCCACTTGAGAATCGAAATGAAGCTGCATTGATGCAATAGACTGGTCTTTGTCAACTTGATTAGTAAATTTTCTCACTGATCTTCTTTCCAAGAAGATAGAATATGGGATATGCGTGTTAGGATGTTACTGGTTTAGGGTTAGAATTATGCCACAGATCAAGCTATTCAAAGAGCTGGATCCTCTCTTTTTTTTGGGTTACAAGAGCTGGATACTCTTTAGTTGTAGCATTTGATCCCTTCCAATGCATTCTATGAATTCGATGCTATAGCTAGCCTCGTGCCTTGCAATAAGAAAGTAATGTCACGGATTTTCTTGCAATTTCTTAGAGTAAATTAAATACGAATGATCTTGAGCTCTCAAAATCATTTGGTTTGAAGTTTCGCCAAATTCATATAACACACCTCCGTATTTGGATCAGACTAGTTGATACGAAGTCACTCTAGTTGATACAAGACATGTCTACGGCCGCTTAGACTCGCATAAGGACCGCCTAGGCCTATCTAGGGGCCGCCTAAATCAGCGTATGAACCGTCTAGCCCGCCAAAGGCCACAAAGATCTAAGCAAACATCTTTTGTTGATGTTCACAAGACAGAGTCTTTAGATCCAGTTTAAAACGAAACTCGTATAAACTAATCTGATTGAGATCTTCGATTTCCGTCAGTTCAAGAAGTATATATTTGTCATGAATTCATATTAGAAAATGTTTGGTTAAAAAATAAGAGCATTGAATTTTGACGGAAAAATCGTGTGCTATAGTAAGAGATTTTAACTGAAATCAAGCAAAACTCGTATACACTAATCCGATTGAGGTTTTTGACTTTCGTCAATTCGAGAAGTACTTATTCATCATTATTTGATAATAGAAAAAGTTTGGTTGAAAAATAAGAATATTATATTTTAACGAAAAAATCGAGTGCTATAACAAGAGATTTTAACTGAAATCAAGCGAAACTTGTATATACTAATTCGATGGAGATTTTTGAGTTCCGTTAATTTGAGAAGTATTAATTTGTCATGATTTCATACTAAAAACGGTTTGGTTAAAATATAAGAACATTCAATTTTGACTGAAAAATCATGTGAAAAGGTTTGGTTAAAAAATAAGAGCATTGAATTTTGACGGAAAAATCGTGTGCTATAATAAGAGATTTTAACCGAAACCAAGAAAAACTCATATACACTAAACCGATTAAGGTTTTCGACTTTCGTCAGTCCGAGAAGTACTTATTTATCATTATTTGATAAAAAAAAGTTTGGGATAAGAATATTCTATTTTAAAGAAAAAAAATCGTGTGCAATAGCAATGAATTTTAACTGAGATCAAGCGAAACACATGTACACTAATCCGATTAAGGTTTTCGACTTTTGTCAGTTCGAGAAGTATTTATTTATCATTATTTAATAACAGGAAATGTTTGGTTGAAAAATAAGAATATTCAATTTTGACTGAAATAGCAAGATAGAGATTTTAAATGAAATCAAGCGAAACTCGTATACGCTAATAAGAAAGAGGTTTTCGAGTTCCTTCAATTCGAGAAGTGCTTATTTGTCATGATTTCATACTAGAAAAAGTTTGGTTAAAAAAATAAGAAAATTCAATCTTGACGGAAAAATCGTGTATAACAAGTGATTTTAAATGAAATCAAGAGCAACTTGTATATACACCAATTTGACTGAGGTTTTTGAGTTATGTTAGTTTGAGAAGTACTTATTTATCATGATTTCTTAATAGTAAAGGGATTTGATAAAAAAGATAAGAACATGGGGTAAATAAAAAATTTATTACAACTTTAGCCTAGACTCGCATGGGGGCAGTCACGAGGTCCCTTTGACCTGCCAAGGGACCACTTTGACCCTCTTTGACCCGTGTAGGGACCGCCTATTCCCACTAATTAAGGGCCGCCTAGACCTGCCAAAGGGATGCCGAGACACTTATAGGGCCGCCTAGGGGATGTCGAGACCCACTTAGGGCTGCCAAGGTGGTGCCTTAACCCGCCAAGGGTCTGCCGATGGACCTCCTCGACCCGTCCGGGCTTCCGAGACCCGTCTAGGGTCGCCAAGCCCGCCTTGATCTGCCTTAAACAACGTAGGGACATCCAAAACCCGTCAAGGGGCTGCCAAGACCCGCCTAGGCCCATTAAAGGGCGGTCTTGACAGGCCAAGCGGCACTTTGACCTACCAAAGGACCGTCTTGACCCTTTTAGACCCGCTTAGAGGTTGCCTTAACCCGCCAAGAGGCTACTGAGACAAACTTATAGCCGCGAAGTAGGAGCCTTGACTCGTTAAGGGCCACCAAGGGGTCGTTTTGACGTGTCAAGGGACCGTTTTGACCCTCCTAGACCCGCGTATGGACCACCAAGACCCGTTTAAATAAATCAAACCAACTCCTTAACATGTGTATATATGAAGTTGGTGAACCATGGGATATCCCATGAGTTGATGGACAAGGTGGAGAAGCTCACAAAGGAGCACTACAGAAAGTGCATGGAGCAAAGGTTCAAGGAAATGGTGGCAAGCAAAGGCCTCGAAGCTGTCAACTCTGAAATCGAAGATTTGGACTGGGAAAGCACCTTCTTCTTGCGCCATCTCCCCTTCTCCAACATTTCCCAAATCCCCGATCTCGACGAAGATTACAGGTTACACTTCATCACAGATCAGACATGATAATTTCCATAATATATAGCATGCCTACTTGCATACTGATTAGTTTAAATCTTATGGACTTCAGGGAGGCCATGAAGGAATTTGCAGTGGAACTAGAGAAGCTGGCTGAGCAACTACTGGACTTGTTGTGTGAGAATCTGGGGCTGGAGAAGGGTTACCTGAAGAAGGCTTTCTTTGGATCCAAGGGACCAAATTTTGGTACCAAGGTGAGCAACTACCCTCCATGCCCCAAACCGAACCTGGTCAAGGGACTCCGGGCCCACACCGATGCCGGCGGCATCATCCTGCTGTTCCAAGATGATAAGGTCAGCGGCCTCCAGCTGCTCAAGGATGGGCAATGGATTGATGTACCTCCAATGCACCACTCCATTGTCATCAACTTAGGTGACCAACTTGAGGTATAGATAGATACCCACTACACACTTGGCATTATTATTTGTAATAGTAGCGTCAGTGAATTATTAAGTAGTTCATAGTTTTGAATTGTATATTGTGTTTTTGAATCTCAGAAAAAGAAAATAAGGCAGATACATATATACTCTCTCATATGAATTTTGAGTTTTACTGTCAGCCTGCAACAATCTGATCTTTCATTCTAAACCTCATTTTGGTCTTCTTCTTTTTTTCTTTTTTTTGCCTATAAATGAAACTCAGGTGATCACTAACGGCAAGTACAAAAGTGTGATGCACCGTGTGTTAGTGCAACCTGACGGAAACAGAATGTCCATAGCCTCATTCTACAACCCCGGCAACGATGCTGTTATCTGTCCAGCACCGGCAATGCTTGAAAAACAGACTGAGGAATGCCCAACTTATCCAAAATTTGTGTTTGATGACTACATGAAGCTCTATGCAGGCCTCAAATTTCAAGCCAAGGAGCCAAGGTTTGAAGCCATGAAGGCCATGGAATCCATTGCGATTGTTTGAACCCTGAAAACAGTATATTGGGCTCTGTGTAGTTACCATTGTAATAACAGCTTTGTGTGTGTGTGTGCGTTATCTGTCTGTGTGTACTTAGTAATGTAGCAGCAGCTTTGTGTGGTGGTCTGCCTGTAGTTATTGTAATAAGGAATTTGGTTTTTATCTACCTGAATTTCCTCTTCTGGTGGGAATTTAGAGTTGAAATTAATGTAGAGGCAGTAGAGCCTATAAGCTGGTGTGAGAGTTGGGATTTTCTGGTGAATAACATCAGTATGAATGTTTATGATGTACCATCGTAGAAAGTGACCAAGCAATGTGTAATCTGATAACCCTTTTTATAATAGAGAATTATATGTACAAATAATTATCGAAAGACCCATGTTCTTGAGAGTTCTCATTGTATTGGATTTTCAAGAGGTACCGTAATTAACATTGTAGATTCTCATTCTATTAATTATATCATATAATCCAACATTCTAACAAGGACAATCCATGTTCGGAGATTCTTTATCAACGAATATTCAACAGTAACAATACAAAAAAGAAGGTGAAAAAGAGCAACCAGACATCAGAGAATAGGAGCAGCAAGCTAATATCAGATCTCAGGCAAAGTTGAGACTTGAACACATCAGTATTGAGAAAATTGTTTTAAGAAAATGTCACCTTTATCAAAGATAAAGATTGCAATTACAAACGGCACTGCACTAAATAGGAGCAGGAAAGCTAAAATCAGACCCTACGCACATAAATTTGACACTTTTAACTCATCAGCACTGCAAAAACTGTTTAGAAAATGTCAACTTTACCAAAAGAACGTTGTCCAAAATCTTTTGAGTACACACATGAACAGCTGCACCTTCAATCTTCAAAACCGAGTAAAAGGAATTCCAGAGTTCCACCATTTGGTGTAGAAAAACAAGCACCTTCCTGTCTCCACCAGTTTATTCTCATGGTCAACGAGCACCTTATGAAGATTTATCCCAGAAGCCACCATTCAATAAATAATATCTCACTTCTCTGCAACAGTCTCACTGTTCTCAGTTGCTTCACCAGACACAGTACCTTCTAGATTCTGAACAGTTTTTTCATTTTCCTCTACAACATCGACCTTTGAGCAATGATTCTTCAGAACCATTGCAATGTCAGCATCAGAAGCTCCAGCAAGCTTAAAGCGCTCCACAGCAGCATCCGAGTTTTTCTCCCAACCATCCAACCCTAACTTGCATTCAACCTGGGATCGCTCAAAAAGCATGTTACCCCAGAAGAGATGGATCTGTGATCTCATAACAGCTGCCTGTTCTGCTGCTTCATCTGCAGTCAACTCAGTTGCTCCTGATGACTCACCTACATTTCCACTTCCTTGTTTTTTCCTTCTTTTCAGCATTTCTTCCTTCTTGTTTGGAGTTGGATCCTTTAGCTCTTTTGCTCTCTGCTCCTCCAGCTTCTCCCACATATCAGTTGCTACTTTCATCTTCTCCTCTGCGCTGTCAAATAGCTTCAGCATTTCTGTAGAATCACATGTTGAGAGATCTATTTTCTTAGCAAGTGCAAATGACCAATGAAGTTTCGCCATTTCAAACTGCTGCTGCCCCAATGCCAGCAAACCTTCATAAAAATCAGGCTTGATTGAGAGTGCCTCCTCATACTTATCTCTGGCCAACGAATACTTATCCTTGACCCAGTCAAAAGCAGTTTGAAGCTGTGTTGCCACTACATCCTTTCCAGCAGACTCATCCAAGGGAATTCGCTTCCTTGCCGCACACATATAAACATTTCCCCAATTAAAGAAAGCCAATGCAACCACCTCCTGAAACTTTGAGGCAGCCTTGTCAAATAGAATCTGAGCTTCTTCACTAGTTACTGCCTCCTCAAGAGCTTCCGAGCAAAGCTCCATTCCCAGCTCATGCAAGTCAATATGAGCATCTGGATCAATACCAACATGGCTGCGGAATAGCTGAGAAAACTCAAACAACCAATCATCCATCTCTAGTTCCTTGCACTCAGGATCTTCTCCAACTCCTGGTTTCTCTTTCAGAGCTTCTTTCTCTGTCTTATCAATTTCATCATCAGCAGCTTCCAAGACAGATTCACCCAGTGATGAATGAGAACCACTCTCATCTTCTTTGATAACTTCGCTTTCAACAGGTTTCTCCTCCTCTTCTTCCAACAAAGGTGGCTCCTGCTCAGGGCTTACCTCCACAATATGCAATCTTAACATCCCAATTGTTTCCGCCTTATCTTCAGGATCTTCTATAATAACCCTGTCTGCAGACAATTCAGCCAACCTGAGTTCAGGGGTAGAGGTTATAGTCACCAAATCACCATCATTATCCTTATACTTGATCAAAACTGACTTTGATGATGGAAAGCGTTTTATTACAGTTTCTCTCAATACTCTGAAATTGCAGTTCACAGGCATTTGGGAAAGCCTTATGTCATGATCATACACAAGCTTCAATGGTCTCCACCGAATTGCAGCCTCTGCAAGCTGCCCATGAACGGGCAATGCAGCTGACGACAAAGATGATAGCTCCTTCTGGTTATCCTTACTTGGGTTAGAAGATCTCCAAGTACCATTGGAAGGCTTCAATACAAGTTTCGGGAACTGGGTTTTAGTCTCCGGTCCATTCTCAGCAGGCGAAACCGTCTGTTGCTTCTCTGACTTATTGACTGAAGGTAAAACAGAACCCCCAGCAGAAGCAGCTCCCTTCTTTGGTACAGGTCGAGCAGGCAAACACGGCCCCAAACCCCCAAACGGAGCACCACGAACTGCAGAAGCACCAAGAGCAGCAGGGGACGGGCGGCTCTGGAGGTCCTGCTGAGCCTCCTGACGAGGCCCAAGAGCCGTCCTGACCCGCTGGGCTATCTCCAGAGCATCCCGGTGATTCGGGTCAGCCGCCAAAAGCACCTGAACATCCTGCATCGCCATTTCATGCTTCCCTATAGCCTCATAAGCCCGGGCCCTCCTCAGAAGAGCCCGGACAAACCGGGGCTGAACCTGAATCGCCATGGAGCACTCGGCAATCACAGTTTCGTAATCAATAGGCTTCATTTGCATCAAGCAAGCCGCTCGGTTGCTATGAAAAATAGCCCTATCGAGATGGTTCTTGGGAGTGAGCTTAAGAGCATTATCATACTGCTCAAGAGCACCCACATAGTCCTTACTCTGAAACCTCTTGTTCCCTTCCTCTTTAAGCTCATGGGCTCGTTTCAGAAAGATTGAAGAGTCCAAATCAACAGTACCATTAGGAACTGAATTCGAATTGCTATCATTAGAAACTTGATTCGAACCTCCCTTCTTCTTCCTACCCCCGGATTTCCCCATATAAACACAAAGTCACTCACACCCGTATATATACACAATCTATCTAGCTCAAAAATTAAGGAATCAGATAAGTAAAGCACCGAGGTTCGGACAGTGTTGAATGAGAATTGAGGTAACCAGAAATGGGTACTTACCAATCTCGAAAATGAAGGCTCCAATTCTGAATGATGGGCTTTCGGAGCCTGCAGAATTGGAAATGGAGATTTGGGAACACGGCGACGGAGGGGAGATAAAACCCTTGGATAGTGTCTTGGGCTCAAACCCTAGATAGTGGGATGGATTCCGTCTGGGTTTAATAAACGGAGGTGGGACCTTTGTGATTGGATCATTTCTCACCGTCGATCTTTTGGTTTGACTTTTAGGGTTTGACCTTTTCTATTGGATTTGGTTATTCAGCACGGCGACCCTTTCATTTAATTTTAAATGAAACCAAAGAGATAACTAAATTAGCTCATGTAGCATGTACATACTGCTTTGTTTATATCATGTTAATTACATTCTCTTTTTTTTTTTTTATACTGCTTTGAATTATTACCGTCATCTACAGACAATCCTCAGTTATCTTATCTATCTCAAACTATTGTTATATCACATGGTTAGATTGTTTTAATTTTGATGTCATTGACTCATATGGGCTTAAATATGTGTAGTAAGCTGGCTTACAAAATTTAGATGTGAAGCCATTAAGCTCATTATATTTCCTAGGTTATATTCGGCCACATATATATATGATTATAGAGATAAAGATATATATATATTTGCTCACGACATGTATAAAGTAAATAACCTGCCATTTACAGTACATGATTGTAATATCATGCATGTTATGATTGATACTTGTAACATTGTTTGACTAAAAAAAAGTTACCCATTTTGATATAAATAAGAGTGATGTCACGATTGCGTTCAATTATAGAGATTTTGAAGAGCACCATTTTGTTCACTTACAAGTAAAAAGAAAAAGATGTTTTGTTCTTCTTGTTTGCTTTAAGAAAATGATATGAGATTATGCTATTGAATGGAAAAAAGCCAAGCTGAAATCAAATGAAGATTCTATGTTTAGTTACACTATGTTGTCATGGAAGATGCCTCTTGAGAATTTTTTTTCAAGTTGAATGTTGATGGAACTAGGAGATCTCCTTATGGTGAAATTGGTGCTAGTGGTGTCATCATAAAACCACTACGGGGACTGAATTATTGGTTTTCAAATTAATCTCGGGGTCTTTTCCATGGGTTAAAGCTTGTTGTTGATTTACATATCAAAAACTTGGTGATTGAATCTGACTCTACCGTTTTAGTTCAACTGATGAACAATTCCAGTTTTGATATTCATCCCCTGGGGTCTCTCCTCCATGGTTGATTCAACTTGATGAACAAGATGGATGATGCTAAGCTCTTCAGAGAATGCAATGTCACTGTTGATTCTTTAGCTAAATGCAGTATTTCTCATGAGTTTGGTTTCGTTTGCTTTGATAGTCCTCCTGCTCATGCTTTTCTTGATGACCTTTGCTCTGTCACTAGAGCCACAAGTTTTAGACCAAAAATAAATAAATATCAAGAGGACTGGGCCTTGTACACGCCAAGCTAAAAACCCTAAAACGTTGGGCTGGTACTCCCGCCAAAAGATAAATTCGGGCGGGTACAAACAATAACGGCCCATATAGCAGTACCGTTAAAGGTTACTTTGGTAATTCAAATAGGGAACACATGGGGCTTGGCGACTCCTATAAATTCCAATCATTCTGCACACTTCATCGAAATTGTGCTACTGCGCCTCCTCTCTTTCTACATCTCTCTGTTTTTGCTCTGTTCTGCTTTCAAAAGATTTCGTCTTTATTTTTCAATTACATCAAACTGTTTTACTCTGTTTTGAATACGGAATCCCATCTCAATACCTCCGTTCTGTAAATCAATGAGGGACAAATTGGGTGTCTCTTAGATTGGAAGAACATGGAGGCATAGCGAAAGGGCGCGTCATCGTTTCAGTCGTCATCTGATTGTTTCTCCTCCAAATTTTCTATCCAGTTAGGTTTTTTATGTTGTTGTATTTTGATGGGTGAGAAAGAACAGAGTGCAAATGATGTTTGATTAAATTTCTTCACTTTGAACCGAGTGGAGTGTTTTCTCCTTGTGGATATTTATATTCACTGATGCACTCTTCTTTTTGTTATTCTGGTTTTGAAATTTATATTTATAAGTTTGGATCTTTTGATGAAAATGTTGGCTGTGAGGATCAATTTTTCAGCTTTATGCCAGTTCTGCTTCAGAAAATTCGTGATAGAGAGAGCTGTCTTATACTCTGAGCCTTGGACTTGACCAAAAGAATGAATTTTTTCTTTTTCTTTTTTTCTTTCGGATTAAAATTAAACCAATGGTGATTCAATCCGGTTTAGGGATATGGAGGTGTAGTCTAACCGAGACCCTGAAAAGGGTGAACACCCTTGGTGAAGCTACATCATATGACGTTAATGGATTTCAACTGAGGTTTAGTTTCATCCATTTTCTATAACAAAGAAGCACTCTGGAAAATATGTCGTAAAAGTCTTAAATTTCTATACGATCTTTGATTTGAGAGTGCTGATTATGCTGCCTGTGTTGAGTTGCTGCTCAGGCTGCAAGGACAAGAACTTTAACTGTTCCTTGGCTGTTTGCCGTCAGTATCATTGGACTGTCCCTCTTCCAACACACAGCACTGATAAAGTATGATCCTGCACCATTGTCTTCGAAGTTTAAATTTGAAGAGGCAAATTTATGCCAAGCCATAGGTTTTGGGATACCCTGCAAGTAACACCAAATCAATTACGATGATAAACTGGATTACATATATGGGAAATGTGGGTGGTATGTAGTTTGTTTTCCCAACCTTGTGATAAACGAACACTTCATTGGTCTCGCTGCCGCAAGCAATGTAGTCATTGTTCACTGCGAGACCTACAAAGTTCTTCTCATTCATGTGACCTCTGTACGTGCATAACTGTGGAAAACCAAGTTACGACTATGAGAATCAAACTATAGTGCCATAACTCGGAAACATGATAACTCACCGGCAAGTTCTCCTTTACATCCCACAATCGCAACGTGCTGTCAGTCGATGCAGAAGCAAGTTCAGTGTTAGACAAGAATTTCACATACGAAACAGCTTTCCTATGCCCGCTAAATACATGCAGTGGTTGGCTGATATTTCTCAAGTCATAATAATGAATGTGATGATCTGCAGAACCAACCTGCAAGATGTTGTTCGTTCAATAGTCAAAGCTTCTAGGAGGGTTTTACCAGCTATATATGTCCTTGATCAAGACCCTAAATGCTAAGATTGTTCCCAAGTAGTAATTGATAAAATAGTATGCAGGATCGTAAGCTTTCATTTCGAGAAACGAGGCCTATGTTGAGAACAGATACATACAGCAACGAAAAAGCTGGATCCGGGATTATACTTGACAGAACAAATGTTTGCCTTCATGTTGATGTTCAAAGCACTTTCTTCTTGATTTGTGCACCAAATTTTGACCTGTTTGTCAAGGCAAGTACACGCTGAGACAGTTGTGAACATAGAGCAATCTAATACCTTCCTGTTTTTGCTCTAGTTACCTTGCAGTCATCACTTCCAGACACAAGCATTGACGGATCGGTGCTTGAAAAATCGACACTCCAAGCTCGCTTTTCATGTTCTTCATATTCCATCACACTCTGGAAGAGAAGATTGTCAGTTAAGTAATCGGATGGATGTATATTACAGTATTATGCAAAGGAGGAAGTTTCACTACCTGACGAGTATTTACATCCCAAACTGTTACTATCCCCTCGTAGTCACTACTAGCAATTTGGTTTTTAGCGTACTTGTTCCAACTCAAGCAACTAAGTTTGGATCGTGTGGATATCTCTTCGACAGCACAGTGGATATCTTCAGGTTCATTTATCACCTGGATGTGATTGGAAAGCAACATCAGCAAATCCTTTTCATATGAAGAAATTAAAGCAACATATGAAACACAAAGGTAGGCATCTGTCACAAATTACACCACACAAGCCAACAACTTTTAAACAAAGAGAGACATCAGTTATAATAACCAGATACACGGCTTAACATCTTCCCTGGAAACAAAATTTACAGTTTTAGCAAAATTTATAGATTGATTCAGTAGCTCTTTGAAGCATTAAATTGCCGCTTACCGAGGAAAACTCAAAAACCTTGATGCACCGTGAAACCCCAGCAGTAGCAAACAATTCCTCGTCTCGATCAAATTCTATACTGTAGCAAACATAATGGAAATCTCAATTACCAACAGACTTTAGCATAATCAGCTGATGAAAGGAGAATCTCTTCTGAAGTTATTTTCAAGATTGTGTGCACGAGTAAATTTCCAACTTTGTAGACTCAATGGCATGTTAAAAGGAATGGCATATAAACTCACCTTGACACAATATTTGCAGAGTGAAAAATATCACCCTGTCTCAGTTCAGAAATGACCCTCAATCGACTGGTTCAAGCAACCAAACAGAATGTGTAAGTGACTAAGTATCAATAGCAGGACAGGGTAGCTAATAGAAAATTAAAACGGATACTTCAGAAACTTGTACCTGTATTTTGTAAAGCCCTTTAGCACAGCGTGGAAGTCTTCAAGGCCTGGATTATAATCTTCTATATCCATAGCATCTAAGTCCCTTTGTTTGTTCCCATTTCGCCGCTTTTGTAAGTAACACTCTTCTAGGTCGTTGAACTGTTGCAACATGAAGAGATGACATCAAGAAAAGGAAAACCCCAATGACTTGGAAACTCTTAATGTTTAGTTAGTAGCCTATCTCAAGTACATAACTCCTTCACGTTGGCCTAGTTACATCATATATTTCTAATGACATAGTAAGGAGAAGGTCCAATTCTGGAAAGAAACTTGATACATCCTCAACAATTGGTCAGGCTGTTAATATACGCACTTTGCAGGATTGCTAACCTGTGAACAGACACGCCTTTTCCTTGCCGTCGACAGTTCTCCTGGTGGATTTACAGGCTGCATAGACCTTGTAGGAGTTCGCACATCATCATTTACAACAGCCCTGTTGCTATGTAAATTGATAGAACTCATCTGCGCTTGCACATATTGCGCATTATAGACAATGTCATCGCTCTGCTGATCATCACCAATCATTCTCAGTCTCAATGACCTATCATGTTGTTGCCTGAATAGTTCAAATCTACGTCTCTCCACCGCAATCATGTCCTCCTTAATGTAATCAAGATGAGTTTGTATCTGCCGAGGAAAATCTTACATCATCATCATCAATGTCTACAAACCAAAAACTGATTACACAAAAATTAATCAAGTCTCAATCTTACCTCATTGAGCTCCTCTAGCTTTTGCCTTCTAAGGCAATGCAAGAACCCAACCATGATCTCCATGCCCGACTCGGACTCTTGCAGCTCCATTTTGCTCTTCTTCTCTTCGAGAAGAGACAACAACCCTTCCACCTCTCTAATTGACATATCGCAACCCTGTCTAATTAATTTCCAAACAACGAGTCATTCAAAATTAAACAACAACATAAAAACAATTCTCCAATGCAAAATGAGTACTAGCCATTGCTGACCTCATGCAATCTCCGTCGCAGATGCTCCAAAGGAGATCCGGTCCTCTCTATCATATACGCCGACGATTTTCTCAACAACTGCAACAAGACAGTACTGAAGATCAACATCCACATAACCAACTCACATTCAACCAAGCAATGCAATAAGCCAATTAGGGTTTCTCGACGAACCTTGTCGAGCAAGAAATTAGGGAAGATGAGGTTTGGGGTGAGGTATTGACCGCAGCAAGGACAGTCGCTCTTGATTCCGAGATGAGTGACGATGCAACTGTGGCAGAAGCTATGGCCACAAGCAGTGAGAAACGCGTCCCTTATCACCTGAATGCATATCGGACACATCATATCCTTGTCCGGTGGAGCCTCCTTCTCAAACGCCGCCTTTTCGTCAGCAGACATTAGCTCCATCTTCACCACTGTTGGCACGAACGCTCCTCCGCCCATCCAATTCTCTCCTTACCCCTAATGGATTTCCACACTCTCAAATATTTCTGTTGTATATACACATCACCAAGATTTGAGACTTAATTTAAAGGAAAAGTTGGTTACAGAAGAAGAAGAGGAAGGCAGTGATGGAGTTGAGCAGTCAGTCTCAGACACAACAGAAGTCATCGTCGTTGCTTGCAAGACTTGAAAAGGGTGTGAGGGCCATAACGGTCCACGTAAAACCGGTGCTTGCTTTTTATTTTTTTTCGAAAGATGGTAGAAATCGTAGAACCAGCGAGCTTTGAACACGATGTCACTCTAACACTGGTTCGGGAAATAGTGAAGCACGTTAGGTACGTGGTAAAAGAAGGATCATTTCTTTCCCAACAAAAGAAAGGCCTTCTTCTATCCTACTCTTCTTCCAGACCTACTTCTATCCTACTCTTCTTCCTCCGGACATGTTCACGATTTTTCTACCGTGAGATCTGATTAGAGAATCATATCAGAACGTTTGCTTCCCTGACCATTAAAAATAGATTAGGACTTAGACAACTTAAATCGGTATCGGCCAATTTCGTACTCAAGTAATATGGAAGTTCCACAAAACTCGACCAACTGTGGTGTTTTTTTTTTCTTCAGAGCTACATGAGTTTGTGATTTTCTAGTTGAGCGAGTTTTGTTATCGTCGTTAAGGTTAATGAATGAGTGTTGCTACATAAACCAAATGCAGGTCGATTACCACCAGAGCTCATTAAATGGACAGGTTAGTAAGGTAGTGCTTCTTTATTTCACATAAATACTGGCGGACCACAAACTCACTCATCACTGATGGACGGCGTTGTTTGCAATTTGACACACTAAAATGGAAGACACATTGTGGTAACGTAGGAAAGCTCTGTTTAGCCACAAGTACGAGAACGGAAAGACGCTGGGGTTCAAGCCCTATAGGTAAAACTGAAAGTCCCAGCGACAAAGTGAAACTGAAGGTCCGACCAGTGCATGTGAAGATGGAAGAGAGAGCAAGGTTCATTGAATAAGGAAGATAGCTGTGGGATCTATATTATTCTTTCTGTATACAAAACTCTACTACTATGATTTATAACTTCTAGCTAATTTTCCTGTTCTTCAGTTGTGTCTGTAAGGGTTCACTCTGCTGGTTTCGTCGTAACGGATTTTGTTATACAATCTACAATACCTTCACAATCTGTTTCAGGAACCACACAGGTAGACTCATCTTCCAGGGGTTCTTCTATGAGTGAATGAGGAGAAGAGAGGTTCCCGTGAGTCTGGCAGGCCTTCATCGTCTTACAGTGCTCAGCCTCATCATCTCTTATATTTAGAAATACATCGTACAAATTCTCTGCAAAGCAAACAAAATAGGCAAGAAATATGCAGAATATAGGTCAATATATGACTACACCATCATATGGACTGATGTTGCATATTATAAATCAGACATGATGTCAGAATAAACCAACAAAAATTCAAAAATTGAGCTAACTCATAGCATGTTGATAAGTTGATCTATGAATTGCCACAACAGAATCAGAGTGTTGAAACTTGAAGATAACCTATTTTCGGCCTTCGAGAATTGGGAGTTCTGGAAGTTTGAAATTCATCTGGAAAAAGAAATTTAGGAGATGTTTAAACATAATATTGCCTTCCAGAAAGCAGAAACATAGATGATAAAAATGACAAAACTTACCAAACAAGTACAAGTCACCTCCAGTGTAGTATTTTACAGCAACCTCAGGAGCAGGCAATTTCTTCAGATTCTCTGCGATTAAAAAGAAAGAACGCATATAAATGAAGTGGTGTTTGAGCTAAGAAATAGTGCATTTCACATGCTTAAAAGATATTTTGATGTCATCCGTGCTGACAAACTTCAAATCATACCTTCTTCAGCCTTGATAAACTTGTCGTATGTTGAAAATGCATGGCCCTCTACACATTCAGAGAAGTGATCTGCAGTAGTCATCACACAGAATATACATTAAAAGATTTAGATATAGCAAGCTAATTTCTCTGGCTACCTGTTTTCTAATGCCCTTTGGTTCATAACATAAAAACACCCAAGAATCCTAGGCTACCGGCAGAACTTATCTCGGCAAGTATTCTAAATTACAACTGCACTGGATTGATTAAAGAATACAATTTTGAACAAGTTTGCCCATACACTTCATAAAAAAGTTTTTTCCTCCCCTTAAATGAGAGAGGAAGTTCTTGTGATCATTAAGGTTAACTGAACCAACAGGAAGTTGATATACAAGAGAGAGGACAAACCGAAGAAAGTACAATACATTAAACACTAGATGCTCATACTTACAGGCCATTCGTGGGCTTATTAAGTACATAAAAACCGTCATAAAGTAATAGAAGACTGCAATGTGCTGAGCAAGAAAGCGATCAAACCACCAAGCATTTCCCCCCAATTCCTGCATTTAAATTCACATGCTGTTATTAAATGAGGACCTAAGTAAATATATTAATAGATGAAGCTACCATAATTCTAGCAGAAAATTGTTATGATGACTTAAGCAATGGATAAAAAGAAATGTAACTGCTGATATACTGAGAAAATAAGAAAGATCCTCACTTCCATGATAAGCAAGTGGTGCATCTCATTCCAGCTCTCAGCAAAATGCACTTTCAAATACTCACTTCTTCTCCACCAGCCAAAACTCTCATACATGTGTAGAACAGACATAAAGGCTGGCATAAATTAAAAATGAAGCCCACATGTCAACTAGTATTCACAATAATCAATGCTATTCCTAAACACATAAAATGAACAGTTGGAGATGGGAGCTGTGGGCATAAACTTTCATGATCTCTCCACCAAAATGATACTAATACAAAGGCCCTCCTCCATTATTCAGATGAATCATGTTTCAAATAGATAGAGGGAACTCTTAAATGAAGTAAGTGAATGGGAATTGATATACTCTTGTCAAACTGTAGTGATAACTTCTTGGCTTTACATGTTTTGAGTCTTCTGACATACTAGCACAAAGTTACCTACACAGTACATATGACTAGTATATATAACTTCCTCTTCTAGTATATGAACTTTAACCCTCTTATTTGAAAGGTAAGTTTTATACATACAACACAAAATACGTTTCAGATAACTGAAAAAATATAAACAAACAAAACTGGAGTACTTACCAAAGTAAGGAACCCTCGCAATAGTTTCCAGTACAAAGAACCTCGCATAATCACGGTCATGGTAAAGAGTATCAAGTATCTTAATCACTGTATCCTGAAACGATCAGCAGAACAAAATTACAAACTAACTCCATCAACACATCCAGAGACATAACCTCCTAATTTACCCAAGTACGTCTATTAATCCAAGAGTATAACAAACTGACAAAAATGACATCTTAAAGACTAAGTTGCTCGTATCAATTACACTTATTCAAGCCAACATAACGGATCACATAGCTTCAAACTGACAGCATACATAATAGCTACAATTTAATTTGTGAAAAGAACAATTGGACAAGAGTAGAGATTTACCGTTAGGAAAATGTTGATGGACTGTTCACCCTTGATAACCCATTTCTCAAAATCACTAGAAGGCTCACTCTCAGAGGCCTCCCCACTGCTGGCTTTCACTTCATCAGAGGTAGTTGCCTTGAACTCAAAGGACTCCTCCACCACCACTTTCTCTTCTTCATCTTGGAGAATAGTTGCATGAACCCTATACAAATCCCTACACCAATTTCCCAAAAAAGCCCAAAACTTTCAATCAAAATCTCACTTCATACATCTCATAAAGCACAAATGCTAGGTTTCTGCAACTTTTAACAAATTGAGTACCTCAAAGATTCAAACTTTTTCAACATCAAAGTCAGTGAAGATTCAATACCTGTGAAATGATGGACGAGCTGAGATGGGGTTGCAAGGAAAAGCATTCAGAGAGCAAATAGATGACGAGGAAGTCAAAGCTGAAGCCTTCAAGGTCCTTGGTTTGAGATACGAAGAAGACAAAGAAGAAGAAGAAAAACATGAAGCTGAGGTTACAAACACCGTCGAAGACAGAGTCGCAGCTGCCATTTCTCGACGGTTGTTTATTGCACAAAGCAGAGATGAGAATTCAGAGCTGAGAAACGGAGACCAAATTGGAATTGGGTTTTGGTTTAGTGTGGTGGAAGGTGTCAACCGCCAAATGGAGGCTTGTTTGTGTTAGTGGGGGATTGTTCGTCGTCTTGTGAGGTTGGAACAGTGGGCGGATCAAGTTAAGCATAATTCGGGGGTGGCCATACGTGCCGGTTTTGCTTGATGCTTTTTGGTTACACGACACGAACCGGACTATACGATATTTTTATTTGATGATCTCTCTCATTGGCATACTCAAAAAGTGGGCTCTCGGGTTTGGTTGATGTTTGGGGCTTAGCATGGTGGCAAATTCATTCGGGACTTTCCGAGAACAAAATGGCTGTGCCATCCTACAGCCCAATAAATAGAAAGACTAATGACTCCTCGCAGGTCGCAAGTCGCAAGTCGCAACTACGCTTGCTCGAGGTTTAGATATTACGTTCTTTTAATTCTAACTAGTTTTTTGTCCCTGTATCTGCACCGAAACACAATACATAAAAATAAACATAAGTGATTAATTTAATTTACTTTATAATCGTATTATACAGTTATATGTCATGACTCATCAGGTAGTTTTTTTATAATTATCCCTTTATCTAATTTCTTTTGTTAATTATTTTATTTTTTACTGTAACAATCCTGATTTTTATTTTGAATCAGTTGACTCACTAAATGTAATTATGAAAGTTTTTAATTTAGTGAATTTTCAGACTTGCTGGTTTTATTATTGTAGAGATGTAGTAAAACTTATCAAATAATCTACATATCCAATATGAGGCTAAACCTCTCAGTTAAGCTGATTTCTAAACATTTCTCTTAAGTGTCTCGTACTCATTATAACACACAATTCTAGATCATTCTTGGCAGAAAGGATAGTGATTGTGATTTTGAACTGATATTTGCAAATTATATATTAGGACAGTCCTGCAAGCAAGTCTAATTTAAAGTGTTAATAGTCAATTAGCTTGCCTCATCAAATGACAATTTTTTTTTTGTGACACCTTGATGATTTGTTCCTTTTAAGTGGTAGATCTCAATCAACCTCGAACCCTTTTACAGGTGTACAAGGATCCAAATTCCTCAAACTAAACCATGTTATCTGGCAGCATCAATAATTCATATGATCAAGAATCAAAGACTTCCTAAACATTTGTTTTTTTCAAAGTTGTTTAACACTCGTCTTGTGCACCTTGATTCAGGTAGATCTAGGCTAAGATGGTTTTTCTTGTCTATTCGTTCGATTTGTGTTCCTTTATATTCAGACTTTCAAAGAAAGCTTGCACAAAACCATGGAAGATCAAACGCAACCTATTCTGCCAAAACAGAATTCTAACTCCGGCCATGAAGCACTTGAGTTGAAGAGCTTTAGTTCGTGCCTTAAATGGGTCTTTGTGGATCAGTCTAGTATATGGAGGACAGGTCTTTCATGGTCACTCTTCTTCGTCTTAGCCGTCGGTGTACCACTAGTCTCGAACTTTCTTCTCTCCTGCCCGAGCTGTGATGCCAACCATAGCAGACCTTACCATGCTGTTTCTCAGCTTTCGCTTTCCTTGTTCGCGGGTCTCTCCTTCGTCAGCCTCTCCTTCTGGACTCGAAAATTCGGTCAGAGAAGGTTTCTCTTCCTTGACAAGCTATGTGATGCAAGTGAGAAAGTCCGTCAAGAATACAAGCAACTATTTCATGTAAGCTTGTTTTCAAAGTAATTTGTTAGTTCTGTAACAAAGAAAAATACTTGCCATTTATATGGGGTGAGGTGAAGTATGTGTTAGTCCTAAGTGTGGAATTGCTTGATCCGAGTATGCAATTGATCCTTTAAACAGTGTTTCGTTGAACTCATTATTGGTCATTCTATACAAGCATCAAACTAGAGCTCTAATTCCATGATTCCCTATTGCAGAATTCAATGAAGCTCCTATGCTTCATTGTCTTCCCCTGTTTTGCTGCAGAGTGCGTGTACAAAATATGGTGGTATGTCTCAGGAGCAACAGAACTACCATACTATGGTAACATGTATTTGAGTGACACAATACTATGCATGTTGGAACTGTGTTCATGGCTTTACAGGACCACAATTTTCTTCCTGGTGTGTGTTATGTTCCGGCTTATATGCAGATGTCAAATAATAAGACTAGAAAGTTTCGCACAAGTTTTTCAAAAGGAAACCGAGGTGGAGACCATTATGATGGAACACAACAAGATCAGAAAGACCGTTCGGGTTAT
Source organism: Fragaria x ananassa (assembly GCA_034370585.1). Taxonomy (NCBI): domain Eukaryota; kingdom Viridiplantae; phylum Streptophyta; class Magnoliopsida; order Rosales; family Rosaceae; genus Fragaria; species Fragaria x ananassa. The sequence goes on along the minus strand of CP139764.1, from coordinate 609,072 downwards.
AAGCCATCGATTTCGAATGTTCATCTTGATCTCTCTGATCATGGTTACTGCGAGTCAGCTCGCCTCTCTTGTCACTGTTAGCAGGTCGACTGATCATGTTAATATCTTCAAGGCAGGAGAACTCGCCGTAAGTGTCAATCAACTGATCGAACAGCACTTCTATATAAACGTTTTTGCTTAGTAATGTTAATGAAAAATGAATAGCCATATATCTTAGATGTACTAATTGATTGATTGGTTTTATTTTGCTTTTGGTCATGGTGCAGTTATGTTCTATAAGCCTTATTACTAGTCTATTCATATGCTTGCGGAGTGCAACCAAATTAACACACAAAGCACAGTCGATTACTGGGCTTGCTGCAAAGTGGAATGTCTGTGCCACAATCCACTCTTTTGATTACGCAGAAGTCGAGACTCCGATGATACCTCAGGTTTCCTCAGATCATAAAGTGTTTCCTTTCGGTGCTGATTTGGAATCGGATGATGAAGAAGCGGACGAAGACGACGATCTGGACAATACCAAGTTGGTGCCAGTTTTCAAAAACACAATCTCATTCCAGAAGAGACATGCTCTAGGTTAGCAACAAAGACACATTACCTCTAAACCCTTTAGATTACTGTTATATTCATGTTCTAAATCGCAAAGTGGTCGATTTATTTCTTGTTGCAGTGAAATATTTGGAGCATAATAGAGCGGGAATTACAGTGTTTGGGACCATGGTGGACAGAACATGGCTTCACTCTATTTTTGGAATTCAGCTGGCTCTTCTTCTATGGACGCTCAACAAGACAATTTTCCGTTAATTCACAATTTTCCGTTAATTCACAGTAGTTAGGTGTGATATATGAAGGCCTTTGATCTATTATATGATTAGCGATATTAGGCGATGAAAAATTTGAGATTGGGATCTCAACTGAATTTCAGTGTGTTAATCAATTGATTGTTGCAGCATTTGACGACAAATGAGTTTTTCATGAACAAAATCGGGAGAGAAATGATGCTTATTATTCATATATTTCTTGTTCTAGGATGAATACTAATTCATTATACATGCATCATAAAACATCATCTTCTAGCTAATCTTCTTATCCAACTTCTATTTGGTCCCTTTAAAACATCGGAATTCTGCAAATCATATCAGCAAAGCATATGATCAGTTGAAGTATCGTACATCTTATATCTACAAGTAGATCTATATCAAATCACACTTAACATATAACAAAAATGAGAGAGCTACGGAGAGAGAGTAATTACGTGCTACAGTCGACATTAGGATCAATAGGAATAGGAATTTTTACGCCACAAGCCTCAGTAGCGTGCTTAATTTTTTCAGGGTCGACTTTAACGCTACCACCAACAGCTTTGTCTTTCAAACATTGGCAAAGACTCCTGCGCTTCTCAGTAGTATCAGCTTCGGCAACCACATGCTGCATACCCGAGCAACACATTTCTGGGGGCTGCCCTGTGCCAGGGCCCATAATGAACGTCGCACAAGGCAACAACTCGACTAATTCACCGTAGCACTCTCCGATTGCAGGACATGCATTGAGGACGACGACCGTAATCACCAACCCAATGAAAGCCATCATTTTCTTCTCCATACTAGAGAACCTTTGGGATTGGAACAAATGGGTTGATGAAATTGTTATTTGAGATATATTATTGGGTTTGGTGTAAAATGAATAAACCCGAGGAATGTTGTTCTTCTTATATAGGCTTGTCATAAATGTAGAGATTTACTATTTGAGTTTTTGATCCTACCTAAGAGCATTCTTCCTTATTGGCACAATTACTATCTGAGATTTTGATCCTACCCGGGTACTTTCCATTTCCCTTTTGGATTGTTAATAATCTAAACGAATCTCAGAATTAACTTTTACAATATGTAATGGATGGAAGTGAGTTGGCATAGTCTTTACTATTCTCAGAATTGGCTACATGAGGTAAGAGAGATTTCACACCAAAAAAAATGTGGGTTAGGCAACTTTTTCTTATTTTCCAAAGATTTAACCTATGTGGGCTTAAACCTCTGCAATTCATTCATTTAAAAGGCAACTTATGTCCCATTTGGCATAGCTTTAATTTTAAAAAAATCAGTTTTTATCTTAACTTTTATAGTTTGTAGTGTTTGGTAAATAAAAAAAATAGTTTTTTTTTTAAAGTTATAATTCATTCGCAACAGCTTTTAGAAATAATATGAATGTTACTTTTAAAAACAACATAAACGTTACTTTTAAAACCAGGTGTCATAAAAACATCAGAAATTAATATATTTTGACTTTGCAGCGATTTTAGAACTAATATTTACTAAACTTAAAACCATTTTAATTCACAGCTGATTATTTTCGCAGTAGAGTATTATCATATTTTTTTTAAAGTCACAACAACATCAAACTAGTCCTTAGCCATGACAATATTAAAATCAAAATCACCCAAATGTCTACAGTCTGAAAAAGACTTGTTTTAAATGTGTTGTTTGTTGGGGATGAAAATTTAAGTTTGTCTAACAAATCAAATACTGACTGGAGCAAGAGCTGACAAGGAACCATCGTTGAGCTTCCTTGAAGCGTTAACTTGACCGTTGAGGGAGGGGGGGGGGGGGGCGGAGGGGGGAAAGACATGCAAAAAGCCCTTTGAACTCGTGAAACGTTTATCCACCCTTCGCTCGTGGTCATGTTTATGTTCTAGCTCACGATTTTTATGTAAAAGCTGCTTATTCTCATACTTTGTGATCTTCTGCAAATGCTACACAATCTTAGAAAACATTTAACCCCAATTGAAAAAAAAATAAAAAATTAGTGTCCAAGAAAAGAAAAATATGTCAATTCTTATTGTTTTCCTTTTGTGTTCTTTATTCTGTTCATTATACTGATCCAGTTGAGATTCCGCAACTGGTGCATTATATATTTGTGAACGCATTAGCCATAGCAAAATTTTCAAATCCTCATACTATCGAACGAATGTCTTGAATGTTTTACACAAATCAGGTTAATATTCATCTATGGACAATAAACTGCTTTTTACGTTAGATATTTACCAAGATACCTATGTCAACTTAAATTCAAGTATACCAAAAAGAAACCGTCATTGGAGAAGTCATTGATTTCTATTAATCATTAAAACAATACATCAGACATCATGCATAATAGCAATAGTCAAAGCACTAGTTTCTTCGATCACAAACCATCAATGGCTGTGGGCGGGCATATAACTAATCTATCTCCTTCTCCAAATTTTATTTTTCCATCATTCATGCCCTCGATCAAATCCATTTAAAATGAAATCCTGCATATCACAATTGTAAAACGTACATGGACTATTAGTTAAGTTAGCTCTACATCATATGTATGTACAGATAACAAAGAAATATGAGGATAGAGAGAGTAATTACTTGCTACAGTCGATGCTAGGGTCAAGAGGAAGAGGAACAGAGACTTGACAGAACTGAGGAAGCTGTTTAAGGAGATTTAGCGGTTACTGTGCTTTGATCGATCTGTTTGTGACTCTGTTACTATAGAGGTGTGTTCTTATGAAATTGATTGCAGTAAAATTTTGGTTCTATTTAGTTTCGTGGATTCAAATTTAGGGACAGGTTGTTTAAAAATCGATACTCACTGGCTACGTGTTATCATTTTTTGTCTTGAAGGTTTGGGCAATTGCCGATTCGAAACGGCAAGGGTTTTTAGGGTTCAGTGAGTTCATCACAGCAATGCAGGTAGTATAAAATTTGTTAGGTTATGACATATTAGATATTTTTATTGAATCTCACTTATATCTGTGTTCAGAATTCGGCAGCTGATATCGTTTGTACAAGTTCATGAGTTAAGTCCGGACGTGCTCAAAACTGAAGGCAAGTGAAAGATATTTGTTTTTCGCTAGCTTTTTGAAAATATTGAAGAATGTAGCATATAATAGTACAACTAATTAGGTCTAGCCAATTGAGAACTTGAGGTTGGCTAGGATATAAACCGTTTCTTATTTAAATTCAGTTGACTGGGAGAACATTAAACCTCCGGTGATTGAAGGTGTGGATGCTTTAATGACTGTAAGTAGTTTTCCTTTCCGCCTTGTGCTTTTGTTACAAACGAACTATGTTGTAAGTTAATTGTTCCCATGTTAACAGTATACAAAGAATTCTTCAACAAATGGAGTCGCCGTGAATGGTCAGAAGCTCCTCTCAACACTTGTGAATCATATTCTTTTGTTCTTTTACTATATTACTTTATTGATTATGAACTTATGACGTAGGAAATGGAATCACTCATAATCAACCATCAGCTGAACGGACTGCTTCAAAATCAGTGAAGAGAGTGAGTATACGAGTCTATCATTCCAAATTTCCACTCATGATAAAGCTGTTGCATTTGTCTTTCCAAAATTTGGTGATTTTCATATAAAACCTGTTGCATTTGCCTTTCCAAAATTTGGTGATTTCCATATAAAACCGGGATGCCAAGTTCTCATTGTTGGGTTGCAACTTAGAATTTATTGAAGAAGAGTATTCAGTTTGCCTTTATCCTATTTTATGACCTGAATGTTGGTAACAAGTATACCTCTAATCTCTCTCCCAGTCTTGGGTTAAACTGCTTTAAAATTTCTTCTACTCTATTAGACCCACTTGTATATATAAAGAGATGCCTTAATTGTTCCATATTGCCTGACTCTTTTTTGTTTGTTTCCTTTGCAAATTTCCTCTTCAGCTACCTCCCAATGCAGTTACATCTATAGTTGATGGCTTGAAGAGATTGTACATTGAAAAACTTAAACCGTTGGAAGCTGCATATCGTTTCAATGATTTTGGTAATCCATTACTGGTGAGTATTCTCTTATGTTCTAATTATTTACTGTGATATTTGATTTGGATCAAATACGATTTGCTCGTGTTAGCATATTGTTTGCTTGCGGTGGAAGATCTTTTGCTAGACTTACGGATTTATTTATTTACGCAGACTAACAGTGATTTTGATGCTAAGCCCATGGTCATGCTTTTGGGTCAGTATTCAACCGGAAAAACAACATTTATAAAGCATTTGTTAAGATGCAACTATCCAGGTTGGTTAATGTCCTTTTCTTTTACTGTTGGACAATAATACTCTTCAGGACACCGATAACACTCTTTTCTGACAGGAGCTCATATTGGGCCAGAGCCTACGACTGATAGATTTGTTGTTGTGATGGTACAATTGTGATTCTCTTACTTCCCAGTTAAAAGTCATGTGCTTCATTGTTTATTACTTTTTCCTTGTGGGAGTTCATGTTGTGTATCACAATATCTCTATGGTTCTAAAAGATTATTGCATTTTGTACTCAGTCTGGACCTGATGAAAGGAGCATTCCTGGAAATACCATAGCTGTTCATGCAGACATGCCTTTTAGCGGTCTAACAAGTTTTGGAGGTTCATTTCTGTCAAAATTTGAGTGTTCCCAAATGCCTCATCCAGTGAGTCTTGAAATTTTATACAAGTACAGCTTTTTTTATAGTTATGTTCATATTTAATCATGTTAACAGTAATCATCCTCTACTAACACTTACATTTGTTTTTTATAGTTATGTTCATATCTCGCTATCTGGATAATGTTGGCAACTGCGCAGCGAGAATGGAATTGAATAAAAGGCCTTAGCAATGTGTTGGATGTCATGAACAATATTTCACCAATATCCATGAAGGGTTTGGTCACACCATTGACACTGTCAACTACAAGCTTTGAGTCCCCTGCGTGAACAGCTGGATTGGACATCTGATTGCACTTTCAAATCCAAATATCTCTTTTAGTCTGAAGTAAAATCTGTGCTATGTATTTGTTTGGGGCACTTGTCAATACATGAGATTACACGTTTATGGAAAATCACTCACTAATAGCTTGACAAGCAGTCCACGTTTCTTGGTATGTACGTAATCATTCACGCCATGAGACAATTACCCTATTCAAATTGTGACCTGATGAATGTAGAAACTAATCTGACAAGGTTGTATCGAAAAATATTAATCTGACAAGGGATTGAAAATTACCGAAAACAAGCCGAGAAATACTAGCAAAAATGACTTTGAAATTACATCTCCTAACGAATGATCGACCATAAAAACACGAATCTCCTTAACTTTTACATTGCTAAAATGAATATGAAACATTTAGGTAATTTTCCTATTTGAAGACATTGTTTTGTATGTTTGCAAAAGAATTTACCAACAATACTGACAAGATTTTTTGACATGTATTAACCTCTGAGTCTGAAAAACTTTTAAAAATACGGTATAGTCTCAAAAAAAGGAAAAGAAAAAAAAGAAAAAAAAAAAAGCATTGTGGCTCTGTTTTTAGGACAAGGAATATACTGCAATAAATTGGGTAAGCAGGCCATAAATGTGCGTGTTCAAAAGAGCCAAAGCCGTCTTGTCATGCTTACCTAAATACAGCTACCCATTTGATTCCGGATAAACCAAAGCAAACCCAAAAATGGAGAAGACCACGATCGGAAAGAGATTCGTCGGCAAAGTAGCTATAGTCACTGCTTCTACTCAGGGCATCGGCTTCGGCATCGCCGAGCGTCTCGGCCTCGAAGGCGCCTCCGTCGTCATCTCCTCGCGAAAACAAGTTAGTTTCAATTTGACCCTTTATCAAATTCATCTCAATTGAACTTGATTCACAACTGTACATTTGTTCTATCGAATTGGGTATTGAACAAGTTAGTTGTAATTGCTTAATTCGTGTGTTGATATGAATTTATGATTTTGGATTCATCGATGCAGAACAACGTAGATGAAGTTTAAAATTAAAACTTAGATATTTAGTTTAAAATATTGTCAATTTAAACTCATCCTCTTAGACAGATTTTTCATTTGAAACCGTAACAAGTATCAAAGATATATTTAATGTCTTTTAACAATACACATCAAAATTCTCCTTTTTTTAAATCTACATTTCTATATAGAACCTACTGCTTGACTTCTTGACTATAATCTGAATTCAGTTTTAAGTTATCTCTATTCACTATGATCTGATATATAAAATGACTGTTATCTAGATGAGCTCCTTGTCTTCAACTCATATAATTTCATTTGATGTCTAGTTGAGCTTATTACAAACACGGTATGGCAGCCAACAAAGTAGTGCTCATTAACTACGATATGCTAAAGGTAGCTTTCATATACGTTATATAATTTTTTAAGCCTTCAAATTCTTATATAAGGGGCAATGTGGTCAGCACATAATCTGATTTTGTTCCTAAAAACTTAGCATTCAATATATCTCCGGCAAGAGCTTACTTTCAAGACTGAGAATATATATACTCCTGGAATTTGTTGCCACATACAATACAACATTAGACAGGAAGCAGCAACATGCATGCCATGCTTATTGCTTACAAGAATATTAACATTGATCACATAGCTACAAACAATACAAATGACCGAATAGAATTCCAGAAACTTAAAATGCAAAAGAAAACCACAGAAACTTCACTCTATTTTTTTTGCTAATTTAAGCATCAGAAGAAACAAACTGTTTCCAAAACCCCTTTGGGCTCTCTAAGAGTATGATTTATGTACATAGGAACTTCTTTCGAGGGTACTAGTAGATGTAGATCCACTTTGCCATTCTGCATAGCATTACTAGCTTCACAATTTATAGCATACTGATCTCCGAGTGTTCTGATTATGCTGACCTTGATTAGCACGTGATCTTCAGTCTTTCTGCCATGCATATTTAGGCAAAAATTACATATGTACCTCAGTGTGTGGTGGTATGTGCTTTTCCTGTAGACCACCCTTAAAATTTTACTTGCAAAATGCCCTTCTAAACAAAACTACGATGGAACTTTATCTACACAGGAACCACATCAGCATCCTGAGTATCGTCACATGTCAGAATTAGACCTTCAACATAAGTCGGGAGAAGGCAGCGTAACCACTGAAAGCCTGTTGAGACAGGCTGCACTGGAGGAACAATCATGACAACATTATCATGGCGTCGAACAACCCCCATTACACTCACAGTACTTCCTTCTTTTACATACCTGATACAAAATACAGAAGAATATCTCAAAAGCATAAAATAAATTGTAAAATTAGTATATTGCAAATACTTCCAGTCAATTTTACCAGTCGAGACCATTAACAGAATTCTCTAACCATACAAAAGGATAACGGGTGGAAAGTGGAAACAGAAAAGTGGTATACCCCTCTTTGAGGCGCATTATACGGTCATCAGTAGAGAGGTTGCGCTCTGCAAGCCAGCGTAAGAAACTAGGAGACATGTCTCTGTTTTCTTTAGTCACATCCACGACAGTGGCTGGTTTAACAAATGGTGCAACCTTGGCCCCATATCCCGCTTTCACTAATGCTCTCAACCCAGATTGGAAGTCCGAGATGTAAAAGTCAGCCACATATTTCTGTTCAAAAGGAAAACATAAATTACTTTTTAAAATCAGAGAGCATAGATGTTTTTTCCCTGAAGAACCTGATTGACGGTGAATAGAAAGATGTAAGCCATGTACGTGGAAAATGAATCATCCCCTTATTATAGTTTATGTCAAGACTTTGAGGTAGCAAATGACTCATGATTATGTAGGTGCATGCCAGACCTGATCATGTTCATGTGTTTTATAAGATTATAACTGATTATATCTGGTTTAAAATACTACATGTGTTTTATGTGTATAGTTAGTTACTTAATATGATCAACTTCTCACAGCGCACAATAAGCATTCATCAGCCTTTCAAACATAAGACATGTGTTGATTTAGTGCAGTTCTTTATCAAATTTTTATCATAAATCATCATTGAGCAAACTGTGAAACTCAATATAAATGGAGCACACATTAAGAACAATGAGTCTGACAACTAACCTCTGAATGATTCGCTTTTTTATTTGTGGACTTGCTACCACATCCTTGAGTTTCACATAACTCTGTGGAAACATAAACACACCTAGGTACCCTTTGGTAGGATGATTCCAAAGGAATGCTGCCACAAGTAACAACCTACAAAAAGGAGATATCATCCACTCATTACTAGAGAAGAAAACAACTATAGAAGAGGACCAAATACTCCAATTATGATAAATTGTTCCAATCAGAGTGACTATGTGATCAGCAAATGAGAAGTTCGGGTTCAGAAAACGAACGGCAAGACAACAAAATTCAAGGTTCAGCCAATCACATTTATCCGTGATAAATTTATAGTCAGAGCTGCTCAAAGTCTCAAATCCAGATTTCATTATACAAGTGACAATGATAATCAAATCCCTCTATATTATAGCCAAAGCGTATTGTCAAACTAAAGAATTGACCACTGAGCTCTCAGACAAAATTTTAATCAATTTTCTGCCAAAATAAGCAAAGCTCAGAATCTTGCAAAAATAAAATAACAACAGCAACTGAATAGAAAGAGATAGGAGTGAAATTACCCCAGTGACCTTGACGAACTGTCCATCCACTGCTCCTCTGAGCTCAGCATCAGGGTAACTCCTCACAAAACCAAGCAACCCTCGCTTCCCCCACACGTAATTCCAGACAACCACCAGCCCCACCGGCACCAAAACCAACACCACCGCCACCAATATCACCCACTTCTTCACCGCCACCATCAGAAACCCACCCACCAGCAAACCCATCGCCACCGCCACCATGAACACCCACACCACCGCTTTCGAAACCCGAAAATTCACCTTCACGTCATCGCTCAGCGCCGTCACCGCCGACCCGTACGCCACCTTGTTGCTCATCGACGCCGTCGGCTCCAGCTGCCCCGACGACCTCCTCGGCCCGCTCCCCTGCGGTCCCGAGCCCAATGGCCCGGAGGTGATGAGCCCAGTGGGCTGGAGCTGCGGCGTCATTGGCCCGGAGGACTTCTTGGAAATCTGTCCCGAGTTGGGTCCTGATCGGACTGATCCGCTGTTCTGTTGGGAAGAAGAAGAATGGCGGGAGGGCTTCAACGGAGGTGGGCCAGGGAGATGATCCCCGATTTGGATGTCGAACATTTTGCCGAGTTCCCCGGACTTCTTGACGTCGCCGCCGGTGTAAGGGACGGCGCGTGAGCCCATTGTGGGCTGCCGCTCCTTGAGGTACTCGGGCGGACCCGACACCACCAGCCCGTTGCTGAGCTGGTGCGATGGGATTCGAGAACCCATTACAACAACAGTTGTAGCAGTGTTGAACAGACAAGAAAGGAGAAGCTTTGTTTGAGTTGAAGGAGAGAGAGAGAGAGAGAACTGTTGAGAGTTTGTGTGAAGTGAATGGTGATGGTGGAGAGTTGTGGGAGAGAGAGAGAGTGTGTGGGGGAGAGGAAGGTGTTAAACTAAAATGACGGAAACGGGGCTGGAGTTGTGTGATAATGACGTGGGTACCCCCGCTGTCTTGAAATGGCGGTACAAAGCCCCGTTTTAATCATCTGATTAAGTTTGATAGCTTTCAAGTGTCATTATTTCTCATGTCATCACACACTCGTTAAACTTTACTAGTATTTAACTCTTTACCATCCAGCTCTTATGTTCCATTAACGGTCCATTAACCGCATCTACCACCCGCGGTGGCGCTCCGATTATTAATTTTGTGTAAGAGTCTCTAAAACACAAAAATAACATGTCTTTAAAGGTTCTTGTTGTTTTCTCATATTCTTTCGAAACGGTAAAGTTAATCGGTGCTAAACTATTTTGTCAGAAAATTTTGAATTGTAATGTTAATTTTTAAATTATTTACATAATAAATTGATGTTATGCAAATAATTTATCAGTGCTATTTTCGATTACAGTTAATTTTCTAACACGATATTTGAGACTTAATTTGTCTTATTTCCTCTCTAGTAAATGAGTTTCAATAAGAAATAAATTATTTCCTCTTGATTATATTCCAAATGAAGAATATTAATCTTCAATTTTCATTTAGATAGATTTCATAAATTGATTTAAAGAAAAAAAAATAGTTTTACGACTAATTTTAACCGTTAGTTGTTATTAGATCTAATAGATGATATTTTTGTTATAATATTACTTATAATCCGGTCACTTGCTACTGTTGATCGATGGGGACAAGTCTATCAAATAAGACGACCAAATCAAAAAAAATTCCACCTAAGTTTGGAACAATTGTTATAGAATTCCTCCGATTTGTTACGGAATAAAAGTTATCCTCTTGCCACAAGAGTCAAAACTAAAAAACAAAGAATCCGATGAGAGGGAATTACTGTCCAATGTGTGATCTGTGAAAGTCAATGCTCATAGAGTTGGAGCTTGACCCACTATACGCAATTGGGCCAAAAGAAAATGAAAAGTTTTACAGCCTAGATATGATTTGCCAGAAAATCTTGAATATTTTGATTCCTAATTTCTAATACGCTCTAATTCTAATTATGGAACAACAATCTTAAACATTGATCCATTAATTAATTTGGTAGCACGAAATGAAGATCAGAGAAAAGCATGCTCTCTAGTTCAGTCGGTGGCGCAGACTGTTAATACTTCCAAAACCCACACATATAACGGGAGGACGCCGACAGATGGGTCCCGTTGCCCGTACCGATTGGGACCCCGATCATCGTCGAATCAGATTGTGATGTGATGGACGGCGATGAAGGCCACCAACAAATTGGTGCTCTTTTTCTCTCCTTGCCGCAACACAAAGGTGGTTAAGTGGTTAACAGTGGTTTTCCTCCCACAAGGCCAGAAGGGGGCGTCCCTTTCGCAACTTGTGGTTCGTGAGTCTGACTTTTAGGAGCAAGCAAGAAGGCAATGTGGGAACTTCGAAAAGGTGTCTCATAGGATGAGCTTCAGAGAAACACCATCGTACTCGTTAAGTCCGAGTAGTTTTAGAATGCAATCATTCTCTTTAATTATAAGACACTTTTAGGTGTCAAGAGTATCGTAAACACAACACTCGTAAAATTACTTATGCATATTGATATGTCAAACGTGTTAATTTGAACGTTTTCTCACCCTAATTTTCTTATGTTTTGTAGTCATAAAACTAACACTACACGAGAAACAGTTATAGTTGAATGTAATGATTCATGAATGAATGAAAGTATTTTGTTGGTGGTGAATTGAATGTTTTTTTTTCTCCAGAATGAAGCTTTACCAAGTTGTGAAGGCTAGTTTGGTCAGGCAGAATACAATAGCGGGCCAGGCCCAAGACGTAGCTTCGGATAGTTTGCTATGGTCACTTTTCCCTTTGCAAGGATTCTTTTTTTCATCTTTATTTGGAAATTACGTTTTTTTGGCTACATTTTTTTATTCTACGTTAGCTTCTGCAATAGCTTTGCATCTCCCCTTTCAATTCTTTATTCTTGATTCAAGATTAAAATTGAGAGCTTGCTTTATAGGCATTTAGCTCTAGATAGTTACAAAATTTGGACTCACCTCAAAAATTCACTTGGTTTAAAACCGATCAAATAATTAAAAAATGCTTATAATAAAAGTTTCCTAGACTAATTTTGACATAATTTTTTTTATTTTTATACTCAAATATTACAACTTTATGAGTTGAAAACACAATATCTCACTTACTAAATAGAAACTATACCGTTAGATCAAATAATACCGGGTTAACTTTGATATAATTGTTAGACAAAATGTATAAAAAAAGCTTTAACCTTTTATTTTCTTTAAAAATGATCGGACTTAACCATATTTAAAGTCTCGTACTAGGATCAAAGTATTTGGCTTATGGATCAAGCATGGACTTAGACCGTCTAATACAATTAGGGTTGGATGGACCATACCGAAAACGATGAATAAAATAGAGTCGGCGTATCTTTCTTAACTAATAATCATGGATCATGACGATCATCTTCTAGTACTATCTTTATAAATAGTTGTTAAAAAAAAAAAAACTTTATATAGTAAATGGTACACCAAATTAAGATAGTATTATACCCTAGGCCAGAGGGTCATGCATGCATTAGATATCAATAATAATTCAGGAAAGCACCTCATGCTTGGTTAGTGAAACAGGTTTGCTCAATAAACTATGACAGACTAGGTTCCATTTTGAGGTTTATTATTGTTGAAGACTGTTAAGCATGAATAAATACAGCAAATTGGGCACTGTATCCGCTAATTCTCTGTTTATGGGATTGTCGGTGCAACAGAGAGTACTAATTGAGGTGGGTTCTAGTAAGTAAAACGTCATCTTCAACTCAAAATTTAGATTCTGTTCAAATAGTATGGAGTATATGATATGATTGGTGGTGGACAAATCAATCACTCTTATGAAGTTGATTATTTGTTATCCGAGGATGGATCTCATTCAGGAAAGAGCCAACAATTAAGTTTGTTTATCAGAAAAATCTTTGTTTTTGAGTGCGATTAGGCAACTTCTAATCTAATTTCATGACACATATTTAAAGGATTAGCCCAAAGTTACAAAAGGAATGAAAGGATTTGGTCTGGGCTTGGGCTTAGCCCAAAGTTACAAAAGGAATGAAAGGATTTGGTCTGGGCTTGGGCTTAGCCCAAAGTTACAAAAGGAACGAAAGGATTTGGTTACTTTGGGATGATCTGATTTCGTCGCCTATATATGAAGTTTTGTACTTTTGGAAGTTCAGAGCTATCATTTTCTCAACCTCTAATGATCTTCTATTATGGTCCTTTTGATTAATTCGTCTAGCTTGAATATTAGGGTTGCAACATGACAGCTCTAATACAACTCTCTTCGTTTCGTGACGATTTTTTCATGTCTTACGTTATAATTTTATTTATCGGTAATATCTACGTTGTTCGGAGTAAGACGTAGAAGGCAGACAATGTTAAAGAAAGTTGTTAAACTGTTTTCTTGTAGAACATCCCATCTTCGTAGTAATGAGTACGAAGGAATTGCCTCCTCGTAGTAATGTGTACGAAGGAATTGCCTGAATTATCAACTACATTCACGAGGACAGATCAGATCAATCTCTTGTAACACTTTCATGGTGGGAGTGAACTGTTTCGAAATTGACAACACAGATATGCAAAGTAGGAGACCATTTTATTGGAAAGCTCTTTCTAGCTACAATCTTTACTTGGGTATCGACGTCTAATCATGTATTAGAAAACCCAAGTGATCCTGAACTCCCCCCATTACTAGTTTATATATGAAGAGCGTGAACCAATGAGATCCAATATTGGACCCTTGAGGTGTGTGGTTAATAGTAATCTTGTAGATCTCAACATAAAATGTGCAAGTTTAAACTGAATCTAGCAGTGTGGGAGAGAAATTTGTTTCTTGCGAGTGAGGTCATGTCTAACACATTCACATTATTATTTTTGTACGAGTTCTCTGAGGTAATTCGTCAAACAATTTGCAATTGTTTCAATATTTAAATTGTTGAATACTCTACTCGATTAGGTATATATAAATTAAGTCGTAGTCATTTTCCCATAAAAAGTAAGATATAACTTCTCTTCACTAATGCTTCTTGGAATCAAAATATGAAGATCTTTTGAAGATAGTTTGAAACTAGGCAATTGCCATTCGTAAATGTCAACATCCATCATGTATCATGCATGACTATTATGACATGTTTATTAATTTGAATGAAATTGATTCAGAAATTAATGAATTCTAACGTTTACTAACATGTCAAAGTATTATAATAGGCGTGGGTCTTATTTTCTTATCAAGAATCGATTTCTTATGAACCCCTTAATCTAGGGGGATATGAGTATCAGAATTAAGCATATGGAATTAACATTTTATCTCCAAATATTCTCACATAATTATAATATTTTCAAATTACTCAACCCTAAAAAAATACAAACATTCTAGCTTCCTTATTGTATGGGTATTTTAGTAATCAAACTAGTTTTAATTCTGATTCCATATGATAAGTAAATAAACATCAATTGTAATTAGTTTCATTTATGTTTTGATTCTTTATGATAAGTAAATAGTATAATGTAATGAAATATTCTCATACTGATTCTTGTTAATACCGTTCTATGATAATTTTCATTCTAAGTTAATAAATGTACCCTTATTTTATGAGTATGACTATTATAATTCAAACTCCAAACTTAATTTTCATACATTTCTATTTGTTCTTAGATCTAGATTCTTGTCCTGCAATTTTGATTGAGAAGAGAACATTTTCTCACTTCCCCACGTCCACTCTCCCTTTGGAATATTGTAGGAGGATGGATTAAGCTCGGACATGTGTCTAGGCTCAACTATTATAGTGTTTCATTTTTTTAACGCTATTGAGAAATTTATAACATCGAATAGTATGGTAAACATTTCTAGACATTTACATTTGAGAATAAAATACCATTTAGTAAAATAGTCGTGTCACATTATAAATCTAACCTTGTGATAACTGATAACAAAGGGTCATTAACCTAAGCACTATATCCCTGTTATAGATCAAACAGAAGATGTAATGTGATTTGGATTTTCATTGTCAGCCAGTTTGGATTTCCACTCAGCTCACCACTTACCTATGCCACTTGTCTCATGGACTTGTAGACATATGAGCAATGGCATTACAGTTAATTACAGTTGAAATGGGATATATCCCAAGAGTTTCCAACCACAGCAGCTTCATATTCATTCAGTTACTCTGAAGCAAAACCCTTTTCTGCCACTGTGGCAAACATGGTGATGCTAAAAAGAACCTGAAACAGAAACAGAGTACCTGTATCGAACTCTCTCTCTTTCTCTCTCTAGAAGAAAATGATAAAGTAAACAACTTTTGAACTAAGCAATCACGAGCCACCCCTGAAATCTCTGCCTTTGAATTCATCTTTCTACTGCCAAACGACCTAATCTTCCTTATCCTATCACAAAATCTGCAACCCTTTTTCTCTCTTCATCTGAGAACTCTGTGTTTTCATGCAGTTTCTCTACCTTTGCTTCAATTTCTTGAAACCATGAAAGCAGATTATGTCTCTGTCCATGTACTCTGCTCTAATCAGGAGGTTTCAGTTCACTCATTCATGCTTTGACACACATCAAAAAGCTCATAGTTTTAATGGAAAATAGTCTCCTGGTTCTCTTATCTCTCTGCTTCTTCTCTGAAAATTTTGAAGCTTCAACTTCCTTGTTTCAGTTATTGATGAAAACCCATATCTATTTTCCACTCTTCCATGTAACCCATGTTTCTGAATCAGTTCATGCACTTCCTGAAATCAATTCACACATTCAGAAGGAAAATCAATCTTCCTTTTGATTGTCTATATTGCCAGAAAGCTTCCTATAAATTTCATACGATCCAGGGTTTTCTGTGAAAGGCTTTCCCAATGGCGACCTCATGTTTCCATGCACTTCGTCTCCGAAAGTCGAAGGGCAAGTTGTTGCCAAATCCGTTGTCGTCTTCGAAACACCAGTACAATTCAGACATGGACAACATGGAGAGGAAGAGATTTGATAGCATGGAGTCATGGTCTATGATATTGGAGTCGGAAAATGTGGAGACTTGGGAGGTGGCCAAGGAGGACCAGGAGGAGTGGACTGCTGATCTTTCTCAGCTGTTCATTGGTAACAAATTTGCTTCAGGAGCACACAGTCGGATTTACCGTGGGATTTACAAGCAGAGAGCTGTTGCTGTGAAAATGGTGAGGATTCCAAACCAGAGGGAGGAGACCAGAACCTTACTTGAGCAGCAATTTAAGTCTGAAGTTGCTCTACTTTCGCAGCTCTTTCATCCCAACATAGTGCAGGTATTGTGTTAATATGTTATAATTTGTATACAGCAATTGAAAATATATGTTCCTCAAATTGGTGAATTTTTAAAAATTTTTTTTTTGGTTTCAGTTTCTTGCAGCTTGTAAAAAGCCACCTGTGTACTGTATCATCACAGAGTATATGTCACAAGGAACATTGAGGATGTATCTCAACAAGAAAGAGCCATATTCGCTTTCGACAGAGACAATTCTGAGGTTAGCGCTTGACATATCCCGGGGAATGGAGTATCTTCATTCTAAAGGTGTGATCCATAGAGACCTAAAGTCAAATAACTTGCTTCTCAATGATGATATGAGGGTGAAGGTGGCAGATTTTGGCACATCGTGCCTTGAAACACAGTGCCAGGAGACGAAAGGAAACAAGGGGACTTATCGCTGGATGGCGCCGGAGATGATCAAGGAGAAACCTTGTTCTAGGAAGGTTGATGTTTATAGCTTTGGGATTGTGCTGTGGGAGCTGACAACAGCTTTGCTTCCTTTTCAAGGAATGACTCCTGTGCAGGCTGCATTTGCTGTGGCTGAGAAGGTAAACATATTTGACTATTCAAATTGCTTACTTGATACTTGAATTGTGTCTGTGTGATACTTCTGTGTTCTT
Source organism: Fragaria x ananassa (assembly GCA_034370585.1). Taxonomy (NCBI): domain Eukaryota; kingdom Viridiplantae; phylum Streptophyta; class Magnoliopsida; order Rosales; family Rosaceae; genus Fragaria; species Fragaria x ananassa. Next base: position 591,826 of record CP139764.1, on the reverse strand, counting down.
GAGTTCATTATTTTGTTACAGAAATACAATCAATCAGTAATGATAATCTTAGCGCAGATACATAGCTTAGTCCAAGTTTAACATAAGTGTTTTCTGTGACTTTGCAACATGTATGTTTTCTTGCTGAGCCTACTGTTGGTTGCCTAGTTAAGCAGTAAGTTAGGACTGTTAGGTTGTAATGATGTTCTGATGTACCATCCGAATGTAAGTTGAGAATGATTCTCTCTTCCCCTGACCTTAATTTGGCAAAGTGAAGATTCTATTGTGCCAAACATGTTCCAGTGCGAATGACAATCAACCATTACATGTACTCGAAGAATATATTCTATCTTTCTTAGTTTAAGGAACTTGTTCCTTTATGTTCCTATTTGTCCCTGAGGAATCCTTGCCAAGAATAAGATCCTCAATTTCCTTTTTGAGTGCTTGCCTAACTATAATATGTTGAAAATGAGTCTCCTGCAGAAATTTTCTTACAGTTTCATTTTTATGTTGCAGAATGAACGGCCTCCACTGCCGGCGAGTTGTCAACCAGCACTTGCACACCTCATCAAGCGCTGTTGGGCACCGAACCCCTCGAAGCGACCAGATTTTAGCGACATTGTGTCTGCTTTGGAGAAGTATGATGAGTGTGTGAAGGAAGGTCTTCCTCTCACACATCACTCGAGGCTGGTAAGTCGAAATGTCATCCTTGAACGCTTGAAAGGTTGTGTATCCTTGAGCTCTTCCATACCTGTACATGCCTGACACCATTACTTAGAAGGTATTTTGGTTACTGTTATTACTTTCCATGATAAAGGATTAGCCCCTCTATAATTTGTACATGAAGTTCTTTTAACTATCTAATGTAACACTACGATGATTATAAACTTTGTGATACTTAGTTTCCATCAACTGATCCTAATTGTTTGGTTCTGAAAATCCCCATCAATGAATGTTTAGTATAGAATTCTAAATGAGCAAAGAGAATGCATTCCTTCATTTATTCAGAAAGATTGTTGTTGCTTCTGGGAATGGAAGAACCTACGTGCATGCATTATCACTTCAATAACTCGATGCAGCAAACCATGAAACTACTCGAGAAAGAAAACAGTATCATTTGGTCTTGAATTCAAATTACTCATACACTATAATCTCACACAGGAAACTGGGTATTGTTGTGAGCAAAGTAATTTGGTTGAGCTGAAAAAAACTCATATTAAAGATTACAATATGCAAAAGCCAGAAGCCACAAGCTATAGAGTCCTTGTAGTAGAACACGTCATGTTCATGTTGAGTCGAAAAAAGCAGGAGTTGCTATCACAGATAGATCATATACATAATGTGAGCGCCAACGTTTGGAAAAGTACCTGCAAGAAAAGCTCTCGAGTCATGTTGTGATCCACAGTCTTGGTCTGAAGATTTTGGTGATCAATCGTGAAGTTAGAGTTTGACCATTGTTGGCTTTGTTTTTTGAGGTCAAATTCAGAAACTAGGCTCTTTCTCATGATTACTTCGCCTTTCCTTTTGATACTTGGTCAAGAAACAAAGGAAAATACAGAGATGGGGTTGATGAAATTCATGAGATGCGTGAGAGCCTAACACGTACCATTTACATTGGAGTTGGCTATTTGGTCAATTTTCCTCATCTTCTCTACAAAAAAAACACATCGTATATATAAGTGTGTACTAACAATACAAGAACCGATTATTTCTCGGCTACTAGATTTCAGAATTTAGGATACATTTACGGCCGTACTTGATGTCACTAGATCAACAGAAAAATGCGTGACTCTGGTAACGGTAAAAAATGGTCGGAATAGTGCGATGCTACGGTGATGAAGTGTAGGTGCATGTAAGCGGACTATGGTGAGGTATGGTCGGGGAATATTGTGGTGGAGGTACCGAGAGTAGGGCTGGCAATTTGGACCCTGGCAAAACCAACCAACCATGTACCAACCGTACCAAGCAAATTGGTATGCCAAGTAGTTGGTAACCGAGTTTTCGGTACAGTAGTACCGTACCAAGTTCTTAGAGTCGGTTGGTACGTGGTACAACTTTTCCCAAAATGCAGTATACCGTGTACCAACCGAGTTTTATTAAAAATAATAAAAAATAATTAATATACTAATAATAACCGTTGATTCAATCTCCATCATTGATCTCATGACCTAATCGGCTAATCCTTACAGACTCATCACTCATTCATTCCCTCATTCACTTCACTTCAGCCTCTCTCGCCTCTCTTGCCGTCGACTCGGCAGCGCCTCCACTTCGCAGTCGACTCGGCAACGCCTCCACTCGCCGTCGACTCGACTCAGCTTCGAGAACTGGCATGGGCAGCACCTCGTCTCTCTCGCCATCGACTCGGCAGCGCCTCCACTCGCCGTCGACTCGACTCAGCTTCGAGAACTGGGCAGCACCTCGACTTCGTAGCACCTCGCCTCTCTCACCATCGACTCGGCAGCGCCTCCACTTCGACTCAACTCGGCAGCGCCTCCTCTCGCCGTCGACTCGACTCAGCTTCGAGAACTGGGCAGCACCTTGACTGCGTAGCACCTTGCCTCTTTCATCGTCGACTCGGCAGCACCTCAACTCGGCTCCGTTCGTCAAGTCTCGAATCTCCGTATGTATCAACTTCCTAATTTGTTCTTCACTTCTGTGTTCTGTGTTCTGTGTTCTGCACTTTTGTGTTCTATAATTTGAGCTATCTATAATTTGTGATGAGTATAATCAATGAGTATAATTTGTGATGACTGATCAGTATAATTTGTGATGAGTATAATTTATTAGTTGTGTTTCGCATAGGCTATGGACTCTTCCACGTTGCAGAGTGGTTGTGTAGGCAATTCAAGCTCAACACCATCATTTCCATCTATTGAGATGACTGCCGGTTTACATGTCATTAACTTGATTTGGAGGAGCTTCAGAGAGGTACATGTCATTAACTTGATTTATATCAAACTACTTATTATATCAAACTACATGTCATTAACTTGATCTATATCAAACTACTGATTATTGATCTGAAACATGACATTTATATGATTTTGAGAGTTGAGATCATCATATTGAATTGTTGTGTTGTTGTGTTGCTGTGTTGTTGTGTAATCATAATTCTTGTGTATATATATTTATATATATTTTATTTTGTTGTTGTGTTTGCAGAGAATGTTTTTGTCCAAGGTTTTGAGGCAGCAAGAAACATACCAAGTAACACCACTGCCTAGACTAGTGTTTAGCAGTCTAGCACTCTCCCGGCCTCGCAGCATCACTCTTTCCCTGTTAATTTGGACTTTTGTGTTTTCATTGGACATGTGTTGTTTAATTTTCTGTATAAGATTTTGGACGTTGTTGGCTTGTTGCATTTGAACTTTTGAACTTTTGATCTTGCTTGTTTATGGCTTTATGCATTTGAAATTATATGATGTGTTAAACTTTGAATGTGTTTAAATAGTTTGATAATTGATAGAAGTTTGGTATAGGCCCAAAAAAAGGATTCAAATGGGCTGGGCTTTTCAGTTTGTTGGGCCTCAATCTAAACTTGGTAGAGGCCCAATACCAACCGTACCAACCGAGTACCAACCGTACCAACTAAGTTGGTATACCAACTTTGATGGTTGGTTTTGCTACAAGATTTTGTCTACCAATTTTAAGTTGGTTGGTACATGGTATTGGAAAATATAGTTGGTATACCTACCAATGCCAGCCCTAACCGAGAGTTGAGCCAATTATCCCCCTCTTTGTGTATTTATTTGATTTGGTCTATCTACAAGTGTTTATTAAGCAGCTGATGCGCATTCCAAAGATGTTGATATTACAAAATTTAATCACATTCAATAATTCATGAAATATAAGATATGTGTATAGACTGTAGACTATAGGCAGGGCTCCCAAAATTCATAGAATAAAGTTTGGTCCTCCCAATCGATTTACCTAAACACCCTTCATTTCATTTCAGTGAGTTGAAATACTTTGAAATTTGATTGTTAAAAAATTTATTTTACATATGAACGAACTTAATTATAACCTATCTTGATTATCTTTACATTTGGGACCCTTACATTTCTACCAACTCTAACACATAAAGTAACCCGCTTGTGATATGGGACTAGAGACGGGTACGAGACGCATGTTTTTTTTAAGAAAAGAAACTTCATTTTTTACCTAAAACAGACATTTTTTGAATGAGTGATCGAGTTTTTGTTTACATTATTTTGGGACTTTTGTCTCTTTTATTTTATGTCATAGGTTTCGTAATTTCATGAATCGAACAAAGTGCTATAGAACAAGTGAATATATTATCTATGATGTGACAAATGAATCAACGATTATGTGAGGTTATGAAGTAAATTTCTATTCTAGCTTAAGAACATATCGGAATTTTTTTTTGCCCACTTTTACAAATCGGGCTTATTGACATAATGTTACCTAGAACAAAATTCGGCTGAATTCATGTATTCAAAAATAGTGAGATTCGTTTACTTTTGTCTTGAAGCATTGGCCCATTACACTTCCATTCAACAAATACGGTTGAGAAGATGCTGTTTCGGTGAAAACTGTGAATGTCTCTGTGGAGTCCTACTGACATAGTTTGCTCGAGAAGAGAAACACCGGTGACCTTGTCTTGAATGTTGGTGCCGGCTGGTGCTACCCCTGCTGTAGCTACTGCGTTGAAGAGAAAAAGGAGAAGCAAAGGAAGAGAGTGACGAAAAATATTGGGATTCAGCTTGTTCGATAGGAGCTCACTTTCAGAGTTGTAACCAATGATTTTATGTTGCAGAAGTTGTAGTAGGTTTTCATATGGGTCTATGAGAATTCATCTCAAGAAGAAAAATAATAAATAAAAAAATTTAAAAAAAATCTAACCCAAACAAGCAAGCCAGCAACACATAATAATTGAAACAATATGACGAAAGAAAATGAGGCAAAGAAATCTGCAAAATGAAGATATATCTCAACCAAGTTAAAATTAAAAAGTCTAAATTTGTAGAAGAACAACTTACGAGGGCAGTTGAATCAAGTTCATATGACATGGAGAGGAGAGTAAATTTGCTACAACGTGCCTTGAAGAAAAAAAAAATGAGGCCAATAAATATGTAGAAGTAAGATATATCTCAACCAAGTTAAAATTAAAAAGTTTAAACTTGTAGAAGAACAACTTACAAGGACTGTTGAATCAGGTTCAGATGACATGGAAAAGGAAGTAAATTTGTTACATGTCTTGAAGAATAAACTCTTTTAAATTACCATAACCCACTGGTTTATATTTCCCAAATTTCCAACATTGTATGGGTGACATTGTCACTATGCCTCTTCGTTGGTTGATTTGATTTCAAAACTACTACTAATACACCCAAAAGAATACACAACAAAAAAGCGATATATGGATCACCTTTTCTTTTCGTTTGGTAAACTACAACTCTCTCCTAAATCTACCAACCTCTTTTAGCCTTCAAAACTCAAAAGGAATCCAAATGTCTCAATTGAAAGACCACCAAAAATTTCTATTAGTACATAATGAGCAAGTTTTTGAGCCATAACACCTACTTAGGGGTACATTGGTCCAAGAAAAGATGGTAAATATTAAATAATGACACCAATATATGAAAAGAATACGTGACCTTGGGGAATAACGAAAAGAGGGTTTGGAGTTTGGACTGGAGTCATAATTTAGTGGAGTGAAGGGACTGTTTTGGCTCAGCTCCTCCTTTGCTTGCTTTAATCGAAGGAATTGAAGCCCTTTCTTTACCTTCTGTTGCTTTGCCGACCCATTTCCCATTCCTATCGGATATTTCAATACTAAAATACAAATTCGAATACCACCTTATGCCAAAATATGGGAAAGCCATTTAGGAAAACGAATTGATGCTAGTACAAACGACCCGTCGTTCTCTACACTTTTGGGGCACAAACACACCAGCTTTCTAGCTCCAGAGATGCACTCGATCAACCAAAGAGGAAAAAAAAGACCCCACCTTGCATGCTATTATTGAGTTCATAATTACTAGTTCTCTGGGCTTTTCCTTTTTCTGGATTCCACATTGCTTTGGCTTATCTTATCAACACATTTCAATAAAACAAGCTAATTCTGACACTGGGAACATGAACTACTCAGTTAGATGTCTAAGCAAAAAGAAGCAGAAACAAAGCACAGAAATACAATCCAAAATTGCATATACACATATTTGAACATGCACCTCTATACCCAGTAAATTTGCAGTAATCAAACTACAAATCTAGTTTGTGATGACACAAAAGTCAAAACTCATCAACCAATTTCCTTTTTTACATATAACTTGAAAAGGGTAATTAATTTACTGAAGAAAGAAGAAGAGGAAATTAAAAGAGTAATTCTTTTCTTCCTCAAACATGAAGAAGATGATGAGGTTTTTTTACCACACAAAACCCACCTGATGATCATAGCTCACTGGCTCCAGGCACCACCCCATATCCTCTCTCCAAGAAAGCTCACAAATCTTCTCACTGATCCTTTGCTTTCATCATCGCCATCAAGATCACCAGAGTGATCAGTAATACTATTGCTACTATTAGTGATCTCCTCCACCAGGTTAGCCTTCACCAGCTGATGATCCTTCTTCTTATTCAGACTCAACTCGGATCCTTGACCTGGCCCTTTTCCTCTCTTGTTATTGTTCCTCTTGTCTTTCTTACCATATTTCGACCCTGCCGTTTTAGTCTGAGATGAAAGCAAGTCATATTCAAAAGCATCGATGATCTCATGGATCAGTTCTCGATTCGGGGACTCGTCCCATCTGACCCAGTAACTCGTGTAGCACCTGAAGCAGCTGCAGTTGAACCTGGCCGGGTGGTCTCCGCCGCCGCTTCCGCCGCCTCCTTTTGCAGCGGAACTCTTTCTGTTGTTGTTGTTGTTGGCGGTTGTGGTCTTACGTGGGGAAGGTGAGGCTGTTAAGTTGTTGTTGTTGTTGTTGTTAGTGTTAGTGTTGGAGCATGAGATGAGGTAAGCAAGGACCTCCCTGTCTTCGAGGGACAGGGCGGCCGCGAGGGCGAGGATGGTGGCGGGAAGGAAGGACAGGTGGTCGGAGACGATTGGCGGCGACGGATGAACCGTGCCTCTGCGGTACAGCTTCTTCATTATTGGTGCAAGAATAAAAATGATGAATGGAGATTTTTCTGAGGAACAAAGATAGGTTTTTGGGGTTTGAAGGGTTGCTGAAGGTTTTTATTCAGGGCATTGGAGTTGGTGTTGATCATGTATGAGTTGCTTGAAGGAAGTTGGGTTATGATCAGGTGCGACGCAGGTGTAATGAGTTTGATTCTTCCTAGGGATGTGATTGGTGGTGATAGGTTGCCAGGATCAGTCTCTGTCCTACTGTGGGTGAGCATAGCAGGGGTTGGTAATCTGGTGGGGGCTGAAAACAGACTTCTGGGTTCTGAGCTTGGGCTTAAGATCTCAGTTCTGAGCTTCTAAGTGGTTTTCAACTTTTCACCCTTTTATGACCAGTGTGTGAGTACTGAGATTAACCTAATCCCTGAACAAAGGTGTTGGATGAGCTCAAAGGTCTTTGTTATGTAAGTAAAGTACGTTTTTGATTTGATAATGCCGTTTTTTTACTGTGTCAAAGCAAGTTTACAAGATGCTTTCGAATAATGATAATGACAATTTGCAAGTAAAATTGTCATTTTTTGGATTTATGGAATCTAATGACGTGCATTTTGGGGCTTGAATTTGTTGACTTTGAAGCTGAATATACCCTGTGAAAAGATTACAAGTCTAAATTGCATACTCCGTTAGACAGAATTGTATGTATTAACTATTAAGCCATAGATCACCTCATGAACTACCGAAAAGAAAAAAGTTTGAATCTATGCTCTTTACGCATCAGCAAGGAAGAGCAGGCTTAGAAATTCAATGTTAACCTCAAATAGTGAAAACTTTGCACAAAGAAAGTTCACACTTAACCACGATGATAAAAGGAGTAACAAGGTAATCATGAAGAGCTACTTAAGCTTTCCCCTCAAATACTCAGATCCAAGGCGGTGCTAATTTCACATAAAGAAAAGGGTAGATTATCAATATGACATTACCTGAATAATATAACATAACCGGAATGTTACGGTCTTTCAGTTCTAATGATTATACAGCATGCACTCCCTACAGATCTTCAAGAAGAACTATTCAGACGAGTTTTGATCCATGACTCCAGGTGCTTGAGCTCTTCATTACTTATGGAATGGTCAAGACCAGGATAAGGCTGCAAATTTTAAAGCAGTAATGCAATTAAATGTTTAGGAGTTGCATACAAAACCGAGTGGAGTTTTCTGAAGTTCTCTTAGTTGCAGATAATACCTTGAACTCGCAGCTTACACCTGCTTGTTCAAGGAAAGGAGGACCTGCTTGTCCAGATTCAAACAATACGGTTCTGTCATCAATCCCATGAGACCACAAAATAGGTGTCTGCACAAGAATAAGTATCAGATCGTTGGTTTCATGGAAATTTTACAATAAAGTACCATCTAGCTAGCTTTCTAACATCAACAAAATGTGATATTTACCACAGAAAAGAAATTTTAGTTTATAAGAATATAATATTTGATACCACACAAGACATACAGTAGAATATAACTGAATTTGAGAATTTATGATATCAAACTCCTATGAATGGCATATGACATGTTTAATTTCCCTCTTCAAATCAAGGTGTAACTGCCAGTTGATTAGGGTATGATGAAGTCAATCACCAGATATGATGTAACACTGATAATCATGTGCTGCTTGATTTTCAATAGTCAGATTACAATTAGAATAACAGATAGACGTAAAAGTACTAAAAGCAAATTGAGATCTTCTGTATAGCACAGTATTGGTAGAAAATAATAGTTCAGAACTGAAAAGTACCCTCTTTGCCTCTGGGGGAATTTGTTGTATTATAGATGAATTAAAAGGAAGCCATCCACTAAAGACTGCAGCACCGCCTAGTGTTTGAGGGTATAGCAGAGCACTTGCCAATGTCAAGGCACCTGGAAAAACAAAATTGTATTAGCAAGTTCCCACAAGTAAAAAAGAAACTAACCATTCAAGTCTGTGAGAGCGTGTGCAAGTGCAACTGCAGTGAGAAAGAGAGAGACCTCCTTGACTGAATCCACACACAAACACATTTTTAGGATTAGTGCCAGCAGCAATCTCCTTGTCTATCATCTTATGCACGTTCCTAACTGCTTTGAGAAGACCACTTTCATCTTTTGGAGAATTCTGAAACACATACATAGTTAACATAGATATGCAAATTATATTTTTTCCCCTAATGGCACATCCCCTGACTATAACTACAAGCACAAAGCATGGGAACTACTTCAGGGCCTCAATACCATTCAAAAATACAAGAATGTAAGAAGAAAGACTTACAGCAGTTAAAGGAATCTCGTGGATGTCAAACCATGAAGGCATCACAGCACCGTCTGCAATAACAATTTAGATTAATCACTTTAATGAGTTAATATTTCTGCTTCACTAATCAATGTAAGCTCTATTTGTTTCAAAACCCTCCCCAAATGATAACTTAACCATCTCAAAATCAAGACTTTCATGCATCAAAGTTTCGACAGGCTTTCGGAACAAAATAACTGCCTCAAGTAACATTGCTTCTGTTCGTTTTATCTTCATCAAATAAGCACTAATTTGACACTTTCGAACTCAACACAACAAATTGTAACTACTTGAATCAAAACCTTGAGTTTGGTGACTATGGTCCAATAGAGGCCTAAACCCAACACCAATAATCTTAAATCACAAAAGGAAGCAATAGAAACCGAACATGTAAACTCACAGTTGCATGTGACTGGGTTTGAGGGAGCAGATGGGAAGGACCAGATGGCGTTCCTAAACTCCGGGGAGGTGAAGAGGGTCTTGATGGGCTCGTTGGCTGGGCCGGAATCGCCCAACCCATGAAGCCAGAGAACGAAGCTGCGAGCCATCGAGTCTGGTCTCGGAGAAAGGTTTGGCCGAGAGGAGAGTAGTATGAACAAAACGGTACTACTGAGGGTGGCGATAAGAAGAGCGGCAGTTGGCTTTGCTATTAGCATGACGACGGATCATCGAGTTTTTGGGTAAAATGAAACGTTGAAAAGACCACAGTATCCTTCAATTTGGGGATGGATTTTTGTTCTATTTCTAATTATTTTTTATGACGTGAAATCCACGTAATTTAAATTAAAATTCACACATTTTTTTGGCTAATATATTCATAAAAAATAAAATTTAAGTTACTAAAAAAAATGATGTGTAGATTTCAATTTAAGATATATGAATTTTACATCCTTAATTTTAACGTAATTATGAAAAAGAAAAAAAATGTCTTATTTGATCGGATACTTCACGCAGAGCTAGAATGTCATAATCCGCCAGCACAGCTGCACACAGCCAAGACTACTTGAAGAGAAGAAGTCCGACCCGATTTCCAGATCAGAATACGATCCGCTCGCCGTTAGTGTCACCGGACGACGTATGCTTTTGTTCATTGCTCTAGGCCTCTAGGGTTTGTGATCTGGACTTTTATACCTATATGTTTTCATGTATGAACATTTTCTCTAAGAATATGTTTTTTATTATTGTTTTTGCTCTTCAGTACGAGAATATTGATACATTTGTTTACATCGGATTCAATTGGTACCTGGTCTCTAAAGTGCCCGGAACACTTGCGAGGTATGCATCGATCTGATTTCTGTCTAGGGTTTTACTTTTAAGTTTTACTTCATACAATTGACAATGCAATAGTGCAAATAGAAGAACCAGGAGGTAATATTAAGTGTCTGATTTGTGGTAGAATGGGTAGACATATCCCTGATTATTGCCCGTACTTGAGGTTTGTCCCTCTCTCTCTCAGTCTCTCTCAGTCTCTTCTACTTTCGGTTTCATTTTTGTTCTAGCTTCTCGATTGTAAGAGGTTTTAGGGTTTTAGGTTCTACTTGTGTATCGAAATAGTACTAATTGTATAGACTGAGGTGGGGATTGCAAAATGTCGGAGCACATACCTGAAGATGTGATAGCGAAGATCTTCCAGAGGTTGCCCGTCAAGTCCTTGATCCGCTTCACCTCTGTTTCGAAGCGCTGGCGCTCCATCATTCTCCAAGACCCTCACTTCGCCGCATCCCATTACCAAATAGCTACCCAAAACAAAACGCTCAGTCACAGTGTCTGCTTCCGCGGCTATTTCGACTCTGACTGCTTCTTCGAATCTCAAACGACGTCATCGGCTTCTTCTCCGGTGGTGAAGACAGACCTTCGCTGCCGTTCACGAAACCTGAAAGCTTGGTTTACCTGTGTACTGTTCTTGCCGTGGTTTGGTGACTGCAGTTTTTAACGGGGAGAATATAGAGAGGTATATATGGAACCCATCAACTGGACTCTCCCAGAAACTACCTGATCCTGGTGTTCCGAATGAGTTTCAGATCTTTACTGGTTTCGGCTACGTCTCGGCCACCGACGACTACAAGATTCTCATCGCCAACTCTAGACTTGAGGAGGGAGAGCAATCCAAGATCCACATCTTCTCGTCGAAATCCAAATCTTGGAGAAGGATTCAAGATTCCCAATATTCGGGTTTGTCAATGTCAGTTTTGGGGACTCTTTGTAACGAGACACTTCATTGGCTGAGGTTCAAGCAGGATATTATGGTTGCTTTTGATTTAGCAGATGAGAAGTTCCGGACAATGGCACTGCCTGTTGTTGAGGAGTATGGAGGTCACTATTTCGGACATTTAGGGGACTTTGGAGGTTGTCTGTGTGTGTTTGGTCAGGTGGATGTTGTTGCTGCCTCTATAGATTTGTGGGTCATGAGGGAATATGACAAGGGTAACTCCTGGACTAAGCTGTTTAACTTGAGGATTTCCGATCAGCCTGATAAGCAGATATGTTATGTCCAGCCAATCTTGGTTACCGAAACTTGTACATTTCTGGAGATACATACTGAATCAGGAAGCGACCGAAGGGTGGCAAAGCTGGTCAAGAGTTATCATAATGAATTGAAGATCGAAGAGGTTCATGTGGATAGATATAGGCACGGAATGATTGGATATGAAGAGAGTCTACTTTGGCATGAGTAAATCGTTACTCTGCAATCTGCATCCTAATTATGGTTAGTTGCTCCTCATTTCCACTCCGTTTAATGTATTTTTGTTTCAGTTCCCATTGCTACACATGATGATATATATACTGCAAGTTAATACCAACAAAGGGAGTCTAAAGTAGTAATTTGATGTGTAATATCATTTGAATCCACTGCAAGTGCTTCCCAACAATTCTTGTGTGCTCAATGTATTCTCTTTGATTTTTGTTACTTATTGTTTGATCCCTATTGCTCCACTGAAATAATGAATTGAAAGAAGTAAACTTATATATGCCCCTCGAATTAAATCATGCAAAATTAGTTGAATTACTGTATCATCTTTTGCATTGAAGTGGACGGAGTTTACTTTCAAAAATGCGTATCATGTTTGAGCCCTCCCTCTTTTTGAATGATATCAAGATGACATGGCCATGTGTATCAAGTCACTTTAGTTCTGGTGTTGGATATTTGAGTCTGTCGACACTCAGAAAAGCCAATGCCAACCGTCCATGGTCTCTGAAATTCTTAAAACTACGAAATGAGCATAATATTCTGCATCTTCTTTTTACTGTTTTTCACTCTAGATGTGTGCCTGAATGGATCTTGTATCATAATGGATCTAGAGCATTTTAATTGCTTAATTAATTTCACTTGTATAATAAGCCAAAAATATGCTTTGCTTGTAACTCCTCTCAGTATATGCCTTCTGATGTTTGATGGTTCTTAAGTTGACTTGTTTTTGTAGTAGGAAATTTGAAGTGTACACATGCAAGAGCAAGAGTGAGGACCAGATGAAGTGGAACCAGTTCTGGGGATCCTAGAGGTTCTTGCCGCAAGTCACCATTTCCCTAAGCTATTGTTTATTAAAGGCTATGTCATGTCGTATATAAGCATCTCTGTATCTCGGTTTGTATTTTTTGTTGTTGTTAATGTATGACAATGATATGCTAAGATAATGTTGAGCATTCTGTAAACTCCTACACATCTTCAGCTCGTTATCTGTTGCGCATGGAGCTTTGCTTTTTGCGCGATTTCTCAATAGGATTATGTATAAACTGTATGGTGTGATTGTTGATTATGTTTGGTTAGCTAGTTACTACTGTGGATTGTGTATTTCCTTGGCTAACAAAGTTAAATTCAATGCTGTTTCCTTGTTAAATTCATTACCATTCTCTTCATAGTTCATAGATCTGAAAACATGCGTACTCGGTTCAACTCGTTCCATCTAATTAACTCGATCAACAGCTTGAATTATAATACTGTATGTGTTTTAAACAATAAACATAATCATAAATCTTGTTTCAAAATTAAAAAGTCAAATCCCAGTACAAATGGTTCTATCAATTTAATGCTGAAAAAAATGGGTATCGCAACTTGTACCAAATGGGTGCAATATGCAAGCAATCAACTCAACAATGAAAAACATTCAAATGAAGAATTCTAATAGTACATTTCACTTTCTCTATATGCCAAAGAATTGCAATCTATTCCGGCACCAAGATATTAGCTGCCGCTGGTAATGTTCACAGTGTCAAAAAAAAACAAATGACATCTGATGCCGACAACTATCACTTTCTGGTTCGATCAGTTTTCATAGCAGAACCATCATCACTGTCATGTCCATTTAAGCCCAAACTTAAATCCAAAGTGCTTTCATTCAGATCTTGGCATACTACCTGATTATTGTCCTGAAAACAAAACCAGAAACGGAAGTGAATATTACTTCTAATAGAAGTAAATCAACCCCCACTGATGCAGTAGCATTTACTACAAATCTCCTGATCCTTATATGGGGAAAAGATACCTACATGGAATGATCTATAAGACAGTCCAGATGGACTGATAAAGGTTCACATTTATCAGTCCATCAAATTGTAAAGGTTCAACTTTTGTAAGTACATGCAAAAATGCAAAAACAACTGTCCGAATTCATAAATGGATACCATATTCCACCCACCCAATAAATAAAAAGACTCGTATTTCTACATCTCTAAGTCCTACCTACAAGAACACAAAAGGCAAACATATTAAAAGGCAAACAATTCACCTGATTTTCTTCCATAGGGACATCATTAATGTCAGGTTTTTCATCTAAACCCTCGTCCTTGGTGGTTGCCTCTGTTTCAGCTGGCTCAGTATCTACCAGGTTGACCTCTTCTTCAACCTGTTCTGCAGCCTCATTTTGCTGTTCCTCTAATAAAGCAATCTGTTTTATTAAACAAGAAACAGCTAAAGTTAATCATTCAATGGTTTTTCATGTGTTTTAATAGATTGTGGGTGTGGTATATTTGCCTTACAAAGGCTGAATCAAACAATAGTGATGATTGCTACTTTGAGTTTATCGTGCAGTAACTATGTCGCAGATAACTATATAACTGCTAGTTCATACCCCAAATGCGGGTTGCAAATAACGAGACAATTGTACTCTTCCAAAGCACTATCATAAACTTGAATTTCAGTACTAACAGCTAAAGGGCACTTCCTTGTGCACTTATTTTCCTACAATCTTCAAACAACTTAATATGTCACAATCTGTTTGATTCTTCCAATATTCAACAGTACCAAACACATACATGTCCATAATACAAGATGAATAATACTGATGTTGTCAACAGAGCTGGGCCAAATAAACAGGATGATGCTTAATTCAGTCAATCAAAGACTAGTGCAGGTTTTATAGAAGAGATGGCTAGACATGCCAAAGGCATTCACAAACCAATTTTCACCGTGCCTTAGTTATGCGCATCCACAAACAAGCAGGCAATATATCTCAAACTTTTGAATACTACAAAGCCAGTGTTGCACATGACACACAAAGCAATGAACAGCAGTCTATCTTCACTCCATCAAACAAAACTTGAGCAATATTGTGTACGAGTGGCTCACAAGTCTTTCCAAACTTCCTATCTACTAAACTCCAAAGAACTCAAAAGGAAACCAAAACCAAAAACAAATTAGTAACTCCAAACTAAATTGTACATCACTCTCGACTAATTGCAAATTATCATCACTGCAAGACCTCAACATCTCATCTTATTCAAAGCAGTCAAAGTAGATCACAGTTCACGAAAAGAACCACACTTCGATCCTCCTACAATGACATAACTACGTGATTTCAAAGCATGAACCTGAACATTACATAACAAAAATTACACTATCAACACCTGAACATCACACTAGCAACTCAAATTCACCTCCCGGTAAAAAAATCAAACACAAAACAATCATAAAGAACAAAAAATTACCAAACTCCTCAAATCACTAATTCCACTATTAACCTCTCAAATTCAACCACACAAAAAACCCAACTCAATCAAAAGAACACTAATCACACCCCAAATAAAATCCAAAGGGAATGGAAATTACCGGAATGTACTTGAACCTGCGGCGAGGCGGCTCCTCCACATCGTCGGGCTTAGCGGCGGCGGCAGCGTTTTGGGTCTGGGCGATGGGGGCCCACTTGAAGAGAAGGAGGTGGGAACCGTTATTACCGTTAGGGGTGTTAATCTGGTGGGAGTGGGAGTGGGAGTGGGAGTGAGAGTGAGAGGTGTGAGAAGGAGGAGCTACGTGGACCCACTTCTTCTTCCACTTCCTGACCGGGCCATTGAACACCGTGGCTGGTCCGTATCGGGTCGAGGTTCGACCCGTTCGGGCCCCGACTCCCTCCATGGATCTCTCCGATTCGAATCTGCGTTGGCGATTCGCGGGGCGTCAGATCCGGCGGCAAAATTAAAAACAAAAAAGAATGAGAAATTTGATCTTTGTTTTCTTGCTTTGCAGAGAGAGAAGGGGGATTTTGCGTTTATGCTTCTTGCGTGTTTTCGAAGGATTGGACGGTGCCGCTGCTCTATTTATAATCAATCGGGACGGTCCACGTGTACTCTTCTTAGGGCGCCTTCAAGCAAATTTTACAAAATTCACATTCTTCTTTTGGACTTTCCTGATCCTGGTAGGTGAATAGATATTCCTCGTTCAATTATAATTCACTCACGTTTCTCAAACGTGTATACTCTGCCTAGATATTGAAGGAAAAAGATCCAGAGGTCTGGAGAAGCTATGTATCGACATACATGATTTTGATCATCGTGCGTAGCTAAGGTGAGGAAGCGCACCCGCCACTCTAAAATGAGAGAGAGAGCAAATTTCTTTTGAGAATCGGATTTGAAAAGATAAGCTGAATCAATTTTTCCATTGAGGAGTTTATAATTTAGAGTAGAACCGTTGTATTTACACATGTGAGATTCTTGTCTAGGTTTTGTTTAGTATAAAGCAGTGCACATTCAATGATTATGTGAGTATCAAGCACGAGTGCATGGAGATGGTAACACACTGGCCGGAAATGAATCACCTATGTGGCTGTCTTATCACTGTCACTCTCATGTGAACAATGAAAATTATGCAAATTTGAGCTCAAGAAATTTCTCAAAAATAAAAAATAAAAATTGTTGGACTGGTTAGAATAGGGCTATCGATACAAGCTTATTGGGCCGTCTTGTGAAATTTCATCATTCCTTAGCCCAATCAAGTAGAGAAGTGCAGCCCCAAATCTGAAAGATGTACGGCTCACATACGATTACCCTTATTATAAATAGGCCTGGTAGGGTTTTAGATGGCCAACACACTTGAGCTATCTTCCTCTCTCAGCCGTTTAGCTCCACAACCTCTGTTCCTCTGGTTTCTCAGCTCTATGATTTCATCTTTGTTTTTCTCTTTGTTTCAGAAATGTTTTAGATTCTAATGTGCATAGTTAAGCTATATTGTACCAAGGCAAGGGTTTATAATCAGTACTCTTGCCTTGATTGCCACAGCGGCTGTAGCTAAATTGATTTTCAGAGAGGTTTACTGGCCGCTCGTTGTGAGATTCTAAATCTCTGTCGACGGAGCTGCTTACCGAGCTTCTTACATTTCTTTCTAGTTCAACTTCTTTATTGGTCTGTGTGTTTATCATGGATAATTTGATATCTTCATATGAGAAGGAGAGAGGAGGGAAGTGTGCATAGGATTTAGCCTTTTCATGAGACCCTTCTCAGAAATCAACATTCTTTTCTCTTATTGGGTCACCTTCCAAGCAAACCTGCTTTGATTTCCCAGATGTTTGCTTCTATTGGTGCTTACATATTGAACATGGAAAAAACTTGGTGATGAACTATGAAGTACAGGGGAATTAATCTTACATTCATTTCAAACTTTATATTATGGGTATTTTACACTGAATTTTTCTCTCTAACATAATGGATTTGTACAAATTGAAAATGCCCATAAGGCCATAGCCTAAATCCCAAAACTTCCTTCTAATGAATCTAAAATAATAATTCACTCCCAAAGATTGTAGAAGACAAAAGAAACCAAAAATAAGAACAAAACAAGTCCTATGCCATTGATGAGGCTATAATTCTATGCCGATGCCTTTGCATTGAAATGCAGCAGTCAGGTTCCCAATTCTCAATCCCTTCTTGGTAGATAAACCGTCTCTGCAATAGTAAGACTTTTGGGACAGAGCCTCGAAGCCAAATGATCTTTTTACACTGAAACTCTCCTCGAATTCGAATGCCTTTGTTGAAGAAGAAACTGCATTTGTGGTGCGCTTATAGGAACCAAACCACTTTGCTAGCATGTACCCATTTCTCCTCCATGGTGGCATTGGCATGTCCACACTCTTCATGGACTTCTTAATAGCTGCGCACATAATCCTAACAATTTTCTTCAGCTCGTCGAGTTCTCCGACGAATATTTGAGGCAAGAAATTGTGTAAGGATGTGTATCGACTAGTGGGACGGGCGATTTCAAATTCTCCGGTGAAGAATGGCTCGACAATGTAACGAGTTCCATTTACATTGACATCAACAAATTCGTAGTCCCCTGCTGGAAACCGACTGGATTTTACCCACTTTGACTTGCAGAGACCTGGACAGTTTGGACAAATAGAGACATTAGCCACAAACCTCACCAATTGACCCAAAAAGAACTTCTATAATACTAGAATGAAAATGAGCTATGCCTTCAATAGTGTTCTTTAAAAAGATCAATGCACACATATTGAGTTGGTACTTCTGCATAATTGGATACTTGACGCTATGCTACACAACATGAGTGGAATCGAAAACGCGGGAATTTTCGATTTGTTTTACTCCATGGACAAACTGAGCTCTAATCTTTAGAGGTACCATAGAAGTTTTTCAATATATCTCAAATGAAGTAGTTTATGAGAAATGTAATCAAATGAATTCACGAAATCAAAAATTTCCTAATTAAAGAACTTGATGAAATGGACTTAACATCACACCCTAGACTATAGAGGAATCAGATTAATCCCTCAAAACGTTAACTTAAATTCTGATTAGATTATATATATGCAGCAAATTACAGAATGAAAATTTTGACTCACCAGCATCAAAACCCTTGTGGCGCAAATGAGTCGTCAGCTTCCTCTTGAACTCTCTGTCCAACCTATCCCCGATTACACCGCAAGCATGTTCAACCTCAGCAACAATGTTTTCTTTCACATCATCACCACCTCCATTTGTATGAAGCAGCTGTTGTAGAGTATTCTTGGTCTCCGAATCACACCGATAGCCACCCTCTACTTCTTCATCCATCTCCAACGAATCCCTCTCGATTTCCTCACCATCATCCCTTGAATCCCCACTATAATTCCCTCGCTCAATAAATGACTTAACAAGGTCAGACAAATCGGCAACGCTCTCCGCCGCAGCCGAGTGCTCGCTGCCGCTGCTCTCGCACAGCCTCACCCTCGCCCCCTCGTCAAACGCAGCCGCAACTCTCTGAAACCTCGCCGGAATTCTATATGCTCCCATGTTTATATATCTAGCTATCACCTAAGATCTTGCTTTATGCTTCTTCTTCTCTTCTCTGTCAACTTTTACCTTCGCTTTTGGAAGACAATGATTCAAGTGAGTGAGAGAGGGATTTTATAGGGATGAGTGTTGTCATATTGTGGTCATGGTGTTTACATAAAAGACGAACGGAGATGATGACATGATGTTATGCAACTAAGACCCGCTGCGTGCATTACAATTTATAGGATTATTGGATTTCGAATTCATTGGGTTTTGAGGAGAGAGGAGGATGATTTTGTTGCATGTATGTGGGCTTGATCACGTTATTGTCTAATGAATCTGGTCTTTTTTACGTCCCTATTCGGTTCTTTTGTTTTCGATTTTGGTTTCTTTATGATACTGGGATTTTGTAGGGGATATACCATGAAACGGGTTTAAGCAAGTCATTCATTTTGGAAAACTTGACCATCAAGTTACTTACTGGACTTTTGTGTTTTTTTTTTAAAATTAAATTTGGCTAGCTAAATCTTTAATATACAACGTGTATCTATACATACATTTGTGAAAGTTTAAGATTATATGACATAATATGAATACATGGTGGTCCTTGTATATTATGAATGATTAAGATTACACCTTGTATTTACACATCGTGTATACAAGAATTTTACAAAACTATCTAGCTAAATATTTTTGACCAGTATGTTTTTAGATGATAGTCCAATTTGTTTGAAATTGCCTATAATTGTGAAATGTGATTTTGCATTTAGTTTATAGCTAGCGAGTTTCTAGTGACTGGTGTTTGTTTTAGAATAAGATATGTTGGTGCTACTAGCTAGCTAAATAACATGAAGCATTTTCTTTAGGTTTTTTAGCCAAATTGGTACCATACCTTTCACCTTAGAGTACCATACCTTTCACCTTAGTGTCAATTTGCTACCATAGCTTTTATTTCAGCTAATTTACTACTATAACTTTTCATAATTAACCAATTTGCTACCCTAACTATTATTTCTGTCAATTTGCTACATTCTGTTTTCAAAATTAGCCAACTTGCTACCTTTTTGTCATAACATGAATTAATTCTGAAAATTGAAGGTTAAAGTTGGTCGATATTGAAATTGTGATAAGTAAATTGGTTAATCTTGAAAGCCTAAAGTAGCAAATTTGATGAAATGGTAACAAATTGACATATATAATAGTTAGGATAGCAAATTGGCTAATTATGAAAAACTTGGTAGCAAATGGGCTGAAATGAAAACTAGGGTAGCAAATTGACAAATATGTTTTTCTTTAAGATTTTGAAGCATTTTCATTAATTTTTCTTATCAGAGTATCTTCGTCCACGATAATCAAGTAAGTTAATATCCCCAGCTATGTTCATTTCCAATATATAGCTACGTACACTGAGATCAGTTGCATCACATTTGAATTGACCGTCTTCAACACTGTTGACTCCATTGATCATGTTTGAGAACTGGCCATTCGTTATCGTAGATTCGTAGATCACTGCATTCCACAAGTGGCGCAGTCTACTAAGACTGCCTCCCCCATCCTGTTGGATGTGGAAAATAGAAGCTGAAAGCCTGAAACTCCCATTATTGGATGTCCAGGTTCAGTGAACCTCCATTTTGTATCCACATTCATTGAATCGTAATCTTATCCTCTTGTTGATGATGAACAGTCGTAACGAACAAATTAAACCAACTCAGGAACGTAGTCAATTTACAGATACAATAATTTACAAAATCACATGAATCAGCTGCATGCGCAGAGCTAAGCCTGTGATCCAGCTTTTCTTCTATATTGGAAATAGGATGCAAACTTGGACTTGAGTAGTTGGGTTTGCTGTTCTTGTGAGATTGTATCAGAAAGTTCATCTTTCACTTTCAGATGATTTAAATTGATCGTGTATTCGTGATTTACTTTTACCCGTTTTTGGTTTGATAGTGAAGACAAAAGTAGGACGGTAATAAACCTATAAAGTTTACAGCACCTCTTCCAATAATGGAGGTTCATTACTCTTATATATAACTGCATGCATTGGACAGAAATATGTATGCAAAACTATCAGAACGTCAACATCGTTATCATCATCTGCTGAAAATGGTCGAGATCAGTACTTCCATTTTTGGTTTGTGAACCCCATTTGGTGCTCATTGGGCGGACAGCCGATGACTAGCACCTAAATGGGTTAATCGGATTAATTGGTTTTCTAGCTCTTTAGACGGAAACGGTGAAACACCGTCTAACACGTAAGTGGTGATTAATCAGCTTTAGGCGAGAATTTTTAGAACATTGGGTATATATAGTAATATAGAGCTTTAGGTTATTTGTCTCGTAATTGAATTGATGTATAACATATATACTATATTAGAGCATATTTAATAGACTCTCTATTTTAACTCTTTAGCTATTTTAGATAGCGTGTTTAACTTTTTTTGATATTTTAGGAGCTCTAGCAGACTAGCCAAACTTGAACTATTATAACTTTTTGCTATCTCGCTAGCTATATGTAGCTAGCGAGATAACTCAAATGAGGAGCAGACTCTATTTTAGCTTTTAACTATTTTAGAAAGCGTATTTAGTTTTTTTTTAATATTTTCGGAGCTTCAGCAGACTAGCTAAAATTTAGCTATTATGACTTTTAGCTATCTCGTTAGCTAAATATAAAGAGTCAGATGAGGCTAGCTATAATTTAATACATTCATTGTAAGATATTTTATGTGATATATAAATATATTTAAATTATTTAATTTCTATTTGAAAAATAATGTTGATGTAATACTAGCTAAAATAGAGAGCATTGATGCAGCCACATTTCTAAAGTAGCTAGCCCCAAATGACATTTTAGCTAATTTGTATAAAATTTAACTTAAAAATGGACAGCTCTGTTAAAGATGCTCTAATATAGCTAGCGAGATAACTCAAATGAGGCTAGCTATAATTTAATACATTCATTTTAAGATATTTTAGGTGATATATAAATATATTTAAACTATTTGATCTTTATTTAAAAAGTAGCTAGCCAAAATGACATTTTAGCTAATTTGTATAAAATTTAACTTAAAAATGACTAACATTGTTAAAGATGTTCTAATATAGCTAGCGAGATAACTCAAATGAGGCTAGCTTATCTCGCTAGCTATAATTTAATACATTCATTTTAAGATATTTTAGATGATATATAAATATATTTAAGGGAAAATGCCCATTTAGTACTAATTTGAACCCCTCATTCCCCATTCCAATGACAATCTTTTTCATTAGCCCATTTCAATATAAGGTAACTTTTTTTATGCCCAAATGCACAAATCTTTACTAAAGTCTTAATAAACTATATTATTTTAAGACTATTTTGCCCTCATCCTTTAAACATGCATAGAGAGAGAAAATGAAAGAGAGAATACTTGGTCGGAATCTCACCGGATTCCGACTCCGGTCACCGGCCGTTGGAATCCGGTCACCGGAATTTTCCCGACCGCCGGAATCCGGTCACCGGAATTTTCCCGACCGCCGGATTCTGGTCACCGGAATTTTCCCGACCGCCGGATTCCGGTCACCGGATTTTCCCTTGTAACCAGTTACTGACCCCCAATAATCAGTTACTGACCAGTTAATGACCCATAACTAACCCTCAGTAACCAGTTATTGATTAATTACTGACACCCAGTAACCAGTTACTGACCCCCAGTAACTTTTAGTTTTCAGTTACTGACATCCAGTAATCACTTAGTTTTCAGTTACTGACACCCAGTAATCACTTAGTTTTCAGTTATTGATCCCCAATAATCGGTTACTGACCTCTAATAATCAGTTACTGACCCCTAATAATTGGGTTACTGACCCCTAATAATCAGTTACTGACGCCCAATAATCAGTTACTGACCCCCAATAATCGGGTTGCTGACCCTAATCACTTGGTTACTGATCCCCAATAATCAGTTACTGACCCCAATAATCAGGTTACTGACCCAATAATGGTTGGCCAGAATAGAAAGAAGGAAGCCAGAAAGCAAGAAGGAGACACTGTTCTCTTGCACCTAAATACTATTCAGGCAAGTGGTGCTTTCTATTGATCTACGCTTTTGGCACTTACCCTACTTAATTTCAATAATTTCATGCGGTTTTGTGTGAATTTTTGCAGAAGATATTTCCTGGACACGGTGGTCGTGGTACTCGGAAGAAAGAAAACCAAGAGAAAGAGGTGGGATGATCAATTATGGCCCAACAGCAGTCTTTGCGTCTCCACCGCTTGCTCACTCTCTTGGACAATATCCTTCAACCTTATTCATACTCTCATCATCATCCATATCAATCACAAATATAAGGGGGCACACCACCGCACAAAACGTAACCTTCTTCATCTCTCGTCGGAGCTTTTGGTCCCCATCGGCGGAAAATCCTTCAAACACTAGACATGTAGATCTAGACCACGACGTAAGAGAACACCAGCCACCGTCTGAGCACGTCTTCCCCGCCGACGGCGTGGTAGAGGCGGCGAAGCCAGGAAGGAACCATGACTCAGGCTTCCTGAGAACCCGATCAGGTGAGAGAGAGAGAGATGAAAACCAGATCGGGAAGAGAGAGAAAGAGAAAGAGAAAGAGATGAGATTTGTGTGGCTTTAATTACACGGGTAATAACGTATTTTTGTTAAAAATCATTGAAATGGGCATAAGGAAAAAAATATCATTGAAATAGGGTTTGTTTTAGCTATTTTTGGGTATTTGGGCATTTTCCCTATATTTAAACTATTTGATCTTTATTTAAAGAATACTATTAATGTACTGCTAGCTAAAATATAGAGCATTGATGTATATATATTTCTAAAGTGGCTAACCAAAATAACATTTTAACTAATTTGATAAAAATTTAACTAAAAAATAACTATCATTGCTAAAGATGCTCTTACCTCTGATAATGTCAGAGCTAGTTAGATAACTAGTGTATGAGTCCAGTTTTGGAGGGATATACATTAAGTTTTAGGGCAAGAGTCTTCCTTTCTATATAAAGGTGACCTAATCCTTTGCTATAATTGGGGGAGCATATGATAGTGCATTTTGCTGTTTTGATGATGATTATCATGAATCAACTTTGTTTTGCTAATTAGAACAATAATTTATTAAGCATGAAGCTTATCAACGATGACCGAGCAATACGGTAAGATACCTGGGTTTAACTATACGTGTATATATATACAAGTTTTAAGGTTTGATATGGATGATAATAATAAAGAAAATACATACAGCTTCGTCTGAAAACACCCTCTCTTGAAGTGAGGGGTCGTATGTACTCACGTACCCGGGGATTACCCATTTATGCATAGGGAACCTTTGCTGCTATAACTACTTGAAAACCTTCATGACGAAATAGGTGCACAGTGAGAGAAGTACATTCGTTAGCCCCAACCTCTGCTATCTCTAACTACAATAACACTGATCTGATCGAGTATTATATAGCTAGCTAGCTAAGAGCGAGTACAAACCAACAAGAAAATGAAAGAAGTTGCGGATGTACGTTTGATTAGAGCTAGGTTGAGATAAGCGCAACGTACATACAACAATAATGATGTTCTTCTTTAAGCAGAGAAATTATATATGTAATTAGAAAGATAGTTTTAGAATATTTTGACAAAGGACCGGAGAAACAAAACCATCTTCTTCTCTTAGAATACAGTCAAGAAATCCAACCATTACGTTATACTCATTCGATGACTATGGTCGGACACGAGTTGGATTTTGGCCTAAACCGATTACCAAAACCACGTCATTTGGTCAATAATCCAAGACATGATGCGTACGTACCACCATAGACAAAGACGGGGAGTGACAATGTCGACGAAGAACACACACACAAGTTTGAACCTCCATTGCATGTAGAGATTAGCCTTTACTGGCAACACATATTTGACTGAAGATGTATGAAAGCATGATAAAATGTCAGAATGTCTCAACACATTAGTGAACCGTCTTGATATCGTGTTAGCTAGTTTTTGTAGTTTCAATGTAATCACTACACTTATGGGTTTTTAATTTTCATTAATTGTCTTTGACGTTAAATCTAATGTTGAGGAACCACTATAAGGAGTAAAATGATGCAACCCGACTATTGCTAGTTTAATCAAAGAAGCAAGGAACGTCTTTAGTTGCAGAGGCTACGAGTCTTCTCTTTGTTAAAGACAATCATGAGCATAGCATGTTAGAAGTGGAAGGAGAATCGAAGCTAGCTAGTCATTGATGATTGATACATGTAATTTCTTTGATATTTCTTAGAGACTTTTCAAAATAGTAGCATTTATTAGCACGGTTACGGCTCCTTTTAATTTCGTTTATTTCTTTCAGACATGTGCCTAAGGAAATATGAGTTCTATGGCTGATGCAATAGCACATTTTATGACTCCAAAAAGTGGAGTAGGAATGCCGCATCGGCTGAACGGAACCGGGTCGGACCGGACCGTCCGGTTCAGTTGGTGCATTCATTTATGGAAACCAATGGCACCTAGTTAGAACCAAACAGTGTGGGTTTGAGGACGGGCCGGGCCATGTCTAAGTCGGCACACACGGTATTTTGCCATATAAGTCAAGAGAATCAAAACCATTAGAAAAAGGGAAGAGAGGGAGCACCAAATAAAAATAGACAAATTAGAAAATAGAAAGAAAACACAAAGAGGGAAGAAGCGGATTCTCTCTCTCTCTCTCTCCAACGCCGAAAAGTTGTTCTCAGCCTCATAAGCCACCTTCCTCCTCCCATTTCCAATTTCGAAACACCAAACTTGAACAAACAACAACAACAAGAAAAACAAGAAGCACAAAGCAATGAGATCTCCTTCGCTCAAAACGCTGCGTTTTCTAGGTACGAGATCTCTCTTTTTCGTTTTTTTTTTTTGCTTTGTTTCGTTTTCGCGACGGTTTGCTAGATTTTTGAGCGCGAAGAACTTCGACGGTAGTGATCTGCGGGTAGAATTTTTGTTTGGGTTTAGAATTGTTTGGATTGGATCTTGATGAGGATAATGATCGGGTTAAGGATCTGATTATTCATTTTCTTAAGTAAATTAGATTGTTGTAGGTTTAGTGTTTTTAGATTAATTAGTTTCTTATAGTTAATTGGTTAAATTGATTACTAGTGTTAAATTGTGCGTAATTTTAGTTTGAGCTGTTAAAGAAGTTGGAGATTGGCTTTGGTTTACTAGATGTGTGATTCGGTTATGCGGTGACGATGCTTCTAATGGCTCATTGATGATCACATGATGTTTTAAGGGTTTGGATAGAGATGATGTTCTTGCTTTGTTTGAATGTTGCGTAAATTCGAGTGTAAAAGCCTCCATCTGAACTGTGGTTTTTCTGCAGGCACGTGATTTGCAGGTTTTGCCAACTCTTCGTCTTGCTAAGTAGGAAATAGCGTTTGGTTGAGTGTTAGACCGTAGAAAGAGGAATGGCTGACTCAATATCGAGCTTCTGGGGTCCTGTCACGTCTACGATCGAGTGTTGTGAGAAGAACTATGCCTACTC
Source organism: Fragaria x ananassa (assembly GCA_034370585.1). Taxonomy (NCBI): domain Eukaryota; kingdom Viridiplantae; phylum Streptophyta; class Magnoliopsida; order Rosales; family Rosaceae; genus Fragaria; species Fragaria x ananassa. Next base: position 565,458 of record CP139764.1, on the reverse strand, counting down.
TTCTTATATTGCAGAGTTTTTCAACACCATGTCGAACATTCCCAGCATTCTACTGGCACTCGTTGGTCTTATAAATGCTCTAAGGCAGCGGTTTGAGAAGAGATTCAGTGTACTTCACATATCTAATATGATACTTGCCATTGGAAGCATGTTATACCACGCTACATTGCAGCACGTGTAAGTATTGTTCTAGATCTTTTATGGGCTGATGTATACCACTGTTGTTTTATGCTATGATTATACCAATCTAAGAGTTTAACCGGATATTCTGAAATGTCGGTATGACTAGACACATGAAAATAATTGCATGGTACAGTTTTGAAGGGACTGTATACATTTACAAGTAACTAGACTGTGAAGCAAGTATACCTTTTTCTTCTTCTTCTTAAGTTGCATGGAGTAGTTGTGAATGCTGTGTAGATTGTTAATCTGAGGGTACATCAAAGCTTATTATCTTCTTCTATCCCTCCCCTTGTTGATGTCAATGATATGCTATCAGAACGTGCATATGTTTAGTTGGTCAGTTGGCAGTTAAGGCATTATCATATGGATTGGAAAAAGTTCCTACAATCCTTCATGCTTGAGGAGCATATGAATTCAGGGAATGGAGATGCTAAATTAAATTTATCAAGGTTGATGGTGTTGACTTCCAAACAATGGACACACATTATGTCTTCTACACATGCATGTCAACATTTGATATGTGGGATAACTTGTAGTGGTATTTGTTAATCAGTCTTTCAGGTCTCAACTTATTATTTCATGTCTGTATGCCATGAAAAGCTTAATTCTGAAGAATACTTTCTCAATATATTTGTAGGCAACAGCAGAGTGATGAAACTCCTATGGTTTGGGAGATGCTCCTTTACATGTATATCCTCTATTCCCCAGATTGGCACTATCGCAGTACAATGCCGACCTTCCTCTTCCTATATGGTGCTGTTTTTGCTGCAGTTCATTCAGTGGTCCGATTTGAGATTGGATTTAAGGTGCACTATGTGATCTTGTGTCTTCTTTGCATACCCCGAATGTACAAGTATTATATATACACACAGGACGTGTATGCCAAGAGGCTTGCGAAGCTCTATGTGGCCACTCTTCTTATAGGGAGTTTGTGCTGGCTCGGTGACAATGTCTTCTGCAAAGAGGTATCAAGTTGGCCCATAAACCCGCAAGGTCACGCCTTGTGGCATTTATTCATGGGTTTTAATTCCTATTTTGCAAACACTTTCTTGATGTTTTGCCGGGCTCAACAACGAGGATGGGCTCCAAAGATTGTTCATTTTATGGGGCTCTTGCCCTATGTGAAGATTGAAAAACCAAAAACCCAATGAGACTTGAAGTAAATGGCAGGATATGGTTTCAGTTGAGACCATCTACGTGTGTGAGGAACATCAGCTTGCAAAACGCTGGATTTTATTCTTTTTAGATGGGATATTATCTTAATTCTTGTTTTAGAAGTAGAACTTGTAACATACCATAAGCTTTTGTTTGTGGTGTTGTGCTAGAAGGGCTTACCTCTTTTGATTATCAGAAACTTTGGAGTCTGTCATGGTTTTGTTATTAGATAGGGTCACGGTTACAAGTATTGTGTATTGAAAAATTCGACATTCTTTTATGCACTGTAGAAGGATCACATGTTTTTAAAGGGAGGTGACGATGTTAGAATGTTTCCCTATAAGAATTTGTTATAATGTATTGAGATATTTGTGTCCGCGTATCTCAACACAACATGAAAAAAATTGTCCCATTTTGGTTGGAAAAGAGCACCATGAAAACAGACTTCGCAAAAATTTGTCAATACATCAGATAAAGACCTTATGCCGAAGAACCTATGATCTTTTCATTTGGAAGCATGGAAAGCCAACGTTGTGGTGTATTTCCAGGTGGAAGGGTGACCATGTGTTTATAACAACTCCATTCCTAATGTCCCCACTACACATTTATTGAAATAGAACAAATACACAGTGGCCTGTATTAGGACAAAGCAAACTTATAGGCATCATAAAACTCCCATAAGCATTCAATGGTAATCATAAAAATAATCAAATTCCACATATATGACATACTAACAAGCACAGATACAGGGGAGGGAGGGGGAGGAGGGAGGACTTCCATCTAGAGTTCATTAAATGACCAAGAGCCACTATACAAAGTTTCCGCACAAAAGAATGATGCCTCCGACCTAATATTTCAATGAGGTCGTGAGGAGCAGAACACCACCATTTACAATTCCTTCCTTTTCCTATCTATGACAATATTTCCGATCGCGAGGAGGAAGATAGCACAAATACAGGTTATTCACACATGATCATCCGAGTATACTGTCCTGCAAAACTTGTTTAAGCTTCTCATACAGAGCTAGCTGCTGCTCGACAGTAAGGTTTGTCAAAATCTACATTGCAGAATAAGCGTCAATACTATTATTCCTTAATCGCCAACAATATAACACCAAAGCAAATGCATTGAAAATAGTACCTGGTCCAATAATATTTCAACGGAGAGCTTTTGAGGCAAAACAAATGACTGATGATAGATGTAAGCAAAAACAGCCATTACCATCTACAATGAAACACAATGTCAGTCACTTGAACATATATAACAACCATACCAAATCATGGTTACGTGTTTAACCCAATCCCTAGTTCCAGAAAACAGATTTACCCCTTTGAACCTTCATAATGTCTTGCCATATCAGGCACATAAAAAATATAAAAAAAACAGGACATGGGACCTCATTATACAGTGCAAGGAACAATTAATCTTACAAAGAGCAAGATTTTCCATCAGCTCTACCTTTAGAACCATAAAAGTAATGCATATGTGACCCATGTAGTAACACAATATCCTTGAAAAACTCTCACAAGTTGTTTTTACTTCTCACAAACATAACTTTACCTGACAATCCATTCTGTCTGTGATTCCACCGTGCCCAGGGATACTGTCACCAAAGTCCTATGGCAAATGTGAAAAATTAATATAATGACAAACAATTGAAGTTTAGCATTTAGAACTGCACACCCAAAATTGGAACATCAGGAACTTACCTTGACTTTGAAAGCTCTTTTGAAACCGCTTGCAAAGAAGCCTCCGAAAGGTGCTATAATTGATGAAAACAAACCGAGACATAGAGCATGCCACTGAACTGGCAAAATTGAGATCCCTTTCCAAGGAAACTGCAACACAATAATCATAAAGGAATATAGAAATCAACCAGCTTTATTGCAGGAATGGCTTTTACTGAACTGAAGCAGTGCATTAACTGTCAATCATCGTTCATATTGAAAGAAAGAATGCTATTTGATTCCAGCAGAGGATTTATTTTTCTTTTTAATTACATAACCAATAAATGCAAATTTACATACCCATTCAGGGAGCCATCCTGGTAAGGTATGATATTCTGGAGTAAACAATGGACCAGGATCACATTGAAGCCAACCAGTAGATAAATCCTGCAAGCGGATCCACACAAATCAATTAATATAAACATTGATTGACAGACACTCTATTTCTTGCCCAAAAGAAACTGACTTATATCTCATAAGAATTGTTACCTTTCTTGGACATGTTAGCCACTGAAACTGGCCCATGATATGTGCAAGCTGCAATAAACAAATGTATATATGATGTTGGCAAAATACATCGAGATAAACCCTAATATGATAGACACCAAGGTTTCACTTTCGAGTAAGAAAACAGAATTGTATCTATCACCATCAAGTTATATAGAAGGCTCACCCAAAAGGCTGAAAACATAGTTGTAATCGAAGCTCCAATGAACCCCTCCCAAGTTTTCTTTGGAGATATCTTAATCAAAGGGGTTCTTCCGAAAAAGAAGCCGCAAATATAAGCAGCAATATCATTGATGACTATGAGTGTTGCTGGAAGAAGAAACCTGCAACAATTTTCCCTTGTATCAGGGGAAACGACAAAAATAGGAAATGTGCAACTATATTGTTCCAGATTGAAAAAACTTATTACCAGAAAATTCCTTCAAAGATGTTGGCTACAGTAAAAGAGGATTGTGTAAACACAATTATTAGGATCATGTGTGTCCATGCATACTGGCCAAATTGATACTTGTACATCTTCTTCTTCAATGTAAGAATGAACCACATAAAACCTGAATCCAATTAGGGGGGGGGGGAATAATATCAGCATCTAGTCCAGATAAGTACATTCAGCAAACCAGATATATAATGGGATGATGATCAACGCTGAATGCTAACATTTACTTCTACCCAAAGATACGGCTAAATTCAAATATTCCTAAAGTTAATTATGGCTACTAACCTGCAATGTACAAGAAATAGCAGGCGACCATATGATACTGGATAAGACTGCTCACAACCTTGTGTAAAAATTTATCTGAAGTCACAGTATTGACAAGCCGTTGACTGAGTATTCGACCGTAAACAAATAGCATCGCAGTGAAGAAGAAGTGCCTGAGCAGAGAATTTGAAAATGAATACAGTAATATAACACAATTATACAGAAACACTGAAATAAACTCTGATACAGATATGCCAAATATACTTCCATCCTCACCAGTTTAACAGCCTGAATCCTGGGAGACGCCTATCTTCATGAGCTTTCCTTAAGAGATTAAACAGCTCCTTTGCCATGAAAATTTGGATAACAACCACCATGGCAGTTATAGCGAGATGGCCCAAATATATGATTAATGCAAATCCTCCAATCATCCAGACAGTAGAGTATGCCCTAATCCACATCGTCTTGTATTTATTATTGTCATCAACAAGTAAATGACCTCCATTCGTGTTACTAGCATCTGGGGGAAGTTGCTGCCATAAAAACAAAAAACAACTGAGAATAATCTCCTAATTATCAAAACGATCTAAAACGCTTTGGTATACCAAAGCTATATTTCATGGGATAGTCATTTCAGCTGCTACTAGACAAGTACAATACAAAAATCAGAAGAATAATACATGTGGTTTCTCCTCTGATACTACTAGACAGTTCATTTTGTCCACATTTCAGAAATAGTAATATTAACTCAAAAGGAAATTCATAAGTCCAAACTCTATCAGAATGGAGGAAACAACAATGTATCAAAGCTTAGCAAACCTCAGCTGAGCGTCTACGGTGCCGCAGTCGTGGGGACCTTGGGGTTGATGGATTTCCGGCACTATTATCTCTTTGCATGTCTGCTATAACTTACTTTCACTCAATAATTTCAAAACATACATGTATCGGATGCAAGAGACTCGTCACCTGAAATATAAAATTACATAATGAGACTAGGTGAGGATATTCAATAAGTAAAGTGATACTGTGCTCATCATTTCAGACTTCAGATAGTACGAGACAAAACACTAACAGCATGTTTGTTTCATAGACTATTGTAGCTCACCTTAATTTCTATGGTAGTCTAGGACTCCTCAAACCTGGTTTATGTAATACTAATACCTAACCCATGTTTGGTATTGGGTAGGACTAAAGAGCATAATAGTGAGAATACTGGAATTCTGATCAGAGTTGCATTATTTGAATACCACAACTACTTTACTCATAGTATCTCGATCAAACCATGAATTCATGATATTTACATCCACAAAAACAATCAAACATGAAATCTAAACAGTAAACTTAACTTCCACAATTTCATAGATTAATAAGCAATTAGTTTCTACACATTAGAACAATACAGTAGTGTTCTTGACACTGCATTAAGAATATTCATCAAAAATGCAGTAGTGTTCTTGAGAAGTTCTGCAAATTCAATCATCCCCTTTTCTCTATCAGTTAGTCGTCTCATGTCCAAGAAACAAGAACCCTTAAAACAATCTCTATGCATCAGCAAGAACAAAATAGAATCCTTAAAATTGATTGAACCAAACACCATGTGAGGAATGAAGCAAAAAATCCCTAAATTGCAACGACCAGAAGCCCATAAGCCAAGCATCCAAATAAACTCCACAACTGAATTTATAGCAACCCAGAAAAGCACAAACGTTTTCATAAGAGAAAACCCAGTCCTGAAAGTGATCAATTCTTACCATAATGAACAAAACTCAGCTAAGAAAACCCAGATTCTAAACTTGAAAAAGCACAGTGGAAAGAGGCTGAAGTGGAAAATTTAACTTCAGCAAGGAAGACAAGGCTGAAGCGAAGAATTGAGCGAGGGAGAGAAAGCTGTAAAGACTCGCTTCCCTAGTCCCCCAATTTTGGGGTCTCTGCGTAAGAAGGTATAGAGGTGGGCCCAAGGACTCTATATGCTCATCCTTTATGCAGCCAAACACGGGATGAGTCCTCTTTTGTTATGTAAGCCAGTCCCAACCTGTGTAATCCCATGTAACAAACGACTGCTAAAACCTTAACTTCACTTATGGCAGTCTAAAGTACACTCAATATTGATACAAAATGACTGTTTGCGAAATATTTGGCAAAAGACACTTTTAGGTTAACTTTCGCCATATCTACGACCTCCTAACCTTTTCAATTCCATTGCTAACAAACTATGCCATTTCCAGTTTTCAACAACAAAAAATCCACAGACCCTGAAAAGCTTCCAATTCAAGCAAAACCTAATACTTCTCCATCCAAGTACTATCACACAGCTCACATTGCTCTAATTCAAAGCTCCAAAATCCTCAAAAACATCCGCACATAAACACAAAAGCTCACCAACAAAAGCCCCAAATTCAATCACACAATCAGAAACACTGAAACAACGAAGAAAATAACCAAATTTCCACGAAACAAAAACCAGAGATGAACACTTGGAAATTCAAATCTGAAAGCTAAGGGCAATAAAAAATCGAACCAGTAAGAACGAAAAACCGAAGAGAAAGATATAGAGAATCAAACCTGTTGAGTGAGAGAGAGAGAGAGAAAGAGAGGCCCTGCAAAAAGCAAAAGGAGGCGAATACGAATAATGGAGAAGAAGAGCGAAGAAGAAGAAGAAGAAGAAGAAGAAGAAGAAGAAAGAGTGAGTCCTTTTTTTCTCGTTACTGATTTTCTGGAACCCAATAATAATATCAGACTTATTTATTTATTTTTAAGGTATATTCTATTTTCTTAGTTATAAAGTTGCGTAACCAAATGGGTTTGGAGCGTCGGATTCACGATTTAGTTCTGGGATTAACACGTGGACGGCTGTTGGTGAACCTCTTCGTACGTCAAATGGTTAGAACTGTGCTGGCCCAAATAATGCTATTAAGCATCATTCAAGACATGTGTGATCGCAATGTCTTCTACTTTCAGTAGCGTCAAACATATATCTAGAGAGATGAACTTCACGGCGGATGCAATTACTCATAAATGTCATCCTCTATCAAATGGACGTAACTGGATGGGTAGCTGCCCATTGGTTGCTACTAGAGTTTTTTTTATTTGATGATGTAAACTCGAGTTGTCTGAGAGAGTTTCTTTTAATGTTTGTTTGTTTCGTATCAAAAAAAAAATATTATGCACTAAACTGTACTAGTTGTTGTTTTTGGTCTAATAACCTAATGCCAAAGACAAAGCATTGGTTAGGGTTTCAACAGTGATGCTGTAGGTAATTGAAGTTGTACACTGAGCAATGTTTCGACGGTTTCATTAGGTTTCATTAGCTGATAATTGCCACAACAATAAAACAGTGCCTATGTCATTAACATTCTTTTGATTGGTCATTGTTGGTCATAACCCAAAATCATCATTATTGTCTTTCAAGGAATTATGAGGCTGCTATCTTCATTTGGATGTAACATAAGTTATCATCCACGTTACTTCCATTGTATGATTGAGTTTTGGGTATTGTTTGCAAAATATCCAATTCTAATGGGTGGGACACAAAGAAACAAATTGTTTGGTGAAAGTAAAATCTAAGAATAATTGATCTGGGAATATGTCAATGACACTGACAGATGACATGAAGTGTGAGACTGAGATAGAGGTGATGAAGCAAGCAACAATGTCCTTTCTAAGATTCCAAGTCTTGCTATCTGCTTGGTTCTTTGCCCACATTTGGACACTTGGAATCTCTTAAGTTTTGCAGAAGGATAGCTTCATGGAATTGACTGCTCTCTGCTTTCCTAAGATAAGAATAAGATTGCCTTCCACGTTATATGATGGAATCATATGCAGGCATTGCTTCTCTCACTTCAATTATATGGAGGAAATACTGTGGCTAACTAATTGGGCTTGGCTCTAATGTTTTCCCTGTATTGGGCACCTCTTGTCCATTTGAGGTTTTATATCAGCCCACAATTCCAATGTGGCAAAAAGCTTAAGAATCTAAACCTTCACTTGTTATTGTTGGCAAAAAGCTCTGTGTTCTGGTGCTCGTGATGTGTTTAGCTAAAATAACAAAGAGGGTGAGCTATGAATTCAAGCGTTTTATCTTATATCTGAGTTTTCATGAACAAGATTCCTCGACATAAGTTAATGCGGAGAGATTTATAACTCTAATGTAAGAGTTGGGAACTCTCCCAACAGTTCAACAATTAATGTGGATCATAGATGACTACCATGCATTACAGCTTGAGATTCTTGTCATATGAGAACAAGAATAGAAGGACATTTATACGATAATTGCTTTCCGACAAGAAAAAAATTACAAAAGAGAAGGAATGGGAGGCTGAGAGAACATACTTCTCTCTCTATTCGACCTCAAACCAAGTGAATATCTCTTCTGGTTCTCTACGTAGATATGTGACGACAAAGATAATTCGATTCGAGCCAATCGAGCACCTCATATCCTCCTAATAATGAGGGATTGCATAGCATCAAATTTGTCTTACGTTTGTGTTGTCTGCATTTTTTTTAACAGAACAGCTTTGGTTTCATCATCATTTTCTGTCATAATCTAAGCTCCAACTTGTAATTGGGCAAGCTTGTTTGCTTAGTAAGATGAAGGGTAAGCCAAGGTAGACCTACAGTGCTGTTTGTTTCACAAGAATTGATAGTGCATTATAATATAGCAAGGGAATTGAGCAACTCTTTGTCTTTTCTTTTTTTTTTCTTTTTTTTTTCCAATTGAGCAACTTACACATGAAGATGATGGTATGGATAAATTGAGCTCCACTCATTGTCAAAACCTAGGCCTTCATTGTGCTCATTGTCAAAACCAAGGCCTCTCCGTCTCCGAAACTCGTTTAAAATCCCCCCACAAACACTAGTTCAAGCATATCATGGATTTTCCATTGATCTTTGCTGGTTGAGCTTTCATCTTGTACATTACATCATGATGGATTGGTTTAGGAAGATTATCAAAATGGGAGCTAATATAAGCACATTCAAGGGCTCATCTTCGGCGCGATCCTCTGCTTGTATTTCTTCAAGTACAGGAGCATCCCTCATGGAGTTGCTGAAACCGGCGTGCCTAAGATCCGAGAAGGGTGTTAGGAAGAGACCCTTGACCCCAGAGAAGAAGAAGACGACAAATGTTTATAGTACTAGCAGTACTAAAAAAGAAAATATTTCAGGCGAGGGCAGCTTTACTAGCCTAGGAGATTGGCTCACGTCCTCTCCGGGTTCAAAGCCAGATAGCATGAATGGAGGTGAATTGTATGTGTTGAGATCTCACTACTCATCTAGAAGGGTGCACCCTTCTTCTTCTTCATCATCAAAACGACCTCATAGTATTCATGATGATGAAGCTTTAAGTTCTAAAGCAAGAGACAGTAGTTTCTCCATAAACAGAAGTACTGTGAAAAATGAGGGTGACAACAATTATCCAAATGCAAACTTGGATAACATGAGTTCATCGCTAAGAAGAAAGCAAAGTGGCAATAAGTCGAAGAAAAGGGTGAGCTTTAGGTTGCCCGAGGAAGCTGATATTGTTATATTTTACCCTTCAGAGGAGATGTTCATCGATTGTGAAGAAAACTTTGTGGGAATTTACTCTCTATTTAGAGATCGAAACATCATCGATCATCTCTGCTAGCGTTATGGCTAATATACATATGATCAGTTTGGTTTTCGGCCTCTCAGGTACTATTCTGAATTTGGATTGTAATTTTCTTGCAATGTACAAGATCTTGAAATTAAGCTCCTGTTATGGCTCATCAGAAAGCTGGTGTGATGCTGATGGCCAAAATAATTCAAGGATCGACATCACATGCATGTAGCTAATGCTGCCACTCGTTTGCAACGTCGGCCGAAGTCAGATTTGTTTCTCTTTTCTTTCTTGTATTTTCATTTTACACCATATATATGGTGAAAGAATAAGCGTGAGACGTAATCTTGGTTCAATTAGTTGTAAAATAAGTGTATTGTAAGCTTGAGAGCTGCATTTTTCATTCGTAGAGTGTGTGCTCGATTAACATCAATTTCAGCTTCGAAGTACATGGTCTTGAATTATTCGATAAACTCTCGAGTAGGTGAGTATCAGATAAAGACACAATGTTGTACATAAACGGTGGTACGTACGTAAGATTTAATCTTACTTATCCTAGGGTTCTAAGAGGGTAGATCTTCGTCTTCCATAACAGAACGAACAGCTTTGATAGATTATTATGTGGTTAGCCACCATAATTTATGAATGCAGCTGAGATTCCTCTCAATTTTGCGTGTAAGTAATTAACACAATGTTGCTGTGAATTAGTGTATACTAATGAAGACACACTCACCCCACACCCCACGAGTTCCCTTTGGACCACAAACTTCAAGATGTGATTTACGTGATCCAAACGATTGTAGATCTCCGATTACTGGTTGTCCATGTTTTGGTGGTATTATACTTCTAGCTATTAGCTACTTGCTACAAAAGAAGATCTGCAGCTACCATTCTGATGCGGAAGTCTACATTTTATATTTTGATTCAAGTACATCGTTTACTGGTCTAGTATTAAACAGATGAACTCATCAGCATGACAAGCAAGGAGGAGTTGAAAGAGTCGAGATTCGAAACCATCCAATATCCCAAGTAGGACATTTAAACAATCGCTTAAAGCATAGTTAGCACTAAATAATCGTAGTCCGCAAACTACAATGTAGCACAGAATGAACTATGAAAGTCTGATTCAAATATTTTATAGTGTTTTAAAGTATTGAAACTCGAAGTTTAAGAGTAGAGAGTCATTAGACTAGTTCATTGTATGGTTCGTATCATGTAGTATATTTAGTGTAAACTGTAGAACACCAATGCAAATAATAATCAATCTAATACATCCTACTCCATAATAATAGCGTCATCATCATTAGTAATTTAGTATTAGAAACTCAAACACAAGACATATATTAACAAAACCTCCGGTGACATGGCACGATTCACAAAGCTACTGTTAAGCTGAGACGTACGTGTTACATGATTTGTTTATCATATCATACGGTATGACATACATATTGTAAATGTGTCTAATTGTATAACACATGTGGACTTTTAAAAAGATAAATAATCGTTACATTATCATTTAGTCGCTTTTTCAATCAATAATAACTACACATTTTATGAGATACGAGATATATATCATCCATTAGAATTTTATCGTGTTATATGGGCTGTTATTATTTGTACTCTTTAAGAAATACATGAAAATGGAAAGGGACACCACCCACCAGTCCTGGAGGTACCCTTAGGTCAAAGGATGGGAAGTTGCTTAGAAGCTCGAAACTATATATAACACTGGGAGAGAAGTGAGCTAAAAACCGAAAAAGAGGCGCCTTTGCTTTTTTCTTACTTTATCACTCTTTTCCCTGGTTTATCTCTTTGGTTTTTGTTGTTGTGACTTGAGTATCAATGGCTGGATTGAAGGTGGTGTTTGTTGTCTTAACCATCAGTTTCAGCCTTGGAGGGAACTGGGTCGGAGCTCAAGTCCACCATGTCGTCGGAGGAGATCGTGGGTGGGATCCGGCTAACTCCGATCTCACTTCTTGGTCCTCCGGCAAAAGCTTTATGGTCGGAGACACAATCTGTGAGTCTCTCTCTCTACCTCTCTAAACCTAACAAATATCTCATGCTTAATTTAGCTGCATTTGTTAAGTTTATGAGACACCCCGATCCAAGTAGAGGGTTCCAAAGTTTATATGGTTTGAATTGACTAGTGTGTGTAATGTAAGAACTCGGAAAACATTTCATGCAATGTGTTTGTTCTCTAATCTCATAATCATGTTGGGAAATTGTGGATGGGCAGGGTTTGCATACTCTGCAGCGCATGGGTTCATAGCTGAAGTGAATAGCAAGGAGGAATTCGATTCTTGTGATGTAAGCAATCCGATCAGAATGTTCAAAGATGGGTTGGACAGCACCCCAATGGACAAGGAAGGACTACGCTACTTCACAAGCAGTAACCCTGAGAGCTGCAAGAATGGCCTCAAGTTGCACGTTCAAGTTGTGCCTTATCAGGACCGTCCTCAAACTGTTATGCCGGTAGTGGCGACATCCGAGATCTCTGCATTGGCTGCAGCTGAAGCGCCATCAACTCCTTCCGGTTCAGCTCATCTCGGGTCAAATCTCGTTTTGTTGTCAATTGGGTTTGCTTTGCTAGGTTGTGTAATGGGACTCTAGAGTGAAACAGCAAGTAGTTGTTGCTGGGTGTGTTTGGGATGTAGAAAAAAAATATGTATGCGCGCATGGAGACGTGCACTGGTTTGTTGAAGTGGGCGGCTCTCGTGTTAGAAGACCAAGCTATATCATTTCCTTCGACTTCAACAAGGAGGAGTTTTGCTGGACTCCCCATCCTACCGTAAACATTCATCAGCATTGTCACTTGCTTAATTTTAAAGGATCCCTGGCCATCATGGAAACTTCAACATCGTCTCCCCCAACGTTTGTTAAGATATGGGTGATGAAAAATTATAGTAAGAAAGAGTGGTCACTCTATTATGAAATCGATTTCCAAAGGTCAGGATGTGATGCGTGGAGAAAGTTCGATATCCCAAGTTCAGGATGGAACGGTTTGGGGGAAAATTTAGATAGCCGACTGCGGAGACTTCTCCAAATGTTAAAATATAATACGAGGGAAAAATATAGTTGTGGTGAATGGGAAAATGGCATATTTTTTGAGCTAGATGATGGAGCCCGATCAAGTGTATGCTATTTTTTGGATTTGAAATGCAACTCAATGAGACGAGTGGAAAATGCATGGAGCGGATTTGAGAAAAGAATCTTCGGTTACACTGGAAGTCTTATTTCTTTAAAAGATTACAACAACTTAGTTAAAGAAACATAAGAAGAAAATGTATGGCGTTACAAGTGAATCAAATCGTACATGAAAGAGTGGAAGACATAATGGTGTTCACATGGACATCTAGCCAGTGATGTACTACGTTCACTGGTGCCTGTATGAAAATAATCTATACGGGTGATCAAAGTTATAGCCAGTTTAACTGCATGCTTTAAAGAGAAGATTCGAACAAATACGAAAATTGGAGCAGCTTTGTATAGAAGATTCAAACAAATACCAAAATTAGATAAAATTAAACTGATAGAAATGTGAGGAAATTTATGTTCAACCCTTTAACAAAATCGTCTCTGAACTCTTCCCGAAAAGATAATAACAAATATACTTGCGAAATACATAATAAAAACATATTTACGAAATACATGATAAAGACAAACACGTTGTGATATATAATATATTGATTAAAATATAGCTTCAATGGATACACTATTGTAATAGAGATTGGTAATTTATTTCTACGGCCGGATGTTTTTTTCTTTTTTCTTTTTTCGATTTCATTCCACGGCCGCAAGTTGATAACAAGATTACTTTAGTTATTGGTGAATAGTCTTTCGAACTGCCAGGATTTTTTCCAGACGAGATTGCATACGAGCTTGTTTTCCTTCACAAGACCGCCAGTCTCTCGGTTCAATAACACATTTTCCTCAGGATTGCCACAAAAGATTCCTTCTCCTGCATCATAAACCGAAGCAGTAGTTGTATGTGAACCTTTTGAAGCATAAACATGTTATAAACGTACAACTCATCATTACAAATTAAAATGACATACCATGGTCTAAACACATAAGATAAGAGCAACACATCAAACTCCTTTCCACAATTCGTGTATTTAAACGGAGACAACATCACATTGCTTTGATTTTATCAGTAACAATTGTAAGGCCAAAAGATGATAGCTATGTATGTCTAACAATTTCGTACTAAAACATGATAGATATAACATACCTTTTTTGATTCGAGTCTTCCGGAGAAGTTCTTAACTAGATCAACTGTGGTGATTGGTGACTTTTCCATCAAAACAGCTCTGATTTCTTCATAAGAGACTGCACCAACGGGACTATCCGATTGTGTTGATTCCGTTTTTACAGATGGGGTACAAAAGCCTTCTTGCAGTACACAATAGTTGATCCCATTGCTCTTATTCTTCTGCAACCTAGCCACTTTCCTCATTATTTTTGTAAAATTATCCTTCTCCTACACCATAAAACCGAAGCAAGAACTATGAAATAAAATCCGAACATGCATTCTGTGGTATATATCAAATGCAAGCTCCTTCAAACATTTCATTAAGTACACACAAGTCTTCACTCGTATGAACCTGCGTGAGAGAGATAAGCAATACATCCTCCCATCTAATCACTGATAGATCATTCTGTACAACACTGAAAATCAAAGCAAAGCCACACACACCATACTGAATGTTTGCCTCAGGAACTTAAATACAAACCCTAACATAGATCATTATCTGTACTGACCGAAACGATTGCGATCACCGTTGCTATAAAAAGAAACTAACATGATCATAAAACACAAAACACACACATCATATACGTACGTACCTCTCTTGATCTTAATCTTCCGATGAAGTTGTAAACTAGATCACGGGCGGTGATCGGTGCTTTTTGCACCATAACAGCCATGATTTCTTCCTCCGAGACGGCGGGAGGGGAACCAGATGATGCTGACGTCTCCCCTCCTTCAAAATTTTACGATTTTTCCAAAGAAGAAACAGCGATTCAGAAAGAATAGGATTAATTCACTTCTGCACATGAATTAGGTTTAAACTTCAAAGTAAGGCTAACTGCTCTCTAATTAGGGTTTATAATATTCAAATACCTTCGGATATCTGAAGAGATCGAAGAAGGTCTTGGAGTCGCGATAACGAAGTCGATTTGAGAGATGGTTTTCTCATCTTGCTAAGGGGGAAGAGCCTCGGTTTTTCTGTTGGGAGCTTCTGATCTCCTTCGTTGTCAATCTACTTATCTACACCCGTCTGGTTAACTGTTTTTTTTTTTTTATTTGGAGAAAATCTTATATTGGTCTATTCAAAAAATAAAACGTATATCGGTTATATGTCTTGGGTTTTGATTGGTTTGGTTAATAGACCCAAACGTTTCCACAATTCCACATATGTGTTACGTACGCTGCATATGATTTTTTGAAAGAAGGGCTATGTGGCTACCCCTCACGTATTTATTAATGAAACGAATGAAAATATACATAAGGGGAACATAGTTCCTAAAAGCTCCCAAGTAGTAACAAGAGTTCTCGATAGTTAAAAATATTCAAACATGCACCAAATTACAAAACGTGTCACAACAACTCTTTATTTGCTTTACAATAACGGTGACATATTAGAAAGTTAAAACCGTGCCATAGAATTACGCTTGATATGATAACTAGATGATTAGAAAGTCATAATATACGACGGCGAGCAAATTTACAGTGTAATCTTAAGTATAAACCATCATATATCTGTGTTAAAGTTACTTAATCTAACAATCTGTGTAGTATTGTGTAACACGTATTGATGACTCTTCAATTATTTGAGCTTGTAACTTTAGATTTTCGTTCGACTTTTTTTTATTGGACCATAAAGAAAATAACATCACATTATACTATTTAATCTCTATATTTTCGTGGGTATAGACAAAGAGCATCGCCTTGAAAGATTGGTGGCCGTATTCCCCTTTCTACCCCATTCTTCATAAACCAGGGGACCGATGATCACAAGCGTCTAACAACCATACCAAATCAGTATCACCATCTCTAAAATTACCTTTTTATCCCCAACAAACTCCCAAAATAAACTAAAAACGTTACCAACCCCATCACGTTTCTTTGCCCTTTGTAAATTCAACGCCTCACTCTCACTCTGGCTTCTTCTTCTTCTCATTCCCTCTCATTCGCTGCTTCGTTTTTCCTCGAAGCTCTCAACTCCCGAACGACGTCGTCTCCGTCATGGCTCTCACTTCCTTCATCGAAGTGGGCCCGAGCTCTCACTTCCCCATACAGAACCTCCCGTTCGGAGTGTTCAAGCCCGAACCGGCTTCACCGGCTCGACCGGGCGTGGCCATCGGCGATTACGTGTTGGACTTGTCCGCCGTCGCCGCCGCCGGTCTCTTCAGCGGTCCGATCCTCTGCAACTCCGATTGCTTTCATCAGGTCCGTTGGTTCATTCATCATGATTATTAGCTGATTGGAGATGAATAATCCAGTAATCGATTGCTCTGTTTTTGGTGCTTAGCCTAATCTGAACAAGTTCTTGGCGCTGGGCCGACCTGCGTGGAAGGAAGCACGTGCTACGCTTCAGAGGCTACTTTCATGTACGCTTTAACCTTTTTAGCTTAATTTTTAGTTCGCTAATTTGATGATTAAGCTTGATTTGGTTGAATAATGATGCAGCTACTGAGCCGACATTGCGTGACAATGAAAGTTTGAAGCAGAAATCACTGATTCCGATGGTATGAGAAATCTATAATCTGGAAAATTGTTATATGTTTATTGGAACTTTCGCGATTTGAGTGTTGGATTGTGGTTAATTTTGTGTGTGTTGATGAATGTGTAGAGCAAGGTGGAAATGCTGGTTCCTATGGCGATTGGGGACTATACAGACTTCTTCTCATCGATGCATCACGCAAAGAACTGTGGGACCATGTTTCGTGGTCCACAGAATGCAATTCCACCAAACTGGTATGTGGGATTTGAAAGTCACAGCACAAAATTTATTCCTGTTTAGTTTGATTGTTTGCATATTGAAGAAGTTTTGTTTGGTGCTAGGTTTCACCTACCAATTGCATATCATGGACGAGCTTCGTCGATTGTTATCTCAGGAACAGACATTACTCGACCCAGGTATGATTTGTGCATCTGTCTCTATTGTAGTTTAGTATGTAGGGTGTTGAAGATTGCTGACTAGGTGCTGATAGTTCTTTTATGAAGAGTTGGTAATATATTAGTATTTTGAGGCCATACTTGCGTGTGTACAATATTTGGTTATAAGGATGGGCAAGTTAATTTGTAATGCTTAACATTAGTTGTGCCTCTATTCATCGGTTGCATTCTTTAACTTAATTTATTAGTTTTGTACTCAGGCTTTTCCTAAAAGATTATGTAACAGAACCATGATTAGGGTGGACTTTCGTCCTTGCAAATTTTTTTAATTTGTTTATTGACATATATGGCATCACTTATGATAGTTCTTGGGTATTTACACTTTCATGTGTTTCACTACAGAGGTCAAGGAGCTCCTGGTGGAAACTCCACACCATATTTTGGTCCCTCATTGAAACTAGATTTTGAGCTTGAAATGGTTAGCCTTCTGCTATTATATTACTTTTAAATGCTGTAGAACTCAAACATGTGGTTATTCTCAACATTCATTATCGTGTTGCTTGAAGGCTGCTGTAGTCGGTCCTGGAAATGAATTAGGAAAGCCGGTGGATGTGAATGAGGCAGCAGATCACATTTTTGGACTTGTCTTGATGAATGACTGGAGTGGTATGCTTGCTTCTTCATGTTTCTTTCAGTTATTATCCTTCATATTCTACAGTTAGCTGTATTGATAAGAAGTTGTTTTTCACAGCAAGAGATATCCAGGCATGGGAATATGTTCCCCTTGGGCCTTTCCTTGGAAAGAGTTTTGGTAAGCACCGAAAAGTATTATATCCCATTCTTAAATTCCATTGATAAAAGATGCAGTACTTGATAGGAGCACTATGCTCAGTCAAATGCTTGCAATCCTTACTTTTATCTGTAAACTTGTGAATATTAGGCACTACAGTATCGCCTTGGATAGTGACACTTGAAGCTCTGGAACCATTTTCCTGTGATGCTCCCAAACAGGTGTTGTTTTGGTGCTTAGCTCCCTAATTTTTGTTTTTTGTTGCTTGATTATGCATTGAAGTTGTATTCTATGGTTCTGGTTCTTAAATGATGTGTGCTCTGAAGTGCAGGACCCCCATCCATTGCCCTATCTAGCTGAAAAGGTCTCCAAAAATTATGATATAACGTTGGAGGTACCCTCCCTGCTTGTTGTCAAGCATGTTGATGATTCTTTGTTATATTCTCTAGTGATGAAAAGAATGCAGTCATCATCCTTCTAGGCCCTTTATGTTTCCCAACTCCTTACATTGTAAGTTTTACCATGCTATTGCATTGTTCAGATGGTGATCAAACTACTTTTTAACTGTTAGGTTCAAATTAAACCAGCTGGAGAGAAAGACTCTTCTGTGGTCACAAAGAGTAATTTCAATCATTTGTAAGGATTTCCTCCCTCTTTATCAACACTATTTACTTTGTTGGTTCATCTTGTCTGGAGTAACTTTCTTGAGGGTTACACTTTAAGGAGAGAGGATCATCACACTTAGAATAGAGTACCAAAGATTCTCTGCTGAAAGGAAACCTTTCCAGTCTTCTTGATTATCTTCTGCTGTGGTGAGTTCATAAATATATGTTAATACCTGCAACTCATCTGCAGATATTGGACCCTTACTCAGCAGCTAGCACACCATACTATCAATGGTTGCAACTTAAGGCCTGGAGATCTCCTTGGAACTGGAACCATCAGTGGACCTGTACGATTTCCGTTTGTTTTCTTACGTTATAAATTTAATGATGTGCTTATTGCTCAAGTTAAGTTATATATCTCTTGTATCTCCCAACAGGAGCCAGAATCTTATGGATGCTTGCTAGAGTTGACATGGAATGGACAAAAGCAGTTGTCATTGAATGGTGTCACTCGTAAATTCCTTGAAGATGGAGATGAAGTCATCATCACTGGTTTTAGCAAGGTTCTTGACCATACACGTCCTCTTATTTTCTCTTAATATTTCTAAAGCATGATGCAATCGTCTTTGCAAAATATTACTTGAGTGATGATTTTTACAAATGTAAAGTGAAACGGCTTCAATGTTGGGTTAATACTACAGTTGCAAAGATCTAACTATTGCTATCGTTGCAGGGGAATGGCTACAATGTTGGGTTCGGAACATGCTCCGGAAAGATTGTCCCTCCTTCGTGAGCACTGTCGTCATCTCGGCCACCATATCAAGTACATATCTCTCAACGGCAAGATATAAACTTCGTTGGAGCTCTCCCAATCAGTACACGCTGTAATTCCCCTTAATGCTGCGTAAAATTGCACTATTTACTTCACCGCAGAATGTAATTCACTTCCTATTGTTCTGTAGTTCTACTCAACCTTTGATGAATGCTTATGCTTTTTACTGAATACTACATCATATAATGGACTCTAAAATCTAAATATCTTCAAAATGATTTTAGTGAGATTTGTTCTGAGCAGAAATATAGGCTTTTGTTTCCTGCTTTTGCATGTGGGTCCCCTAACTTAACGGTTACGGACCGACGGTGATGATGAGTGGTCACGCACTATTACCCGCCAAGAGCGTTCAAGAATCCTCCAGTTTCCATGGTCATTTTCTTCATAATATCTTTTCAATTCCAAAGACTGGTCACTACTTCACTAGCCAAATATGAAAACCTCTCACCGTCGCAGACTCAGCTTCTCCTCCTCTTACACCACCACCACCGTCACCTACACTCTCCGTAATGACCAACCTGCCCCTCCCACCTCCACGCAAATCCCCATTCAGTCCTCCGAAACCCCGATTCCGATCACCGTACATGTTCCTCAGTCCGCCGCCGCCGTCAAAATCCAGTCGGCTTACCGGAGCCACCTGATCCGGAACCTCTACAAGACAATAGCGGCCGTCCATTCCGAGGCCGACGAGTTCCAGCGCCTGATCCAACGGCAGGAGATAGTCGACGCCGTGAGGAGCAGCGAACGCGAGAAGCTGAGGAGGATGAACGAGGCGCTGATGAAGCTGCTGCTGAAGCTGGACTCAGTTCCCGGGGTGGACCCCGCGGTGAGGGAGGCGAGGAGGAAGGTGAGCCGTCGGATCGTGGGGTTACAGGAGATTCTGGATGCGATTGTTCAGGTAGACGTGGACGGGTTTGGCGGTGTGTTTGGGAGGGACTACTGGAACGACGTCGTGGCGGAGATGGAGGAGGGGGTGTGTAGGGAGAGAGGAGGTGAGGAAATGGAGAGGTTTTGTGCTGAGCATTTGGGGTTTCGTTGCTTACAGAGGTTTCTTAGTCAGCCCTGATCTTTGTGGTTACGCCGCCACTGCTTCGCCGCCGTGTATACGCTTATAGGCTTTATAGCTATATATCATGTTTCTATTTGACAATAAAACCTGCTTTGGTGATATCAGTTTTGGAATCATAGTTTTGAGCTTAAGATTAACATGCAATTAAATAGATATTAGAATTCACAAGCCAACATACAAAGATTTCGATGAAACAAGCTTGAAGATAATCTAGAATGACATGCAGCTACACTTGCAGCGAGCCATGCACCTCTTGCAATCGGAGAGTTTTGGGGTGCCGCCACCACAGTCGCATTTTTTGATGCAGTTCATTCTTGAGGTGCCTCCCCACAAGCATCGAGCCATGCATCGTAGAATTGGCACGCACTTAGGGCAGCCGAACTTCATCTGATTCACGATACAACTTGTACACTCACCGTCGTTAGCCGGACAAGTTCCGCATCCGCAGCCGCTAGCCGGATTAGCCAGTACTTCTGCGAACACCGTCGGGCACAAAAGAAGCAGCATTAGTAGAACAACGGAAATAGTAGAAGGCCTGTTCTCCATGACGTTCTTCCGAAACGAGTCCCTGAAGAAAATATGTGTAGTCTTAGCTTGCTTATTATATATTCTTGTTCAATGGACCACACAAAGGTGTGATCTGGGTTATGACAACCTTCTGATTGAGATCAAATGGTCGTTCAATTTTCAATGTTTGCTGCTATGTGATACCTTTCAGCCTCTACAAACCAAGTCATTTAGTGCCATTGAATGCCATATCTTGGTTTGCACAAAGTTTTAATCTCGTCGCGGTTCTCTATGTCTGCTTCTCTAGAATGCAACATTTCATCAGCGACTTTTGCTCAAATAAGGCCAACACGAAGTAGTGCAGGGTTGGTCATGAGAGAAATCGACACATAACCGATGATTTTATACACCGTTGGTTGTAGAGAAAAGAATGGTCATGATAAGGAAACAGACACATCTCGATTTTCCAATCTCATCCACGGCTTTATGCTAGGGATTACGAAGAACTTCAATTATTCCATTGAGACAAAGAAGAATGACTGTGGTACATACAGGTGAATTTGATTCTTTATTTCACATTCATATGAGTGAGGTACACAGAATGCTCTGTCAACTTGTTCCAAGGATGAAACAAATACATTAATACAACGTCCCTAGGTAACTTAGAATCCAACTCTCTTCCAAAATTATACATAGAAATCCCGAATGGGAAGTCTGAAAGAATGACGAGTGACCTGATTCTGCATGGACATCCTTCTATGTGCACCTTACTCTCCTTCACTTAGGATTGGAACAATAAGTGGTTTCATCTGTGCAATGTATACAATTGCCCACCTAACAAGTTTGAAGAGAGCAAGTCAGTAAAATTACTAGGAGGACTGAAACAAATGCAAGCCAACAAATATTTCAACCCAAATTTGGAAATATAACAGGATAAAATTTCTGACAGAAATACATACATTATCCAGCAGCACACTACTGCAGTAATAACTAATGTAAGGTGGAGCCTGCAGAGGAACAACATTACATTAGCTGCCAACCATATGAAATAAGCCACCAACGGTAGGAAGTCAAAAACTTTACCAACCCCAATCAATGAAAGACATTTGAAACATAAGTATTAGTTGTAGATGAAGAGTGAACACGGCAATAGAAGAAACAAGTCTCATTTCTCATCCAATGTAGACGTAAGTTATAAGCATCAAAATTACTAAGTCTACATAGATTCAAGATCTGAGGTTCATAATACAAAGAATGTAACAAGTAACCAGTTACTCCTCAGATATAAACTAAAGCAGATCTCCTTATTGTGTTCTAGAGATATTCTCATTGAACTTCTAGATGTATAGAAGATCACGATAAAGCCTATTATCAGAGTCTCCCTCTCAAAAAATTCCTGATAGACGACTACCAACACCAGAAGTCTCATAGTACTATGACAATGTCAATTGTATAAGAAGCCATAACCCGGAATTTCACCCATTGAGACACATTTATCAGAGTATGCAATACTTCCATGTTTCAGTTTCCTATGTTAAACAATGGAGCCACTCATAATCCATGAGATGCTCAGAGTAAATGCACTCAGAAAGTAGTCTGTGAATTTGCCTTATATTTTAGAATCATTGTCCAATCTTTAAACAACCAGAATTGATCAAAATTGGTTTCTCTGGCATAACCACCCTACATACTATTAACAATCCTAACAATCCGATCAGCTCAGCAAACTCTAATACACTCTCAATTATCCAAATCAACACTCAAAACACACTTATCTTATTAAAAAACAAACAAACAAAGCTAAAAAGCTAAGATCTTTGGATTGAGATGATAAGGTTTTGTGACAATGAATCAATACAAAAAGGGAAATAGTTCTATAGAGCAAATGAGAGACGTACAGATTAGCAGAAGCGCCTCTGCTGCAGCAGATTCTGACCATAAGCGAAGCAATTACGCCAACCATTGCAAAGATTAGAGTTGTCACCGCAAAACCCATGACGACTTTCACAGATTCAGACACGTTCTTCAGGCAATCCAATCCAAAACCAGTAGAAGCTGATCTGCAAATTTCATGAATCGTAAAGATCAGAACAACAGGGAATCCAAACCGGGGTTCAACTGGGTCATCTTCAACGATTAATAAAATGGAAATGAGAGGTAGAAATCCAAGAGAGAAAGTAAGAGAGGTACCTCGATCGATTTGGTTGTCTTCTTCAATGTGAGAGAAGCAGCAACTTCTAATCTATTTGGTTCTGATAGAAATATTTGGGCCGTCATCATATATAACCTGAGTTTTTATTTAAAAGCCCAGTTACTGAAACCAGGCCCAAGATAAGATGGTCATGGACTCGTGCTTTCTTGTAGAGCCTCTTGATTATTCAAAAATCAAAACTAAGAAAAATTAAGGTCAAATATTCCACCCTTTAGAGGTTTGTTTCAGTATAAAGAGCACAAAATGTTGTGTCTAGAAAAGTATGAACTGTATGTTGACTGCAAAGAAACTTTGAATTGGTTGCGATTCAAGCACTACAATTATGTGTGATGGGTCAAAAGGAAAAAGGGTATACCCTGACTAGACCAAACATCAATTACAATCTATAATGTGGTGAACTATGGTAGATTGGTATCAAGAATTACTAAATTATGGTACAGTAAGTGATAGCGAGGAACCATTTCAAATCAGTACTTTGATTTCTCCGTCTGTTTCTTTGTTGAATTACAATCTATGGTCACATAACATTGTCGTATACTGAAAGTAATATAGCTTTTCAATAGTTATACATCCTTCACGGGTTAATGAGAGTCATTATCAGTTGATGCCCACGTTCTCCTTAAGAAATATATGTTCAGATCCATTTTTCCTACTTGTGCTTATAAATAGCCGATAAGGACTCCAAATTGTATTGTTCACACTCTTTATACAATCATTTCTCGTTTCAGTCATCTTAAGGATTAAACTCAGTTTAACCCATTGAACTTTAGGGTTAAAATCAGTTTAGTACCTGATTTTTTGATTTAATCACATTGGTCTTTGTACTCCCAAACATCATCAACTAAGTCCAAAAATTTAATACGGCTCTAAAAATAACGTCATTTGCTGACTTGGAACTGACATGTGGATCCACGTTTGAGTTTTTACTTATAAAGAAAGTAAATAAACATTCTAACAATGAAAAGATGTCATTTTTCAAAGACCAAACTCACCTATATTTAGACTAAAATTCAAATTTTAAACTTAAATAATCTCGTTTGATAATACAAGGATTAACGTGATTTTAAAAAAAAGATAAAGAACCAAATTGATTTTAACAAGAGATAAACTAAATTTAGTCTTTATCTTAATTAAGAGGAAATAAAAAATTCTGCAGCAAAAGCAAAAGTGGAAGCACGCACTTGCTCCCTCTAAAATAAGGAAAGCAAAGGCAAATCAGACAGGTATGGACTAGCTGTCTTTGGCCGTTTAATCAATCAGATAATCTAGGCATGTGAAAAATTGGTCTGGAATTCAATAAGATTTGAGACACTGATGCACATATATAATCTCTTCAAATCGTGCAGGCCACCAAACAGAAGAAAATGTTCATCTTTTCCTTGAGATAATTGCCCAGTGACACAGATTACGGTGAATAACACAGAAATGAAAAAGGTGCATTGTTCTATGACTTCTATCTACTGACCATGCTCAGGAGAGAGTTGACATTGAGAAAGTCACCTACACGCTTCATGAATTCAAGGAAGGCCATGTACTCCCTATACGCCATGACGTCCGGCTGGCAGCGCCCCATCAGCGACGGCAAAAACAACCACGACCCGGTAACCACCACGAACGTCATTGCCAGCGGCCCCGACACGACCGCCGGCAACCGCCACGTACTCCCTCTAAACGCCTTCTTAACAGTGATCTCAATAGACAAACACACCCCGTGGAGGAGAAAGAAGCATGTGAGTTCCCACGTGGGCTTGGTCCGGCCGATGTAGTAGAATACAAACTCATGCATCAACGCCGACACGAGAAAGGTCGCGAGCACTGCCGGTAGAGGGGCCCACTCTTTCCCGATCAGACGGCTGGAAATGTCCCGGACTGGTTCGTACACGGTGGGGTGAAGGATCCTGTTGACCATGATGTTCCACCTCCTCCCCCAAAAGTCCTGGAGGGAGGTGGCTAGGTAGGGCTCGTCAAACTGTGGCTCGAAGTCGACACCCAAGAAGACTCGAGCCGCAGCGGCCACGGAGGCCAGGACGAGCTCTAAACCGGTGTACAAGTAAATGGCGTAAAGAAACATAACTATCTTGGGGTGGATGGACTCCTTGTTGTGGTAAACTTGAATCGAAGTGGAGAATATGAGAGCCTTTACGGCGTAGTTGAGAATCGACTTCTGGCCCTTCTTTAGATTTTGGACCTTCTTCTCGGAGTCTGTTCGGAACTTGATGGGGAGACAAGCCAAGGGGATGAAATGAGCGAGGGGCGGGTCAGACGATAAGGGACCTTTGCCGAAAGCGAAGAGGAGGAGCTTGAAGTTAGCGAGCCAACAGAGGAAGAAGGAGGAGGGGCCGCCGAGGAAGATGGTGGTGAGGTGAAGAGGGAGGTAGAAGAAGAAGAGAACTACCGGAAGGACGAAGAGAAGTCTGGTTTTTCCCGGAGATGTTAGGTTTCCGATGGTGTGGCAGTAGGTTAGGGATGCGACGACTATGGTCCACACCATAACGAAGTTGGGGATTTCTCCTTCCATTGTGTTGTTTGAGAGAGTTTCAGAGATATTTTTTTGAGGTGGATGAGTGGAGAGGGATCTAGCTGTTACGGGTACGTGTGTGTATATATATATATATATATATATATATATATATATATATATATATATATATATATATATATATATATATATATATATATATGCCCTTCTAACGAGGAATTTTTTATTTTATTTATAGGACAGGGTATTTAACAAACATGTGATCATAAAATCACATCTTTATAATTAAATTTGTAGGTTTATATGAGTACATATCTCTCTTTTATAAGTTTTCAGAAGATTTGATAATCGTTAAATCACTTAAATTTTGATTTATTTTTAATAATCTTGAATGGTGTAGGTTTGACATAAGTGTTAAATTTTTTGTTTTAATCTCAGTCATTCAAAATAGATTTAATAGTGTGGGCATATCCCTAAAAGTGACAAAAAATAAAAATCATATATATGATCTATATATATACATAAGTGTTAAGTTTTTTGTTTTAATCTCAATCATCCAAATTTATAAAAAAACAGATTTAATGGTGTTGACCATTAAGGATATAGGTGAAACTATATATATATATAAGTGAAACTATGCTTCTATAATATATAAATATTATATTTATATATATATATATATTTAAGTGAAACTATATATATATATATATATATATATATATATATATATATATATATAATGGCTGCTATGCTTCTAGCTGTTTTTGTTTTCTTCTTTTTCTTTGTTCGTAGTCGCCTCGTATGACTCTTGGTCGAGAGAACCTGACTAACCAATAGATGGAGTGGTATTAAATTGCTATAAATGAGCAGTGTAATTAGTTAAAGACTTTAGCATTGTAGATTCTTGATGGCTAAGGTGGCGTTCGACCTTGATGGCTGGCTTTGGCCGTTATGATCATGTTCTAGACTTCTGGTACTACTCAAGTTGCATACGTAACTCTTGCCATTTCATTTCATAATTTAGGGCAATCATTTTCACCTTTTCTTTCAACTGCCTAAATGATGATCGAGTATTTCGGTTAATAGTCTCCATCTAGGCTGTGGCTGTGTGATGCATTTTCTTCTCTGTTTTTTCTTTTCTAGAGGTTCACGTCATTCATAGAAGAGAAATTACAGAAACGAAACCTGCGAATGTTCTGCAGATTATGTCAATAAATACAGTCATACAGAGGCAAGTTTGCGATCCTAGAACTCTAGTAGGACTTAACGTTATATGACTATTTTCAATCTAGATAGACATTCAAACGAAAGAAATTATCAAATTAACGATCGATGCACCAATATTGAAACGTTCACTTACTAAACCAAAATGTGACTATGACATCGGAAATTCTTCGACGTTATTATCCTAAAATAACAGATTTTTCTGTTATACATATATATATAGCATGCATCAAGACGTGAGCCGTCTGACCGTCTTGAATTTTAAATTGTTAAATGATCAGACAGTTCACAGCTTAATATATGTTATACAGATGTATATAGCAGCCAAACTCCTAAAATAGCTTAATGTTTCAACGGGGTTAGTAAGATCTCAAGCGGCTGTTTATTTGTTTTTCAGATCTGAAGTGGTTGTTTATTTGTTTTTCAATTGCTTTTGCTTTTTCACCCAAAGTATAAGGCTAGATGCATTGCATGGTATATAAAACTAGATTCTTCACTTTACCTGGTAATAATCGACGAACCAGTCCAGCCAGCCAAGGGTGCCACCGGTCAAACTATAATATTCCATAGACCAAGCTTAGTCGAGCTAGAGAATGATTAACAAGTATGTTGCATACCCTGTTTTTTATTCAATGCCCTCCCTGTCTTACTTGCACATTGTGATGCAGTGACACAGACAAAAAAAATTGTAGTTGGAGAACCACTTTCATTACTACAAGTCTACAATCGTATGATGATCATAATCCAACGTACCATTTGTATCATTACGGGTGTCCTTCATAGTGATGGATAGATGATCGGGAGTCGATCACTGCTATGTCAAAAATGTTTTGCTAACCAGAAAGTCGACTGGGATTATTCCATGTGAGAGCTATGAAAGGCATATTATAATTAAGGTCATAGCAGCCTGCGCATGTACATAAACGCAGACTTTCATACATTATATACTATTGCAAATTTACCTTCGATCATTATTCAAGATAAATTATTAGCCTTAATCAATTCCATGATGATCCGTCTGTGTTTGATTATTTTCTGGTTGATCGATCACGTTGTTCTTCGATTCCTTTGTCCTTAATCTTGTACTTTGGAGACAGTCAGATCGATGTAGATGATATATGTAGGATACATATATATGTTTCCAATTTCATAGCTGGCTAGGTAAATCTGCAAATAATGATATTTAATTGATTTATAGCTTAATATTAAAGAAGTTTGTGTTTGAAAACAGTTGTTCTTGATATTTCGGCAATGCCATATTACACGGTATATATACATGAGCAACCCTAACAGTATTAGGAAGCTACAAGCCTAATCGAGTAGAGACTGAAAACTAGCCATTTTGGTGTTTTTGAACTTGTTGGATCTTGATCGGCAAGCAAGCGAAGGCGATGAAACGGGCAAGAGAGATTGGAGGGTCGGAAGACAAAGGGCCTTTTCCAAAAGCGAAGAGCAAGAGCTTGAAGTTGGCAAGCCAAGCAATGAAGAAACCAGTGGTGCCTCCAAGATGAACGGAGGTTAAGTGAAGAGGGAGGTCTAGAAATAGGCACACAATTGGAATTATGCACAGAAGTCTTGGGATTCCTTTTGGCACAAATTTAGGCAATGCATAGCAGTAGCAGAGAGATAAGAAAACTGTGAGCCATACCTTGATGAAGCTTCCCATCTCACCTAGCTCCATCACCATTTTCTCCCAGATAGATGAACTAGATCTCAATCTCACTTTGCTCTAGATCTCACGGATCCAAAATGGCGACATGATCAGTAAATGCCTGGAAAATTAGGATAACTTGGCCGGAGATCAGTGGTAGTTTGGACGTTAGACCAGATAAGTAGAGAGATATAGTTGGAGTTGTGAAGCTGAAGACGAGTCTGGAACGACTGGCTATTATTAAGGGGCCGGCAGAGTTGTCCAGGGCTTCACGGTATCAACCAAGAACATAATTTGATATATGAACCAGAATTTGGTCCTGACCAAAAGCAAGGAATATATCAGCGGAGACCAACGAAATGGAATATTGTAAGCAATGCAATCATCATCTGAACACGACTTTTCACCATCTGTATTGTCTTAGATGAAAGTCAAATCCTTAAATCGTGAGTTCTTGACATCACCCGGTGACTTTCTTCTTCTTTATTTTCCAAACCATTGCCTTCCAATTATGAATCCTGTAGTGCAGCCACTAGTTTTGCAAGTCTGGGTCAAAAATGACACAAAATTACTTGCGCATCTTTCTCTTAACGGGCGTACAACGTTAACCACGACACCAGCCAATTGAGATAACCAGCACATAGTTATCTAATGAATTCATAACAAGCTAGAAATGAGACTGAATATGGCATGACAATTCATCGGACATTTAGACTAGCAAGACAACAACGTAAGTACTTTGTATTGCGTTAGTGTATAGATAAAGCACAGAAGTGTTACCCAAAAAATTCACATGTCAGCTCTCAGTGAACATTGCCTGCTGGCAGATAACAGATGTAAGTAATGGTTTTCCAATGTGTTTAGAGCAAATCAGGATCAAACCGCGTACTAAAGCCCTAATGGATATTACATGGAACATAAAATGAAACTGATTCCCTCTCTTCTGTCTCTCCTATCTTACTGTTGCTGCTCATATATCTGCATATAAGCCTCGGAAAGGGCAACCATCTGAGGAAGTGTTTCAGAGACATGAAGATCCTGCATCTCATACCTGATAACATTGCAATATGTTAGACTGAATTCATATAGTTGTGTTTTCTAATCTTTTCTTATAATGAATGAAAATAAAGATGATAGAGTTACCATAGTTCTTCCGACTTTCGCTGTACAAATACTCTGTAGGACCCTTCACCAGGTTTACCATCATGAACAATATTGCCAATCAAATCATACTTCGAACGCAATCTCTCATTCTCGTTGGGGGTTGGCAAAGGGATGTAATCTCTTAATTCCAGGTTCTTCACAGGAAAGTTGACTGCAAAAGGTTTTCTATAAGTCAAATGAAGACCATGTGACATGAGAAGACCTTAAAGATTATTCAAATACAGCATTTCACAGAAACGTATAATCTCACCTAGAGTGGGATTCTTCTCCACAAAGAAGTTGTTCTTTGTGAACCTTTGCATGTGCAGAATAAGATACCGCGGCAATCTGGTGATGCGAAACCTCTTCCTTTCTATGCGAGGCCGAACGACTTCAATAACAGTCTCACCATCAAATTTCTTCAGAATGTTGAACAGCGGGACCTGGATCATACAGACAGTTCTATTCAATTATAAATGGATGACAAAACATTTTGAGAGCAGAACTCATAATGCCCTCTTCATCAGAGCAAATTCTTGCATCAATTCAAGGTTTAGTTGATATACAAAGATGTGGTGGACCAGAATTTGATGCTATTGTTTTTTGTGCCAATTGTATCTTAAGTGTAAGTGTGTAATTGAAGAAGAGAAGAAAGCAAATTTAAATCATGTATATAGTTTTACCCATAAAAGAACTTGAGAAAAAAAAAACTTATTTTACTTCAAATAATCAAGTCGTATACCTTCATAAGCATATGTATGAGCACAGAATAGCCAATACCAATATTATAAGGGAATTTGATCTAAAAACAATTCATTCTGTAAAGGTACCAAGTCCACGAGTAGGAGACAGTATAATGTATTTGAAGTCAAGTATGCATGACAAGAAACTTACAAACATGTTAACTTAGAGGAAACTCCTCCCCAGATCCCAAGCGGAGAGAAAAGTTACTCACAAATGGAAATTTAGAAAGACAATTTGAGTCTGCAAAGTAGCTTTTTTATTTTATCTTTATTATAAATATTGAGTTAATTACCATGAGCACTTAAAGCATGTGATAAGGATATGCTTACCTGTGGTATGATGTTTTTCTCCATCACATCTTTAAAAAGTGGTGGTGGGGGCAAATCCAATCCAAGCATTAAGAAAGGCATTCTGGAAGTTGTTGTGACAAGGCTCCTGTGTTCAGTTTCTCCATCTGTATTCTCGTAGCTTTCCTTGACAACCTCTAGTTCCCCCTATCAGCACCGAATATTGTGAACATAATTTTATCAAACACTGCCGGTTAAAATTTCAGAGACAACAGTGCAATAGATAAGGGAAAAAAAGAGAACCTGAAAGCAGTCATAAATGATGCTGGTATTCTTCTTAGTTTTAAGATCTCTGTGAAGTGTATTGAGCATCCATGACATGAACTCAACAGGATCAGACTGCGCTCCTATTCTAAACCGTTTCTTACTGGCTTTCATAACGGCCTGCAGGAACTCATGTGGGCTCACCTGTAGACATAGAAGATTTCAAACATGTGACCATCCATGTTTATTTGTAATTACTAGAGAAATGAATGAATTCAACAAGGTTAAACCTGTCCTTTGAAGTTTCGTGCATGCCATATTTTTCTTGTAAGCTCCCCAAATCGATGAACAAGCGGAGACTTGCAATGTTGATAGTTCTTTGGGATAAGAAAGAAGTTTCTTAGAGGTGTAACTCTCATTAAGGATTGAATAGTGACGTTCACAAAATCGGTCTCCTTAATGTTATTTAGCCCCACCTGTAAGTAAAATAAATAAATAAAACCAGAGGACATACTAATTAGAAACAGGAGACATGTAAGCTGCATTGAAAAGTAGAGTATTCAGGCACAAAACGGATCCCCATACTAATGTGGATTCTGACACAACCCCAAAATCATTCTCTCAAACACCAGAAGACAGTATGTATGACTACTGCACCACACATAATAGGCTAATACTATATAACATGAGTCTGAATCTGACCGGTGCTTTCTTACTTCCTTATGTCCTATGAAAACTGTGAAACAACTCTATCATAATCCTAATTACTAGTTAACCCCTTCAAAGAGTCAGCATACCCTTATTTGATAATGACTACAATTCATTTCTTCCCGCAACTAAACCATAACTAACTTATTATAGTACAAACTCTCTAGTATTCACCAAACAAATTAGAAATTGATACTTATCAAACATATATGAACTACCAATAGTAGCAACAGACACTTAAGTTGGTACTTCTACAAGTAGGGGGAAAACATACCATTCCAGGAAGGTAATCAGAACCATCAAGTGCCCTAGACCACTGCTTGTTTTTGTCAATCTGCTCAACCTGTTCCTCAGTAAACCTATACATAGATATTCAAATATCTGTTACTATCCACACTTGAAAAAGGATAACCAAGCAAGGGTAGGGGGGAAAAAAAGACAAAAACAATGCGGTAGAGGATAAGAAGTTACTATCAACTACTACCATTTACCGAGAAGAAAAAAGATATTATTTGATATCAGCTGCAAGTCAATCTATCAAAAGAGAAATCTACAGCCTATAGGGTATATCTTTAGTGCACTCACATGACTAACAAGCATCACTATTCAAGCTTATCGACTTAAGATGTACGTTTGCACACACTTCCCTGAGATAAGAGATAAAGTGAAAGAAAAGACAAGACGCAAGGGAAAGAGAAGGCGGGAAGTAAAACAATACACCAAAATAAGCAAACCTTGGGTTCAGAACATGTCGAATGTCATCCAATGACGGGTCACTAATCTCATATCCATCAGGAAGGCAATAAACCTTCTCCGTTCGAAGATTAATGAACACATGGTGTCCTGCTTCAAGGCTATGAGTATACGCGTGCGACTTCCTTCCTCTTCCTTGGTAATACTTCCCACATACCAAACACGCATACACGTTCAAGTTCGACAGAGACAGCGAGCAAAACTTCTCAAAATCAAAATCCAAAACCTGTGCCAAGAAATCAACACCAATGCCAAGGACAAGTATAACTCAGCATATGCAACATGAATACGACATTGTAACAGTTACGCAGAGAGGTGTATACCTGGCGATTAACAGCATCGAGATAGGGGCAATCCCTCCTAACTTCGATTTCGCGGCTCCGGTGTCCTTGATACAGTCCTTGTTCACCATCATCATCCTCTTCTTCTTCCTCAACCGGAGCCCCATTCTGTCCAGCCAGTAGCTCCTTACCCTCACCCCCTCCATTTACCGGTGCCTCATCCTCGTCCCCATAAATAAAACCAGGAAGAAGAGACACTAGCTCACTCACATTCTGCCTCTTTGACTCCAACAACTCCCCTTCCCCTTCATTATCTTCACGTTCTCTCTTCGAACCCATTCTCTTGCCTCCAACGCAAACTGAGACAAGCTCACAATTTAATTTAGGGAAAAACTTCAAACCCTAGAAAGCACATAACGCAGCAATCAATGGAAACACGCAAAGCAATTCTAACGCATTAAACACGAAAGCAACGATAGCCACAACCTATAGAAGATTGAAAACCCTAAACGAAGTCGTATCGATTTCAAGAGCATACATATGAAAGCTTAATTAGAAAATTACAGAGGAAAACAAATCGATTGGAGAAGATAGTAAAGCGAGTACCTGAAAGTTTTTTTTTTTTTTTTTGGGTCTGAAAGAGCACCTTCTTTCTATGCAAGACATAAAGAGAAGCAGGTTGGACCTTTCCAGAATTAACCGCCTGAATATTGGGCCAGTGAATAATTAGGATTGGTCCATTGTTAAATTTTCTTATTCTGTTCTAAGTTATTTTATATATGTGTCTTGGTCTTATGCTAGAATAAGACTATGTATTCATTATCATTATCATATTGGTACTGATAACGCTGATTCTCAGCTGATATAGAGCATTGAGGGCATTTAAGCTTACAACAACATATGTAGCCATAAATTCAGTCCCCAAACTTTTACCAATAAAAGAAAAAAAAAACTCTGATATCATGATTTTCATCAAAAACTGTAGGTTATAGCACACGATTTTCGGTCAAAATCGCATGTTTTTTATTTTCTTTATTAAATTTTCTTCGTTTTTGAATTTTTATTTTTAAGCAGCTCACTGGCTGATGAAAGTACAAAGGATTGCGACACGAATTCATTTTATGGTTGTTAAAAGTTTGAAAACAACAAGATTCATTAGAAAATAAAAAAACATGACTTGGTGAGCTTATGGTAAAGAGAATTTCAAGAAAAATAATGGAGTTAACAAGTTTAACATTGCATTTCACAGTGTCGCCGTGACACGTCCAAACGTATGAACCCACATTTGCCTGGTTATACTTGGAGAGTGGAGATTCAATTCACAACCTCCTTGATGCATGCAAATACTAACCTAGGTGATGCAGCGCTCCCAGAATGTTTGAGCAGATGCATAGATTTGTAGGAGGAAGAGAGCAAAAAGAATAAAGCACAAGTGCCACTGGAACTGTAATGATTTCGACTATATAAAGTACTCATGGCAATTGATTAAAGTTTCAATCAACAAAATATGGCCAGCAATCACTTAAACAATAATCCATCACAGAGAAAAAGTTTGTTCTGATCTATCAAACAAGCAGAGCTCAATTTTATTCACCAAATACCTAGCTAGCAAAACAATAGCCTTTTCTTTTCAACTCGTCCCTCTCCCTCTTTCTGGTACGTATCATTCTCTCATCATTGTTTAAGTCGATTCCCAGCTGAAAGTTAATGGAAGATTGTGACATGATCTTTATACCGAAGCAAATTTCGGCCTTGTGAAACAATGGACTATCTATAGAGCCGTTTACGCTGCTACCCAGTCTTTCCTAATATCAAACGTGTAATTGATCTCCAAGTAGCATGTGTTGTCATCATCAAGAAACTGAAACACAGAAAAAGAAAAGAGCAAAGTAAATCAACAAGAGTAAACCAAAAGCATGAAGCAATTACTGTGAGGAATTCCTGATCTGATGTCAATACACTGGTTGGACCACAAATTCGAATTCGAAATATAAAGTTGCCGATGCACATGGGCCTAGAAACATTTGATTTGAACATGCAATGATGAACAATGATTATGCACACTACTTCAGAGTTCATCAAACTATTGAAGAAACAGGAATGTTTGGTGCATTCCTTAGACACCAAGTCTTTCTGTTTCCATGCAAGGAATTATTGCAATTTCTCACCTAAGGTAGTCAACAGTGAAGATGGTAGGTTCTCCCCAATAGGAGATAGGTATGTGAGAGAGTGAGTGGTACATGTTTAAGCAGATGATACAATATGCATCTACATTCTTTTTCTTTTTTTTTTTGAAAAGGATTTGGAACCCAGCCTAGCTGGGAGGCTCAGCCCCACGCCCGGATGCCCCTACATTCTTAAAGAGTTTTAATTCTTTCATTGCCTGATGATTTATAATTACATTCTGCACATTAAATCTGCCGGTTTTATTGCCCATATCCCCAGTTGTCACAATTATTGGTATAATTATGTAATGCAGTTGGTATGAAAGATTACCTTGCTTCTAGCTGAATAAGTTCCCCTGGCAAACATACCAGATGGGGTTGTGTCCTCGGGCAAAACATGTGTATAAGGCTCCAACTGTGGACTAAAGGTTCCAAGCATCTCTTTTGTGCTATCAACTGCAACAAGAATCCGTGAGAAGCAAAACATCTATCTATCTAATCCAAGCATTTGATACAATGCCTATTCTTTCAAGTACAAAACATGTGGAGGAAAGAAAGAAACATTACCCTTCACAGCAGTTTTCCAGACTGTGTTGGTGTATTTGAAACCTGAAACAATGTTATTGCTGACCTGGAACGTGAACTCAAGGCTGTATTTGCTACCTTCTTTTAAAGTGAACCACAAGCCCTTGGGCTTTCCATCTTCCGGAATTGGAAGAAATATATCAGATCTATCAGGCGATTTAATTGCAAGGCTCAGGATCTTAACCTCTGGTTCTAGAGATTCTGCAGAAACACAAACACACAAACTAATTCCATCAGAAAACATAAAACTTGCAGCTGTTCTAACTGAATGCAGCAGCATATAAGCGAAACATTCAGGCAGCTAGTATATTATTCTGAATGTTGAAGATGCCTACCTAATTCCAAAGATCCAACGAATCGATATCTTATGTTTATTGGGTTTTTACTTGATACAGTCATGAGTGGATTCAACCAAAAATGATCGAAAACTAAAACCTTTTAGAGGATGGAACATGTTTGACATCTGATCTCAATAGAATTCATGCCAAAGGGACAAGAATTCTCACAATGTATATCATCAAAAACCAAAGAATAATGTGAAGTAACTGAGAGGTATTATTCAAAATCAAACATCTTTCTGCTTCACTGTCCACTGATTAAAATGACTACCTCCAACAGCATTGACATCAACAGCCCCAAGAAGCTGTTCTTTCCACCTCCTTAAGCTCTCATCATCCTAAAACCTCGAATAACAACCATGAACAAACAACATTACACATTTACAAAACAAAACCAAAAGGCCATAACAGTAAAGAGTTTAAAAGAGAAGGATACAAACCGCATCTTTCTGGATGTGTTCTTTGAGAGTGCACTGAGGGCCCAACGCTATTTTCTTTGCTAGCTCATCATCATCGTCATCATCCTCCTCATCCTCTGTCACACACAAGGAACCGTCACTAGGTGGTCTAACCATCCGCCCTGCACTAGGCTCACACTTGTTCTTCTCTGATACTTCACCACCCTCTTTTTTCTCGTCTTTTCCATCACCCATGTTTTCCAAACACGAAGAACCCACCAAGCATACAAGTTCAGAATGACTCGAGTTTCTCTCACAGAGGATCTAAACCCAATGGCCAAGCAGAGAGAGAACTGTAAATTAGCACAAAAATGGGGAAGAAGAACAAAGCAAAAAGAAGACGCCAAAAACACACTTGGGAGTCGTAAGAATCCGTGTGATGAAAACAACCAAACCCAAAGTAGCTAGAGAAAATTAGTATAACAAGGAAGAGACTTTTGGGTCAAACAAACAAACAAACAAAGAGAAGAGGAGGGAGGGTTTAGGTTTAAGAAGGATTTTGAAGCAGACAAAGGAAATGGTCGTGTGGTGATCCGAATTTGAGAGTCACAACAGGAAAAAATAGAAAGAGGAGGTGAGAAAATGGTGGCGAAATCGTGGAGGGTCACTATTGCTACTGCACTAGCTTCCGCAACGAGACCAAGATTCGAGGGAGGGGTTTTCAATTTTCGAACACATCAGATGAGACAGCTTCTCTAACCTAAAAGATTGGGTGGACCAAACTAAAACTTTGACAGCTTCTTTATAGGGTTAATTTGTTTTTGTGTTTATGGATAATAGTCGCTCTTTCTTTTTTCATGACTGGGTGATTAGGGTTTATGGGATCCAAGGTGCATTTTTCCAGAGAAAATGTATGCATGCATGACATGTAATTTGCAATTTATTCGGCGGGTTAAGCAGCTTTAAGCCTTTAATTATGGATCTGTCTGCTAAATTATTGTTGTGTAAATTATTGAAACTACCAGCAAATCAAACAACCCCATAATGAACGCAATAATTGGAGTTGGTCTATATTAGCACCCTGAACTCATCCCTCTGTTATGGCTTTGAGAAACAGTCATAACATCAAAGACCTAGGGCTCGGAGGAGCTTCCTGAGCATGCCTGGTTTTCTTAGCTGCTCGATAGTTGCGAGTCGTGAACAGTAGTTTGTGAACAGTGATGGCTAATTGCACACTGAAGTGTTCATAACTTCATACCAGGAAATTACAGCTTAGATGATTGGGAAAGCCATTGGCAATAATAGTAGAGCCAATGACAACAACAAATTTAGCATGGTTCCCCATTAGTGTTTGATTCGCATGCCTCCAAAGTTGGCTTCATAATCTGATAATCTATCACTGCTGCCTCTATATGGAGGAGACTATGACATGAAGTATTTGAAATCTATCTTTTGATTCAACATTTAGAATATGTGGTCTAAATATCCATAAATCAGCAGGACAGGCAGAATGCTAGGGACACACAAAGATGGCACATCAAATCTCTACGTTGAGCAATGCTAGCAGTTCAAACACATTTTTGTACTTCATAGAGAAGACATAGGATACAAAACTAGTCCCCAATTCTCAGTGTGTTGGATGGGATCTCGAACCTGGAACAAAAGCGTCACTCACTTCCCCATTTTCTTATAACACTATCTTTAGCGGAGACACGACTGTATGCTTCTTTCTTTGAGATACTATCAAAATCAGCATGAGCATCTGTCCTCCTTAAGATTTTGTTGGTAACGAAAGTGAAGCTGTTTCTTGCCCCTCGCAGGGCATACAACAGGGGATTGAAGACGACAGCTAGCATCAGCTCTCCTTTCACAATAATTAGATACTGAAAGAATGAAGAACATCATCATTAGTCACTGCAATAGAGTATATTTACAACATAATGGTACCGGATTGAAGCAACAGTAGAATTCAGACCCCCAAAAAAAAAACAACAACAATAGAAAAAGGGAACTTCTTACCATGACAAAAATTCCTAAGACAGCAAGACTTGCTTGTTGTGCTTCTTGCCAGAAATCGTCACCGTTGGACCACCCGAAGCGTCTGCCCCACCCAAACCAGCCCCCTCCACCACCACTACTGCCTCCACCCACCTCCTCTCTTTTCTTAATCTCTTTGTCCCATTTCTCAAATTCATCTCTCTTTCCACCCAGGGCACCTTCTAATGCTTTTCGTGCTTGGTCCTGTAACCATAGAAATAGCAGAGTTAAATTCATTCAGGGTAAAGAAACTGGCATCTAAAATGCAATATTACATTCGGAAAGGGATGAAATGAGGGACCAAGAGCCAAATTAAGATCTATTTTCAATACATGTATCTGACATATACTGTTATTAGTCTCAAGGGAGATAAGCCTGTGTGATGTTTATACCCTGAACAAAATGATCGAGGTATACAACAGTCAACAGCCCCACTAATCATACTTTGTGAATCCTACATCAACAGGCAAAATCAAAGTAGTTTACTAAACTAATTTAAATAAGTCTTTTACAAGTTAAGAACTACCATTTATTGCTTCATCTGCATGTTGTTATGAAGATGGGGAAAAGTCATGAAAAGGTTCAGGCATTCCGCGCATGGTACAAGAAAATATGTTACCGTCCTAATTTTCCTCTGTACATTTTTGGTAAAACAAACGACTTGGAGACTTAAGTTTATACAATTAGTTGTTTACAGATTTCCCAACACATTGAATGCTCAAGCTACAATGTATCCATTCGAAAGGTGTAAGCTCAATTTTCTCAAACAGCAAAGAAAAAACAAACTTATGGTATATGCAATTCTCTCCACCTTAAATTTAAACAAGTACGCAAATTCGAAAACACAGAAGATGCAGATGCCACAATGCAATGAATCACATTACAGAAGTGGTTCACTTCTGTTACTACCAACTGTCATTGCGACACGGCTAACCGAAATGCTCTAACATTTGATTAACTTCTTAAATAACAGTCAGTACTAAACCCCAAAACCTTGTTTATTCATTCTCCTCCACCACTTCCACTTAGCTAATTGCTCAATTCGAACTATAATTTTTTTCATTTCTGAATAAATGAACAACTTGCAAACCACCCATTGAAAATTTGAAACTGAGCATAACATAAAAGGCAAGAACAATGAAAATACATAAACTGAGATTACTAAAACCTCTCTGCGATTTCCTGAGAAAAGGCAAGAGAATCTGCCGTGAGACTTGAGGTTGTGGAGCAGGGACGACCATTCTTGGGCAGCTTCATTTTGGCGGGAGCGAGTTGTGGGGAGGTGACGAGTCGACTGAAATGAAGTTGGGGACGGCGAGCTTAGGTTGAGAAGCTGCGCCATTTCTTTTGTCTTTGCATTTCACTCTCCGCTTCAAAGTTTTGAGGGGTACAAATCGGGTTTGGCCCCAACCCGCTTGCCCACCCAGGAAGTTCGGGTTGCCTGTTGTGGAATGTGGATTTTTAATCCAAATGATATGGTTTCTTCAAATGTGTTCTAGGCCCATAAATTAATCTGTTTTGAGTGATACTGTTTGAATTTGAGTACAATGTTTCACATCATGGCCCTTACAAACTCGAAAGCTCTTGAATAACTAAATAAGATAAATCTTTAAAAATGGTATAGTTTGAATTTGAGTACAGAGGTTTCACATCATGGCTCTTCCAAACTCGAAAGCTTGTGAAGAACTAAATAAGATAAACCTCTAAAAGTAACACTGAGTCTTAAAAAACTTCAGTGTGTGAAAGTTAACTAAATCTGTACCATAATACCTAACTCTTTCAAAATTGATTTTAGAAGCTATAACACAAAGTCATGGGCTTGAATCATAATTTGAAGTCATCAAATAACACCATTGAATTCAAGTTATATTTCATATTTGTAAAAAAGATCGTCAAAGGGTCAAGTTTACAAATTGTAAATGTGTCATCGATTATGTTTTCAATTGTGGAATAATCGTTTTCAACTTGTTCATAGTGACTAGCCTTGTTACTCGTCACAACCCTCAGGCACTGATTACTTGCATTTGACCTGTCACTTGCGTTCTACGCATCCACAAGTGTCCATCAAGAGAGCTTAAACATTGCTTGTAATGCAATAATGCATTAATCCCATACTAAGTTACTACCTCGTATATATTATACTAAACCCACTGAAAAGTTGGTAGCTTAAGAATCACACCAAAGAGAGGTGGGTGATGAGTTGGAGTGAAACATAACTAGCCTGTAGATTATTGTAATTACTTTCTTGCCCTCATTGATCCGGTGACAATGTTCTACACAGCAGTAGCTGACCAACCCTCACCAATCTCTATCCAATCCGTATTTTCCGACTCACAACAAGAAACCATGTTTTCCTGACCAAATTTGGTAACACTGTTAACACAGATGCCAAATTTGCATGAGAGAAGAATCCGGTTTTCCGGCCAGGGTGTTATTGTAATTTGCTGAGCTACTCAGGCCACAGTCTAAAGTATCCATTTA
This sequence comes from Fragaria x ananassa, assembly GCA_034370585.1. Taxonomy (NCBI): domain Eukaryota; kingdom Viridiplantae; phylum Streptophyta; class Magnoliopsida; order Rosales; family Rosaceae; genus Fragaria; species Fragaria x ananassa. The sequence continues at coordinate 524,938 of CP139764.1, read as the reverse complement.
TTTTCCCGTTCATCTTTTTATCTTTTATCTTTAATTTGAAAGTGTAAACAAAAGGAATAAAGGAATAAAATCACAACTTTGCAGCATGAACATTTTACCTCTAACTTTTTGAGGTTGTTAACTTGTCATCTAGAGGTTGGATGGATGATAGATAATATTTTATTTTTCTTGATGAAACTAAAAAGTATATATGAATATGGTAAAGATGTTAATGAATTTAAATCGTATCCGTCTGAGTTCAAACTCAAATTTAAGTTCAAATCAATTCTATCAAAATTATTTTAAATTTGATAAAATTACACGACTTATCTTTATTTGATCTTTTCTTATAAATAAAAGTGATCTTCAACATATTTAATAGCTCATACAATGAGAGTATCCAGACCAATTAATACCAAAATCATAATCAATAAAAAAAGCCAATAATTTATTCAAATTATAAACGAAGCATATAATATTTATGGATGTTGTGTGGTACTGCGTATGAGTTAAGTGGGTAATTAGGCCTAACCTCTAATCACACCAAATAAACATCTCTCCAATGTAAGAGCCTTTATGGTCGAGCATTAGGTAGGGAACCTCCAACCCGTGTTATAAATGATAAATATTAAACTAGAAAAAATTTAAAAAGGAAACCATCTAGGCATAGCCGGTGCTATAGTGCGAGCCACACGTTATTACTCATTTTTTGTGTAAATCACAATGATAACAGATGTTTAATTTATCTTGATCATATAAAATGTATGATATTTTAAATTGTAAGTTTGTTTATGATATGTTCGTATCTTATGAGCTGTCATCTATTATAAATGTCGAATATTAAATTAAAAAAGTTTGAAAAAGAAAATCATGAAATTCAAAAATCAAATTCCTAATCGGTTTCTCCTAAAAAAGAAAAAAGAAAAAAAAAACCTAAAACATGTTCATGCTGACACATCACATATGTAGATGAGATCAAAAAATTTGATATTTACAGATAAGGCTGTGAACAATGGCAAGGTTGAAACCATGGATAAAACCACCGGGACAAACCCGTCATTTCGATATTTATAAACGAAGGATAGAGGTTAAAAGAGACTAGAGAGAGAGAGAGAGGAAGAGAGAGAGAGAGCAGAGGGGGACTGAGAGTGAGAGAGAGAGAGAGAGAGAGAGAGAGCAGAGGGGGACTGAGAGTGAGAGTGAGAGAGAGAGAGAGCAGAAGGGTGTTTGTTTTTTCGGTTTATTCTGTTTAATATAAGGCGACTGTATGTGTTAACAGAGAAATGGTGTCGGACCAAGAAATAGCCGAAGGGGTGGAGACTGTGCTCCGTCAACGAGGCCCTAACGACGTCACCTCCGTAAACGGCGTCGTTCAGCAGCTCGAGGCCAAGCTAGGGTTGGACCTTTCCCACAAGGCTGCCTTCATTCGCGACCAGATCAACTTCCTCCTCCGCCCCTACCCTCAACAACAACAACCCCCAAAAGACCATTTTGCCCTCCACCCCAGCCACAACCCTTACCACCCCCACCACCTCCACCCTCAATTCGCTCAGGCACAATTCCTCCCCCAACAATTTCCTTCCCATTTTGCCCTCCACCCCCACTCCCGTCCTCCTCCTCCTGAGGCCTACACCTTCCAGGCGCAGCCGCCTCAGCAGCTTCGCCATCCGGTGGTCCAGCCGCAGCAGCCGGCTCCCAAGTTTGAGGTCTTCCCCGCACAGTATGCCACCACCGCGGCCCCGGAAACGCCCAAGGACAGGTTTGTCTTTTTAATTTGTACAATTGGAAATCGGAAATGAAATGGTGGTTTTTAGGGTTTTCAATTTGTTCAATTCACGCCATATAATTCATTGCGAATTACCAAGATGTGGATTAAATCATTTAAATTGCATAGTTTAATTTTTACCGCAGGGTTTTTACTGGATTTACTAGTCCATGGCCCTGTTCTTGGCTTGTTGTAAATTATAATGCTTTTGTTTGTCTGCTTAAATTAAACCTGATTACATAAGTTTTGAAAATTTGTTTGTAGCAAACGTGGAAATTAACGTATGAAAAGCATTTAAAACTCGTATTATCTTAAGGGAAAGTTTCAACCTTTCAGCTAGGATGTCATATTTCATATAATAGTTTCAAAACTGTAACAATCAAGTTTGTCCGGGTACTGTAACAATCAATTGTTAAGGGTGAGCCTTTACTTATGGTTGAGGTCTCACTCTGATTCAACCAAGCTCGGCTGTTGTACATTTTCAATTATGAAAAAGCGTTAGTCTGAGATTACCATGTTGCTTAATCAGTACCACAATCACTAAAGATTGTTTTGTTGCTGAATCAACTTTATTTATCTTTTGAGCTGCGGAATAAATATGGAGACTTAACTGTCTCCGGTAATTAGTTAATAAGCAGCAGCATCATCCTTTTATTCACCCATAGCTTGAATCTCATCTTATTATTTTGTAGTTTTATGTTTTGTTAGGACTCACTGCTCAATTCATATTGTGATTTAGCATTTATTATGTCAATATACGACTTACCATGCCTCGCATGAATTGCAGTGCTACGAATACTGGAACCAAAAGAAAGGGTGGGGCTGGGGGTTTAAATAAAGTCTGTGGTGTCACACCTGAGCTTCAGGTTATTGTTGGTGAACCGGCCTTGCCAAGGACTGAGGTTGTTACTCCCAAATCTACCAAGATTCTCCATTTATACTGCTTGTCAATTCCGTTGATATGGCCAAGTGTTTTTGTATAAACCTCAATCTGCGTTTGTGTTAACTTATGTGTTATATCAGATTGTGAAGCAGCTCTGGGCGTACATAAGGAAACACAACCTCCAAGATCCAAGTAATAAGAGAAAGATTATTTGTGATGATGCATTGCGCGTGGTATTTGAGACTGATTGTACTGACATGTTCAAGATGAATAAGCTGCTGTCTAAGCATATTATAACCCTTGGACCTAAAAGTATGCAAACTCTTTGATCCTTGTGATCATTTTATGTCATGACGTCTCTGCTCAGTTAACATTCTTTATCCTTTATAAATGCAGAGGAGCCACCTCAAGCTAAGCGAGTGAAGTTAGATGTTGAGTCTGCAACTGACACTGATAGTACTCAACCTGGTTCCTCTACTGTTACAATATCTGAAGCACTAGCTAAGTTTCTGGGTTTGGAAGGGAGGGAGATGCTCAAATCTGAGGCAATTAGACTTGTTTGGGAGTACGTAAAGGCTAACAATTTGGAGGTGGGAATACATGTCTTATGACCTGCATGGTTTTGATATTTCTCTGCTCGTCCTAGATATTCAGAAACGATACTGATTGTGGCTTTGGTTGTATTTTCTGTAGGATCCTGTAAATTCTATGGTGATAGTATGTGATCCAAAGCTCCATGAGCTTCTTGGATGCGATAGCATATCTGCTCTGGGGGTCCAAGAGATGTTAGACCGCTATCATTTCATCAAACAGTCATGATTTATGGTAGTCTTGACCGGTTAGTATTAGTTCTGTTTGGTTACTTCTTGATATTTTTCTGCTAGTTGTGCTTTGTTTCATTTGATTTGTAGCGTCTTTGATCAAAGCACCATCATATTTGCTTAGATTGTTGTGCTTTTCCCCAAAATGCCTCCTCTGCTTATCTTATGCCTCAGAGTAAGTAACTCTGTTTGTTTACTTGCAGGGGATGGGACATTTACCATCTGGTCTCTTCTGATGGTAGAAAAGATAGGGCAGAACCTTTTTTCTTTTTGGCGCTGACATGGCTAGGAGCGTAGGTGATATGCTGTTTTACATGTATTGGTTGATTATATTTAGAAGATATTTCTTAGTATGTGGCCATTGCCCTGTGTTTAGTTCTTTCTAGTGGTCTTCTCCTAACCTCTAAAACTGTCACAGAATGATAAATGCTCTGTACAGCCTGGAAGGACCTTTGTTTGTAATATGTTGGATAGCAGGAAGTGTTAGTTTTAAGTTTTTAACTGCAACTGGTGTATCTTGTTTCATATGGCAGAAAATACAGATTTTAACTGCGTTTTGTTTCATTTGCTGTATCGAATAGTAAATATATTTGCAGACAGTTTCAAAGTATTGAAGTTCTTGTTCTTGAAAGGTTAAATCTTTTTTCTTTGGGGTAATGGTAAAATGATCGGCCCCAAACTGTGATATGTTAATCAGAGGCATGTACTCCCTTACACCAAGGCTGTCCATCTTGCTTTTGGGGTCATCCATACCACAGCATGGCCTAAAAGCGTGTAAAGTCTCCATTTTGTTATTACAGTCCTTGTAGAATGGTGGTTACATTTATCCCATGCTTGGACTTGCCAAACCAAGCACAGTCGATAAGATTTACAACACCATCTCTGATTCTTCCGAGCTTTCTTCACCATTTCCTGACGACATTGTGGAGGAAGAATTTCAGAACGGTTTCATTACACGAGATTAGTATCTGCAGCTCGTCGAGTAAAGAATTAATGCGAGGTGAGCAAAGAGATTAGAAATGCAACAGTGATGACAAGGAGGATACTCCATACTGCTTTGCTCGCCCCACCCTTTAACATTGCACTGGAACCCATCTTCTCGGTTAAAGCAGTCATAATTCCTTTCATTTTCTGTAGAAGTAACAGAAAATAAGAACAAACCTCCTAACTGCAGGAATGGAAAATGCACCAGAACTTACCATTCTGAAAGGAAAATGCAGGAGTGGTTCGATGAACATCTCTGCATTTCTGAGAAGGAGATAAAGAACTCCAAACGTGAGTATGCTGAACAAATTAGTGCAAATTAACCTAGCTAGGTACTATTCGACTTTGATCGAGTTACATGTTTCATGTTTGTAGTGATTATAGGTGAAAATTGAAATGACACAGATGCAGAGGCAAACTGGACTCACTTTATTATCAGCTTCCCCTTATAGTGGTGGGATATATGGAAGCCGAAACCCTTTCCGAAAGGCGTATGTGTTTTATCCCACTCTGCATTCAAGTAGCCAAACATATCAGAAAGTTGATGGAACCAGATTTGATCGATCATGAAGAAAAAGGGTTCCATAACTCAACGATGGTCGATGCTTTGAGAATAGGGATGTACCTAAGCCCCATTGAAGACCGACCTTCATCCCATCATGGAATGTTGGTTTTACAATAAATTCAATTCCACTTCCTACGTGTTGGATTAGATTTAGGAGAAAATCCACCACTTTCTGCAACAGAAAGAAATGTAGCAACAAAATAGTGAAGGAAAGCAACTTTTACTAAAGGATCAATAAGATTAAAATGAATCAACTTTTACCTTCTTCCCTCGAAGGGGTTGGATGATTGGGGATAGGTTGCCTACACACTCGGGTTCATTTGCTCCAGTCTCCGATAACTCGAGAAGATTTTTGTTCTTCATGGCATTGTAAAGTTTCAGCAATTTTTCGAGAGCTAGTGGATCCTGCTTATCTTCTCCACCTTCACCTTCCGGTGCTTCCGGTGAGTTTTTAGCACAGAATAACGGCACCACCAACAACTCTTTGTGCCTTCTTTGAATCAAAGGTTGGCCTGAAAATGGTAGATGAAAATTACCAGAGGCATTGTTAGATTTAATTTTCTTAGAAATTTTATGGATGGTATATGCAGGATGAACATGTGAAATTTGCATGGTATTTCTGTATATTATGTTATTGGTAATGATTGGGAAGGAAACAAAAGCCATGATCAGTGAATCAAGGTTGTAATATTGCAAGACCTCAATGCCATTTGCTAAAACAAAAGCTAGCAACATATTTGCAATAGATACCAAACTAATTGAGTACAGCAAAGGAATGAATGAAGCAACCTCTTACCTCTAGTAGCATAAGTTAAGCATCTTTCTCAAAACTTGGGAAGCTCAATATATCATACCTAGAGGTTATTCTACCCCTACTTTGTTACCTAGAGGTTTTTCTTCCAAATGCGAAAAACATTATGATGGCTCTCACGTAATTAAAAGATGTAGAGCTAGCTAACTAGATTCGGAAAGAGAACATACATGTTATTATTTTCGTTTTGTGTTACAAATTATCGAAATTTATTTATCGATATCTACCGAACTGATAATGCCGGTTTTATATTATATGATCAGCTTCGGTTTTGAAATTAAAAAACCAAACTATTGATTTAATTATCTTAAAACTGAACCGTTCGTGAGTATTTGAAATGGATAAAAAAAAGTTATAAGATTTAGGCCGTTATACACATATTACACAAAGCCCAACAATTAAAATGACGAAAATAGCCTCCGAGTCGTCTTTAGCCAGATGCTACCTGGACGGCTGAATCGGGATCAATATACAAATTTCAATCTGATATTAACAGAGAGGACCGAAACGAACCGAAACAGCGTCGTTTTTAGCTCTGAGCTCCAACAATGGCGGCAGATCTGGTACTAGACACGGCGATCAGAGACTGGGTTCTGATCCCTCTCTCGGTGGTCATGGTCCTCATCGGAGTCCTCCGCTACTTCGTCTCCAAGCTCATGCGCTCCAACCAAGTCCCCGACGCCAAAATCGTCAAAGAAGGGTCCGTATCCCTAACCCTAACTCAAACACGCTTACATGCTCCTATTCATTACTTGTTTACAGTTTATCTGACTTTGTGAAGTTCAAAATTCTCAGGCAATTGGTTATTAGGGCTCGCAATTTGCGTGCTTCTGCTAATTTCATACCTCCTAAGTCGTTTCGCGCTCGCCGGTTTTACTTCAGCAACGAGGTTTGCTTATGATTCTCACTCTAATTGCATTATTGAGCTGCGAATTGTAAATCGAAAAGAATTTTTAGTATTTTTGTAGTGTTGATTTGTTGTTGAGTTGAGCATTATTAGCTTTGTAAATTGACTGATAAGAGATGAATATCACGAGTTTCGTAAACCGAAAATTTGCAGCATGTTAGTGGAAAGTTCAGTTAAGTAACATGTTAAGAGATGCTTTCGTATTGAAAAAATGAAATTTTGCTGCGAGAATCCGGATATGAGACATTGTAATGATTTCTCAGCTATAATTTAGATGTTTTAGCTGTTGACACCTTTAGGGGGGGGGGGGGGGGGGTTATTTAAAGAAGGGGATTTTGCTGAAAGCAGCTTCTAGTCTTCTAGATTGTTGATGATGGCAAATTGTTGCGATATTGGCAGGAAAATGGTTTGTTATTTGTTCCCAAGGGTCAGGCACAGAATCCACAAGCGCAGATGTTCTCTGATCCCAACATGGCTATGGACATGATGAAGAAAAATTTGTCTATGATCGTACCCCAGGTATTTCAGATTGCATCTACTGTTATTCTAATTTGGCTAGATGTTCACAGATATAGGAACTGATACTTTTATGATTAATTTATTGTTGGCCAGACTCTTACATTTGCGTGGGTCAACTTTTTCTTCTCTGGATTTGTAGCAGGTTAGTTTCTATACCTCTCTAAGCCAATTTCATGATCTCTATGTAACATGAGTACTTTATTCGTGATTCAGTAAACTATATGACTATGTTTCACCTTTTTATATCAGTAGCAGTGCTCTTTCACCTAGGTTTTGCATACATTTTTCATCTGGTTATTCAATATATATATATATATATATATATGTAGCTTGTATTTGCACCAAAGTTTTCTACTGTCCTGTTCTCAAAACTAGTGTAAATATTCATGTCACATGCTTAAGTTATCATGTATGAGTGTTTCTTTTGCTTTTATGCAGCCAAAATACCCTTTCCTCTTACTCAGAGGTTCAGGTCGATGTTGCAAAATGGGATTGACTTGAGCACTGTTGATGTCAGCTATGTCAGCAGCCGCTCATGGTGCTTACCTAACTCTTGATTATGAAGTTACTTAGTTACTCTCCGCTTATTTGATCTCTCATGTCATGTATGTTTGTTCATCTGACTCTGTCTAATTACTCAAAGTCACGTGTCTCAGGTACTTTCTCAATCTGTTTGGATTGAGAGGTTTGTTCAGTCTCATTCTGGGTGAAGAAAATGGTTAGTACAAACTGCTTCTTTTTGTTTCAAACAAGTTAGTACTAACAAATATGATCACTACATGATGGTATTTTTCATGCTTACAACTGTATGTCGGGGTCTGATCACACATATAATTGTAGGAAGTTTATAAGGCTAGTGTACTAACGCAGGCTTTTCTTATGCAGCAATGGATGATACTCAGCGTATGATGCAAATGAGTGGGTTTGGCTTTGATCCATCAAAGGTAATAACTTAAAAGTGGTTTTCTGCAACACTTTTAAGGTTTAAGAGATTCATCTAGTAAATGTCTCAGATACCATCAAAACTTCTACTCTGCTTATCTGATTTACCTCGTTTCCTTTATTGATCAGAGTTTGGGTGCTGAGAAGGACAGCCTTGATATAATCCAGCACGATTGGGCCTTACCGAAATTTGAGCATCGTGCTGAAGCTGTATTGAAGAAACTTGTCAGGTAAAGAATGAAACCTAGCAGTTAGCGCTGCTGGGGTGCGCTCCAGTCGTCGAGCTCTTCTACCAGCAGTAACGTCAGTTAGTTTGAGCTATGAAAAATATAGCAACATTTTGACAAACATATTGCTCTAGTCTGTAGCTGCTCATAGTCAAATTTATTCTGATTATTCACAACACATTACTGGTTGTAACTTATAATCACTTGAACGTTTCAAAACTTTCAAGATTCTAGTTTGTTTCTACAAATACATGAAGCCTTTTCTGATCAAGCCCTTTTTATAGGGAAACTTCTAGTCAAAAGAAATGTCATTCCTTCAGTTATTATGATTACAAGTTGATGTGGACCTTATGATATAACTTTAAAGATTCAGTAGGAGAAATGAGATTGAATCAGTCATGGAATTCCAGAGTGGCTGAAACTTCGGAAGCTTTGATCTGAGAGTTCGACAAGGTGGACCAGATGAGAAGTGGCCTGCTTAACGGAATTAATTTATTGACACATGTCCATTTTATTATCAAGAATAAAATTAATTAATTTAAAGATAAATGTGTTAATAAATTAAGAATATGGACACTTTAGTGAGCAAATAAAGGTGGTCGGTAAATTTATATCCGTAAATTATGTCATATTAAAATTAAATAGAACAAAATTTTTACGGTTTAATTTTACAAAGGGAGGAGATGTAATAGTGAAAAAAACCAAAGTATACAAAGTTCCAAACTGGAGCATCTCGTCTAGTCGTTTCTCACAGTAGAAACCAATCTGAAAAAATAGGAATCGAGGCATCATTTTGGTTTTGGTCACTTCCCTCCAAATTCGAGTTGGTATGCAGACTGTTACTTAGTACTATATACTACTAGAGATCCACAATATTCCCAGATGGGAATATATACATAATGACGAATATGCCCGTCTATTTGTTTAGCAAACGCCAAAATGACAAAGGGTACTACCGGTAATGCGGGGAGTACATGATCAGAGAGATGAGTGTAGTCCAGCAGGGCAGATCAGACGGCTCGGAGTGGGTCCCGAGTCACGAGCTTCCTACCTGGAAAGCATGACGAAACATGGCCCAATGGGCCCACCGACCGAGAGGGGGCGGTTCCTAAAGCCAACCTTAATGGGCTGAAAAAGATGAACACGGCAGCGTTTTGATTTGTTTGGTGTGGGGCCCGAGTGGGGGAGGCATGGGACGGTAATGATCGTTCATGGTGGAGTGGGTCCCGTTTGTACTAGCATCAGGCACCGTCCACTTTGGGACGTTGTTTTCTTTTGCTTGGCTCACGTCCATTATGTGCCTCGGCCTTTTTGGTTTTGGTTCGTATGAAATGAACGAGGATGAAAACATTTTTTGACTGCAATAGGAGAGTATCTTTAGTACACAGCATGTATCTTCACATACATACATGGATGGTCAGGATTAGAAGAAATAATATAGAAACATGATGGTCAAACATATGAATTGTTATGAACAGCTAAGATTGTGTCGTGTAAATACACGTCGTGCATACAAGAATTTCCACTGCAATAGTAAAAAGTTGTCTCCCTCCTCCTTAGAAACAATGTCATCAACCTGGCACCCTTTTCGTTTTATTGATTTTTTTTATTTATTATCATTCAAGATCACAGTGTCTCAAAGACTTTTTAAGCTTAAAAAACTAATCCCTTGAGGTCTGAACAGCCAACAAAGCATTACAACATGTTCGCAATTGACATTAACTGAGGTCTAAGATGTTTATTAATTTATATCTAGTGTGCAGAATTGAATTTAAATAATCCACCATTAATTGAGTAGTTTCTTTCGGCAATGTGAGAGTGGGTTCTATGATGTTTTACTTTGTAAAAGCTATTTTGATGTTTAACTCAATTTGAGCTAGTTAATTACAAGGCATCCTGCTAATTATTAACACAAAATTTAGTGTGAAAAACAAATGGAAGCACAAGAACATGAATGCATGATAGTCAGCCACCTAGAAGCCCTACTGAACAAAACACATATGATTCAAAAGAAAGATATGAATCATATGATGCTGATATATAAGAAAATGGCCTCCACCATCTGCTCTTCCAATTCATTCATCTACATTACAGTAGCTATTTCCATTAGAAAAGAGTACCTCCATCTAAATAAACTTTAATTTCTTTAAAAAACAACAAACCAAAATACATTTACAACTAGACAAGCTAATGTCCCTTTTAATCTTGTGTCAGTGACATGAGGTGTCAAATTGCAAATTGCAATAGCAAAAAGATTCTTCTCCCAGTGCTCACACTCTCCTTCCATACTTTGCTGTTAGACTGAGGTTCTCTCACAGCTATATATACCTCTCACATTGATCATTTCCTTCACTCGCTACAAACTAAGCACACTCTTCACTCTTGAAGCTCATCTCTTCTCTCTCTTTTCTGTTAATTTTCACCACCCTTTGCTTCAGAGAAATGGCCGGCGTTGAGGTAACTTGAACTATATATACTGTATGGTCTCTCTCGTGATCTTTCTGGTTCATTTCGATAATATAACTCATCTGCATTTAGGTTGTGATACTTAATCCAACATAACTTGTGATCTAAGCATCAAGGGATCTTCTTCGCAGTTTTCATGTTGTTATTGGTTCTGAGTTTTCTGATTTAAGGAAATAAAATCTGTACTGGTTTTCTTAACAAAGCTTTGGAAATCTATTGATATGTGGGACTGCGGAAACATAACATTGTATGTGTAAATAGTAATAGTACTAGCTTCTTTAACATCAGTAAAAATGATTGATGATCTGATTGAACTAAACTCGATCGTTGTTGATCAAGGTTGCACCAGCAGCAACATTTCCAGACACTGAAACAGTCGAGGTGACCATGATCGAAGAACCAGTGGCTGCACCACCTGCACCGGAGACTGAGACCACCGAAGAACCAAAAGAAACAACACCACCACCACCACCAGAAGCAGAAGCAGAAGCAGAAGCAGAGGTAGAGCAACCAGCTGCTGCTCCCGAAGCCGAAGAAGAAGCAGAAGCTCCAGTTGCACCAGTTGAAGTTGAGACCAAGGAGGTGGCAATAGAGGAAGTTAAGGCCGACGCCGAGGAGTTGGCAGCAGAACCAGAACCAGAAGCAGAGAAGCCAGTGGAAGAAGAGGCTCAAGAGGTTAAAGCCGAAGAGCCTGCTGCTGCTGCTGTTCCTGAGGAGACCACTGAGACTGCTGAGGAGCCAGTGGCGGCTCCTGTAGTCGAGGAGGAAGTAGAGAAATCAGTTGAAGCAGCGAAGGAGGCACCTGAGGTTGTTGCCACAGAAGAACCTTCGGTTGAGAAGGCTGAGGAGTAAATGATCGTAAACTTTGTGGTTTCTTGTCAAAGTTGGTCAGTATTTTAGTTACATAGCTATTTTGTGTTCTCGGTTTATTATCGTTATTATTAAGAGCAAGGCTTTGAGCCAGAGTAACGGGGAATGACATTTGGAATCGAAAGGCTTTATGTTAATGTAATCAGAATGATAGGGTGGAGAGGATGATGCATATGTTATGAATTATGATGAGGTGAGAGTGAGATGCTGTAGTGAATTGGTATGATGTGATGAGTTGTGATTTCTCTTAGTTTTGAATAATATTATTATTGGTTTTATGTTCTTGCTTTAGAATTTTGGTAAACATTCTCTTTTGGTATACGACGACATTGTTCATTCTCTCGACCTTATTGGCAGTATTCCTTCCAATTATTTTCTTCTGGACAATTTATTCAACTTTGCGAACATGCAAAGCACAGGATCTCAACAAAAGAACTGAATTCCAAGAACCGAATCATATTATACAGCAAGTCATACTAGCCTCCAAATATGTTGTGATCAAATTTACAAAGACTATGAAACAAAATCTTGAATACAATTCAAGAGGGTACGTTAAATTGTAAAGGAAGCCTCCAAATGAAAACAATGAATCCATTTCTCTCAGCATCTTGAACATGACCAAGGTGGCCACCAAGTTGGTTTCATAGGAACATGTCTTGGATCAATGCCCTCACAAAAGGCCGAGAGTAACATGTTTTTATGTTTAGTAGTTTAGTAAAATTGTCATTTTTGAAAAAAGGTCATAAAACTCGGTTTTACGTAACCTATCAGAATTCCAGGACGAACCCAAAATATATAATATGAAAAACCAGAATTCCTGTAAAATAGATGACGAAGATATAATCATATCAGATATTACATGCAAAACCCCTGTAAAAGGGAGGAATCTGGGTTTCGGGTGGCCTGGGATCTTCAGCTTTCTAAGATCACGTATATTCAATATGATGAAAATGATTAAAGGCCTAATTCGATGATGATTTTGTTCAGACAAAGAAAAAGTGGCCTGTTATAAACTAATAACGAATGAAAGTGGCTTTTGCTAGACCCTAAGCACAGATCACATACATCACATGTTCACATACGCATTACAGCATGACACAAGTTTCTTACAAAGATAATTCATAAATTCATAGCCAGACTACAAAGTACATCAATTAATTATAACAGAAATAATTTACCACAACAGGGCATTGAAGGTGTAAATCTTTGTAAAGACTTGCATGTCATTGCATGTTCTATCTGTGCTAGTTAAATGTCATGAAAACTTCTTATTTCTCGCCTCCTGATTTATTTATACTATACCCCTCCTATATAAACAGTTGACAAAAAGAGCAACGACATGGCAAACCTTCAAGCAAAGAAAAACACAACTAAGCACCATCTGACAAAATAGTCCACTGAGAAAATGAAACCATGAAAGTACCTATATTCTGTACAACCCGAATGCGAGTTTTTCTTATGTGCAGTCAAAATCCCCCCTTTGTACCCCCCTAAAATGCAGATAGCAACTAATTTATTACCATGTCCCAAAGCTGCTGCCAACATGTTCTTGGGTGATGATGTTGAGGCGACCTCTCATGACAGACATAGATGGATAAGGTGGGAAGCACAGCCGGTAAAAGCATGTATGAGATGAAGGCAATCGACTAGGAGGCTCTGAGGACTTGTAGATGTACAGCCGCGAAGCCAAACCACAGAACCCCTCAACCGGAAGGTACTTCACAGACGTCCAAAAGAACAGAAGAACTTTTCTCTGCTCTGCAGACATTTCCCCGACAATCTGCAGAATTCAGAAACATAATTTAATCATATAACAGCAAAGTAGAGACAACTGACACCTAAAGGAGTTAAATTTGCATTCCTATCAGCTGATAATAGAACAGAGCACCTAACTACTGCCAGCGGAGTAAATTACTTCATTGACTCAGTCATAAGCTCAAAGCTTAGAAAAAGAAAGTTACTTTTGGCTTTGCTTTTGCTCATATTAACCCTCTACCATGCAAGATGAATTCAGGGAAGAGAGACATATAGTTGATCTGGCAAGATAAGGCTTGAAGGTGAAGAATTGATGCTAAACATGATTTTTATCATGCTGGCTACATAAACACATACATACTTAAAAAATGAACCATCATTCTTCTTCATCAACAAAGTGTATTCATCCTTGTTTATGCCACATGTATTTAAATAAAAAAAATACAGAAGATAACATTTCGGTTTCATTTGGAAGGAAAGATTTAAGACCTAGGCATTTTCGTAATGTTTATGGTTAAAGTGCCTGAATGTGTGAAGTTGACATATTTATATGAACAAATAGAAATGCATGGAATTAAATAGTCCATTGTAAGTAGCCATTTCATACTCGTAACACTATATAGTCATCTGAAATCAAATCAAATAGCTTGCATATTTAAATTCTCTTTCAAATCAATAAAAGCTTATTCTCACAATACAGAACCATTATTTTAAATCCTTCTACCCAAATGGAGCCTAGCATTATGATTTGTATAAACTTCCTCCATTTGAAGAGTGCAGCGTCTGAATCCTAGGACACAGGGTGCGCACCACAAATGTCTACCGGGGTTCTGTAAATATACAGATGCTAATAGGACTTGGTTTTAAAGAAACCCAATTACATTGTTCTTGGTTGAAATAATGGAGCTTAAGGATTGGGCAAAAATTATATATAGTTCTTTACTGTTTAATTTTCAACAAAAAAAAAACACCCTAGTCGAAAAAATGGAGCTTAAGAATTGCGCAAAAATTATAAATAGTTCATCACTGTTTGATTTCCACACCAAAAAAAAACTCCCACGGTCCCACCCAATGCAAACAATCAGATGGTAAAAGAAGGAAGCCAAACTTATTTGTGCTTTAATCATACAAGTACTGAACAAAACTGAAAGAAGAAGGAAATACCGAGGCAAGCAGTCATGTTTATAAGACCAGAAGCCATAGAGTATATATATACCTTCCAGAACCAATATATTTCAGGATCAGTCTCTTTGTAGCCATTGTACTCGGTATGTGCCTTCCAATCTTCAACACTAATAGCACTCTCGCTTCCATGTAGCATCCAATCAAGATCTTCTAGCTCTAAACTTCGGAAAAAGAAAGTCTGGAACACTGAGTTGGAAAGAATATCACCAAAACCTTTTGCAAAATGCTTCACTTGTTCAGTGATAGATATGACAAACCGATGCTTGATAAGAAGATGAACATATTCCTCCCTGTTCTTGCTGGTTACAACAATGTTTCTCCCACCAGCGCGAAGCTCCACAGTATTCATGTATCCCAATTCCTCCACTTCTCTAACAAATGTCAATCCTAAAGCATCTGAATCAATAAAGTCGGGATCCATTTCCAGAATCTGCTTGCAACTATTATACAAGAAAGGGTCAGCATCCCGTATGTCTTCCAAAGATGGTAAAGTTCCAGCCAACTGTTGGAAAAAAATACGATCAAAGACTATGCCCACTTGCACTTTATGCATTAAAGCTAAAGCAATAACCCGGCCTGCAAAGGTGAAATACTCAAGGTGCAGAGGATCCACCTTAGATGCTGCAAACAGAAAAAACAGATCAACTGAAACTAATTCTTATTTGAAAAAAGGTCTTTCTACAGATGATTTATGACATAGACTGCATTAATGCACACAGAATACAGATTAAAATCAAGAAAGGCACAGAGGCCTTAGGTGCTGATCACATATTAGTCATTGAAAGAAATAGAGCATCATGCCATCATCTACACACAATAACATACGAGGATATTTACTGTTTTTGATAGTTCTATTACCTAAGCTTGCTGTGATATTACTGGTGCCTGACTCTATTAACTTATATATACTCTGCAGTTGAATTCATAGGAAACACTTGGTCCCAGACACTCAATATCATCACAACCATGTAGAAACAAAAGATACACATGGTTTAGCAAAATGTTTGAGTTTGAAATGAAAATATTACAGTTTCATCAAACAGAAAAAACCAAAAATGTATATGTTACTCAACAACATGCATTAAAGGACATATGAAGCACACCTGGATTAGGATAGAATCGTCTCCGGTCATTAGGGCATGCCACAAAGAGTGCATTTTGTGGATTAAATATCTCCTGGCATACCAAAAAGAACCATTCGCGCAGTACACCTGGACCTGTAGCTTCCTCATTTTTGAATTCCATAAATAATCCAGCATGCAGTGAATCAGGATCTGCACGTCCTATGTATTCAAATGATTCTGACAATAATTGAGACCTATCAATCAGCATCTCATGTAACTCCTCATAGTCTTCTTTAACATCAGGAAACATCATCATCGCCAAATGCCTTCGAGACTCGAAATCAAGTACATCTTTGTGCTCGAGAAGCCACTGATGATCGTCACTTCGCTTAGCATATTTCACAACTAGTGCACATATCGCAGTCTTTCTAAGCCTCAGAGTCATCCAAAATTGTTCTTCCCCACCCTGATAGAGTTTACAAATCCCATGTAGTTCCTTCAAAACAGCAAGATACTGAGACCATCTGGTATGAACAATATCACTGTCCCCCTTTGCTTTCCCAGCCAAGTCCTCTACCACTTTGGTAAGGCACTCAGCCATTCTATTCAGCAAATCAGTAAGTATATTACGAAGAAGCTCAATCTCTTCCCCAAAAAATGGGTGCTTAGCAGCCTGTTCTTTCGAGGATGCACAAATGGGACCCTTCCGGTACACTTCTTTGGCAATTGTAGTGCGCAGGGGGAGCAAGAAAGCCTTGAAATCACGCACATCATCCAACAACGGCCTAAGATTCCCAGGTGACTCCATACTCAGCACCAAATCCTTAGACAAACTAATGGCCACCTCCCTGAGAAACGGGTAAATCTCCTTCAACCTAACATACTGATCAACACACTCCGACTCCTGCAAACCCCCGGCGTTCTCCCAAAACGAACCTAGAGCACTCCTGCACAAGATGTACAGAGGATCCTCCACCCCTACTCTTCTAAGGAACTTACAGAACTCTAACACTATCGGTGAGCAGTGAATATGCAAGTTTTTGGGCAACAATGTAGGATACGAGTTCAGGAAATACTTAATGGACTCTTCGGCAATGTCCTTGTTACCTGCAACAGGCGAATTGTAGAGCATGAACAATGACAATGGCGCCGAGGATGGTATGAACACCCGCAGATGGCTAACTCCAGACTCGTCCGTCTTCTCCTTCTGAGCCATTGACAAGTACTGGCTGAGGCGGTTCTTGATGTACTTCAACGGCTCGTGCACCTTTTCACTGCGGCAGAGCCGAAAGGCAACCGAGACCAAGTCCTCCAGGACCTGCCAGGCCTGGGGATGGTGAGTGCTCCGGAGGCGGCCGACGAGCTGCAAGCTGGCGTCGTTTTGGATTGAGCACTGCGCCAGGGACTGTTCCAACTGCAGCTGCTTGCCTCTGTAGATTAGCCTCTGCTCCGTCACCGGAATGCGGGTGATCGCTTCAATCCGCTCGTGGAGAGCCTGCACGGAGTCGTGCGCGTGGGCCTGGAATACCAGAGTGTTGCCGCCGGAGATCGTTTTGATGAAGAATTGGAGCATCTGCCGGGACCGAGTCAACTCGTGGCGAGTGGACTCGGCGGGTGAGGCGGTGCCCGATCGGACGTCAGGGACTCGCGAGGAATTGGAATTGAGGTGGGAAGACTGAGGCTGCGTCACCCCCGCGGCGCCGTTGGAGGACGAATCGACGGCGTTGGGCTCGTCCTTCCTCATTCTGACGTGGACTAGGTCAGAGACGACGGCGTCGTCCTCGTCGTCTGAGAACGTCGGGCCGCCATAGTCGTCCAGCTTTCTCTTGGACGACAGACGCGCCGCGGTGGCCACCACCGTCGCGCTGTCGCTGCCGCTGCCGCGCTGGCAATCGACGACGGGGATGTTGCCGGACATTTACAGGTGGGCCCCACCCGCCAACCGGTTCTCGGTTCTCTCAATTTATCTCTCTCTTTCTCTCTCTATCTCAGAATGAAATCACAGCTCCGAGAATCGATCAACGGGAAACCGGAATTGGAGCGGCGAGGTGGAATTCGGTGGTGATCAGGAAGTGGTGGTCGTCTCACGTCTGGGTTTCAGAGCCGTCATGTACAAAGAGGAGAGAGGACTACTGTAATCCCACGCTATAATTATGATGAGGGTGTGGTATTTCGCGTCCTTTCGTTTTTATATTTTCCGGTTAAATTTTTAACCTTCCCGAAAGGGTTTGATGCTCACTCCAATTACCGAACTACCCCAAACTGTCCCCTACTTCTGCTTCTGCTCTTGGTCACGATCAACGGCTGTGATCGATTCATCTGCACATCCAATTCTATAGCCAAAATGGTTTTGAAACTGTCTTAAATAAATATTTCCTTATAACAACGTTTTTTTGTTCACATCTTCCATAACGCACATAAAACCGTCGAGATATAATATGTGTTTTTTGTTGACTTATTGACTTGCTGCATAATATGTGTTTTTTGTTGATGGCAAATCTTGTAATTCGTCAATGCGCTAAAAACAAAATGTATATGGCTAAAGTTTGTGTCCGATCGGGACCCATTTTTTGAACTGCTATGGGTGGCTAGGAAAACCGAGGCTTGTGCTTGGGTCGGAAAGGTTTTCGATCACAATGAGTGTTTGATTACATAGATATGATCCAAAGCCAACTTATATTACTTACAAGAGAACACTTGGTCAAGATTTGATAACAAAGCATATGCTCAAGATTTCAAGTTATAACTAAGTACGAGATGAAGGGATTTTATGATAAACCAATGCGTATTTGTATCATCAGCAAAGCCATGACTTGGATTGTAGGCTGTCGAGGCTGGAGTAGAATATTATTTCAGTGGAAACTAAATATGAGATCATGGTGATATTGTATTTCAAAAATGGCTTTTATTTAGCCTCCAAGGGGCAGAGGATTCTCAATCTGACCGAAGCATTTCAAATAAGATGGCAACTAGATGACTTGAGAAAACCAGCTACTGAACAGTAAGACTGTAAGAGTATTAAAAAAACATCTTAAAGAGAGAGGCACGCATTTCATTCAACACGATCGAACATAAGTGAAATATTTCTGTTGATAGCATCTTATGCTTGTCCGCATATTTCCAAAAACTCTGTTTTAGTTTATGAGAACAAGCTATGACTATAGAACTGCAGATAGAAGGTTGAAGCTCATGTATACAACTTTGAAATAGCATTACATTCGAAATGTATTCTATAAGATTCTAGAGTAGAAACTACATCTGCCAAAGGGGAGAGAGACTACCAGTCATGTTATCTTACAGAAGGTACCTTTCTTTATTCTTGGTTAGCTAGCTGTGGTATATGGAAGAAATGTGCACCTGGTATGGTGGTTACGATCAGACTAAACTTCCAGTTCCAAGTATTCCGAGGTATAATGCTCTAGTTTTAGGTCACTCTGAAGATCTCTGTACAAGTATGATCCTGATCTTTATCTTCAGTGCAGCTAATCAGCTCGTGGTCGCGTGATTTTGATCTGTTTACCCGACTCTGTTTACCTTTTCTGATCTGATCTTCTCCGTTTACCTTTTACAAGATCACATTAATAAGTCTTTTGAACTAATTACCCGACTCTGTTTACAGACTATCTGTTTACAGACTCTCACAAACAAGTGACATTTACAAGATCACATTAATATGTCTTTTGAATTAAGCAAGAAAGTTTACCGACTAGGGAAACAGATAGTCTGTAATGTTAGCAATGAATCGAAATATATGACTTAATACATGATTAACAATTCTGCACAATGCACACACACTGGTGTATATAAATAAAAAACATGCCACTGACCTTTTCTTATTCTTCTTTCCTTCTTTTTCCTTATCCTCTCGTTTACTAGGATCTACTGAAACAAGGGTTTCCGCACAAACTGTCGCCTCAAATAAATCTGGCAAACCACGAATCTTGACACTCTTGACCATCTGACTCTCCAAGTCAAACCAAACAAGATCTTCATGATTCTGTTCCAGCAAAACTTGGCGGCCATTCTTTGAATAAACCAGAGGCCTAATACTCTTGGGCCTTCTAACCCCTTGAATCTGCTTCACAGTAAACAACTTACACCAAGACTCCTTAACCCCATATTGTTTCATACTCCAAACATCAACACCCACATCTTCATATTTCGCTACCATGCAAAGCCATCCTTCCAAATACCCCACGTCAATCTGACACTTCCTGTCCATCTCCGGCATCGGAACCTCCCCAAATGTCTCCTTCACTAAATCAAATCCAGCAACCATCTCGGTTGCGGGTTGATCCATTTCCAGCTCCGGAGTCCGTGTCACCACCCAATGCACGCATCCACTCGCGAGAATTCCCATTTTCCGGGTGTAACACAACACATATGGCATGTTATCCATCCTTCTCCACTCGTTCAATCTCAGACTATAAACCTTCACCTCACCCTCAAACGAAGCAGAGTCCCATCCGATAAACTGCGAAATCCTAACCACTTTATAGTCATCATGAACGGCGTCGTATCCCAATCCGTAAACCCTAGCCCCACACAGGCACATACCTTTGTCCCTCTTCCGATCCGACGGCAGAGACGGCAGAATCCGGTACTTCCTAATCCAGGGGCTCCACAGCGCGATGTCCTCCGCCACGTTGCAGATGCACAGCAGCCCGTTGCAGGACCCCAGGACCCTAATCCGGTTGCTGTAACACATGAGCGGGTGCGTGAGCTCCACGGCGTCGTTTAGCGAATCGAAATCGACGCAATAGAGGTCCGACTCTTTACGGAGGATGAGGTTGAGATTGGATTTGGTGTGGGTGGAATGGAGGAGGTGGAGGTTTCTGAAGTAGGAGCTGTCGATTAGGGAGCGCCATGGCTTGGCTACGGACCTGAAATAGAGGAGGCGGCCGACGCGGAGGCGGGAGAGGATGTTGATGATGACCTCCGGCGGGAGCTCGGCCAGGAAGGCTTGTATTTGGCGGTGATATGCGTCTTCTTCGTCTGCAGATTTCATTTCGTATTGGTTGGAGTTTTGTGAGAGCTAGGTTTTTTTTTTTCATGGGCCGAGTGTAGTTGTTCTGGTTGCAGGTGGGGAAAGCGTATCATTTGAGTGGAGGAAAGTGAAAGCGCAAGGATGAGGATGCCCGCTTGGGGGTTGGGTACAGTACGGAAATACCCTTAGGATGGTGCGTCAGGTTGTTATATTGCCACTCCATATATTTCTTCGTGCAGTTTCTTTGTATAGATGAATAGACAGTATCGCCCTCCTGTCTCTCGATCAACCAAGGGCGTGTGAGCTGGTGATACAGAACAACATGCTTACCTTTTTACTTTTTAAGAACATCCACAAACACAACATGTTGAGAGATTACCGAATCTCATGTATATTGAGCTAAGTTAATTTCTTGACTTATAATATGCTACTTCTAGACTTCATTTATGGTGTTCATTCAACCAGAAAGAATTCGATTCGATTGAAGTCATTTGAACCTTCTTTAAACCATAAACTTTATCTTCATAGTCTTTATATTTATGATATATTAACCCTCAAATCTCTCACAATATTAGAGAAAAAGGAGATTTACAACGTTGAAAAACAACATGAATCCCAAAGTGATTTAAACAATGAAAAAAATAATAATAATATTATGCATCATAAGTTCGATTTTGTTATTGTCGCCTCATGAAAATTTGTAAAAATTACTACAACAAACAGATCAAGATTTATTTGATTTCTCATAGAATTTAAGAATTTATAATTGTATGTTTCGATCTTTTTTTTTATTCATTAGTAATTAAAAGTTTCTAAATATTTATAAAAGTAAATAAGTTAACTATAAAAAAAGACGTTGCACTAACATAGAACAAACATGAGTAACAAAATCACCTTTGTTCTAATATAAATACCCACGAAATCCCAAAATACCAATTGGGGTTATTGTACGTAGTGTCTCACCAAGGACAGCGAAAAAACGCAGTAATAGTTCAAAGTAGCTGGGGGTTGGTTTGGCAGTTACGGGAGTGCGTGGCGGCAAATTCAGTAGTGGAAATAACAAATAACAATTACGTACGAAAGTAAAGGGTAGTTCCGACTTTTGGGGAATTGAGATTTGTTCGTTGGGAAGTGGGAGCCACGTGATGCTTTCATCCACTGAAGTAGCTAACGTGGACCTCCAAATGAGAAACACCGCAACACTCAAATTTAGCCACTTGCCCAATTTACATCACTCTGCACAGACGCTGACACGAACACCGATACGGCGCGTCAAAATTTAAAAATTAAAATAGACACGATAAATAAAATTATTTATTTATTATTTTTAAATAAATAAAAATATACTAAAATATAAATTAAGTTCATTACATTACTAAATAATATTTTAAATTTAATTCATGACATAATCATAAGAAATAACATTAAAAATAGTCAAATGTAAATGATATAAGTGCATAA
The DNA here is from genome assembly GCA_034370585.1 of Fragaria x ananassa. Classification (NCBI taxonomy): domain Eukaryota; kingdom Viridiplantae; phylum Streptophyta; class Magnoliopsida; order Rosales; family Rosaceae; genus Fragaria; species Fragaria x ananassa. The sequence continues at coordinate 502,747 of CP139764.1, read as the reverse complement.
TTAACATTATTAGAAGTAACATACATCTAACTTAAAACATAACACTAAAAAAAATCAAACTTGCAGTAGGTTGTTGATAAAACTGGGCAGTAACTTGCTTTCAAAAATGGACAGTAATTTTATTTAGATTTTGGTTTTCTTTTTTTTTTCTTTTTTTTTAATTAAAAAATTAATAAATGATGATGTGGCGTGTCGAGATGATTAAAGAGAGTCAAATACAAATGATAGAAGTGCATAATTAACAATATTAGAAGTAGCATACCTCTAACTTAAAACATAACATTAAAGCAAATCAAATTTGCAGTAGGTTGCTAACAAAACTGGGCAGTAGCTTGCTTTCAAAAATGGACAGTAGTTTTATTTAGATTTTGGTTCTCTTTCTTTTTTCTTTTCTTTTTTAATTAAAAAATTGATAAATGGTGATGTGGCGTGTCGGAGATGATGTAATGAGTCGGTCAACGTGTCTGAAAAATGTCAGAAAGTTAACATTTTCTGACACGTATTTTGCCGTATCAACGTGTCAGAGTGTCCGTGCAACATAGATCTTTCCTTAAACCAAAAAACAAAAACATACTTCTCTTCCTTTTTTATTTTCTTTTTATTTAAAGAAAAAATGATGCAACTGAGCTATTATTATTATGGAGCCGGAAGCAGTGTAGGTATGCGGCCCAGCTTGTGTTTTTCACAAGTTGGTGATTGATTTATAGAACTCGTATTATGAGGACAATTATTAGATTAAATTTAATGGTTTAATTTTTCGTTAAATATAACTTCTATTTCGATTTGGTGACTTTAGGTCCAGGACACCTCTTAATATTAATTCTTCGTTTAATTTCATGATTACCTTACCCTCATTTTAAAATACAATTAAGAAAAAGTTAATGATTTTTTATTAAAACTCATTTACTAAACAGAAAAGGAAAAAAAATTATCAGATGAAATTCATTTATGTACCATCATTATCTACCTCTTATTCTTAAAGATATATTTATATATATATATATATATATATATATATATATATCAGATGATGTATGTCATAGCACGTTCGAAGTATTTAGAACATCTTTGTGCTATAAACAACAAGAAACTTTTGATTTTGATAAAAAAAAACAACAACAACAACAACAAGAAGCCGAAATAATTATGTCTATGATGCACTGGATAGCTACCTTCAACTATAGTTAAATTTCTAACGTGATATTTGATAGGAAACCATTAACTTCTTCTTAATTGAATTCCAAAATGAAAGTAGATAATCATCAATTTTCATTATGTTTTTAATAGATAGAATTCATAAATTGATTTAAAGAAGAAAAAAAAATTTATAACTAATTTCAAACGTTAATTGTTATTACATTTAAAAGATGATATTATAGTTATAATTTTGATTTTAATCTTGTATGTCGTGCCAGACCTGCTCTCTTAAGACAAAATATCTTTCACAAAATGATTAACGATGCTCAAACATTTTAACGTGGTGGGCAAAGAAATTAAAAACGACTAACATTCTCGCAGAATTTGGTATATCGGATATCAATTGGGGTTTACGAACAATGCCCGGAAGTGGACCTAGTAAGTAGTAATGAAAAACAGAATTATGGTGTTAGGCCCGTTTCATGTGATTATGAATGCCTCTTGCAGTTTTGCTTCATGCATGCTACTGTACTTAGGTAGGATTTTCTTTTACATTTGTTACCGTTGAGATAGAGGTAAGCAATTAGATCACTCATCCTGTATCATCTGCTGGCTGTACGTAACTTGTAGCAAGTCTGGTGCAGACGAATCGTTTTCTGTAAGGAAAACCAAAAGTTAGGCCATATATGATGACCAGGATTACAATGTTTCTCTAGCTCTCACTTTCAAGTCAGAGTTTATCGTAAGAAAAGACCCACACACTCCTCGTACTGGTGATGTTAAAATGATACCAAATTAAGCTAACAAGTCAGAATTGCTTATATACTTAAGAACAGAGGACGAAGCTTCCCAAAGCCGCCCAGCTTCAAGCTCCTTTTGTGTTTCACATGGCTGATTCAAGAAGGTACGCTTAATTATGATGGTTTCTGAAAAGGACGTTAAACCCATGTATCATTTTCTTTCTCACGGATACCAGCACGGTATTACTCGCCAAACTATGATCCTCTTGACATTGTTAACAAAAATCCTGAAAAATTAATTAGTTACATTACACTGATGAAATTGTTGAAATTTGAAGCTTTCTTTAGAAAGCACGAGTTTCTTATTGTAACATAACAAGGGCTTTTAGTATAATCGATAGTATCGGTGATCGATAATGCTCAACGAGGTCCGTAACAAGGTTTCGTAAACCCTAAACCCTAATTCTTCTTTACTTTTGATACTCAAATCCGTTAATTTGACATGATGATTGAATGGTGTCACACCAAGACAGCTAGTATAATTGGCACATAACCCCCTCCCATGTGAGAATGTGAGATGTATGTATATACCAGTGGTTGGAGAAGAATTGAATGACATTGCATGCGCTCATGTTTGTGTGTTGTTATTCATTTGTGCATCACTTTCATGGACAGAATCTGCATTATTGAACAAGATGGTTGTGCTGTTAGTCCCACATTTCCCTCTTTCTCCATTTTTTCGATTCTAAGATGTAACACTGGCTTATATTGGGCAGCCAAATTCGAGGGCAATGATCGATAATGCAACCACCCAGCGCAACCACTCAATAAATAAGAAATACATAAATAAATAAATAAAAGAAGAGCCATACAAACAGATGAGCCATATATATATACTGCATATTATTGCTCTATTATGAAGTGACGATTTCGTCTCCTGACATAGACACCAAGTTTGGTGTTTATACGATGATCCAATCCTAAGCAGTAATCTAATTAATCAATAACAGGATTTAAAACTATACTGTATGTTAATGATTCTCAATTAGTATATGATGATAGACAAGAGGTTGTGAGGAAGATAATCCAGTCCATTGGCATGAATTCTCAACTGAATTATTTGAGGAGGTTTTTATATGAATTATTCAGAGAGACGTCTCCATTTGACAGGAGTGCTACATCACCGGTTGCTTACCTGTAAACGCGATCTTTAGTCAGAAAATCGATTTCGGCCCGCCACTTGTACAGACACGTCATCTTGAAGTCCACACCATTGTACACTTGGACACATATCCTTCACCCCATGCCAATCATACACCCCCATATCCACATCCTCACGGTCAAAATAAATGTGTTTATACACTGTATAATTAAATTTCTACGACACCATATTAGACAACTCAATAAGTAGAATTGAAATAAGAGATTGGTTATGACATTCATTTACTCCACCTAGCTCTTAACACGAAGGGTGCAAAAGGCACGGCTAATTTCTTATTTAGCAAGTAACTAGATAATCATTCGTGATGTAAATAATAGTAGATCCAGGATTATAACCTTAGGATGCTTGAACTTTTTAAGAAAAAGAAGAAGAAAAAAAAGATTTAAAAAAATACTTGTATCAGAACATACGCTAATTTATTCAAGCGCTTTAGTTTTGGCTCACGAGATTTTAGACTAATAGACACTTTTAAGTTAAGAAACAAATGCACATAGACTAAACGAATCAGTTGTCTCCAAGAAAAAGAAACAAAAGTTCAAACTTGTCGTCACCGCTCTCCCCTCTCTCCTCCGTGACCGCTACTCCTTCTTCTCCCCGCTGACCGCGTTGGAGTGAGTGATAAGTAGCTAGAGACTAGAGAGTAGAAATTAAAGAAGAAGAATCAAGTTGAGAAAAGTGAAGTGATTAGTAAAGTAGGAGGTCGGGGTCTTGTAAACGGTTAGCTCACTTAGGTGAAGAGAAGACTACATATATACCCTAGTTTTGTGTTTTTTGTTTTTTTTTGTTTTTTCATTAAGGCTTGAGCATACCCTTGAAATGGCTGGATCCGCGCCTGCTTGCCAAAGCTAGTAGCATCTGATTCCATGCTCGAGGAAGAAATTGGAAAAGAAAAAAAGGAAGGGAAAAGAAAATGAAAAACAGTGGTTCTTTTGTGCCCATGTGGCACTGTTTACGGACAATTGGCCCTACCAGAATGGAGTGAAAGACTGTCCAAGAGAGAAAATGTCATACTTGGCTATGTTCCTGGATGTAAATTCCACAACCTGTAGCACATAAATATGACACATTTATCAGCACCAATCATCCAGAATGATTCAACCATATATTTTGAACATTATTATTTAGAGCAAAGAGAATTCGTCTACTACTTCCTTCTAATCCCTCACCACCTATAACAAAACCAAACCATTCTCTTTCTCTCGTTCATCACTGTACTCCAAAACTAACATTATGGATCATATTCAAGATCCCATCTCCGGCGACCCCAAAACTCCGCTGCTTCCACTCCAAGACCAACCCCACCGATCACAGAGCTTCCACTCAGCTCTGAAATCAGTTCTGACGCCCAAGAATTTCTATGTAGTCTTGGGACCTCTTCTGTGCGCAATCATATGCGTTTTTGTGAAGATAGAGGGGCCGGTGAGCAGCCGGAACATGCTGGCAGTGCTGGCTTGGGTTTTCGCTTGGTGGCTGACGGAGGCCGTGCCGATGCCTATAACCTCCATGGCCCCTCTCTTCCTCTTCCCGCTTTTTGGAATAGCTTCGGCTGATGATGTTGCTCACTCTTACATGGACGATGTTATTGCTCTTGTTCTCGGCAGCTTCATTTTGGCTTTAGCTGTTGAGCATTACAACATTCACAGAAGACTTGCTTTGAACGTAAGTTTTAACAACTTCCATATATGTTTTCCATCTGTGTTTTGGACTTTTGGGTTCTTCAGTTTCACATCTCTGGTTTGGTTTTCATTTTCTCAAATAATTATGAGATCATCAGACATGCATGATTGAATACCTCGTGTCATTTTCTTTTTGTTTTAGTGTGGATGATTAAGTGTGTTCTTTAGCTAGGATAGAATGCCAACAAAGCAATGCAGAGTATTAAGGTCATTAATCAATATCATTAGCAAAAGATAAGAAGATTAACATGATGTTAAACACATGGTTCATTAGCAAAAGATAAGAAGATTAACATGATGTTAAACACATTGTTCCTTTAATTATTTGATTTTGTTTTTGGTCTTGGACTAATTATTTGAGTGAATTATGCATATGGGCCTACACAGATTACAATACTCTTCTGCGGGGATCCACTGAATCCTCCCCTGCTCCTCCTTGGGATTTGCGCCACGACAGCGTTTGTAAGCATGTGGATGCACAACGTGTCCGCTGCGGTTATGATGATGCCGGTGGCCACCGGAATTCTGCATCGCTTTCCGGTGGGTCCCGACCAGACCGTCGTGTCTAGCAAGTTCTGCAGAGCTGTGGTTCTGGGGGTTACGTACTCCGCAGCAGTTGGGGGGATGAGTACTCTAACGGGGACAGGTGTCAATCTGATATTGGTTGGAATGTGGAAGAGCTATTTTCCAGAAGCAGAGCCGATCAGCTTCAGTACTTGGTTCCTCTTTGGGTTTCCTATGGCTTTGTTGATTTTCTTGGCCTTGTGGATCATACTTTGCTGCTTGTATTGCTCCAAAAGTTCAGGACCTGCTCTCTCTGCTTACTTGGACAAAGCTCATTTGAAGAGGGAGCTTGAATTGTTAGGTATCATACCCTCAATTAGTGTTCTTTTCATTGGAGTGGCTACATAACTTTGTTTTGATTATTGTTTTCAATCAACGATAACTAGTGTGAAATGTGTTTAGGTCCGATGGCTTTCGCTGAGAAGATGATATTGGCAGTGTTTTCGGTACGTATTTACATATAGTTCGAGGTTTGAATCTGTTAAAATTATTATTTATCATCGATAGTATTCAACTATGTATTTATCTATCACATTATTAAGCGTCGGTTATTCTATACAAGAGAATGAAGTACAATAACTAGACCTATGCTGCGCTGCGATTCTTTGTGCAGATGTTGGTTATGTTGTGGATGACAAGAAGCATTACAGATGATATTCCCGGCTGGGGAACCCTCTTCAATGGGCGTGCCGGTGACGGAACCGCTAGTGTGAGTATTGGTCCTTAATGATGTTTTCTTCTTTCACCTTTCATTGTTCAAGTTCGATTAGAAATTGAAGGGTGAGTGATTTGGAAGTTGAAACCTGTAGGTTATGATGGCAACATTGCTGTTCATTATTCCTAACAAGAAGCAGGAAGGTGAGAAGTTGATGGACTGGAACAAATGCAATAAGCTACCATGGAACATTGTGTTGTTACTAGGTGCTGGTTTCGCCATTGCTGATGGAGTTCGGACTAGTGGCCTGGCAGATATACTATCCGAAGCCTTAGATTTCTTGGAACAAGTCCCTTACTTGGCAATTGCACCAGCTGTGTGTCTCATTAGTGGTACCATCACAGAGTTTACATCAAACAATGCCACTACCACACTAGTCATCCCTCTCCTAATTCAAATAGCGAAAAGTATGAATGTGCATCCCCTGCTTCTTATGATTCCAGGAGCCATCGGGGCTCAATTTGCGTTCTTGCTTCCAACTGGAACCCCTTCAAATATAGTTGGATTCACCACTGGCCACATTGAAATCAAAGATATGATCAAGGTTGGCTTGCCGTTAAAGATTGCCGGAACTGCAGTACTGACACTTCTGATGCCTACACTCGGTAACATCCCTATTTCTACTCTCTACCACCTTATCGTTAGTAATTCTAGATGATTTCGTATCAATATGTGATTGCTCAAATTTGGCTACTGCAGGAACTTATGTATTTGGAACAAATGAACCAGTTCAATGATGCATTGTTGGGTCTTGATATAGAGGAGTTAGTGTATATACTACTATATTATATACTATACAATTACCGAATGAAAAAGGAAAAGGGGCAACAACTTCGCTTCTCTCACTTTTTCCCTCTTATTTTTTGCATTGCTTCATATTCTATGTAATTTTGATTGTTCACCTTACATACTATAATTTTCAATTTTCGGTCTCCTAAATTCGTTCTTATGCATTATCAAGACTATGAGTTGATTACCATGCTGACAATTTTCCCTAATACATCATAGTACTAAAATTGGAGATACAACTAATGCCACATTTTCCTCATATGATTTTGTTTTTTGAAGAAATCTATTTGCCTTTCCTAAAAACCAGTACCTGCACTTTCGCACAGGAATGAGGAAATGGAACAGAGGAGCGCAAATGACGCTCCCCGATACAATGCTGAATGCTACAGAGTACATAATCACACAGCCAGAGAAAAACTTGATGTTACTTATTGGATATGAATTTCATGACTCTTAATACACCAAGTCTATGAACACTGCAGAATGGAACATTACGAAGCAAAATAAACAGCACCATTTCCTCTCATTTCGTCATAGTAAAACAATCAACGAGAAGAATCACATGGATAGTCCAACCTCCCCTGACAAAAGTCACAAAACCCCGCTTCTCCCAGTCGAGGATCATTCAATCCAAAAACCAAAGAGCAGCTGCTTCTGTTCGTCATTGAAATCAATCTTAGCATCAAACAATCTCTCAATTTTACTAGGACCTCTTTCGAGCACCATTGTGTGCCTTTTTGTAAAGTTTGATGGCAATGTGACTAGCAGGAACATGCTAGCTGTGCTTGCTTGGATCTTCGCCTGGTGGCTCACAGAGGCTCTGCCTCTGCCAATAACATCAATGTCTCCACTCTTTCTGATCCCATTCTTCGGCATTTCCTCCGCAGATGAGGTTGCACACTCGTACATGAACGATGTCATTGCCCTTGTTCTTGGGAGCTTCATATTAGCTCTTGCTGTTGAGCATTATAACATCCACAAAAGATTGGCCTTAAACGTCAGTACTAGTACAATTCCTTTCATTTCTATGTGTTAGCTTTCGCTATTGTTTCTATATCATTTCTCATTTCAGTGATGCATTACATATTAGATTACACTGTTATTCTGCGGAGATCCTCTGAATCCACCATTGCTGCTTCTGGGAATATGTGCCAACACAGCTTTCGTTAGCATGTGGATGCACAACGTGGCAAATGATGGTACCGGTAGCCACCGGAATTCTTCATCGTTTTCCGACTGGTCCGAACCAGCCAGTCGTTGTAGGCAAGTTTTGCAGAGCTGTGATTCTAGGGGTGATATACTCAGCAACCATAGGAGGGATGAGCACTCTCACCGTGACAGGTGTGAATCTCATACTGGTTGGAATGTGGAAGAGCTATTTTCCAGAAGCAGAGGCGATCACTTTCAGCACCTGGTTCCTTTTCGGGTTCCCTTCGGCTTTGTTACTGTTCTTCGCAATGTGGGCGATCCTTTGCTACTTATATTGCTCGAGGAGCTCGGGGCAGGCTCTCTCTCCTTATTTCGATAAAAGCTATTTGCAGAAAGAGCTCGAAATGTTGGGTAAGACCCCTCATGTTTTTAGTCATAGACAGTTGTTTCTTGGGTCTCATTGCATTTCTAAATTGATGTGGTATGAAACTATGAACAGGTCCAATGACTTTTGCTGAGAAGATGGTTTTGGCTTTGTTTTCGGTGAGAATCAAGAACGTTAGTCATTATGCGGTTGATTATGTACAAACTATATATGTTCCAAATCTCATATTCAAATTGTTTGCAGATGCTGATTTTTTTGTGGATGACAAGAAGTATAACAGATGATATTCCGGGCTGGGGAGTCCTCTTCGACAGGCGTGCTGGCGATGGAACTGCCAGTGTGAATATTAGACTATGCTAGGAGAGCAGTTCTGTTTGATTTCATCTTCGGTTTACATTTGAAGTGTGAATTGTAAACAATGTAGGCTATGGTGGCAACTTTGTTGTTTGTTTTTCCAAGCAAAAAGCAGAAGGGTGAGAAGTTGATTGACTGGAACAAATGTAAGCAGCTACCCTGGAACATAATATTGTTACTAGGTGCTGGTTTGGCCATAGCAGACGGAGTTCGATCTAGTGGCCTTGCAGATATACTGTCGAAAACATTGGATTTCTTGGAAGCAGTCCCATATTTAGCCATGGCACCTGCTGTGTGTCTCATAAGCAGCACCATCACTGAGCTGATCACATCAAACAATGCCACTACGACGCTTATTGTGCCTCTCCTAATTCAGATGGCAAAAACTATGCATGTGCATCCACTGCTTCTTATGGTTCCGGGAGGCATTGGTGCGCAGTTTGCTTTCTTGCTTCCCACATCAACCCCTTCGAATACAGTTGGATTTGCTACCGGCCACGTTGAAATCCGGGATATGATCAAGGTTGGTTTGGCATTAAAGATTGCTGGGATTGCTGTGGTTTCTGTTTTGATGCGTACACTCGGTAACATTCCTTCTCTGCTAGCAGCCAACTCTCGACTAGATTTCAGTCATTTCACTACTTGTACATGATCTTGTATTCATGTCATTAACTCATTACTGATTAATTTTGGTTATTGCAGGAGCGTTTGTCTTCGGGACAAATGCACGAGTTCAATGACCTGAAAATGAATGTTTCTTGCAAGAACTTAGGTACAAGAAAATGCATTGATGACGATGAATACTGCAATAGTGCAGATGGACAGGGTGAGAAAGTAGAAGTCCAGAAACTGTAGGTGGCTGCAAAACTAGAAAGGAGTTCTGGAATGACATCCACAACTAGCACAAACCCTAATTATAGTGATTAAACAAGCATCAATATTTATGTACAGTTAACTAAAACATTTATCAAGTTCATAGTTAATTCACATGATTGGAACCATGAGTTCGAAGTTTCTTCTTGGGGAAAAATGAATGAATCAATCCTCAAGGAGAGGGATCAATTATCAATCCTCAACTTCTTCCTGTTAAGGATACCTTTCTATCTCAAAATATGAGGGGTAAATGGGTAAATCCTCATCAGCACACATTTCCTTCAACAATCTCTCAAACTGATGATCTGCACTCGACGTATGTGAATAATGTGATGGAAGCTAGGAGAAAGCATCAAGACAGATTCCATGTACAACAACTCTAAACTGAAACGTGTGAACGCATCCTGTCATAGTGTCATCACACTGGCTACTGGTAAATATTTAGACCAAGGAAGATGACATAGTTTTAATCCTCAATAGTCAATATCTACATTCTACAAATATAAACTGGCTGTATCTGGACACTTCATGGCTACATTAGAATGACGCTGTTCTTCTAAGACTGAAAGTCGATCTTATGATGCTTCTACTGCGAGTTGTTTTTCTGTGCACTTCACTTTCTTTGAATTCACATTTAGAATCCACATACTCTACTGTTTCATACCAGTGCATGCACCTACAAAACTATCCTTTCTGCAAATTCACCAGATATATCACTAGGATCACCATACTTCCTTCAGTTATCTATATCCATATCATCAACGTCACGAACCAAAACATCGCCGGGCAAAGCAGCAGGATCTAGCTCAAAGGATCCTGAGGGAACACCACATCCTTCTTCATGACCAGTCATCTTGAAAGAGGGAATGCGATGAGAAAATCTATATAGCTCAGCAGACGGTACTTGAAACCAGCTCATCGGTCCGCTTCCCAAAATTGGAGAATTGAAGAACCTCACTTACTTGTAAGTTCTGTTTCCCCTTCTTTCCCTTATAAACAGCTCTTTGTGCCAAAAGTTCGTCAGGATCTGGAACAATAGAAATTGAAAGTGACAGTATAGGATTGTCTTTGATGATGCAGCTGGGCCGAACAGAAATAAAAGTAGGTGAAGAAAAAAAAAAGGGGAAGAGATTCAAGACAAACATGTCACGCTCAAAGAATTAATAGATGCTACTGGAAAGTTTAGCGACAAAAATATAATTGGTACTGGCAGTCTTGGGAAAGTTTATAAGGTAAAACTTTTGAATTCTTCTTATGCTATAGAGCTGTGGTTGAAATTTGAGTTTTTTTCCCTATTTATTTCTTCAGTTATGAACACTAGTGTATGGTGTTGATGTAGGCAGAACTACTGGATCAGGTTAAAACAACTGTAGCTGTGAAGAAACTTTCCTCTCATTTTAAAGAAAATATCCAAAAATTGAAAAAGGAAATCAAATGGCTGTATGAATTGGAGCATGAGAATCTCATTAAACTATTCGATTATCATATTGAGAAAGACCTCCAGATTCTTGTTTATGGATACATGGAAAATGGATCCCTAGAAGATGCCTTGACCACTGGTAATGTATTTACTCTAGTTATATGGCGTAAAACTTTGTCATTTGATGATGGCTCTCTTTCTTCTCTTTCCTTTCAAGTGCCAATACTGAACATTGTCGTGCTTCCACATAGATTGCAAAGTTCTTGTTACTAATCAATATGTTCTTACAACAGCTAGATGGCGGCATATACTTTATGCATGCATGGTGATGCATTCTTAAACCATAAGAAATAATCTGACAAATTCGTGTGTGATTGTAGGCGACTAAAATACCAGATCATTGAAATTTACTTGGGATACTAGATTCAAAATGTGCTTGGGAATAGCAAGGGGTTTGGAGTATCTACACGAGCACAGGAAACTAAATATTGCTCATATGAATATTAAAGCTGTTAATATTCTTCTTGATGGAGATCTCAATCCAAAGATATCAGATTTTGGATTGGCACATCTTTATGTCGAGGAGGATCAATTCAAGGTCATCAAAAGCGATGTTTTACAGTAAGTATAAATGCCAGGCCGGCTGAAAAGAGAGAGCTCTTACCCACAGTATTTATTTCTTATTTTTCCAGAAAGATTATATGTGAGCAACTAGCTCCCATCCATATAGAATATGCTCACAGAATATTATGTGTTGTTGCTGCAGAGGATATACAGCACCCGAGTATTTTCATGGAAATTTTTCCAGTAAAGGCGATGTTTACAGCTTTGGGGTGATCCTACTAGAAATTGTTTGTTGGAAAAAAAATGTGATCAAATCACACCATGGAACTGAGGTTCTTGTAGACAAGGTAAGCAAACTTGTCTTGTTAGCGTGAGTCATGGAGTTAGTTTAGGAATGTAAATTAATTTGTTATTACTTTCCTATTCTGTATGTGTAGTACGTAGTACGTAGGGTTTGTACAACTTGTACCTCTATATATAGCCTCCTCTGTGAGACGAATAAGATATCAGAAATTCATTCTCCAAACCTTGTTATATTTAACTTGGTATCAGAGCAAAGATCCGAAAGGACTTTGTCTCTTTGTTTTCCGCTGCAATCTCGTTGACGTTTTTTCCAACGATTTTTATTTTGTTCACCGTTCGACGTTCTTCCGACGAGTGTTACATCTCGGGTTGAGTTTTTTCCTCGAGTTATTATTGTTCAAGGGTTGGTTGAATACTGTTATTGTTCAAGCTACTGTTCACCAGTTTCTGCCGACCAAGACCCAGCTACTGCCGTCCGTCGTCTGCCCTAGGACTGTCGTCGTCTTCCCTAGACCAGGACCGCCGTCGTCTTAGCTAAGACTGCCGCTGACCCCAAGCAGCCGTCGCCGTGCCTTGGCTGTCGTCTGCCCTAACTGCCGCCGACTCCAGTCCGACGTCCGTCCTGTCCAGTCCGACGTCCGGCCTGATCCACTCCAGTCCGACGTCCGTCCTGTCCAGTCGCATCTTCGTCGTTGTCTTTGCCCAGAAGTGACGACGCAGACGACACAGCTTCGACCCGGTTCTGTTTCTTGAGCGATCCGACTCTGTGATCCGACCCGGTTCGTTTGAAGACCCGACCCGGTTTCAGTTTAAAAAAAAAAAAAAAAAAAAAAAAAAAAACTGAAACCGTGAGTACAGGTATACTGAGAGTGCAAGTGCACCCGAGGCAGGTTGTTTTTTATTCGTTCCTTATTAATTTGCTGCATAACTACTAATTTGGTATTTGTGCTGCAATGAGTTCTGGAGTTGAAAGTTCTCAGGGGAAAGATGTTCAGACAGTTGAAGTATCCGTCAAGAATTCTGAAAGTGGTTCATTTGGGGGTGCCAAACTCAATGGAACCAATTTTCGGAAATGGAAGAAAATCATGACGGCTCATCTTCGAGGGATGCACAAGATGGGGCATGTAACTGGGACAATTAAGGCCCCTAGTGAAAGTGATGTTGATGCTTACACTAAGTGGGAAGATGATGATGGTCTTGTGATGTCAGTCTTGTACAAGGCCATGAATGAGGACATAGTCGACCTGGTGGAACAATGTGATACAACTCAGGCGATCTGGAAGACACTGGAAGATTTATATACTAATGAGTCTGATTTCATACAGGTTCATGAGTTAATGTGCACTGCTTCTTCAATGCAACAGAATGGGCAGCCAGTGGCACAGTATTTCACCAAGTTAAGGAACATTTGGGCTGAAATTTATACGAAACGTCCTTGCAAGATCAAGAACCAGGAGGATCTTGTTTGGTACTTGAAGGAAAAGGAGCTTGGGCGAGTTCATCACTTTCTGAGGGGTCTTGATGCAAAACACAACAGTGCCAAAGGAGAGCTGCTCAGAATGACAGAACCTCCTAACCTGATTACAGCTTTCACATATATCCGTAAGGATGAGTCTCAGCAGGAAAGTCTTACTCAAGCACAACTTGAAGTCTCTAGTCTCACTATTCAAGCGAGAGCACCAGCCCCACTCCTTCAGCATTCAAGTTCAGTTCCACTGAACAAGCAAGGACCACCACCAGGCTTTGGGGACCAACCTCGTCCCCCTTGCTCTTATTGCAAGGGTGACCATGCTCGTGAGTCTTGTTGGAAGTTGTACCCTCATCTTAGGCCTAAGAGGCCTACTTATCGTCCCAAGGCAAGAGCAGCTATCCAGTTGGTCCAAGAACCAGACATCTATGGTGTATCCGGACATGACCATCATACAGCAGAAGGCGCCACACCCACAGCATCAGTGGCTGGTCGTGGTAAGATAGGTATGGCCTTAAATATTTCTAGCTTTGTTGGTGGTGATACATGGATTATTGATTCAGGTGCTTCAGATCATATGACTTATGACAAATCTTACTTTACTGAATTATCCTCTCCACCAGTACCATATGTTACTAATGCTAATGGTGAAGCCTTCCCTGTGTTAGGAAAAGGGTCAGTTTGTATCACTCCCACAATAGGGCTACAAAATGTGTTATATGTACCTGCTTTATCTCATCATTTGATATCTGTCTCACAGTTAAATGTTGAATCCAAATGCTCTGTGACCTTTTTTCCTATGTATGTGATTTTTCAGGATCTTCTCACTGGGGAGTTACTCGGTCGGGGGTACTTGAGGGGCAGGCTTTTTCGTCTGGACCAGACTTATGTGGGGGCGAAACCAGGAGCACAGCCACGGACCGCTTTAATATCAACTTCTGACAGGCTAAGTGAAGTTTGGTTGTGGCATCGTCGCTTAGGGCATCCATCTTTTAGTGTTATGAAGAAATCCATGCCTTCTTTGTTTATTGGTGTGGATGAGTCAGTCTTACATTGTGAAACATGTGTTTTGGGCAAGAGTCATCGCTCAACCTATTCACCTCGTATTTCTAATAAAAGTGTCGTTCTTTTTGAATTAATTCATTCTGATGTTTGGGGACCTTCAAAAGAACCTACTGTGTCAGGTATGCGATATTATGTGTCATTTATTGATGATTGTACACGTCTTACTTGGGTTGTTCTTCTTAAAACTAAGGATGAGGTTTTTCCGGCTTTTCAAGCTTTTTCTTCCGAAGTCCAAAAACAGTACAATGCCAAAATTAAAGTTCTTCGCTCTGATAATGGAGGGGAATATGTAAACCGTGTCTTTCAATCTTTTCTGCAAACACATGGGATTATCCACCAGAAAACGTGTCCTTACACACCTGAACAAAATGGGGTCTCTGAAAGGAAAAATCGTCACTTACTTGATATGGCTCGTTGTATTCTCTTCAGTGCACATTGTCCTAAGGATCTGTGGGGTGATGCTATCATCGCATCTACCCATCTTATTAATCGTCTTCCATCTAGTGTCCTCCTGGGAAAGGTACCATTTGAGGTACTAGCTTCTTATGTCTCTTTACCTTCTTTTCATAATCTCCCTGCTCGTGTTTTTGGTTGTGTTGCATTTGTCCATATACCAAAGAGTCAAAGGTCAAGTAAGTTGGATGCCCGGGCGCTGAAATGTGTGTTTGTTGGTTATGGGGGACATCAGAAAGGATATAAGTGCTATCATCCACCTACTGGGAAGTATTATGTCACTATGGATGTCACTTTCTTTGAGGACATGAGTTATTATACCTCTTCTGATACTGCTCTTCAGGGGGAGCATTCATATTTTGAAGAGCTGTATCATGGGGAGGGGGAGACAGGTCATTCAGTTGAGGTTACTGATGCATCAGCTTCACATACACTAGTCACTCCAGATGTTCAGAGACCAGAAGATGATAGACAGGCACCACCAGATGATTCTGGTGCAATTGCTCCAGAGATTCAGGAACCAGAAGCTGAAAGTGTTCCTGCCCCTCCTGCCTCGCCTGCTGTTACTAATACCCCTGACTCATGTCTCCCTGGTACAGAAGATCTTCCATCTGAGGTTAGTGATTCTATTGGGGTTAATACTAGTGATGCTAATAGTAGACAATATGTGTTACCAAATAGGTCTACTAGGGGTAAACCAGCAAAAACATATGAACCTACCCTTCAAGCCAAAGCTAAATATCCAGTGACAAATTTTATGTCTACCAAGAGATTGTCTAAGTCATATGAATCATTTGTGAATCAAATATCTGCTGTATCAGTACCTAACAAAGTGCAGGATGCGTTGGGAGATCCAAAATGGAGGAAAGCAATGGATGAGGAGATGGAAGCGTTACAGAAGAACAATACTTGGGAGCTTGTATCCCTACCACATGAAAAGAAGGCTGTTGGATGTCGCTGGGTGTTTACAGTGAAGCATAATCCAGATGGGTCAGTGAGTCGATATAAAGCACGCTTGGTAGCAAAGGGATTCACTCAGACATATGGCATTGACTATGATGAGACATTTGCACCAGTTGCAAAGATGAATACTATCCGGGTATTGCTCTCTCTTGCTGCTAACTTAAACTGGCCTCTTAAACAGTTTGATGTCAAGAATGCTTTTCTTCATGGAGAACTTGTGGAGGAAGTGTATATGGATCTTCCACCTGGATATAAAACTGCTCCTTCAGGTAACTTTGTGTGCAGATTGAGAAAATCTTTGTATGGTCTTAAACAATCACCTCGTGCTTGGTTTGGAAGGTTTTCACAGTTCATGAGGAAGATTGGTTATAAGCAGAGTAACTCAGACCACACATTGTTTCTCAGACATCAACAGGGGAGGGTAACAGCTCTGATCATATATGTTGATGATATGGTTGTTACTGGTAATGATACTATTGAGATGGATAGATTGCAAAAACAGCTAGCCACAGAGTTTGAGATGAAAGACCTAGGTACACTCAAGTACTTCTTGGGCATTGAGGTAGCCAGGGGGAGTGAAGGCATTTATCTGTGTCAAAGGAAGTATATACTTGATCTATTAGCAGAGACATGTATGTTAGATTGTACTCCAATTGACACTCCTATTGAGCAGAATCACCGATTAGCAGAGTATCCTGATCAGGTACCTACCGACAAGCCTCGTTATCAGAGGTTAGTTGGACGTCTGATTTATTTGACACACACCAGACCTGATGTTGCTTATGCAGTAAGTGTGGTGAGCCAGTTCATGCATAATCCCAGTGTAGATCACATGGATGCTGTAGTGAGGATTTTGAGGTACTTGAAGTCAGCTTCTGGGAGAGGAGTAATGTTCTCTAAACACAGCAGTATTCTTGAGGTTTGTGGTTTTACAGATGCAGACTGGGCTGGAAATATTACAGACCGGAGGTCTACATCAGGGTATTTTACCTTTGTGGGAGGTAATCTTGTTACTTGGAAGAGTAAGAAGCAAAAGGTGGTGGCTCGGTCTAGTGCTGAAGCAGAATATAGAGGTATGGCTCATGGAGTATGCGAGTTGTTATGGCTGAAGAATGTGTTACAAGATTTGGGGGTCAAACCCAAGTGTGCTATGCAGTTGTATTGTGACAACAAGGCAGCCATTGATATCTCACAAAATCCTGTACAACATGATCGTACCAAACATGTGGAGGTTGATCGTCACTTTATAAAGGAGAAGCTAGATGCAAAGATCATTAGCTTTCCTTTTGTCCCTACAGAGGAGCAACTTGCAGATATACTCACAAAAGGAGTTTCTAAGAAGGCCTTTTATGACTCACTTGGCAAGTTGGGCATGGTTGATGTATATGCGCCAACTTGAGGGGGAGTGTTAGCGTGAGTCATGGAGTTAGTTTAGGAATGTAAATTAATTTGTTATTACTTTCCTATTCTGTATGTGTAGTACGTAGTACGTAGGGTTTGTACAACTTGTACCTCTATATATAGCCTCTTCTGTGAGACGAATAAGATATCAGAAATTCATTCTCCAAACCTTGTTATATTTAACTTGTCTCAGGATCATGCTATAAATCTTGGTTTCATGTCCTCAACCCAAATCTGTTATGATCAACTGATATGAAGAATTAATTAATTTATAGTGTCAGAAAACACATTGCAGATCCGTGCTGATCTTGGTTTCATACTTAAGTGCAGGCTAATGAAATCCATGAAAGAGGAAAACTAGAGGACATGATTGATAAAACTTTGCAGGGAGTTGATACAAAACAAGCCTTGACCATCTTGCAATTAGCAGTGAAGTGCACCAATATAGCACCAAGTGTGAGGCCTACAATGTCTCAGGTTGTGAGTGTTCTGCTTGATAAAATGAAGATTGACGAGCTCTTCCGACCTGCTCCTCCTAATGTTGGGGAAAAGATCAAGGGCACTAGGGACCTCGCTTCTGTTGATGCCACTTCAATGGAACATACCCCTATGCCATCAACTTCATCTCCTTCTCCCAAAACCAAAGATGAACTGGAAAGTATTTATGTGGATACTCCCTGAAGCAAATGTAGCAAATGTTGTTGTTGTACCAAGCAGTTCTTTTGGTTGCTGTTGTTCTTGCTCTTGAACTTATTTGTGTTGTAAGGTACTGGTGGGATCTTTATGCTTGGGCGCATTTCTAATGGGTATGAAATGTGTACTCATGGAGACTTTGGGACAAAGCTTTAGGGGACCTGAGGCCCCAAAAGAGAGGTGCGTGTTAAAGCCGAAAGGAAAGAAGAAAATAAGGGCATGGATGTGCGTGAATGAAGTGATGTGTTTGGTTGGGAGATTAGGCTGCAAAGCATCGAGGGATGGAGGCATGTGAATTTGAACATGTAAAGCACAGCAATGCTACTTGTAGTAAGATGCAAAATGGGTATACAACTTCTAGTAGTGGCTACGTTCCACACAAACTATACATTCATACCTTATCGCTTCGACAATGAATGATATGATAGACACCAAAGGAGAGGCTGATGATCGACATTGACAGCGAAGTAAGGAAACCATGCCGTAGTGGCTTTCACTTTCGTTGGTTGTATCAAATCCGATTATTTGAGGCATTAGCCCTCTGATTTAGTGGAGAAGAATGCCCAAGTGACTTAGACTTGCCATTTTTATCTCCATTATTGAAATAATTCACATAATCACTAGTGTTGCAAAAATATTGATCTACAACGGCTGAAACGTTCCACATCCAAAGCGATCACAAATAAAGAAATAGATTAGGAAGATTGCAACTCATTTACCTACATAACGTTGAGTAGGGCTTAGAGGTGATATGGAGCTAACTGATCCAAAGCGAAACTCCATCTTGATCAACTCCAAAACAATTAACTTTAGGTTGAATGTGCTAGATTGTAAGTAGAATATAAATAACGAAACATAAAACATAACAGTGATAAAAATAAAAAGAGTAAAATTTAATGACTGATACGAAGTCATATTACGCATTATGCATCTTAATACAAATGAATACAAATCAATCCGTAATTCAATAGACATAATCAAAACACAGGTCAAGAAAATAACACAAGTTTTTCAAAAGTATGTTTGATGTTAACAAATCCGGCTAACAAATCAATCCAAGGTCAGGATACCACAAACAGATAAATATATATATATATATATATATATATATATATGATCGATATTATCCTATAGTAATAATAAACCAATTAATATTGATGGAAGTGTGATGCTAAAGATGGTGTTGGGCAAAATTTGTAGGGGAAGAAGAAAAAGAGAGATCAATAACTAACCCCTACACGACCCTTTGGCAACACAAAAACCAACACAAGACAAAAGACACGAGGAATCTGTGCGTCCAAACAGAGCAGGCATCGGAGAGCCTCGAGGCCGGAGTCGGGGCTCTCTCCTCCATCGCCGCCGCGGCAGCATATATCTCAGCAGCTCGTTTGCAGCCTCAGCCAGAGCAGCACCTCCAGCCAGAGCCAGAGGATGAAGGGTCTCTTTAAGTCTAAGCCCCGCACGCCGGCCGACGTGGTGCGCCAAACCCGCGATCTCCTCATATACGCGCAGCGTGGCGGTACTGATTCCCGCGAGAGCAAGCGCGAGGAAAAGGTATGAGATCCCTTATCCATTGGATTGTATTACAATCGGGATCCGATTCGATTGGAGCAGCCAGCTGAAACCAAACTTGTTTTGTTTGGTTTTGCTGTTATGTTTGCATTCGAATTCGAGCGTTTTCGATCATAAACTTATGAGATTGTGTTGCACAGATGGCAGAGCTGTCTAAAAACATTAGGGAGTTGAAGTGCATTCTGTATGGGAACAGTGAGTCGGAGCCTGTTTCGGAAGCGTGTGCCCAATTGACACAGGAGTTTTTCAGGGAGGACACGCTCCGTCTTCTGATTACGTGTCTTCCGAAACTGAACTTGGAGGTAAGCATTCAAAGCCTTGTTCTTGTCTGTGCCCCTGTTTCTGAATTCAGTGGTGTGTGCTTGATATGGGATGGGATTGTGATGTAGGCAAGGAAAGATGCCACTCAAGTTGTTGCCAATCTACAGAGGCAACAGATTCACTCCAAGCTGATTGCATCCGACTACTTGGAAGCAAACATTGATCTAATGGATGTTTTGATCCAAGGGTGAGCCTCTATTGCAAAGGATTTTGGATACTTTTGCACCTGTCCCATTGAGTAAATTGTCTATGATGCTGATTTTCAGTAGTGCGCGTTACGTTTCTGAATAACAATAGGAAAGAATTTTCTTTTCAATCATTTAGCTACATACGTTGGATTCAGTTTGATTACTTCTTAACGGCTAAGTTCAGTGAAGTTCAACGAAAGATCAGTTATAGGTTCTTTTCTGTTATGAGTGCATATAGAACTTTTCTTCTTGCTTTGTGAATCTGATATTTTAGCTGTTGATTGAGTGGTTGTGAAAATATGTTTCCCTTAACATACCTGGTTTGGTTTTCATGATTCTTTTAAGTTTTTCAATCAGAAAGTATAAATATTTTGAGCCTTTTGGTTCTCAGTTATATTTCATTCAGAAAGTTTTGTGGCTTATTAGGAGGGAATCATTGTAATGGTTATGTACTCTTCAAATGAATCTTCAGGTTGTCCTAAGTTGTTCTCTTGTTATGAAGATTTGATTGTTATGAAAGAAGTGGTGCAGTTTCTTTCAGGGTGCAGTTTATTATTTCAAAAAGTATGTCTTAATTGAATTTATAGTGCTTGTCATCTAATTATATAATTCCACTTATACTAGGTATGGAGACACAGACATGGCTTTACATTATGGTGCAATGCTGAGGGAGTGTATACGCCACCAAAGTGTTGCTAGGTGAGCAAAGTGAAGATTCATCAATTCGCTCCTGAATTGTCTGTGTGGCTGATTTTGTTAACTCCTGGACTTGGTTCATCAGGAATCGTTTATTTTTTGGATCATAGGACCTTAAGCTCAGAGCTTGATCCACCCAAAGTGAAGCTTATTTGTATTATCTCATAAAATCTAGCTGTTGAACTTTCGGGTTTGATTGCAGATATGTTTTGGAATCTCAACACATGAAGAAGTTCTTTGACTACATACAGCTTCCAAATTTCGATATTGCTGCAGATGCTGCTGCAACTTTTAAGGTTGGGTTAATCTTAAAAGCGTTTTGTGAATGATACATCTTTGTTCTGCAGGCTTCTTATATTGACTAAACCAACTGACTATCTGTGAAATGATGCATGCATGCTTGTTTAGTGCAGGTTTTCCAGCCAGCTGGTTAAACTGCATATTATGTTTGAAAACATGTCTTGTCTGCATGTAGGAAATCTTTCACTTGTTCTCTGTTTAATCTTGTAGCTCTTTGAAATGGCTGGAAAACCTGCATATTTTGTTAGAAAACATGTCTTGTCGGCATGTAGGAAATCTTGCACCGGTTCTCTGTTTAATCTTGTAGCTCTTAGAAATGCTGTAATTATTGGTTTATGATGTATTTAAATTGTTGCAGTAGAATCATTCTGATGTCTTGTAACATATTTCTGCAGGAACTCATGACAAGGCATAAATCTACAGTAGCAGATTTTTTATCCAAGAATTATGACTGGGTAAGGTTTTCTCTTTCTTTGGGTGTACACATGCATGGGAATGCTCAACAGTGTTCATCATTGAGAATATGCATGTGGGCAATAAGAAATATACTGGTCCTAGCTCATTGTATAATTACAATAGAAGCATTTTAAGTGAAGTAGAAGATCAGAATAAAAAAAAGGAATGATACAAGTATCATAAATTTATAATTTGGTTGTCGATTTTCTTAATTACTGTATGTTGCTGCTTGTGTTATGTCCTCACCAACTTGATCTCGGTTGTCTCCAAACTTCAACCAGTTCTTTGCAGAGTATAACTCAAAGCTGTTGGAATCCACCAATTACATTACCAGACGACAAGCTGTCAAGGTATGTTAAATACTTCACACAGTATCTTTTTGTAGCATGATGACTGGCTTTGGGTCCCTTTTTACTTCATTATTATTTTTTATTTTAGTTATAAGTACCTCTTTCTAGATGATTTTGATTATCATCTTGAAATAAGCTTTCTAGTGGGGTATTCGTTAATCATTTATAACTTGAATGACAATGATATTTGCTGAAGAGGCTTCTCTATTCATTTCAGCTGTTAGGAGATATTTTGCTGGATCGTTCAAACTCAGCTGTAATGACTCGATATGTGAGCTCAAGAGACAATTTGAGGATCCTTATGAATCTTCTCAGAGTATGATATACTCTCCTGAACTGTTTATTGCTAATACGTTCTATATGTTTGCAAAATATTTTTATACGAGCTTTGAGTTTGTGATGACACATGAGTCTTAAATACTGCTCAATCTGATTGCGATAAATTCTGTGGTTTATGTGCAGGAGTCAAGCAAGAGCATCCAGATCGAAGCATTTCATGTTTTTAAGGTTCAGTCCATCGTCCCATTGTGAATTTTTAATTTTCAGGGCCCCCTTTGTTTCTTTTCATTGACGAGTTTTCTTGTTCACAGCTATTTGTTGCTAACCAAAATAAACCTGCTGGCATTGTGGGCATACTCGTTGCAAATAGAAGCAAACTTCTACGGCTGTTTGCTGATTTTAAAATTGATAAAGGTAGGTAACATATTTCACTTTGCAATTCTTATGACCATTTGTTGTGAGCACCATGTTTACATTTTGTGGATGTTTTGTTGCAGAGGATGAACAATTTGAGGCAGACAAAGTTCAAGTAGTAAGAGAGATAGCTGCCTTGGAACCAAAAGAATGAACTTCACCTGTATGTGGAATATGTGGAAAATGTGGGTTTGTACTATTGTGATATTTTAGATCTGTCATAGTTCTTGGCGTGACGATGCTACCAAGAGTGTAGTTTCTATTATCTCAATCACACTTTTGTAAAAGGTAGATAAATAAATTGAGAAAATGTTTTCATTATGTACTCTGGTGATGCTGATGTTTTAAGTTTTAACCACGCGGTATTGTAATTTATTTTATATTCAAGCATCACACTGTCGTATAATATTGTACACTCGCATGCTTGCAAAGTGCAAACACCATGCCACATCTGGATCAATGATTTTAAATTTGATATTCAAGCATCACAAGTATTGTACAATCGCATCAACACCATGCAGCATGGCAGCATGCACCATGTCACATTTGGATCGGAAATTTTGCGTGATATGAATCTTGGTTAACTTTCAATCTGAATGTAAGAATGATTGACCACAGTTTGATGTCGGTGACCACCGAGTTGAACACGTACACTAGTTCATGTTCAGCCAACATGGAATCAGGTCCAGCATATTGGCATATGCCATGGATCTTCCATGTCAGTTAATTACATAGGGTTGTGGTAGAGACATCTCCACAATAATCATTTGCAAAAACGAGCAAAACATTTTATTTAGTAAAACCACGAGGACTTGACAGAAAAAAGGTGTCCAAAAAGCATGAACTTCCCGGAAACAACGCGAGTAAGCACAATAAGAGGTGCGCCTATATATCTGGCAGTCTGTCCTAATTGAACCTCTGGTTAATGTGGTACGTGAAAGCTCACTCACACACAAAATTACAAGCCACTCATAACCACTGCATTTCCTTTCTCTCATTTCCCAAGAACAATGGCTGAAAATGGTATGACCCAATTATTCCTTTTCCTTTCATTTCTGTCTGTTCTTATGTCAAGAAAAATTTCATGTCCTTCAATCACTGTGTTTTCTTTGTTTTTGATTAACTTGCAAACTGTTGTTGATGTGGTTTTGTTTGTGGATTGCAGATTCGCTTGCTCTGTTCTTGGCCTCTGCAGTTGATGCGGCCAAGAAAGCTGGACAGGTCAGTTCCACTCCCAAAGTTTCACTCTCTTTTTTTGAAATAGAATCTGGTAATATGTTTTTATGTGATTTGTTGCAGCTAATTCGAAAAGGGTTCTACGAGATTAAGCATGTGGAGCATAAAGGCCAGGTCTTTTCTTTTCTTCTTTCAACTCTGTAATCAAACTGTTGTTGGGACAATTTGGATACTAAATGTGAATTACTGTGACCATTCCAACTTTAAAGATATAGAATTTGCTTATTTTGTGGAGAATTCTGAAATGCTGCATTGAGCTTAGAAAGATGTGTTCTTTAATGATAGAAATGATGATGGAAGTTGAGTTAATATAGAGGGAGGAACTTAGATAATGTGGTTTGAGATGGGCAAAGTAAAGTTTTGATTTTGAAGTTTTTTTTTTTTTTTTTTCTCACGATCCTCTATTTTTGTTGTATATTCTAGGTGGATTTGGTCACAGAAACTGATAAGGCATGTGAAGGGCTCATATTCAATCATCTCAAGCAACTTTATCCCACACATAAGGTGATTAACTCTCTATCCCCTCTTTTCTACTATCAACAAAGTTTCGGTTTATTTGGTGTTCAGAATAGCATTGCATTATTGTTTGTCTTAAGAGTGTTCTATGTTTATGTTGTCTGAACTTTTTGAGTTGGTGTTAATGTTAGTTCATCGGGGAAGAAACTACTGCTGCTTGTGGTGTAACGGAGCTGACTGATGACCCAACATGGATAGTGGATCCCCTGGATGGCACCACCAACTTTGTCCATGGGTAAATATCACTTTTTGTGTTGTAGATGATTGTTTCTTCTCTCTTGTGTAGATTGGTTCTCATTGCTTATGTTCTCCTATATTATTGATTGTAGGTTCCCTTTTGTCTGTGTCTCAATTGGTCTTACTATTGGAAAGATTCCAACAGTTGGTGTTGTTTATAATCCAATTATTGATGAGGTAAGGATTCATGCCTCGCCAAAGGTCATCTGATGAAGTGACTAATCATAAGTTCTATTATTTTGGAAGCATAAAAGTATACATTGGAATGATTGATTCTTATAGTGAAATACTCTAAATAGTACTAGGTTTCTAGCTGGGAAAGTGTATTAACTTTCAGTTCATTATGTAGCTTTTTACTGGTATCCGTGGAGGAGGTGCATTTCTGAATGAAAAGCCTATAAAAGGTGATTTTTCGTCATCAGGTTGATTCTTCCCAATTAAAACATACATTTCCTATGTATCTCTAACATCCAAATGCTTATGCCTTGAAATACTGCAGTGTCAACTCAAAGTGAACTTGTGAAGTCTCTCCTTGCAACTGAGGTTTGTGAATACTTGTCAGAATTTAATGTTGATGAATGATCATGTATTATTTACCTGACTTTGTAGATTTTGTTGCTTTTCCAACCCCCAGATATTACCTTCTCTCTGAAGACAAAATATGTAGATTCTAAGAGAATAATAAGCTTTACTTAAACAAACAGAATTCCATTTGTCTTGAATTTAAGAGGCTAGAATAGTAGAATTAAAGCTAGACCTGAACTAAGCAAGCAGTTGAGTTGGAATCTTTCTATATACCTGTTTTGCTTTTACTCACTAATATCTCAAATCTTTTGACTTTATAATTACAATGTAATAAATGTGGTGAGTTTACCTACCTGTTCACATGTTGTTGTTCTGAGAGCAGGCTGGAACAAAACGTGATAATTTAACTGTGGATGCTACTACAGGGAGACTAAATAGCTTACTTTTCAAGGTAAATCTAGAACTTGCCAACTATGATCGTTACTGGTGTCTTGTCATCTCCATTTCATATCAGTTGCTCTGATGAGCAGGTGAGATCGCTCCGGATGACTGGCTCTTGTGCACTGAACCTCTGTGGAATTGCATGTGGGAGGCTTGATCTTTTTTATGAACTCGGCTTTGGGGGTCCTTGGTATAAACTTTTGTCTCGAAGTTATGCTGGTTAAAATTTAGCGGCAAATGGTTTGAGTTTAGTTTTTTCCTTTGTCTCAGGGATGTGGCAGGTGGTGCTGTGATTGTTACAGAAGCTGGAGGATCTGTGTATGACCCGTAAGTAACAAACTTGAGTTCCATTCTTTCTTTTTTTCTGTTTTCCTAACCATGGATCTTTGAAATAAGCGTACTTGTTGATAGTTTTCTGTGGAAGTTGATAGAAGTCGACATACTTATAATCTTCAGCATGTGGTTGTTTACATATTCTTACTTTTTTGCATCAGATCTGGTAAGGACTTTGACATCACATCGCAAAGAGTAGCAGCATCTAATCCTCTGCTTAAGGATGCCTTTGTCAAGGCTTTGCAGGAATCCGAATATTGAGGAACAAGTAATTTATGGCAATATCAAATTTATGGCTTGTATGGCAATATCAAATCTTTTAAGTAATTTATTCTTCTCAAGCTCCGATCTCATGCTTTGTTCACATCTTTGCAAAGAGAATATTGAAATTGTTTTTAGGGCTGAGTCAATGCCCAATTAGTTGGCGAAAGTATTGAGCTGACAGATGGTTGGTAATCTACTCCTCAACACTTTATGTGCTAGTTCTTGCTACATATGACATTTGGTGATGTCTAGATTACATAAAGATATCTGCTGAATTAGAAGAGTTATTCCTAGGCTTGACTTGCAGAACAGTGAACTTATTATCTGCTTGAACAAGTTTACCAAGCACACCTAAAAGGCTAAAACTTGTTAAGTAATTCAAACATGTAGAAGTGTCTGAAATCATGTCAAAAGGGTTTCTGTCATGATAGTTTTTACTATTGAGGCAATTACCCTAACAACCAACAGCCAATGCTTTCCTTCAATACTAAAACTACTTATAGCCGAGTGTTCATTGCTAGATATGGAGGCACTGATTTCTTTCTTTCTCTATGTTTACGATGGCAAAAATGGAATAGGAATATAGGGGACAAGGATGACCCTTATCCTTGTTACTTCCTCAAGGGTAGTGATTTATCCTCAGCTTTGTGCTCCGAGTATGAGGAGAAGTACTACACCATAGGCAAGGACGGTATGCAAGGAGCTCTCCTCATAAGAATGAGTTACTTTCTGGGTTGAGACTATATGCTTGATCTTCCTATCTCATTCTTAAGGACTTGTTCATCAACATATCCAAAACGACTTGTTCCTATCTATGATGCCGCTAGAAAACCAAGTACCTTTGCGACTAGACTTTTGAGATTGATTTAGTCAATGCCAAAGTGTATGGAAAAATCAAGTTCGAAGATTAAGCAACCAAGTGTAAAATGGAAAAATCAAATCAATATAGCAGGAGAGAAAAATAACTGTAAAGAGTAAGTGACAAATATATCAAATCTCTGCCTCTAAATCCTGAACTCCCTCAGTACATAAATGTATCCTAAACACGATCTGAGCGATAAATATACAAAAGGGTGGGAAGAACGTGTATGCAGAAGGGAGATGAAAGAGGAGGAAGACACACAAAAGAAAAACCACTTCCTCCCCTAAGCCATTCTATTCGTTCTGCAATCTCCAATCACTAAGCACCATAGCCGTTGACACCATTCGCGCCGTGGGGCGCCTTTTCAGCCTTCTTCCTCTTCATTACAACATACCATGTGTAAGCTTCCAACAAAGCAGCTTGGACAGCCAAAGCAATGATGAGGCCAATGTATGAATTCTTCCACTTCTTGTCTGGTTTCAAGATGTCAAATCCTTCGAATATGTTGACAATGCTGAGAGTGATGACAAGATATCCTGTCACATGATGGTAGATATTCCAGTAGAATCTGAACTTGTGATCCTTGTTGGGTCTCAGAAGCAAAGCAAACACCTACATCCAAATTCAAGGTTTTCAACTTAGTAAACCATAGAGGACTAATAGCAAAACGACTACAACATTGTGAAACAACATGTTAGTGTGTTTAAAGATAGAGTACCTGAAGTGTTCCAATGCAGAAGAGAGTAATCCCAATGTTTCTGTGAGTGTCATATTGGATACCAGCAGAATCGCTACCGAGTTTAATACCAGTTGCCCATCCAGCAACACCAACAATATAGGCAGAGGTCTGGCAACCGGCGTGGAGGTAAAACCATGCCGGGTCTGCAGCCTTGAATGTCTTCAAGTACCTTGCTACCATGGCTCCAAAAGGCATCAAGATACCCCAACTCACAACATTTAGCACTGCGTGAATCTGTTCATAAGGAAATCCCACAAATTAGGTTTGACTAATTCTGATGAAGATTAATCAGCATCTAAAAGTCTTCAGCACATTTACATCAAAGGTAGTTCACCAAACATTTTTACTTTCTTGTCATATTCTAATTGATTCTACAGGGATATATATCTCAACTTATATATACCACTGGTTCATGTTGCTACGAATTAGCTAGGCAATTCAAACAATATCCAAGAGCAAGAAAGCATCTTAGTTCAACAGGTTTGACTAATTCTGATGAATTCAAAGAACATCGATCTAGAAGCTTATAACTTTCAAAGACCTCTAATTCTCAAAACTACCATAACAACACTGGATTCATGTGTTGATTCTTTCCAAATTGATCTTCACAAAAAGTTTCGTTCTTTTGGGAAAAAACCAAGGAAACAGAGCAAACTCGACCCGAAAACTACTTGAAACATAACCAACAACACTGAATAATAGCGGATGAACAAAGTTACTTACGTTTTTCTTCTTGAGTGTGGAGCTGGCTCCACCGGAAGAGGCAGTCGTGCCGGAAAGCAAGTCCAAAGTCCCCTGAGCATTAAGATTAGCCACAGCAGTTGCGTGTGCTTGTGGGGTCCCACTCGCAACCGGACCCTCCTGCCAAACCTGAAGAATCGACGTGGTATTCGTCGGCAGGGTCCAAGTGGCGTAGATGATCACCTCTCCGCTCTGAACCTCACCCGACAAGTCGGTCACAACGTAACTCAAGCTCCCGTTGGCCAACGACGTGTCGTATCCGGTGATCGAAGACATGCGGAGTGAGGGAGCCCCGCTGGTTTGAGGAATAGCAACAAGAGCTTGGGCGCCGATCATGGCCTTCTGGGACTTGGTGAGGTCCGGGTTGATGGCCCAGGCGACCCAGTTGGTGGATGTGGATGGCGTGTGCCTGTACGCCATCTTGAGATTCCCGGTGGACTGGTCGAAGGTCCAGTGGAGGAAGGCGTTGAGGGACGGGAGGTCGCTGCAGGAAGTAAAGACTCGGTTGCTGGTGAACTTATTGTAGCTGGAACATGTAGTTTGGGCATCTGAGAAGGAAGATAGAGAGACCAAAGCACAGAAAGCTATGAGAAGCTTGAACATGGCTGCCATGGGATTTGGTTGGGACTTGAGAATCCCAAGTGGGGGTGTTTTGATCAGAATTTGGGAGCAGTTAAATTTGCTTGTGTTGTTTGTTGAAGAGGTAGAGGAGCTGGGGTTATAAATAAAGAGTGAATTTGGTGGGGTTGGTTGTTGGCTCGTCCGTTGAGGAAGGTTCTTTGTTTTTGTTTTTGTTTTTTTTCTTTGAGATATAGAGTTTTGGTTTGAAAATATGAAGGGGGATAGTGTGATTTGGAGAACCACCTTGGCTTTTCACACCGGCTCTCTCAAGTTTGGTTCGTTCAAACATTCAACAACAGAGACGTACGTGTGGATTTTGAAACAGACTTCGATTGGTGATCAAGGAATCAGAGTTGGTTGGTTGGCTGTTTCTGATGTCTGAATTCCTCACATAGCCACACGTCTACACTTGTGACACAAGAGTTTACCACCAAATTCTTAGCTTAAGATATATTGCACCCAAATCTACAGTGAAAATCATCAGTTCAGACTCCAGTATTTAGAGAGTTTTAAGAGAACATATGTTGGAAGTTGGAACATCTTTCTCATGTAATTTCTTTTTATTATCAATAAAAAATTTAATAAGGGCGGTGGGTTTCCAGTTATAACGATCTTTTTCAAGATAGAATGGGTGTTCTGTCACTAAACATATTACTACTACAGAAAAACTGATATCGTCTAATCTTTGTCAATAAATTATTATTTTTTTAAATGTTGGAACCTCTGCACAGTAAATGGTAGCACATACGTGAACGTTCCTTGGAGGTAACTGTAAGAATCTGTTAGAACGATTTAATGAATTCAAACTATGTTATTTTTTGAGGTTACATCCAATTTGATATAATTTGACAAAAGCTACGAAAACGTACATGTAAATTCAATTGAGTTAAATAATTAGTTTTTTTTTTTTTTTAACTTCTTTGCATCTTGCTTTACATCACTGTAAACTACTAGCTACCGAAGACTTCCACAAGAATCACTGAAACTAAAGTTGTAGGATCCTTATATAGTTGTATGCGTTCGTTCGAAACCAACATACACTACTAGTAATATATAAGCCTAATTGGTAAGAGAGATTTACACTAAATTTCCCATCATGAAATGCGTTTAATTATTAAACCTAACTTTGGAAATATGTGTGTGTAGGGTATGTAAGAAAGCATATAGATCGAGTGCTCGATCTCTTTATTCGATCACACAGGCTAGGCTTTTGGCCAGACTCACAAAAGTCAAGACGACTTATCGTTCACACAGTCAAAGCAATAATTCGTGTTGAATGGGTAGCAGTGTACGTACTGGTGTGACAATTTCTCACTCACACATATGTTGCCCGTTTTGTACTGCCTGCCTAATTCAGACTTGGCCACAGTTAAACGAATCGTCTTGTACTTTTCCCTTGGATTCGTACGACGACAAGGAATAGCTAGAATAGATGATTCATCACAGTTCTGGAAAATTCTGGCATGGAATAGTTCGGGTTAGGTTTATATATGGTTGAGCAGAGCAGGTGATCAGAAAGAAACTAGAAGAGGATCGAAACCCTTCTCCTACTTTGGATACAGGTAGTGAATCCAACAACCCTAACGTTCTCCTACTTTGGTCGGTCAGACTCTATCAGAATGTGACATAAAGGAACCGAGTGGAAGACACGCGGTACAGCAAGCTGGACCTGCTGATCTCGATAGCTAGCTTCAATATTTGCATGGAATCAGAAGCGGAAGCGTGGAAGCGTGGAAGCGAAGCGTTTGGAAGCGGAAGCGTTTTGGAAGCGTGAAATAATATAATATATAAATATATTATATTAAAATAATATAAATATCTTAATAAACATTAATTGGCAAATATAAAAAGTTACTTAGTTGACTAAACATTAATCTTTCAGCCACTCTCACAGTATCATCTCTCATGTGTCTCTCCACATCCAATCAGACCATTTTTTAGTCCACCCCCACTATGTACCTTACCCTAGTGAATCACCTCCCATTTTCCCATCCTTTTTTTTTTTTCGATTACCCATTCCTCATCCAAACGTCCGCCGTTTCTTCAATTTACTATCTTTTTGGCTTTTCGCCCATTTCACCTCCCTCCTAATCTGGGTTCCCTCTTCCATTGCAACCATGGCACATCTCTCTTTCTCTAATCTGGATTCTCTCTCTCTCTCTCTCTCTCTCTCTCTCTCTCTCTCTCTCTCTCTCTTTTCAAGAGCTATCGGCGAAATTGCTGTGGCGCTTCCTAACTAGACATTGGATTCGCGCTTCCTAACTGGAATCACACGATTCCAACTCGTTTCCAAATCTCCTTTTTCTGGAATCGCGATTCCACACGATTCCGAGCGATTCCAAAGCGATTCCGCTTCGCTGCCGCTTCGGAAGCGGGAATCGTAGGCATGTTGACGCTTCCGTGCTTCTTAGGTCGTCGATCGTCTTTGTTTCGAATTCTCTCTGGTGGTGCGCCCTTCACTTTGTTCCCCCGGGACACGGCGTCTTCGGCGATGGATACTCCCATGATAACCACGTTAATCAGTAAACTACTAAATTAGTGTAATCAGTATTGTTTACTAATTAGGTCAAATATACACCGATATATATAGTGAGCACTATCTAGCTAACACATTGGAGTACTGTTTCCTTCATCGGCAGATCGAGAGAATCTCAGACTTGAACTTGTCTCGCTGGCTCTGCATGTTCTATATAACTTCCCGGGTGCGCCGCGCATCCGTCTATCTCCGCCGTCCATTTGACGCGAACTTTTGACTTTTTCAAAATGGACGGCAGAGATAGACGGATACGCGGCGCACCCGGGTGCGCTGAATACGCTCTCCTGACATGCATATATATAATTAACTATCTTTTCTGTGTTCCTAGCTTGCTGGCATGGCTTTATCGAGCATTCGAGCTAATGTTCTTCTTAATTAATAAGAATTATATATCATATTTGCATGCAAATTAATTTAGGCAGCATGTGCATGGGCAGCTTGATGCCAAACTATACACTATTTGTTTTATCATATCAGAGCTTTGATATATCATAGGAGATGTACTAGAAAAGTTGTTCAATATATTAGCTAGGTTAATTTACAGCCAAGCTCATGTGAACAATGAATAATACGAGGGCCGGATTTGATTAATTAGATTGCAGGCGTAAGCTTTTGAATATATATGATAGTTAAGGGAAGTCCTTGTTAATTTAGGAGTACGCTGTCGAGACATGTGTACATGCATTTTAGAATGGGAAAATGCCCAAATACCCAAAAACAAGGCTCCTAAAGCCAATTTGAATGAAAAACAGTTTCATTATCCCATTCCAATGTTTCTTATGAAAAATACGTTTGTACTCCTACCCTAATTCTCTTTCTCTTGTCTCCCTCACCTCTCATTCCGATCTGCTATCCTCTCTCTCTCTCTCTCTCTCTCTCTTCTTCTCTCTTCACCATCCTCTCTCTCTCTCTCTCTCCTCACCATCATCGCTGCCCTCCTCTTTCTCTGGAGCTCTGATCTCTTACGGCAATCGCTACCATCCTTGAATCCATCGTCGTTCCTCGCTCCTCCGCTCTGCCTTCAGCCACTCTCTCCCCGATCGCCGCCTCCTCCGTTTCTTCCCGCACCGGCCGCCTCGGATTGCCTCACTTCACTGGACTTAAGGTCAGGTCCGCTCTTCAGACCTCTCGCTCTGTTGGATCGCTGACTTACGGCCCCGCTCATCGCCGCCAGGGCTCTCCTTCTCTCTCTCACCGATGTTTCTCCCTCCGCCGCCATGCTTCATCTTATCTACGACCACTCCAGCTCTGACGTCATCCTCACCGTTTCCTGCAGCGAAAAGAGCCAGGTCACTCCTAGCCTCTAGAACCTTCACGTTTGCCTTTTCGAATTTCTGTTGTTGTTGTTGTTGTGGTGGTGGTTAGAGGCTTAGAGCTAGGAGGTTTCCGACTGTTGATTCTGTTTGGTTAATGAGAAATCCATGTGAAATCGGACTTGAACATAGCATGGATTGAATTTCCTACGTAGTTTTCTGGATATATACACGTAGTACAGTTTCACGGTGACCAAATTAACGACGCCAGAGATCTCCTCCGACCTCTCTCCTCCGATTTGGAAAACACACTCTCTCTCTCTCTCTCTCTTTTACTCTTCTTTTTTGGTTTCTTTGATTATTTCGCATCGATTTGGTTTCTGGGTGGGTGTAAAGAGAGGAAATTACGTCAGTTTAAGTCAGTTTTTTTTTCTTTTTCTGTTTTTATATCCTTACATTTGAAAGTGATTATTGAGGATTGATAATTGATTATTGGGGCCAATAAGTTATTATTTGAGGTTTGTAACCTGATTATTGAGGGTCAGTAAGCGATTATTGGGTGATTACTGGGTGTCAGTAACTGAAAACTAAGTGATTATTGGGTGTCAGTAACTGAAAACTAAGTGATTACTAGGTGTCAGTAACTGAAAACTAAGTGATTACTGGGTGTCAGTAACTGAAAACTAAAAGTTATTGGGGGTCAGTAACTGGTTACTGAGTGTCAGTAATTAATGAATAACTGGTTAATGGGGGTTAATAACTGGTTATTATGGGTCATTAACTGGTCAGTAACTGGTTACAGGGGAAAATCCGGTGACCGGAATCCGGCGGTCGGGGAAAATCCGGTGACCGGAATCCAGCGGTCGGTGACCGGAGTCTGGCGGCCGGTGACTGAAGTCCGAGGTTCCGGCCAAGTCTTTTCATGTTGAAGAGGTGAGGGCAAAATAGTCTTAAAATAATATGGTTTATTAAGACTTTAGTAAAAATTTGTGCATTTGGGCATAAAAAAAGTTACCTTATATTGGAATGGGCTAATGCAAAAGATTATCATTGGAATGGGAAATAAAGGGTTTGAATTAGTACTAAATGGGCATTTTTCCTTAGAATAATAAGAATCGATTACGTTGTACATTATTGCTTCTACGTTTCTTTTATATATTCTGATTATTGAATCCTTATACGTACATATTTTTCTATGCGATTGTACGTATTGGTTTTGATTATTTTTCCTTATACGTATATATTATGGGTCCAGGCAGTTAACTTGTTCAATCAGAGTAGTACTCGTACTCGTACTAATTCATAAGTTTGTGTTCATGTACGGAAATTTTAATTGAAATAAATTACAATCCTAAAAGATCTTAGTTTCGTTGACTTAATTTCTTGATAATTTAGTGTTGATCGAAGATCTAATTGCTTCTCTGGTGTCCTTAGCATTGGCGGAGCCAGTTCAGGACTAGTGAGGGCCCGTGCCCCCATTAGATTTCAACATATAGCTGTGTTTTGATCTGATGTGCCCCCATTCCCTCACTAGAAATCTTACAATTGTATTGGTTTAATATATAAAAATTTCATAAATCCCCACAAAACAAGAGAAAAAGGAAGCTATGCACTCTTGAATATATAATTGAAAAGTCTAAAATATGAAAATCAAGTCGTTTGCTGCGTTAATGTCAAAATTTTTTTTTTTTCTCGTTAGTCAGTAGTTATTTCCTGTTTTGGTTTCTTTGTGTGCCCCCATAGCGAAAATTTTCTCCCTCCGCCACTGGTCCTTAGCTTAATTAGTTAAGCTTCATCCATAAATTTAACCTCTTACAATATTATTATATGTAAATTTAACCTCTTACAGTACCGACTAGAGTTAAGAGACATAAGAAAAACATTTAAAGACAGCCGCGTTGACCCATTTAACAAAGCAAAAGAAAGAAAGAACAATACAAATGGTGTACATATACATGGACTAGTATACATGTAGACGTGGAATAAGTCTAATATATGTACGGACATGTTGCAGATATGTAGAAATATAATATGTACGTGGCATACATACTGATTTCTCCATGCCATGCCTTCAACGTCGAGCCACAAAATGTTGAAGCAGTCTTGCAGCTAGCTAGCTAGTGTTTCTTTCGTAATTTTATTATGTTAGAAATAATCATTTGAAATCCATGAAAGATTGTATGTTATACTTTTTCATAAACAAATTGTTGTTTATAAAAGTATAAACGCTTTGGCTTGGATGTCGACGTAATTGGTATTGATGTATGATGTGCGTGGATGGATGGATCGTGTTAAAACTTAAATTAACCTAGCAGCACTAGATGATAAAGCATATATAAGGATAAACTCGTTGCTTCAGAAATAATTAATCGTTATATAATAAATCGAAAATGATGTGATTGGGGGTTCTATATATATTGGAAGTACTGAGGAGGATCGAGTTTTTCGATTCTGTATATATTATACGATGGCAAATATCATTAGCTCTTGCAAGGATGCATGCATGGCCAAACAAATGAACCAAGAACACCTATTACCTTATTACGTACGGACCCATTCTCAATCCGACCTCAAAGTACAATGGAAAAGGAATGTCGTAGGAGTGATGAAATCATTGATGTAAGCATGTAGACTACGGGTCAAAGAAATTAACCCGTGTGGAGTTGTTGAGATTATGACTAATAAACAATGTTACCAATCTCAATTACGCTAGTGAAACTTACTCCAATGCCCTTCATTCCAACTTCATTCATTGTATTTGTACGTACGTGTAGGGTATAAAATTAGAAGCCAAGCTTAATTAGCGAGTACGCGAGTTAATTAAGCCTTTCATGCATTGACCTAGCTAGCTTAAAGGGAAAGATGGAATACTTTTGCACAAGTAGAACCAGTCTTCCACGATTTGTGTGTGTGTGTGTTAGTTTCATGGCTTTCATCAATATGATCTCAATTCCTCAACCACCGTAACGTAAGCACTGTGGTGAGGAGTGAGGAACTGAGGACTATAGACACACATAGGGCTAGGGCTGCCACTCGGTCGGTTCGAATCGGTAATGGGCATTACCAACTTCAAAACTAAAGCTTTCGGTAATGAAATATAGCTACCAATTACCAAACCAAAACTTTCGGTATAAGATATATCTTATCAACTTCGGATTTCGGTTTTCGGTATTACCAAACTTCGCAGCAAATATATTTTTAAAATATAATGAAACAATACAAAAATACAAGAAGTAAAATCTTTATGAACCAACGACACATAGGAAGCAATTTTTTTGAATATCTTATGAAATATGATGTGATCAATAAAATGAAACAAAACTATAGTAGAAAAGTCATGTATTTCTTGTAACATTTGGGTTTCGATCAAGGCGGTTAACCCTATTTACGTTTACAATTCTCTATGGGGAGCCCAATCGTCTGAAGGTAATCGTTCCCAAATTTCTATATGGGCGATTACATGTCATCTATGTGAAAGTGTGTGTGTGGAAGAATAAGTCAAAATAAGTCACAAAGGGGCAGGTAAGAGTGTTTTCATGTAATAAGAGACGTTGAATTATGGTGGACTGCTTTGATCAAGACCCGAACGTTACCGAGCACATATGAGTTTATATTGTAGCCATATTTTTCTAAAATGATCGCATCAGACTGTCATGATTTTGTGAATTTTAACTATTGGAACCACAAAGTGTCTAGTATTGTGATATAACTTGTTTAGTAGGTTATATGCAAGTGTACATCTTTGTGAACCAACTACACAGTGAAAGCGAAATATTTGAAAAACTTGTGAAATATAATGTGATTGTTAACGTAAAATACGATTATAGTTAAAAAATTATGTATTTTCGCTAAAGTTTGGGCATCGAACCAGGCGGTCAACCATATTTATACTTCAAATGGAGAGCCCTATATATGGAGGTAAACGCCTCTATACATTTTTACATGGTTGGTTACATGTCTTCTTTGTGGGAGTGTGTGCGTGTGAAGAATCGACCAAAATAAGTCACAAAATGGTAGGTAAGAGCGTTCGTGTAACATGTAACGTTAAACTAAAAAAAATGGTGACGAAAGGTATAATTTGTACAAATCTTTCTTTGATTGAGATCCAAGCATTACCATGTATAGTTGAATTCTCTATCATAGCCGTATTTTGTACTAAATGATGTTGAAAAGATGAGATAAGATTGTTAGTGTGTGTTTTTAAAAAACCTATTTGCTTAAAATCCTAAGTAATTAATATTTTGGTAAATTCGGTATTTAATTACCAAAAACCAAACCAACTTTTTTGGTACGTATTTCTCGGTTTTTGGTTTTTTTCGATTTCGATTACTAAGATTCGGATTACCAAATCGTAAATTTTCGGTCGGTTTTCGATCGGTTTGGTTTTTACCAAACCAAGTGGCAGCCCTAGACACACACCTTGAAACTCTTAATTTCTGGCTAACCCGGTACTGGAATACAGTATATAATTCCAAATTTCCAATTTCCTATCAAACTCAGGTTTATTTACAT
Organism: Fragaria x ananassa; assembly: GCA_034370585.1. Classification (NCBI taxonomy): domain Eukaryota; kingdom Viridiplantae; phylum Streptophyta; class Magnoliopsida; order Rosales; family Rosaceae; genus Fragaria; species Fragaria x ananassa. Next base: position 465,421 of record CP139764.1, on the reverse strand, counting down.
GGTAGAATTCTGTAGTTGGTGAGGTCCAAAGGGGGTTCTACTTAACCACGTACACTTCCCTGTCGAGTGTGGATCAAATTAAACAACGTACCTTCCTAAAACCCATGCTAGCTCTTTGGTTTTTGTTCCTGGATCTTCAGTTATGTGCTTTTTACACAGGTTGGTTTACTCGGGCTGCAATCTTCCATGAAATTGATTTAGGGTCGATTTACTAATGTAATTAATTTGGGAAAAAACTGATCGACGACGGCATTTCAATCGAAGATGGCATTTCTGGGCCAGAGTTTTAGTTGGGGTGATTCATGAAAGGAAATAAATAGCACAATATATATGGGCCGAAAAATAGAGATCCTGAAGTTCTTCTATGCCACAAACAAAAGAGGCCTGTACCCGAAATGTGTCCAGTGGGGAAAGAAAGGTGGATGATTAGATTAGTCGACATGTATATATACAAGCAAGCAAGGTGGGCTCTCGTAGTAGTGGGCCATTGACAGCAAGCAGCGAGCGATATATCATCACCATTGTGGCTCCCTCTGCTGCCAAATTCCAAAAGACAAAAGTTGTTGGAAATAATTCCATTGAACGCAATCGATTTAATCATCCTAGCTATCTTATAAGAAAAGAACACACATGCATGCAGGTGATAAGTTACTTTTTCTACTAGTCCAACTGAGTGAGTGTGATCGAAGCTGCTGGGATTACACTTTGGCCTTTTTAGTTGCGCGTGCTGAGATAAAAGTTATGAATGAATAGACGCCACCAGCATGAAGCTGCAGAGAGGGTTGCATGCGCACATAACCTTCACCCTCGTCTAATACTGAAGCTAAAACTTAACTAAGCAACTGATCATTAACTAGTGGATGAGTGATGATCGATCGAGGGCTAATTAAGCTGAGCCATACACGCATCCATCGATATCCCTATCTCCTCCCATCTCTTTCTGCAATTCTGCACACAGACACATATAGCTACTGATGAGATAGCGCGTTTAACTTGCCTAGCTAGTTACGCTAGCTACCTGATAATGGCCGGTCTCTCTCATCTCAACCTCAGATCCACAGAGCCTGAGGTCGCTGTCCCGTTGTCCCCTATATCTATTCCATGCATGCATGCATCATATACCCATATATATTATCCACATATATCTTTGATAAGAAAAAAAATGAAAACTATTTGCTTACTTGAGTAATCATTTGAAACAACAAGAGAAAGGCAAGCCAATCCTTGAGCACTGTTTGCACCCACTAAATGCATGCACGGAAGCTGGAAGCTTGGAACAGATCAACATATATACCGACTGACTACTTATATATGTTTACAGATATATTGCTTCAATCTCAAGCTTAATATATATTCTGACGAAACAGCAACCAATAAAATTAAGAGTTTTGTACAGCAAATCCATCATGATGGCCATACATAGGTAATGTTCTCGGCCTACTTCATCATAAATCTATAACAGTAAGGTTGAACAGGGTATATTTAGCTTTGGATCCCCGAAAGCCAAAGAAAGATTTGAGATCGGTATGGAAAGCAAGAACAGATTGTCATGGGCCATCGATCTTGTTAAGAATTATTGATCAGAGATACAAAACAAGATCTCTACACAGCTTTATGTTTTTTTTTTTTGCAGATCAATGATCAGATAGATATTGCTCGTTTCCACGTGCTGCGAAAAGCGATTATCAGTAACATCATAGTGTATATATTTGATCCATAGATATTCTTGCTTCAAATGTTCCTGAAACCTTAATTCTGTTTACATCAAACACGTACAGATAAGCTTTTGCTTGATTAATTAAAATCATTGTGTTTGGCGTACAAAACAATTGAAGTCTAACGTGTATTTTGACACCAAGCATAGTCGTATTGCTTCGTTGGTTTGACATAGACTGGTTGCTCGATCGCATTCGAAACCTCGAGCTCCATGGCAGCTGTGCCAAGATTATTAAGTCATTGGCATTTATAGAGAAACTTTGAAAATGTAAAGCGTGACGGATATGTATCCATCCCATTGATGCTGACCACCAAGGTCGCACAATAAGAACAATACTAGTGAATATTTTCCTTTCAATCTTGGTGTGCTTCGTAACCAACATGTTGTGTGTACACACATACATACTGTATTGATATACACACCGACTTTTCAAGTGAAGAGGTTTCAAACGAAACCCCGTACACATGCCCATTTGTGAATTGTTACGATACATGGTTACATTTGAATACTCATCGATCACCCGCATTTTCTTAATCAATGAAACACAAAAAACTCCAAGTTGAAATCTCTTCGAACAAAATAAGTAAAAAACATGACGTACAAGTTTTGCAACTCTTGGTAGGAGTCCGTTGTATATTTGTGTTTCTCTAATTAGAGCCTTGTAATTTGCCCAAACCACGTTTTGCACGATCGACAAGTGCTGTATGATTAAAGTTTAAGTGTAACTAGGCTGGTTAATTACGACTCGATCATAAGTAGTGGCCACAAACATAAGCATGGATCAAATTATGCTCATGATTATGCGCAAAATAAAAAGCTAGCTCATATATATCGTTGCTGTTCTTTTCTGTTATCATGAGCCTCTTTAAGTTAAACCAACAAGTAATTATGACCTCGTGAATTCCATCGTGAAAATTTACGTGTTAGTTTTATGAAAGGACCTTTTACTTCAAAGCATGCATGATTAGGAAAGGCACTACCTAGCTAGTGAGCTTAACAGTTCAAAGTACTTGAAAAGAGTCGTTAAATTAAGATTTTTAGTTAAAAGTACTTAGGGCAGGTCTGATAAACAGAAATTAAAGAAAATAAAACTTGGGGTAGGTGATATATATGTTGTTCATCGATCTACATGCAGAAATACCAACCAGGTAAATAAAATTCATCTCAAAACTAGCTAGGCCGAGCTCGCTATCAGAGTATCAGATCAAACTGAATAGAATAACTTCGATCAGAGTAGCCGTTCTTGATTAGTATGTAGATTATATATAATAATTACGTACTACACTGTTCAATTATATGTTAACGTGGCAAAATATTGTTGATCTTATTGTTAATTGTTCTTTAAAATCTCTCAAAATTTTGTTCAACATGAATGCAAGGACAAACACCATCTTTTGCAAATTCCAAAACTGCGGTTAGGGTGCTAAACAACTCAGCATGTTGAATTGATTAATGCCAATCAACATATTAATTAGAACTAGTTAATCTAACAAATAATGTCTCTTTGTTTGTTAATTTTAATTTATATCCAAGTTAATGTATCAATATCAGATGTATGCGACTATATGCATTACAATTATATAATGTATGTCATGTCTTTAGAAATTATTCGCTTATAGCTGTATCGACTATTTTGATTTGTCAAATGCCAAATCAAATTTCGTTTCTGGTCGTTCAACATTTAGCCTAGTTATATAGTTCCCTATTTCGACTAGTCGCACATCAAACCAAATAAAAAATAAAATAAAAATTGAAATAGCCAAGCCACTAGCTCCCAGGCTAATAACAAAAATCAAAATAATGAGGCTTAATTCGGAGCAGATTCTACCTATCAGGGTGCACTCACACCATTAATATTTAAGTGCTTAAATCGTCGTATGATGGGAAGATCGAATAAATTAAAAAAAAACCCTAAATTTATTCATTTCAATTTTCTTTTTGATCCGATCAAATTAAACGCCCATAATAAGAATACATCTTTTTTGACCTAGTCTTCTCACATTTTTAGTTGCGGAAACACTTGAGACTATTTTTTTAGGTTTTAATTTTGTTAACGATATTAACATATATGCATGTAGTGTTCTCACCTCCTAATGTGAGAACGATATTAGTATATATACATATAATGTAGCGTGAATGACCGAATTAAAATACTAGATATTAGTTATTCAGTTTATTTACATCTTTATGCATAAAAGCTTTCGGGCTTAATTAGAGACGATTTTGCTGACCAGAAGAGACACAAAACAAAAGTGATTAGATCATGAGCAATATTTTAAGTACAAAAGCAAGCTATTTATATTAATTTATTGGTTTCATAAGATAATTAGGTGAACCAATACTTTGTATTATTCAACGAAAGATCTAAATCATGGAAATCTAAATCTTATAATACTAGTACGTGCTTGGTGAGCGGTGTTTGAAACTTTTGGAATATTTTAGGGTTAGGGTTTTAGGATTGAAGGAACAAAACCTACCCATTAACTCTGGATAAACCACATTTTTTTTTTTTTTTGAACAGGGGATAAACCACACTTAACCCAGTGCTGGAGTCATAATTAGGAGTCCAAGGTCTCACTCTCTCTGCCAGGCACGTGTGGCTGACGTGGGACGGTTGCCGCCTCCACGTAAAACTTAGTTGACTTGGGCTCAGTTCTCAAGATCGGACGGCGTACAGGCGTTGAATCGCTTGCAGCACGTGTCCTGCCGATTCTTTAACTAACTCCTGTCGTACCCCCAACGCAGAATCTTTTCCACCACCTTCCCTCCTTTTTTTTTTTTACCCAAACCTCCAAAACGACGCCGCAGCGTGCTTTCTATTTTTCAGGTAGCCGACGCCGACGGTCCCACCACGTCACTCCCTCCCAAAGGAGAGTCCGATTGTATTTATCTGCCCTGCCCCTTCACTGCTCACTGTCACATCAGCTCCCTCTAAAATCCCTAATTCCCTGCCGCGAGATTCTATTTCTTTCCTGAAACGACGTCGTTGGGTTTCACCTCCACAGCTACTAATATGTGGCCTCTGATGCCCTCTCTCTCCCCTGCCAGCTCCATCACCATGACCCTTTTCTAGTTTTTTTTTTTTTTTCCACTCATACACTGAAAACCCCCAAATTCAAAATCCCTAAATTTCTAGAGTGTTTGTTAGGCTTTGATTTTCCATGATGGTTTCTCTGGAAGATTCTCATTCCGGGTCGAACCATTTCCCTCTGACCCGGAACTTCTACTCTCCGTCGTCTACCAGGATTCACCGGAACACCGGCCGGTCCATGCGGACAATCCGGTCGAATTTCTACCAGGAGGATCAGAGCTGCTGCTCCTTCGCCGAGAGATCGCCGTTCGTGTCTGAGAATCTGACCGATTCCGTTGTGGACATGCGTCTCGGCGAGCTGGCCCTGCGCACCTCCACCAGCTCCGGCAAGTCCACCGCCGCGTCCGCCGAGGAGTTCCTCCAGCTCTCCCAAGCCTTCAGCGACTTCTCCGCCTGCAGCAGCGACATCTCCGGAGAACTGCAGCGGCTCGCCTGCTTGCCGTCGCCGGAAAACGCGCCGAGATCGGAGTCGGAGCCGGAACCGTGCGAGGGGTTTTTGCAGAGGGAGAATTTCTCCACCGAGATTATCGAGAGCATTTCGCCGGAGGATCTCCAACCGACGGTCAAGATCTGTGTGGACGGGCTTCATTCACCGTCGATTGCCGTCAAGCAATCCGCTGCGGCCAAGCTGAGGCTTCTGGCTAAGAACCGAGCTGATAATCGGGCTTTGATCGGCGAGTCAGGTGCGGTGCCTGCTCTGATTCCTCTGCTCCGGTGCAGTGATCCTTGGACTCAAGAACACGCTGTAACTGCTTTGCTCAACCTATCGCTTCACGAATCAAACAAGGCTATAATCACCAATGCCGGAGCTATAAAGTCGTTAGTGTATGTACTCAAGACCGGAACGGAGACCTCTAAGCAAAACGCAGCTTGTGCTCTTCTGAGCTTGGCGTTAATGGAGGAGAACAAGAGCTCAATCGGAGCTTGCGGAGCTATTCCTCCTTTGGTTTCGCTGTTGATAAGTGGATCCATGAGAGGAAAGAAAGATGCTTTGACGACTCTGTACAAGCTCTGCTCGATCAGGCCTAATAAAGAGAGGGCAGTGAGTGCCGGAGCGGTGAAGCCTTTGGTGGCGCTTGTGGCGGACCAGGCGACTGGCTTGGCGGAGAAGGCGATGGTGGTGCTGAGTAGCTTGGCTGGAATCGAGGAGGGGAAGGAGGCTGTTGTTGAGGAAGGTGGGCTTGCAGCACTTGTGGAAGTGATTGAAGATGGTTCAGTGAAAGGGAAGGAATTTGCGGTTCTGACGCTGTTGCAGCTGTGTACTGAGAGTGTGAGGAATAGAGGGTTGCTAGTCAGAGAAGGAGGGATTCCGCCTTTGGTTGCGCTTTCGCAGTCTGGGACTGTTAGAGCTAAGCACAAGGTATTTTCACTTGTGTATTGCTTACACGCCTATTGGATTATGCATGTTCTTTACGTGTTTTGTGTTATATTAATGCTCATGCTGGGTAATCTGTTTACAATTTGATTGGTGAAATGATGCGCGTGATTGATGTTCATAATTGGATAGTTGAAATGGTGCTCATGTTGGTTGCTTTAAAGGTGATTAATTTGGAACTGGGTAGATTGAGGCCATTTGTATAGAGGATTGTACACACAGTGCATATTGTCACGTATTTTGTAGCTCTAAGTCTGAGTTCAGATGCTGCATGTTAACTTTAGGTTATAAGAACTAATCCTTTAAAAAGTTTGCTTGGTTTATAATATGGTGATTCCTTTGTTTTTGCAGGCTGAAACGCTTCTTGGGTATCTGAGAGAGCCGAGGCAAGAAGCGTCCTCTTCAAGTCCTTAAAGAAGAGAATATAGGTACTTTTACTACTTAGAGAGGATCTATGTCTATGGTGCCATTGTTGGTTGTTTTTGATGTATATAGGGAGTGTTATTTTCCTGGTTTGTACAGTGTGGTTAAAAATCTAGGAAGAATGTGATTGTAGAAGGGAGAGGTTAGAGGGAGCTAGTGAGTAAGACACTGACTCTTAGATGTATGATTTTAACTAGGTTTTGGGGCATTTCTATCTTGTCTCCTCTTCCCCATTTTTTTATTGACTTGGTTTTTGTAGGGGTGGAATACTTGTTTGCCTTCTTGTTTTTGGGTTGATAAGATTTGGGTTCTTATCCTTGTGTTTTGTCTGGGTAACCCGAATTTTCCTTGTAATGACAGATAGTATGAACTGCTTGGACAATATATTTATATCCTGTTCTGAGTTCTATGATCAAACTGATATGTTGAACATGCTTGATAGTTTGGGTGACTGAACTATATCTTTCTTTCCAAAGTCGAAAGCTTGTGTTTGGTTGCTCTTGGTGGTACCAGAATTGGAATCTTGAACTCAACTTGTTATGCTAATCCTTTATCCATTCTCCTGCTTTTACCTCACGCTTCTACATGAACTATATGCTTTGCATAGTAGCGAATACAACTTTATGCTTTGGTGAACTGACAGGAGAAGGTAAACTAATAAAAATGATAGTGTGAAGAATATTAAACTTCATGACCCCAGAAACCAGAAGCTGCTCTGAACTAGGCCTCGTTTACCTTTTTGTGACTTGATTCCCCAACTTTCTTGTGACTTGATTCCCCAACTTAAACGAGCTATACTCGCATTTCATTTTCTTAATTTTTTTTTTCCTTCAAAATGATAAATTGTTCTGTTGGTGTGGACACTGATTTTAGTGGGGAAATGTAATCTATTGGTAGAGCCCTTGAGCCGCTTGTCTCTGGTGTAAAGTAGCTCACCTGCTGTCCCGTGCATTCATCTTTGCATAGCCCACCAACCGATCCAACCCCACAAGCAAGTGATTTTGAAATTTTTGTTCTTTGTATCCTTATTTATATTTCCTTGTCCTCACTAATCATGCGTTAGCTGGCATAGCAGGTATATGTTTTGTCCCTCTGTTTATTTGTTTTTGATGGTTGCAATTCCTAATTTTTAAGTCAGTGCAATATTGAAGTAGCTTTGAATTGTATGGCAAGGTGTCGGTGAGCTTTTAGAATCTTTAGCGGGAAACTGGTTGTATTTTGGATGCTTGAAGCAAACTTCATTTTCTTTTGGGTTGTTTCTACTCTCTTTTATAGGGATGCCTGTTTAATTTTTCCCCATTTTTTTCTTTTGCCAAAGCTGCTCATCGATCTGTTCAGGCTCAAGATGTTTGTTTTGAAACTGTGTTTCGAACCATCTAATATCGTGTCAGTCCCCATTCAGAGCACTAGGACATACATAAGCTAGATGAATTGGATTAGTGGTGAATCTAATACTAGTGAGAAACTATTTGGATAGCATGCAGAGTTCCCACATGCACATTATTGAGAGTTTGAAACAGAAAGATCCTATATGACAGTATGGTCCCTGCCCCTCCAGAATTTGTCACCGGCGAATTAATGTTGTGGATCAGCTCAAGCAGACCCCTCAATTTTCTGCTTGCCTTTGGTGTCCTTTGGAGCAAATAACTTGGGTCGGAAACCCTTCTCGAGCAACTTCTCGACCTCTTCGAATTGCATTCCTTTGGTTTCAGGAACCAGGAAGTAAATGAATATAAGTCCAATGGTAGAAAACCCAGCAAATAGGAGGAAAGTTCCAGCCGAACCCAGTTCCTTGGTGAGGGTTAATAATGTCTCACTCACTATGAGATTTGCAGTCCAGTTGGAGACGGCAGCAATCCCTCCACCAGTGCCTCTGTATCTCAATGGGTATATCTCAGAGTTCACAATCCAAGGAATAGTTCCCAGGTGCGTACACAATGATGTACAATCCCAACAAGATGACTGCTAAGATACCAATTTTGCTAGGACAACCTTTAGAGTACCATACCCTGTGTTCTCCACGACATTGACCCCTTATCTGATCATTGGCAGCCAAACAAGCTCCCGGGGCCAGCTGCGAACAATCAAAATCAAAATCAAAATCAGATGAGCAATAATGCAAATTTGCTAACAAATTTAGGTAAATCAAAATTAAAATCAGATGAGCAATAATGCAAATTTGCTAACAATTTAGGTAAAGACTTTGAGGATTGGTAGGGCATTGCATCTTAGCAAGTGCTTTTTGTTAGTAGTTTGGAAAGCACTAGGTGAAGTATTACTACTTACATTTTGACCTCTAATAGAACAGAAGGCGCAGTCTGTGTATTTCAAGCATGTCATGCAGTCCCATGCTGCAGGATTAGGAGCAGAAACATAAGCTGGACATGTAGTGTTGGTGCCGAAGTGATTCGATTCCAAATGGCTAACAGTTGGAGAATGAGATGCTGCATAGTAGAACACTCCAGCTAACACGATAAGGCAACTGATGATTCCGAACATGGAAATGATCATGAGCCTTCTCCTCCCATATCTATCCACAAAGCACATGCTGATGAGTGTGCCAACCACATTGAGGCCAGAAGTGACGAGAGAAAGTGCCATAGCCGTTTGGTTGGATGCGAATCCAGCAAACTGAACTATGGATGGGCTGTAATACATGACAGTGTTGACATTGCTGAGCGACTTGGACTGTGATCCCTGCATAGAGTCCTCTCCGGACCACGGTGTTGCCGAAACAACTCTTCACTTTTTGCAGCATGGTTTTCCCAATTGCTCCTTCCTCCGACTTTTCGAATTCTACGGATTCTTGCAACGCCTTCAGTTCATCATCAACCTCTTCTGCAGGATAGATTTTAGCTAAGATGGCCCTAGCTTCATCAGCCTTGTTCTGTTTGATTAAGAAACAAATAATAGAAGTAAATAACTCTGATTGGTAACATGCATCAAGCTAATATTGAATGAAGTGTAGAACAGGGTTTGAGGGTTACATCTCTGTAGAGCCATCTAGGTGACTCAGGGAGTGACTTCATCAAAATAAACTGAACCACAGCTGGAAGACCGGCGACTCCAACCATCCAACGCCATGTTCCAGGAGTTTTGGTGAATGCCAGATTGATGAGGTATGACAAAAACTGACCTCGTGTGATGAGAAGACCGTTCGTACTAACAAGAGCTCCTCTGATTCTATGAGGAGAGGCCTCTGAAATGTAAAGGGGTGCAGTCATGGAAGCCATTCCAACTCCCAATGATAGCTCCGGCAACTGGGAGTTGGGAGTTGGAATGGCTTCCATGCAGCACCAATGATAGCTCCGGCAACTGCCATACTCACAATGGTTTCTTGAAGCCATGTTTTCTTGTCAACTTCGTCAAAGTCCTCACGAAATAACACCTATATTATGCAAGTTTCAATTAGTTTATGTTCTTCCATTTAGTTCGAATATATTGATTGTTGGTTTTGATTCTGATATCCAAGTACCTGTGTCATATCCAAAAAGAAGGCCTCCAATGCCGGCAGAGAGCGCGAGGAGCATAATGTAAGGCGTCCGCCATGTTGTCTTCCAGCATTCTGTGAACTCTGTCTTGCTAGAGGGGTGTGCTCCCCCTTCCACCATTTTTCTCTACTTGGAAAAGATGCGCAATGGAAATGTAGTACTCGTTCAACTTCTATGCCTGCAGAACTATACATAATCAATCCCTAGTTAGAGGAATGCATGCATTCAACATGTGGAAGATGAACTTTGAATCGAAGAGGATCGATATGAATTACAAGTCTATCATACTAATCCAGTTTATAATACAGTTCCATTGTTCTAGATGAAAGGCCCCGTACATGTCTTATCTGTGTATAGTTTTTACTCCACAAAAATAGATATATTTGATTTAGTCAAATTTGTTATATTAGTTTTGATCAAACCTAATCCTACTTAACTGCGGAACTACCTCTACTATCTCCGAGGGATTCAGATAAGGGATCCTTAAATGCATTGGCTGATTTTACTTCCTAGAAAATAAAAAATCAAAATTGAAACATATGATTTTCTGTGTTCTTCAGCTGAGCCCTTTCTTCAGTCACTAGCGACCCTTACCTTCGGTTGTTGATGCTGAATTTCTTTGGAGATTGATGAAAGGAGAAGGTTCAGCTTTTGACGCTAAGATTCTTCAGTGTTTGTATGTATTGGATGTAGATACAAAAGTAGATTAGAAGAGGCTGTGAGTGTCTATATAAATACTTTTGAAATTGTAGGATTCTCTTGGCTCAACACATTTTTCTCCATCTCAGTCTCTCCTACTTACGTCCCCCTTTACTTTCCGTTAACTATTGACCATGAGATAGTGCATTGACTGATTTAAACTGTAAGAAATTTTGCTTACCATCCATGAGATGCCGCAACTTGATGCATAGAAGAATTTTCATGAATTATAAAAAATCGCTAATGTATCGAATTGACCGCCTTTTGTTTCAGGCTATCACACCAATATGGAAAGAAATTTATAAAAAAAAAATAAAAAAACCAAAAAATAATGTCAAGAATGGGATTCGAACCCATGCCCTTTCGGACCAGTACCTGAAACTGGCGCCTTAGACCAACTCGGCCATCTTGACTTCATTGTGTATTAGTCCAAAAAGTAATTATATCATGAGTAAGAGTAAACATTTGTTTGTTAAGCTAGATTATGATTCCAGAAATATAATATTATGATTTAAATCATAGGAGTCACTATTGGTTTTAAAACATAAATATGCATATGATTAACGATTTAACGGAGTCACTATTGGTATTGGTTAAGTATGATTAACGTATGATTATCATCATTGCCAACTCATTATATTATGGGAGACCTGATGCGCATAAGCTTACTTCACCTAAGCTTACCGCTTAGTTCACGGTAAAGAAACAGCCAAAGAAGAAGAAAGAAAACCCAGATGATCGTCTGCTATGATGCACGGACACCTCTAACCATGGAGTGTCGGAGCGTCGGACGCTCCCCGACACGCCGATACGTACCGACACGGCCCGACACGGCGTCCGACACGCCACGTGGCGTGTCCGAAAAGTCAAACTTTTTCGACACGGTTGCAACACGTTGACCATTTCTCGACACAGCGTCGACACGGTTTCGACACGCCACATCACCATTTAAAAAAAAAAATTGAACTGACCTGACCTAACACAGAGAGCTAGAGGGAGCCGCACTTCTCTCATTCTTCCCATTCTTCCCAAATAGTTTCCAGAGTGAGAAAAGCTGAACCCAGCGACCACAAGCCGAACCCAGCCTCCAGCTCCGACCGACGACCTCAGACCGGCGACCTCTCCAGCCTCCGACCTCACTGTAAGTAATTCTTTCTTTTTCTTTTCGTCTTTCGACCTCAAATCAGTGTGGGACTGTGGGTTACTGGGTTAGAATTTGATATGAAGATAATGGACTAAATGGAGGAAAGAGGTAAGTGCGGTGGGTGGGTGCATAGGTGTGGAGAATTGCCAGTGTGGTTGGGGCGGAGGAACCGGGAACGAAACGACAGCGTTTGGAGGACAAGGAGCAGTGGAAGTTCTTAATGGACAAGGAGCAGTGGACCTTAGTTGGTATATATATATATATATATATATATATATATATACACATATATATATATATATGTGATGTTATGATGACCTCTGGTTCAATTTGTTTATGTGTTAGACTGAGAATTCTCCATCTTTGTTCAATCAATTTATGCATGGACTTATATATGTGTTAGATTAAAAATGGACTTACGGTATGTGGTGTAAAGTTTGTATATTGTGATTCAATTGCACAGGATGAGTACTTCAGCAGCATCTACAGAACCTAGTGTCGATTCAAATGTGGAGGAAAATTTATCTGCGCCACTATTTGTTAATCATCCTTTAGATTAAATATTGACTCTCTTTTATGTTATTTGTTACAGACTTACAGTTATGCAATTGGTTAAATTTAGAACATTATTTCAGCAATGTGATGAATTTATTCATATTTGAGCATTTTTTTATTAATTAGAAATATATAAATAAGTAATTATATTTGCCGTGTCCGAGCCGTGTCGAAAATGCAGTTTTTGAGTTTTGCCGTGTCGCCGTGTCGGTACGTATCGTGTCGCCGTATCCGTGTCCGTGTCCGTGCAACATAGATCGTCTGTATTAGTTCTTGTAATCACATGTACTAATGCTGCACACGAACACCATGAAGTCTCTAGTATAACTAAACAATGAAGTTTCCACTAAAATCTTTATTAGAATCATCACGTTGGGATTGTTGGCAACTCAAAGTTCGACACTCTTGGTTTGCTTGGTTTCCTCTGTTTCCTTGTTCTTGGAAGCAAATAACTTTGGTCTGTAGCCTTTCTTAAGCAACTTCTCAACCTCCTCAAATTGCAGCCCTTTGGTTTCAGGAACCAGGAAGAAAATGAACACGAGTCCAATGACCGAAAACCCAGCAAAGAGGAGGAACGTGCCCGCAGAACCCAAAGCATGGGTGAGAGTTAAAAATGTCTCACTCACAATCAGATTGGCACTCCAATTAGACACTGCAGCAATCCCTCCACATGTGCCTCTGTATCTCAAAGGGTATATCTCTGAGTTCACAATCCACGGCACTGTTCCCATTCCAGGTGCGTAGATAATGATGTACAATCCCAGAAGGATTACTGCAAAGAATCCAACTTTGCTTGGACACCCTTTTGTGTACCATACACGATGTTCTCCGCTGCATGACTTTTTCAAGACATCATTCGAAGCCACGCAAGCCCCCGGGGCATACTGTTATCAATTAATGGAATAACAAATCAATGAAGGGTTGAATCTTGATAAAGGGAAGGTTAAATCACAAACAGTACATAAAAAGTTTGGAAAACTGCTATAATAACCCTATTATCTAACACACCTAAAGAAAAAAGTGAAGTAGCACTTACGGCAGAGGCACTGTTAGCACAGAAGCCACATTCAGCTTTCAAACATGTCATGCAGTTCCATGAGGTTGGATTGGGGGCAGACACATAAGCCGGACATGTAGAGTTACTACCGAAATGAGTGGATTCAAAAATGCTAATACGAGGAGCGTGAGCTGCTGCCTCAAAAAACACAACAGATAACACCACCAGGCAAGTGATAATTCCCACCATAGAAATGATCATAAGCCTTCTCCTTCCATATCTATCCACAAAGCACATGCTGATGAGTGTGCCGACCACATTGAGGCCAGCAGTGACGATAGAAAGTGCCATAGCCGTTTGGTTGGCAGCAAATCCAGCAAACTGAACAATGGTTGGGCTGTAATACATGACAGTGTTGATACCCACAAATTGCTGAGCTACTTGGACCGTTATGCCTGCATAGAGTCCTCTTCGGACCACAGGGTTGCTGAATGCACCCTTTAGTTTTGCTATGATGCCATCACCAACATCGCCTTCCTCAGCCTTTTCCATTTCGACAGATTCATGCAATGCTCTCATTTCATCCTCAACCTCATTCTCAGGATATATTTTCTCTAAGATAGCCCTGGCTTCACCTACCTTATTCTGTAACAGAAAGAATAGTGATCAGATATTACACAATCAAGTACTTCATGGATGAGTCATGGACGAGAAGAAATTTATCATAGATTAAGAATTTCTCCAGATGATTAAGAAATTACCATAAGGCAATAAAGGTATTACGAGTTCAAAGTAAGTTAAATACAGAATAAGGAAAATGAAAGAAAATTTTATTAGGGGAGGCTTTGATCATGATCACCTTTCTGTAGAGCCACCTTGGGGACTCTGGGAGTGTGTACATCAATACAAACTGAACCACGGCAGGAACTCCAGCTACTCCAAGCATCCAACGCCAGGTTCCAGGAGCCTGAAACAGATTCACAACACAAAAATCCACTAAATGATTACACAATGAACATGAATGTCAAAATAAAGCTCTAAAAACATACTCATGCTACTTGCTTGTGCAGATTGAATACAATGTAATGTTAGGTACCTTGGTGAAGGCAAGATTGATGAGGTATGACAAAAGTTGACCACCAGTAATTAGAAAACCGTTTGTACTAACAAGAGCACCTCGGATTCTAGCAGGAGACGCTTCTGAGATGTACAGTGGTGAGGTCATAGAAGCCATTCCCACTCCCAAACCAACCAGAATTCTTCCAATTATGATCACCCAAGGAGCTGGTGCAAAAGCCATGACTATTGCACCAGCAAAGAACACAAAATCTGCACACAAGATTGACTTTCTGCGGCCAAGAGCATCATTCATCCATCCTCCAATCGCGGCACCAAATATTGCGCCAGCAACTGCCATACTCACAATGGTCTCCTGCAGCCATGTCTTCTTGTTAACGTCATCAAAGTCCTCACGAATGTACAGCAATGCCCCAGAAATCACACCTACAATACAATACAGTACAGTACCCCAGAAATCATCATCTACAACACATAACCACATGATCCACATCTACAATACACTACCCCATAGATCATATTGTAACTTAAATAACAGAATTGTAACTCAGACAATACAGTTGAATTGAGTCGAGAAGACCTCTTTATTAATCAATTAACTAATTGCTGGGGTTGATATGACACACCTGTATCGTATCCGAAAAGGAGGCCTCCAATACCAGCCGAGAGGGCGAGACGCATAATGTAAGGGGTCTTCCATGTTGTTCTCCAACACTCAGTGAACTCTGTCTTACTAGCAGCCGGGTGTCCTCCTTCCATATAGAATGTACTTGATTATCCAACAAGCTGGTAGTAATCTCACTGCTCTACACTGAAATGATACTGTCAATCAATCACTGGCAGATCAGCATAACTATAGAGGAAATCAGAAAATTAAACCTATTCAATCCAAATAAGGAAAATTAATCAAGTGAAATATATCATATCGCAACCTATTTCTGCCATGAAAACATCGAAATCAACGACAATTACATTGAATACTCTAGAAGCTGTATGTGCCAGCTCAAACCATTCTGAATAACCTTCTTTCACAAGACCAAAATAAACTGTCGACAGAAATCAACAACAACAAAACATCTGAAATTCGTTGACCCGAACTTACAAAAACACAATCTTTTCAAGTACGACCTGGAAAAGAATGAAACTTTCCAATACCAAAACCAAGAAATAAGCATGCAGGGTAAAAAGAAACAGAAAATTACCAGGTATGTTCTTTTCTGTTTGTTTCTTCTTCTTCTCCTTCTCCTATTCTTCTGCAATACGAGTTCGGATCCGTCTACCACTCTTATATAATCTTTTTTGGATGAACCAGATAATCTCTGTGCTTATGGTTTTTTGTGATCACAAATAAAAATTGAGAACTGTTTCCTTTTTGGTGTGAGTTTCCATAAAACGCAGACATTTAAGGAGTACAGAGTAAGACGGACTCTTGCGACTGTAATTAGCTACCTGGAAAAGGATTCTTGATTGGATAAAGGCCAAAGATGATGACAAATCAGTCAATGTTGTCAGCGTGAAGAAGTAATTAAATTACCATATTCAAGAAAACGTAACGCGGGGCGTTTCTCACCTATTATGAAAAAAATGAGAAAATATATATGAAATTTTGAATTTTTTTAATTATCTCCAGCTCTCTAAGTCCAAGCTGACACTGGATCAGTCTTCCTATGATTGGTGGACATGTAGTCGGGTAGGACCAAACCTTGATTCTGGAATATTTTAGACGACTAGTTTGGCATCAGAACCAGAAAGAACAAGACTGGTACTTTGAAAAATGGTTTCAGTTTGTTTTCTAGTTGGATTCTATTTCCCTTGAGACACCTACATACGCACAAAGTGAGTTAGCTTTTTAACTTATAAACATATTCAAATTACATTAGTAAGATCAAACTTTATTAGAGTAATTTTATCTCATTACGCTTCTCCAGTTCTCCCTCTCTTTTCCATAAAACGAAATGGTCCCTCGTAAGTTTGAGTGGGAACTTATTCTCTTTGGATAGTTACGGGTCATGAAAGTGGGATTGGATTTCAAAGATAAAGCATGGAATGATTGGAAAGGAAACATGTGCAATTATGCATATACCAGACTAATTAGGGAAGGAAAATGAAATGGTACCCGACTAATTAAGGAGGGAATATACTAGCTTGTTAATGAAAGAGATATCCTAATCATTCAGAAGCAAAATACAAAAATCAAGATAAATATTTAGGATACCAGAACAGATAGAATACCTGCATTAGGGCAATACGAATGTATCACTCAACCTTAATAAGTGAGGGAAAATGAAAGACGCAACATATAAACATAAATGGTGATTAATGTGTTTGGATCCTCATTTAGTTATACGTCTAGATGCAAAACTGCTCAACAACTCTCATACATCACCTTTGTATGTTAGGGACTCGGGACTTCGGCTAATTCATTGACCAGAATCTATATGTAATTAATTGGATACTGCTTTGGTGGTTGAAATAATCCTGTCATGATTGTACATCAACAGATAGAAGAATTTTTGTTAATGAAGTCATAATCTTGGTCACTTAATTGAGTATCAATTTGTGTAGAATGGTAGTTGGAACTATATCGAATATTTTCTTTTGAATACAAGGGCTGATATGACAGTCCATTACGTATTAACCATTGATGAAATCGCGTAATACAAAAGGGAGAGACATTCCAAAATAATCAAGAGTCTTTACATAACCTAAGCATAATAACAAACAATGTGGCCCATTGTTTGACACATTTTGCTAGTTAAGATAATATAGTTGAGCAATATGCATGAAAGCCGCTAGGTTTTCTTACGAATGTGATATATAAGGACTAATGTAACTTTTCTAATGTCCACCGAGGTAAAGGTTTTATGTCTCTCTTGAATCGACATGTCGTTATTAATATAAATAATGAGCAACGGACTGAGCCTCCTATGTAGGTTGGGTTCATACCTTTTTCTTATTTTTTTAACACCGTTTAGCATATAATGCATCATTAACTAGTCTTTTTAATTGCAATTTTGTTGATATAAAAGAAATGTGACGTTCATGCAAAATAATATGTTGCCATTGAAAAATATTAATAATGACATAACCTGACATCTCTACCAAAAATGGTAGAAATTTATTTCTTAAAGTTGAAGGAGACTTCTCACTCATTATCAATTGTGTTATTGGCTCTTTCAAAGTTTATTGTATGAAGACATAAATCTTTAATTCGAGACTTGTCCGTTAGTTTAAAGTTTAGCTTTCGCTTCTACTGATAATTCTTTGGATGAGCCCATGTCGTGGTGTGGTGTGGTGTCCTCCCTTTCCAAACCCTTACATCTTTCCATAACACTCACCATCTCACTCCCATGGTCGCCAAAGACAACAAAATTTTGTGGTCATTGAGAACGCCACCATCACCACCATTGACTTGGATGTCACATTTATCTATCCTAGTATCAACACCGTACCAACATTGCCATTGTAAGAGCAAAGTGAAGAGGGGACATCTACATTACATAGCTGTTAGCTACTACCACTATCCTATTAGCACCATGCTTGCCGCCATATTATTACCATCACATCTCCATTTCAAAACCGCCCGTTCCTAAACACTAGAGCTAACCTCAAAGCCTAACACAATATATATGATCAGAATAGAAATGATTTCATTCAGATCCAAACCCAGGCCCCTTTTCAGTTCATCTCAAATGGGCTTCCAAACGTTTTGTTGTTAAACGGTTTTGAGCTGGTTGGTGGGTAACTGGTGCTTTCTACTGTTTCGGTTTTGAGTTTTGACGTTTGAAAGCTGAAGAAAATGGAGGACGGAAAACCCCTCGAGTGTTGTTGACAATTCCGAAAATGCCTTATCAAAATGGTTGTCCTCATTGTGCCCCCCATTTGTCCGATGTGTGCTTCTGACGACCCTCCTCCTCTCTTCTTTATCCTCCCACCTCTCTCCGCTGGCCTCCCATCTCCCTTCTCCTCCGCCGATCTCCGTCGTTGACTCCCCTCGATCACCACCCTCCACGGTCTCTCTCTCTTTCTCTCTCTATGTTTCACCAAAATGTCGCAACTCTTTAGATTTGTATCCCCACATGAATCTCTCAATGTCAATCTTTTATTTATCTTTTCTTACAACTTTTGATTGTCATTGTCTTCAATGTGATTTCGTGTGTTACGTGGTTTGAATTTGTGAGGGGAAAATGGTTTTAATGGATCGGGTTTGTGGCAGGTTTGGACGCGTCAAAGGTATTGATTCATTATAGCTCTGCAATCTGGTAATGTTTCTACATTTGATGCGTATATTTATATTAATCAATGTCTTTATCTCGTGTTATTCATTCAAGAAAATGCAACATGTTTCAATGAGGTTGTTAGGGGATTGGTATGTAATGTCGGATTTCGTGTTCAGTCATTGCAATGGCCTTATGCTAGGTAGTTAATTTTCAGGTTTCAACCTTGAAGCCCTTGATTTGGAGGGAAATCTGGAGTGGGGAGGAGGCCAGAATTTCAGGTCAAACAAGGGTTCGAGGTATTAATGATTGCCCCTCTGAGGCTAACTGATCTTTACAGAAGAGTAAGTAATTTCCCTTTTAACATTTTGATTTATGCTTTCTTGGTGATGCAGGATTTGGCACTAAAGCTATCTGGATAGGTTAAAAAGAATCTAGTAGTTGAGCCGAGAGAAGCTAGCTTTGTAATGTTGGTGGCTTCAGATTCTGTTTATGCTGTGTCCAAGTAATTGCAGAATAGTGTTTGGCACTAAAGCTATCTGGATAGGTTAAAAAGAATCTAGTAGTTGAGCCGAGAGAAGCTAGCTTTGTAATGTTGGTTGCTTCAGATTCTGTTTATGCTGTGTCCAAGTAATTGCAGAATAGTGTTTGCTCTTTAGATTCCTTCCCTGCCTTCCACTCTTCCTCTGTCAACTGTATTCTTGTTGTACAAACCATTCGTTTCCTCATTTTCCAGTGGGGAAAATTGGATAATTAATAGTTTTTCAGCCCCTTAAGAACCATTTAGGGTACTTGTTATTTATTATGGTCTTGTAGATTGTCAAATCCGTGGAGTTGGAAAATGGCCTTTCATTCTGAGGAAGAAAAGGCCGAGGATTATCTTTTCAAGATTGTTCTAATTGGTGATTCGGCAGTGGGAAAATCTAATTTGCTTGCACGATTTGCTAGAAATGAGTTCTTTCCTAATTCAAAGTCAACTATAGGAGTAGAGTTCCAAACCCAAAAGATTGTTATTGATGGTAAAGAAGTCAAAGCACAGATATGGGACACGGCTGGTCAAGAGCGGTTCAGGGCTGTTACATCTGCATATTACAGAGGTGCTGTTGGTGCTCTTTTGGTTTATGATATCAGTAGGCATCAGACATTTGATAGTGTCGGCAGATGGCTTAATGAGCTCCACAGTAAGTGCTTTTGTCACTGTTCCTTGATGTGATATCATATATACTTTTTTTCTAGTACAATTTTTTGGCAAAGTGGAATCTTTTCACCATACATAATCTTCAATTCTTAACTCACCTCCCAGGTAACATGAATTAATAAATCACATGTCCTGTAATTTGTATGAAGTATTAGCTTTTAAGACACTGAAACATTGAGAAAGATGTTGTTGATGCTTTATGCTGTAGGCATTGGTTAGATAAGTTGAGAATTTTCTTTAATTAGCACTGAGGATTAATGCTTTGTCCTCCTTCTGCTGGGAGTATATTTGTCAGAGTTATTGGCAGAACACCACAACAGTATCATTTTACAATAGTTCACAATGGATTTGAAATGATTTGTTTGGTACATGCTTATAATTCACACTGGATATTACTGCTTTGATTTTCTTGATTATGTTGATGTCTAATTCTCCTGTCAATCTGTCCTGCTGTACCCGATGGCCTTAAAGTTTTACTAGCATTTCCCTTTAATTGATGTGATGGACTGAGATTGATCAGGTGGATGTACTGTTGAACAGCTCACTCCGACATGAATGTTGTGACGATACTTGTTGGTAACAAATCGGATCTCAAGGATGCCAGGGAGGTATCCACTGCTGAAGGCAAAGCCTTGGCAGAAGCTCAGGGTTTGTTTTTCATGGAGACATCTGCTCTTGACTCATCCAACGTTGCTGCCGCCTTTCAGATGGTAGTGAAGGAGATCTACAATATACTAAGTCGAAAAGTAATGATGTCCCAGGAGCTCAAGAAACAGGACCCTAGTTGGGTGGGGACTGGCAAGACGGTGGTCATACAGGGAGATGGGAGCGAAGAAGCAGCAAGTACAGAGCCTAAAAAAGGTGGGTGCTGTTCATCTTAGAGCTATACAACAAATGAGGTCTGGATGGATTTTTTTGGCGGGTCTCACATGCCTCTTCCTCCACTCAAGTTCCTTGCGTCCTTCTTGTCCATTTGATCTCATTTTTTGAATTTTTTAAATGTTTATTCAAGGAACATGTTTTCACTCTCTCCGGGTGGAAGAAAAGAAAATTGAAGTAGATGTAAATGATCTGAAGGAGGATTACAAAGCTTATACAATGTTCTATTTCTGTAATGTGGCCAACATACAGTTATCACAGTTCAGAATGCACTGTATTTCTCACCGTTTCCCTATTCATCTGTTGGTAATACTGCATTTTACCCTATCCGGTTTACCTAAAAATGGCTTGATTTTAATCTGGTCAATTTCACATATTTTTATTCATAAAAATTACAGAAATCTTGATTCTAATAAAAAAAAGTATTGTAAATTATTCTATTAATACGTTAAGTAGACTGGTTTAATACATAAGCATGCCGGTTTACTTGGTCTGATATCGAGTTAATGGCCTAATGCGTACGAACAAGTTAAAGAACATAGACTGGTTTATTTATATTTTTTTTTGAAGAGGAATGACCATAAAAAGTTGGACACTAGAAAACTTCAGAAACACAAACACTAAGACCTCATTTGTTCGTGGAAATGAAAGTTGTGGAAATGAAAGTTGTCCATTCCTCTTTCCTATGAAAAGGGAAACAGAACAAAAATAAAATTCTATAAGAACTTTCTATTCCGACGTTTGGTAACGCAAGAAAATTCATCGGAAAAGTTGTTAAAATAATATTAAAATATTATATTGTGATTAATTAATGCAGATAAATAGAAAGGAAAGTACATGGTTTTTTTGGTTTTTGGAAGAAACCACTTTCCTCCGTCAGGAAAGTGTTTATTTCCTTTTGTTTTCAAACATAGCATATTTTTTTTTCACAAAACAAAAAACATAGTGAACTGCTCAAACACTGGAAATTCTTCTATGCACGACGTGTATTTACACGACACAATCTTAACCGTTCATAACAATTCATATGTTTGACCACTATGTTTCTATATTATTTCTTCTAATCCTGACTATCCATATATGTATGTAAAGATACACGCCGTGTAGTAAAAATACTCTCCTCAAACACTGTGGTAAACTTTTGAAAATTACATATCCATCAACAGCGAATAAATTGAAGTACCCTCAATTCTTGACGTGTCGTGTTCTCATCGCTTCCATGTCCTGCTTCCTGGGACAAAATCAAGGGTCAAAACAACAAACAAACAAACAGTTTCACTTTTACTCGGACGAAGACCGATCCAAGGATCAAAAGTCGTGGTGGAATCAATTTGGGAATTAGGGGGTTCACAGAAATCTGAAATCTAAAATCATGGGAAGGCTATTCATAGAAACACTGAGCGGCATAAAGATCTTCAAATGCAGATGTTGCAAGGTGGACACTGCCTCCCACAGCGAGATCGTTTCCAAGGATTTTCAGGGCCGTCACGGCAGAGCTTATCTCTTCAGAAACGTGTAAGAACAATCGCTTCTGGGTTCTTTGTTTTTGTTTCAGATTCTTGTTTTGTTTTCTCCATCAAAGAATGAGACTTTAAGAGCTTATGTGCTGTAAAATTTTGTTGCTTATTAATTTTGTGATGTGAAAAGGTGAAGTCTTTAGTTTATGCACTGATTGTTTTTCAGGGTGAATATATGTCTTGGGCCTATTGAAGAGCGGCATTTGATTAGTGGATTGCATATCGTGAATGATATTCACTGCAGCTCTTGCCAACAAATTCTGGGTTGGAAATATGTAAGCTCTAAACTGTTTTTGATCTTCTTTTTTGAAGTGACAAGCATGATCGTATCGTTTTCTGAGTGAACTTGGCACCAATTTTATTGTAATTTGTCAATGCTGTTTATTTGATCTCTCTCACATTTGGTGGTTTTCATATGAGTCTTACAAATGTAGCATTTAGGGATTATAGTACTTTCCAATATAGTATTACTCTTCCCTAAAAAAAAAATATTGTAGTATTACTCTTACTGAATTAGCATCTTGGGGTGTAATGTTGCTATCTTGATCCTCTTATGTGATTAAGTGATCCCCAGCAATGGTTAAAGCATGATCTTTAAGGGTGTTGGCAGTTACAAATGTAGAATCCTGTTACGAAGAAATCATCTGAATTAGAACTTTTTGAGGATAAATGGTGATTCGTTCACTGTTGTGATTACTGCTAAAACTTATGGTGTGTTATACTTTAAAACAGCAATAGCAGTTTATCTGATGATCACCTATGGCTATATTAAACTAGTTTTTGTAATTAATTTTATATTCCATTCACTGAGTTCAGTTTCTGCTAGAATCTCATTTTTCTGGTTTTGTATGAACATTTGGTACCTTCTGATCATGTGGTCTAATGTCTCAATTGCAAGTTCTGCTTTAATCTAACTGCTTGTGGTGTTTCACCTCTTTTATTGATGATCCTAGGAGAAGGCTTATGAACCAGGCGAAAAGTATAAAGAAGGAATGTACATCCTAGAGAAGGAACGACTGATGAAGGAAGGGTAGGGTGGTGATGCCATGACTGTGAACATTTGCAAGATAGAACAAAGGCCATCTCTATGCAATAATAGACGGTTAAAGTAGATTATGTAAGTAGATAGTGGTTAAGCAGCTGGTGCGAGACTAGGATAAAACCTTTTGGATTAGGAGAACTAAATCACAATTATTGTGTTTTATATAGTGGATCTTTGGCTTTGTGTTTTCGAGAGGGATCTCCAGAAAACTGTGGGAACTATGCCCCGGTTTGTCACATTTTGTAGTTTAATGATACTGCTTAACTCAAGCCCTATGTTGCTTAGCGGGCTATCTTATATGCTATTCTATGATCTACGTTGAGGACATGAGCAACTATAGTTTTGGATGGTTGATCTTTGAGATGGAATGAAAGTTTCCAGGCTGAAAGTTTTATTGATTGCTGTCTTTTGCGAACTTTTTGCGCTTGAACATGATCGCCGGAAGGTGTTGTTTAGAGACTAATATGAGCTTTAACCAAATGAAGGATACAAATTATTGAACTTCTCAAAGATTGATGTTTGCAATCTTGGGACCATGGTTAGTTCTTGATGGATTCTAATGATGTTGGGATACAGCACAGGAAGGTAGAGATATTTTTTCCAATCTAAAGTGTCAGTGGAACTATGAATGATGTTTATATATTGTTACTTCAAGTCACTTCAGAATTCTTGTAGTGTCTATAGATTTCTGGTTTATTTGTTTTGAATAGGTTGATATGTACATAGACGAACTAGATCCCTGACAAGTGCATGAACATGAATATAATTTACATTCATAAGTTTTCATGCATAGGACATGAAGTCCTCAGTTCTAATCATTAGATATATCCTTTTGGCAGTAACGTTGCAGTAATAAAATCAAACAAGGATTCAAGATATTGATTGGATTCGATTGTGACGCATGATGGGGTTAAATTGCCTTGCTGGGCATTACCAAATGTATCATCATTCAAACAAAAGTTTGGTCTTGATGCATATGAGCAGGTAATGATATTTTGTTAATAATAAGTGAAAGATTGTGTTAATGCATACAATTTATGTTAATCTACTAATAACAGTATGTGATGACAGCTAGATGTAATCGGTATTGATGAAGCTCAGTTCTTTGGAGATCTTTATGATTTCTGCTGTGAAGCTGCTGATCATGATGGCAAAAAAGTAATAGTTGCTGGACTAGATGGAGACTATTTGAGGTATTAGTCTAACATACTGCAGATATAGTTATTGTGTCCACTCCGTTCCTTTTGTCTCGGAATATATTGCTCCCATCTTTACTAATCAACTCAAATACTGTTCGCAGGAGGAGCTTTGGTTCTGTGCTTGATATAATTCCCCTTGCTGATTCTGTAACCAAGTTAAGTTCTCGATGTGAACTTTGCGGGAAACCGGCTTTTTTCACATTACGGAAGACGGAGGAGATACAGACTGAGGTGATTGGCGGGGCTGATGTATACATGCCTGTATGTCGAAAGCACCATGTAAATGGACAAGTAGCCATTCAAGCTGCACGAGTTGTGCTGGAATCTCAAGTTCATTGCGGGTCTTGTGCGTAGCAGCAACTGACTCAGTAGGCTGTAAACTGTATTTCGGAACACCTTGTCACATGTATTGTTGCATTATGGATTGAAGGCCAACAAAAGATCAACACAATGCACCCTTTTGTCAAAAGTTGTTGTATGCATACATGTTAAAAAGAAGCAGCAGAAGGTCAAGCTTCGCGTGTGGAAAGCATGTTCCACGCATAAAGCTTGAGGGGGCACTGTTGATCGCCAAAAAATAACAAAAAAAGAAAAAAAAAGAAAAGGGATTTAAAAATATATAAAAATGTTTTTCTTGTGCTACATGCAAAATGTTTTGAGTTCAATTGTGACTCTTGTAAACAGCTGGACAACAAAGTCCAATGCGAATTCAATCTTTCAAACCGTGAGAACTATTTACTCCGTCGAACTATTGTTCAAAAGTTTTACATGTTTGCTGCATGGTCTGCAAGCAAGTCGTTACTTGTTAGCAAATGTTGTTTTGCTGTCTTTCATGAATGTATATATTGTTCTCACCAAGCAAAGCATCTGTAGGAAATATGATCACCGACATGAATTGGATCATTATATCTATCTCTAATGTGAGAAGGCATCTGGTTAGATCATTAGATATTCTTGTAAAATACCGACTTTCGGTTAAAAACTTAAATATGACATTAATGTGTCAGTAATAGTATGAAATCAAGTTTTGGGCTGTGGTTGAGTTGGTAAGAGCAGTATGTGAACCTTATATTCATGTTCGAATTTCACTGATGCTGATTGGATTATTAATCAGAGAGGAGATAACGTTTTGACAAAATCTCTCAGTACCGGTTAGTCTCTGAGCCTGTAAAGGAATCCATGTAATCTAGATGAAAAGAGTTTTGGTTTGGGTGACTTATTGCATTGGGTCTTAAGTTTATGGGTATTAATTTGGGCCCTGATGCTCACTTTGTGGGCCTGACTACGCGCCCAAAATGGCAAAGAAAAACCGTAATGTCTTAGTCACTCGATCCTCATCAAACGGTGCAAATCTGAAACTACTTGCACTATAAATACTCTGCCCTGTGGGTGCATACATCACATTCTCAATTCTAGGGTTTTAGGTCTGCGCCTCTTTCATCTGATAAAACTATGTGTTTCTTTATCCAATTGCAGGTGTTGCTCTATCAATCACCAGAAATTCCAGCCTTTGTAGTAGTTCAGTTGTAATTTTGCTCTGTTTGGTTACTTGGATTCTCTCTGATTTAGTGTTGCTTGATGTCTCTGTTGGAGCTCCTCTATTTTGATTTGATGCGTATTTCTGTTGCTTAAGATTGGTTGTTTCTGTGTTGTTGTGACGGGGGAAATTGATTCATTTTCCTTACTTAGTGGAGCAAACTATTATTGATGTTTGCACATTCCAAAGTTAACGTCGAATATCAATGCTTGGCTGATGTTGATGGTCCTCTTCCGGGAGTTCCTCCATCGGCTGAGCAGTCTCATATTCCATTGCCTTGTGGAGTGGCGTTGCTGCTTTTACCATTTGGGACTGGCCATGAGACAGACATTTCCATATCTTGTTAATTTTCTGTTTTAGTTCGTTGTGAATCGGTGACGGGGGACCTTGATCTGATCAGTCCCTTACTTGATTGGGGCAAACTAGTTGATGTTTGTACATTCCAAAGTTAACGTCGCAGACTGATGCTTGTTGATGTTGATGGCTCTCTTTCGGGAGTTCCTCCGTCGACAAGTGGTCTCATATTCCATTGCCTTGTGGAGCAGCGTTGCTGCATTTACCATTTGGGACTTGCCATGAGACAAACATTCTCACAACCTTGTATACATTGATTTTTTTGTTTTGCCTCTGATGAAATCGGTTAACAAATACCATCTTTCGGGACTGATTGGCTTTTTAAGCCTTGTTGACATTTCCGCAATTCTGAGGCATTTGTTTATGTGTTTTATGTTATTGCTGTATATGATTTTTAGAACCTGTGAGGAAATCAGTTAACAAACACACCATCTTTCGGGACTGAATGGCTTAATGCCTTGTTGACAACATCTGCAATTCTGAGGTTCTGATCATATACTTGTGAACGTTCTTACTTTGCTATCTCTGCTGTTGTCTGTGCCTCTTTGCCAATTGGAATTTAGTGCAAAACTCTTGCTGTTTTTGTTGTCTGAATTGATAGTTGATGGATTTGCGAGTATATAATCATTGTGTTCTTCATTAATAGGTAGGTCTGTATATTGTAATGATGGATTTACCAGTCATCTTTTTGGTTGTAATGTATCTGTATTCTTAAGGACGCGTTTGGCTTTTCTGAGGTTTTCTGTTCAGGGGTTACAAATTCTTTGAAGCAGAAAAAGTAGTAAAATCAAATGGTTCCTATGAAATTTGAGAAGAGAACACAAACAATTAAATTTTTAGTTGAAGGCAGTGGGAATGAATGACATGTTTGTTGGGAGATGATTAGTTCCTTTTCACTCCCTCCGTAATAACCTCATACTTAATGTAATATATACTGCTAAGTCACCTCATTATTGGGTTCTTTTCCTACGGCAAAACAGTATATATAAAGCATATGGCTACACAAATTACTGATCATGAGAACTAAAACTTGAAAGGGCTTATGGAAATTTGGTCTTTTCTACATTTGCAACGTATGGGAAATTCAGACGCAGGTTATTAACTGAATGCAAGCTTGTACTGTCTTCAATTATTCTCCACATCCATACACACACAATCTCCACACAGCTGCAAGTTAAAAATCAGTTGCACCAACCAGCAACCCTACGCAGTGAGCCTCGGAAACTAAGGAAATAAAATAAAAGAGGTTTGTGAATCAACGTCCATATTCAACTATAGCCCAAAAAAGTAACTGTCTAAAAACTCGTGTGTTATAGTTAAGGCTTATAACTCAAATCGCTCGAACGCAAGTAAATTGATATAAATAGCGAAGTTTTGATGCTAGATTGATTCAAAAGATGTTAGGAGGTGTCTATAAATATAAATGAATGAAAAAATAGTGGTTTAGAAAAAATTAAATTGCCTAAAAACTCGTGTGCTATAACAATGAGTTTTGAATGAAATCGCTCGATCGCGAGTAAACTGATATAAACTCGTGGCATCTCGCGGTGGCAAATTGCCATCGGGACAGCAGTTCATGGAGGCCTTCGCCGTCTTTCTGCTTGATGTAGAACAGGGCATCTACACTGCGATAAATGCTGGCGTGTAGTATAAAACGGCTGAGGAAGCGTTCCGAGAGTTGGTCAAAGTTGTCAATGGAGTTGGGCGGCAGATTGAGGAACCAACTGAGGGCCTCGTTAAAGAGGGTCTCTTGGAAGGCGTGGCAGGCCATGACGTCGCTGTAGCCGGAGGAGCTACAGAGCGAGAAGAATGTCTCGAGGTGGAGATGGGGGTCCCCCGTGCCTTAATACTTGTCCATCTTGAGTGGTTTGGTTCCCGGAGGCCGCTTGTCCATTTGCACTCGAGGTGTGAAGGGGCTTGGACGATGTCCATAGCCAAAGAACAAGGGTCGCTGGGCCCCGCGACTCTCGACGCCTTCAATCCGCGAAGCCAACTGTGTGACTGTCTGGCTGAGTTAGAGCAGCAGGCGGGTTGGCATGTCAAGAGGTGGGCTAGGGGGTTGCTAGTGGTTGAAGTGGAGATAGGTTGGGCAGATGGATTAGGCTGATGTGGCAGGGGGGATCATTGGGGATTGGAGATGGTTGGGGGCTGAGAGTGGAAATGAGGGGTGGGCAAGGGGATGAGACACGTATATGATCTGGTTAGGGCCTCCCGGGAGCATAGAACCGGCCTGGCCTTGATTAGGAAGAGAAGAGGTGGGGTCCGGGGTTTCGGCAACTCGCGCTGCGCGGTCCAAGCTGTCGTTGTACACGTTACGATGCTCTAACGTGGCGCGAAGAAATAATTGTTCTTTTTCCAACTCGGCGATGCGTACCCGGTACGCTTCCGCTTCTGTCCTCTCTTTCGCCGCTTGCTCGCGGAACGAATGGAAGTCTCGCTTGAGAATTTCAAGGGCTGTGACGAGGTCGGGATGGCTAATAGGGGCTGCATTGCCGGTTTGGGGAAAGGATGTGTCGCCGGATTGGAAAAACTTGTTCTCCACCTGAGTGCCAGGGTCTGTAGGGTCATCCATGATTTCTATCATTGTGCCGAGTTAAATGGGAGTTCCATAAGAAAGGGCCCTCCTTTTAGCGCCAATTGTTTCTACCTGTCTCGTCCCGAGCCGGGAAAGGGTTGCGAGTCGGGGTGAGGTAGAATCATTGGTCTTGCACCTGGTACCTACACAAGTAACGACGTCAGGAAGTCGGGACTGAGGTGGCCAAGTCTTCGACTCTCCGATGCTTAAGTTAGCTTTAGGCTACTTGCAATGTACGGGAGTGCAGGAAGAGAGTGGTGTGTACCTTTTTTGGGAGTTTGTGCCTGTTTTATAGGTCAAGGTTTGACACTTTGGCCTCAGTCTCTGATGTGGGACTATTCGTTAACCTTTGCAGTGTCTCCCCTTTTGGGGGTGTTTTGCTGCTAGAGTGAGTTTGGTAAGCGGGTTGTTACTGGCGCTTCACTTTTTGGATATTAGTGAAGGGCTCACCAGAGCTATCTCGCCTGGAATGACCTTCGGTGACCGGGTAATTACGCCTTATTCTCGGCTCAGCCAAATATTTTGGCTATGTACTAACAGTAAGTGATCAAGGCAAGCATCGTGCCTAGAAGCATCTGGAATGGCACTGGGGAAGTGAAACAACAAATTGGCTCTACAGAGCCATTAACCTCAAAAATCAGCTCATCGCCAGCAGCGACATATGATTCTCCAATTATATACAAAAGAACATGCATATCCTACAATCAAAAAGAGTTTCCCCAAAACGTTGTCATCTGAAACTATATTAGACGAGCTGTACATACTACATAGAGGGCCTCAACTTTGAAGTTTGAACTATATTACAGCAAAAAGAAGTAAAGCATACATTTTTCAAGTCGGACTTCAACAAGAAAGCAGAGGGTGAAGAGCTTACAATTGGTGAAGATACAGGTGGTGATGATCTAGCTGCTTGTTTAGTACCAGACTACCGGTCATCTCAAAAATAAAATGAACCTGTATGGACGAAAATTTGTCTATTTTCAAATATGTTCACCAAAATAACCAACCCTTTGGTTCTTAAACGCTAATCTACAACAGGATACCAAAACAATGTGAACTCACTATAGAAACAGTATGTCACAGCCAAATTTGCATCACAAGAGAATACACACGAACGATACAATAAGAGTATCACAAGAGACACAGACAACTACAGCTACCACCCACTCTGACGTTGTGAGAGTTTTCTACAGTCATTCGAAAACAGACGCATACAAATGTTAATGCAGATCGTGTGTCGTCCTTTGATCGAGCACATTCTGAGATCTATTCACACCTACTCTAGTGGGATCCCATTGTCAATCAAACCAAGCACTTTCCTTCCAAATCCAAACACAAGTTCATTCCGATTCTGTAAAAGCTTCGATATAAGCATTTGATGAAGGGGACTATTTGCGCGCTTCGTGGCCTTCAATGCTGTTTGGATCACGTAGTTTCCATACTGATCCCTCGCAACTTGACAAAGTTTCTCATACTTGAGAAGAACACTTACCACATGTACCATCCCGGACGAGTTTAAACACTTCTCCACAACGTGACTGCCACCTTTTTGTAACGAGAGTTGTATATAAAGATCTCTCAGCTCCAGACATATGTACTCGCTGTAAATGGGATTGTGGAGTCCGATGATGTGCTGAAGAACAAAGTTCCTGAATGAATAAAACAGTGCTTATTAGCCAACTTAACAAGTCAATGTACAAATAATGGGCCACAACTAAACAATTAGAGATAAGATCGAGAAAAAAAAAATACCCGGAAGGATGCTGAGAAAGGAATTTTGATTTGCTTGAAATCACATTCATGAGTGTCTCTCTATATGGAGCTTTACTGTTGGTGATGAACTCATTCAAGTAGATACATCCTTTTTCATTCTGAGCCAATGGGATGCAAAGATTTATTGCAGCTTCATATAGTTTCTGCAATGAAAACAAATTAGCTATATAGTTGAAAGAGTATATATATACTGTTGTGTTATTATTCAAAATATATATATATATATACACACACACACACACACACTGCTGTGTTATGCGCATGCATGGATGGATCAAAAAGAGAAACTTGGACGAAGTACCTGATTTTTCTCATTGTCAAGGAGGTTTAAGCACTTCAATATAATGAAAGATCCTGAACGATTGGTCATCAGTTCTTCAAATCCACTTGATAGGGCTACTATCACAATGTCAATCAAAGGCGATTTCTCAAGCACCTTGATCAGCCTCTGAACCGATTTCGAGCTGCGCACACAAATCAAAAGACTCATCAATCCGTTCAACAAAACTACAAGCATAAATGAAAGATATATCTCTTGTGAATAGTCAAGGGAGATAGATTATATACCCGTATCTGCTGACTGATATCTTGATAAGTAATCGAGCATTCCAAGCTATCTTTGATACAATGAGGAATAGCTGATTATCACTGCATGACAGAATTAGCTTCGCAAACACATGATGTCCATTTGAATCATTCATCACCTCAAATAGAAAATCAAAAACACCTTCAAATATCATATTTGTAACTACGGAGTCCTTAGTCAACAAGCTAGCTAGCAAGTGCTGTGAGCCAGATTGAGTCATAGCCGTCTGAGCTATATAGCTGCTTCCTAGCAATGAGTCATTGCCAAAGCTTGATTGATTCCCCATATCATTCAACGTTCTCCAGCTTTG
The DNA here is from genome assembly GCA_034370585.1 of Fragaria x ananassa. Taxonomy (NCBI): domain Eukaryota; kingdom Viridiplantae; phylum Streptophyta; class Magnoliopsida; order Rosales; family Rosaceae; genus Fragaria; species Fragaria x ananassa. The sequence goes on along the minus strand of CP139764.1, from coordinate 433,665 downwards.
ATACCAATTATCATTGGAATACATTCCACTCTTCTCAGCCACCTCATGAGATTGAAAACCAGCATATGCATCTAGTCTAGGGTTCCCATTCCTTGTCAAAACCTGCCCATTCACGTTGTTTGAACCCAAATATTCTCCTACAGAATCAACCATGCAAAACATATAACAGTAAACTCAAACAGTCACAAACACATGTGTACGCACACAAACATATATAAACCGGGTTTACCTGCAGCGTTGTCACTTTGACCTCTCCATATATCTGGTGAATACAATGGAACTGGAGCAGAGTGAGAATATCCAAACCCAATTTCATGTTTGGGATAACAATAAGCCTCTGATTGTTGTTGTTGTTGGGGTTTGGGTGGAGAAACATTAGAAGACGAACCTGGGGAAGAAGTATTGGTCTCTTTAGAGTCGTCCATCTTTACCCTAAACTTGCCGAAATAAAGGCAAAGGTCTTCTTCTTGAAACGAGGTTTTCTTTGGATTGAGAGATCCACAAGGACTAGTGCCGCCGGAAACCGACATCGAAATCGACATCAGAGAACACAATCGAACAGGTTGATGATAGATCACTTCGTTGCCAGAAGGCTCTTCTACATGCACAAAGTGTATCGTTGGGGGTCTCTGTTTCTTCGGTAGGTGCCCTGTTTTATAGGAGTGCCAAGTAGTCTTTGTTCCAAATCGTAAATAATGATTCCACTAGGATTTGTATTGTACATCTACAAAAACATGGACAAAAAGGATAACCCAAAAACCTAAGGTTATATCCATTAGGAAAATCACACCGTTTTGATTTAGGAACATATAAAGTCGGTGCCTTATTTCCCACCCTTTCTTGCCCTTGAATAAAAGCCACCCCCAGTCACATTGTAATATTTTCAGAGTTGGGATTTGCTGGTTTTTCATGACACTTGATACAGCACTGTGTAACCTGATAAACAAGTAACTGATCCAAAAACGGGCTATGGAACATCGGAAATAATCTAGAAAGAGAAATCAACAATCCAGAACAAAAATGCTTGCAAGTGAATCTGTATAATGATTTCCTTCCGAAGAATCTGTTTACATGTATAGGTCTGTTCAAGGCCCTTATAAATATGTTCCTTTCTCCTAGTCCGAAATCTGCCAGCAGTGGAGCACTAAATGATGCTCCATTTCATAGCTTTGCCAATTACATGTAACTCGAAAACAAACAATACAGAAGTTAGCTTTCTCCGCCTTGCAATCTTCAAATATACTACAGAAGTTAAACAAACAATACATCAAAAGCAAATAAATGGCCTAGCATATTATTTTTCTTTAACAGTAGACTCAAATGTATTAATGTATGCTATATAAAACAAAACCAAAACAGAAAGGAACATAAGTAAAAAAGCATCACTTGTTAAATGTGTACAAGGAATGTAACTTAATGGAGACAATAGCTCCTGCTGACTACTTATGATTCTGTATCCACGGAATCCTCCAAACTCTCAGAAGTTCCTTGACTCCTAAATCAACTCTATCCTATAATACCTCCTCGCCGTGGTAAAGTGATGAAGTAAAAAGGGATATAAAAAGGCGGGTTTTTAAGGTGAACAAATGAATTAAATTGTCAACCAGGCATATCAAGGACCATGACTCTTGAGCTGAAGATAACACGCCCTCTAGTCGACGTTAAACAGGTCACAATTTCTAAATTTTAGCATCTCATCTACCATGTGCTGATCATCAATGCAGCGAGCATTCTTGATGGCCCCTGAGACAAATATATGTGAGATATACATCCCTCTCCCATAACAATATAGATTGTAGATACTAGATAGGACAAGCTTATAAACTATGCATCTTCAAGTAGGGAAGTATAACTTAGATTGTAGATGTCACTATTTTCACACTTTCAAGGACAGTGTAAACCCTTTTTCTTTCTTAATTTTTCTAGTCTTATACAAAAGAACAATATATGACATCCATGATCTGTAGTTGTGCACCAACACTATATAAACACTATGAATACACCTATGCAAGAGTACATGAGAGTATTTTATGAAGTTAACCTCAAGGATGATAACACAGACATGTATGGAAACAAAAGATGATGGATGCTTTCTGACTTACAAATCTGTAATCAAAAACCTGTAAAGAAGAGCCACGAGACATCCATTTTTAGTGCAGCTAAAGGTTAACTCTCAACATTAGCCCATGATGGGTTTATCCTGAAATGTGATACTAAATCTCTGTGAGAAATCTACGAGCTGGTAGTAGATCAACTGATCAGTCACACCAAAATCAATTCCTTTCATTGAACAAAAAACAGTGACTTTTCATTACCGGCCATGTTAGGTCCTTCAACTTCACCTCTGCAAGTGATAGTTGTCCAAATTACAGCTGTCATTACAAATCTCATGAGTTTCTCCCTGGGAATGATTCTGATCCACTGAAACAGAGGTGCAACACGAACAAAAACAAGGTTTAGTTAATGAGTGATAAATGAGCATGTTAATATAAATCCAGACAAACACAAAAACAATCAAACTTACTCGTAGTTTTTTCTATCACTAGGTGACCGTTAACAGAAGCCTCATTAGTTACAGAATTTATTGCCCGTGCAAGCTGCTTAACACGATTCAAACGTAGCCCATTTGGCAATCTACTGGAATCAAAATCTCCAGTTTGGAAACCTACTGATGTAGTAAAAAAGGAATCAAATTTACAAAAATTCCAACCTTAACTACATCCGCCGTAACACTAAAACACTGTCAAAAACTCACAAGATGTATTATTGGCATCACTCTTAGCTACCTCCTCTCCAACAATGCGATGATCAGCAATAACCTCACTCCCTAAACGACTCCCCGTTCGTGCAAGCCGCCTTACATGACTCAACCGCAACCGTTTGACATTCAAATTTGAATCTTTACGAGCCACAGCCTCCAAACCTGGTAAAAACACTACATTTACAGTAAATAAAATGCTGGCCACCGAAAGAAACAGTAAAACAAATTACACTTACAGTCAGAGTACTGCAAAGGCTGTAAGCTCAAGTTTTCACCATGAGTAACTTGTTGTGCATCACTCACAGCTTCATGTTGTTGTTCATTGCTAATTTGATTAGATTGGAAATCCACCTTGGCATTTTCAGCTCTCAGTCTTCTGAGCTGATAGTTCCTACGACGCCGAGCCAGATGTCGTTCTCTCTGTTCAACGGTCATGCACTGCCTCCTCTGCCGGTCCCTTATACGGCGTCGTTCCCGCTCTTGCTCTCTTTGCATTCTGCGCAGCTCTGATCTATCTAACGTCTCCTTCATTGTTATCCGTTGGTCAACAACATCCAACGGACCACTCCAATTTGTTAAACCAAAATTCACCTTCTCTAAACCAAAATTCACCTTCTCTAATTCTCGTCCTTCAATTTTCGGTTGATTTGATTAGTCATGAATGAAATTGCGGAACAATCAGAATCATATGTAATCAACACAAAATTAGATATTGGAAATTTAAATTGCAGTTGAGGGCAAGAAAATTGTGAAAAAGAGAAGGTATGAATTGAATGAGATACCTGGAATTGCATGATCAGATTTGAGAAGCAAGCAATTCGTGGGGCTGCGGAGTAACTTTTGCTGGGGATTATTTTTTATATATTTTCTATTCCTTTTTCAAGGGGGATTAGTAACCGTAATTTCAGGAAAGTTACCAAGTGAGTGGTCGCTTTTACCGTGTATTCACAAACTAATTATGTGTCCATCGTCGTTTCGTTAATAGTAGAAACGTGCCAAAGCAGAGGTTCAACATAAGATATAAATGTTTTGGTAATTTCGTTTTAATCATATACCTCCCTCACTTACCTTATTAAAAAAAAAAACTATATCGTTAGACTAAATGATACTGAATATACTTTAATAATTTTACGTTTGAATTTGTATTTAACATTTTTTTTTATCAAAGTCTCTTACGGTAATCATTGGTAAAAGCAACTCAGGATCAAAGTTACCAAAGTCTTTATACTATGAATTTGCTAAAAGGAAATATAAGCAGCACCACATGGTAAACTGCAGTATAACTGAGAGCTAATCTCTTTCTTTTCAACCATACATTTACATCAAAACTACGAGATTCAGGTTTGTGCCTACAACCAGCAAGTAGGAACTCTTACACGAAAGCTAAAAAATTGCAATCCTACAAAAACTACACACATCACTGCCTCTCATGCTCTCAGATTTGATATCAGAAAAGGAAAATAGAAATTTTACAGAGATTTTGCAGTCATCAATTAATAAGGGCACCTCCATGCCGACGAGGTTACCAAAGCTCTTTTCTTCCAACCAAGGTAGAGGGCACCATCGACCTCTTCAACTCGGTAATTCTCGTTGTAGTCCTTTAACAGATTTCTGATCTCCCCAATCCCAGCAGGACCAAAGGGGCACGGAGTGAACCCGTCCATCATCAGCCTTGACCTCCACTTCCCAAGAAGTTCATGCCGCTCCACCCTCTCTGCATCCTCACAAGCAATCATGTTCACTATGTCTCTAGCCACACAGTGCATCTCCGCACTGATCCGCTGTTTGTTATCCCTTGGACAACCGGCATCAATTGACTCAAACATTGCTGTATAGTAATCTACAGACTCAACAAACCTCGAGTAGAAGGAGGAAGTATTGGTGTTTGATTCTTGTTCAACGAGTGTCATGACTTTCGGTGATAAACTCCTAACCAGCCTTAGCAAACGATCTCTGTGGTTTTCTGTACTCACACTCTCGTCTGGCATGTGGTGCAACACGTACGGAAAAGTAACAGCTATGGCTTCTCCAGGTTGAATCCTGAGATTTTCCAGGTCAACCTCACACCCCGACATGGCAGCAGCATTGAACTCAAATGGCACATTGTACTTTGCAGCCACTTCTGAGAGCCTTTTCCCTACGATATGAAGTCCCCCACCACGCGCATGGTTTGATTGGGTATCATCAACACCTGTGATTCGGATACGCGGAGGTCCACCAGGCTGACATGCAAGTTCCTGGATGAGTGGAATCCATTGACTGCCCTGCGCAATCTGAAAATCGATGATGTGCACTCTTGGTTCGTTCAGCAAGGCTTGCCTAATGATAACATTTGAAGAAAAGTAAGCAAACTTCCAGTATGGGCAGATCTGATAGAGGATAGACATGTATGTCATAAGTTCCTCACTTGTAGGTACTTCGCATTTGAGGGTTTTGTAGATCATACTACCAGATTTCTCCAATCTTGCTCTAAGACCTTCCAACATGTAAGCTCCCAATCTTTGGATTGGCTCCCCAGAGACCGAAACCATATGCCCCAAAACTTCCATGCACTTCGCTGCTGTGTACAAATCCTCCTCTGATATTGCATGTGCACAGCGAATGAGAACGGTCTTCAGGTTCAGCTTGGGTATCATTTCAGCAATTTCTTTCTCGCTCCACCTTGTAATGTCACTCTTGTAACAGCAATAGTGGGTGTCAACAATATCTGATTCTGGCCCTAGCAGTGAAACTTCAAGTTCCCTGAGCTTGTACTTCAAATCATTGCCATCATCAACTCCGGAACATCCACTTACTGGTGATCCAGATGTGGTGTCAGAAAAATGATGATGATGATCAGACAAGTATGAGTGAGACCCTTGTGGTGAAAAAGGACTCCGGTTAGACAGGCCACTAACAGCTGAAGGGGAATCACAGGCTATAAAACCATCATTGACAGGAGTTGATTCCAGGGTAAAGAACTCTTCCTTGAACGTCTGAAAGGAGACATTTTTCCCTTCGCTTCCAGTATCTGGGCATACACTGTTCTCTAAAATTTGGAAATGCGGTGAAGAATATGGATCAATCTTCTTCATAGGCTGGTGATGCAGCATATGGATAGCTGTATTTCGGTGTTGTTGAGATGTTTGCATTGAAAAACTCAAATGATTGATCGAACTGAAAGCGATTCCCCCCAATATATGTTCTGAAAGCTCTGACCAAATTGCCCAGCCAGTTAAAACTTGAACCGAATCTTAGTAAGCAGTTAGGTACACTCCGGTTTCAGTGAGCAGCTATGTAATATGTCTGTCGAAATCATCATTGGTCACTGAGAGTTCTACTCTGTGAATCGCTGGAGAACCACCTTAATCTGCAGAGAGGGGAAAAGTCAATATTAGTAAACACAACCACCTTAAGTGAAATATAAATCTAAGGGGATAAATCTCATGGGCCCAGGATACATGCTAATTCAACCTCAAGTGACATGACAAATGAGATAACCACCAAATAAAGCTTGCTCAATTGCTCTAGTCCATGGCCCTAACTATGTCAATGAAAAATAAACAAATTTTAGAAGCATATGCAAGAGGAATTTGAATCTGACACAGTAATAAAACAAAAGTTTGAAGAAACGAAGATTTTACAGAAACAATTCTGCCGATACTACATAAATTACAAACGTAATCAAGACAATAATCTGTATAGGAAAGTAGAGATCTACAATCTACCTTTTTCTTACCACTATAGACAACACGTACCAACACATACTTCTACAAGAACTCCAACACTACTTGAGGAGCCACACCAATCACAGGTCGGTGCCTTAACCCCATAACTTTGAAGATAAGAGGAGCAAGAAAATACAATATTGATGACAAGTACAGCACGATGCTTAAAACCACAAATTTCTCACTTACTTGAAACCCAACTACACCTCATCATTTCAATAAAACTCACCACCCCATAGCCAACCAGCTAAAAAGTGTAACTTTGTGGGCGGTGAAGACGCGTTTTCGTGTCTTATTCCAAACAAAAGAAAAGGAGGATATTGGAAATGAAAAACAAGAAGTATCTAACTTTAAAAGGGGCTACCGTCAGTTATCAATTTCCAAAATCTTTTCATTTCTTAAATGTTAAATCTTCAAGAAAAGGGATGAATTGATCAACGGAAGAGTTAGCTCACAAAAATAATCACCATCACCCCACCTAATACGACAAGACACAGCCAATTATATTTAATTCCCAGACGCCAGTTTAGAACACACATCAGAGAAAGAAAAAAAAGGTCCATCTAATCACAAATTGCAAGAGAAACCCATGTTCCCAGATCAAACTTGAATTCACAATCTTAAATTCATCAACACAGTAATCACGCAAAGTCATACAACACAAGCAGCAAAGGAAACAATAGTAAAACCTTAATTCATCCAAACCCAAATTAGAAAGTAGAAACCTCTAAGCTTTGGATAACTTTGACGAAAGCTGAACTCTGACATACCTTAATCAAAGACAAGTATGTCTTGCTCGGCTCAGGTGAGTCAGGTCAGCTCAAATTCCGGCGCTTGTTTACTTCAGATTGAGATTGAGGACTTCGCTCACTTTCCTCCTCAGAAGCCACAAAGCACAACCGCTGTGTTCTCTCTCTCTCTCTCTGTTTCTCTTCCTCTCTCTCTCGTGGAAGTTTAGAAACAATCTTCTGGGCTCTTTCGGTGGAATTTTCTAGTTATAAGCGCCTACCTGAAAACCAACTAGAGAAAAGCCCTTCATTGTAGTTTTAATTACATAAATGTCCATTTGAATAGAATATTTTGGGTGAACGTAGAGATATGCGTAGAATACTGGTGGTAAATGACGAGAATGACCTCGTTAGGCGAACGACGTCATAACGTGTGGTCAGTGCAAATTCCAAGTGGTGCGAGGGAGTATCATGGACTAGTGCACCTTGTGGACTGAGGAACAAGTATTCTTTTGACCCAAAAAAGAGAGGAGGAAACAAGCATTCTTCTTCTTCCTAATTGCTCTATCTGTTATTTGTGACCTCCGCGCTTCTATTGACTTGAACATCCTTCTTTGGTCGCCATTATCCATGTTATTGATGTTAACGCAGCCTAATTGCATCTACACATGATCTGATCGTCTGTCGTCAAGAGCTTCATTATGTTTAGTACACTAGTTTATTCATTAAGAAGTATAAGTCATGATTGTCTCAATTCTTGTTTATTTATTAATTTTATTGAGGAGCTTTGCTAATTCGAAAGTTCAATGTGTAAAATTGATAAATGACCTCATCAAAAATATATAAACAGACATTATTTAACAAACACAGAACTCTACTCATCCTACTCATTACGTCAATGTCATATATGGTTACAAGTCTACGTTACATGCTTTGGGAGAATTCTATTTGATCATTGAGTGCTTGAGATCACACGAGAGCATCTCCAGTGAAGATGTCAAAAAGTTTGTGTCAAATTCAAAATTTGACAATTTTGAAGGCTGATATGGTCATAGTCTATTTTGACAATCTCTACTCCAATAGGTATGTCAAATTTAAAGAGAGAACAAAGAGAGAGAGAGAGAGAGAGAGAGAGGGAAACAATGATAAACAAATAAAGACATCTTGAATTGAAGATGTCAAATTTGACAGTGAAGTTGAGAACTGTCAACCACGGTGGTAACCATGTAGATTTGACCTGTGGGTTGAAGTATTGTGGTTCTGTTAAAAACTAGCTATTGAGTTTATGTGACACAAAAGATCATATCATTGGAGATGCTTTGAGATTTTTTATTTTGAGAGTCAGATCATGAGCGGGACAACTTTATATTTGATAAGATCTGCTCAACGAATAAGAATCTATTGTGATAAAATCCTAAAGCAAAACACCCATGTTTTTCTAGAACTTATTCTATAAGTGGAACCACACAAACTACCCAACAGATAAAGAAAGAAAATAGAGTTTAAGCCGGCAAAACTATCATCATCCATAACAAACAAGAATGTCTTATTCCGATAAGAGGTTTTTTTTTTTTTTTTTTTGCCGATGGCATATAGCAAATAACTGTTTCTTAATTAACTTCGTCTACAGAACTAAATTGTTACACATAAACAGGAGCCGTGAGCGTCTGAGAGTTGGGAAAGATGCACAAAGCAAAACCATGGGCGCGCCGCGCGTTCATTTATGTCATGAATGAGACAGAATTGGGGATACAAATAGGGTCAAATGGCATTGTCGTGAATTATAAAGAAAATAAGGGTTTTCTCTAGGAAGGTTGCGCGCTTGCCAGCCAGGAAGGTTGCTACGCCTGGCGTCACCGTCACGTTTAGCGGAGCTTTACTCGTCTCTCAAATTAAACGAACGATTTCTATGAATATTTATTTGAGATTTTAAACAACGTTTTTCATCAACCATTATTTTCAAAATGGTTAAGGTGGGTGATATATTGGGTGACGTAAAAACCAATATCCATCCATGGAAATATCTGCAGCTCCACCGACCCCTGCCTGCAGGTATAAACATGCCCTAACTGGATTACGTTTGGTTTATGGTATTGAAAAATAAATCATGACAGGTTTGAAAATATAATTATTTTCTTATATTAAGTGACCAGGAGTATCACATACAGTTTCTTTAAGCCACAAGAAAATTAAAAGAAAATAGAAAACAAAGAGAGGGTGTAGGCCTTGTATTTGGAGTAAAGATGGTTTTAAGTGTTGGTTTATGCAAAAATATAGGGTATCTTTCTTTAGGTATATCCATTTACCATATTTGGTGTATGTAGGGAAATGAAATATAGGGAAATGATGGTTTTTGAAAATGAAATATAATAAATGACTAAATGGATATACCTAAAGAAAGAAAGGCTAAGCAGTAAATGTCTTTTTTTTTTCTTTGGAGAAGGTTAGTGTTATTGATATACTTGTTTATGTTATTCACACATCTCATCTATAATAATAAACAATCATGAAATATATTCAAATGATAAGTTTGTAAATAAAATTAAAACATGTGAATAAAAAAATAAATGAGATGTGTTAATAACATCAACCTAGAAAAAAAAAATCGATTTCATTTCAGTGTTGGTTTATGCATTTGTCAAAATTGGAACTCAGAATACATTCCGGAGCAATTAATCATTAGAGGGCACGTCAAACATTCCAAATGGAGTAAGACGTGTAGGTAGTGATTGCAATGGTCCATGACAGCATGAGGCCTAAAAACATGAGCAGAGCACCATTGTCTCTGTCGATTTTTGAGTGCAATCTGTGCAAGCATGAGCTCGCTACTCCATCCATGCATGACGACCAAGACCCCAAAACTTGTCACTTCTTATTACGCGTTTTCCACTATCCTTGCTAATAGCCTAATACTAGTGACTTGTCATACATAAAGGGATAAACACGATCGATCTGGACCTTTCCTCGTGCTTTATTTTCAGTCCTGTTTTCAAAGCGGAACGTTGGAATTTAGGCACCCACATAGGCACAAGTAGTCAAGTACATGCATGTTTTGATGATTGATCACAATCAAAGGGTTCATGTCAAAAAGATCGAGATCGATGTTGATCTATGGAGCCTAGGAAAAGGAGAATCCTGTTGCCTGGTGCTTTCCTTAATTTCCTTATCTTCAACACATCAGCATTTCATTTACATACATAAAGCATAGTCAAAAGCTAAGTTTCATCATGAGCCTAATCCTGATTATCCCCGCCAACATAATCGTAATTAAGCTGATAATGATCAGCTGTGTAGCTTTCTTGTTTTAGGTTCTCCCAAGAAGCTAGCTCCATGTGTTGCACCCAACACTACCTAAATCGAGCATCTCTACCATTACCAACGGCAAACTAGATATATATTACGAGTGACCTAATGGAATTTTTTAAAACTAACCACAACGTTAAGGCATCTTATTATAAAACGCAATTGACAATTTTGATGAAACGTCACACGTGATGAGGAATTCCAAAGTCATCTACTACGTCATAGAAACAGAAACCTGCCTTAAGAGCAAGTCCACCCGTTGGGTTAGAATGAATATAGTGACCTGGGTCACGTAAGTGACCTGGGTCACTCTGGGTTACTGTGACTGGGCAGCAGTTTTCACCCGTATGAAATGTGAGATTGCTGCCACGTGGCAGTAACTGTTTATTAAATTTAAAAAAATGTTTTTAAGTGTGAATAATCGTTTTATGTATAAATAAATAGTAATTTTTATATATTATATGACATATTAAAATTAATGTTTTTATTTTATGACATTTAAGTAACAAGTCAAGCTTAAAAAATAATTTTATTTGATATTGTCTAATGAAAAACACAATCTAAATTAACTAAGCATATATAAAATAGCTATCAATCCAGTTAATATTTTTTTTTAGAAATGCAAAAGAGATGAAAATTCACACAGTATAAATTTATTTATTTTTACATATTTTTGCTATAAATTTATAAATCAAAAAAAGAAAAAAAACCCTAAAGAGAAAAATACTTTTCTTTGGCTGCCGTAGTTCTTCTCTTTCTTCTCTTTTTTCTCTGTTCTTTCTTTCTTCTCTTTTTTCGCTGCTCTTTCTTCTCTTTTTTCTCTGGGTTGCTGTATTTCTTCTTTGGGCACCCATATTTCTTCTCTGGGCTGCCGCCGGCGAGCACCCATCCCGACAGCGAGTGCACCAGGCCTCCTCCGGCCTTGGACCAGGCGCGCAACCATCCCGGCAGCCCTCTGGTGTCCTCCGCACGCCCAGCCTCCTCCGCACGCATAGCAGCAAGCAACCCCCTGCCTTGCACCACCCCGGCAGCGAGTGCACCAAGCCTCCTCCGGCCTTGGACCAGGCCTGCTCCGACGTCGAAGAAAGGGAGGGGAGTGCACCAGGCCTCCTCTGGTGTCGACGTGTGTGGTCTGGGCTGAGGTGGACAGAACTCACCTGGGCTGGATTACTCCTCTAGCCTGGGTCAGTTTGCTCATTTTCTAAGTAACCCAGGTTGAATTGGGGAGCAATCTCATTCATGGGTGGAAGCAAGAAATTTTTGGTTGGGTTACTTTGCCCATGTGGATCCAACCTGGGTTGGATTTTTTTCCCACTGGTGGACTTGCTCTAAAGGACCATATATATGGGGGAGGTAGGGGGGAGGCTAATTCAATTCAGCCACCACCGTCCCTAGCTAGATTTGTTGTTACTAATTTGATGTAAAAACTAAAAAGAAAAGAAAACGGCATCCATTTAGTATGGTCGTGTCAATGTATCTGTCATACGACCTAACCCTAAAGTCCTACACCTCCCTGCCCATGTCTCTCACTTGTTATGGAAGAAAGAAACAAACTAAGCCGTTATCTCCATTGGTTCAACTACGATTTGTGCTCATTTCCGAGCAAGAGTGACCAAATAATGGAGGACGAGGAGGAAACTTTTAAAAAGAAGATACAAAATGCATATCTTTGATCCTTTGCTACCTTATTCTGAGCAACTTAAGTTAATCAAGTGGGTGGAATTATCCTTTTACTTTCTGCCAAAGCACAAAGTCCAAAAGCTTAATAAACAACGACCACAACAACCAACCCATGGTCTGGTCATGGTGGGATGAGATCAGCTTCTTTTGCTTTGCTTCTTATACCAAGAAAATAAGACAATGACATATATTCATATTAACAATCATCCATTCACTTTCAAAAAGCTCAGGCAACCCAACAGCTCTGCAAGAAACAATTTTGGAGCAAAGAGAATATGATACAGTACTGTATTTGCTTTCCACAAAGACGTTTTGGATTGAGATTGCCTACTTTCCAGTACTTTCTCATACCAGGGAAGGTAACCAGGCTTCTCACACACAAAAAAATAAATAAAAATAAAACAGGCTTCTCTAAACAATGTCTCAAAACGACTCTCTATATTTATAACAGTAACAAGCCATTTACCAATCTATAATTCCGACCACAATCATTCCTTCCTTCCTTGACACGGAGCCTCACCTCATATATAATACCTGTACTACAAGATAGGACTTACTGTAACCTCAACTTGTGTTGGTTACAAAAACAATTTGTTCATCAGCAAACACATGTGACTATAGCATTTGATTAAGTTTAGAAAGCTCACAAATCCTTTTATAGAGAAGTCAATGATGCATATCATTCATACTCAACTAGTTATACGTCATACATACAGCAATACACACTACATGTGACGTGGTACATACAAAAATACACACTACATGTGATGTGATACTATCACATTCCCAATTCTATTGTTCCCTTGTCAAATGCACCCTGTTATCCTACCCATATCTCCATCCCATATTAAATTGTCTTTCTATGGGCTTGCACACTTCTAGTTACACAAAAGAAGGGAGGCCAATCTTTTGTTTCTATTACCTTGCGTCTTTACAGGCCCTAGGAGCTATGAAACACAAAAACTCTGCAATCTTGACACCAGAATACCATTTCCACGTTTGATATAAATAAAAACCATCAGACAAGACTACCCTATTTTAAACCCCCATAGTCCATAGCTGGAAGTTGAAAACAAATTCGAACTGGTCCTTGATCAAAAGTAAAATCCTTAAAAACTCCAATCTTCACATATGGTCAATACTGTTCTAGACCCACAACCTAACCTGTGGTCATAAGCTTGATAAGTTCATGTAACAATAGTTAAAATCGCAGCCTCTGAAGTTAACTGCCATTCATGTAGAATAATCCACAAGCTGCATACAAACATACATTCTTCATTCTTTAAACCAAGTCGCTCTTAAAGAAACAAGAATCATAAGTCAGTAATCCTATTCAGGGAACAATTATCTTATCATACTCCCTGCTTTACCTATTTATGCTTTACTCCATGCTCTATAATCTTCAGTAACCATGTCATGTACTCCCTCATCCAGCCTTTTTAGTTTCACCTAGGAAAGAGCATATAGGCTCACAAATTTAATGAACTAACCTCTACAACTACCATCCATCACTTGCTATGTTGAACCCCAACAGATTTACACTAGAAGCTATTTCCCCTATTGTAAATTATGTCCTCAAGTCCCACTCACAAACAAGAACCAGAAGTTTTACTACAGAACTCATAAGTTTAAAAATTCAATTCAAAGTTGGCAGGAAAGAACAAAGCTATACTGAACCATACTTTCTGTCTTACTACAAGGCTCCTAACTTTAAAGACTTAATTCAAACCCTATCACTAAAGAGCAAAGCTAGAGTGAACTATAATTTCATTCTTAATGCAAGGCTCACAAACACGATTGCAAATATAACAAAATGTGCTACGATCAAGTACCGAAAACTGCATACATTGTGTTGACTAACATGAAAAAAAGGAATGAACAGTTTAAAGTTCAAATCCCTGATAAACTCAGTACGTACCAGGCTAATCACACAGCATAGATAACCAATAAAGTAAAATCTCTTAGGTTTCTAAGTTCTAAAGTGATAAACGCACTGGTAAGCAGAGAACATTATAACTACAGCAAGAAAGCAGTAAGATACGAAATGAAGTTGCTGGGAACACAAAATATTAGATGAATTGCATAACACCATCTTATTCGGAGTTCATCAATGACATTTTAAAATCTTGCAACACAGCATTGGTTGGATAGACAAGCACATGAACTCAAATTCAGTAACAGAAAAAAGTGCACATATCATTTCTTGTAATGGGCTACCTCATGGTCGTTGGGGAAAAAGCCCATGATGCGACCCGCCGAGTTCTGGTAAGCGTACATGAACCCGCCCATCACCCCAATCAGACCTCCGGTCACCATTGACGGCCCTCTAATCCCAGGCTTAATCCCTAATAAATAATCACAACAATTTAATCAATTGAAGAAATAAGGAGAGGCAGAATAAGAGGTGGTTCGAGAGAGGTACCGGAGAGGTAGCCGACGGTGACGGAGACGCCGGTGATGGTGGCGAAACGGAAATAGTCGAGGGTGCTGAAGTTGCCGACGACTCTGGTGAAGGGAGGGTTCCGATCTAAGACCGGGTACTCGGGCTTCGTCGACGCTGTGATGTCGGTGTTCATCTTTCTCTTCTTCTCTTCTCTCAGACGGCTCCGTCGCTCGCTCGCTCTCTTTAGCTCAGGTCTCTGCGCTCCTACTAGCTCATTGTATTGGGCTTTTCTTTATTTTGGGCTCTTGAAGTTGCCTTTGTTTTTCGATTTAAGAAAAAGGCATCATCTTGCATGCAGCATTTTACGTACGTTTTTTTTTTTTTAACTTTTTATTAATAACTCACGCACCCTACATATGTCAGTGATATTTGAACCCATGACCCCAAAGTTATCAGTTAAACAACTTAACCAACCAAGCCACAGCTCACCGACATGAGCACAGCTCATCGTACGTTTAAAAGCATTTGGTTTACACTAACCTAATCGAAAATAAAAAGAAAAAAGAATATGTTTCAACTCCCCTCACAGCCATGAGATAACAACCGCGTTAAGGGGCGTCGGTGAAAAGAAGCGTGTCGCCGCGTTGGTTATGTGCTCTCGTTCCCATCGTACATACCATTCTCACCGCGTTGGTTACGTTTTATTTTTGCGCTTCCCTTTATATACAGGCCGGGATCGAGCTTCACTCTCCAAACATGTTCTTGTTTTTGGCTGAATTCTGCAGCAAGAACATTGTCCTTCTTTACATTTCCTTCGCATAAGTATTCCAAGATGATCGACGATCAGTTCAAATGACCTGCCAATTTAAGATATATCTCAGAATCAAGTATCAGTAAAAGGTTTATATTATTCCGGTCTGACATATAAAAATTAATGTTTCCAAGTTCTTTAATTATATCCAATTATCTTCCTTTGGTTCATGGAATCCGACCATTTAACCTACATGTTTTTGTTTAGATATATACAAGCTAGCTTCCGGGTCAAGGTTTGGATTAGAACCAAAGTTACAACAGCGTCTATGACAGACATCACAAGCCCTGGGCACCAGTTCGACCTGGAGTCTCAGCATACAGGGTTGCTGATAACCAGTAGTACTAGAAAGCCCTGGCGTTGGATTTATGTGATTCTACAAGTGAAAAAACTCCTCATCTCATCCAGAACAAACAAACCGGCAAACGGGTCTCAACCATTTCCCCAGCTCTCATCAGCTATAATCCCTTATGCTATTATCAGCACTGACACTACTAGTGGTGATGCACGAGATGCGGTGAGTTTTCTGTTTTATGTCTGATTTAAATCTTGTTGTCTTTTACCACGCCTGGTTAGTTCAAAGAACTTTGCTCAAGTTGTAAGTTGAAATAATGTCTTGTGCAGGACTTGCCACAAACATCAGGGACTACAGAAATCGTACCTGCAGCGTCGCCTCAAGTTTCTGTACATGTCCATCAGATCGGGGAGGATGATGGTAGTCCTTCTGCTACAGATGCAAAACAGCATGCAAATATTGACAAGATGATTGAGGAGAAAAACTTTGAGTCCTTGCACCAGTTTGGAGGCGTCCAAGGAATTGCAGAGGCACTCAATACCAATTTACAGAATGGAATCCCAGGCGATGAAGATGTGAGTTCTCGACGCAGAGTTGGTGCACCCTTCAACACAGAACCTCCTGTTCAAGGCTTCTTCAAACTGCTCCTTCAGTACAGCAACAACTATATCATTTTCCTTCTCTTGGTGGCTGCAGTGTTGTCAATTGGCTTTGGTATGAAGGAGAAAGATCCAAGTACCGGCTGGTATGAAGGGGCCATGATAGTGTTTGTCATCATTATACTTGTTGTAGCACCTTCCATACGCGACTTATGGCTTCAAAATCCACAAAACTATGCAATGACACAGACTGCAGGAACCATTCCTTTGGTGGTTGACGTCATCAGAGGGGGATCCCCATGTGAAGTACCCAAATCTGATGTTGTTTCAGGTGACATAGTGTGCTTGAAAAGGGGATCTACAGTTCCCGGTGACGGTTTGTTCGTTTCTGGTGAATTTTCAGTATCTGATGATGGTAAAGTGGCAACTATCAATGAACAGAAACCATTCTTGTTTTGTGGTTCCAAGGTAGTTGGTGGGAATGGCCGTATGCTTGTAACGTCTGTGGGCATGGACACATCACGGGGTGCGCTATTGAACAAAGTAACCAAAACTCCTAATCAGGCTCATACCAGCTCAACTTGATAAGGTCAGCACAGGCACACAGATTATAGGGATCTCAATCTCTATCCTCATCCTGGTAGTCATGTTCTCCCGTTTCATGGTTGAAGGGGTAGACAATCACTCTGGCCTCCCAGACGGGAAACCGCCAACTACAAGCAAGGAAATAATGAATTTAATTCAGAAAATTGTGATGAAACCGAGGGGTAAGATCAATATCCTAACAACATATCTGGCTATATTCCTCGTAGGAGTTGTAGAAGGAATACCTCTTGTTGTTACACTTGCCATAAGGTATTGGAATAAGAAGATATTATCTGGAAAAGCCATTTCTCAAGGGACTTTGCCCTGTGTCACCATGGGATCTATCACAACTCTTTGCACTGACAAAACTGGCGTCTTGACCTTGAACGCACCGAAAGTGCACAAGTGCTACATTGGTTATGAAGTCATAGAAACTGACTATGTCACTCGAATAGACCCACGTGTTCTTGAAGCTTTGTGCAACGGAATCCGCACACCCCTTCTGACACCAAGGCCTCATTGCGCTCAACAGAGGACCCGCTTATTTCCTGTGCTGACTTCAAGGGAATGCAATATGAGAATTTGAGGCAAAACTGCCACATCCTGCAGATAAAAGGATTGAGCACCAATGAAGAAGGCAGTGGAGTATTGATGAGTAGTAGTCCTAACAAAGAAGGAGATATGCACTTGCATTGGAAGGGACCTGCAACAACAATATTAGCCATGTGTTCGCATTACAATGACAACAAAGGGGAAACAAAGATCATGGATGAACAAAGTATGTTGGTTTTTAACCAAATCATAGAGGATATGCAATCCAAATATCTAAAGACCATCGCGTTTGCTTACAGACAGACTGGGGTTCCGATGCTAGAAGAAAACAGCTTAATCTTAATAGCACTGCTCGGTGTGAGGTATTCATGCTGTACAGATATAGTGGAAGTTTGTCATGAAGCAGGGATCAACATCATACTGGTCTCAGAAGATAATGTTTCAGACCTGAAAGACATTGCTAGTGAGTGTGGAATACTTCGGAACCCAAACAGATTGGTAAAAGACGGTAAAAGTTGTTTTGGCCACGATCCTCAGCGTGCGGAGCGGAGGTGAATAGCGAACAAAGAGAAATGGGGAGTGTTGCGGGCGTGCCACCTCGCGGACGAGGAAAATGTTGATTGCGTGCGCTTGACTTCTTGATCAGGCGGAAGGGGGTTTCCAGGTGCCACCTCAGAGGAGGAATTTACGAGCACAAGACGGTCGATACTCACGGCGGCGTGAGCAGAGCAACTATATGGAAGATTCTAAGGAATCGGGATGAGTCCAGGAGGGCTTTGAAGAATCCTATGCTGCGGTGCGCTTAGAATCGGGGTTTCGAGGTAGCTCGAAAGAAACTGGGTTGCAGTTGGGTTGTGTTGTTTGTAATTGATTGTTTCGTGTCTCTGTGTTGTAAACCGTAGAGCCCTTTATATAGTGGGAGCCGACTTCTGCTAGAAAAAAGATAATCATAGATGTTTAGTCGGACTCTGCAACTTAAAGCATAAGGACACTATTTCTCCCATGCAGACCAATCTTTATGTGACACAAATCCAGTTCGCACAATCCGCATAGAATAAGGTCTGGACTCCCATGCGAAGCGGAATTAAGAGCAATCCTTATCCCGCGGGGTATCACAGTCCATGTAGAAAACTAACTCGCGTGAACCGCAGACTCTGTAGCTCAATTTCACCTCGCGGGTTATTGCAGCTCGCGGGCCAAAATAAGGCTTTTTAATTAATAAGGGCCACAGGGATTGACCCAAAGCGTGTCAAAGACTGAAAAAAAGACTAAAACGACCGAACTCGAGCAATCTGCAAAGAAGCCAAACCCTAGAAGCAACGACATGCATGCATAAAGGCAACATCTATTACTCTCAGACACCCCCTTTTTGTAGATAGGTGTTTTCAGTGTTCCACAGATTTTTGTAGATTTCGTGCTAAATCCACATATATATGAAGCTAGAATCTATGTGATAATTAAGAACCGCATGCAATATTAATCGATAACTATCCATCTTAGTTACATATTTATCTTGACTTTCATAATCGTAATGAATTCCATGATTGATCCCTTAACGCATCATGTGCAAAGGATAGAGTAAGTACCGATCGAGCACATAGGAACTAAGATTGTGTTTGATCTTTTAAGTAGCGGTTCAACCAGAAAAGGCTATCGATCGACCAAAAAAAGTCAGAAAATGGTATAATTAACCTAACTGAACAGGGCCATGTATATATATCCTTTCCTTGGTGTTCACTTGGCACTCGATCATACCAGAAACCCATACACTCAACAAAATGGAAAATGAAATGTATATATTTCATGAAAATTTGTTTACTTGTAACTTAATTAGCAAAGTCTTGTTGACACTAATCAAATCTCAGTACGTAAAATGCGTGAATTCGCATAGCTAGTACAGTATCTCGTTTACCTTATAACGTTTCAAGCTAGATCATTGTCTAGTGATTTGGACTCTCAATGAAACCGGCTACAAGATTTAAATTTTGAAAATAAGGGATGAGGGGCAAGTATAACTTTTTGATACCAGAAATACTGTCTCTTTGAAGCTTGGGGATTTGAAAACTAACAATAATAGAGGAGAAGGGAGGCTGTTGGTAATGGTGGGATATAGAGAAGCTAGAATCGAGTCCACTCCATCATGTAGTATCAGCAGCTTTTCTTTTCTGCATGCCATTCCATTCCAAAGACTCCAAAACAAACATTCATATATAGAATCATTGATATAGAGCTCCTCTTCGAGAGAGAATGTTGGTATGTTTGTCTTGTTGTCATACAGAATTGGTCACACCGCCCCCACATTTTCCCTCCTCCTATTCTTTCACCAAGGTTAAGTGAAAAGTATAGTGTAAAAGGAGTTTGAAAATCCACCCAAGAGAAAATGTGAAAAGGAGTCCATCATCAGGGTAAAAACTAAAAAGTAGGATTTTTCGGGAGAAACAGCATGGTATATCCAATTCCAAACACACCATTCCATAGTAGTAGCCACTATTTCTACACTTCTCCTTGGACTTTTCTCCAAACCCTGTTTCTCGTTTGGCCATCGGCAACTATTGCCTATGTCTCTGTCTCTCACCCCACATACAAACTGTCTTTAGATTTGGCCACTCAACATGTTCTGTTTGGACTTTGCAACTTCTCTGCCGATTCTCTTTCTTTTTTCTTATATCACTTAGGATTTCATCGAAGGACTCAATTCTCACTTATTAAACTAACTGAAGCAGACAATCTTGTAGATACATGTCACTGTATATATATCCCCGATCTCCTATATATATATACACATATGTGTGTGTGTGTATATGCATGAAATTAACCTAGCTATTTAAGCTCCTCATCCTCATCAGAGGTCACTTCTTCTTACCACAACAGTTCTGAATCTAAAATATATCGAGTTTGTAGTCAAATGGGTAGGGATATTAGAAACGACGTCGACGGCATAGTAGTCGTACGTTCATCCATTGCTCTATTACAGGAGAGGTTCAGAGAGTTGCAGAGAGTGAAGGTAATGAGACAACAGAAAGAGGCTTTGAGAAGGCTCGCTCTATCTGAGCCAAACTACGAGCCCGAAGCAGCAAGGTTGCCTTTCCATCCTAATGCTGATGATCATCATGTCCAGCTTTCTCATGGTCATGGATCTCCCTCACCATCTTCAGTACTGTCCCTGTGGCCAACATTGCAGTTGCAGAAGAGAAAGCATGATGAGGAGGAGTACTATATACATAGGAGGAGGAGGAAGATCATTAATGAGAGCCCGCTGCTGATCAACTTGTGGCCAAAGGTCACAGACACCTCTTCATCTTCATCATCTTCGGTAGAAACTAGTTCATCGAACAAGTTGGAAAGTTCTGAGTGTGAATCTGATGATGTCGATACTTCTCTGCACCTTTAACTGAAAACAACTAGCTCGATCATACTTCTTTTTATCTTTTGATACTTGATTATGGAAATGTAGTAAGTGATAAACCTCTCAAGGCCGGCTGCGTGCAATAGAATCTTTATCATCAAGCTAGTTGTGTTTTTGGCCAGTTAGCTAGCTGGTTTCAAGTTTCTTGTCCAAAAAAAAGAGAAAGAAGCTTATTTTCAAGTTTTTGTATCAGAAACTTTTCGTAAAATGAGTCCATGAAGAGTCCCCATTGTTTACACCCAAATTAATATTTTACTGGACAGTAATTGTCTTAGTGAATATTAATTAAATTCATGGTCCACGTCATACTGGCGAGCCCGAATAATGTTGGGTTTAAAGGTGGGTTGCCTCGCTTGCAATATCACGCGAGTTGGACGTATGAGAAGATGTGTGATACAAGGAGGCACGTATAATTAAGGAGTCTTCTCCTTGAGTTGTGTTCGGTTCCGCGAAGCGAGATGCCTTCGCCAAGATACAAAGGAAGAGAGTTCGCATACAAATGTAGAACTGAACAACATTGGCTCCGCATGATTCTCTAATTGCATAAGATACGGCTCGCATGTGAAGTGCGGAGTTCGCATGCTACAGACAAAGTTTGCATGGGATGTATATATATTGGACGTGATAGTTATCAAGTAGCCAGCTTTGCTCATTTGATAATTACTCATTATCAAGTTTGCGGAACAGAAGATAAGAAGGCTAGCTAGTTGCATCCTTAATTGCATTCAACAAGGAGTCTATTTGCATGCGAAGTATAAGGCGGGGCGAGAAGGAAAAGATGGCGGACCCCGCCTGGAATGCAAAACAATGAGGCGAGCTCGAGATACATGCGAGCTGGAAGGACTTCACGTTTAGACATGTTTAATTGCAAAGGGGGTTATCCAAGTTGACCGGTCAACTGTTTAATTGCTTGGTGGAGGAGGCTTCCCTAGAAGTCCATATATATGCGGAGCAGAGACTTCGCCTAGGAGTCCTGGACATGAAGGATTATCCTATCTATATACATATAGATGAGTATATATCTGCATATATCACTTTGCTATTAGTGCATGGAGGGAAGTAATCAAGTGATGATGCAACCATCCTAAGCTATGTGTGATCCATGCATACGTTCGTGAGAAGAATGTATTCTAAACCAACTCTATTACCTTCAAGAAGAGCAATGACAAAGAGTTGATAAGGACTACACAACAAACAATACTCAAATACAACACAAAACAACTTTCAACCTAGTTGAAAATCCTCTCGACCTCGTCGAAACCTTCAGCGCTCCCAGGAGCCGATATCCCTTCGAAGCCTCTTCGAAGCCCTGTTTCTAAGCGCCTCGCCGCCTAGAACCCTTCAGAGCTCTCCGGAACTCGCCCCCGATCCTCGGAAACTTCCCTATTGTTGCTCTGCTCACCCCGCTGTGAGTATCGATCGCTTGTGCTGTAAATTCCTCATCTGAGGTGGCACCTGGAACTCCGCTCGCCTGATCAAGAAGTCGAGCCTGCGCACTCACTCAACCTTTTCCTCGTCCGCGAGGTGGCACGCCCGCAACTCTCCATCCTCTTTGGATCGCTATTTACCTCGGCTCAGCACGCTGAGGATCGTGGCCAAAACACCCATTTATATGTGTCAATTCGCCTCATGTTTGCAAAATGAGTTTGAATTGAATTTGAATATGCCCGAGCCTATCGCCGGAAGTCGAATATTGGGGTGGGAAAACCATTCCTACTTTCAAATAAACGATCTCTAATATCATGACTCATACATTTAGGCCAATCATATATACATTCATACATGCCTTGTGTAAAAATGCCAAACACGTACTCAGACAGCTTAAATCTTGTTCCACAGTACCGTTGCAAAACCAAGTTGGGTTCGAAATCCATGTTGAAACTTTCTTCATTGAGCTTATTATACGTTCTTCGCTGCAGTCTCTACTAAGTTATGAAAATATGTCACACCAGAAAGATGGTCTTTAACTCAAACTATGCAATTAATGTTTTAATTAGAAACATATATATACATAAGAGACAAGCTGGCTGGCTAACTGAATTTCCCGCTTGTGCGTACGTATGTGCATTTACCCAAACACAATGCGAATGGATAACTAGAGTAGGAACCTCAATAGCACGCTTTGTCTAGATAAAAAGTTCATCTCTATTATCAATATTTCGAGCTTCGGAATATGAAGAAAGTTAACTATCCAAAACGATCGGGTTGTTTTCATTTCATGCTCCATAAAAGAAGCATCCAACTCGTCTAGCAAGTACACGCAGCTTTCATTTCTGCATGCCATTCTATTCCAAAGACTCGAAGACAAAACATATACAGTAACATACACACATATATTGAGAAAGAATGTTGGTATTTTTGTCTTTGCAATATATTATTGTTCGTGCCGCCCCACTTTGTTACTTGAGTGGAATTATAGAGGTGAAAATATATAGAAGATGAAGTCCAATACAACGCTCCACTAAAAACAAGAAAAGCTAGTTAGCTCCATCATCTTCAAAAGCTAAAGAGGCTAGGGCTTTTTGGGAGCAGCAGCTAGTTAATTGACAGAGTATCATCCAACCCATTATTCCAACAAACACATCCTTCCATGCGTATGTGCTAGCTTGTTCCAACTTCTAACATTCCCTTCTCTTTCTATTTGGACTCTTCTCCTAACCATTTTCTTCTTTAGCAGTAATGCCTTTGGCAGCTTAATTAGCACTTTGCCTCTCTCCCTACATACACCAAACCAACAAATTAAGTACATCCACACGATTTAGCCACACGACCATTTTCCTTTTGGACGTTGCAGCTTCTCTACCGATTCTCATTCCTTTTTTCTTAACCACTTAGAATTTTATAGAAGGATCGAACCTACTCATTAAACTAATCGCGTATTCCGAAGTTTCTCTTTCTCTTTCTTTGAAGACAGAGTATGAGGAGGAGGACTATATACACACAGGAACCGAATCCCAGCTGTTGATCAACTTGTGGCCAACAGTCACAAGCAGTCCTTCATCAAACAGTACTAGTTCGAACAATTTTGAAGATTTGGATACTGATTGTGACTCCGACGATGTAGATACTTCTCTTCATCTGTAAACCATATCGTACTTGTGGCGATTATATCTGTTTCGTATTTAGGTGGCATGTCATATCTTATGGAACCCATATGTCATTTCAGACAACAAAGACAAACACAAACACTGAATAAACGATTATGGAGTTAGGGGAGCATATTTATTATCGAATCCAAACTCGGAAAAGCCAAAACGTACGCTCCACCATTTCCTGTTATAAACAATGGAATAATCATTGTGCAATTGATTACATCATACCAATCCAGATAATTGGAAAGCCAGGTTTACGTATTGGACAGACTGACAGAAATATGATTATTGCTATTATGAAATAATGCAATTGATTCTTTTCTCTATTCATTAGCTCTCTATATACATGAAACTAGTTGGAAAAGAAAAAAGAAAAAATGTCAGAATAAATTATCGGGTCTCTATATCAAAATTTGACGAATGGCAGACCATGAGCCTTGCTACACAACCGAGGCTGTCTACGGTTGTTTGCATCTTGTTGAGATAACTGAAAGTCCAAGCAGGGAAGTCCATCACCAATTGTGTAACTGAGAAGTTATGCTTTTAACGATAGGGTGGTACTCTGTGTGCATGAGTTGCTTAGCCTTATCTGAACCAGGTTCCTCGAGCCACTCATTGTATAAGCTTCGCACTATTGGATTTCCAAAAGGATCAGATACCAAAACCTGTAAATTATTCAAAGATTATCAACATAAGGTTAAAGACATAACTGCTCAAAGGCCAAAGAAGGTTCCAATAACCCGAGAGCTAAATAAACATATGCAAAGATTCACAGTACAAAAGATCATGCATGGAAAACCAGGGTCTAGTGGAATTCTGTACAAACATGCATTCCTTCTTTCTTGGGTTCAATGGACAAATCATATCTTCATTGTATTTCCTAATCAAAGAGATTGCCTTCTTGAGACGGAAGAAGAGTGGAACTGTGGAGCTATGCAAATATTTGCGATCCTATCATCTGGTGAAGCGACTGGATTTTACATCAACAATGTTGGATGACATCCTAAGTTTGAACAAATTGAGAAAGTAATAACAAATAATGGAGGTGAAGACAATATGAGGTTATACATTATAAACCTCAGAGCCCAAGGATCAACATGGCTAACTTGAAGAATAATTGTTGGACATTTCTCAGGTCTAATGTCCTAATAGTCCAACTAATGTGCTAGGAGCCTAGGACTAAAGAAATATTTTTCAAATCTCTATCACACAAAATGCCAAAACTTATAGAAGTTAGATCTTCAAATTGGAAGTAGAGTTCACAAACTATAATTAAAGATGCTCACATTGTCCGCATAAGCTGCTTGTAATAACGGAATCAACTGCTTTGCAGATTGCCCAGGTTTTGGCTTGATCTGTCCTCCACCATTCAAGCAACCTGTGAAAATTCATATTAGTATTAAATCACAAATTCCAGTTCCACGGAAATGATAAGACCACAGATGTACATGAAGAAAAAAGAATTTACAAGAAACATACCTGAAGGACAAGCCATGATCTCTAGAAAATGATAATCACATTTCCCAATCTTGATTTTCCTGACAACATTTTGCAAGTTCCGAAAACCATAACATAGTGCAAATTTCAAAACAGTCTTCCCTTCCACCTAAATAAAAAGCATACATCAATACCTTACACAACAGTGGCAGCGAATGCTTATAGAAGGAATCAGGCATAACTACATACTATAAAACCTAAACACTAAACCAACTTTAGCCTTGAGGGATGCACACACTAAAGCACGTCAATACCTGGGTACACCAGGAAAAATGACAAGAAATTTTTTTGAATACAAGTTCTTGGGTTATGATAGTATAACTCTAGCATTTCCAATACCATTACATAGAACAGGTTCCGGATACGTAAAAGCCAGAAAACATGGCCAAACAGATCAACAAACAGAATCATTAATAGGCTCATTTTAAGGCTATGCTACAGACAAGATAGGTGAAAAAAATCTGGTGACCTTCCCCTATTTATTATGCAGAAATGCAGATAGGTCAAAGATCAATGAAGCTCAAGTTGTAATAAGGACTACATTATATGCCTAGCTAGTATGTGGCCAAACTCACATCCATAAAACCTTCACATACCTCTAAAGTTACTTCTTGAAAGTCTGAATTTTTTATAGTCCTGAAGTCCACAGGGCCTTCAATTTCTCTTCCAAAGATTACTTTAGCAGCATATCGGAAAATTGTTTCTGCATATCCCCCTGAGCTTCCGTGGACTCCGTAAAGATGTCCGTCACTAAAATTTGTCAACCTATCAGAAGAAAAAGTGTTAAAAACTCCAAAACACATAAAGAAGGTGAGCTCATTGAAACATTTGCAGGTCTTACATGGTATCTAGAGGAGACTCTTCTAAGCCCCCAAAATTAGCACCTTTTAACTGCAAGCACCCCCAAAAGTGATTAAGCTGATAGGTGATGGGTTCATTCAAAGACACAATAATATATATGGGAGCAAATATGACAAGATGTGCCCTCACCTGTATCAGATCTAAAACTTCTCCAGTTGTCAACACTGAATCTACCTCTGAAATGCTAACACTACCATTCCCATTACTATTGGTTCGATCAACTTCAAATACAAAGTCATCGCGTGACGCCTCAAGCTTCTTGTCATAACAAGGCATCACTGTTACATGGTAAACATCATCTGGCCTGTCAAATACATGTCCGCTCATTAAATTCATACATAAACAATGAAAATAAGACACAGTTCAGTTATATACTTCCTGTTGCACCTGGAGAACATTATACACTTATACTTCCTGTTGCACCCGGAGAACATTATACACTTAAAAATTTATACACTAAGGCTAAGTTAAGTAGTTAACCTACTATCAGATCTGGAAGACACTGTTCATAGTCTGTCTACAATCCAAGAACATATAAATTTTCACAAAATTAATAGGAAATAAAAAAGATACTGATGCTAATATACTAGGTCATTACAGAAATTGTCAACTTCCAGAGTAATGGTACAGAAGAAACCAAGACAAAGAATGGGAAGGCTTGTATCCTTTCGGAAAAAAAGAAAAAAGGAAAAAAAAAAAGGAATGGGGAGGAACCAAAGATAACCTCATGCATAGCATGGGGTCAATATTTCATCATTTATATCTAATACTCCTACTACACAGATTATGGCAACAGCAAAAATTTATACAAAGTGAATATTATCAAAATCTAATATTATAGTTCTTAAGAAGCTTCTTCACAGGAAGAAATGATTCACATCATGATTTCAATCCCAGTATAACAAAAAATGTGATCAGAGGATTTTAGCCAGATAAAAGTTACCTAAGACCCATTTTTTGGCATATATGCTTTTTAACAATAACTCCAATTGTTTGCTGGGGACTCTTCACTGAAGAAATATAAGGCAGTACATAGGATCCAAGTGTTTTTTCAGCATAGCATATCCAACCTGCGATGATACATAACTTCATCAAATATCTTCACTAACAAAAATGAGATTTTAATGCAGAACTGAACTGCTGTCTGACAAAAAAAGTTCCCTTTTCAGTTTATATCCCTCTACTGTATGTGCCGCGGAGGGGGAAGAAGGAAAAAGGATGTGATGCAATTATCAAAATGTTGATAGGTTGAGGCATATACCTGGACATGCTGATGAAATCATGGGCAACAAAGATTTACGGCTTTCATCATCAGTAGACTGTTTGTACCTTGTGATGAATTCATTACAAGATTCAATAAGAGTTAGATCTCTACTGCAACTTGTGTCAAATATAGCCTTTACGCCCAAGGACTTAAAAAGAGTTGTCAATTTCCTAAAGACCTGAAAAATGGGACCAAACTGTGATGTTAAAATTTCAAAGTGCACCAGGGTGCTCAACTAACTTACTGCCTATATCAAAAGGTTACAATGAACAGGTACTAGTACATGATTAAAACAAACAAAAAAAATACCATGAATATTTAATAAAGTGCACTGAAGGGATTGTGTCATATATGCATTATACGATTAGCCTTTTCCACATAAAAGTCAACTTCAAACTCATAGGAGGGAGGGAAGACAAATCAAGTACAAGTTGCAAGATTACCTGAAGTTGTGAAATCCCAAAATGAACAGCAAGTGAAGCTCTTGATTGAGGAGATAGGGAAACAATGACAGCTTTTCCTTTATCAATATTCAAAAGAAACTCATCCAAACTTTGCTTCTCCAGCATAATAGTCTCTGCCGACGTTATGCACCCACTGTACCAAATCAAAGACATTATCCCTAGCAATTAGACTTTTAACCGGCCGAGATAGTCCGAAAAGAATGAGACTTTTAACTCGGCTGACATAGTCCTAAATCATAGGACAACAGTTCCTCAACAATAAGAGCTCTAAAAGCTCATTCTATACATAAAAAAAAAACACAAAACTCGAACTCCACCATCAAAACCGTAAAGTGTTTACTTCATTTCTTCACATTTTAGGCTTAGTAAGCAGTTACGGGATTGAGGAAATTACCTGCATGCTAAGCAATCTTTGAGTGAAATTTTAACCGGTTCGGTTTGCAATAGCTTGCCGGAAGTCGAAACCTTCATAAATTAAAATTACTAAACAGATAAGCTTAAATATTATCAATCCAATCCAGTTAGTGTAAATTGATAGATCAAAACTGGTGAGCTGAAAATTGAGCAGGAAAAAGAAGAAGAAGAATACCTGAGACTTATCGGAGGGCTTTGTGGAGGTGGATTTGAGAGAGACTATGCAAGCCTGAGACGGAGCTATGTAATCGTTGAGGTCTCCAATTCGAAGCGTGGCGGAGAACTTTTCTGACATCACCGGCGATTCAAAGCGATAGGCCGAGAGTTGAGGTGGACTCGCTGAAAATTAGGGTTTCGGGGATTTGAACGGAGAATCAGAAAGGCGGTGAATTTTCCAGAAGACGAGACTTGTGTGCTTCACTTGATTTTTTGTGCAGTTGATTAAAGCTATTTGTATACTTCTGCCTCGTCGGCGTCTTGGACACGTGGCGGACACGAGCCCACACAGCACTTTTTTGTTTTTAGACATTTTTCTTTAAATAAAACAGTCCATGTAATAAATAGAACCGGACGTTAAAAATTAAATCAGTCGATTTTTGAAGTAAGGTAATTTGTGTGCTGTGTACGCTATCGTTTGATTTTGTCAAGCAGTGAAATTACTTTTCATAAGAAACACTCGTCAAGCGCGCGTCTCGCGTGGAGGGAGACTAGTTCGCGGAGGGAAAATTGTTCGCGGAGGGAGAATCTCGCGAGGGAGAACCGTTCGCGGAGGAGGAATCTCACTCGCGGAGGGAGAATCTCGCGGAGAGAGAACAGTTCGCGGAGGGAGAATCTCGCGCGCGGAGGGAGAATCGTTCGCGGAAGGAGAATTACCGAGAGTCATGCACAACACGCGCCAAAACTTCTCCACCCGTTGCTTGACACATGGTCCAGACAGCCGCAATACTCAAGGTACTGCGTCCATTCCAAAACACACCTTGTTTAAAATCATCATCAACAATCAATTCTTGAATACTGATGATAAGATGAGGCTAGAAATCGAGTGATTTCTACTGTTCTATTTGTCTCTGATTTATGATTATTTTCTATTTTAAGTAACTATTCCAAATAGTTACCCTATCATTCATTGTTAAACTGATGTTGGCTAGCAGTAGGCAGAACTCACAATCTCATATACATGGTCTCCCCCAAACCTATGCATCCCTCTTGCGGCCTTGCGGGTTAAGTTGCATAGAATTATTAACTGGAAAAACCAAATACATGAAACAAACTCACTCTACATAAACTTGAGCTCCCATTATTATGAAATTTAAAGGTAACCAAAAGCCTAAACTTACATGATCACCATTCACATCAGCATCAGCTCATCACACACATGGATTTGAAGGGTGAGTAAAAGATGAAGTAGGTAGAGTAGTAAAGATTTTATGTTACATGAGTGGTTGGTAGTTGGTGGTTCCTATGTATAGCAGATTAAGTAATGATGTCTCCGATCTACTACCACCTTGAGCTGCTCTTGTTCTTGCCGCCACCATACAATCGGAAGAGATTGAAAGCAGAAATGCAAGAGATGAGGATTGTACTGAGACCAACCAAGACCGAGGTGGCAATTCCCTCCCCAACTTGGGTGCAGAACTTGTCATACATGTTGCAGATCTTCATCCATTGTAGCTCCGACTGCCCCAACTTGGCCAACGCCGCAGACTGTGCTGCAGCTCCTACTACGGCCACAGCCACATAAGCCACCACCTTAACAAATTCAACAAGTTAATTTATTTCATCACACAATCAAGACCAGCTACTTAATTTAGATAGAGAATAGGGATGAGTTCTTACATAATCATCAGTAAAGGGAGAAATAATTGATGACTAACAAGATGCTGTGTAGATTAATTGATCATACCTGATCCGCCGAGAAAATCATCCAAGCTAAGGGCTTGCTGAAGAGAACATTTCCTTTAACCATGCTCACAACACAGCGCAGTGCTTGCAGCAAAGAGTAGGCAGCAGCTATTCCATTGACTATCACCAAAAACCTATACAAGTATATATTCAAGCAATGAAAATATTGAGAGTCAGAAATAACAAAGGGGAGAGATTGAAGAGTAGTTTGGGATTTACACTAAAGCCTTCATGTCTGTGAACTTGGCCTTCTTCTTGACCATGAAGATCTCTTTGACTTGAGTGTCAGTTGCCACAAGAAGAGCAGCGGCGAGTCCGAGACCACAGATGAGAAACCTCAAGACCAACTCTGCCACCTTCACTCTCCGATCGATCACTTTTAGATTTGTGGTGCTACTGCTGTGATACACTGGGACATTCCCAGGACTAACACCCACACCCAAGTAGCTCATCCTTAATTTTCACTTGTTTTTCCTTCCCCCAAAATTAAGAGCAGTGCAGTGTTAGCTAGCTAGCTCAAAGTGCTGAAGAGAGTAAAGAAGAGCTACCAAGAAAGAACCAACTTGAATCAACCCCACCCAACAATATATGCACTTAGAGTATCATCATCATGATCACTCACCTACCTCCAATGCCACCATTCACTTCCCACTAACTACTTATATAGATAGAGAGCCACAGGGGCTCACAATTTAAAGAATCCTTTGGTAATTCAAATTAACCCCTAGCCTTTTACTCCCAGCCAATTGGTGAAAGACAGAGGTTAGGCTTTCTCTAGAAACTCATCTCAAGAATACCTCTGTTTCAGTCGTGATCATAAATTGAAGGTGCAGCTGGGAAGAGACTTGATTCAGTGGTAGAATTTAAGACCCTCACCTTATCACCCTCTCTTCCTATTTAATTTTCTTCTTGGGACCAACTATTGCCTCTTCCTAGAAACAAAATAAATCCACCAAAATTGTAAGCTCAGTGATGAGAAAGAATAAGCAACGCTAGCTATGATTGCATTGCTGTAGGTCCATATATATGTCGCTGATGGCAGGTTAGGGTGTCTTTGACTCTGTATTCCATTCACATCTGATCATATATAAATCGAAAGGTGAAAATGGGATCGAGCAATAACTAGCTAGCTGCATCATCTTGGAAGCAAAACTACCCTGATATGTAACCCTAGCATGCATATATATTGCTGAAATAATCTGTAGGAATGGTAATGATCATGTTAGTTAATGAGATTACTGGCTAGCTCTTGGAGATATAAAAAGATGGAGCTAAGTATCGATATCCTGATCAAAGCTCTAGCCATAACAATATTGAAACTTGAAAGTGACACTACATACAATAGAACAACCCTATCGGCCTTCAGAATGCTCTGCTGCTACTTCTTATATTCAACTATTCAAGGCCTAGATATCGTGGCGTAGATGATCGATATGATGCGTTTGGTGTTGATGTGCCTGCCATATTTGATGGAGATGTGGCAAGTATGATATCTCTGCAAATCCCATTCACCACTTCATCAGTTGATATATAACTTGATGAGATAGTTATCCATTTCCCAGAGATCAAGGAATCCCACTCCTTACAATTCTGAGATACATTAATTAGACATGTTCAGACTTCCAGACTTGGCCATGGCACCAAGCACCAGTTGCACTAAACACGTACCGGGCCTAGTTAAGTAACGATATATATGTAGTGATGGACAGGATGTTCAACAATCAGAGTGGCGCAGCGGAAGCGTGGTGGGCCCATAACCCACAGGTCCCAGGATCGAAACCTGGCTCTGATAATCATAGTGTCTTCCCATTTTTTTAATTTTATATATTGTCTTTCCACCAGTACATCCAAAAGTAACTTCCTTCAACCTTTAACAGTTTAACCTTCTTCAAAAAAAAAAAAAAAAATCTTTGACATTTTAACTAGTACATTCAAAATGAACTTCATCTCATAACTATGCTTATGTAAAACTGAAATCTTTGATCTGCTTCCACCTTGTAACCTCACTGCAAATCCTCTGGGCCATCATCAAGGAATATACTCAAACTTGCAAGAGTTATGACCTGTCACCAAAGCCAAAGGGAGATTGTATTGATAGCACACTCACTCAAATGACAATAATTCAGTAGGAGTTTCTTCAATAGTAAAATAAAATTACTTGGATCAAGAGCAGTGACAAATGCAGCAGCATTGAAGTAACATGTTGCGCCTTCCTGCTTCAACTTTTGATAGTAATTGTTGAAAGCATAAGAGGCATGGTGCTCCAGTGTATTAGGCAAGTAGCAAGCTTGGTTCTCTTGTATCTTACTGCAGTCTGCGCCTCCCTTCTCACAAGCCCAATCAAGTGCCATCTTTAGCTCGTCCGCCGGTGTCTGCTCATCCGCTATGCACCATTCCTCTAACTGTCCACCTAGTTTTATTACACAAACAAAACAAATGAACTTGAGTTAGTTCTTGAACCAAGAAAGAGATCAGACTATTATGACAGTTGACCGCAAATCAAAATTACCAGATCTTCGTGGCGTTACTGCTAAACACAGCAGAGCTAGCAGAAGCCAAAGAATACTAGATGGCATTGTTTAACAGAAGTTGTTGTAAGAGCTTTGGCTGAGTACTAGCTATACTATACACATGGAACATGGAACTCGGAATTCTAAGATCTCGACCAACGACGAGAAGCACTATATTTATAGACAAACTTTGTCATGAAATATTCTCAGCTTTAAACAAAGTTGAAACAATTCACATGCTCTATATGCTTTCCTTCAGTTCTACGAAATAAGAGGATCAGTTTAGACTAACTTTTTCTAAGTTTTGCCTAAAACACCCTCATCCTTTAGCACCAAAGTGAAGTAGAAGCCCACCCTGTCATTTACCGGTACATTATTTGTTTTGTAACTTTGTTACTGCCAGATGAGGTTTTCAAGTCTTCTGCCAAGTTTTGCCTGCAAATTCATGTTTGGTGGTCAAATTTCCATGAGAATGCTTCCTCGTGCATTACCTACCTCAAACTTGCCTCTAATAAACTACAAGTTCATGAAGCACTCATGCAGTATAATTTTCCTGCTCGATTTGTTTCATGTTGCTTTAAAACATATCACACCTTCATCTCCAACACTACCCTCCATTCTCAGATCTTAAAGCAATATCGATGTTTCCCCACCCAAAAATGGATCCTCTGTTGTTTGTGTTCGTCCTTGTTGCTCTCTTCCCCATATCAGAAGCACAACTAGATGGGGAACCAGAGCTCATCCCTCACGCTTCGAACAACACTGATTTGCGGGATGCAGTAAATGATATGAGAGCAAAGTCTTACAATGGATTTGCAATACTACTGCAGATGGTGAATGGATTTGCACAACAAAACCGGCCCTTAACCTTCTTGATGCCACCTGACTCAAAACTATCTGAATCCGCAATCTCGGTAAACTACATTGAAGAGTTCATCAGAAGCCATGCAATTCCGATGCCTCTCACGTTCAATGACATTTTACATTTTCCAACTGCGACCCTTGTGCCAACTGGTTTTGATAGCAAGATGATCAGAATCAACAACCGGGGCAGAGCTAGTTTCTTTGTTAACAATGCACACATTGTCACACCCAACATTTGCAATGGCACTTTCTTCAGGTGTCATGGAATTGATGCAGTAATTCAGTTTGGCAATGTTTCAGCTACATAAAAATTCATATGAACCTAATATCCTGCTGGTGTAACTGTGATTATAGAAGACCCTACTCTGTCCACTGTTTTACCTCCTCCCAAATGAATGCATTCCAATTAGTATGTAGTATTTGTTCACAAAATAAGCTAAAAGTTAAGATGGTTCCTTGAACTCAATGACATATGTACCCAGATAGAACTGGTAGTCTTTTGATTCTAGAAGTAAAACTGGATGTACAACTTTAAGTAACAAAATACGTTTCATTATTCATGTTCTTCAAGTGCACCATGTAAAAGCACTAACCAGGAACTTCAACTCCCTAAACGTACACTCTTCCACTGTAAATGATGGACTTTCAGCACTTTATCAGTAAATCTTGTGCTTGTGCCTAGGGTGACAAGAAAAAGTAGTGACTAATATGGAGCAACGGGGGACAACTGAACTAAAAATAATTACGGTGAGGTCGATTGCCATATGTTCGTTGAGCATCACCAGATCTCCGATTTGCATGAGCTGTTCTGCTTTCTGTTTCAGAATTCTGGCAACAGTCTGAACTTCGGGTCAACTTCCTCGCACAAGACTTCAATCCAAAGTCCACATTGTTTTTAGAGATGTTTACACCTAAATTAATAT
Source organism: Fragaria x ananassa (assembly GCA_034370585.1). Taxonomy (NCBI): domain Eukaryota; kingdom Viridiplantae; phylum Streptophyta; class Magnoliopsida; order Rosales; family Rosaceae; genus Fragaria; species Fragaria x ananassa. The sequence goes on along the minus strand of CP139764.1, from coordinate 399,064 downwards.
TTTACTGGACAGTAATTGTCTAAAGTGAATGTTAATTAGATTCATAATCCACACCGGCGAGCCTGAATAATATTAGGTTTAAAGGCGGGTTGCCTCGCCTGTAATAAGGGAGCATGTATAATTAAGGAGTCTTCTCCTTGAGTTGTGTTCGGTTTCGTGAAGCGAGATGCCTTTGCCAAGAAACAAGGCGAGATACTTCTCATACAAATGAGACTCCGCGTAGGAGACCAAGTGAGGTGGAAGACTTCACATAGGAGAAAGAGAGAGGCGGGCTCCGCTTGGTGGTATATATATATATATATATATGCATATATATCAATTGAGAGAGCTAGCAAGGAAAGAGGCGGACTCCGCCTACAATACCTCTATTGGATAAGAAGCAATATATATCCTTAGTTAAACATGATTGCATGGGGAGGGGTTCATTAAGGATCCTTATCTTTATTCAAGCATGTTTGCATGGGGAGCTCACGTCCACATCTTCATGAGTTTGGTTGTCTTGGTGGTTAAGGACCCTACTCCTTAATTGTATTTGCATGGGTGAACAGTGGTGCACGTCTAGGTCTTCATGAGATGTTCTACTCCTCTACATAGTAGGCAGTTAGTTACTTCGCCAAGGCTTAATCACATCCAGCAAGTGATTAACATCACCTACACCACATTTATCGTTAAAGACTCCTATAAGTCTTTGACATGCTTTGGGCCAATACCTGTGGCCCTAAATAGCTCTATATAAAGGAGTTCGAGCAGACAACTCGAGGGCTACACAACAGAACAACTCAACAACAAATCAACAACTCAACTCTACAAAATACAATACAATTCTCGACCTAGTCGAATCTCAGACACTCCCCGGAGCTTTCCTTTCGTTTCCCCGTACGCTCTCCGGAGCTTTCTCTTTCTTTTTTCCTCTCCTTCCCAATTGAAGCTCTGCTCGATCCTACGTCGAGTATCGATATTGTGACGCTCAGGCGGACTACTGTAAGTCCTTGCCCAGTACGCAAGGCGAATCTGAAGAACCCTGCGGTGGAGTTGGTGCTCTCTCCATCCTCAGTCGCTTGATTAGAAGCAGAAGGCTAAGCGCACCCCGCTACTACAACCACTACATTCCGCGTCTGCGCGGTGGCACGCCCGCAATAACTAAAAGAGACTTTGCTCGCCCAGACTTACTGGTGTGGCCAAAACAAGAGAAGCTTTCATCATATCCGTGTGGAGAGTAGTAACCCATCTCATCAAATTCCTGCAATGCAAAAATCAACCTCCAATTCAAACATTTATGCAATGTGCAACATGATGAGGGATATATCAGAGTTCCCAATAAATATAGAAATACATAGTAGATAAAACAAAATAAAATATGACCTTGGACTTTGATTTAGCACAGAAGGGTGTCAAACATGGATTTAAATCCTTTAGGAACATGTCATCTGGACTACCAGGACTGGTTGGATCACAAGAGCTGAACTCCTGTTTGAATGCAAGAGATAATTAGTGACAAGGAAACGAGATCCTTGTAAATCGACTTGAAAGCCACATTTATGCTACTGATTTCTATAGACTTCAACACCAAAACTTGCCAACAAATATAGGTAAGTTGCCGATAGCAGTTTGCTTACCAGAGAGTTCGAAGATTCTTTCTGATGATACATTGGAGTTCTGGGAATACTGTCATCACTTTGAAAACCTGCCCTCACTGAATGTTTGTCTGCTTTCACCTGCTCAAGCAATATAACACTTGTCAACACAACCTAAAGCAAAAGATCCCTATAAAAGCAATTGGTTCTCTTCACATTCAGTATGCATATTACTCCACAATCCACACAAACATTACGGTCCAAATCTAACAAAGAATGTAGTTGCAATGTATACCCTCCAAAGTTGAGTATAGGAAGTCGAGTAGCAATTAGTACCTCAGCAAGATCCACTGCAAGGCATTGGAGCTGGCCAGTGAGAGAAGTGACCTGCCTTTGAAGATTTGGGATTACTTGTTTGGCTTGCTTAAGCTCTGACCCTTGCTTCTCTAGCAACTCTTGAAGCTGAGAATTCATAACATCCGGAAACAAAATCGTGCTCTTCAACGATTTGATTTCTTCCCTTTGCTTCAAACACAAGTCCTTCAATTTCTCCACCTGCAGTTTACAAACAAATCCCACCGCCTCATTATTTCCACATCACAAAACTTGCATTCAAGTTATACTACTTCAGTCTTCAATTCAAGTTAAATCTATCAAGATCTGTAATTTAATTACTTAAAAAATTTTAATTACCAACTACATTAAAGAATTCAAGATACTCACTTCTCTGTTCTTCTCTTCAATCATCAACTTGAGCTCGGCGATCCCCGATTCTTGATCCTTATTCAGACTCAGAAGCTCTCTCTCACTTCTCAACACCATGGCCAGCGTCCTGGTGTTCCCTTTGACCTCGGTCAACGCCTTCACCTCCTTCTTCCTCTCCGTGGCTTTCCCAAACAGCTTCCTGTGCAGCGCCGCGAAGTTGGAGCCATTCTTTCTCAGGCCGTCGGAGATTGCATCGGACGGGATCACCAAGGCGGTGGTGCCGCTAATCGGCTTGGGCTTGGATGAGGAGGATCGCTTTTCGATAAACTTTCGGACCATGGTGGTGAGTCTGGGGTCCTGCGGGGGCTTGGATTTGACGACGGCGCGTGAGGAGGAGGAGGTGGGGTGCTTGGGCTTGAACTCGGCGGAGGAGGAGGGGTTGGAGGTGGTGGAGGAGCGTGCGTCGTAGGAACTGTAGCGCGACGAGGGCTTCATCTCTCTGCTAGGGTTTCTGAGAGGATTGAAGAAGAGGGAGTGGGAAGGAGTGAACTGGGTTTCAAGTTTTGAATAGAGGGAAGAAGGTGAAGGACACGTGGCATGTACATCAGCTGTATTGTGGCGCTGTCTCAATTCAAATTTTTGCGCCCTCAGCGCCGCTTGCCTTCGGCTTGATTTTAACCCTCGCTCTTCTTCTATATAACGAAAAAACCACAGTGGAAACATCCGAAGCGTGCCATCCCCGTCCACCCTCCACGCTCCACGTGATTGACATTACACTACATTATTTATTTATTTATTAAGAAAGTTATAAATAATTTAGATACAAAATTTTAAAACACATAAGCTCGTTTCTATAAATTGTAAAGTAACTTTAAACGAATAAAATGCTAAACTTGTTCTAATCATACATTAATTTTATATAAAAAATTATATTTATACATTAATTATGACACGACAACTTTGTTTCTGTCTCAAAAACTTTTCCTATGTGTATTTTGTGTTACTAAACTTAATCAAATTACATGTTGTAGGATGATATGCCATTACCATATTGTCTCTTCATGATTGTGTTAAAGTTTGATCCACAGGATAACTATGTATGTATTGTAGAGTTTAGTGTAATTTGCTTGATCATCATATGCAATGTATAGCATGTATTTAAGATTTGAATATAATGCATTTATTGTGACACTTTTTTTCTATCTTGAATTCTTGATAAACATACGTAAAAAAAAAACCGAAAAATACAAAAGAATGATAATAGCCTTAAATCTATAGTAACTTTGATTGTAACAACGATGTCAAGCTTTCTTTTCTTTTGGATCGCTCCTTGTACCCAATAGTGGAGAATTTGGATTGCTCCTTGTACCCAACTTTGACTCGTGTTTTCCACTGTGTTCTTGTGAAACCACCTTCCACCTAGAATAACGGTATTGCCCACAACAATGTTCTTTTCCTATCTCTGACTTGATGTTCCGAAGTCAGAGAAAGAAGAAAATGTGGCTCACAAACCCAACTAGGCAGAAACACCAACCCAGTTGGTATGTTATGACAGGTCGGCCCAAATCCAGCAAATAGTTGTCATTCTTGAATCAAAACTTTCTTCTTCTTCTTCTTCTTCAGACCAACAAAAACATTTAAGCTCTCAATCAATTCTCAAAAAAAAATCTCTCAATCCCAAAACACACACTCATACTCGATTTTACACCAAAATCCAAAACACACAGGGAGAGAGGCCCTAAGCATTTATGACAGTAAATCCCAATCCCAATACCTATTCTGGTCTGAAGAAGAAACCCAATTCCTAAATCCTGTTTCAATCAGCAGCACCCAATTTACAGCCTTTCTGGGGTCGTTGAGTTACTGCTGCTCGTGAGCTCCCTCAGCTTCTTCACCCCCAATGGGTCGTTCTCGTGGAAACTTTCATTCCGACGAGGACCCCACTCAGAGGTTTCACTTCCTTTTTCAATTAACGTTTCGTGCTTTTCGATTACGAGTTGCAATTGAGCTGCTGTGTGGTTTGGGATTTTGATTGCTTTGGTTGTATAATTGGCATTTCAGTATTCACTGGAGCTGTTCTAGTGTAATGATTGCTTTTAGTAGTGAACTGGAAGAGCTAGTTACTTCTACATATTGTGGTTCATGATCATGACACAATTGTGTTTACTCAATTTGATAAGCTAATGTTTCTCTATCGTTTTCGGGTTATCTATGGAGGATCATCTGAATATCGAATTTTTGTATCGTGCAGATCAAGGAGAAAGAAGAATGCATCCAGTGGAGAAAATTTAGAATCTTCAGCTGCAGGTAGTTTCCCATCATTATTAATGTAATGTGCAGTTGTGAGATAATGGGATTCGTTGTTTGATGACATGAGAATCCGTTGTGTCTTAATTACCAGTTCAGCTGTTTTCTTTTTTGAGTTTTGTTTCTAATTCTCTGTACTGTTGGTCGCAGGTCAGGGGAAGAGCGAAGGAAAAAGGGCTTATCACTGCAATTATTGCAACAAAGACATTACGGGGAAGATCCGAATCAAGTGCAATTTTTGCCCTGATTTTGACCTATGTATAGAGTGTTTCTCTGTGGGAGCAGAGCTAACATCTCATAAAAGCAATCACCCTTACCAAGTTTTGGTTAGTTTTAACTTTTAAGAAATCAGTCTCTTTTTCTATAATCTTGTTACTGGGATTTCTTTCTGATTCTGAGTTAGTTAGCTGAAGTTGTGCATCAAATGTCTTGTTATATAAGTTTGGTTTATTCCTGTTTATGCAATTCTCTAACAATTAGATAATCAGACCTCCTCATACTATCATCTAATAGTGTTTGTACTTACCTTCTCAACAAATATTCATCACATATATACACAGGATCTAAATGATGTTTCAATAAAAAAAAAAAAATAGGTAAGTGTAAAACATATATGCAGGTATGACAACCTAGTTTTATATTTTTACTTTCTCTTTTCAGTCAATAAAGTGCTCGGTGTAATTTTAATCCAGATGTGATGCATCACTTGATACTAGTGATTCTGGACAAATGACAGTATCTCTCATTGCACTTTAATATTGATTTTATCAGGACAATCTGTCTTTCCCACTTATCTGCCCAGACTGGAATGCAGATGACGAAATACTGCTTCTGGAGGTATTTTATTTCATATTTCATTCATCAGCTTATTTGCTTCTGGGTCATTCTTGATCTTTTCGTCAATGTTTGTTCTATAAATTCCTTCTTGTAGGCAACTGAAATGTATGGACTGGGGAACTGGGCTGAGGTTGCTGAGCATGTTGGGACAAAGAGTAAAGAACAATGCATAGAACACTATACAAATGTCTATTTGAACTCTCCATACTTTCCTCTGCCGGTATGATGCATTTTGAACAAATTGATTTTCTTTCTATCTTAATCTTTCACATCAATAATCAAGTTTTGGCATGTATCTGCTCAAGGACATGTCTCACGTTGTTGGAAAAAATAGAAAGGAGCTTCTTGCTATGGCTAAAGGGCATGGGGAGGACAAAAAAGGTTAGCAACAAGTACAACCTGTGTTTGGTTTTTGTTTTTGTGTTTTTGGTTTCCTTGCATTGTAAACTATCAATACATCTACAAATTACTTGACTTCTAAACAGACAAGTAGGATGAGCTATTGCTCTGCCCAAGTCCTTGTCACCCATGTCATATAAATATCCCCTCATAATATAATGGTAGTTCTCACTCAAGACAGACTAGATGAGTTTTGTGCATTGAGCTTCTCTACGTTTCTCTTCTATTAGAATGAGAACAGTAAAGTGTGGCATATTAGTAGTTGTACTTTAAAGGGGCATATTATTTCTCCTCCTATTCTTCTCTGCTGTTATTTTATCTGAATAACATTTTTTTTTCCTGTCTGCTATAGGATTTCCTATGCTCGGGGATCACAATGTGAAGGAGGAATCTCCATTTTCTCCTTCAAGAATCAAGTAATCTCATCATTACAGTATGCATATTTTTGTTACAATTTCAGTACAAATATGATGTACCATTTCATTGAAATATTCTTGATTTACTCAGAGTGGAAGATTCACACAAAGGTGGCCCCTGTAGCCGTTTACTGTCCAGCATCAACACTGGTCGGATAAGATCTTTTATTGAGTACCTCTTTATAACTTATCAAATGGATGTGCCTTTCAGATTTGATTCTTAGACTTCTTCCTTTTCTTAAACTTTAGATGCAGAATCTGGAGTTCGCTCTAGTGGTGTGGCAGCAGCAATAGCTGGTCACAAGAAGCCATCCAACATGACACAGGTTAAAGATGGTCCTGGTGTCTTTAAAGTGGAAGGTTGTACATATCTTCACCTACGTATTGGAAATGACACCTCTGTTTTTTTAAATTTCACTTCTATTTGTTTTAAGCTCTTAAAACTTTGACAGAAATTTAACCACTAGAGCAAGGCATGGTTGTTGTCTTGTGTGTGCATGTGTGCATGTGTGCCTGGGGCAAGTGTCTGTGCGTCTGTTTTTCTAAATCTCATTCATTCACTTTATAGTAATCAACAAGCTAAATGAACTGGTCTGAGATCCATAGCTGGTCAGGATAAAGTTATTAACTCTTCTGTCTTTGTTCTGGGCAGAACCTCAAGTTGGCAGGAAAGGCAAGAGACCAAGTTCTTTGGTGAATGAGGGTCCTTCTTTAGTTGAGAGTGGCTATAACCCCAAAAGGCAGGAGTTTGATCCTGAATATGATAACGATTCTGAACAGTTATTGGCTGATATGGAATTTAAGGATAACGACACTGAGGATGAGCGTGAGTTGAAACTAAGAGTTCTGCGAATCTATGCAAAGAGGTACTCGGTCACTATAAGCTCATAGTATGTTTATATACAGCTATACCTTCTAACTTGTGATGTAACCAAGTGTTGGCTTAACATGCATGAAGACAAGTGAATGGTTTAAGTAAATAAGGTTTTAAGTTACTTGTGCAATGAGGAGGGTTTATCTGAGTGTTTTTTTTCCCTTTTTTTTTCCCCCTTTTCCATTTCTTTCTCTTTCTGCTGTAAAGAAAATTCTTTTGATGCTTTGGGTGCATAGAAGTTTTATTTTACTTTTTTCACATATAATATTTATAACATGGGAAAATCTCCTCTGAAAAACACAAGTAACCTAGAAACTTCAAGCGGTGGACTCTTGTTGCTTCAACCTATTGCGTACCTTTTTGACATAGATAAAGTTCCTGTTCTACCTTTATTGCTCTTTAAAGTAAACTTGTTGGCAGACTTGATGAGAGGAAGCGTAGAAAGGATTTCATACTAGAAAGAAATTTATTATATCCAAATCCTTTTGAAAAGGATTTAACTCCGGAAGAAATCGCAATATGTCGACGTTATGAGGTCTTCATGTGCTTCCACTCCAAGGAAGAGCATGCAGAATTACTTCAAACTGTCATTGCAGAGCATCGAACTCGGAAAAGGATCCAAGAACTTAAGGTATGACTCTTAGCTGACTTTTGTCTAAAATATGTATTTGATTTGATTTACGTTCTTAGAGAACAATGCTCTTAGATGCTATCCTTTTTCACTTACCAATGGGAATATATTGTCCGTAAGTATGTTGTGTAATCTGGCTGAACTCAGTATGCTACAACTGATTTTGGTTGTGTCAGATCACTCCTAACCAAAGTAATTTAATTATGGCTTACCTTCCAAACTCTAACATGTATGTCTAATGTTAAAGCTAGAATGCATGAGATCAATAATCTCTCCGATAATTGGTTGCCCTTCATCCTTAGCAGATTGTGCTCTTGAATTCTATAAGCAGTTGTCATAATCTCAAAAATAAGAACCCACACTTTAGTGATTCCTTCCTAATTCGTGTAAAATATTTGTACAGGAAGCCCGAAATGCTGGTTGCCGTACATCGGCTGAGGCGGATAGATATCTTGAACAAAAAAGGAAAAGAGAAGCTGATGAAAATGCTCGCAGAGCAAAGGAAAGTGGTGAGGTTGGCCCAAGTGGTCAGGCAGGTCCCAATTTAAGCTCTGCCAGTGAACTGGATATATTGGGTGTTTATGGATCAGATTTACTGTCTGAAGCTGTAAGTATACAATACCAACTTGTTAATTTGTTTGTCACAAGGACACAATTCTTGTCGTTTCCTTTGTTATTTAATGTTCACCAGTGGTCATTCGTGTTAATAGGGTAATTCTTCTAAACCCGTCATACTATTAAACTTTCAGTTGTAGGATTGGAGCAGATTGATCATGCTTTTACATGGACCTATATTTAACTAAATTGTCTATTTTGTTGTACCAAGACCACTGAAATAGTCTACTTTGTCTGATGACAGGAGAAACGTCTCTGCAGCGAAATGGGGTTACCTCCGCCTGTTTACCTTAAGATGGAAGAAGTCATGTCAATTGAAATCTTCAGCGGCAATGTCACCAAAAGATCAGATGCCCATCACCTGTTCAAGATTGAACCTAGTAAGGTCGACAGGGTCTACGACATGCTTGTGAAAAAGGGGATAGCACAGTCTTGATGTGATGCCTGGCTTGTTGTTCTATGTTGTAAATTAATTTATTTTGTATCAATTGTCTTCCACAGAATAACCAAAATGCAAATGTTGTATTTTTAGCCTTTTCAGTTCAAAAGTAAATCAGTATTTTGTCCTTGCATTGCTTAATCACCAATGTAGACCGTAGGAACATTCTTCTTTAACAATGACATTAAAATATGCTCCTAATGATATGAAATCACATGACCCAAGCTAGCCTGCTAGGCGTTGGCATAGCTTCTCTTAAGTGCTCTATTCAGTCTATTGGACTAGAGGATGTATAACAATATCATCAGGCAGTCTACGGTTTTCAAACTAAAAGCAACACACCAGGTATGGCTGCAAAAGCACAAACCGATGATCTCTCAGAGACTGAAACGAACTACTGCCATCAACTAACATGTTACTTCTACCTTGATAATAAAGAAACTTATATCTATCAGATATATATAGCTGTACACCTGCCAATCTTCATGGTGCTAGACTGCTAGTAACTAGTATATCATTCTGTTTATATTCCTATCCTGATACTTCCTTTTATCTACAAGAACTAGGATTCTTTCAAACTCTCCAAGTCTCCATATCAGTCCTGAGCAGCCACTTCCATGGCTTGTGGTGTTTGACATGTCTCATAGGCAGGATCAACTTCTTCCTCAACAATAGAATCATATCCATTGCTAGAATTGTTATTTTTGTCTTTACTGATACACGGCTGCTTCCTCAAATTGACCATCTTCTCATTTTCCAGCCCATCACCCATTGGGACTAAATTTAGTAATTCTGGTTTTTCTTCAAAAACTTCAAATTTAGGAGATGTATGAACTTTGGAGTAACACCCTTCTGCTGTAGCACTAGCATAGGGCGCCATGATTTTAATGCTACATCTGACATTTTCAGATATATGTAACAGTATATCAGGCCTTGCCTTTATATCAACCCATTTGTTGTCAACCCAGTCTCTCGAAGCCCTAATATTCTGCCTCTGGAAATTCAGAAGCTTGTCCTCACCTAAGATTACAATGAAAGAACTAAATGATATAACTGTCTGGAAAACTAGACTACATAATTTACTAATAGTCAACTAAGCTGTCACTATGTGAAATGAGAAACATGGTAAAGAAAAGGTTTGAATCTTGGAGCATACCAGGGAAGTAGACTTGTATAGCAGTTCCAGAGACGTCAACTCCAGCAACAACACCTTCCCACCAGCCATTGCTCCACCATGCATCAACAGGTACTCCAACCTCAATATAAAATATGGCAGAATCATTGGGGTGGCAGGGCCGAATTGTCAGTCGGCCTGAGTATCTCATTCCCAGTTTATCAGGAGAAGCAACTCTAAAAGCAGGAACCCATTCCTACAGATTAACAAAAATGTGAGTATCTAAGTTCCTTCTGTGATGAGTCTACATACGCATTTCTTGAGAATTATGCATGCTATAACACAATACTGTTTCATGGGATTTACACACTACAACACAATATTGTTCCTTGACAATTACACATGCTAGAACACAATACTGTTTCGTGCAATCTACACACACTACAACACAATATTGTTCCTTGACAATTACACACACTACAAAACAATATTGTTTCTTGAGAAAACCAGATACTAAAACACAATATCAATAGAATCATAGTGAATCTATATGCGAACCATGCACTCAAAAACTCACGGCATATGAGACGAGCAATGAGTTATATACTTGAATATTTTTTATGTACTTGAAGAAAATATCTGCTTTCAGATCTATATATGAGGTGATGCCATTACATAAGTATATACCACCAATTATCTGCCTAAGCTCTCCTCTTCCATCATGAAGCCAGAAGAGAATTCAAAATAAAGATAGACAGACCTTTAAATTACCAGATCCATCTACATCTTGCACATCATGGTATTGAACTTTGAGAAGCTTCTGAGATGTCTTCAAAACCTTACACCTAAACCAGCATCCTCGAATGCCGCTATCTTGACAGAGCAATTCTATCTTCTCATCAACCTTAAAAGACAATGGACACTGGGGAACAGATTCAACATCAACTCCAACTGCTTTGCGTGATAATTTTATTTTCAACTTTGGGTATGTTGGAACACAGTTTTTTAGCTGACTCTGGGTATGCAAGTTTCCGATACCCGAATAACCAGGTGCACATCCCTGATGCTCCTCATAGCTTCTAGTTCTCTTCCGATATACCCTCAGGGGATCACCAAATGTTTGCTCTTCCTCATCTCTATCATATAACATATGGCATTTGACTATTTTCTTGGAAACTTGGGGAAAGTGTAAGGAAGAAAGGATTGCTTGAGTAGAATACCCCCGCAACTTTGCAAGACTGAAGGGCCTAACCTCATGGTTCTTAAACTGTCTAAAGCACATATGGACTCCAGATAAAGAACTGTGAGCAACACTAGCCAAACATTTCTCATAATGTATAGGAGTTAAAACTGTTGCAGGACCGTCAATACACTCGGCACTAATCACCTGTACATGAGGTGTGATAAAAACTTCACTCTGGTGTGGGTTCAGATCAGGGATCACATCCTCCACTTCCTTACTGTGGTGAAACCATCGCACTTTAACTTTTCTCTTCCCTTTCCTGTCTTCATACATGTCTTCCACATAACCAAGGTAGTAATGTTTTTCTAAAGCCATAATGTAGACAAAGGAATGGACCTGAAAATCAAGGCCAGAAAAATATAAAAAGTTGCAGACGGGAAGAAACTATAACAAAATATAAAAGCACAATCACATGTCGAAGTGGTATAAGTATTCAAAAAAGCTTCTTAAAATGTAAAGCAACAGCAATAGAAAATCAGTTGTTTGCTTACAGAAACAGTAGTTCCATTCCTGCAAAATGCTGGGTAGTGCTTCACCTGCTTGCCACAAATCCAGGCAACACCAGACCATTCAATATGTGAATTTTGACCTTTCAGTTTCCTTGGAACCTGAATCAGAAATGGAAATTACACGCTAGAAAAATCTGAAAACCCAAAACCCAGACATAGCTGAAGACAATTAATGGATACCATCTGATCAGTTTGACGAGCACTGACTCCAATAAGCGATAAAGCTTCCGTTGTCTCATTTGACGGCAAATCTGTTATGGGATGAGTAAGCTCATCTTAAATGAACCTTTAAGCTCAGATAGCAAAGAAATGTGATAGAAAGATCACATAGGAACCAATTCACACAAAAAACAGAATTCAAAATAATGAATGTTCTTAAGGCCCTGCAACTTCAAAACTGAAAAAGCAAGCACATCAAACAAGTAACATAGCAACAAGTTTCAATCAATAAGGAATTCGCTGAACAGGCTGCCAATCTTAGATGACAATAGACAGACAACTGAACACTGCATCCAAACCAACAAGTACCTCTAATTGTCAAACAGGTATCCAAAATCCCATTTCTCCCTAACTTTTTTGCAAGCGTATGGGCAAGATGGCAGACATAGGAGAGACTCGTTATTGTTTATGGTAACCTTTGGCTCATATAAGACTGCCAAACACTAAACTGAACTACAAAGATGTTCAAAGACTTCATGATGAATGTGATAAGATATTCCAGACAATGTGTTTTCCCAGAAGCAAGCATCAATTCCTGATATACGATGCACGCCATTGAAAGGTAATCGTACTCAAGTACCATTGTTTTTTACAACATTGTCTCTCTAATAGATTAAACTTAGAAAACAAAAGTATCAATTCTATAGATTTCAACTATTATTCAACCAAGTAATGACCAAATAAGTTAATGCTTCCAGTTAAGGTTACAACCTCGATTGGAAACTCTACTGAATACCCAGAAGTTGACAAAATAATTTTCAAAACGAAATATGGAAGCTACAGAATTATTGAAAGAAAATATATAGCATTCGTCCCTGGTTACGAGCAATTTCATATGTTAGTCAATAGACAAATACTTTTCAAAACAACATCTACCCTGCATACTGACATGATGTAGATAGATCTGATAAAATGATAGTGGGGAATCTATAGCCAGATTTTGAACTGGGGGTGCAAACAAAAACACAATTGACATGTAATAATATGAGAATATCTTTAAATTACGATGACTCCATAGGTTTGCAAGAAGTTCGATTTCAAATAGAAAACAATGCCCATAACATACACAAACAATAGTGGGAAGCGAAGCAGAAGCAGAAACAAAAGTGATCGGGATAGGTGTGAGAATTAACGTATGACATGGTACCAATTCTGTCATTTGAGCTTGAAAATCCTGTCGACGAACTCATACTGGCCCTCTCTCTCTCTCTATCCCTCTCTCTCTCTCTCTCTCTCTCTCTCTCTCTCTCTCTCTCTCTCTCTCTCTCTCTCTCCCCTCCCCTTCCCTTTAGTGGGTGCAGTGTATTTCTGATACAAAAAGAAGTAAAGGCAGGGATGTTTAATGTGATAGGAGAACAAGCTGGCTAAGAAAGTGCTCATAAACGAATGACCAAATGGAGATACATAATAGCCAGCCTATCTATTTTGGAAAGACATTGCAACATAATTGGCTTTACACATATTTTCTGCTGGTAAGTGCAGAAAAGGTTAATTTTTTGCTCATCAAAAGAAATCTACAAATAAAACCAGTCTCATACGTCACAAAGACATAGAATACACTAACATTAGCATAAAACTTAAAGTATGTATCTAGGTTGTAAATCTCAATTAACTGGTTAGATATCACCTTAAATTTGATACACATATTCACACGCAGCACACATGGGCACCCACACGCATCACAGAATGTTTGTCTTACCTACAGATCATCGGGGACATTGCTCCATTTCCAAAAGAGTTGCTCATATGGTAATAGAGCTGGAGATGAAATGCCTTTAAAACCATCTCAAATTTGTGGTTCTAAAATGTTCACATTTAGAACAAGTTGCAATTTCCTCTTAGCTAAAGGACTCTGCTACTCGATTTACAAAATATTGAATTCAATCACATCAAAACCTGCTGTATTCAAGAACCTTCTAATGCCTGTCCTAAACTGAGTAAATAACACAAATGCAACAAAAGATGACATCCTAAACATCAAAATTCCTCCAATTTTCACTCTGCATAAAACCACATATATCCGTGAGTATGAATTCCATCACAAATCACAACAAAGTACATACTATTCATCACACTATTTACCACGAAATGGACCTCATAAAAACTTGCAAGCATAGAGTTTAAACATACTTGAAACCTCGGAGCGGCCACGGTTGGAGAGCAAGGATCCAAGCCAGTGCACAACTTCTCGTCTAGCTCGCCACCTGGTACACGCATTGATGGATGCATTGGAGCCGCAAGTCTCTAGAAACTCATCCGAAACAACATACAGCATGTGCCGTATACTCTTCTCGGTCCCTATAACAGCAAGCACATATTCTCCAGAAGCCTTCTTCAAGTATTAATGCACCACACGGTTACCTCGCTCGTGGCACACAATGTGCTCCTCCCACGTCACAAACCTATGATTTTTCATCATCATCATATTATCACATTACCTGCAATTTCTCAAAATGTTATGCGTTTTCTATCAAGTAAATCAATCCAAATCAAGTATAATCAAAGCATAAACCAAGTTAATCACAGTAACAAAAATCAAAGAAAACGACCTGAGGCGGCGGAGGTGAAAACGAAGAGAGGAGTACGGTTGTGAGGTGTAGACCTAATTTCGCGGAGACCAACCTGGTTTTTGAGTGAGCTCGGTTCGCCGGCGGAAACGGCATTCACGGTGACGGCGTGGTTCTGAAACGTGAGAAGGCAGTTATTGGAGTAAGGAAGTGAGACGGAGAGAGGAGGCGGCGGGAGGAGAGTGAGAGGGTTTTACAGAGCTTGGGGACCAAGGCAGAGCGGCCAATGGAGGAGTGGGAGAGGAGGAGGAGGAAGAAGGAGGAGCGAGGGTAGAATTGGGAATACGGCACATTTTGAGTATCTTGACCGATTGACTGATGTGGGGATTCCTATGACACGTGTACTTAGTAGTACTTGTTATACTCTTACGGCGTCGTTTAGCCATACTGTAGTCAGTAGTGAAGTGAGCAAGAGGCTATATGAAGGTCCAAACCTTAGGGAATGGTATTCCCAAATGATGCCCTAATACTATGTGACCTGAATCTTAACATGGTTTTTCCATAAAACAAAATAGTTTGAAATTTTGATTTTTCATCCAAAAATATGGACTATAACACACGGTGTTTAGGTCAAAATCGCATTATCTTTTTTTCTTATCAAAAATTAAAAATTTTTGAATCATAATTTTTAAACACTTTAGAAACTGGCAAGACTAAAAAATGTATGACCCGATTAATTTTTATGATTTTTCAAAATTGAATAAAAAAACATTCTACTGATATAAATGTGATAAAATATTATCACTAACAGTAGCGAAAACACAAGTCAGAGCTGTTAAGATCAATTTTGTGGGAATTGGCCCTAAAATCTATTTTCATAAGAAATAAGTTGATTTTTCACTCAATACACATTTTTGCTAAATCATATGTTTTTTTTTTTCTTTCACTATGATTTTCTCATCCTCAAAGCATCACTTTTAAGCATTTCTATAACTCTAAGAAAAGAAATATATAGCATCATAAGCATGGTACATGGCTTCCACACTGTATCAGCACTCCTCTTATCTTATACATGGAAGTGCAACCATGTCCACAGATTTGTAACCCAACAGGATAATGGATCCACAGAGATATATATAGTAGCTACCACCGGCAGTGAGAAAACCCTTCTGTGCTATCTTTGATCCATCTCTGGAATGAACATGAAAATGTCTGCATTAAGCAGCTCCCAATTACACCTCTTGAAATGCACCCCCACCACTCTAGCATATTCAACCTTCTCAGCAAACCCTTCATCTCGATTTCTCAACCCCATCTCCTCGTCACAACAAAATCACCCTCCTTCATATCCAACTATATCATCTGCATCTTTACCTACTAGAAGATGCAACATTGGAAAAGCCAGTGTTAAATCCCTTGATCAAAAGCCATCCACCACAACTGAGGATGGAAATGGGAATCACTCATCAAGGTTTCTAATAGTGGGAGCTCTTTCTGTAGGAGTGGCTATGATGCTGATGGGGATTGATGATCAGCACAAGGCAATGGCTTTGGGACCAGAAGGGCCACTGATGGAAGAGTTTTGGGACAATGTAAGGAGATATGCATTGTATGCTCTCACTGTGAGTACAGGTGCTCTCTACACCGTGTTCCTCCCTATATACGAGTTGTTGAAGAATCCCATCTCTGCTATTCTGGTTGTGGTCATTTTAGGGGGAAGTTTCTTCATACTTACCCAAGTCGTTTCAGCCATGATTGGTGACACAGACTTCAGTTATCAATACCAATACTAATCAGTTCCAAGAATTTAATCTGATGATGAAGCAGAGGTAGAGGGACTTTTTGTATCCATCTAGTTATAGGTAGATATCAAGTTTACTTCTATATATTACAGTCGAAGTTGTATAAAAGCAAATTAAGAGCAGCATGTCCCAGTTTCTTCCTTATCTTATCAATAATTCAGAGGAATCATGAGCTCTTCATATCTCTAATCTTATCCGAGTTCAAATATTTTTCTGCATACATAATTAATTTATATTGTAGCACATCACAATTGGCATGTAGCTGATGTAAGAAATGTATAACAGTGCTAGATATAAGATATTAGCGAGATCAAATCATGAGAGTGATTTCTGCTGTTTGATCAGTCTTTATTACTGATTTTGTAACTGTTGCTTAGATGATTCTGTGTAATTACTTCTGTCCATAATCCTAGTGTAACAGTTAAGCAAACACAGGTAGATAGCTAGCTTGTACTTGTGATCAGTTTTTGACCAATGAGAATCAATTTCTACATAAGATTTGAAAACAAATGCAACTGCTTAACTAGCATTACATATGCACTAGTTCAGTAGCTAATTAACAAGCAACAGATGAAACAGAAAGAGGGTAAGGAAAGGTATTGGCATATTGGAAAGAGAGGGTTTGTCCAGGGCCAAGAGGCTGACCATCATTGACTAGGCAGTCGTTGTAGTCCATGCGCCGGAAGACTCTAGGATTGACGAGGCGGGCGGAGCTGAACCATCCACAGTTGATGTGAATGTCGGAGATGCTGCAACCTGAGACGCACATATTGACAATCTGAACCGTGTATGCCGGAATTCCATTTGGGAGTGGAGCTGTTTCCCCTTGGAAGATTGTTATGTCGTCCTTTGAACATCCTGTCCCAACTCGATTCATGTCACCCCCATCTGATGATCCATCTCCATCTCCACCTCCACCTCCATCTCCATCTGCAAAATTTACAACACAATTGAAGCACTCCTCCCTTGAATACTGTCTGGACCTTGGGCTTCTAGACCTAAAATGCCTACAGAGCAATTAAAATTGGAGAGAAAGTCCATAACGTTTGATTATATTCACATGCAATAATCTGACGTTTGTGCAGTGTTGGACCACATAATAACATATACATTCCCAATCCTGAAGCAACATATATATATTGAAGCCAGACTGCTGGGCATTAGTTAGAAAGAGGAGAGATTAGGGGTACGAGAAGTATTGACTAAGAATATGACTGGCTAGGCTAGCTAGTAGCTAGTTAGGAAAAGGAGAGGGATCGAGGAGGAATATGCGATCGATAAACCAAATTCAAGTCACTCAATTTATTAGTTTACCAGAAGACTGCAATAGCTTCCGACCAGGTCCATCAGGTCCATTTCCAAATGGGGCAGCACCGTTGGTGTTTTTCTTGGTAAAAGCCAGTATTCTCTTCATGCCATCTGCTACTTCCCCAGCTGCTGCAGTTCCCAGCTGAGTTCCTCCCATGTGAAACAAGTCCTCCACCACTGCAATATAAATTTCAAAACTTCCCTTTGATTAACAAACTTATACGTACGATATATAAGGATCGTGGAATAGCTAGCATTCGGGCATGCATGGAAAGTCAATTAATGATCTTCTCTGAAATTAAATCCAAATATTTTATTTGTTGCAACTGGTTCGAAATGACGCATCAAATTAGCAGCGTCTGCATTAGGATGCAAGCTAAAATTATCAAATGGTAGTAGCAAAGCAAGCAGAGAAAGATAGCAAATGTACCGAGGAAATTGCTGAAGGAATGTATGTGTGTACCGAAGAGCAAAGAAAGCATAAAAATGAAACAGAGAGCCAGAGAAGATATGCAAACTGATCTCCGTCTGCCATTCATATTTTTCAGTACTCCCACTGAACTCCTAGATGCCATCTCCACTATCCTATTGATCTCCTTCAAACATATATATACGTATCATCAGAAATAAATTAAGCTAAAACAGAACTCCAGCTAGCAAGCTAGCTAATGAGTATTACACCATGCAATGCAAAGGGAGCAGCTAGATATGCGCGCAAGAAATCCATCACCACCAGGCATGCATATTCTTCCAGAGAAATAAAGGAAGAAGAACAGAATTAGGATCCTACCTTTACTTACTACAAATAAGGAAACGGGTATTTCACTACAAATATAGTCGGTGTGTACGAATCTAACAGATGAAATTGATCCGAATCTGATCGAGGCTAAGTGAGATGGAGCAAGCTGAAGCTGAATTGCTCAAGTCAGTGATCGATCAGAATAGTTATAACGGGAATATATAGGAGTCCTCGAGGTTACATGCATACTGGTCCTGGAAACGTTAAGCAAATTAAGCAGTAGTTGGGCATTTACTGTATGTCTGTATGTGTAAGCTAAAATGCAACAACATTAATTGGATGCTTCTCGATCAGTTCTCACACATGCATGCATGGATCATATCAGTCAGCTTTAGTAGCAGTTCGTTCTCCCAAGAAAGTTTGCAGCTGCTGGATAAGGCGAGAGAGCTAGCAACCCAGCAAGCAAGTCTGATTCGACGATCATTAATTTGGATGGTAATTAATTAAGAGAAGGATCGGAACTACCTAGCTAGTTAAGAATAGTAAAATCCCGCCCCCTGCAAGTCTGCAACATATATAGCTACTTAAACTTTGCTGCACTAATTAGCTAGTGACCATATGATGGTTGTCGATTGTAAATTTGGTCGATCTTGATTTCGAACTAGCTAGTGATAAATCTGAATATGAATTCGGTATTGACTTCGACGTACATGTAGTCATTCTTCCCATCACCGGCCGATATGATGACTCTGGTTCTAGAAGGTTCTTTGTCGAATCCTTTTAGTTATCCAGCATTCCAGCTGCAGCTAGCTAGCTCTAATTTTATACGAACGTTAATCACTGGTATATGGCGCTCTGTGTTATTATTAATCATGCATATATGTGACAGTTGTGATCGACTATAGGAGGTACCGTATAATAATGTTGATTTCCATCTCAAGTTATATATGTAATGGCGTGTCACGCCATCCCCATATCAAGGAACAAAACATGTCACAGATTGACTAATGGTCATTGCATTATATACTCGATCGGATTCGAACACAAGCAATCTGATGAACCAAATCAAACTCAAGCTCACGTTCGATTCAACGTACTTTGAAATAACCTCAACCCCATTCAACCCACAATAAATTAACTCATTTCATACTTCTCTAGCTATGCCAGGTTTCGCATAGACGCATACTCGATCTCAATTTGAATGTAGCTCGCTCTTTTCTTTTGCTCGACAACCTCGATCGGATTTCCATTCCAGGGACTGCGCGCAGAAACGTGTACGTGTGGAGTCTAGCTAGCTTGAAATAGAGTGCGCAGCAATGCAGCAAGTAGTATTTCATCAGTATACGACATAACCAAGCTTGGACAATCATTATATGTCTATGTACATCTCTTAATTATTCATGAGTCTTTTCCAGTTTTGCTCAGCCAATTATGTTAGAGAATCCACTTTGCCATATATAAAGGGGACCCGAAATTCATAATCTTAGGTATGACGGCACTTGAAATTATTGGAAACATTAAGCTAGAGGGCATATATGGTGTGTCTCAAATGTCAATACGGAACTCATTGATTGTGTTTGGTATATTCATTACCAAAAAGGGACTAGTAACCACTCAGGATGGGTAGAGTGGCCAACGTTGGCACACAAAATAACCATGTAATGCAAAATACAAGATGAGCACTCGATCCCTCTCAACACCTAAATCATTTAGGATCCACCAAATTAATTTAAATCTAATCTCTCGACAGACCTCTAGTATTTTTCACATTTATTAAATGAAAAATAAAATCGTATGGACTACCTTCGTGCCCAAGTAACGCGAAAGTGACGCAATGAAGTTTTGTCCTTTTAAACCAAGGAAAATAATGGTTATACGAAGCACACTATATATAAGGGCGTAGGACGATCTAAACTAGCTGCAGAAAAAAACCTAGCTCTTCCTTGAGTTCTCTCTCTCTCGAGCTCTCTTTCCTTCTTCGGCTTGAGAGATATGGCAGCCGCCTTGAGTTGGCTTACCGTCTTTCTGTACCCGAAAAAGGACTCGAGCCCTAAAACTCAAGACGGCGAGCATGCCAATGTCTCCAAGATTGGGGTTGCTGGGGGATTGTCTTCCTCGGGCCACAGTGCTGCAGGATTCCAGATGCCTCTTCACTATCCTCGGTACATGAAGGCGGACTACGAGAAGATGGAGGAGTGGAGGCTGGATCTGCTTCTCAAGCAATATGGCCTAGTTGCTGTCAGCAATGGAACTCTCGAGGAGAAGAGGGCTTATGCAATAGGAGCTTTCTTGTGGCCCGATCAGTATTAAGAGACGTACGTAGTACTAGTACTACCCTATATATGTAGTTCCTCTATATTGCATACATATATGTGTGTGTATAGAGCTAGCAGCCTGGTGTGTAATGCATGTCTAATTATTCGATTTTGTTCTGTAATTTGGGTCGTCTGAGTAGTTGCAGCTAGCTAGATAGCTAGTACCTGATCGATGCAGCTGTGTCATTAGGAGAACGTTAAAGCCAGAATAATGGTTATCGAGTAAGTTGCGGATGTAAAATATATGGGCATGGTATCCTGTACCTGACTTGATAAATCTCAATGAATATCAGTACTAGTTTGTAGATACTATTCACCAAGTATGGAAACCATAATCTCCATCACATTGAAAATCAAATTAACATGATTGAGATTCATTCACTTTTACAATTGAGAAATTGAGTTCCTTCTTCAATAATTCTAAAGTTCAATGCAGATTTGTACGCCTTCCCCGTCACAAATTAATTTCTTGGGCAATTGGCCTTGTTTTTTCTTTTTTCTTTTTTGCTTGGGCAATTGGCTTGTTAAGTGTTGTAACTTGCAAGAGACATCATATTCATACCAGCTAGATGGATAGATTTGTCCCGAAAACATGGTCGATCACGACCCGTACCTAGTTTAATTGACAGAATTGTCCAGAAAATCTGGCCTTCCGGTTTATACTCTCACCATCAGGCGATAGCAATCAAAAGTAGATGATCTAGCATTGCCACTGGTACAATATCTCCCCATTTCCTGCCAGGTTTTACCACTAAACAAATTGGTGGGGATTTTACCATGCTAAATCAAGGAAAAACACGTACTAAAATTGTAACTAGAAGCTAAAGGCTACACAATATATTCAACTTTACCAATGAAAACAGGGTCAATCACCGTTGATTCGGTGCCTTTTGCAAGTATACATCCGTAAGATATCAAGGCGATTTGCAACCGAAAAATTCCCCGTTTTCCACCTGTTTTTCTGAAATTCTCCCCCTTGAATATTAGAAAATGAGAATTACGTAAAGACGTCCTATTGTCTTTTCATCATCATTAGGTCATATGAGAATGCACAGCTCCTTGTAGCTGCAATCGCTACAAATAATGTACACAGCACCAAATGCTTGAAATTAACCAGCAGGGGAAAATGTCAGATCCATAGCGACTCCTTCGGATTCTGGCATGTTTCTAACCTCATTAAGAATCCTTGTGAGATGTGTTGTCACTTCCCTTTGAACATACTCAGAACGCTCCTTTGTAAGTGACGATTCTGTAAACAGCGTTTCAGCCAGACACTGGTAATGCTGATACCATTCATCATCACAATTCTGAGCAATTTGGGGATCATAGAAATCAAGAGAGGTTTCTCTCCGCCATCTGTTCAAATAGTATTTGTCAGGAAGGTGAAAGTAGTTCTTTAATATAAATACCCGTAACGAATGTCTGCACAGTAGTCCTGAAGATTCAAACTCTTTACAGGAACAGTGAACATGTTCATTTTCTGGTATCCAAATCACAAGACGTTCTCCAGCTATCTCCTTAAAATGGCGAACAATACATGATCCATTGGGCATTTCAGATACTGCATACTGCATGGCAAGGACAAGTTCATGCTGCAGAGCATTGAAGGCAAAAGGCGTCAAAATACTCCTTGCATTCTCTTCAATGGGAATGCATGTTTTTGTATGCATATATTGCATCTCTCGACGTGCCTGATTTTGAAAACTGGCAGAAATACCAACCTGCAAGTGTTTGAACATAAGAGCCAATACCAATTGATACTGGTTTTTTTAATATATGTGAAAAGTTTTTAACCAAAGTACCTGCTCGAAAAAGCTGCGCAGGCATGTTTGTGTGCTGAAAACACCTTTTAAGAATGCTTCTATAGACTTCAAATAATCTGTTGTTCCCATTCTAGCAACAAAGCAACCCCTCATATAGCATAGAGCCCAAGATGCCCGAAATGAATGAAGTAAAATGATGTGCTTATCTGTAGATAGACCATATATCGAAATCATTTGATTCCACTGGAGTTCAAAATCCTCTGTACTCTCTACCCGATATAAAACGTCAAGCTCAGATCTAAACTCTGCATATCGAGATCCAAGTGATACAGAGAACCAGCTGGATACCTTCGGAAAAATATTCCACAGTGAAATGACATGCTTAGAGTCAGGCAGTTTGCTTGTTATTGCATCTCTAAGCCCAGGATCAAGATCAGTTATAATTGTTTGTGGCCATCTTCCTCTCATGAAACGAACAAAAGTCTGTATGCAAAAGAAAAAATCATTGTAATTTAAGAATTATATATAAAGACATAACGGATCCAGAATCAGTTCAGATAATATTGGATAGTAACCTGTAAAGCCCATGAGAAGGAACAACGTGTTTCATCTTGCAGTAGAACACAGCCAAAGAAAACGGTTCTTCCATGGTTGTCAATGCCAAGCCATGCTCCAAAAAGCATGCCATATGTGATTGATTGATACATAGTGTCAAAATAAACTGCATCACCAAACATAGTATATGCCTCGACTGAATGACCATAAGACCATGCAATGTGTTCAACCTTATCATTCTCATCGACTGTAAAATCATAAACAAAGTCTTCATCCGCCTCTTTTGTCACCTTGCACGCCTCAAGAAGTTCTAAAGTATCATTTTCCCTTTTTTCAGTGATCAAGGCATCATTTTCTTGAACAACCTTCTTACGATTTTGGACAAAGTTTCTGACATCCCTCTCTAAAAAGGGTAGCTGTCCACCTTGAATCCCCTTCTCCAACTCCAACACCTTGACAATGCGCTGTATAGGGAACCCAGCTTTAGAAAGTAACAGTATCCGCTCTTGATCTGCCTCTCGAATTTTACGATAAGCAGGAAGGAGGCGGACTTGGTCATCTTCCAAAAGCTCATGGTTATGCACATTACTGAATTGGACAACAAACCATTGAGAAACCCCATCAACAACCTCCTTCGACAAATACATTTTCGCATCACATCCACACCGAACGGACTTCCTATCCCTATGGTGGTCCCCTGTCAGCTTCTTCTTGGCCGGAGCAAACCCAGACCTATAGCAAACAAAGTCACGCTTATATATACCCAACTGTGGACTAAGCCTGGATCTCTCTTTCCTAACAGAGAAGCCATTTTTTCTAGCGAAATTGCCATAATACTCAAATGCATCATCATCATTCTTGAACACCATTCCAACATAGGGTGAAACCATGGCTTCTGAGGTTGAAGTATCATTCTTTACCAATTGGGCAGCAAGGGAGGTCTCTTCAGAGTCCCCTTCATATGTAACATAACACTTCCAATCCCCACATGGGCATTGTTGCCTCCGAATCCATAAGTTTTTCGATGGCATACAATTCATCAATTACAATTCGATTTAGCCTTAAAGTTTCAACCTTTTCACTTCCCCAGCACTGGCAGCATAAACCCTTTAATTGAACCAAACAAGAACAAAAATTTAATACATGTAAACTAGAACTACTTGAAACACAGATGGTTCTGGGTTTCTAATGGGTTTCACAAAGCAGGTAACAAAAAGTCAGAAACATAAAAAAGAAAACTTTTTGATGAAATTACGGTGAGTAAAATCGATATAGTACGAGAAAGAGAGAGAGGTAGGAAGATTAGGTACCAGTGAAGGCAGGCGAGCTTAAACCCTTGTAAGCTTGTTCGTCTTCCTCAACAGCTGAGCGAGTGCCTCTACTGTTGTGAAGTGGTGCAGCAGAAATATTGATGGGTCGGGCATGTTTATCTTTTGGGCGTTTTTTACGACCATGAGTAGCATTGAACTTAGCCCATTATATCCTATGGGCTTTACTCTATAGTTGATTGATGAACATATAGTAAAACTTACGATATGTTTGGATAAGGATGAATTTCAAGAAATTTAATTATAAATAAAGAATTTTTAATTTTTTAGGACCGTTTTTCTTGTTTGGATTCTTATCCCATGAAATTACCAATTTTTACAGGAAAATAATCCTGAAATTTGAGAGCTTAAATTGCCGACTTAAATTTCTTATAATATAGACGTCATTTGTCAATTCTCCTAATTAAGGTTAGTCTGAATACAAATTCTTGTCATTTTAAAACTCGATATCATGTAATTCAAACAATTGAATTCTCAATTAATGAAATTGAAATTACTTTATCTAAAACTTGCCTTGCCTCTAGGATCGAATGTAGGCAAATAACATATTTATGAATATATCCATCTACAGTATATGAATATGGATCCCAAAATAAAAGGGATGAGGGTTTGATTTTGAAAAGCTAGCGGTGAAAACCTGCACAGTTGGAACCACCAGAGCGATTCTTGCTTACCCTATTTTTTTATTTTACCTGTATGAATAATTCAATAATGAAGAACAAGATACGCACAACATGCGTTTAACATTTATTCTTGCGCCTGTTTCTTTGCCTGCAGGGAATTTATGCCAACAATGTCACTCCTTTAATCTTTGAAGCACTGGACTGAGAGAAACATGCAGCTTCTTCACTGGCCTCAGGTAAGTCTTATTTGTTGCCTTCTGCTTTTTTTTTTCGTCACATGATTAGTGATATTTACATTTCTGATCGAATACCAAGTTTTTCCATATTCATTTGAGATCTTCTTCTCTTTTGATGAAAGCATGTACAGGCAGTACAGTAGAAGCTTATATGATTTTACGAGTTAGAGTTCATACCGCATATATCATAATTCAATTCATTCAATTACGTATAGTGAATGGATGTTTAGGCTGCATAGATTTCTAATTTCAATGACTGATTTATTAAAGTTAAAATGGTTAACCGTGTATGCATATGGCATTTCTAGGATGCATTGTCATTTAGATGTTCATACATACATATGAAGGGCATCTCAAATGGATATGATATCAATTTCAAATGCAGAGAATTCAAAAACTGTTGCTGACTTGGTGACCAGATGAACCTTTATTGAGTGACCTGATGGCTAGCGATCATGATGTTAAACAAGCCTTGCTTTCTGAAAAGAACGATCATTCCCAACTTAATAACGAAAAGAATGTAGTTGTCCAGAGAAGAAAAAACCGTCTGAACCAAAATGAAGTAGTAATACAGACTCCTGCAGATTGTGAGCCAATGTATATGAAACCACAACTTAGTTTAAAGCAAGTGGTCTTGATGTTGATTTCATACATAGGTGGAGGCACCTTCTTTTTTTTCTTGGTCAGGAATCAGATTAAAGGAGTAAAAACAAATCCGATTCTTGATTCCATGTACTTGTGTGTAGTCACAATGAGCACTGTAGGATATGGAGACCTTGTTCCTAATAGCGTAATGGCAAAGCTACTTGCATGCGTTTTTGTGTTCACTGGAATGGCTCTTGTTGGTCTGATTCTTGGCAAGGCAGCAGATTACATTGTAGCAGGAGGTGATTTTGGTTAGGGCCATACACTTCCATGAAAAGGAGGTTGAATTAGACAAAGTCAAGTTCAAATGTATTACTGCAGGAATCCTTCTTGTGGTTCTTTTTGTAATTGGAATTGTGTTCTTGTGTGTGGTTGAGGAACTGGAAGTTTTGGATGCTATTTATTGCGTTTGTTCCACCATTACTACTCTAGGTTATGGGGATAAGAGTTTCTCAACTGCAGCAGGTCGAAGTTTTGCTGTATTTTGGATAATTACAAGTACAATGTGCTTAGCACAATTTTATCTCTACCTTGCTGAACTATACACAGAAAAAAAGCAGAGATCACTCGTCAGGTGGGTGCTTACTCGAAGATTGACACCTTCCGATCTTGAGGAAGTAGATCTTGATCATGATAAAGTCGTTAGGTATAGACTAGTTATTATCATATAAACATAATCCCTCTTTTTTCTATAATGATATATACATGAGCTTTATCAGGTCCTCTAATTGCATTCCCCTATTTTAACATTATGTAATTTTATATCAGTGCTTCCGAGTTTGTGATATATAAGTTGAAGGAAATGGGGAAGATCAGCCAGGAGGATGTTTCACTTATCATGGAAACCTTCAAGAAGCTTGACATCGATCACTCAGGAACTTTGACAGCATCTGATATATTACTGTTAACACCCCGTCAAACTGATGAGTAGTACACAACTTAGCATCATTACTTTCTGCATTTTCTTCACAATTGCTATCAATTGGTTAACACACTTAGGAATGAAACATATTGTTGGCTAGTGGATGTAGTCTGCTTTGATTCGACCACTAGAGCAAGCCAGCATTTTTATACAGTTCAGTTCTTATTCCTGCATACAGTGGCCTTTCCTTTCTTATTTGTATTTGTTTCATTAATATAGCTTGAATGATAGATGAACCCTATCACATGGATATGCACAAAGTACAGAAAAATTAAAGTCATACTAGTGAACCATATATAGCCTTGCAATTTTTATTTGCTGAATTTACATTTCTAATTGCATTTGGCAATCACATTTTATGCACTGGTACGATATTGAAAGAGAACAGGTCTAATACTGAGTTGAAATTAACTAGTTATCTAGGTAGTCTGGACGGCCAGCAACATAATCAATGATTCCCTGACCTTGAGTTTCACCATGAACTTCGGTTGACAGCTTTGAAACACCACCAAAGGCGATTATCGTCACCAAAAACAGAGTTGTGGAAGCAACAAGGAGAGGCCAAAAGTAGCCTAAGATGGTTAGGATACGAGGGGCCGCAAATAACAGCAAAGAAAAGACTACTGAAACAAAGATTGCAATGCCAAAGTGATATCTGTACTGCAGAAGCTGTGGTGAGATATCCATGCCCTTGCCCTGCCTCATGAAATATATATATATATATATATATATATATATATATATATATATATAATCAAACTCTAGTCTCTCTAGAGAAAGAGAGACAGAAATAGAGAGAGATTGTGGTTGTATCTGTTTAATTTCTTTAGGCTGGTGTGATTTGCAGAATATGGTTATATCTCTCTTTCATGGAGGCTGTTTGCTTGGTCCTTCTGTCACTTAATTTCTTAGTACGGCATTGTTTCCCCAAAATATCCTTGTTCAACCAAATTTTGGAGATTATATGCCTAAGGAAAACTGGGAAATGAAAATCTGGTGAAAGGGTCCATTTGTCATTAGGCAGGAGCATTATTTTTGACTTGGATAGATTGAGAGAGATGCCTTTGTCCATTTCTTTGATTGGTCGGTTACTTTTGCCACTTTTCAAATGGGATGAAGATTAGTGCCTAGGAAAGGAATGGCATATCTCCTTGTTCTCCTTCTTGGTTAATAGGATTCAGGAAAAAGATGATCAGATAATAAATAAACAAAGATGGTTTGGGTTGCTAAGTTATACAAACACTGTAGAGCTTTCTTGTTTTTGACACAAAACACCAAATGACACAACCCATTATCACAAAGTTGTCATTCTAGTATTATAAGTTTATGGTGTCTGAGAGTTAAAACCACAATAAATTTCATCATTTCTATGTATATATTTGTCATAAAGAATAAATACCACTAAAGTTGGAACAGCCTTGGATTTTAAACTTTTGTTCCAAGTTGGTTACAAATGAACAAGGCCGGGATTGATCAGAAAAGAATAAGTTGCTGCTGCCTGCATGCAGTACTCGGTATTTGAAGGCAGGCAGGGAATGACCAGGCTAATCAGGCTAAAACTGCAATCATAGTTTTCTTATTGTTTGAGATATGCATGACCTATTCAATTCTATATTGATCAAGTACTGCCTTCCCTCGATCATTTCTGTTCTTAATGCTGGACATCATTAATTCGAACGAATGCCTTTTAGTGTATGAAAATAATTAGCAGCAGTAGTTCATATATACATATATTAATCTACCTAATCTTCCATCCAACCAATAATAAGTAACACAGGACAAACAGAAGCCCCCAATGCTTAGCTTGATCCCACTTCATAATATCACTTTCAAGAAACCAAAAAATATATATACGATCAGTTAGAATTCAATTGAAAAATGATTTGACATAATTAAAGGTGAAAACCCCCCAGTAGGATAAAGGTTATACTGATCACCGAGTTGACTGTTTCAGCTGTAAACATCAGGGTTTGGTAACGACTCATGGTGCCTCTGTATTTTCTTAAGGGGTTTCGGGTGTTGTTGAGGAGGATAGGTAGAGTCTTCCCTTCGTCGCCTAACCCAAAAAAATACTAAATTTCATACTAGCGCCAAGCTTTGGTACATTTCCAAGTTTTGCCAAATGGCCAAGTTTCTGAAGAAGGCAAGAACTGGAGCTTAATTCATATACCATGTTTTCTGCTGTAGTATTAGAAACAGGGTTATACTTCAAAGCAAAGATGTGATCGATGAGGATCATACTCTGCTCTCTGTACTTATGTATACAAGGCAGCTTGAGGATTAGTTTTTTGTTTTCGATTAATTCAAGCACTTTGGTTTCATTAGTCCCTTTCAGCTCAATGCCATGAGTCATGACTACCTCATTTTCTTGCCCTAAATTCAACGTTTTTTCTTTGAGTGATTGATTACCCCTAGCTAAGTAAACGCAATGGCAAGGTTTAAGCAAGGTTTAGCGCTTAAGCAAACAAGTTACACCAAAACAAGAGCTTTCCTCAACTTATCCAGATCATGACAAGCCCTAACCTTATCCTCACTTCTTATTAGTGATCATTTTAATGTGAGAAAACGCAAGTTTTGATCATAATCAAGGAGAAACTTTTACATTTTGCATATATAGTACTTCATTATTCAAGTTTAAGTTAGAAGAATCTCATAAATTAGAACCTGTTGTCCATCTGTCACCAAGAGCATGACAAAAATTCCCAATAAAAATGTGTTGGATATAATAGAATACCCTGTTGGTCAGTGACTTCCAGTAGTCTTCCATATGTTAAAAGAATGACAAGGGAAAAGCAACATTTGGTGCTTTTTCGGTATATATAATCTGCAGATAGTAAGGCTTCAACAAATGGCACCAACAAATAAACCATTTTGGTCAATAATGTGTGTGTGTGTGTCAAATTTTCGATCCTTGAATGGTCCAAACGAAATTGTAATCATAGATTAGGTAGTAGAAACGATCAAATGAAACACTTGGATTAGAAAAACAATTGGACACTTTCTCCTTCACTGCAGCACTGGAAAGAGTCACAAACATCAATCAGAGAAACCAGAACAGTTGGAAAAATGACACTTTATATTATTTATTAGGGGGGTTTTAAGAGATAATCTTGATTGTTATTGTCATAATCTTTACCTATTAATGAGGTTTAAAATGGATCATCAAAGAGTCATGAATAGAAAAGATATGGGATGAAATATTTGAAAGTAACCGTTACTGTCAATAAAGGAGGGAAGAGAGCTGGTAGAGAGTAGAGAGAGCTACAAAGAGGCCGGAATGGCCGGCGTTTCCATTATATGATAAGAAACTTGTGCTTGTCAAATTTTGCTTCACAGCAAAACCCGGTCAATTCCTTAAAACTCACACTCATATCATCATCCAAATCATCCTCGTTAAAACCCTTGCGAGTTGCCATTACATATTCATTCAAATCCTAGATAGAGAGTTTATACCTGCTAATATTCTCTGCATTCTCAAGTAAAACCAAATTAGAGAGAAATGGTGGCGGGTCAGGAACAGCACCTACAACTTGCAGGAGGAGGAGCAGAGGACTAATCTCTTGTCACTGCAGACCCTGTCGTCTTAGAACTCAACCGCATGCACAACGTACTCAAAGGTCTCTCTCTCTCTCTCTCTCTGCTAGTTTGAACTTTGAAGCATATATGCACAGTGTCTCTGTCATGAAATGGTTTTTTGTTGTTCAATAAAAGCATATATGGTACTCGATAACAACACCAAATTGTATGATTGGCGGTTCATGATTAGATTATGTATCACTAAGAATATGTGAATATTTCATGTTTACAATTTAGCAACCTATAAGGCTTTTGCATTATCGTCAAAAAGAAAATGATCACGAAGCAGGTAATATGATTTGTCTTTCTCCAACACATTGATGTATAGACTGTACTCAATAATTTGATAGAAGTCTCCCAAATCAATGTTTGCAGAAAAGAATCGTGAGTTGGGGATTGCTCAAGGTGAGATCAAGGCTCTCAAAGCTACTGAAGTTCTTAAGGATAAAGCTGTGGAAGAGGTTGGCAAATATGACACTAACACATTGAACTTCTGATTTCATGTGGTATTTCATGAGAAACTGAGTGAATCCACTCTCTTTTTTTTTCCTATTCTTGTGTTTTCCAGCTAAGAAATAAAGTAGAGAAGCTGGATGAGAAACACAGACTCACGCAAAATCTTCTAGAACAAAAGGTGTGTTTTGATATTTGATTTTTTGGTATCCTTGATGATATTGATCAACTATTTATAACTTGATTAACAAACTCTTATTTGTCCCACTCGGATGAAATGCAGAACCTTGAAATCAAGAAACTGACAGACGAGAAAAAAGATGCATTGGCTGCACAATATGCTGCAGAAGGAACTCTTAGAAGGGTACACACAAGTCGAAAGGATGATGACCTTCCTTCTCTTGAATATGTCATTGCTCCACTCGAGGCTGAAATCAAAATCTGCAAGAATGAGGTACAGAAACAACTTGAGAAACTTCCGTCTTTATAAAACCTATGGATTATGAATGAGGGTCTAATCAATTCCTTAGCTCATACTTGATGACTTTTCCTCACTTGTTGGCTGTTTTCAGATTACAGCACTTCAGGAGGACAAGAAGGCTTTGGAACGTCTTACCAAGTCGAAAGAGTTGGCTCTTCTTGAGGCAGAAAGGATATTACGAAGTGCACTTGAAAGAGCTTTAATAGTTGAAGAGGTTCAAAACCAAAACTTTGAATTAAGGAGACAGATTGAAATCTGCCAGGCATGACTTCACACCACATCTTGTTTCAAGTTAATAAATTCAAAGTAGAGTATTCACTCATCCCAATTATATTACCATATGCAGGAGGAAAACAGAATCCTTGAGAGAACAAATCGCCAAAAGGTTTTAGAGGTTGAAAAGCTTAGCCAGACCATTCAAGAACTTGAGGAGGTCATTTTAGCTGGAGGGGCTGCTGCCAATGCTATTCGTGACTACAAAAGACAAATAGATGAATTGCATGTATGTCACAGTTAATTGTTATGATTGATTGGCAGGACTTTACAGAACCAGCGTGCTTCTTTGAAGATTCTGATATCTGAGAAATTGATCAAAATGCACCAAGTACTAACCTTGTTTTCATATTAAATGCACAGGATGAGAAGAAGACTCTGGAGAGGGAGCTAGCAAGAGTTAAAGTTTCGGCAAACCGAGTAGCCACTGTTGTTGCTAATGAGTGGAAGGATGAAAATGACAAAGTTATGCCTGTGAAACAGTGGCTGGAAGACAGAAGATTAATGCAGGTATTTCTCATCTATTCAGTTCAGCGACAACTCCAAAATTCACCGCTTCTTATTCACAGTTTTCAATCCAATTCTAAGCACTTATATGCATGTGTAGGCAGAGATGCAACGTATGAGGGAGAAGCTAGCAATCTCGGATAGAACAGCCAAAGCAGAGGCACAACTCAAGGTGATATATTCATACAAATACAGAACTTAGTTCTTCTAATAATCACATATCTGAGCATATCGTGCAGTGGCCTAAACAAAATTACTCACATTTGCTCTGCTAATATTTTTACATCAGGAAAAGCTGAAGTTGAGGCTGAAGACTCTCGAAGAAGGATTAAAGCATGTTTCGAGTTTCTCAGTCAATCCTAATTCGTTTTGCCGTTCCCCTAAAACAGAAAAGTCCAGTAACTTCTTAGGATTTCTGACAAGCCCTGGTGGATTAGGAAAGAGATCAACTTCACAGCCAAGAGCCTCCTCACTTAGAAGCTCCCCTCTCCAACAACCAAATTCAGACAATGAAACAGCCAATGCTGCCGGAGACCTAAAAAGATCAAATAGCTTTAAAAAGAGATATGGTTCAGGAGAAAAAATGCTGAGAAAAAGCTTATGGGCTTCTAGAACTAAAGTTGTTGACAGTGGTGAGAAGGAGAACACAGAAGGGAAGACAAATACTGATAACAACAAGAATGATGATAAAACTGTTTCTGCTGATATTGAAACTAAGGATGGCGCCAATGAAGACTCGCCTAGCAAGATAAGTATTAACTGTGAAAGTGAGGATGTGGTCTCAGGATTTCTGTATGACAGACTACAAAAGGAGGTCATCAATCTGAGGAGGCATTGTGAAGTCAAAGAAAGTGATATGACTGCGAAAGAACAAGAAATAAAGGTGAAATTGCAAATATTCCTCTTCCTCTATATCTCTCTGTCTTTCTAAATGAACTAATGCATAATATGACTTTAATTTCCAGATGCTGATGAAAAAGGTTGATGCACTGACAAAAGCCATGGAAGTGGAGTGTAAGAGAATGAAGAGAGAAGCCATAGCTAGAGATAAAGAAGCTGCAGCAGCCAAGGTAGATGATAACAAAAAGAACAGAACTACCAACTCATCCAAGAGGTTGTAACTACTTTTCAAGAGCCTCGATCATACCATATTCTTTCCTTCCTTCTGTAGCAGCTTCCCTTCCGCATACTAAATTCTTTCGAACCTGATCACCTGAATATATGAATGACTATGTTTACTTCTGACTGCTGCAGGGTAACAAAAGCAGGTTGAAAGTTTTCTTAATTACACGGGATTTTATTGAAGATCATGTGGAGACTATGTTTACTTCTGACTGCTGCAGGGTAACAAAAGCAGGTTGAAAGTTTTCTTAATTACACGGGATTTTATTGAAGATCATGTGGAGACATAGTCTCTATGAGCAATGTGTTTTGATTTTTTAATGTAAATACAGAAAGAAAAGTTGCACCAATGATAGCTAGCTGAAATAAGATTCTGGAGGTTGATGAATGTTTCCTCTGCCTGAAATCTACATATAAGAACTTCATACAGTGTACATAAATTGTTTTAAGGATCATGTATTTTCTATAGGTCTGAGAATGGTATCAAAAAGAGCTACTTATACAACAGAATGATAGATTATATATAGAGAAACTGACTGGAACCAGAAAGAGGTATAACACTATAACACTGAGAAGTACCTATAATCCATATACCCCTCCCTCTACAATCATCTGAAATGTACAATGATCATGGTAAATTGGTGTGTCACTGACTCACTGTGTAACAACTATTACAGGGTAAGAAAAAAATAACCCGTCAATCCTATCATTCAAAACTTCCGCACCTCTGGGATCATAGCCAAAGAAGGCCTCCATTTGCGAGGCTCTCGTGACCCAAAACTCCCAATATTCAAAGACCCGATCTTATTTTTGCCATTCAACAACAGCTCCAATTGCTCTCTAGTCACCACAATCCTCACCTTCTGTCTTTTGCAGCTTTCTTGTTCCTGGTGAGCAATCTTTGAAGGAACCAAAGCCTTGTTGAGCCATACAAGGTTTGGCACAAGATGGTAAACCTCCCCAGGTTCTAGCTCGGTGCTGGGTGACAATGGTGTATATGGGTTGGCCTTGTGCACCAGCTTGTAATCCACGTAAGGGCCAGATGTGATTTCTTCGACTGTTGTCAAGGCACTGAACTCTTCTACTCCTCCATTAAAGACTACTACCTTGATCTTCTCTTGGGGCGGATGGAACGGAGCACAGATATAGTTTCCCATGGTAGTTCTTGAATATCGATGACTGCTACTGCAAAAGAATTAGGAGTCTCATCGTTTTATAGTGTGGCTCTGGCTTTGATCATATTCCACATGGGAAGGCAGTTTGACGTGCAAGCCATGTTTACAAGCTTTTAACACCAATACTAATATGGGGTTATTTTAGTTCCCAAAGTCAACTAGTTGTGTGCATCTAGAACTAGGCAGTCTAAACAAGCATTATGATAATACTAACTACATCAAAGTCAAATGGCCGGCCTGTGCATTGTTCATTGTATATCGTCCCTGGCCGTAAAGAACAAACAATATCGAAGTCAAATGGCATGAGCATTGTTCATTGTATCTCAGCCTCAACAGCAATGTATAAGTCAGACTCCAATAGAGAAGTGATGCATGCTAATTCATTTCAGTCTAAGCAGTCAGGCCCCAGATATTGGGGCTTAGGTTCATAAACAATATGAACAATGTGAAAGAAGGTAAATACTCAATCATGGTTGCAGGATCTAACTGACAGTATCGCTCAGAATCACATCACTATTGTCGGTAAAGTAACCAAGGAGTCGAGCAGAGTATATGTTATGCGGAAGCGGCCGACGGGCCCCGAGGGTCTCACACACACGGGTCCAATAATGTCGATACTCTCCTCACTTTAGCTACCCGGATGCGAAACGGGTATGGGGTTTTACACAAAAGACCTCGACATTAGTGTGTGTGGTACCATTCCTTATAACTCAATGATAACTCTTCACGTTTCTGATGTGGGATTCCAAATGGCTCTAATCTAAGCCACACTTTTTCCAACAATCTTCACCTGGCGTGATTCGAGTCATCCCAAACTGTCTCACGATTCAAATTCCAATAGCTCCACCTTGATCACAACCATCTGAATCTTGTGATCCCAATCCAAACGGGAGCTCCACCAGATTGCAACTCGATCGTATGAGACACCAAGTCCCAAGCGTCGCCTGGGCTCTGATACCACTTGTTATGCGGAAGCGGCCGACGGGCGCCGAGGGTCTCACACACACGGGTCCAATAATGCCGATACTTCCCCCACTTTAGCCACCCAGATGCGAAACGGGTATGAGGTTTTACACAAAAGGCCTCGACATTAGTGTGTGTGGTACCATTCCTTATAACCCAATGATAACTCTTCTGATGTGGGATTCCAAATGGCTCTAATCTAAGCCACACTTTTTCCAACAGTATATTTATGAATTCTAACAACATCAACTCTATAAAGACACCCATGAAAGAAGAATTAATAGTTGAATCTAATAGTACAAAAATGTTCTCTACCAAGAGAGAAATTTCAGATCATACAAGTAGTGAAACGAGAAGCAGAACATACCTGTTCTCTTCTTTACATATCAGTGTAAAAGCTTGGCCAGTGATCTAAACAGCTGAAACCTAAGCAGCAACTACTTCTGGTGACCTTCTAGACTCCAACCATGACATGACTGCAACCTTTGTAGTCAAAAACCAGCCAACCTTGTCTGGGGCCTCATGGAACGGAGCATCTACTTCCTTCAAATGTGACTCGAACACACTAGCTAGACCTTTGTCTGAATATTTATGTTTGCCATGTCCGGTGTTAATTCCCAGCAGAGGTGGAAGCTCCTCCCCAGATTCCAATGAACGAGACAAGTCATTAATCCAAACATGTAATGCAGTAAGAGCTGCTCCAAGAGAGAGACCCTTGAGATACAGAGACCACTGGGTTGGAGACCTTGACTGTATATCTGTGTATATCTCCAGTGTAAGCCCTAGGTCTAGAAGCTCACAGGCTCTCTCCAAGAGATCAAGATTCACACAAAGATCGATCAAGCAATTACAGTATGCCTTCTTTACATCGGAACCAACTGAAGTTAAAAGTTCTGATGCTTCCTTCTTGAAGTTTTCACTACTGTCTTGCGTCTCTACCAGAAGTCTTACCACAGACCCAAGCTTCTCATTACCCCGCTTGATGCAATCAGTCAGCTTAGATAGTTCATCTTTTGGTGTTAGGGTCATCACATTCAGGAGACAGCCACAGAATCGTTCATCAGGATTTATGCCCAATTCTAGTAGTTGATTGAATGCCCTGACAACATCATCAGTACGCTTGGCCTTGCCATAACATTGTATTAGTGATGTCAAAATAAAGATATTAGGCTGGAAACCAGCTTCCACCATCTCATTCAACATGCTCTCTGCCTCTGAGACTTTCCCGCTACAGGAATATATGGTAATCATGGACGAAAACGTCCAGCTATCAGGCTTCAAAGTTTCGGAACTCTTCATGTCTTTGAAAATCTCAATAGCTTGATCAGTGTAGCCGATATCAGCACACATAGACAAAAGGGTGTTATAGAGAATTACATTCAACTCCATTCCCTTCTCCTTCATCTCCTTGTACACATTCAGAGCATCATCACCATAGCGAGCTCTACCAAAGGCCCTTAACAGAGATGCATAGGTCACCCAATTTGGCGAAGACCCCTTGCTGATCATCTCTCGGTAAATTTTCTTGGCCTGCCAAGGCCTCTTAGCTCTTCCCATAGCATCCAACAAAGTATTATAAATAACCATGTTCGGCTTAACCCCAATTGCCTTCATTTCCTCATAAACATTCAAGCACCCATCATAATTCCCTGATTGCCCGTGAATCTTAATCAACGTTGCAAATGTCACTGGATCAATGCGCCATTTCTCTGTCCTAGCGCGGTCATACAAGCTAAAAGCCTTGTCAACATTACCGGCACGGCCATATGCATCGATCATAGCCGAATAGGTAACATCATCAGGACTACACCCGTAAC
Organism: Fragaria x ananassa; assembly: GCA_034370585.1. Taxonomy (NCBI): domain Eukaryota; kingdom Viridiplantae; phylum Streptophyta; class Magnoliopsida; order Rosales; family Rosaceae; genus Fragaria; species Fragaria x ananassa. Next base: position 362,072 of record CP139764.1, on the reverse strand, counting down.
TAGGCATCTTCTCAAACCACTCCACAGCCTTATCAGGCAGATAGCACATCCTAGCACAGCTAATCATAGTCGAAAACGTAACATTATCAGGCGTAACACCTCTCCCAAGCATCTCATTAAACAGCTTCTCTGCTCTCACTAAATCCTTACACTTTCTAAACACTTTCAATGTCACATTGTAGAGAACCACTTCCCTCTTAGGTTTAAACCTCTGCTGAAAGTACTTTAGAGCAAGTAACGCATTTTCAGGGTTAACCATGGTATTAAGAACAACGACAGCATCTTGTTCCAAAACCCCATCACCCAAACTCTTTAAAACATCAAAGACATCGCTTTCACTTAGGCCGACACAGTTCAAGGACTCAGCTACTTTGACTAAAGAAGTGTACCTGGAATCGTAGGACTTGTTCCTAAGATGAGAAGCCCTGGGGCTGCTGGGATTGACCCAAACATAGCTTTTGGAGGAAGACTCGGAATTTCCATCAGGGTTTTCAGTTTTTGGGGTTTCTTGTAAAGAAACATGGTTTATTTGGAGAGAAATTCTGGAGTGAAGAGTAGGGAAGGTGTGAGTATCAGAGGTGGTTGGTCTGAGCTTTCTAGAGGAGGAGAGAGAGTGAGAGAGGGTGTGGCGGTTATGGAAGAGAGAGGAGGGTGTGGAGGATACATGATAAGCCATTGTTTGTTTCCCTCTTTGTTTTGCGTCTGTGACTCTCAGGACTGAAGAGAGAGATGAGGTTTAATGGTCTATGGTGTGGTGAGGGTACATGCTTCGTTACGGTGTTTCCTGATTCTCCACCGTTTGATATGTGGTAGTTTTTTTCGTTTTAAATGGTGGGCCTCGCAGCCCGCAAAGGCCCGTCACACATGGACCACCTAGCCCAGTATGATCTCGGAAATTATTTTTTCTTTTGTATTTTCTTTTTCTTCTTTTTTGAAATGATGGGCCCCGCATTCTATTAAGGTCCGCTACACGTGGACCGCCTAGCCCCACATGGTCTCCGTCTAGCCCATATAAATTAATTTTCTTTTATATTTTTTTTCCTTACAAAATCTGGGATGAAACCTTTGGCGACCTTGCTGTTGTTGTTGCACAGCCGACTTCTCCGTCTCTACCGCGTAATTGGACAGCGGCCATAATCATCTCTCTAAACTTAACATTTTTTTTGTGCTCAATTGAAGTTTCTGAGTTAGAAAGTTGTTAGAGTCATCGATTGCAGATATATTACTGTCGTATATAAATTGGTTGATTTGTTTAGTTTCCGAGTTGATTGTTAAGGATTGGGTTAAAAAGGTTGAGCATGCAATTTATTGCTATAAACAACATATTACATATCCATCAATGAATTTATGTTAGTGATGTTGCAATGAAAACTTATCGGTGTTGGCAAGTTTGGAATGTGTAGTCGGTAGTCAGTAAACTACCTTCCTCGCCCATAGACCAGTCATGAAACTTGTAAACCGACGTCCAGGCTACCTCGCCATGGTGAAAGATCATCGGTACCACAACAGGAATGTGCTCCTCCAAGCTCCACAAGAAGGCACCATGATAGTAGTTATGTGCATTTTGTCCCACATCAAAAACATAATGTAAGAGGGAACCTTCCTTAGCTATAAAAGGAAGGTTTTCCCTCTAGATATAGAGTTCGGTAATACTCCACCCCAAGACAAATATAGAGAGAGATCTGATACTCCACCCCGCGGGTGGGTAGCTCGCCCCCTCTCATTTGTAACACTCCACCCCGCGCGGGATGGATGTTCTTGTACCCCGCGCGGGATGGATGCTCTTGTAACATAAAAGGCATGATAGTTGATTCTAAGTGGACGTAGCCATGTCCCCCGAGGCATGGTGAACCACTATATGTCCTTGTCTCTCGCCCGTGTTGTTTATTGTTCATATTCATGTTTCACCGTGATTCCGCATAGCCTACGGGTTCTTGCATAAACATTTGGCGCCGTCTGTGGGAAATGTTACTAAAAAGTCGTGTTGTTCTACCGCCTGAGAGGCAGTATAGATGCGAGGCGAGATGACTCGCATGGGATGAGAGGCCAGGTAGCTCGCATGAGAGCGAGGAGAGATAAATCGCATGGGAGAGGGGAGAGGTAGCTCGCAAGGATTCGAGGCGAGGTAACCCGCGTGGGAGTGAGGCAAGAAGACTAGCCCAGGATGAGACGCGCGCGGTAGCTCGCATGGGAGCGAGGCGAGATAAATCGCATGGGAGAGAGGCGAGGTAGCTCGCAAGGATTCGAGGCGAGGTAACCCGTGTGGGAGCGGGGCAAGATGACTCAGTCGAGATCAGAGGCGCGGTAGCCCGCAGGGTAGCGAGGCGAGATGACCCTTCCGTGGTTCTTTTGTCCGCAGGGTAGGCAGTCCAGTAGCAGAATAGCTCGCATGAGGCGAGATGGCCCGCCCGGGAGCGAGGTCTAGATGCGAGGCGAGGTAGCCCGTATAGGAAAGAGGCAAGATGACCGGCCCGGGATGAGACACGCTGAAGCCCGCAAGGGAGCAAGGCGAGATAACCCGTCCATGGTTCTTTTTGTTCGCGAGATAGGAAGTCCAACAGCAGAATCTTGCCCGGTTCTTTTTATCAGCGGAATAGCTCGCATGGATGTGATGCGTGATGATCCGCCAGGGATGAGACAGGATATCCCGCACGTATGCAAGACGAGATAGCTCGCATGGAATTGACTTTGCATGTGAGAAGCGAGATGACCCGCCCAGAGTGAGAGGCGAGATGACCAGCCTAGAGTGAGAGGCGAGGTAGCCCGCATGGGAGCGAGGCGAGATGACACACAACGGGATAGGGAGTATAACAGCAGAATCCCGCCCGGGTTCTTTTTGTTAGCGGGATAGGGAGAATAACAGCAGAATCCCACCTGGGTTCGTTTTGTCAGCGGAATTAGGAATCCAACAGTAGACCCACAACCGCACTTGTTCGATGCCACCCGCCCGGGTTCTTTTTGTCCCAGCCAAGAACCCAGGACATGCCAACTGAGAGGCATTCCACCCGAGATGTCAAAACCCGCCCCGAATTTCACCCCGAAACACCAGATGAGTCCTGCGGGGATCACCTCCAAGGAAAATTTACCGAAGACTCGGCAAACCTCCCTCGAAAATGGACAACCCTAACTTATAAGAATTTAAGAACCACATTTTTACTCCAAAATAAATCTTCCGCTACAACCCAAAAGTAGCCAGAAAATAATACAGGAGAATTCCAACAGTATTCAGAGCTTCTAAAAATAAAATAATACACATAGGAAGCTAACAAACCCCTAGTAGATTAAACTGGTAACCTACTGGCGCAATGTAGCGGATAGATGGGTGACTATGCCTCAACGTCTCCTGCTAGACCTCACGCGAACTCTGCAGACTGGGAATTTTTTAAAACGAAGAGCCCAGGGGAAAATATTCAACACGTCAGAGTGAGTGGACAAAACGATTCCGACAACAAATAAATATTTCCCTAAAAATGCTTTTAAAGAAAACGCTTCATCAGCGGCAAAAACAAAAGCTCAACTGGAAAGATTCTGAACTGGGGTCCAGCCTGGCTAGACTCCCAAACTTTAAGAAATTGCCTCTCAGGCTAGGATATTATATATTTTAGTATGTATGTACACTCGCCTAACTCTTTGTACGATATCTATGAACAACTCGAAAAATAGATACCATACAAAGCTACTACGCTTGCGTCTAACGCTCACGTCATCCCATACTGGAATTGTACCTCAGGCTGGGGGAAGCGCCCGAGTGGTATATATATGTGCTTACTCCTTGTATGAAATCTATGAATGAATACGAAAATAGAAAGTCGCACAGGGATACGACGCTTGCTTCTAAGGCTCACGTCACCCCATACCGGAATTGTACCTCGGTATGGGGGGAAATCACGTATATCTAGCTAGCATTTAATCATATACATACTATATATTCTCATAAAAGAGTATAATCACCGAAATTTTCAATTTCGGAAAATATCTAAAAACAGAAAATCATTCAAAACAATAAAGCATTTCGAACACATTAATTAAAACAAAGGTCCACTCACATATTAGGCCTAAGCCTGATGTCGGTCGGAGGTCTATTCCGCTCGAGCCTCCTCACGTCCTGTTCCAAATAAATAAAACTTTAAATAAAACACCGACGCTTATAGCAAAACAGGCATAAATAAATATGCTTCGCGCGCTCAACCAAGCGTAACACTCCAAAATCTTGAATCCACTGCTAACCTCAAAACTCCACAAATTTTACCGACATCCTCAAAATCACCTTCCACCAAATAAAAATCCAATGGCCGGACTCTAACTTAATAATCCGCCAAAAATATCAAACTTCAACAATTCTCAAACCTATCCAAAACTCCTCCAAAAATTCTAAAACTTATTTCATTAAACTTCTCACATTTTTCCCCACCAAAAACATTTTCTCTGCGGCTCAGCAGGTAGCGGCGGCTCAGCCGGTAGCGGCGGCCGGCGACCTCCCATGCTCACCAAAATTTGGCAACATCTTCCTCTCAACCTCCTCTACAACATTCATAATTATCACAAACTCCAATTCTAAGCCTAACCAAGTCAATCGAACGAAAACACACATAAAAACCCTAGAATTTCAAATACCGATTTCTCCTTACCTAGCTCGAGATGGAGCGAGCCCTTTGGAGGGATTGAAGCACGGGAGGAGGGCTTTCTTTTGAGCCAAGGCTCGCCGGCTATGGCGGCCGGAGGAAAGCGTTCCGGCAAAAAGAAACTTCGGGCAGTCGGAACCTTCGGCGGCCTTTTCTCCCGGTCGGCGGTGTTCCGCGCGCGGGCACCGGCCCAGGAAGAGAGAGGAAGAGCCGAGGGTCCGAACGGGACCAGTCCGGCTGTCCCTGGGTGGCCGGACGGCGACTTGCACGGTGGAGAAAATCCGGCAGTCGGGGAAGGAAAGAGAGAAAGCGGGAGGAGAGAGAGAGAGAAACTGGAGGGAGAAGAAAGAAAATGGGCTTAGCCCAAACCGGATCCAACCCACACTTTAAATACCTAAAACCAAAATTTAACACCCCAAAATAATAATACCCCAATAAAATTACCTTTTACTAGCAAAAATTACCATTTTTACCGTCGTCAAAAATTTCTTCCTTAGAATAATCCCACAAAATAATTGTCCCCTACACTTCTCTGGGGATCAATTATATTTTACACTTAATGACGAACACGGTAAAATTCTTATTACCACTATGCCAATAATAAAGGTAAAAATTATGGGTCGGGGCGTGACAAATCTCCCCTCCTTATTAAAATTTCGTCCTCGAAATTTACAAACTCGCTACTCAAAGAGATAAGGATACTGCTGCCTCTTTTGCTCCTCTGACTCCCAAGTAACTTCCTCTACTTGGTGACTTCTCCAAAGCACTTTAACGAGCGGAATTGACTTGCTCATAAGCACTTGCTCATTTCGGTCTAGAATCTGAACCGGCTCCTCTTCATAGGACAAATTCTTTTGCAAACTAATCAGCTGCTCTTCCAACACATGAGAAGGATCGGCAATATACTTGTGAAGCATGGATACATGGAACACATTATGTATCCTGGACAACTCCGGAGGCAAAGCTAACCGATAGGCAAGAGAGCCAACTCGCTCAATTATCTCATAAGGCCCAATATACCTCGGACTAAGCTTCCCACGCTTTTCAAAATGTACTACCTCTCTCTAAGGAGATAGTTTCAGGAACACCCAATCACCTACTTGAAACTCAAAGTCCTTCCTGCGAACATCTGCATAACTCTTTTGCCTACTCTGAGCGGGTTTGAGTCTATCTCTGACCACCTTGATCTTCTCATTTGTGTCATGGATAATCTCAGGACCACAAAGCTCTCTTTCTCCGACTTCATTCCAACATAATGGCGTATGACACTGCTTCCCATAAAATGCCTCAAAGGGAGCCATACTGATACTCGAATGGAAGCTGTTGTTATAGGCAAACTCCATCAAAGAAAGGTTCTTATCCCAACTCCCCTTAAACTGCAAGGCACAAGCTCTCAGCATATCCTCCAAAGTTTGGATAATCCTCTATGATTGCCCATCAGTCTGAGGATGAAAAGCAGTGCTGAAGTGTAATCAGGTACCTAAAGCTGCCTGAAAAGCTCCCCAAAATTTAGAAGCAAATCTAGGATCCCGATCTGACACTATGGATTCAGGTACGCCATGAAGTCTGACAATCTCATTCACATACAGCTCAGCCAATTTATCAACGAATACTTCTTTCCCACCGGCAAGAAATAAGCAAATTTAGTGAGTCTATCCATGATCACCCAAATACCGTCATGCCCTTCACGGGTACGAGGTAAACTTAAGACGAAATCCATGGTGATGTGGTCCCACTTCCACACTGGAATAGGAAACGGCTCAAGCAACCCTGAACGTTTTTGCCTTTCAGCTTTCACATGCTGACAAAACAGACATCTAATCACAAACGCTGCAATTTCCCTCTTCATGTTTGGCCACCAATAATAATCCTTCAGAGTCCGATACATTTTTGTACTCCCCGGGTGAGCAGCATAAGCGGAACTGTGAGCTTCCTCCATTAACTCAATCTTTAACTCTTCGTTCCTCTTTGTCACACAAAGCCTATTTTTGAACAACAACGACTCATCTCTTCTTATCGAAAAATTTACGGCGGCTCCATTTGCTGCTCTTTCTATCAATCGAACTATGGAATGATCATTATACTGTGTCTCCCGCACTTTATCAACCAAAACTGACCTCACATGGAAACTAGCTACCAAGGCACCCACTTCATCCACCGCTAAATCCACCCATGTAGCTCGCAACTCACAAAGAAGTGAAACTCGAACCATCCTTAAGTGAAACAAAGACACGAAGGGATTCCGACTAAGAGCATCAGCTACTACATTAGCATTTTCTGGATGATACTCTTTAGTGCAATCATAATCACTGATCAACTACATCCACCTTCTTTGCCTCATATTCAACTCCCTTTGTGTGAACATATACCGAAGACTCTTGTGATCGGTAAAAATCTGACACTTGGCTCCATAAAGATAATGTCTCCACAACTTGAGAGTAAAAACTACAGCTGCAAGCTCTAAATCATAAGTGGGATAATTCACCTCATGCGGCTTCAATTGACTAGAAGTGTATGCAATCACTCGATCATGCTGCATCAAAACCCCACCTAGACCTCGTCTAGAATCATCACAAAACACAACATATTCCCCGCTATCATCCGGAAGTGCCAACACTGGAGCACTAGTCAAGCGTTTCTTTAATTCTTGAAAACTTTGCTCACACTGATCTGACCACTCAAACTTCACTCCCTTCTTGGTCAATCCAGATAGTGGAGCTGCAATCTTTGAAAAGTCCTGGAGCAGAAAAGAAATTTAAGAAAGTAGAGAATTAACTCCAAGAGCAAGTCAGGGCTCCACCACTTTCATCTTCGGGAACCGAAAAGGGAAGGATAGATGCCTCACGGACTAATCCACAAGTAGCAGGGTGAAAAATGGGTAATTATTCATTAGGTCTTGGGGTTTAGGGACGACCAAGAAGGTCTCATCCTCCGGGAGTGCTAAGATGAAAGTGCTCATGGTACTATACCTTCTATGTGCACCCATTCGGCAGCTATTTTCACAGATAAATCCCTCATTTGATTGTCTTTCATTGGATTACAGGTAAACATTTGGATATGAAAGTCTAAGTTTTCATGATTAGACTGAGAAACCACTAAGAGTCTGGCATTCCACTGAGAGATTGGCATTCCATCAAGATTAACATTCCATTGAGAGATTGGCATTCCACCGAGAGATTAGCATTCGACCGAGATCGGCATTCCACCGAGAGACATAAGTTTTTCCCCCAGTAACACCAAGCGGGATGAGTAATCTACCGAAACACATGTCATTGAAATCTCAGTAACACCAAGCGGGATGGGTAATCCACATTAAAATCTTCTCTTGTAAGACCAGGCGGGATGGATAATACATTAAAATCCCAAGTAATATCAAGCGGGATAGGTATTCGACCAAGAGGCACAAGTCATTGAGTTCCTAGGTAACACCTAGCGGGATAGGCATACGACCGTAAGTCATAAAACTTATCTTCCCTTTAAAAACGGAGCAAGTGGGTTGATAACCCACAGACGGCATTAACACCCCGTCACTCGAGTTGTAACACAGGAGGTAACACCCAGGTTCAAGATCCACCTCGCGTGTCACTAATATCATTACACATAGTTCACCAGGTACAAGATCCACCTCGCGTGTATTGCCGAGTTTTAAGACCAATCTGGCACGGTAGTGCGCGGAGCGAGATCTTCAGCTTACGCGGTTGCCCGATTAGCGCAGAGCGAGATCCACATCTCGTTACAGAAAGAACATTGTCATTCCACCAAGATTAACATTCGACAGAGAGAGTGGCATTCAACGTTCTGTATTTGAACCATTGTGCTTGTCGATAATTATTATGTCATAACCATGCTTGGTTGACCCCATAATTGTGTTGATCCAATGTTTGTCGATCATTTGTTCATTGTGAAGATACAACAATCCTCGCCCGGCCGAATAAGTTTTGAGGCCAGGGATCGGGAGGGGCATCTCTTATCCTATAAGCGGACTCCACAGCTCGTCCGGTAATGTAGTCATGTGCGAAGCGAACTCCAATAAAGCGCCACGCGAACTTAGTTCGCTTTACAGTCCTTGTGAGCGGAGCGAATTCCTCAGGTCGCGCGTTGTCCTTGTACGCGGAGCGAACTCCTCAGCTCGCGTGATAGTCCATGTACGCATAGTGGACTCTACAGCTCGCCCGGTAAAGTAGCCCTGCGCAAAGCGAACTCAGCTCGCGTGACATTTCTTATGCGCGGAGCGAAGTCCTCAGCAGAGCGAATTCCTTAGCTCGCGCGTTGTCCTTGTGCGCGGAGCGAACTCCTCAGCTCGCGTGATAGTCCATGTGCGCATAGTGGACTCCACGGCTCGCCCGGTAAAGTAGCCCCACGCGAAGCGAACTCAGCTCGCGCGACATTCTTTGTGCACGGAGCGAAGTCCTCAGCTCGCGTGATAGTCCTCAACGGAGCAAATTCCTCAGCTCGTGCGTTGTCCTTGTGAGCGGAGCGAACTCCTCAGCTCGCGTGTACTCATTGTTTGAGCCAAAGAAATTTTTGTCCAAGTAATAATATTTTACTTGACTATAAAATGTCTATGTGAATATTAATTACTTCCTTAGCCCGTTTCTAGTTGGCGAGCCCAAGTTCTTTAAAGTTTACAAATAATGGCATGCCAGCAAGACCACGCAAGATGAACTACATGGTCCGCGCGCGGAATGACCCCGCGCGGACTAACAGATCTCGCGCGTTTTCAGACACAAAACATAGTTCGCGCGGGGTGGCTTCGCGCTTAAAGGAATCTTGCGAGCCCGAGCCCGAGCGCGGAATAACTTTGGCATCAGGCGAGGCGGAATGCATCTAGGCGAGCTAGCGAACTGATTCGCTAGTTCACGAGGTAGACATATGCGGAGTCCGCGCGAACCTTTATAATCGTTTTAGACTTTTTCCAGTCTTTGACACGCTTTGGGCCAATCCCTGTGGCCCTTTTTAATTAAAAAGTCTTCTTTTGGCCCGTGAGCTGCAATAGCCCGCGAGGTGAAAGTGAGATTGCTTGAGTCCGCGGCCCGCGCAAGATTAGTTTTTCACAAGGACTGTGGCACCCCGCGGGATAAGGATTGCTCTTAATTCCGTTTCACATAGAAGTCCAGACCTTATCCTATGCGGATTGTGCGAACTGGATATGTGTCACATAAGGATTGGTCTGCATGGGAAGAATAGTGCTTTTATGCTTCACGTTGCAGAGCCCAACATGGATTTTGATTTCTTTTGCGGCAAGGATTGCTCCCACTATATAAAGAAACTCAAAGGCTTATAGAAAGCTCTCTCTCTCTCTCTCTCTCTCTCTCTCTCTCTCACACACACACAATCAACAATCTTTACAAACAACATAAAACAAACTGTAACCCAGTTTCTTTCGAGCTACCTCGAAACCCTAATTCTAAGCGCACCGCCGCCTAGGATTCTTCAGAGCTCTCCGGACTCTACCCCGATTCCTCTGAATCTTCCCTATAGTTGCTCTGCTCACGCTGCCGTGAGTATCGACCGCCTTATGCTCGTAAATTCCTCATCTGAGGTGGCACCTAGAACTCCTTTTTGCCTGATTCAAGAAGTCAAGACCTTTTCCTCGTCCGGGAGGTGGCACGCCCGCAACACTCCCCTTCCTCTTTGTTCGCTATTCACCTCCGCTCCGCACGCTGAGAATCGTGGCCAAAACACTCATTGCCCGCGGAGCGAACTCAGCTCGCCCGTCAGTGTCAGCTTTTATGTGCAAGGCGGACTCCACAGCTCACATACTTCGTTAGAAGACCCCGCTCGGCCGAATCGGTTTTGAGGCTGGGGGAAAAGAGGGACCCGGCAGACTGGAAGATATCAAGAAATGCAAGACCCGTTCTCCACACGTCTTGAGTGCGGACTTGGGGGGACTGGGACCGGGTCGGGTAGCCATGACTGGTCTATCTGCATATTTGTATTAAGTCCCCACTCAAGAAGTGTCTTGAATGGGAACTTGGGGGGACTTGTAGTCGGTAGTCAGTAAACTACCTTCCTCGCCCATAGACCAGTCATGAAACTTGTAGGCCGACGTCCAGGCTACCTCGCCATGGTGAAAGATCATCGGTACCACATCGGGAAGGTACTCCTCCAAGCTCCACAAGAAGGCACCATGATAGTAGTTATGTGCATTTTGTCCCACATCAGAAACATAATGTAAGAGGGAACCTTCCTTAGCTATAAAAGGAAAGCTTCCCCTCTAGATATAGAGATCGGTAATACTCCACCCCAAGAGAGATATAGAGAGAGATCTGATACTCCACCCCGCGGGTGGGTAGCCCGCCCCCTCCCATTTGTAACACTCCACCCCGCGCGGGATGGATGTTCTTGTACCCCGCGCGGGATGGATGCTCTTGTAACACAAAAGGCATGATAGTTGATTCTAAGTGGACGTAGCCATGTCCCCGAGGCATGATGAACCACTATATGTCCTTGTCTCTCGCCCGTGTTGTTTATTGTTCATATTCATGTTCCACTGTGATTCCGCATAGCCTACATGTTATTGCAGAAACAGAATGAAAACTGATTTGATGTTAGCAAGTTTCAGTTAAAAAAAGTTTGAATTGCATTTTGTATATTCTATATTAAGTTATTAGTTATCGCTTCTGCATATTGGTTTTATTCTTGTTTTTAGACATTTTAATCAGGTTTCATTTTATGTATATGTTACTATTGAATTTTTTGTGCTAGGTTTCTTGGTTCTACTTGCTGATGATTAAGTTTAGGTCCTGGCAAAGTTGATAATTTTGTAAGCTTGTAGGTGTTTTGTTTTATGTCATGGTTCGCTGCGGAGGGTGGATGATCCTGCAAATGCAGCCTTCTTGGAAGTAAGTTAATCTCATGAAATTATCTCATCTTTTTAATCCTTGTCAGAGCTTTATACATTTTTTTTGTTTGAGCATATCAGCTTATGTGTCAAGTCAAGTTTATTGCTTGGGATTCAGATCTTCTGGTTAGTCTATGTTGTTTTACTTTTATTTGTCTCTTTGTCCAATTGTTATAAGATTAAAAAAAAAGAAAAAAAAAGGTTATATAAGATGCTAGATTGAGGATGTCTCAAGTTCTAAAACACCACATAATAATGTTTCGTTATTGTACAAAGGGACCTGAAACACTGAAGGAAGATGGTACGTAACTTATTGTTCCTGGAATCCTTAACTTTATATTGGCAACTAGAGACTGGGAGTCGAGTACCATATGGCCTTGCAGAGGAGAGTAGTCTGGTTAGGAATGACTAGAATCTAGTTAAACATGCAGTTGCCCACTTGCCCTCATTGACCTTGTGAGAATGTGAGTGAAAGCAGCTTCCAGTTTTGAGCCAAAAGTTGGGCCATTGTGCAACGGTCACCTTCGAGGACCATTAAGGAACCAAACAAGTGGATCGGCCCATTTATGATCTTAGCCCTAGTCTAAGCAAGAACAATAAGAGAGAGACTTGCATGTCAAACTATTCACTTCTTTCATACATGTATGCATAGGAAGTAAGTAATGGCAAACAGATGGTATTATGTAGGTGATTGTAAATCGAACATAAACAGATGGTTGTATGCCTGCCTCCATTCAAACCGAAGGAATATAACGTACAAGCTTTTACTGGGCTAATTAACACGCATATCAAAGTTGCTTCTCTAGCTAGTAAAAGAAGTAAGAACAACCCTTATTATACTACTCACAGTCGTTCATAAATTAAACAAACTCCAGATTTTGAGTAATAGAAAATGGAGTTGCATTGGACTTGTCCTACTACTTTGTCGGCAATAGACGGTGTGTATGAGTGCAATCGCAGCAGCATCGAATATTTTAACAAGTTTGCAGGCTTGGGGATCGTTGTTTCATGTGAATCAATCACACATATAGTTGACCTAATTTCATTCTCGCCCACTTTTTATACATAGATGCATCCATCGGATGGAGATCGAGTTGGAGACCTAGCTAGCAAGCTCATCTTAATCTTAATTATTAGGTACCAAATTATTCCAACAGAGGGACAAATAATTCAAAAGCATATAAGCATATGTGCACAGGACAAAATTCATATGCAATTTGATGGAACTTTTATTTCATTAATGGAATAAAAATTGTAACAACTTCTTCTTCTTCTTCTTGTAGCTAGCTCTATAATGGATGGCTGGCATGGCTAACCTGATCGTGACATATCCACCACCATCACCATTGATCACCAACCACACTTTATTATTTACTTTTGTTCTATATATAAAAACAACACCAACTTTAACGTACACCGTAAAAATGGAGACACCGATCGATCGAGCTGCAGGCAGCTTTCCCACAAAGTACAGTAGCAGGTCAAGGCAGTTATACAGACGTGATTGATTTTACATGATGGCGCACGCTTGGGGATTTTCTTCACTGAAACAATCGGGGCGTGTCACGCAGTAACTACTAGTGGCGTAGCTCCTCCCACCGCCGTAACTATCATACACTGGCCTTCCATAGTAGCCATCGTACTGTATGTATGGTGCTGCCCCACCGTAACCATACCCAGTTTGGCAGGGACCACCCGGATGCCCTCCGTAACAATCCATACAACACGCGTTCACCGTCACCGGAGGGTAAGCAACAACCGGAGGCGGAGTAGGCTTCGGCTTCTCTGCCTCCTTGGGTTTCTCTTTAGGTTTTTCAGCCTCTTTAGGTTTCTCAGCGACCTTTGGTTTCTCAGCCTCCTTTGGTTTCTCGGCCTCCTTTGGTTTCTCTTTAGGCTTTTCAGCCTCTTTAGGTTTCTCAGCCTCCTTTGATTTCTCTTTAGGCTTCTCAGCCTCCTTGGGCTTGGGCTTCTCGGGCAAGATGTCGATGCTCTTGATGGCGCCACCTCCTTTGCAGCATAGCTTGTCTCTGATCTTCTCAGGACTGCAGCAGACCACCTTGATGATCACCTGGTTGTTCTTCTCGTCGTACGTCTGGTCTCGTATTTCTCTTGTTCACAAAATCCAACCAATACCAGAAACCACACTCAGTTTACGTTTTTTTGTTTTCTCTGCTAAAACACAACGTACGAGAATGGAAGAGAAAAGAAGAGACTCACGAGGGAATTTACAGAGAACTTTCTTAACCTTCTTGTAGCATTTTTCACACTGAAGGTCCACCTTCAGAACCATTATCGTCACCTGATGGCATTAATAGTTTAATACAATCATTTTTGCAGAAATTAGATAGGTATAGAATTTTAAGGATCGAGGAGGTTAATTACTTCTTCTTCTTCTACTTTTTTTCTGAAGAAGAAGAAGTGCGTAATTAAGAATGGATCGAAGTTGATATATGTTTTCTGGTTTTGAAGATCGATGAGGAATCGAATCCATCAGGTTCTGTGTTTCTGACAGAAGAATGATGAGTCGATCGAGTATAGGCGACAAATTGAAGAAGAAGAAAGAGCCAAAAGCTTGAGAATTAAAAAGTGAGAAGCAGCAGCCACAAAAAAATGAAAATTGAGAGGAGCAGAATTGATGAAATGGGCAATCAATCTACTTATCTATATGATGAGGAAAAAGAGATGGAAAAGCATAAACAACTTTAATTCTAGTAGCTAATGTGAAGAGAGAAATACCTTTTTTTCGCCCATTGTTGCAGGAGTGAGTGATCAGATGGGATCTGATGTTCTTTGTGAACGGAACCTCCCAGCTAAAATGATTGAATAGGACGGGAGTCACTGAGCCGAGTTGGCATATATAAATTGAGCAGCTGACCGGGTCTGATGAGTAGAAGAAGGAAGAGAGAAGGGGATGGAGTGGTCTATAAAATTATTATGAGAAATTAATTGTTTCTGAAGAAACGAAACAAAAGAGGGTGATGAACAATGATGCGAAATTAATCACAATATTTGGTACGCACACACCAATGAGGTGAGAACACGTAGATCGTTATTAGTCGTTGATCATATCATGCTTCGATCACCACCGACGTTGACGTTGTCGTGATAGAGAAAACAGAGACTAAAGTTTGCGCAAGAATTGGCATCTGCTGGCTCTGATTCACCCGCCTTAATTACCTTCCAAGATCCGATAGTAAACACGTTCTATTATTTTCCCTAATAATAAAACGGAGCGGATTCTCTATGCAACAAGATGTATTTGAACTATTAATGTGTAAATGTTAAAATCGTCGTATGAGAAAATCGAATAAAAAATAGAGATCATAAATTACTTTTTTTATATTTAATTTTTGATTCGATCAAATTAAACACTCATAATAAGAGTACATATTCTTCGACCATGTGTTCTCACATTCTTAATTGAAAAAATTTGAGACTTTTTTTTTATTTCAATTTTGTTAACAGTATTAGTATATATGCATATTATGCGACGTAGATAACAGGATCAAAATGCTGCATATTAGTTGCTCGATTCATTTGCACATTGATACATAAAAGAATTTTCGATAATAAAAATGAAAAATTACATCCCAAGCTAATTAGCTGCATCGATCATAAAAAAGAAGACTCCAGATCGATCATGAGGGTGGGTTAGTTAGTTTGGTCAATAGCTCAATGAACTAGCTAGCTTGCCTTGTATAGATTATTATTCCATGATCATGGTGTGATGATCATAATTAATCAAAAGTTGAGTTGGATTAGAATTAGATTGCAAGAAAAGGGTGGTAGTACATATGTGGCATGGGGACTATTGGGGAGGGACTATTTATCAAGCTAGTTAGCTAGAAGAATGGTCTGAATGGATGATGGATCAAAGTAATACTGCAATAATATGATTAGGGTATCATGCACCCGGCCACATCTTGTTGTTTTCGATTCAAGTATCATGCACCCACATGGCACATGGAGCATCCCACAGCTGTCCCCGGCTCTAGTAGTTGCTACCATCCATCTTTGGACCAGCAAATTGCTCTCGATCATTCTCCTTATCATGATCCACGCACGTACTACCAAGAATAGCCGCCAGTAATATACACGTTTCGGAGCAAAGTGAACCATAAGCAATGTTGACATATGCATGGAGATGACCACGGGCTCCAGATATTGACGATTAATGCACATTTCTTACACCCAGGGTCTTCGATTCGATCTTTTACATCTTCATCATGGAAAATTATTATGCTAAATAGATATGTGATACAAACGTACTTTATTTACGAGGCAAAATTTTCCAATCACACCACCATCACCCTGCTAGGCTAGCATAAGTTCTTTCTTCTGTATGTATCATATACCCATCTTCAATTCTTCAGAGTAGATAATCCCCTTCATCGGACTCGTATTGTATTTACACAGCTATATTCAAAAACTTAATTTGAGGATTAACCTCATCGTCATCCTAATTCAAAAATAATATTATGAAATGGTGATAGAACTTGGCTATTTGTTGATGACTGTATATGTGCGACTTAATTTGTCACCCCCCGACTTATAATTTTTACATTTATTACCGGCATAGTGGTAATAAGAATTTTACCGTGTTAGTCATTAAGTGTAATTTAATTGATCCCCAGAGAGGTTGTAGGGGACAATTATTTTGTAGGATTATTCGAAAGAAGAAATTGTGACGACGGTAAAAATGGTAATTTTTTCTCGTAAAAGGTAATTTTATTAGGGTATTATTTTGGGGTGTTGAATTTTAGATTTGGGTATATTTGAGGTGTTGGACCCGGAGCGGGCCAAGCCCAAATGTTTTCTCTCTTTTTTCTCTCCCGCTCGCGCCCTCTCTCTCTCTCTCTTCCCCGACCCGTTTCTGCCCGGAATTTCCCTGAGCCCGACCGCCGCCGTCCGGCCGCCCCAGACCGCCGCACCGGTCCCAATCGATCGGTCTCCGTCCCAGCTTCAATTTTAGACCGGTGGCAACCCCTCTAGCACCGCCGAACAGGAGAAAAGCCCGCCGGAAGCTCCGGCTGTTCGCGGGTTCCTTTCGTCGGAACTCCTTCCTCTGGCCGCCATAGCCGGTGAGCCTTGGCTCAAAAGAAAGCCCTTCTCCCGTGCTTCAATCCCTTCAAAGGGCTCGCTCCATCTCGAGCTAGGTAAGGAAAAATCGGTATTTGAAATTCTAGGGTTTTTATGTGTGTTTTCGTTCGATTGGCATGGTTAGGCTTAGAATTGGAGTTTGTGATAGTTAGGAATGTTGTAGAGGAGGTCGAGAGGAAGATGCTGCCAAATTTTGGTGAGCATCGGAGGTTGCCGGAGTTGGTCGCCGGCCGCAGAGAAAATGTTTTTGGTGGGAAAAAATGTCACGTCCCGACCCATAATTTTTACATTTATTATTGGCATAGTGGTAATAAGAATTTTACAGTGTTTGTCATTAAGTGAAAAATATAATTGATCCCCAAGGAGGTGTAGGGGACGATTATTTTGTGGGATTATTCTATGGAAGAAATTTTGACGACGGTAAAAAAATGGTAATTTTTGCTAGTAAAAGGTAATTTTATTGGGGTATTATTATTTTGGGGTGTTGAATTTTGGTTTGGGTTTTTAGAGGAGTTGTGGACCGGGTTAGGATAAAGCCCATTTTGTTTCTCTCCAGATTTTTTTTTCTCTCTTCCTCCCGAGTTTCTCTCTCCCTTCCCGAGCCCATTTCTGTTGAATTCTTCCGGCCGCCCGACCGCCGCAGTCCGGCTGCCCCAGACCGCCACACCGGTCCCAATCGATCGGTCTCCTTCCCAGCTTCCATTCAAGACCGGTGGCAGCCTCCCTAGCGTCGCCGTGAAGGAGGAAGCAACACCGAAAGCCCCGACTGCCGGAAGTTAGTTTTCGCCGGAACTCCTTCCTCCGGCCGTCATAGCCGGCGAGCCGAAGCTCAAAAGAAAGCCCTCCCCCCGTGCTTCAATCCCTCCAAAGAGCTCCCTCCATCTCGAGCTAGGTAAGGAGAAATCGGTAATGGAAATTTTAGGGTTTTATTGTGTGTTTGTGTTCGATTGGCTTGGTTAGGCTTAGAATTGGAGTTTGTGGTAGTTAGGAATGTTATAGAGGAGGTTGAGAGGAAGATGCTGCCAAATTTTGGTGAGCATCGGAGGTCGCTGGAGTTGATCGCCGGCCGCCGCCGCCTCCGAGAAAATGTTTTTGGTGGGGAAAAATGTGAGGAGTTTAATGGAATAAGTTTTAGAATTTTTGGAGGAGTTTTGATTAGATTTGAGAATTGTTGAAGTTTGGTATTTTTAGCGGATTATTAAGTTAGAATCCGGCCATTGGTTTTTATTTGGTGGAAGGTGATTTTGAGGATATGTCGGTAAAATTTGTGGAGTTTTGAGGTTAGCAGTGGATTTAAGATTTTGGAGTGTTAGGCTTGGTTGAGCGCGCGAAGCTTATTTAATTTATGCATGTCTTGCTGTAAGCGTCGGTGTTTTATTTAAGGTTTTATTTATTTAGAACCAGACGTGAGGAGGCTCGAGCGGAAGAGACCTCCGACCGACATCAGGCTTAGGCCTAACCTGTGAGTGGACCTTTGTTTTAAATAATGTATTCGAAATGCTTTATCGTTTTGAATGATTTTCTGTTGTTGGATATTTCCCGAAATTGAGAATTTCGGTGATTATACTCTTTTATGAGAATAGTATGTATATGATTAAATGCTAGCTAGCTATACGTGATTTCCCCCAAACCGAGGTACAATTCTGGTATTTGTGACGTGAGCGTTAGACGCGGGCGTCGTAGCCCTGTGCTACTTTCTAATTGATTATTCATAGATTTCGTACAAGGAGTAAGCACGTATATATATACCACTCAGCCGCTTTCCCCCAGCCTGAGGTACAATTCCAGTGTGGGATGACGTGAGCGTTAGACGCAAGCGTAGTAGCTTTGTATGATATATACTTTATTCAAGTTGTTCATAGATATCGTACAAAGGGTTAGGCGAGTGTGCATACATACTATATATATATAATATCCTGGCCTGAGAGGCAATTTCTTAAATTTAGGGAGTCTAGCCATGCTGGACCCCAGTTCAGAATCTTTCCAGTGGAGCTCTTGTTTTTGCCGCTGATGAAGTGTTTTATTAGAAAGCATTTTTTGGGAAATATTTATTTGTTGTCGGAATCGTTTTGTCCACTCACTCTGACGTGTTGAATATTTTCCTCTGGGCTCTTCATTTTTAAAAATGTCCAGTCTGCAGAGTTCGCGTGAGGTCTAACGGGAGACGTCGAGGCATAGTAACTCATCTATCCGCTACATTTCGCCAGTAGGTTACTTGTTTAATCTACTAGGGGTTTGTTAGCTTTCGCTGTATTTTATTTTATTTTTAGTAGCTCTGAATACTGTTGGAATTTTTGTGTATATTAATCTGGCTACTTTTGGGTTGTAGCGGAAGATTTATTTTAGAGTAAAAAAGTGGTTCTTAAATTTTTATAAGTTAGGGTTGTCCATTTTCGAGGGAGGTTTGCCGAGTCTTCGGTAAATTTTCCTTAGAGGTGGTCTCCGAATGACTCATCTCGGGTTTCATGGTGAAATTCGGGGCGGGTCTTGACAAAAAATGTGAGGAGTTTAATGAAATAAGTTTTAGAATTTTTGGAGGAGTTTTGGATAGGTTTGAGAATTGTTGAAGTTTGGTATTTTTTTTGCGGATTATTAAGTTAGAATCCGGCCATTGGATTTTGTTTGGTGGAAGGTGATTTTGAGGATGTCGGTAAAGTTTGTGGAGTTTTGAGGTTAGTAGTGGATTTAAGATTTTGGAGTGTTAGGCTTAGTCGAGCGCGTGAAGCATATTTATTTATGCATGTTTTGCGTTAAGCGTCGGTGTTTTATTTAAGGTTTTATTTATTAGAAACATGACGTGAGGAGGCTCGAGTGGAAGAGACCTTCGACCGACATCAGGCTTAAGCCTAACCTGTGAGTGGACCTTTGTTTTAAATAATGTGTTCGAAATACTTTATCGTTTTGAATGATTTTCTGTTGTTGGATATTTCCTGAAATTGATAATTTCGTAATTATACTCTTATATGAGAATAGTATATATATAATTAAATGCTAGCTAGCTATACGTGATTTCCCCCATACCGAGGTACAATTCCGGTATGGGGTGACGTGAGCGTTAGACGCGAGTGTTGTAGCCCTGTGTGACTTTCTATTTTCGTATTTATTCATAGATTTCGTACAAGGAGTAGGCACGTATATATACCACTCGAGCGCTTCCCCCAGCCTGAGGTACAATTCCAGTATGGGGTGACGTGAGCGTTAGACGCAAGCGTAGTAGCTTTGTATGGTATCTATTTTTCAAGTCTTTCATAGATATTGTACAAAGAGTCAGGCGAGTGTACATACATACAAAAATATATAATATCCTAGCCTAAGAGGCAATTTCTTAAAGTTTGGGAGTTTAGCCAGGCTAGACCCCAGTTCAGAATCTTTCCAGTGGAGCTTTTGTTTTTGCCGCTGATGAAGCGTTTTCTTTGAAAGCATTTTATTTGAAAGCATTTTTAGGGAAATATTTATTTGTTGTCGGAATCGCTTTTTCCTCTCACTCTGACGTGTTGAATATTTTCCTCTTGGCTCTTCGTTTTTAAAAATGCCCAGTCTGCAGAGTTCGCGTGAGGTCTAGCAGGAGACGTCGAGACATAGTCACCCATCTATCCGCTACATTTCTCCAGTAGGTTACCTGTTTAATCTACTAGGAGTTTGTTAGTTTCCGCTATGTATTATTTTATTTTTAGTAGCTCTGAATACTATTGGAATTCTCGTGTATTATATTCTAGGTACTTTTGGGTTGTAGCGGAGGGTTTATTTTGGAGTAAAAAGGTGGTTCTTAAATTCTTATAAGTCAGGGTTGTCTATTTTTTAGGGAGGTTTGCCGAGTCTTCGGTAAATTTTCCTTGGAGGTGATCCCCGCAGGACTCATCTCGGGTTTCGGGGTGAAATTCGGGACGGGTTTTAACATAATTTGTCTCCTCGATTTGATTCTTCGTCCCATCTTTGCACCCAAAAAAAAAAAGTCAAACCCTGTTTCAATGACAATAAAACTTTTGATCCCAATTGAATTAGATATTAGGTTATTTGTGCCTAAATACAAAAATATTTATTAAATTTATAATAAAATAATATTTTAAAAACATTTTGACCTTTATGTTTTATACATATTTAGAAAGGGAAAATAGAAGAGAGAGAGAGGACTTTGCCGAAGCCTTGCCGGACTCTGGTCACCGGACCACAGACTCGGGTCACAGGTCACCGGTCGCCGAAATCCGGTCACCAAAATATTATTGACCTCAAGTAAACTTGTTATCCACCCCATAACATATTACTAACCCGAGTAAATTTGTTATACACCTCACCAGAATATTACTGACCCCTAGTAAACTTTTATCCACCCGACCAAAATATTACTGACCTCGAGTAAACTTGTTATCACCTCAATAACATATTACTGACCTCCAGTAAACTTGTTATACACCCCAATAACATATTACTGACTCTAGTAAACTTGTTATCCACCACAATAACATATTACATACTCCTAATAAATTTGTTATCGGCCTCAATAACATATTATTAACCCCTGGTATACATGCATACTTTGACCTAAACAATAGCTAGCCACACAATGCAGCCTGCTCAGCTCTATATTGCAACTGGAACCAAATTGCTAGATTAAAAAGCCAGTGTGCAACAGGATCCAGATCCTCTCCTCATATTGCCTCATAAGACCATCTTGACCATTTAATCTTAATTAATGGCTAACATGTCTCTTGTTTAGTTTAGAGATTATTTTGTATCCCTTATTTATCTCTTCTCAAATTCTCGTTTGAGTCATCCAGTCTCTCTCTCTCTCTCTCTCTCTCTCTCTCTCTCTCTCTCTCTCTCTCTCTCTCTCTCTCTCTCTCTCTCTCTCTCTCTCTCTCTCTCTCTCTCTCTCTCTCTCTCTCTCTCTCTCCACGAAACTCTCCCGACTAGATCGTCCGAGAAGTCACCGGACCTAGCTCGACTATTCAAATTCAAACCCGACCAGACCGACTTCTCCTCCAACTGACTCGACCGCGACACGGCGACAGAAACAGCGTTGCTTTGGGATCGGGGCGAGGAACTGAGATAAGGTGGAGTTGTTGCGCGAGGATGAGGAAGGGGACGGTGACATGGAGGAATCGGTGTTGTTGAGGATTTCATCGATCGTGCGGCGAGGGACGAAGGCGAGGTAGGCGGCGGAATCAGAAACGGAGGCGAGAGAGAGAGAGAGAGAATCGATCTGATCGCTGAGGGGAAGAGATGAGATGGTTATTAATAAGGTTAATGATATTTTAGTTTTTTTCTTAAGATTTGTGTAATTAGACACAGTAAACAGATTTTCATTAACAAGATCCAATAATTAATATCAAATGGACATTATTCTTCTATAAAAATAATATATAAGCGTAATTAGTTTTTGTATGTAGTACCATCGATCTTATACGTACATGGCCATGCATTTATCCGTTGTAATATCACTGGTTATTTGTTGATGAATATATGGTAGGTAGCAAATTACTTAATTTCGAGCACAAAAATACAGAAATGAATTGTTTATTTGGACCTAGAGCTGGAGGGTGGTGTCTTCATAAGAAATTGAAATATGTGAACAGAGCCATTGAATGAATTCAACAAAGTCCTCAGTGGTGGGCGGTGGACAACAATCTTACGCAACTTTGGCCCCGTCTCAATCTCATCGTATATGCTTTACAAATATTTCTTCTGCCGACAATTTCACACATTTTACAGCTCCATACGGCAGTCTGTTCTTAAATATTACCAAGATATGCCTTCAACTTAGCCCAATGCAATGGACCAAATACTAAGCCCACGCTATATAAGCACAATCCGGGCCTCCCATCTATTCTGTACGGTACGGTCAGTTTGAGACTGATCAGTGTTATAACAGATATAAGAAAGAACACAGATTTATGTCAGGTGGTTGGAATAGGCTCAATCAAAATACGGACACATGATGGTAAATTCTGTACATTGAATGATGTTAGGCATGCTCCACGCATGACGAAGAATCTGATTTCTTTGGGTCTACTAGACAGCAAAGGGTTCGGGTACAAAGGCTCATGTGGAGTTCTAAATGTCTACAAGGGTTCCAATGTGGTTCTGAAAGGTGTCAAGCGGGGTACGTTGTATTTTCTGCAAGGTTCTACGCTGTCAGGTTTCGCTGCTGTTGCATCATCGGAGGTTCATAAGGATGATATGACCAAGCTATGGCACATGAGGCTCGGTCATATGAGTGAAAGAGGGATGCAAATTCTGTCACAACATGATCTTCTTGGTGGCCACAAGGCCAAGGATCTTGGTTTCTGTGAACATTGTATCTTTGGGAAGCTACATCGCAGAAAATTTCCTAAAGCAATTCATAGAACTAAAGGCACGCTTGATTATATCCATTCTGATTGTTGGGGTCCTTCTCGTGTTGATTCTTTGGGAGGTCACAGATATTTTGTGTCTATGATTGATGACTACTCAAGAATGACTTGGGTGTTCGTGATGAAGCATAAAAATGACGCTTTCAAGAACTTCAAGCAGTGGAAGGCATTAGTGGAAAATCAAACAGGGAAGAAGATCAAGAGGCTGCGAACTGATAATGGTCTGGAATTCTGTTCTGCTGAATTTGATGAGTTGTGCAAGACTGAAGGTATTGCAAGGCATCATACAGTCCAGAATACACCACAGCAAAATGGTGTAGCAGAACGTATGAATCAGACACTTCTGGAGAGAGCTAGGTGCATGCTCTCTAATGCTGGATTAGAAAGAAGGTTCTGGGCAGAAGCGGTGAGTACTGCATGTTATCTGATAAATCGTGGACCTCACACAGGTATACATCTCAAAACTCCTTATGAGATGTGGTCTGGTAAGTCTGCTGATTACTCCAATCTGAGGGTTTTTGGGTGTACTGCTTATTATCATGTAAGTGAGGGTAAGTTAGAACCAAGAGCTAAAAAGGGAGTGTTTGTAGGCTATGGGGATGGGGTTAAAGGTTTCAGAATCTGGTCTCCATCTGAAAAGAGGGTTATACTTAGTAGAAACGTAGTATTTGACGAAAATTCTATGTTTAACCCTACTGTGAAGTCTATTGTTGTATCAGGAAATTGTAGTGTTGAGAGACAGGTGGAGCAACAAGTCGCTGAAGATGAGAGTGCATCACAACAAGAAGATCAACACTTACATTCAGAAACAGAACCAATGGTAGCTAATCAGCATAGTTTGGCTCATGAGCGACCTAGGAGAGCAAACTTTGGGAAAGCTCCCACGAGGTATGGGTTTGAGGACATGGTGGCCTATGCACTACAGGTTGCTGAAGAGGTGGATCCCCACGAGCCATCCACCTACAAGGAAGTCGTTACATGTACAGAGTCAACTCAATGGCTTGCTGCAATGGGAGATGAGATGGAGTCACTTCAGAAAAATCAGACTTGTTACTAGCCATAGTTGCACATCAGATTCTGGAGCTTGAACAACTAGATGTGAAGACAGCTTTTCTACATGGAGAATTGGAAGAAGAGATATACATGACTCAGCCAGATGGTTTCAAAGTTCCTGGAAAAGAAGACTATGTTTGCAAGTTGAAGAAGTCTTTGTATGGACTAAAGCAGTCCCCTAGACAGTGGTACAAGAGGTTTGATAGCTATATGATCGAGATAGGCTATATCAGGAGTCCGTATGATTGTTGTGTCTATTACAACAAGGTAACAAATGGTTCTCTCATTTATCTAGTCCTGTATGTAGATGATATGTTGATAGCTGTAGAAAACAAGTTAGATATTCAGAAGTTGAAGGGTCTCCTCAGTGCAGAGTTTGAGATGAAGGATTTGGGAGCAGCCCGGAAAATTTTGGGAATGGAGATCTACAGGGATAGAAGTCAGAAGAAGCTTTTCTTATCACAGAAATGCTACATCCAGAAAATATTGTCCAGGTTTGGTATGTCTACATCAAAATCTATAGATACTCCAAGTGCTGCAAATATTCATTTGTCTACTGCGTTTGCACCTAAATCTGCTGAGGAGAAGGAATACATGTCTCGAGTTCCCTATGCAAGTGCAGTAGGAAGCTTGATGTATGCTATGGTTTGCACTAGGCCTGATCTTGCACATGCTGTTAGTGTTGTCAGCAGGTTTATGGGTGATCCCGGAAAGGAGCATTGGCAAGCCGTGAAGAGAATTTTTCGGTATCTCAAAGGTACGTCTGATGTTGGTCTCATTTATGAAGGTGATACAAAGTGTTTAGTAACAGGCTATTCAGATAGCGATTATGCTGGAGATGTTGACACTAGGAGATCTATGACTGGTTATGTCTTTACCCTTGGTGGTTTTGTTGTTATTTGGAAAGCTACTCTGCAGCCTACAGTGACTTTGTCTACTACTGAAGCAGAGTACATGGCTTTGACAGCAGCTGCCAAGGAAGGAATATGGTTGAAGGGACTGGTCAATAGTCTTGGTTTGCATCATGATCAGGCTATAGTATATTGTGACAGTTTGAGTGCAATATGTTTAGCAAATGATCAAGTTCATCATGAGAGGACTAAGCACATTGATGTCAGGTATCATTTTATGAGAAATGAGAGCAGAATTAAGGTGAAAAAAGTGGGTACTGCTGATAATCCCGCTGATATGTTCACCAAGCAGGTTCCGCACAGCAAGTTCCAACATTGTTTGGACTTGCTAAATGTTACAAGCTGTTAGTTGCCTTTTGGGGGCAACATCTGAGGCAGAGGAGTTATCTGGTACATCTGGCATTACTGTGGTGCATCTGGTACATCTGTTATTTGTGAGAGGATTCAAGTCAAGGTGGAGATTTGTTAATATATGCTTTAAACCAGCCATCTGGGAGTACCAGCTATTCGGAGATCTCGCTGCCCGGTCAGCGAGTTGGGGTCCAGGGGCAACGCGCCCTGGTTTGGGGGTTCGAGGGCAACGCCCCCGAGGCCCAGGAATCCCTGTTATGCTGGGCTATGGTTTCCTGTTGGGCTTAGTATATCGGGCTTAGGGTTTAGTATATAAACGTCAAACCCTAATTGTATTCTGTGCGCAGTTCTGTATTTCCTCAAGATAATAAAATTGTTCTCCTTCTGCCCGTGGACGTAGCTAACACATCGTTAGTGAACCACGTAAATCTGTGTTCTTTCTTATATTTGTTACAACAATCAGCATCGTCGACGATCCAATGACTCAATTCACTCTCCGTTCATGTACAAAAACGACACGAGTTTATAACCAATCTTTCATCGAGTTTATTGAGGCCACTGTGCATTTTGAACTCTGAACGACTCATGCATCTTCAATCATGTACGTGTAGCTAACTGAACCTAAATCAAATTCACGTACACTATAATCCATATACCCCTCCCTCTACAATCAACTGAAATGTACAATGATCATGGTAAATCAAATTTACTGCTTGGGATTCAGATCTTCTGTTGTTTTACTTTTATTCGTCTCTTTTTATAAGATAAAAAAAAGAGGTTATATCAGATGCTAGATTGAGAATGTCCCAAGTTCTAAAACACCACATAATGTTTCGTTTTGTACAGAGGGACCTGAAACACTGAAGGAAGATGGTATGTAACTTATTGTTCCTAGAATCCATAACTTTACATCGACAACTTATTGTTCCTGTAACAACTTCTTCTTCTTCTTGTAGCTAGCTCTATAATGGATGGCTGGCTGGCACGGCTACCTGATCGTGACATATCCACCACCATCACCGTTGATCACCAACCATACTTTATTATTTACTTTTGTTCTATATACAAAAAAGGAGTAAATGCTTGTGACACCCTGTAGTTTACACCTAAAATCAGTTTTGTCCCTCACTTTTTTTTTAAACTGGTATACCCCTATACTTTGAATTCTCACCTGATTTGCCCTTGTCGTCAATTGACCGTTAAAGAAGACTGTTAAGTTGCTGAGATGACCGGTCTTGCGATTCCAACTCAGCTAGAAACCTGCAACATCGACATAATATGTCCAATATACCCCTGAATATCGTCATCATCTTCAATCTCCAAGACTCCAACCTTCAGCCACCATCCTCTTCAACCTCCAAACCTCCATCTACTACCTCTTCTAAATCATCAATTTTTCAGCTGATATCTTCTTCTATTCCATTCAATTTCTAATAGTTCTCTGTGTACGTCTCAACTGAGCTGCAGCCGGGTGAAGGAGCCGTCAGAAGGTGAAGGAGCCGGCGGAAGGTGAGGGTTTCGGTGGAGAAGTCGTCGAAGGTGAAGGAGCCGTTGCCGTAGGAGACTTGGTAGAGGCAGGTTTTGGACTTTGAGCTGCAGCCGGGTGAGTCGAGGTGGCGGCAGAGAGGGGAGGAGCAAGGGAGGGAGGAGAAGGAGGAGGATTTTCTCGGGTCGAAAACCGGGTCGAGGTGGCGCGTGAGAGGATCTTGAAGATGGCGTTGAATGTGGCGCGTGTGTGGCGGAAGCTGCGCTGGCGGCCAACCCAATCGAAGAATTTCAGGCAGGAGAGGACGTCCTGCTCCTTTTCGCTGCCGTAGCGGAGGACCTCATAGCAGTTATTGCTTGGAACATTTCCCTTCTCTCTCATTTCCTCAAGCAACGCAAGTGCAAAATCTGGTTTTCTAGCCTTGGACATACCCATGATCATGAGGCTGTAAAGTCTTCTGCCTAAATTTCTTCTCTGACGCAGATCATTGAAGTAGTTCAAAGCATCTGAATATTTTTCCTTCTTCAAATAACTATGCAACATAAGAACATGAGTTCTCAAATTAGGTACAATCCCACTCTGCTGCATCATCTGTAATACTTTTCCAGCTAAATCAGGCCTTCTGGCATGCCCAGCTCCATAGATGAAGTAATTGTATATCCGAGTAGTACCTTTCTGGCAAGACAACTGCATCTCCAGTAAGGTCATAAATTGATTGTCTGGATTTTCCATATTACATAAAGAGCAAATTACATCTCGGAACACCTTATGATTTGGTAAGTGACCATGTTGTTGCATTTCAATCAGAAGTCTAGCAGCAATTTCACCCTTATTTAACTTGCAAAAACTGTTTATCAAGCTGACGTACGTACTCTCTCTACAAACTAAACTTGCTTCACTTATTCTAATACGTTGCTCATATATCAAATAAGCATCATCTACCCTGTTAGTCCTGCAAAGAGTAGCAATGAACTTGTCATAGGTGGAACCACTCGGCATAAGATTCCACTCTAAAGCAAAAAGAGCCAACTGCTTCATCTTATCAAGCTTTCCCTCTCTACATAGAGCATCTGCCAATATAGAAAATGTTTTCCTGCCTGGAAAATAACCTTGGTCAAGAGAACATTCCAGCATTTTGTATGCCAAATCCACACTGCCATTCCCGCAGAAAGTATTGATCAAATAATTGTAAGCCATGCTATTGGGGGTGAGCCCAAACTCGAACCTTGAATTATACAATTCAACTGCGATATCCAGCAGTCCCACTTTGCAGAAGAAGCATAAGACAACATTCATAGTGACCATATCGGGTGAAACCTCACGCTCCTTCATCTCCAAAATGAGATCACAAACCTCCTCAAGTCTAGCCTCCCTCAAAAGTTCACTAATCAAAATATTATACCTACAAACATCCGGAACATACCCTTCCAACGACTGCTTACTCAGTAAAAACTCCAATGCCTGATCTAACCTCCCCACCTTAGCAAGATCTCCAATCCACACAGCATAAGCCCTCCCCATGAGGCGGAGGTCAAGATGCGAGAGGGCGAGGTCGGCGCGGTGGTGGAACGACACGTCATACGACGAGTCGCGGAAGCGGTCGGCGTCGTCGGTGGCTTTGAGGATTTGGAAGATTTGGTGGAGGAAGAGGTTGTGGCCGGACTTGAACCATTGCTTGAAGGAGACGACGATGTCCTTGGACGGGATCGTTGCGACGGAGGAGGAGGCAGTGGAGAATGGGAGTGAAGTGGAATCAATGCCGGAGACGAGGCCAAGGGACTTGGTCCGGTAACAACAAGAAGAAGATTTGGCTAGATTTTTGAGTGAAAAAAGCATAGCTCAAATCTGTGTACGGGGATCGTGGAGGGGTAAAATTGTCATCTCAATACCTTGGTCTCATACATGTGTCAACATGTTAGCCACGTCAGCTACATAACGGGTTCACTTGACGACAAGGGCAAATCAGGCGAGAATTCAAAGTATAGGGGTATACCAGTTTAAAAAAAAAAAGTGAGGGACAAAACTGATTTTAGGTGTAAACTACAGGGTGTCACAAGTATTTACTCCTATAAAAAACAACACCAACTTTAACGTACGCTGTAAAAATGGAGACACCTATCGATCGAGCTGGAAGCAGCTTTCCCACAAAGTACAGTAGCAGGTCAAGGCAGGTATACATACATGATCGACTTTACATGATGGCGCACGCTTGGGGATTTTCTTCACTGAAACAATCGGGGCGTGTCACACAGTAACTACTAGTGGCGTAGATTCTCCTACCGTCGTAACTATCATACACTGGCCTTCCATAGTAGCCATCATACCCAGTTTGGCAGGGACCACCCGGGTGCCCTTCGTAACAATCCATACAACACGCACTCTCCGTCACCGGAGGGTAAGCAGTAACCGGAGGCGGAGTAGGCTTCGACTTCTCTGCGTCCCGAATTTGGCAGGGACAACCCGGATGCCATCCGTAACAAACAATACAACAAACGTTCACCGTCACCGGAGGGTAAGTTGGAAATGGATGCGCAGTAGGCTTTGGCTTCTCTAGTTCCTTTTTAGTCTCTGGTTCCTCTTTTTTAATCTCTGGTTCTGTTCTTTTAGGCTCTGGTTTCTCTTTTTTAGTCTCTGGTTCCGTTTCTTTAGGCTTTGGTTCGGGCAAGATTTCGATTCTTATGATGGTGCCACGTCCTTTGCAGCACAGCTTGTCTCTTATCTTCTCAGGATTGCAGCAGACCACCTTGATGATCACCTGGTTGTTCTTCTCGTCGTACTTCTGGTCTCGTATTTCTCTTGGTCAAAAAATCCAACCAAAACCAAAAACCACACTCAATTTACGTTTTTTTTTGTTCTCTCTACTAAAACACAACGTACCAGAATGGAAGAGAAAAGAAGAGACTCACGAGGGAATTTACAGAGAACTTTCTTAACCTTCTTGTAGCATTCTTCACACTGAAGGTCCACCTTCAGAACCATTGTTGTCACCTGTTGACATTAATACAATCATTTTTGCAGAAATTAGATAGGTATAGAATGGCATTTCTTTTTCTTTTTTTAAATTTTTTTTTATTAACCATTGTTGTCACCTGTTGACATTAATAGAATCATTTTGCAGAAATTAGATAGGTATAGAATATGGTTTTTGTTTTTCTTTTTAATTTTTTTTTTACTAATTGCTTACAAACTTTATATATTTCTAATAAATGTTTTGAATTCATGACCTTAAAATTGTTAAGTAAACACCTTAATAAATTAAGTCATGAGGGTTGATTACATTTTTTTTTTTATGCAGAACAAGAATTGAGTAATTTAGAATGGATCGAAGATGATTTGAAGATCGATGAGGAATCGAGTCCATCAGGTTCTGTGTTTGTGACAGAAGAATGAAGAGTCGAGAATAGGCGCGACAAATTGAGGAAGAAAGAGCCAAAAGCTTGAGAACTAAACAGTGAGGAGCAGCAGCCACAGAAAATAAAAATTGAGAGGTGCAGAATGGAAGAAATGGGCAATCAATCTACTTATCTATATGACGAGGAAAAAGAGATGGAAAAGGATAAACAACTTTCTGGCAGCTAATGTTAAGACAAAAATACCTTTTGTTCGCCCATTGTTGCAGGAGTGAGTGATCAGATGTATGGGATCTGATGTTCTTTGTGAACGGAACCTCCCAGCTAAGATGACTGAATAGGACGGGAGTCACTGAGCCGAGTTGGCATATAAATTGAGCAGCTGGCAATTATTATGAGAAATTAGCTAGCTTGCCCTGTATAGATTATTATTCCATGTTCATGGTGTGATGATCATAATTAATCAAAAGTGGAGCTGGAGTAGAATTAGATTGCAAGAAAAGGATGGCAGTACATAATATGGCATGAGGACTATTGGGGAGGGACTATTTATCAAGCTTGTTAGCTTGAAGAATGGTCTGAATGGATCAAATTAATACTGCAATAAAAAAAGGGTTTCATGCACCGTCCACATCTTTGTTGTTTCGATTTAAACTTTAAAGTATCATGCACATGTCCCACAGCTGTCCCCGGCTATGGTAGCTGCCACCATCCATCTTTGGACTAGCTAATTAGCTAGCCAATTGTTCTCGGTCATTCTCCTTATCACGCTCCACGAACGCACTACCGAGAATAGACGCCAGTAATTTACACCTTTTGGATACAAATTAGTGTTTCCCTTGGTCATAGAACACATTCGGAGCAAGTGAACCATTAGCAATGTTGACGTATGCATGGTGACGAAACTTTCAAAAACCGCCGGGTCCAGATTCGTAGCAAGTGAACCATTAGCAATGTTTATTTTTTTTTCTATGTCATAACTCCTTTTTGGTAAATAATATAGGTAGTTAATAAAAAAAAAACTTCTTCATGACATCATAGAGGGTATCTAGCTTTCTAATAGTACAGATATACTCATCATCATATTAAATAATCTCATTCATTGTACCCATATTATATATACACAGCTACATTTAAAAACTTAATTTTAAGATTAACCACATCATCATTCTAATTAAAAAATAATATTATGAAATGGTACGTGATAGAACTTTGGCTCCTTATTGATGGCTCCTTATTGATGATCGTATCTGTATGACTTAATTTGTCTCCTGTATTTGATTCTTCATCCCAAAAAAATAATATATAAGCGTAATTAGTGTTTGTACATAGTATCATCGATCTCATGCATTTATCCGTTGTGGTTATTTGTTGATGAGCAGAATATACGGTAGGTAGCAAATTTACTTAATTCCGAGCACAAAAATACAGAAATAATGAAATTGTCTGTCTTGACCGGTGGTCTCACTCAATCACTTACGTAAGTAACCAACCGGATCACTATGCATGACTCAGCTAGACCTAGAGCTGGAGGGTGGTGTCTTCATAAGAAATTGAAATATGTGAACAGAGCCATTGAATGAATTCCACAAAGTCCTCAGTGGTGGGCGGCGGACAACAATCTTACGCAACTTTGGCCCCGTCTCAATCTCATCATATATGCTTTACAAATATTTCTTCTGCCGACAATTTCACACATTTTACAGCTCCATACGGCAGTCTGTTCTTAAATATTACCAAGATATGCCTTCAACTTAGCCCAATGAAATGGACCAAATACTAAGCCCACGCTATATATGCACAAACCGGGCCTTCCATCTATTCTGTACGGTACGGTCAGTTTGAGGCTGATCAGCATCGTCGACGATCCAATGACTCAATTCACTCTCCGTTCATGTACAAAAACGACACGAGTTTATAACCAATCTTTCATCGAGTTTATTGAGGCCACTGTGCATTTTGAACTCTGAACGACTCATGCATCTTCAATCATGTACGTGTAGCTAACTGAACCTAAATCAAATTCACGTACACTATAATCCATATACCCCTCCCTCTACAATCAACTGAAATGTACAATGATCATGGTAAATTGGAGTGTGTCACTGTGTCAAAACTACTACGGGGTAAGAAAAAAATGACCCGTCAATCCTATCATTCAAAACTTCCGCACCTCTGGGATCATACACTACCAGAAGAAAGGCTTTAGCCGACGAAAAAAAAAAAACCAGGCCGACGAAATTTTTTTTCGTCGGCTAAAGTCCACTTTAGCCGACGAAATTTTCCTTCGTCGGCTAATTAAACATATTCGTCGGCTATGATCAACTTTAGCCGACGAAATTTTTATTTCGTCGGCTAAATAATTTTTTTCGTCGGCTATAGTCTGTGAACTTTAGCCGACGAAATTTTCAAAAGTTTAGCCGACGAAATTTTCAAAACTTTAGCCGACGAAATTTTTAGAGTTTAGCCGACGAAATTTTTAAAAGTTTAGCCGACGAAAAATATAATTTCGTCGGCTAAAGTGTCTTATATTTACAAATTTTGATGCAATATGGTCCTACGCAAAAAGGGGTGTAACTTTTGATCCGTCCGTCAGAAATTGCTGAAATTTTGACAGCAGCTCCGCAGGCCCAAATCCAAGCTAACTTACTTTCGGGGCCTATCCGACCGTCGGATCTAGCGATCCGAGGCTTTTTATGTAATTTTTTGTTTTTAGGGTTTGGTCTTTTTCTTTTAAAACTGCGGTCAACCCTATTTACCGTTATTATTTCTTAAGGGGAGCCCTATAGTCGAAAGGTAAATGTTTTAAAATTTTTATATAGGTGGTTGCGTCTCATCTACGTGAGAGTTTTTCGTATGGAAGATTTGACCAAACTACGTAACATAGGGGGATATATGAGTGTTTTCGTGAATTTATAGACTTTAGCCGACGAAAATATATGAAAAGTCGTCGGCTAAGGTCAAAAAATTTCAAAATTTTTTAGGCGGTAAACCAAAGTTGGAGGAAAATTTTCAAAGGACTTTAGCCGACGAAAATATATGAAAAGTCGTCGGCTAAGATGGTTTTTGCCGACGAATAACCTAATATTTCGTCGGCTATAGTTATTTTTTAATTTTTTAATTACATACTATAGCCGACGAATACGTTAGGGTATTCGTCGGCTAAACCCTAAAATTTCTCTATTACCTACTATAGCCCTATATTCGGTGATTATTTTGCGTAAAATTTTTATACGACTTGTTGCGTGTCATCGGTTTAAAACTATTTTCAGTTGGAGGTCCGGCCAAAATACGTAATTTAGACGGTCGAACGACCTTTTCCGTGCGTTTAGGGGTTTGACTTACGAGATTGACCGTCCGGATCGAGCCCTTATTCTTTTCGGATCAAGTTGAATTTTTTCCCATACATGTATTTTATCATGATGGTCAGATCTGACGGTCGGAATTCTGTTTCTCAAGTTTGATCATCATAATCACAACATGCATACTAATGTTGTATAACTTGTTTACCAAGTGTTATGTAAATGTTCCGTTTCAAAAACAAACTATACGTAAAACCTTCAAACTCTAAAAAGTCATGAAATAAGATATGACGAGAATGTTGAAATACATCCACGGTTGAAAAATCACACTATTCCGGTAAATATTCGGTGCCGATAGTTGCGGTCAATGCAATTACAACATGCCAAATGTATAAAAATACTTTTAGCCGACGAATTTCAAAGGTTTAGCCGACGAAATTTTCAAAGGACTTTAGCCGACGAAAATATATGAAAATTCGTCGGCTAAAGTCGAAAAATTTTCGAAATTTTCAACCAAAATTTTTTGGCGGGCAACCAAAATTTTCAAAGGACTTTAGCCGACGAAAATATATGAAAAGTCGTCGGCTAAAGTCGAAAAATTTTCAAAATTTTCAACCAAAATTTTTTGGCGGTCAACCAAAGAGTTTAGCCGACGAAAATAAATAATTTCGTCGGCTAAAGTTCTTTATATAGCCACAAATAAACCCAACACTAGACATATTGCGGCTCCTCCTCTTCCTCCTCCTCCTCCTCCTCCTCCACACAACCACCACAAATAAACCCAACACAAGAAATATTGCGTCCCCTCCTCCTCTTCCTCCTCCTTCTCCTCCTCCACCTCCGCCACTCTCTCTCCTCACCCCACCGTCTACTCTCCACCCCCACGCGCCCAATGGCCACCTACCGCGCCCTCCTCTCCCTCAAGTCCTCCCTCGACGACCCCGACTCCCGCCTCTCCGCTCTCCGCCTCCTCAACCTCTCCAACAACGTCTTCAACCGCACGTTCCCGCCGGAGCTCTCCAACCTCACTAACCTCCGTGTTCTCGACCTCTACAACAACAACCTCACCGGCGTGTTGCCAGTTTCGGTGGCAACTTTTCACTGTATATCACAGTTTCTCTGTCAAGATTCTCCACACACACAAAAAAAAAATAAAAAAAAGTTTCTGAAGTTTTTTTTTTCAAAACCCAGCAACTTTAACCGACGATATTCAAACATAATATTCGTCGGCTATAGTATTTTTAAATTTTTTTAATAAGGTTTAGCCGACGAAATAACCTAATATTTCGTCGGCTATAGTTATTTTTTTAATTTTTTTAATAAGGTTTAGCCGACGAAATAACCTAATATTTCGTCGGCTATAATTATTTTTAAATTTTTTTTATAAGGTTTAGCAGACGAATAACCTAATATTTCGTCGGCTATAGTTATTTTTTTAATTTTTTTTTATAAGGTTTAGCCGACGAATAACCTAATATTTCGTCGGCTATAGTTATTTTTTAAATTTTTTTACAACGTTTTGCCGACGAAATACTTCGTCGGCTAAAGTCTGGGACTATAGCCGACGAGATTTTTTTCGTCGGCTAAAGTGGGACTATAGCCGACGAAAAAAAAAATTTCGTCGGCTAAAGTCATTACTGACGGCCTTTTCCCGACGACACTATAGCCGACGAAGGCTCGTCGGCTAAGGTCTTAGCCGACGAATTTTTTTAACAGGCCGACGAAAATTTTTCGTCGGCTAAAGTGCCTGTTCTTGTAGTGATAGCCAAGGAAGGCCTCCATTGGCGAGGCTCTCGTGAACCAAAACTCCCAATATTCAAAGATCCGATCTTATTTTTGCCATTCAATTGCAACTTATTGTTCAATTTGTTATTCCCCAATTTGTTCAACCAAAACTTATTTTTGTTCAACTTATTGCCATTCCCCAATTTGTTATGTAACTTATTGTTCCTGGAATCCATAACTTTACATCGACAACTTATTGTTCCTGAAACAACTTCTTCTTCTTCTTGTAGCTAGCTCTATAATGGATGGCTGGCACGGCTACCTGATTGTGACATATCCACCACCATCACCATTGATCACTGGCGATACTTTATTATTTACTTTTGTTCTATATATAAAAAACAACACCAACTTTAACGTACACTGTAAAAATGGAGACACCAATCGATCGAGCTGCAAGCAGCTTTCCCACAAAGTACAGTAGCAGGTCAAGGCAGGTATAGAGACATGATCGAGTTTACATGATGGCACACGCTTGGGGATTTTCTTCACTGAAATAATCGGTGCGTGTCACACAGTTACTACTAGTGGCGTAGATTCTCCTTCCATAGTAGCCATCATACCCAGTTTGGCAGGGACAACCCGGATGCCATCCGTAACAAACCATACAACACACGTTCACCGTCACCGGAGGGTAAGTAGGAGGCGGAGGGGGAGGCGGAGGGGGAGGCGGAGACGGAGGCGGAGTAGGCAAGATTTCGATTCTTATGATGGTGCCACGTCCTTTGCAGCATAGCTTGTCTCTTATCTTCTCAGAGAAAATCTTACGTGCGACAGCCGCACCACGTGTCCTGTGCGACCCACCAGTCGCACAGCGACACGTGTTTTTTTTTTTTTTCGCAGCTCTCTCTTCCTTCCTGTTTCCTTCCTCTCTCTTCTTCTTCCTTCATTCTCTGCTTCTTCTTCTTTCCTCTCGCTTCTTCTTCTTCCTTCCTTCCCTCCTTCTCTGCTTCTCTGCTTCTTCTTCCTTCCTCTCTCTTCTTCTTCCTTCCTTCTCTGCTTCTCTGCTTCTTCTTCTTCCCTCTGCTTCTTCTTCCTTCCTCTCTCTTCTTCTTCCTTCCTTCTCTGCTTCTCTGCTTCTTCTTCTTCCTTCCTCTCTGCTTCTTCTTCTTCTTCTTCCCTCCTCTTCTTCTTCCTCCTCTCTCTCTTGGTGAAGGCGAGCCCGTGTGGTGTAGGCGGCGGTGCGCGGTTTCGCCGGAGAAGAGAGAGAACACAGCGACAGGAAAGAAGAAGGAAGAAAGGAAGGAAGGAAGAAGAAGAAGCGAGAGGAAAGAAGAAGAAGCAGAGAATGAAGGAAGAAGAAGCAGAGAATGAAGGAAGAAGAAGGAAGAGAGAGCTGCGAAAAAAAAAAAAACACGTGTCGCTGTGCGACTGGTGGGTCGCACAGGACACGTGGTGCGGCTGTCGCACGTAAGATTTTCTCATCTTCTCAGGACTGCAGCAGACCACCTTGATGATCACCTGGTTGTTCTTCTCGTCGTACGTCTGGTCTCGTATTTCTTTTGTTCACAAAATCCAACAAATACCAAAAACCACACTCAATTTACGTTTTTTTTGTTTTCTCTTTTAAAACACAACGTACCAGAATAGAAGAGTAAAGAAGAGACTCACGAGGGAATTTACAGAGAACTTTCTTAACCTTCTTG
The DNA here is from genome assembly GCA_034370585.1 of Fragaria x ananassa. NCBI lineage: Eukaryota > Viridiplantae > Streptophyta > Magnoliopsida > Rosales > Rosaceae > Fragaria > Fragaria x ananassa. Next base: position 325,272 of record CP139764.1, on the reverse strand, counting down.
TAGCATTTTTCACACTGAAGGTCCACCTTCAGAACCATTTCCGTCACCTGATGACATTAATACAATCATTTTTGCAGAAATTAGATAGGTATATAATGGTTTTTCTTTTTGTATTTTAAAAAAAAAAATATTAATAACTCACAAACCTTATATATTTTTAGTGAGGTTTTGAACCAATTATCTCAAAGTTAAATATCTTAATCAACTAATGTGAAGAGAGAAATACCTTTTTTTCGCCCATTGTTGCAGGAGTGAGTGATCAGATGTATGGGATCTGATGTTCTTTGTGAACGGAACCTCCCAGCTAAGATGACTAAATAGGACGGGAGTCACTGAGCCGAGTTGGCATATATAAATTGAGTGCTGGCAATTATTATGAGAAATTATTGGCTTGCCCTGTATAGATTATTATTTCATGTTCATGGTGTGCTCATCATAATTAGTTAACAGTGGAGTTGGTTTAGAATTAGATTGCAAGAAAATGATGGTAGTACGTAACATGGCATGGGGACAATTGGGGAGGGACTATTTATCAAGCTAGTTAGCTAGAAGAATGGTCTGAATGGATCAAATTAATACTGCAATAAAAAAAGGGTTCATCTTGTTCCCTGGCTATAGTAGTTGCCACTTTGGACTAGCTAATTAGCTAGTCAATTGTTGTCGGACATTCTCCTTATTAAGGTTCACGCACGTACTACCAAGAATTGCGACCAGCAATTTACACGTTTTGGATCCAAATTAGTTTTTCCTAACACATTCGGAGCAAGTGAACCATTAGCAATGTTGACGTATGCATGGTGACGAAACTTTCAAAACTGATGATTGCACATTTCTTGTTTCTTACAACCAGGGTCTTCAATTCGATCTTTTACATCTTCATCATGGAAAATTATGCTACGTAAATGGATATATGTGATACAAACGTATTTTATTTACGAGACAAAATTTTCATATCACACCACCACCGCCCTGCTAGGCTAGCACATGTTCTTTCTTCTTAGTTTTATGTATCATTAGTCTTTTAACACATGCGTGTGTTAATTTGTTTTTATTTTTTCTTTTTATAGTTTTCATATTTTAATTGCAAGTAACTATTAATGTAGTTGTCATTCAGCAAAAACTATTTCACGTTTTTCTCATTTTTGTTGTTTTTGTTTTCTTTTATTTATATTTTAAAATTACTTAATTTTGTTATCATTTTATGGTATTAACCATCCTTGATTTTCTTTATATGTCAAAACTCTTCTTTCGTAGATAATATAGGTAGTTCATAAAAAAAACTTCACCATAACACCAAAGAGAGTGTCTGGCTTTCTAATAGTAGAGATATACTCATCTTCATAGTAAATAATCCCCTTCATCGTACCCGTATTGTGTTTACACAGCTACATTCAAAAACTTAATTTTAATATTAACCTCATCATCATCCTAATTCAAAAATAATATTATGAAATGGTACGTGATAGACCTTTGGCTCTTTATTGATGATTGTATTTGTGACTTAATTTATTCTTCGTCTCAAAAATATAATAAATATAAGCGTAATTAGTCTTTGTCCGTAGTATCATCGATCTTATACGTACATGGCCATGCATTTATCCGTTGTAATATCACTGGTTATTTGTTGATGAGCAGAGGTAGCAAATTACTTAATTCCGAGCACAAAAATACAGAAATGAATTGTTTGGACCTAGAGCTGGAGGGTGGTGTCTTCATAAATAAATTCAACAACGTACTCAGTGGTGGGCATCGGACAACAACCTTACGCAAATCTCATCATATATGCGTTACAAATATTTCTTCTGCCGACAATTTCACACATTTTACAGGCCCATATGGCAGTGTTCTTGCCTTCAACTTAGCCCATTGCAATGGACCTAATATTAAGCCCACGCTATATATGCACAAACCTATATATGCACTAACCGGGCCTCCCATCTATTCTCTACGGTTCGGTGAGTTTGAGACTGATCAGCATCGTCGACGATCCAATAATTCAATTCATTCATCAACCATGTACAAAAACTATACGAGTTTATAACCAATCTTTCATCGAGTTTATTGAGGCCACTGTGCATTTTGAACTCTGAACGACTCATGCATCTTCAATCATGTACGTGTAGCTAACTGAACCTAAATCAAATTCACGTACACACTCTAACTCGAACTCGAACTCGAACTCGAACTCGAACTCGAACTCGTTTTTACAGAACCGTCTCGTTTTCAAGTCGTCATAACAATAGACAAAATTAACCATTTAAAGGAAGAAGCATAAATGGAAAGGAGCTAATGGGTTGATCCGTTGATGAATGATACGGTTGATGGATCGATGTCGCCAAAATATCTTCCCGACACAAGTCTAACTCAAAGTCCTCAAACCAAATTATTACTCTGAAAGTAATCCAGAGTGGTGGGGTGGCTTGGCTATTGCAAAGGGAATTAATAGGGCAACTCAGCCAAACATATATATCGACCTGCAAATCTATATCCTATATCGCACGGCCTTTATTGATGTATTGGTAGCAGAAAGGACCCGATCGATCCCTTGGTTTCTGTATGGTTAGGTATGGATTGGCTTAATCATCATACATGCATCCACAATTTATGGCCTTGTGTTTATTGGTGTACTACCCCCGATCGATCACCTCTCCCTCCATTAAGCTAGCTAACTGGGAATCGAAGGACCACCAGTTCTTACGTCCATTCTTGAAGTTTGGGTGCTGTGGAATTATCACGAACTTTTTGCTTTCAGGATTCCGGGAGGATGAGATTTCAGAATCACCCTTTTGATCTATTAACAAAAAGCCCTGCTGCTTTCGACCTCTATCTTAACTGGCATCATCTTAATTTCATTTTCTAGCTTGCTTGTTTCTAATAAGCTTGCATCTCATCTATAATTAAGTGAACAGTCGTAATTAACCATATAGCAAGACCCATGCAAGCACTGCAGGATCCAAAGCTGATCCTGTGTATGTTAAGGCTAGCTGATCGGGTCATGATTCATCTTTTTACTTCGTAATTCTGTTATGAATTATGATAATTCACCTAGTAATTAATCAGATAACAACCCAAAGTGAAAGAATCAATCACGTACCAAATAGTGCTTTAGATCGTCTCTAGGCCAAATCTTTTGGCCTGTTTCCGGTGTTTGCGAGCAGACTAAGCATTTTCCTTTACCCTAAAGAAAACCTTAAGATTTTGTATGGGATTCTTTCATGATTGGTATTGGGTGTCTAGTGGGTTACGTGAGGACAAGAATGGCCAATATATACCGATCACATCCATTCTTTTCATTCTCCTTCTACGTGCTTCTTCTGCTTCTTGTTCCTTTTTCTTATTTTTTTAGTTCTTCTATTGTTAGTACATAGCCAAAATACTTGGCTGAGCCGAGAATAAGTGGCAATTACCAGGTCACCGAAGGTCATTCCAGACAAGATAGCTCTGGTAAGCCCTTCAAGGATATCCAAGGAGTGAAGGGCCGGTAAAAAACCGCTTGTCAAAATCACTCTAGCAATAAAACACCCCCAAAAGGGGAAACACTACAAAGGCTAACAAGTAGTCTCACATCGAAAACTAAAAAGTGCCCAACCTTGGCATATAAAACAGGCACAAGCTTCTATCAAAGGTACACACAACTCTCTTCCGCACTCCCCTACATTGCAAGTGCCTAAAGCTAACTTAAGCATCGGAGAGTCGAAGACTGGGCCACCCCAGTTCCGACTTCTTGACGCTGTCACTTGTGCAGGTTCCGAGTGCAGGACCAAAGGATTCTACCTCGCCCTGGCTCGCGACCCCTTCCCGGCTCGGGACCTCGGGACGAAGCAGGTAGAAACAATTGGCGCTAGAAGGAGGGTCCTATCTTTTGGAACTCCCATTTGACTCGGCACCATGGTGGAAATCATTGATGACCCTACGGACCCTGGCACTCAAGCAGAGGAGGAACTTTTCCAACCCGGCGACACATCCCTTCCCCAAACCAGCGATGCAGCCCCCATTAGCCATCCCGACCCCGTCACAGCCCTTGAAATCCACAAGCGGGACTTCCATTCGTTCCGCGAGCAAGCGGTGAAAGAGAAGGCAGAAGCGGAAGCGTACCGGGTACGCATTGCCGAGTTGGAGAAAGAACAATTCTTCTCCGCGCCACGTTAGAGCATCGTAACTTGTACAAAGACAGCCTGGACCGCGCGGCGCGAGTTACCGGAACCCCGGACGCCCTTCCTAATCAAGGCCAGACTGGTTCCATGCTCCTGGGAGGGCCTAGCCAGATCATATACGTATCTCATCCCCGAACCCACCCCTCATTTCCACTACCAGCCCCCCAACCATCTCCAATCCCCAATGACTCCCCCTGCCACATCAGCCTAATCCATCTGCCCAGCCTAACTCCACTTCAACCACTGCTAACTCCCCTAACCCACCTCTCGACATGCCAACCCGCCTACTGCTCCAACTCAACCAAACAGTCACACAGTTAGCCTCGAGGATTGAAGGCGTCGAGAGTCGCGGGGCCCAACGACCCTTGTTCTCTGGCTATGGACATCGCCCAAGCCCCTTCACACCCCGAGTGCAGATGGATAAGCGGCCTCTGGGAACCAAGCCATTCAAGATGGACAAGTATAAAGGCACCGGGGACCCTCATCTCCACCTCGAGACATTCTTCTCGCTCTGTAGCTCCTCTGGCTACAGTGACGCCATAGCCTGCCACGCCTTCCAAGAGACCCTCTCGGACGAGGCTCTCAGTTGGTTCCTCAATCTGCCGCCCAACTCCATTGACAACTTCGACCAACTCTCGAAACGCTTCCTTAGCCGTTTCATGCTACACACCAGCATTTATGGCAGTGTAGATGCCTTGTCCCACATCAAGCAGAAAGACGGCGAAGGTCTCCATGAATTGCTGTCCCGATGGCAATCTGCCACAACGAGATGCCACAACTTGGAACCTCGCATGGCGAAGCAGGCTTTCTGTCAGGCCCTGCTCCCCGGAAATTTCCAAATGGAGATCAATAGGAACCCTCCAGGATCCTACGATGCCTTGATAGACCTGGCTATGTGGTGGGCCCGCGCTGAATTTGCCACTTTCAGACATTTCGCCCTCGCCACGTTAGCACTCCCCGCCCCGCCACCAGATGAGCACTTTGACCGCGGGCAAGATAAAGGGCAGTCACGTGGATCCTCCCGAGACCTGGGACGCGGCTCCGACCGTCGCCATGGGGGACAGAGAAACTGCGACCACCCATATAAGTCAAGGGACCAGAGCCCTCCATAACAACAGCGCCGTTCCGCCCCGCCGCCTCATTACGATGTCCCCACTACTCTGACCACCACATATGAGGACATATGTGCCAGGCACAAAGATCTCATTCCCCCACATCCTAAAAGCAAGTATCTAAAAATTCCCCGACGAGCAATCGGCAACAGGTACTGTGCTTATCATGATGATAACGGCCACACAACAGAACAATGCCATGACCTCCGCACTGCAATCGAACATTTGGTCCAGAATGGGCAACTGCACCAATATTGTGCTCTCGCCACAGGCGCTAATGCCATTGAAGTACATGGCGTTAGCTTCTAACCCTGCATGGCGGAGCCCCACGGTTCCCCCCACGCAAACCTTCTGTAAAACGGCAATGCACGACACCCTCGGAAATCCTAGACATCCAACGCGGTGTCACGATCACCCCATCAGCGTGGGATCAAGTGACATTTCGCAGCGATGAGGATACCATAAATTGCCACCACTGTGATTCATTTATAATCAATGTGCAGGTAGATCATTACAGGTGCCACAGAGCTTTAGTGGACACAGAGGCCGCCGTAAGCGTCATGTTTTCCGATTGCTACAAAGGACTCCGGCGAGACCGAACTAAGCTGTACAATAACCACGACCCCCTTGTCAGCTTCTCTGGCGAGATAGTACAACCGTTAGGCTCAGACCGCCTAACCGTGTCGGTGGGAACAGTTTCTTGCCGCTCTTCCATCACGACCCACTTCCTCATTGTCGATTGCCCCTCATCCTATAATCTCATCTTAGGCCGGGACATCCTCTAGGGGCTACAGTGCTTCATAACCGGTCACATGCTTCTCATGAAAGTTCTCACCCCAGGTGGCACCCTGACCATTCAAGGGGATCGAGCAGCCATTAAGCATTGTCATCTTAACGCCATCCAGCAGAGGCGAGGAGCCTATGAGATGTTGCCTCTCTGCCCCTCGAAACCCATCAATGACCCGCGGGACGACCCAGAGGGGAGCGGGAAAGAGAGCCCCGCGACCTAGTCCTACAACAAAAACATCGTCCCCCACCCCTGGAACGCTCGCCACCATCTCTACCCCCGTTAACCAATTTTAACCTTTGCTGCGAAAAGCCATTACTTGTATATGTACAATAGCCCAGTAGCGGCTCCAACAATGTACACTTCGCCCGCTAGCGGCTAAATCTAAGTGCAATGAAGTGTTTTGTCATTCCAACATGCTACATTTCGCCCCCGCAACACAGGGCCACAAACATACAAAAGTAAACAACAGCAAGACAAACACAAAGGCTACACATAACGCCAAAACATCAACCTGGACTCCCAGGAAAATTAGTATAAACTAATTACAATGGCTAACCACGCCACTTACATTGTTCAAAACAACAGTAAGACCTACAACTATCAAAATGCCCAAGTACATCTCAATGTCCCCCAGCGGATGAGTCGTCATATTTGTTGACACTCCCCTTTGACCCGCCACTACAGCCACGAACCTGGCTCACATTTTCCGCCATCCTCTGTCCAACCAGCTGCCTCGACTGATCCGGGGACAAAAATGAAGGCCTCACAGCTGCGGCAGGGCGCATAAGTGAACTGTCAGGAACTCCCTCAGGGCCAGAGTGCTCCCTCACTGGAGCCTTCTGAGCTTCAAGGCCCGCACGTGCCAACAACCCCGGAGACCGAGGATCGCAAGAAAGGACGGCAGAAGAAGCCACCTGCGACGCCACTACTTGGGTAGGTGTAGACCCCTTGGGGCCGGTGGCTCTCACAGATGACGCAGCCCCAATTGCAAGAGGTCGCGAGTCGCCCGCAGCTGGCATCCCCTTCTGCCCAGCAGACGTTACGCGCCACGCCTCATGCTGCTTCGCCAGAGACCGGGAGATCTCGGCTTGCTTCCTCTGTTCAGGCGTCATTTGTTCCCACACCACCTTTGCAGCATTCTTCTCTGCGTACCACTTGCGCATGGCCGCCTCGTTAATCCAGCCCGCCTAGCAGCCTAGTCGGCTCAAATCATCTTACCCTTTGTTATAGGCATCCTTCAGCTGCTGCTTATACACTTCACCCTCCCGGAACAACTTCTGCCCTGCCCCGGCAGCCCGCTCACACTTCGCCTTCCAGGACACCTCCAGCTCTGCAAGTGCCTGCGTTAGCTTCTCCACCTCAGCTTCCAAAGAGGCTACCTTGGCAGCCGCCACTTCCCCAGCCACCATCTGCTCATCCTTCCTCCTTATATCTTCTTTCAGCTCCGCCACCTGGGCCTAGAAGACAGCAGCGTTCTGCTTCGCTTGCGCTAGTTGCTCCGAAAGGCCCCGATTGCATTCCTCACCCTCCCTCAACTGTTGACTCTTCGCCTCAGCATCACCCTGCCAGTGGGAAGTCGCCTGCTCGCTCGCGACATACATCAACAATGTAGCCTGCAGTCACACAGCAACGCATAAACCCCAAGCTCAAAACAGTGGAACACAAAAGCGTGCAGACACTTACCCGAGTCAATTTCTCCTCGGCGAGAGCCATGCCCGCCGGTGGATCCACCTCCTCCAACACATGCATATCGCGAGCGCGGTGACGCATATCATATGCCATCTAAGCCAAGTATGGTTGCGCGTCCCCTGTCCCTTCCAAGGCTTGGGCAACCTCAGCTGTCGATCCCCCGGACCGATTGTCCCTCCGCGACCTCTTAGACTGGCCCTCGCGAGCCGGCTCCGCTCTCTCCTTCCTCTTCCGAGTCCGAGTCGCACCAGTCTCTTCCTCACGGTCTGCAACCTCCTTCACGACCGGTTCCTCCCCCTGTGCCTGGTCGGGTTCACCCTCGTGATCACCCTCTACCTGCGCCTCCTCCAACTCCACTTCTTGGAAGCCTAAACCCATCGCTTCCGCCACCAGTGGAGGCACATAGGCGTAATCCTCATCTACCAAATTCAACCTCAAAAAATCTTCACAATCGCCCAGCTCCACCTCCCTACCCTCCCCCGTCTCCAAGTCAATGTCATACTGCTTGGCATGGTCAGCCTCAGCCAGCAGCCCATCCAGCACGTCCTCGTCCAACACCTTGTCGTACGGACCTTCCTTCTTCCGCGAACCACCGTCGCGTGACATTGTCACTACAACAAATAAACAATAGTCAAACAACGACTCGCAAGCCTAAAACAAAGAACGCAACCACTAAAATACAGACCCGGAACCCGGGCATAGCCGAAGTGGCTGTATATGCCAAGGCGGCATATCCGATACGAGCTCCTACATTCAAATGCCCATATCACCCGGCGAATCCGGCGCTCCATCAGCTCAGTTAGATTATACTCTTGCAGCACTGCACAAAGCTAGTTGTCAGCAGCGACAGAGCATCACAAAACAAAAAACACAAGGCACAAGCACACGGTACCTATTTTTTGGAAACTTCCCAGGACCCGGAAAGGGTGCCCGTGCCACTGCCCCCCAACAAGAAAACACTTGCGCCTCCAGGTTTCACTTGTTGAGGTGGGCAAGTCTTCCACCAGGACCTTAAACTTCCCACGTGACTTCATCGTCACGCATCCCCGGCTGCCCTTTTTCGCGCACCACCCCATGTGCCAGCACGCGTTGAACTCTTCACAATTTGGGAACTCCTGCTTCAGCAGGCCAAATAACACGCATGTTCCCAAAATCTGCTTCAGCATGTTGGGGGTAACTTGCCCCGGGGCGACATGCAGACACGCCAAGGTGTACTGCACAAACGGGGGTAGCGGGAACATCAACCCGCATCTCAGTTGGTACTCGTATACCAACGTAAAGTTACCCGGGGGATCCCAAAACTTCACCCCCAGCCAAGCGGCCGCAACAAGACCTCCTCTGGTATACTCTAATTCTGCTGAAGCGCTTCAAGCTCCGACGATGTCATACTCTCGCCAGGGGGTTCCCAAAACGAATCATCCTCCTCTCGAGATCTCGCCATGATAACTTCCTCTACCTCCTGCAAGAAAGGGTTACACGAGGACACATGAGACCCGGCATCCATCACATGAATGTTTTCCCCAAGTCAATGACAATATCTGCCATAAGATTATCCAATCCCTCCTCCATCCGGTGCAAAGTGTTTGAATCTGAACCAGATCTGCCATACCCCGCTACCTTAACCCTAACCAGCCCGACAACAAATCTCTCATCCTAGAATGCCTACCAACATCACAAACATGTGAACAATCTCACTCACCCTAAATAACCCAAAACAACAACACCACCACATACAAAAATCCAAAGACAAAGAAGGCGACAAACTCATACCTTGAAACAGCGGATTTGCGTAGTGGCAGTGAAGCTGGTTGCAAACAGCCGAGCGCTCGCACCCTCTCGATCGAGGATGAAATTAGACATTTCCGAGTCTGAAGTTTATAGAATTGCCGAAACCCTAAAACGTAAATTGCGGCTCACCCAGTTTTCAGTTTCGAAATCACGCACTCCCCCCTCCAGTTCTCCCCAACCCTATATATAAACATTCACCCAGACCCCACAAACCTGCACGGACAGGGCAAAGCCACGTCGCCCTCGTTTATTGCAAAAAAAAAAAAAAAGCGAGGGACGTTACGACATCTTGTCAACTCGCCCAGCAGCGGCCCGTCACCCGAGAGTCTCGCCAACTAGCGCGGACTGACTCGCCCATCAGCGGCCCGCCACGCCGCGAGAGTCTCGCCAAATAGCGCGGACTAACTCCCCCAGCAGCGGCCCTCCACCCGAGAGTCTCGCCAACTAGCGTGGACTGACTCGCCCATCAGCGGCCCGCCAAGCCGCGAGAGTCTCGCCAACTAGCGCGGACTGACTCGCCCAGCAGCGGCCCGTCACCCGAGAGTCTCGCCACTTAGCGCGAACTTACTCGAATGTCATTAGCGCGTTTCCTCGCCACTTAGCGCGAACTACGTAACCCCGTAGCGGCACGCAACCCCATTAGCGCGTTTCTTCTCGCCAACTAAACTCGGAACTTTACCCCCGTCATCTCGCGACCCTTGCGTGGGGACTCGGCACCATGCCTCCAGCACCCGGGTAAAACCTATTCTCGGTATCTATAGAATAACTCCCCACCAAAGAGCTCTCTCAGACTGGGGACTTGTTAGTACATAGCCAAAATACTTGGCTGAGCCGAGAATAAGGTGCAATTACCCGGTCACCGAAGATCATTCCAGACAAGATAGCCTTGGTAAGCCCTTCACGAATATCCAAGGAGTGAAGGGCCGGTAACAAACCGCTTGCCAAAATCACTCTAGCGGCAAAACACCCCCAAAATGGGAAACACTACAAAGGCTAACAAGTAGTCCCACATTCGAAACCAAGGCCAAAGTGCCCAACCTTGGCCTATAAAACAGGCATAAGCTCCCATCAAAGGTACACACAACTCTCTTCCGCACTCCCCTACATTGCAAGTGCCTAAAACTAACTTAAGCATCGGAGAGTCGAAGACTGGGCCACCTCAGTTCCGACTTCTTGACGCTGTCACTTATGCAGGTTCTGAGTGCAGGACCAAAGGATTCTACCTCGCCCCGACTCGCGACCCCTTCCCGACTCGGGACCTCGGGACGAAGCAGGTAGAAACACCTATATATGCTTCCTTTCAGTTGGCTGGATTAGCTCGATCATGGCCTCATCAGTCGCTAGCTAATACTCGATCTCATTTCATCGGAGACCAGCCAATAATAGTTGATCGATGATGATGATGATGATGATGATGATGTTTTAAGGTGCCAGTGGTTTTGTATGGCGAAGATGGACCCCAATGGCTTCCCGCCACCGAAGTTTGGGCTTTTAGTCCACAAGATAACTCACATTTGTGGGTATTCGTAGCTTTGGGGCTTGGAATCCAAAACCCTGGGACCCCGCCAGGACTCCATTGCATTCACTGCGACAGCCTTTCTTTCCTCCTCCACACAATTTTGGCTTCTAATTAGTTTTCCATCGTCTTAATTTCTTCTGAAAATTAAATATCATATTTAGTTACTTGTCTCAGAAAAATGATTCCATCTCATCGAGTGCATGCAGTACTATTGTTATACGTATTCCAAATCAGACTTTTTAACAAATTAACATAATTAGTTAACATACATATATGATTGAGTTAATTTCCTCATGATCAGTGCTGCTACTGCTGATTGATCACTTCCACAATAACATAATTAACATTAAAGAAATAGATGAAGCCTATCGACATTTTGATTTGATCGAAAAGTGGCTACTTTTGGTTTGATTGTACGTAGAAAGTAATGGATGCTTATACTGAAACCTTATCAGCACTAATTCAATAGCTTTTTGGGTTAGCTAGTTCATCCTTAATTAGCTGACTGCAGATGTACATTAGCTTTTCCTATATGATCTTTTACTTTCTAGGTTTCTTTGCAATGATCAGATACGGTGAGCATCCAAGAGATCAAAACTAGACTTTCTTTTTGCTCGATCAGTGTAGATATTGCATCGGCTTTTCTTCGATCAACTTGACAACGTAATATGATTGAGTTCTTATAGCAAAGGAACAGTGTTAACCTTTTTGTTACCATGCACCCTGTGTTTTCTGGGTAAATGAGTGTTTGTCCTAGCCATGGATACAGGGCGGTGCTGTGTCCCTATGTAGACCCCCGAAGAGAAGCCATTTAGAGGGAATTGAAGGGCAAATAAGGAGCGAGTGAGTCAGCATGGTCGTATGGTCTAGTCTACATTAAACAATTCCACATCAGATATGCGGAATTCCCACGTAACATAAATGTCCTTGCGTCCCCTTCTTTCTTCCCACTCCACTCCCTAAGTCATTTCATTTCCATTCATTTCGATTCAACTACCAGAGCGGGGTGAAAACTAGTGGCTCTACTTCTCTCTTGCAGAAGCAGACGCAGAAGCAGATCTAATTAACCTATACATTGTCTGCATCTTCCAAACAATAATAGTCAAAGCTAGCTTTGGATAGCATAATTTCTGAAGCAGAAGTACTGTTTAGAATCAACCAGCTCAGCTCATCTAGCACAGAAATGGGTGAAGTAAGTATTCATGTGAACTGAATATCCTCTAGCTTCTTAATAGTGTCCACGTACACTATTCTTGTTTTGGCTAGCTCACGCTTGTTCTCCACTGCAGTTTTGAACATTTTGTCCCTGATACACTAGTTTTCATGCATCCTCGACCTCCGAGTCCGGTTTTTTGTTAGTTCTTCATGTCTCTGGCATTAATTTCGTTTGGATCTGAACAGGAAAACAAACCAGAGGAGAAGAAGGAGGAAGAAAAGAAGGAGGAAGAGAAGAAAGAAGAAGCGCCACCGGAGATTGTGCTCAAGGTTGATATGCATTGTGAAGCTTGCGCCAGGAAAGTTGCTAGAGCCTTGAAGGGTTTTGAAGGTCAGTTCTTCTTTCAGTGATCAGTTCAGTTCTTCTTTGAGCTTTGATTTTTAATTTAATTTTAACCTTAAATTTTGAATTATCTGCCTCTCTCATGCACCTCTCTAGCTCTATCTCAGTTTAAACAATACTCAGCACTTGATGTTTAGCAATTTGCACGTTTAAATTTCTCAGATGAATTGAAGATTTTGTAGTTGATTAAGGCTTAATTAGGATGGGTATATGGAGTTAATATATGGAATGGAATCTGGGTGCATATATGCAGGAGTGGAGGAGGTAACTACAGACAGCAAAGCGAGCAAGGTGGTGGTGAAAGGCAAAGCAGCAGACCCCATAAAGGTGTGCGAGAGATTACAAAAGAAAAGTGGCAAAAAAGTGGAGCTGATTTCACCTTTGCCTAAACCACCTGCCGAGGAGGAGAAGAAAGAGGAGCCCAAAGAACCAGAGAACAAGGAGGAGAAAAAAGAGGAGGTAACTAACTGATTACTCCCTTCATTCTTTTTTACCTCATTCGTCTGGAGCCTAGAGGGATCCAAGTAAAATAGTGAAACCTAAGCTTCAACTAGTTCAAATTTTTTAGGATATGGATGGGCTGTGGACCCAGTTCCCTAAACAGGGTAATTTAAAATGTGAGTGGCTGAAAACTGACCTGTGGTGAGTGTGGGACTGGGTGTTTAAAATGCTGACATGAAAGTAACAATTCAAAGCCCGCAAAATGACACCCCACCCATGTCCACATTCCACAGTGTAAGCTAATTAGGCACACTTCACAAGAAATATAATATATAGCACAGTGTCAAGTGCTTTGACCTACCATCTTTCACCACTCACCATTCTGTGTTGTTTCTTTCATGTTCTACGACAACACAAACATGTACTGCGCTGCAGCTGGTAAAAACCATCGCCATTTTCATACAATCCTTTTTACCTAGAAGGGTTGAGGCAGTCATATATTCATCGAGACTTTCTTCTTCGTTGTCGCACCTGTATTGTTTTACTCGATCTCCATGTGTTCCTCTCCTTTTCTCGCTCACATTGGAAGTTGCGTCGACTCCGTTGGCATGGCAATTCACCACGCATGTGACTCCACCTTAATTTGCTCTCCTCCACTCCGTTTATCCGGCTCTTTCTTTGATCCTCTGCCTTTTGCTAATGAAACCTTTACCAACATCCCTCAAACCAAACGAGTCCTCAAACCTTTACCAAAAAAAAAAAACAGATGGTGTTTGATTGTTTCTAACTTATTTTCAACTCGATGCATGTCTTGTCAGCCTCCCGCTGTTGTTACAGTGATTTTGAAAGTTCGAATGCACTGTGAAGCATGTGCTCAGGTTTTGCAGAAGCGAATCCGAAAGATCCAAGGTATAGTACATTTATGCCAAACTCGTACCTATATATTCAGTTATTCTGGAATTTTCCGTTAGTAAGTTCTCTGCATACGTACGTATAATGCATATATATATGATCAAGTTTGTTCACTACCAGAAAATGAGTTTTGGGCGACGAAACAAAAAAAACCGGGCGACGATTTTTTTTTTCGTCGCCTAAGAGAAAACTTGGCCGACGACAAAAAAAATCGTCGCCCAAGGAAAAAAAATCGTCGCCTAAAGTTCAACTTTAGGCGACGAAAATAAAATCGTCGCCTAAGCCTAAATTTCGTCGCCTAATATAGAAACTAGGGCGACGAAACAATATTTCGTCGCCTAAGATATTTATATCGTCGCCTAAGTTTTTTAATCCTTAGGCGACGAAGCTCAAATATATCGTCGCCTAAGTATTTTATTTTTTTATTTTTACTTGGCCGACGAAATAAAAGAATTTCGTCGGCCAAGAGTAATCCGAATAATTAAAATAAAATAAAACACATTTAAATTTCATTGTACAGGATTTTTTATTTTTACTCTTGGGCGACGAATTTAACAAATATCGTCGCCCAAGTATTATATTGGCCGACGAATTACCCTACTTTCGTCGGCCAAGAGTAATCCGAATAATTAAAATAAAATAAAACACATTTAAATTTCATTGTACAGGATTTTTTATTTTTACTCTTGGGCGACGAATTTAACAAATATCGTCGCCTAAGTATTATATTGGCCGACGAATTACCCTACTTTCGTCGGCCAAGAGTAATCCGAATAATTAAAATAAAATAAAACACATTTAAATTTCATTGTACAGGATTTTTTATTTTTACTCTTGGGCGACGAATTTAACAAATATCGTCGCCCAAGTATTATCTTGGCCGACGAATTATCCTACTTTCGTCGGCCAAGAGTAATCCGAATAATTAAAATAAAATAAAACACATTTAAAGTTCATTGTACAGGATTTTACTCTTGGGCGACGAATTTAACAAATATCGTCACCCAAGTATTATCTTGGCCGACGAATTAACCTAATTTCGTCGGCCAAGATAATCCGAATAATTAAAATAAATAAAGCGCATTTAAATTGTAAGGTAATGTTTTTTATTTTTATAGCCCCGTCAGCGTCTCGTCGATTGGAAACTATTCTCAGTTGAAGGTCCGGCCAGATTACGTGATTTGGAGGGTCGAATAGCCGTTTCCGTCCGTTTAGGGGTTTGCTCGATCCGATTGACCGGACGGATCGAGCCCTTATCTTTGTCAGATGGAGCTTAATTTTTGCCCACCTACGTAATTCGTTATGCTGGTCATATCTGACGGTCGGTTTTCCGTTCCTCTTCTCCGATCACCAAACTCACGTTATATGTACTAATGTTGTATAACTTTTTTATGTGTTGAGTTTAAGTTTCGTTTTGAAGACAACGTATACGTAGAGGCCTCAAACGCAAAAAAGTTGTGAAATAAGATATGACCGGAACGGTGAAATACGTCAACCCGTGAAAAATGAAGATATTTCGGTAAAATTTCGGTGCCGGTTGTTCCGGTCAACGAATTTCTCTTATTTCTACCTAGTGGTAGCTCTATCCCGGGTATTTATTTTTTACCAAATTTTTATAGCCCCGTAAGAGTCTCGTCGATTGGAAACTATTCTCAGTTGAAGGTCCGGCCAGATTACGTGATTTGGAGGGTCGAATAGCCGTTTCCGTCCGTTTAGGGGTTTGACCGCGCCGATTGACCGGACGGATCGAGCCCTTATCTTTGTCAGATGGAGCTGAATTTTTGCCCACCTACGTAATTCGTTATGCTGGTCATATCTGACGGTCGGTTTTCCGTTCCTCTTCTCTGATCACCAAACTCACGTTATATGTACTAATGTTGTATAACTTTTTTATATAAGTGTTGAGTTTAAGTTTCGTTTTGAAGACAACGTATACGTAGAGGCCTCAAACGCAAAAAAGTTGTGAAATAAGATATGACCGGAACGGTGAAATACGTCAACCCGTGAAAAATGAAGATATTTCGGTAAAATTTATGTGCCGGTTGTTCCGGTCAACGAATTTCTCTTATTTCTACCTAGTGGTAGCCCTATCCCGGGTATTTATTTCTTACCAAATTTTTATAGCCCCGTAAGAGTCTTGTCGATTGGAAGTTATTATCAGTTGAAGGTCCGGCCAGATTACGTGATTTGGAGGGTCGAATAGCCGTTTTCGTCTGTTTAGGGGTTTGACCGCGCCGATTGACCGGACGGATCGAGCCCTTGTCGTTGTCCGATGGAGCTGAATTTTTTCCCACCCACGTAATTTGTTGTTCTGGTCATATCTGACGGTCGGTTTTCAGTTCCTCTTCTCCGATCACCAAAATCACGATATTCTGAATTTTATGATAGAACTCTTGGCCGACGATTTTCTTCATCTTAGGCGACGAGATTTATAGTGAAGAACATCGTCGCCCAAGTAGAGTATCTTAGGCGACGACATTAAAAAATCGTCGCCCAAGATTATCTTGGCCAACGATTTTCAAAAAACAGGGCGACGATTTTTAAAGAATCGTCGCCCAAGAACTCCAATATAAAATGCAAAAATTCGGGACCCTAACCATTCACGCAGCCCTCTCTCTCTCTCTCCAAAACCAAGAAAACTAATGCAAAGCCAGTGAAAAGCCCAGAACTAAGGTAATTTATCTGTCCCCTATAGAATATTTGTAAGTTGTAACATTTTCTTAAAAAGTTCCTCCTGATTTCTGCAGCAAGCATTCTCTAGGCCCTTCACCTTCACGGAAACCTGTAAATGGGTTGCCACATAGGACTGCAAGGCAGCCAGCTCCAGCAGCTGTGACAAAACGCAAAGCTGAAAATAGAAAGTAGAAGTATTACCTTGACACGTTCAGAGGGTGATTTTTTATTTTTATGATTTGTTTCATTGATTTCTTTGATTTGTTACACAGAGGGAAAGAGAGGTTTCATGTATTTTCTTACTTGGAGACAAAATCTTGTAATCTTTATATACAGATAAATGCAGCAATAAATCCAGTTGCTTGTACATATGTATATGAGTGAGTCCTAATAGACAAATCTAGCCACAGATGATTCTGAATTCCCATTTCCTTTTCTTACAATGTATTCAAGTTGAAACAACTAATGAAATAGCCTTCGCAGGGATATGATCAAATCAGCAGACAGCAGTAAAAACATGTTTTTTCGTTCCCGGTGGAATTCATCTTATCTGTATTCAACAAGTTGGTGCATCAAACTTTATATTTAAAAAAAATTTAAATATATCTTAGGCGACGAAATTGTTAAATCGTCGGGCAAGGACTTACCATATAAGACGACGAAAAAAAAGTATCGTCGCCCAAGTTCTTGGCCGACGCACTTCTGGCGACGACGTCTTGGCCGACGAAAAAAATTTCGTCGCCCCAGGTTATAACATCTTAAGCGACGAAACAATTTTTAGTCGGCCAAGGTGTTAAATCTTGGGCGACGAATATTTTGGGCGACGAGAAATATATTTTAGGCGACGAAATTCGTATCGTCGGCTAAGAATTACTCTTAGGCGACGACGGTATGAATTATCGTCGGCCAAGAACATGAATTGTCGTCGCCCAAGTTCTTGGCCGACGCACTTCTGGCGACGACGTGTTGGCCGACGACCTGTAGTCGCCCAAGTTCTTGGCCGACGAAATTTGTTAACAGGGCGACGATTTTTTTTCGTTGCCCAAAGTGAAATTTCTGGTAGTGGTTCTCTGTGTGGATATATATGATTATGCCGTATATGCCTGAAAAATAATTCGGTGTGTGTGCATGTGTTGCAGGTGTGGAATCAGTAGTAACAGACGTTGGTAACGACCAGGTTGTAGTAACAGGTGTTGTGGATCCAGCCAAGCTTGCAGATGATGTCTACAAAAAGACCAGGAAGCACGTTTCCATCGTGCCCAACGAGGAAGAGAAGAAGGAAGAAGAAAAGAAAGAGGGGGAGAAGAAAGAAGAAACCAAAGATGAAGGAGCTGCAGGGGAGAAGAAGGAAGGGGAAACAGCACAAGGCAAGGGATCAGATGATAACAAGAGTTTTGATATCAAGCGGAGCGAATATTGGCCATTAAAGTACTACTCGGATTATGCATATACCCCACAGATTTTCAGTGATGAGAACCCTAATGCCTGCTCTGTTATGTGATCGACAAGCATGGACGAGTACTCGATCAATCATCTCTGTAACATTTTGCCTAATATATGTCTAATTATGAATCCATTAATAAGACGCTGGCCGCAAAATATATAAACTAAGACAACGTGTTTCATCATGCCATCCTTTGGCATGCAATGCATCCTAGATATTATATATATCCTGTGATTTTGGGAGGTTTGTAGTACTTAATTGATATATGCCTGTAATAATTAATGAGTTACTTGTTGGACTGACTGCCTGAGTACCATGTAAGTTTTATAGTAAAAAGTTGATAATTAACTACTCCGAACTGTGAATTTTGATACGTTTGAAAGGGACTAAGTAGATCGAAAAACCTTGCTCATCATCCAGGAACTAATGATATTCCGTGAAGATTTAGCTGAGGATTGGAGAAGATATTTAGCTAGGACGGATGGTCATCTCCATTGGCCCATTGCCATCCTAATGCTGGGCCGCTTTCATTTGCGGAAACTGGGCTTACGAAGGAGAAGAGAGGTTCGGTACAATGTTCATTTATATTGAGAGGCCAGAACGTTTGCATATTGAAGTAGGGATATGGCTTACTGCCCGAAAAGAGAAAATTAAGGGAATCATTAGAAAGCAACTAATAACTGGAGCAGATTGCAAGGCACAATGGGAATCTAAACTAATGAAACGTCGACGCAGCATGTGGGTGGTGCCCTCGATTGATCGGATTGAATGGTTGAGACAAAAAATTCCCTCGACTGATTTATATCGATGGGAGAATGAATTCCAGTAATGCATGTATAACTAGTATTGTTCCAAGTACTGTCAGACATATACAGCGCGCAGCACCAGTAGACGCAGCAATTGGGATCTATCGAGTTGGTATCCGACTATATATCCGGCACTCCATCCATGCACTTATCCCTCCTGATCTCCAACTGCCAAAACTTATCCTCCAACAATAGTATGTCAAAACTTATCCTCCGATCATATATCCCTGGACCCTCCGGCAGGCCTTTTACAAGTATCGGGGTCAATGCAAGCATCTAAATTTGGACCACAAGGACACTAGCTAGCTAGTTGATTGGAATATGGCCGGTGGAATATATGGTACAAAGGTACCTTCATCATTTGCAGCTTGGAATTGTTTGGCCGATCGATCGATGGAAAAGCTGAAATATACGGGCCGCGAGGTGGACGAGACAGCACATATGTACCACGGCTGAATGGATACATTGTGTTTGGTTGGGTGGTACCTTATAATCTGGCTAACTTCAGCGCTCTTCAAAAGAAAAAGAAAATGCCGAGAGAAAGAGAGAGAGAGAGAGCTAGATATTACACCAGTAATCACGTCTGCATGTCTCCATCGTGAACTAGAAGTAGCACGTACGAGCTATACTACTCCATCGATATGATCTCGGTCCCAATTGACTCCAAACTAAGTGGCCTGTAATAGTTTGTACGTCCTGCAACATTGCTAGCTAGATATGGAATCCAAGCTACAGGAGGGGACGTCCTAATGCTTGCCGCTATTCCAACTTCATCACCTTGTTGCCTAGCTACCTACTAATCTTGGCCGGTTAATTTGGGGATGATGTGTTCATACTTGCATGTATATCATGATCAGTCATGACCAGTCATGTGTGAACGAACGTTTCAATTTCTATGAACTTTTCACTCGTGCTTAGTACGCATGGATTATTGATGAAAAGGATCGGATAGAAAGGATTTCAAATCTTGAATTGATCTCTGTGTGTTATTCCCACTGCTTCTTTATCTGGTGGGCACTGAAACGGACGGCAGTAATATTGGGTAACCACAATTTCTAAGTGGATGATTCTAGCCCAACCTTGCTAGGCGGAAAGAAAGACCGACTTTAGTTTGTGAGAATATACGAAGGTGACTGCTACTTTCGAGGTACTGATTGGAAAAATGTTTATGTTAGTGAATTAGCTAGTGATCAGTTCACTGAAAGAGGTGACTCGGGAGATCGATGTTGATCGAGAGAGATTGATTAGTCCCCTCTTGTTTTGTTTGCTGTGGTAGTTGTAATGTCTTCGATCTCCATCTGCAAGCTAGCTAGATGTGAAATTTCTTGTCCCAAACAATAAACTAGTTAAACCAGATTTGTGGTAACCTTTGCATCATCATTATCGGGGAAATTAAAGGCCAGGGCAGTACAAGCTAGGGGAGGTTGTGTCACTTGGTGTGTGTTTATATGTCACCAACGATTCTTAATGTATAACGGACAGCCTTCTTAATCAAGACCTGCATTGTATAATTATATGTTTTGGAATCTTTCGAGCGTCTCCTCCTAAATTTGAAACTTGATCTCGATCGATTAAAGTATGTTGCACGTACAAAGGAATATATTTTATACTACTTATGTACACTGTACGTACTATAACCATCGAGACTCATTCATTCAAGGGTTTACTTACTCATTCATCTTTATTTGTCTATTTTTGTACCCACCTATCTAGATTTATGTTATGTGTTATGTCTTTTAACCATCTTTAACGATGGTTAATTATATATAATTATAATAATAAATTTTATAATTATGTTTTCTTTTATTTTTTTTTTTTTGACCTGAAATTTTTTTTTTGGCTTCTTTTTTTTATTAAAAAAGAAAAGAGAGAAACAGCAAGAGGGAGATTAGACCAAAAACCTCTCATAACAAAATAACAACGAAACAAAACTATGAAAACCGAAATTAGGGAAGACTCATAAGGTCACTACTACAATATGACAAAATAAAAGGAGGAGTTGAATCCCACCAAATCAGTTGTGTTAATGACGTACCGTGATTAGCCAGAGCATCTGCAACCTTATTCCCTTCACGAAAAATATGAGAAGATCGAAAGGTCATCTCTGATATGCAACGTAAACAATTAAGCCAACGGACACGTAAATTCCAAGGTACAAGCAAAGGAGACCGTAGATAGTCTAACACAAGCGACGAGTCAACCTCTAACCAAATGTGCTTCCAGTCACGTCCCCAAGCAAGCTCAATAGCAACTATAACTGTCATCACCTCTGTTGCTACTGAACTAGGAATGTCAATGTTGGAAGAAAAAACACCAAGAACATGACCTTTAAAGTCACGAAAAACAACACCAAAACCTCGATCCAACACCCACTGCATGCTTCCAAGCACTATCCGAATTAATCTTCACCCACCCAATGACTGGAGGATGCCAAACAACCTCAATATATAACTCTTGGAGCTCTTCCCAATCGACACTCTGCACCAAAACTCTTTATTATCCATAAATCATGAACTGAATTATGTATTGGACCATTTGCAAGCCGACTAGCCGCTCTAATTTTAATTTTAACTTTTGCCTCAATTTAATAAAATGAAATCAAACTTGAAACCCAAACATCAAAATATGAGGTGTCCGAGTCCTAAAGTGATCAAGTTTAGGACGAGATGATTATTGATACATGAAACTCAAATGTTTTGTCTCATCACCAAAAACAACAATTATCAACATTAATGGCCATATAACACAGTTAAAATGATTTCAAATGCCCAGATTCATACCCTTTTTTTTGCCCAGATTCATATAACAATTATCAATACTTTCTTCCAATGATGCCAATCATGCCCAAACAACATTGAATGGGGGAGAATAGCTCGAATTGGGCAGCCCACCTCCACTTCCAATATTTACCAATATCAGATCCTCAATTCCTCATTGAAACCTTACAACATCCTCCGCCAAAACTCAGATGCCAGAAAACAAGATATTTCAAAATTAAGCTTCACTAAGTAGCATAAGAGTGATAAGACTGCCAGATGATAGATGATAGATAACTTGTACAACCTTAGACTTCATTATAAATAATGAAATGTATATAAGAGAGCATGCATGTGATTTACGTACATATGCAAACATGCTGGAAAGTTATTTTAAAGTTAAACCACCGATTTAGCTTTATTTTTTTCCCAAGCCGAGTCAAAAAGTTAAATTTATAATTAAAAAAAATTCAAATTATAGAATCTATTATTGGAATTATATATAAGTCATGATTAGAGATGGTTAAAATAAATGACACATGACATAAATTTGAATAAGTGGGCACAAGAGTGGACAAATAAAGGTGATCGGTAAATTTACATCCAAAAACATCCTTAAGATGGAACAAGCATGCCTTACACACATAAATATATTTGATCTTGTTGTCTTGAATCTTCAAGCAGATGAATGTCTATCAGTAGTTGTTGAGATTTTACGAAACCCTTTCGCTCGTTTAATTTGAGGATATCAGACCTCGATTCCTTTTCTTTTTACAGAAAAGTAGAGTATAGTGGGCGTGCAATTATATATTGGACTCAAAAAAATCGAGAAACGAATCCAGATGAATCTCTCGACCTCCTTGTTTTTTACATTTTTTTTTTAAAATTCTCTTTGCTGTGGAAGTATAGGAAGGATGAACTAATGGATTCATTAACATGCTAGCTAGTCCTTTTCTTTATTTGGTGGCCGGGAAATGGAAGATATGTACAGTTTGTCATGGAGCTCTCAGTTCTGAGACGTATCGACACTCCGGGCGAGTGTGTGACTCTGTGTGTGTGTATCTTATTTGTGTTTTGGTTTGCAAACATGCATCCAACTGAATTGAAAGAACTGATGAAGCTGGTTCGCCTGGTTGTATATATGTTTGTAATTAACTAGCTACTTAAAAGTCTGTCTGTTCGATTTCAGGTAGAAAGAAGAAAATGCGTGAGTGGTGAACAGATCTGGATAGAGTGGAGTGGAGTACTGGTGTTGTACAGTACTGAGACTAAGAGAGAGTCAACGCGATCGATGGAGCTAGCTGCCTAAAATTAGTCGTGCAAAAGGGATCGGAATTGGCTGGCCTCCACTGTGCATGATGAGCTACCTCAATGGAGGGTCTGTGTATTCCCCCTCTCTCTGATCTGACACGTACGGTAAACTCCATCAACCGGAGACCCCACGGCGACCACCTCTGGGAGGGCTGCGCGAGGATGATGATCCAGAAAGGGTTTACTACTTATGAACAAGCCATATATGCAATTACTTTCATATGTAATGCATGTGATTTGTTACAGATTAGCTTTTTCGCCGGAAAACAAAAATGTGAACTGATCAGTTTTTCAAGCACACCAAACACACAGTGGCTCAAGCACTGATCGATGATTTTGAATCCAAGACATTCATTATTACTAAGGATGAAACATGATATAGCTCATGATGTAATGACTACATAATAAAACATATGTCACTTCCTCTATTAAGGTAATCTTAGCTGACTATAAAAAGATTTGAGATAATTGTAGCTTTATGGTAATTGATCTCAATCATGGTCGGCCTGGTTTCTGTGACTGTGGTGGTGATGAGATTACTGTGGCAAATTGGCAATGGCAATTAGAAGAGTGAAGCTATAGATGGCGTTGTTTTACTTTAGGAACAAAATAATAGAAGATTTAATTAATTAAGATTCATTAATTAATGAGCTTTGTGGTAAATTTTATGATTAATTTTATTTTACCTTTATTAATTTTAAGTCGATCATCATGGTAGTTTTTTTTATTTCAATTTCATCAAAAACACCTCTCAATTTCTAATTTTTATCAACGGTGTCCAAACATGATGATTGACTTAAAGTTGATAAAGATAATACGGTTGATGAAAATTGAAAGTTTTGATCAAATTGAAAGAATAAATACTTACATGATAATCGACTTAAAGTTAATGAGATAAACACCTCTCAATTTCTAATTTTTATCAACGGTGTCCAAACATGATGATTGACTTAAAGTTGATAAAGATAATACGGTTGATGAAAATTGAAAGTTTTGATCAAATTGAAAGAATAAAGACTTACATGATAATCGACTTAAAGTTAATGAGATAAACTGAAATTAGCTCTAAATTTTAATAGGACGGGACGGTGATGTTACCGTAATCCTAAATGGTGTCCTACATGGACCATGCAAACCCATGTTTAGAGGGAACGGTGCTTTTGGTGACCACAAGGCAGTTGTGTGCAAGACGTGCCGAGGCTCGTGGTGGTCACACGCGCGGTAAAGTTTGGACAACCAACCATCGGACGCGAGTGGCGAGGAGTGAATGCACCACCACGCACCACGTGGCAGTCATGTCAAAGAACCCTTTTTCGTTCGTGCCTTGCCACTATTACCGTTTCACCCTTAAAATAAAATTTTACCTTTTTACATGGACATCGACGTGGCAGGAGCACGAACAACGCCAAAAGTGCACGAGCTTTTTCGTCCTACGTGGCCCTAATCAACGGGAACAGATTGTCGGAGGCGGCCACTGACCAGTCGTCTTCTGGTTTCTTTTCGTTAACCACGTGTAGACCCGAGTCAACGAGATGTTTGTGGTGCTACACGCCCCCCAAGGCAAGTGATCCTCACACGCGTAACTGCCCGTTAATCATTTACCGCCATTTGTCACTTTGAGGAGTGTCTTGCATTTGGTTCCCATGCATTTGCCCAAACCCTGCCAGATTAAAGAGAATCTGGTTTTCTTTCTTCACATCTAATATTTTACCAGAAGTATAAAACATCATGATTTAGTTACCGTACACAAAATTATGCTAGCTATTAATTGGCAATAGTTTGTAACTTTTGGTAAATGACTGGTTAAGCCTAGTTAGGTGTTTGATGTTGATGTTGATGTTGTGCAGTGTTGTTATGCTCAATCTTCTTGGACTTGAGACTCTAAACACTCAGAAAATTCATCTAGTGGCGTAGCTAGAAAGTTTGTCCATGATAAGGAGGGTCGACTCCTCTAATATCCTCCATGTAGCTACGCCAATGCGTACAACAGTGGAATGCTTAACACTCATCCCTTCAAGAATAAAATGTAATGCATGTATAAAAGTCAGGATTCATGTGACATTGTATGAATATTATCCCCCTAAGGAATGTCGTCATGAAATTCCCTCACGTACTGTTGCAATATATAACGTGTAAGTCTAAAATAACATTATATTTGTCACACTATACTGTACACAATAATAGTAGTGTGAGTTGTCAATTTGTTATGAAAGGAAAGGGCAGATATGTCAGAAGGAAAAAGCTTCTTTCTTTTCAAGGAGACGACGGCGAGTTTATATATATCGCTCTCCTCCCCTCTTACTCTCGCCACTTGAATTCCAGAAGCCAAAGTCGGAGAGAGATAGATAAGAAACACAGAGGGGCTCTCTCTCTCTCTCTTTTTCTCTCTTTTGGTTTTTTCCTGGGATAAACAAGAGTAGACAGACAGCTGCTTTTCCTGTCTCTGTTGGCTGTTTTGCTTTTCCCACACACGCAAACCGAGACTCGGATCAATGGCTTCCAAAGTCGATCCCGAGAAGACCAAGGTCGACGAGGAGGAGACCCGAACATGCGAAATCGAAGAGGTGGCCCTGGTGGTGCCGGAGACCGACGACCCTTCACTTCCGGTGATGACATTCCGGACTTGGTTTCTAGGCATCACCTCATGCACCATCCTCATATTCCTCAACACCTTCTTCAGCTACCGCACTCAGCCTCTCACCATTTCCGCCATTCTCATGCAAATCGCTGTCTTGCCCATCGGAAAGTTCATGGCCAAAACTCTGCCAAACAAGGACTTCAATCTCATGGGCTTTAAGTTCAACTTGAACCCCGGTCCCTTCAACATGAAGGAACATGTCGTCATCACCATCTTCGCCAATTGTGGGGTCTCCTCTGGCGGAGGTGATGCCTATTCCACCGGTGCCATCACCGTCATGAAGGCCTATTACCACCAGAGCTTGAGTTTTCTTTGCGGCCTCTTCATCGTCTTGACATCTCAGGTTCGATTTCTTTACAGTACTCGGGATTTTATTCTTAAATCAAATTGCTGTTTTTGAGGATAAGAATCAAGAGGTTTTGGAAAATTTGAGCCCATGAATGAATTGCCTTGTAGAATAAAATTGTGGGGTTGGTCTTGTTTGTTTGGACGATTAGTGTTTAACCGCTGAGGTTGACAGACTGCTGTGGATTTGATTTAATTATCACTAATAAATTTTGTGTTAGCCTGTAAATCATAAAGGTAGTCAACAGGTGGTCTTTTTCAATCGAAGAAAATTCGAACAAATACAAATTTTGCATCATGGGAGAGACCATAGATTTCTGTCTGCCTAATATGTTTTTTTCTTTTTGAGAATCTTTTTTTTTTTTAATTTTGTGGATTTTAATTATGGAATTGTGTTTTGATGATCTGCAGATGATTGGGTATGGATGGGCTGGATTGCTTAGGAGGTACCTGGTTGACCCCGTTGAAATGTGGTGGCCTGCAAACCTTGCTCAGGTTTCTCTGTTTAGGTATGGCTTTGTGTTTTTGCTTTAATTTGATTGATCATTGTTTACTTTGGTTGCTGACGAAAAAACTACTAAATAATAGTAGCTTATAGTTGAAAACTTTGCCCTTAAACATTTTCATATTGTTTTTGGATTCTACTGGTTGAACTTGAACATTGTCTTTCTCAGAATATTGAGTAGAATTTAGGGAAAGAAAATAAATAAATAAATGAACCGAACTGCAGCAGATCAACTAGATTGTTAAGATATGAGAATCGTTTGTCCTCACTTGCATCTTTTTGGTAAAAGTTTTATCTTTTTTATTGTTAATGGATGAAGTCATAAGCCATGTGAGAAGTGATGCTACAAGTCATAAGCTAAGTGCTGGTTCAATGGTTGAGAATCTGTTTCATTATAACGCTACAGTCATGGAAATGAAGCATCATGATCAAAGTCCTTCCTTAAAAGTTTCTGAACTGTATGCCGGGAAAGTAGAGAATTTGAATGTGTTTTGTTACTGCTCTCTGATATCATTTTGATGCTCTTGCTGTGGTTGATGTGATTTTTACAGGGCACTCCATGAGAAGGAGCATAAAGCAAAAGGCATGACACGAATGAAATTTTTCCTGATTGCCTTTGCAGCAAGCTTTTTCTATTATTTTCTCCCTGGCTATCTTTTCCCAATCTTGACATTCTTCTCATGGGTCTGCTGGGCTTGGCCACACAGCATCACTGCTCAACAAATTGGCTCAGGTTACAAGGGACTTGGGATTGGTGCCTTCACCCTCGATTGGGCTGGCATTTCTGCTTATCACGGCAGCCCCCTTGTCACACCTTGGATTTCCATTGTCAATGTTGGAGTTGGTTTTATCATCTTCATCTACATAATTCTCCCTCTGTGCTACTGGAAGTATGACACTTTCGATGCTCGAAAGTTCCCTATATTTTCCAACCAGTTGTTCACCAATAAAGGCCTTAAATATGACACTACTAAGATCACAACGCCACAATTAGATCTTGACATTGCAGCTTATGATAATTATGGGAAGCTCTATCTTAGCCCTCTGTTCGCTTTGTCCATTGGATCAGGATTTGCAAGATTTTCAGCAACCCTCATTCACGTGGCACTTTTTCATGGCGGGTATGCTTGCTCGTCGCAATGATATAGCTTCTACTCTCTTAGTTTATAATTCATAATGTTGCCATGCTAACAAGGTTGTGCTTGATTTTGTTTTGCTAGTGCTATTTTGAAGCAAAGCAAATCAGCAGTGAATAATGCAAAAATGGATATCCATGAAAAACTGATGCAAAGCTACAAGCACGTGCCTGAATGGTGGTTCCTCATCATACTATTTCTTAGCGTTGCCCTCTCCCTGCTCATGTCTTTTGTATGGAGAGAAAGTGTGCAGCTGCCGTGGTGGGGAATGATCTTCGGATTTATTTTGTCTTTCATTGTCACCCTCCCAGTTGGGGTCATTCAGGCAACTACCAACCAAGTACGTAATCTGAGACTTGATAGTGTTTGTTTGATTTGTAGTTATAACAATTTGTGAAATATCATTCAGTCTAACATCTTTGATTCATTTTTCTGCAGCAACCTGGATTCGACATTATAGCACAGTTCATGATTGGTTATGTGCTCCCAGGAAAACCTATAGCAAACCTGCTTTTCAAAATATATGGAAGAATCAGCACTGTCCATGCGCTCTCTTTCTTGTCTGACCTTAAACTCGGGGTCTATATGAAGATTCCGCCTCGGTGCATGTACACAGCTCAGGTCTTTTTCATCCCTCCAAAGTTTTATATGCTCGGCATTTGATTTTGTTTCCAAAACTTATTATTCCACTTTTCTTTTTTGTTTGTCTCCAGTTGGTGGGAACTCTGGTTTCTGGTATTGTGAACCTTGCAGTTGCTTGGTGGATGTTGGAGGGCATTCAGAACATATGTGACACTGATGTACTCCCCCCTGACAGTCCATGGACTTGTCCTAAATACAGAGTCACCTTTGATGCTTCTGTTATATGGGGCCTGATTGGACCAAGGCGACTGTTTGGACCTGGAGGACTGTATAGGAACTTAGTATGGCTATTTCTCGTCGGAGCTATCTTGCCGGTTCCTATTTATGTGCTGAGCAAAATCTTCCCTGACAAGAAATGGATTCCGCTGATCAACATGCCGGTCATTCTTTACGGTTTTGCTGGCATGCCACCAGCAACTCCCACCAACATAGCAAGCTGGCTCATTACCGGAGCTATCTTCAACTATTTCGTCTTCCGATACCACAAGCGTTGGTGGCAGAAGTACAACTATGTTCTATCTGCAGCATTGGATGCCGGCACAGCTTTCATGGGTGTCCTAATCTTCTTTGCACTGCAGAACAACAACATTCTTGTTCATTGGTGGGGGAGTGAACTTGATCATTGCCCTTTGGCATCATGCCCTACTGCACCGGGCATTATAGTCAAAGGCTGTCCTGTTTTTTAGTAGCTGTAGATAGATCTAGTAGTGGAACGTAGGCATAAGTGATTGAATCTTCAAAGCTGAGGGAAGGAAAGTTGTAGTTTACTTGCATACTCTAGCAAAAGGGAAAGGATGGTCTCGTACTTTGATATTCAACAGATGAAGTTTCTCATTTAGAGGAAATGAATTGCTTTTCTGACTTCATATTAGCTTCTCTTATTTTTTTAGTTTTGCTTTTAAATACTAAAGATTTTCAGCAGCACTAGTTGAGAAATATCATGAAACCAAATTAAACAACAAAATTTCAGTCAGTACTCCGATACTCGAGAGAAGCTCCCAATAATGTGGTTTTGTTGTATGTTTACAGTCAAGAATGTCTTGTAGGCTCTCACTTTATCATCTCTGATTATGGATCTTATCCTTTCTTTATTTACCCTTTTACTACCCCTCCTATTCACTGAACCAGAATCCCATCATTCCATCGAGTACGACTTTAATCTTGCATTTCTTGAAATGCTTATGTTTGATAAAGTTTGGCTAAAAGGGGGACAAAGATAATTTCCAACTATTGTAGCAACGTGACTTTGTCAAAGGTAGGTTAGCTATCCTTGTTGGCAAATGGAATAAACTGCAACATGCACGCAATGGATTCGTCCTAATTCTGGCATCGTGTACCTATTACCCAACCCCCTCTATATGACAACCACCCATCTAACTAAGAGCTTATGAAACGAATCTGATGATCCATGATCATGTCAAAGGAAACATAAAGCAACCAAAAAGAGTTGCCCAGACAGTTGAATGGAAAGAATTTCAAGTTTCCTAGTGAAAGTAGAGAACAGTAGATAAGTGCAAGTAAGAGTCTGTATGTGAAAGCAGTCGGATCAATGGTCATTAAGCAATGGCACTGCGTGAAAATACAATCTTGAAGTTTCACCTGGTATCCTTCCTCAACATACTTTGAGCCATGAAAATGGCTTCACTTTCAAATTCATATAAACTAACCACATAAAAGGGATCTATCGAGTCCACGATAGTCGTTCAGTATGTTTATCTCTGCAAGGACTTGTAGAGAACCACTGTCACATACTTTGCTATAAACCTCTCTGTTGTGCCAAGAGCGACCACAGATGGGCCACTCTTCCCTCTCTGCATGTATAAATGATTAAGTACAACATGTTGAGGTCTTGATAAAGGAGCAGGCATCTCCATGCAAGATGAAGGGGCATTGAGCAGCGTCATCTGCAGATGTGGAGGTACCAATGGTGGCTCCTTCGCAAAATCTTCAGATCCAAGCTGCATGTTGCTATAACTCGAGTCGGGGGACTGGGGAGGTTCAAAACCAGAAATGCTTCCAATGTCTTCTGGAACATAATCCTGCACAACAGAACCGAATGATTAGCTTCATGGACTCGAGCATCCAACCATAGTTTTCCCAACAAATTTTGATCAATTATACTTAAAGAGTATAGGTCCAGTCCCCAAATGAACGTGCGATTTCAGTTAAAGATACACAAACTTATTTACCACATGCATTTACAAGTGGTTCAAAGCCACAACTAACACATAAACAATTAATCATTAGTCCATTTGTCACTTTCAAGGATGTCACTATTTCTTTGATGTGTTACAACTACCTTGGAGAAAACTTTCTCCTGATACTAAGCATGCATCCCTAAATTTACATCAGTTGAACACCATTTATTACCTGATGCTCTTTTTTTTTCTTTCTATCTTTCTTCCTGAAAAGTAACAGATGCTTGGCTTCGAGAATGGACTAACCTCACTACCTAAGGCCAACAATGATGGAAAAGGGCCTTTTAAAACTCACAGGAAGAGGCAAAGATAAGACCTTCATAATTTCTTTTCATTTGCTTCAAATATTTTGGATGAAAACTTTTATGAAACAGAGCTGGATAGGAGAACGATGAAGGTCAACAACCAGCCCATCTTAAGGCCAAACATAATCTAACTTTCAACTTGAATATTGATGTTGATACCTAAATGTGAAAATACACAAGTGTGTGTGTGTATTGATATCTCAGGAAAAACTACTGTAGAACATGGTATCATTTACAAAAAGAAGATACTGGAAAATATCGTATCTCATGCACATGCTAGCTAAAAAGAAAAAATCATGTCCTGTGTCTACAAAATTACAATCACTGCTCAATAGCTAAAGGCAAACAAAATCAGAGAAAAAAAATCCAGCACTTGCATTATAAAAATTCCAGCCAGCATGCTGAAAAAAAATCCCAGTCAAATTTTAACAGAACTCGTACACAAAAAGAAATGCAATATCGGGATGGTTATTATAATCTCTATGTTGCACCTAGCTTTTAGTAGCTACAGAAGATCGAACTCTGTAGAGAAGTCTATGAACATTAACACCTGATAGAATCTCAAGAGAAGGTTTTGCAATTAATCACATCTGGCTATCATTAGGTCATAAATATATGCAAGCCTTCCATACTAGGGGTGTCATACTCATATCCCTCACAGGTTTTCCAGTTATGAATTTGAAACCAACGGACTGTAATATTCATATTCATATGTGTTAACATAAGAAGAGATAGCAATAGTTACCTGCAAGTCCAAAAGGTTGTAAGAATTTCCAGCATCATCATGGGACAAAGGCAAGTCAGGAGCACACCTCCACTGCCCATCAACAACAAATCTATACTGGTAAACACCGGATGGCAGTACTTTCATAATAGTAAAGTCCTTCCCTGATCTCTGTAAGGCCAACCTGAAAAACAAGATGGACGTAAGAACTTGGGAAGGAGTCAGTGCAGCGCACACTAAACAGATAATCTAAAGATTTTTTTTTTTCCTGGAACCTTGTCTTCCAATCATCCCATGATCCCTCCACAGCTACGTCCTTTCCACCATAGCTCCACGTAAACATGGTTGGAATTCCTAGCTCGCAGGACATGTCTTCGTACGCTGAAGTTTGCATCCATGAGGGGTTTGGGATCTGCATCTCATCAGGTCTTTGTAACGGAACAACAGGCACCTGGAAAAAGAAGAAGAATTGAGCAAAGGAATGAAATTTATGGATTGCCATAGATGAACAGTAAGACAACGAGAATGTAATTTCGGAGGAATAAGCATAGATCATATATCCTTCAATATAAAGACAGGGCTACCCAAGAGGTTAACGGTATCAAAAGAGTGTTCAAGGGAGTATATTCTAGCGTTTGAGCTTGATAGCGCAGCGAGGGGCTAGATTCATGTATGGAATGATGTCGGGGCTATATTCTAGTGTTTTCAATTGGAATCACGGTAATATTTTAGTATTAGAACCAAGTAGTGCTAGATTCATGTAAAAAGCTAAACTTTGAATCTCAGGGGATTCTGAACCTGCCAATTCCTGTAAGAACTAACCATACAGTCAATGCAGAGAAACATGAAATTGCATAATCTTGCTTCCTAAAAACTAAGAGCTTTCTACGATAAATAAAACAGTGATTTGGCCCTAGAATTGAAGCAGCTGAATCACACAATTCTCTCCAAATTGAATTGAAGTAAAATCTAGGAGAGGAATTAATAGATAGATAGATGATGGGAATTGAATTCATAGTCATAAAATAGAGAACTGACTTGGGGAGTGAACATCAAAGGGGAGTGAGTAGCCCTAGGGCTATGAGGAGGTGACTGGCCCATCAATTCAGCCACCACCGCGCCTGCGCCACCGCCGACGAGCGGAGGCGGATGACCCTCCTGGGCGGTGCCACCACCGGCCTCTTCCTCCGCCGCCGATGGGCTTCCGCCCCCATCTTCTCTCCCATTCACATTCCCCATTACGACGACGACGACGGCGATTCGTGTTAAGATTGAAAATTGAGAGATTGGAATTGGGAAGGTTTGGGGGAATTGGAATCGGAGATGCGAAATCAGGAGCAGGAATTGGTGTGATTTGTGGGGAGAGGGGCCATATGAGATGAGCAGAGAGCACTGAGGAACAAAGAGAGAAGAAAGTGAAAAAGATGTGTGTAATCGGTAATTAGTTGAATGATGATGAGTAATTAACAATCCCCCGACGAGTTTGGAGGATGGATCTAATCATGCCCTCTTCACGTCATCCTTCCTCTTCTCTTATTATTCACAAAGTCCTTCTTCTTTGCTTTCTTTCTTTTTCTCAACCCCCGAAGCAACTAGTGAAACTACTTTGCTTCTTTTCCGTCATCACAATCATGTTAAATTTGGCCAAGTTTCGCATTCTTAGTTTCTATGTAATTTAATAATGGAGGAGATTTTATGAATAATGTAGGGATCAAGTTCTATTCTTTACCGTTTATATAATTCAAATTTTACAAAATTATATTCATCTTCACTTTAAGAATATCAAATGTCAAGAATACACCGATATATTCTTTTATATTATAATGTCCATCGTTAAAGATTCTTTGAATCTACATTGTCGAAAAGTAAATCTTTAGACAATGAGTTCCAACTATAGGGAGCACTTTGTGAGCCCCAAGAGTAGTTGAAGAATATGGTTAGATTTAGGTTAGCATACTCACTCATAGCAGATAGTATTAAGGTAATCACAGTCATTAGAAAAAATGGACTTTTTTTTATGATGGGCTTTTGATATAGATGGACTGGGTGGCAGGCCTCCCCTGGTTAAAAAAAAAAAAAAGCAAAGAAGCGAGACCTGAAAAACGGGGAAAGGCAGCTCCCCACAGCACAGCCTTTGTTGAGCGCGGCATTTCAGGCAACAGCGAGAGCAGGAAGCAGCCCTCGTGAGAGTGATCAGTCTCTACTTTAGGAGGTACGTTTGTCCCTTTTCTCTACCACCTCTTAATCCTTTGGGCTTGTCACTTCACTTCACTTCACTTTTATCTATTCCACATTGATTGAGTAATGCCAATAGCTTAACCCAGGTTCTAAAAGCCAGCAACAACACACCTCGGTTGTGTCTTGATTCTTTAAAGCAAGGTTTCAACTTTTTCACTGATAAGACCAAACAGACGTGAACCGATAGGGCGGAACATATAAGACACCGGGTACACGCTGGTGATTTAATTACGGATGTTGTGTGTATGCAGAAATTAAGCGGTGGAACTAATTCCAACTTGCTCGTCAATTTGAGTTCTTGATTCTCAATTTTCAGGTAACCCAAAATGCAAAGCATTAGAAATTCAATCTTGTGCCATGCGAGAATTGGGACTTCACCACAAACAGGGAATGCGCTTAGAAGTTTGAGTCGCCGTCTGTGTGCGTCAACAAGCACCGACACTGATCAGGTTTTGGACCGAGTGGTTGGACTGGTGAAGAAATTTGATAAAATCGATTCTTCTAAGGTACTTGTTTCTTTCTTGCTAGTTTGTTTTCCCTCTGTTGTTTATGAATTCTTCTGCTAGTTTGAATTGAGGGACAACCAAGCACACCATGTTGAGTTGTGGTTATTGACTTATCCATGATCTTCATAGGTGGTATTTTTTGAATGTGAGAAAATTGATGTGCCAATGTGACACTTGAACACAGGTTACAGAAACAGCTGATTTCCAGAAGGACTTGAGCCTCGATAGTTTGGACAGGGTGGAGCTTGTTATGGCCTTTGAGGAAGAGTTCTCCATTGAAATCCCCGAGGAGAAAGCGGATAAGCTCACCTGCTGCGCTGATGTTGCAAGATACATTGCTTCTGAAGCTGATCAGAAGAGTGCTTAAAGTCGTGAGTCGGTTGTTTTATGTATGGTGAACAAGTGTTTCTTATGTTTTTCATTTAATGTCATTGAGTCATATCATCTAACTTAAAATGTTGGCAAACCTCAAGGCTGGTTGATCGATATCACATCTCATATTGCTAAACTTATATGATATTTATGACACAAAGCCGTCGCCTATACAACAAATATGAGGTTTTGTAGCTTTTACATGCATGATCTCTGTCATGCTATGAATTTTAAATCTATGCACACATGATTTTTGTGATCACACTTTTAGCTATATACATCTGATAAGTAGAATTCAAACCACTCTATCTCAGTGCTGTGACTGAAGCGCCGTCCAGATGAGCTGTGGCTCTTATCTACAAACAATGGGGATTACATCTGTTTGCTGTTGCTTGTTTTCTTGATGCATGCTTGTGGAGGCTTAGGTGTCAAGTTCTGGAATCTTATCCTTCCAGCACTGTAAGTTCTGATACCATTACCAACTGATGATAATTTCAGCCCCTTGTGCCTCTTCACAAATGCTGCTTTGCACTGTGTGTTCTTTGGTACCCGAATTACTCTAGCGCAACATAGTTTGTCCAAGTTGGGAATTGCGTGTAAATCGGAAGGTAGATCAATCATGAAATCTCCATATTCATCTGTGACACCTAGTGACCGACTTGATTTCCTTTTTCTCCCACCCACACGGCAATTCACAGACACCACAGCACCTGCAGAATTTGGCATAAACCAATGATGTTGATTATGTTAGATGGTGCTGACTGCTGAGTATCAACAGCTGATATCTCATTGCTAGCCAAATTATAACATGATTTGCCTGTCAAATAAAAATGATGGGGTTTTAGTTCAAATGGTAATGATCTGTATGGTTTGTCAATTTAGGTTAAAATTACATGATTTTCTTACATTGAATTCAAATAGAGATATCCTTTTCAATTGTTTTTCTGCTGAATGGTCGTTTTCAACAGACCATATATCAGACAAATTAAAGAATAGCATAGATTTGTTTTTGCTTTGCATTAAAGTCATATATATGCCAAGTTAATTTTGATTCATTATCAAAGTCGATTGTGAATTGCTTTCTGTAAGGTCGGGAGTAATTGTAAGATGCTGATATGCTGAGGTCTGGTTCCAGTTTCTCTACTCTACATGCTGTACAAGCACCTTATGAATTCTCTTTAAAGAAATTGATCGTGTCAAAATCGTTTTTGGAGTCGTTGATTTTCACTGGTCCAACGTGCACATCAAAATTTTATGTGATTGCTTAAGAGAGCAGTTATGCAGATGCAGTGTTGACATGTATATACGTACGAATGTAGAAAGGAATGTTTTGAATCTACGGGGGCAACCCCTTTCGCTAGCCTTGGTGACAAAACTGAAAGAGAAAAAGGAACATGATCATTCATGTATACCTAACCTCAGAATTAGTTTAAGTGGGTTAGAGAACCTATCAGTTGAGTTTGGTTTTTAAGGAGTGGTTGTTTCTTCTTCTGATCGGGGACAAAATTTAACATGTATGTTTATCAATGGATAGAATATAGTTGACCAATCCCAAAAAGTTTAAAATATATCTGACCAAAAGAAAGAAGGACATGGACTGAATATGTTAGAAGTGTTGCCTATTCTTCAAACTGAATCAAAAAGCTCCTTAGAAATGATGCATGGACGCATGGAGCATAGATATCGAGTTGCAATGATTCAAAAATCGGGGTGAAGAGATATTCTTGGTTTTTGAGGTTCAATCAAGAAACTGATATATAAAAACTAATCGACGTTTTCGGTTGGATTCTCAATATGACTGACAATATATATTGCCAGTCGAAAGTGAATCCTAATTAAGTAATTACATATATATTTTCAAGCAGATGGCTTGCTAAGATTACCATGGCCTTTTCCAGCAGCCTAACCGTTAATTTGCATGATGCATCTCACTAAGAGCATACAAACAGTCGATTTATCTAGTATATGATGATCGATCAGATTGATGCAGTAATGTAATGGTATTACTTGAACAAACGCATGTACATGTATATATAGTTACTACAGATCGATACGAGGGAAAAAGATAGACGGAAACGAACCAGTTAACTGGTAATGGAATATATGATGATGATATATGATGGCATTGCTCATACAGAAATATGCAGGACAATCCGACAATATAGTGTTCAAAGTCTCATATGTTTGAGAATTAGACTGATTACCTGAGACAGGCCATGCATGAAGATGAAGCTGATGAGCTTGATGTTCATGATCATCTGCAGACAGACTACAAGCCTCTTCACAATGGACGGAGCCAGTAATTAGCACGGTAGAAAGCTTTTCTTCTCCGTATCCAGCAATCTGCACCAGATCTTTCCGGCTGGAGAGCATCTGGTGTAACGGGTTTTGCTGCTGCACTGCTACTTGATCATCATGATCATCCGACATGGAAACTGTGATGAGACAGCAGCAGATGAAGAAGAAGAAGAGGATATTGTAGTAGTACATGTTGATGCTATTCCTCAGAAGCTTGTGGTGGCCGCAAAAGTATAAGCTCATCATGTTTGTGCTTGTTTTACGTTTAATATGATGCAGGAATTAGTTTGCACACAATAGCTAGCATATATAGGAGGATCCTCGCTCAAAAGCTAGCCGATTCCTTGATATAATTAATTGGTTTCATAAGCAATCCATTTTCTATATTGATTACCCTCACAAGTTACCTCTTTGCCCTCCCCAAATCCTCTTTGCCTGTCATGATCATATCCCCAAATTGGTGTCAAGGGGTTTCTTCGGTCATTTTCTGTAAGAAGTTATGTTGGAAATAAGAAGAAGGTGGAGTAGAGAGGGCAATGCAAGGAAGAATTGAAGTAGGAGAGTTAGAGGGGAAGTTAATTTGTTGGTTGGTAGCCTACTCTTATCTTGTAAGTATTCTTTTGTTAAACACAGGTTTAAGGGGCAAAATGACACATAATCTGCTTTACTTGACTGATTAATACATACAGCTTAATTATTCATTCGACCCTGCAGACATGTTGTTTGCCTTCAGCTGCAGACTTCAGACTCCAGTAATTAACAAGCAGCTAGCACCTGATACCTCCATATTTGATATTTGTTAGCTTAGGTAGGTTTGAAAACATGATCCAACATTCTGAATATTCGTAACTCGCACGTATGCATACCTATATGTAACTCACATTTGTATATATATTTGTTTTCTCTAATTTTCTGGGTGGGTAACCCCATTACACTTTGCAACCATTTTTGTTGCATACTTGCATATTTATATTAGTGCATGACAACTGATTGTTCAACTAAGTTTCCCAAGCATACCAAAAATGGAATACAACTTAGAATAATGACTCTCTCAGCTGGTGATTAAGAACCAAAACCAACATATATAGAGGTAGGAGAGAATTAATCGATCAAGCTAATTAGCCTATCTAGAAACTTTTGCATAATATTTCTATTCATATTTTCGCCTTGTCGCACAAGTCTCTTGTAATTGGAGAGTGCAAATCTGCAGCTAGCTGGCCACAAATGGTCCATCGATCAATGAATATATGGCGAGTCAGATTAATGTTATGATAAATATGCGATCGATGTTTCGACAATTGCTACCGATCAAATATTAATATGAATACGTATGGCTTAATTAAGCAGGGGGGTGATTAATAGTGATCGATTAGGACAGAATATTTGCTGGGTGAGTGACTGACTATTACGGGCCGGGTTGATTAAAAAGGTTAAGGAGTCTTAATTCATCCTTTCACACACATCTTATTATAATCAAGTTTAGAGAAGGGCATGCGTCCAGTGGCTTAATTCCCATTTATCACTCCCTTTTCTTTTTTTCTTGATATCCTCAAATATAAATTTTGATTGTTTTCCGGTTTAGGCTAGATAAAAATGTATGGAAGTAGTTAACAAATTGGCCTATTAGCTCAGCTGGTTAGAGCGTCGTGCTAATAACGCGAAGGTCGCAGGTTCGAGACCTGCATGGGCCAGTTTTATTTTTAGTATTTAGTTTCATCACTTACATGCGAGCTAGAAAGATGAAACACGAGTATTAAAGGGATAGAATCAACCTCGTTCCAATGGTTCCATACTTCCATTACAACATGAAATCTTTGATCGAATAGAATGTCAACTTAGGCTAGAATCACACTTCAACTTTACTGCCTACTCAAATACAAGTAGCTCTTCTCTCCAGAAGAACCAGTCATAGTTACAGGAGAAAGTCCAGAATACTCCCCCTCCAATTTGGTCCAAATACCCTATATATATATATATATATATGTTAACAGTTAACATTATTTACTTGTTCATGTTACCCTATATATATGTAGAAACTGAAGTTGATCGATTTGATCGAATTGCATAAGTATATGTATGAGTCATAGTATAACGATAGAGCAGAGAGAGAACTCTGGCGAGCATTTCCAAGAATATTCATACGGCGCCGGCCGGGTACATAGTTTCATATCACTTGCTTTTCTCTACATGCAGGCTATGTTTTCTCCAACTGGCTTTCTCTGCTCTAGTTCTATATCAACGGAAGTTTAATTAAGTTAATATGTTGACGATATGGTATGTATGTAAGCTAGCAAACAAAAGAGAGTAATTTCTCACGTCAAGGTCATCAAGTTATGCAGTTGTCAAATTCTGTTATGACAGTTATAACTGCATGCTAACTCGTATTCAGTTCAACTAACTAGCTAGGAGATATAGCTAGGTACGTAACAGATTACTGAAAGTTAAGACTAGTACTTAAAGGACTCATTGAATTGTAATAATCAAGAACTGCTCCAAATGTTTTAATTTGGTGGTTTCGATTGCTTTCCTTCAATCTGTATGTGTCTGGAGTAGTTCTTACTCGTTTCAAACATACTGATATTAGAGAGCAGATACGGGCTCGCGTGCAGAGCAGTGTCAATGATGAATCAGAGAATGACAAGAGTGGTTTTTGGGAGGGAATGGCACTTCATTGATGTTGTGACTTGGATAACGGTTATATTGCTACACTGCCTTGCTCTTATGGCCCCATTTCAGTTCACCTGGGGTGCATTTTGGGTGTTCCTAGCACTCTATTTTCTTACAGGACTAAACCATAGGAACCTTGCTCACAGGAGTTTAAAGCTTCCAAAATGGCTTGAATACTTTTTTGCATATTGCGGTGTTGTTACACTTCAGGTCCGCTCAACAAACCAC
Source organism: Fragaria x ananassa (assembly GCA_034370585.1). Lineage (NCBI taxonomy): Eukaryota > Viridiplantae > Streptophyta > Magnoliopsida > Rosales > Rosaceae > Fragaria > Fragaria x ananassa. The sequence continues at coordinate 285,517 of CP139764.1, read as the reverse complement.
GTACAATTAATGCTATAGTTAATCAAAGACTACACCTTCTGGCTTATCAATTAATTAAGTCTTATTGAGTTTTATTTTATATTTTTCGCAAACCTTGATCGATCTTGTTAATTTGCAGGGTAGTCCGGTTGATTGGGTTAGCACACACAGGTACCATCACCAGTTCACAGATACGAAGACAGACCCTCACAGCCCCATTTTGGGATTATGGTTTAGTCATATTGGTTGGATCTTCAATTATCGTTTAAGGTTTCAAAGTGTATGTGTGTGTGTGTGTGTGTGTATATATATATATATATACTCAAAATCTTGATCTTTGCTGAAAAAACAATGGTTTTGTTGTTTGCTTGAAAGTATAACTTGACGTTGTGCAGCTTGAAAGACGATTAAAGAATGCTGATGATCTAAGAAGGCAGGCGTATTACAAGTTTCTCCATCGCACTTACCTACTTCACCCAGTTGCTCTTGGAGTTTTACTCTATGCTTTAGGAGGACTACCCTTTTTGGTTTGGGGAACGGTAATACTATATCTCTCATACAAACTGATTCGTTTTCAATTAAGGGCATATGCAGTGCTACTCTCTATCTATCTGCAGAACTAGTCTCAAATTTTTTTTTAGACTGAACTTTTTGATCATTTGGCTTTCTTTGCAGGGTGTAAGGACAGTAATTGGTTACCACATAACTTTTTCTGTGAATTCGATTTGTCACACATGGGGAAAGCGAGTGTGGGATACTGGTGATTTGTCTAGAAACAACTGGTATGTATATGCAATCCCAAACAAACGGTAAATATAGCTTCTGATTTGCATGGAAAATTGGTTATCTGATTTGTGGACTATATCAGGTTGTTAGCGTTGCCTACACTTGGAGAAGGTTGGCACCACAATCACCACTCCTTTGATTTCTCAGCTCGACTAGGCCTCGAGTGGTGGCAGCTTGATTTGACATGGTACTTCATCAAATTTCTTCAAGTTGTTGGATTGGCGGCCGATGTGAAAACACCGACTGAGGCCCAGAAGAAACGAAAACCATTGTACAACGAAACCAGAGAGCAAAAATTTGAATAAACAGTCTTTTAGTTCCTCTTGAGATACCTTTTCTTCTGTTGTTGATACATACAGTTATCATGTAAGTATGTATTGAAGATGGATAAACTACAAAAATTACATGCATTTTTTATTTACAAAATGAGAATCATCTAGGGATCGATCTGATAATCAGAGTTTATTGTGTCTCTAGGGTGCTTCCCTACGTACTAATTAAGTAGCTCTTCGATCTGTACAAAATAACTTGTTGTAGGTATTGGATATAATCATATATACAGTCAGCCAAAATCCTTCGAGAATGAAGTACATATAATCAGAGTTTACTCTGTCTGTTGGGTGCTTGGGCACTATTTAAGTACAAGTAGCTCTTCTGTACAGAATAAGTTGTTGTAGGTATAGGAGAAAATCCAGTGTAGTTCCCATCTATCTTTGCTTTGCATATGTCATGGAGGTACCTCAGAAACTCATATTTCTGGACAAATGGTGGAGCTGCATATTCCTCAAATGGCATCCACTGCAAACCATTACAAAGAAGATAATTGATATAGTGCAACAGAGCTGATCCAGGTACTGTTCGAGTACATCCACCTCTATAAACCCTCATTCTCAGCAATGATTTATGTAGCAACAATACTTACAGATTAGCAGAGTTGCAATAAACATGAATTAAAGTCACTATAAAACTACAGATTACTTGATAAGGTAACATTTTAGATTCTTAAGCATTTCCTCTGATGTGAAAGCGGTCTTGAATTTATTCATATTATCCCCTTTAACCAAATATTACCTTGGCTGCTTCTATCTCTTGATCCTGCTTCTGGATGTCAAAGGAGAGGGGCCGCAACATGCATAGAAAAAACAAATCTGACTTCTCAAAGAACGACTTGTGGATCTGTCTGCAAATTATATGGTCTGTGAGAAGGTTATAATATCCAAAGTATGTAGCAGACAAAATTTTTATGGAGCTCATATCAGTATTCAATATTGTGAATTGAGATGCACATCAATACATGTAACTAAGACAATATGATCATGCCCTACTGTATGAGATTGAAGGTAATTCTTTCCCCCAATTTACATCTGTGCTAGAGAGATTTAAGAAATCTCCTTGGCAATTCAAAGTGGTAAGTTCCGTAACTTTCTACTTCTGTTCTGTATATCCTTAAAATCTCATACATAGCACACAAGTCTACTGCACTGTCCTTGCAGCTGTAAGTTGCCATATTTTAGTTTTATAAACTTGAGCGTGACAAGGATCAATTTTTTACTCAATCAAGTGGATTCTGTGGATTAAATGTAAAGTAATGTTGTGTTTTCCAAGCAAAAACCATACCTGAAAGCTAGAATTTCCATAAACTCGGAGTCAATCTGAACAACATGAAGCAAGAAGCATGAAGAGTATCACATTAATAAGCACTCAAATCAAAGCAGCGCAATAGGCCAATAGCATAGCAAATACTTACTCCTGTTTCTTCTTTAACTTCTCTCACAGCTGCTGCATAGATATCTTCCCCCTGCACATGATGATATTAAGGACTATTATGTGGGATACACTGGACTAAAAAGTAAAAACTAAACACTGCTACCCCGCATGCACGCACCTCATCCACAGCTCCAGTAGGGAGCTTCCACAGGCCTGTTCCCCCATGTTGTCCTCCCTTTTCTTGGACAACCAACACCTACCATTAAGTTTTACAAATCCAAAACCTTGAGCCGTTTGAGTAATGCCGTAGAATGTAACAATTACAGTGAAAGGAGAGAAGCATTGTATATTTGTAGCGGTAATATGAAATTCTTGTGTCAATGAGCAACAAGAATGTAAAGTGATCAAAAGTAAATAATTTTAGATATATGTATACCTCTCGGTTTTGATTGATGAGAAAAGCACCAATTCCGAGAGGGTGAGTGGCATTTTCAGGGAGAGTATGAGCAGAGTTGGGGATCCAATAGACGAGCAAATGAGGCTCCGCATGGTGGTACCAGAATCCTTGCTGCAATCTTTGAGTTGAGTTGAAGAAGAAAGAACATGTAGAGTAAATAAGGGGATAAAACGGACCTGGACTGCAGATTCAACAAGGTTGGCTTGTTGTATAGGCAATCTGAGCCAAACACCCTTCTTGCCCTGCACCACTAACTACCATATTACTTCCTTAACACATACACAGGCACAGCCTCCCTAGAGTTCAGAAATAAAGATTGAAAATCGAAGCGGGTGAAAGTACCTGTTGCTTCCAAAGCGCGATTGAAGGGCTGAGAGGTGAAACGAAAGTCGGAGTGTCCATAGGCTCATCATCATCCATGTGGACGATCACACCTCCATACTCGTCATTCCTACCCTTTAGTAGCTTCCCCATTTCATCCAATTCCTGTTCCAATAATCATCATCCTTTTATATATATACTAGAAAGTTGTCCGCGCGTTGCAGCCGGATTAGCTAACATATTCAATAATTATTGACTGCATAAGACATAGAAAAAATATATATTTAAGAGTTTACTATGTATCATATCCAACATTATAAACATAAAGTAAAAACCAACTCCCAACGGACTCCGCCCCCATCTCTGGGAATGAGAGAGAGAGAGTTAAAAAAAAAGAGTAATTTGTAAAAAAAAAATTACAGATTTCAATTCGGAACCAAGGAGATGTTCCGACTGAAGCCAATGGCAAAGGAAAACCTACTCCTAAACCCCATGCAGTTTCCGGAGACGTTCACCCAGAAGAAGATGGCAAAGGAAAACCTACTCATGCACCCCATACTATAGTGGACGTTCCGACATATCAAGTTGACAAAGATAAGAAGAGTGGTGTTTACCCTTGCCTCGCCTCTGCTCGCTTCCTCTCTGCTCGTGTCACCTCGCTTCCTCTCCTCTATGCTCGCCTCGCCTCTTATCTCCTCTCCTCGCTTCCTCTCGCTCGCCTGTCCTCTCCTCGCCTCCTCTCTTCTCGCCTCGCTTCCTCTTTTCTCGCCTCGCCTCGCCTCCTCTCTGCTCGCTTCGCCTCGCCTGTCCTCTCCTCGCCTCGCTTCCTCTCTTCTAGCCTCGCCTGTCCTCTCCTCGCCTCCTCTCTGCTCGCCTCGCTTCGCTTCTTCTCTTCTCGCCTCACCTGTCCTCTCCTCGCCTCGCTGTCTCTTAATTGTTTTTTTTTTTGACCAACTCTCTCAATCTTTCTAGATTTTTCTATATTTTGGGCGAGATAATCTTTTGAGTGTTGAGAAAGGCGCGGATTCTGTTCACAAATCACTGTTTATAAGCTTATAAACAGTGGTTTTGAGTGTTGTTTAGGCACGGTGTCCACTGTTTACAAATCACTGTTCATTGGCGAGATCACAAAACCACTGTTCATAAGCTTATGAACAGTGAATGCGATCAGTCGCTTGCAACACATAAAACCACTGTTCATAAGCTTATGAACAGTGCCCCCGCGAATCACTGTTCATAAGTCTATAAACAGTGCCCGCGAACAGCCCGCACAACACACAAAATCATTGTTCATAAACTTATGAATAGTGCTTTGCGGGACTGGTTGTGCGGGCTGTTCGCGGATTAGTATATAGTAAAAGCGACGAAATGCAGCCCGAGCCCAACACTGTTGTTCACTGTAGATTGAACAATGCTTATGAACAGTACTCAACTAATAGATATATACTAGATATATATAAGTTCTCAGATCTAAATTCCCTCGTGGGCTGCTGGGAATGGTTGACTATTGTGGCCAGGTCCTGCACGCTTTTGGCACGTGAGCCAAACTCAGAAGAAGCCTCTTTAGTTTAATCTAGTGTACAGTAGTTTAGACCACTTTTGTCTTTTTACCAACCACACCTTGCCCCTCCCTCCCTCTTCATTTTTCACCCACTCTCAACCAGAAAAAACCTCCGCCGCTATTACCCTACTCCTTCTCCATTTTTCATTTCTATTTTCAAAAAAAATTACCAAAATTTATCTGTGTTTGACTAGTGTCTGAGGAAGCTATGGAGGTGCTGACCGGCGACCGGAATATGCCGGACCCAGCAGCAGCAGAAGGTGAGGAGTTCCCGGCGCACATAACCCCATTATTCGCTGAGCCACACCAACAACTTGTCTTTGACAATCCAACGGCGGCTGCTATGTCGCCACAGAAGCTCCGTATCAGGTGCAACGGCAGGTCTGCTCTACCAGATGATGCTGATCCCGCCTTACTCGACAAAGGGTCTGCTTTCTTCTTCTTTTCATTTCTCACTCCTAAAATGTTATCTTTTCTTTTTCCTTAATTTTTAATTTTTGTTAGAGGCAAGTGTGTCGCATTTTTTTTTTCTGAGCTAAAATAAAACTGTCAACCTTTAAAGGGAATCCATTTGCACTCTATCCATTTTCTATTATTCGTTTTCCAATCATGTTGTTGCTGCTGTAAAAGGTAATTCTGGAAAATCTGGTAATTAAAATATAGAGTAGTATTGAGAAACTGAAAATCACTGTCCTGTGTTAACCATGTTTCAGTTGCTAAAGATTGTTACTTTATTGCAATTCTGTTAGCATATGCGGTATTACTTATCTTATTTGGTATTACTGTTAGTAACTTTTGTCTGAGCCATTGAGGTGAGAATGAGATTATGATTTGGTATTTATGTATCTTCAGCTTGTCACCACGTAATGATGTTGATGAGGCACACGGTGGAAAATTCGTGAATTGGAAGCGGAAGAGAAAGAGAACATCGTCTTGTGCTAGTTCTAGAAGAAAGAGCAGAAGGCTTGAAAAGCTCGAGCATTTTCTGGAAAGCCTGGTAAACAAAATGCTGGAGAAGCAGGAACAGATGCATATGAAGTTGATAGAAATGGTACAAGACAAGGAGAAAGAGAGAATAGCCAAAGAAGAAGCCTGGAAACAGCAGGAGTTGGAGAGGATCACAAGGGATGAGGAGGTAAGGGCGCAAGAGACATCACGCAGTGTTGCCATCATTAACTTTGTACAAAATCTTTTGGGCAGTGATGTTCAACTCCCCCAACCAGCTCCAATTGTAGCACAACCAGTAGCAGCTGTACCTTCTAGTTCCCATCATGACCATCAATGTGTGGAAGAAAATGATAAGCTTCACAAAGACTGTCATGTTCAAGTTCCCCAACCAGCTCCACTTGTAGCACAATCAGTAGCAACAGTACCTCCTACTTCTAATCATGACCATCAATGTGCGGAACAAAATGATAATCTTCACAAAGACACCGCGACTGTCAAGTGTAGTGCAACAGCAACTGATAAAAGATGGATCCAAGCTGAAGCGCAGGCACTTATAGGGCTGTGGGCTAGTGTGGAGCATAAGTTCCGCACCCCATCAAATTCTGGCCCTGGAGCTCTATGGGAGGAGATAGCTCTTGGGATGAACAGTATGGGCTTTGATCGCACAGGGAAGAAGTGTAAAGAGAAATGGGAAAACATGAACAAGTACTTCAAAAAGGCAGTCACAAATGACAGAAAGCGTTCTGCAAATGACAAGACTTGTCAATATTTTAATGAATTGGAGTTGCTCTACAAAAGTGGACTTCTAAATCTGGGGAATGTCGGCTGTAGTCCCCCAAGCAATCTGGAGAATGATGGCTTTAGTACCACAAGCAATCTGGGGAATGGCGGCTTTAGTCCCACAAACAATATGGGTAATGGCGGCTTTAGTCCCACAAGCAATATGGGGAATGGCGGCTTCAGTCCCACAAGCAATCCGGGGAATGGCGGCTTTAGTCCTACAAACAACCAGAAGAGTGGAAACGAGTCCCAACAGTGCGTGCCCAGGGACACTAGTCTTCTAACTCATGCCACACCGTTTCAGATCGATGAAGCTTCAGAGAGAACAAGAGTAGTGGTTTCTCCTGCTCTTTAATGGTTTATCAATGGATAGTGGTCAGTGTACCTGATGTCAACTTCATGTCCTATCTGACTTTCTATGATTCTGATTTTCATCTAGCTGTGTTAGAGCTTAGAGCTAGGTTTAATCGTAATTTCCTTGAACTTCATTGCATCCACCACTTTTAGTTTTGTGGTGAAGGAAACTACCAGGGTGTGCAAAGTTTCTCAAATGAGTTAGGAATGGTGGCTGGTGAGTGTTGGCAATCGAGTTGTTGTTCTGTTTGTGAATGCTAGAATGTGTTAAGAGGCAATGAAATCTATTGAATGATCGTTTTTAGTCTTTATGCGAACGCTTGCTTGGTTTTAATCTTTACCGGTCAACAATCAAAAGGACACAAACATTGGAGTTAATCAGTATGAAGAGTGTGGCATGGGAAGTGGATTCCTGGGAATTTTCTTTTATTCTAGTACTCTATGATCTCTTATGTATCTTGTTAATCTGGTTAAATTAACCACAAAATTTGAGAATTGATGTCTGCATTTTTCTGAACTCATTGAAATTTAAGCGGCAAAAAAACGAAATTTAAGTTTATAGAAGTGAACATTAATCACTGCGTAAATTGCAAAATGCAAACTATATTCATTCACAGAATGCCATCGCCACGATATGAGTAGATAAAACACGTCACCTTATCAACCAATATTAAACCAAAGTAGATAAATGTAGCAATAGCAAGAGTAATTATTGTAAATCCTCATTTATTCTTTTATTTGATACTTGCTCAGTTGATGATGTTTACATCAACGACATACATCGATCCATCAACGTACACCACCATAACTGAACAAACCATACTAGTACAAGAGATAGATTTCGATCATTTGGATGCCTGATGATGAACAATTATGAGAAGTGCAACCAAAATCACTGGAATAAAGAGCAGTGCAGAGAAGGACGGGGGCCGCACAGGCCCCATCCCAGAGGCACGAGCAAGATGGTAGCGACTATCAGTAGAAACACCATTAAAGCAATCATATCCATCCTTCCAAGTTCAAATGGCAATGTATGTGTTTCCCGGAGTACAATATCTGAATCAAAGCTCGCCGGGACGGGGTGAGAAACTCCATGGTCGACGTTGGTGTATAAATAAGGTTCATGATACCTTTTGGTGTAGGGTTGCGAATTTTGGCTGGTTAGGGATGCATGCAAACTCATTATGTACGTACCCTTTAACATATGTAATTGTACAGTCGCTTGATTCATTACTACGGTTGCCGGACGGAAGGGTGCATGATCCCCGTTTCCGTTTGACAAATGGGTCACAAAGGCCCACTGATTGAAAGCCCATTCGGTAATTGCATTATGTTGTCCAGGCGTGAAGAGACCATTTATTACCAGGCTCCTCGTTCAAGTCGAGTCGCCACGTGGTTTTACGTTTGACTAGAAACTAACACATTTTTCTCTTTTCCATAAAAGAATAAATGGGCACTATAAATGTTGACACTTGCTAACTCCTAGCTTCTCACTCCTGACTGGTTTCAAATCAAGTTTAGTACTCAGAGAAAGAGAAGGAGAAAGAGAAAGGAAGAGAGAGAGAGGCAGGGGAGGAATGGAACGGGGAGGTTTCCACGGCTACCAAAAGACCCAGAACGCCAGCTCCGGTAATGTGAATAGATATATTTTATGCTTTGATTTTGCTTATTATTGTGATACATTTCTATTATCTTGTTTGGTTTTAGGATCGAGTGCGAAACTTTCTAAGAGGACTTTTGGTGTTTCTCTGTTTCTTGCATGAGTGATTATAATATTGAACTGCTTCATTGATCTCTTGCATGCAGATGCTTGTTTTAAAGAAAATTTATACACCTCCGAATGAATTCCTTATCTTCTATGTTTCATTTCCATCGAAGCCAACATGATTGAGCTTAATTTCTTTATCCCTTAATTAATCTGAAGAAACATCCCACATTCTTCCCTCAACAAACATTCTCCTTCGCCGCCGTTTGGCCCTCTAAACCTGGGTAGCTGACTATCAATGTTTTTGGGTCTATAGAGTAATAATCATTCGAGTATATTTGTTTGAGTAGTAATTTTGATTCTACATTTTGTTAGTGTGTATATAATAAGTTTCGACGGATGATCGATGACGAGTGAATTCAGATGTGTGGGGGAGAAAATTGAAAATTGAAAATGAAAATGGGGGGTGAAGAAAACTATTTACAAGTGGCAGGCATCATTCATGCAATTTTTAACCCCACTCGAAACAAGTGTCGACCATGCATACATTCTCGACCCCCAACTGGGCCCACTCCACCTTTCTCGTAGCTGGGGATTTGATACCTTTCGCCTCGATCTCTGCATGAAGTTGCAGCGGTTTCTTTCTTTCTTGATTGATCAAGCTAAGCTTTCTCAGTACGTAAACTAGGCCTTGACTCAATTAATTTCTACTGGCTAGCTAGCTAACCCGTTATCAATTCCTCTGATCCATAAAAATGCTCAGTTACTGCTCTCCTTCTTCCCAAGGTTCCAAGTCCCAGAATGACGTACGTACACGAAAATTATATTCAAAACTCTCATGAGCTTAATCGGTAAATCAATGTCACAAACTGCAGGGTTGAAACTATCGGAGATCGACATGAAGCTGGCTGAGATTAACCACACCAACAATGGTGTTGCTGCTAGCGCTGCTGCTCCTGATGACAACGAATGCACCGTGCGAGAGCAAGACCGTTTCATGCCGATAGCCAATGTGATCAGAATCATGCGCAAGATCCTACCCCCGCATGCCAAGATCTCAGACGATGCCAAGGAAACAATCCAAGAGTGTGTCTCCGAGTACATCAGCTTCATCACCGGAGAGGCCAACGAGCGTTGCCAGCGGGAGCAGCGCAAGACCATTACTGCTGAAGACGTTCTGTGGGCAATGAGCAAGCTCGGCTTCGACGACTACATCGAGCCCCTCACTCTCTACCTCCACCGCTTCCGCGAGATGGAGGGTGATCGTGGCTCCATGAGGGCCGAGACTTTGATGAAGATGGTACTAGGGCAATGACTGCGGCAGAGTATCATGCAGCTGCATCAGGCTCTTTCGCTGGCTTTGCTCCATTTCATCACCATGGCTTTTTCGGATACTTGAAGGATGCGTCCACATCCAATGGTTCTGGTACATCTTTGTCCCATCAGGCTAATGCTGTTGCTGCACTGGCAAATGGTGATCACCTGCAGGCATCACATTCCCAGTACGATGATAACAGTAAGTGAATTGCTGTTGCAAACAATAACCAGTAGCGTCATGATATCAAACTACTGGTAATCATGAGGAGAACTAGCTGGTTTTAGTCAATCACTATTATGTACTAGCTAGCTAGTGAAAGAACCTAGCCTTTATTGGATTTGGGGTGTTTCTGTTTAATTAACAAATATAATGCAAATGCACATTCTTAATTTGCAATTTGATTTGGTTGGATTTGGGGTCTGTGTTTAGCCCTTTGTTGGATTTGGTTTGCAATTTGATTTGGTTGGATTTAGGGGTCTGTTTTTAGCCCTTTGTTGGATTTGATTTCATTTGGTTGCATGGAAGTGTGTCACCAGCTTAAGCATTTAGATTCTGCTGACAGTCCTTGTTGGATTTGATTTCATTTGGTTGCATGGAAGTGTGTCACCAGCTTAAGCATATGGATTCTGCTGACAGTCCAAGTCTACACTCCTCAGATGCAGAATTGGATATAATTTTCTTAATTAGAGTTGTTCGTTTTGCGAATGTTGATGTGACTCAAGAAGTTCTTGAGCACTTGTACGTCCAGTTCTTGGGAGATTAAGTGTGAAATCTACCAGAAGTTTGGTTGGGATTGAACCGTGACAAAAAATCAGTTATTGAGAGATTAAGTGTGAGGTCTACCAGAAGTTAATTTGGTTGGGATTGAACCGTGACAAAAAATGGTTGGGATTCAAAAATACAAACTAGCTCCCAGCGAGGATCGAACTCGCGACCTTTCGCTTACGAAGCGAACGCACTACCACTATGCTATGGAAGCCAGTTGCCAGAAAATAAATACCTTAGAATTTAATTCTATACCAACTCAAGTCCCAACCCCAAATTTCCTTCTCTCAGTTGCCTGGTGAAAAGAAAACATCGTTACATTGATGGAGACGACCGAATGAAGCTATGTATCAAATTATCAACCTCAAAACAAAATTGGTCGTTCTACTCATTATGCAGTTTTATTGTTTACACTCAGAATTAATATTTTACTGGACAATAATTGACTAAGTGAATATTAGTTAAATTCATGGTCCACGTCACACAGGTGAGCCTGAAATATTAGGTTTGCAAGTGATAGTCTGCCAGGGAAATCATGCGAGCTGGATAGCAAAGTTCGCATGCGAACAAAACTTTGCATGGAATCAAGAAGTGGATTTCGCGTAGAAGAGAGAGTCATAATATGTAAGCGATGCGAGATGACTTTGCGTAGAAGCCTTCGCCTTCGCGTAGAAGCCTTCGCACACAAGGAGCGAAGTTTCCATGCGAACTGGACGAAGTTTGTATGCAAGGAGATCTTCTTGCTTTTGAAGTGGAGGACTTCGCATAAGAGAGAGAGTCTTGGACGTGGACTTCACATAGAAGACATATGCATGCGTGCGAGAAAGTAGTTGCATGTGAAAGGGATAAGGATATGTTGCATTTAGATGTGGTAGAGCGTGACAGAAGCAATACTTATCCTTAATTGTTCTTTAATAAGGAATGATCATATATGCAACATGGATACATGAGGTCCAATGTGTGCATGGCGCAGTCTATATACATGCGAAGAGAGGAGTTCGCCTAAGAAAAGGAGATCAAAAGGGCACGAGCTGATTTAATGTTTAATTGAAGAAGGGAGCCAACACTTATCCCTAATTGCTCCGTGCATGTTAAATAGTTTGCATTTGAATGTTATTCCTTAATTTCATGAGTATAGGTGCGTGCACATCTAGGATTACACATCCAGAAGGTTTCCAAGTCTCTATCAAGTATTCGCGGGCTATCCTACAGTCTAGAATATGATCATATCAAGAGGCAATGATTATGTTGCCTACAATATCTCAATATGAAGACTTCTACAAATCTTTGACATGTTTTAGGCCGATACATGTGGCCCTAAAATAAGTCTATATAAGGGAGTTCGAGAATGTCTCTTTACACACTCGACAACTCAACAATTACAAAAACAATACTTTCAACACAGTTGAACCTCCATACGCTCCCGAAGCTTTGTTTTCATTTCCATGTACGTTTCTTGGAGCTTTATCTTTTTTCTCTTTTTTTTTTTCCAGTTAAAGCTCTGCTCGACCTTATGTTGAATATCGATATTGTGACGCTCAGGCGGACTACTGTAAGTCTCTGCCTAGTATGCAAGGCGAATCTGAAGAACCCTACGGTGGAGTTGATGCTCTCTTCATCCTCAGTCACTTGATTAATAGCAGAAGGCTAAGCGCACCCCGCTACTACAACCACTACTTTCCGCGTCCGCGCGGTGGCAAGCCCGCAACAACTAAAAGAGATTTTGCATACCCAGACTTACTAGTGTGGCCAAAACATTTACAATTGACTACAACATTGTAGATGGATCATTGAAGCAAGTTCGAGATAATTACTGGGATTAGAAGAACATTCTTCTTTTCTTTTTGTTGTTTTTTAGGGGGATTCCATTAAAGTCATAAGAAATTTTAAATACGCACCTCTAATACCTTAATACACACCCTTTACTTAATACACTACCTATCAAGTTTTTCATTTCAATATTATACTTAATACACATCCCAAACTGCCTAAAATGCCCTTAATTTATGAAATATTCCATTATTTAATATAATTAATATATATATTTACTATTAGGTACCTCTTTTTACATATTATTTTTTCTAATTTTTGCTAGAAATTTTTGGTCATCATCGTTCAATTTATCATCAAATGATTATTGTTATATCTCAACTCCAAATCACCAATACAAGTTTTTAAAATACACAAGCTAATAGAATTATAGAAATACAGTAGCTATTAAACATAGATATCTAGTTATTTGATAAAACATGTCATGATAAAGATGCAGTACATGACAATATGATTTGCAAGATCAAACTAAAACTGATACAAATTATAAAAAAAGAAAAAGAAAAAAAAGACAACCCAAATGAATTATGGAGAAGAGTTAAGGTTAGGGGAGAAGACGTGTTTTCAACGATTTTAGGATAGAAAATGTTAAAAGGAATACTTCTAGCGCGATTTTTTTTAATAATAGATGTTTGTTTTGGTTATTTAGCTTACCTATAAAATCTCAATAGAAACATCAAATAATAGAGATGTGTATTAAGAGATTAGGGGTATGTATTTAAAATTTCTCTAAAATCAATGAGCTAGTCTAAAGTACAATCAAACCCACAACAAGCACACACTTAGACAAACAAATTAGAGGCCAAGTCGAATCGGTAACACCGAAGACCACCGGGAAGTCGTTATCGCCATTTAAGAACGCACCGCTTCCGATGATTTTGATATAAATCATTCATCATTTTCCTTCACATGAAAAAACAAATATTTTATCTGGCACCATTTGTCGTCCCCGCCATTTGAGAACGCACCACCTCAGGTGATTTTGATATGAATCATCCACCATTTTCCTTCACATGAAAAAGACAAATCTTTTATCCAACATCATTTCAGAATGCACCACCTTCGGTAAAGAATCCAATAGGGATAGAGAAAGAGGTTGATAATGGAATTGCGACGACTCCAGTCAGGTTAGGTGCCCACTACAATTTCGGGACACATGTTTGAGTTGACTTCTAACTCAATTCAGGTGCTCAAAAGTAAACCTAATTGGGCGTCCAATTGAGGGTTGAGACCTATAATTGGGAGAATGGTGTCCAATATAGGTTTAGAATTGGGAGAATGCTTGAAATTGGGCTCATCTTGGAGCTCTAGACTGGACTCGGGCCCTGTTATGGATCGAGTGAATGGTCTTTGATCTACTATGGTTTCGGGTATAAGATCATGGAGGTTTTGAAGCAACAGAGTATGTCTACCTTGATACCAGTGGTATTGTTAGATCATATGGAGTGATAATGAGGGGGGATTAAAGTTCTTTATTAATAGCGGAGCATGATACGATTAATGAGCATACCTAACTCTATATACCACTGTTGGTACTACACAACTTATTCTTCTGTTTGTAGATGAGAGCAAAATGATATGTAATTTTGGATGAAAGTATGAATGAAGCTCTTCTAGTGAGGACCTTTAAGTTCAAGACTTTTTGATTTATGGTTTAAAAGACTTATTTTTCGATCACATCTTGGCATCTCATATGTTCAGTTCTTAGATCTATATGAGTAGATCAGTCATACAAATTTTTAGTCAAATCGGTGATCGTTAAGGTAACAAACTATATCAAATTAATGAACGAACCAAATCTGTCAAACATGAACCGTTCAAGTTCATAATTGGTAAATCACACTTATGAATGTCTTAACGATTTTCAATATGACTGAAAATTTCTAAAAATGATATGCTCATAAATATCTATAAACTGAACGGTCAAGATGTGGATATAAGATCGAAAAGTGGGATAAACCAAATAGTTCTTAACTAGTTTTCAACTTAAGAGTCCTCATTAGAATAACATATATCATATTTGGATGTAGAGAGTGGTTCTAATAAGGATCATTAAGTTGAAGACTAGTTGAAGACTTATTCGTTTCACCTATTTTTCGTTCGCATTCATATCTCGACCGTCAAGTTTGTAGATATATATGAGTATATCATTTATATAAAGTTTCATCCAAATTAAAAATCGTTAAGACATTCATAAATGTGATTTACCAATTATAAACTTGAACGACTTCTGCTTGACATATGTGGATCGCCCATTAATTTGATTTAATTCGAGCCCTTCATGATTACTAATTTGAATGAATACTTGTAGAAGTGATTTGCTTATATAGACCTAAAAATTGAACGATTGAGATGAAAAAATATGATTAAAAAGTGGGTGTAATAAACGATTAATTTAAAAGTCTTCAACTTAAAAAAAACTTTTTATTAATAACTCACACACCATATATATGTCGTGAGGTTTGAAACCATGATCTTAAAGTTGTCAGTTAAACACCTTAACCAACCAAGCTACAGCTCATCAACTATTTCTCAACTTAATGGTCCTTATTAGAACCCCTCTATCTATTTGGATGTATTTCAAAAATCATGTAACCAAGCTCTGTTCAACTTATATTTACTTTTGCAGTAAAACCGTAAAACTAACGGTAAGAAGAAGAGGAAATAGGAGATGAAGAGGTGTCAACCAAACGAGGAATGTGTGTGATTTAACAATTTTCCGTAAATATTGTTTGGATATTACAGTTATACCCCATCTTGAATAAACAAGTTGGAAGTCACAGAACACAACTGGAGCGGTGTAGAGTGAGTGGTTAATGAAGAGCTAGATAGATGCTTCTTACGGATTTTGAATCTGTTACTACTTTGAGAACCCTCGTATATTCTAGATCTAAAACAGCGGCTGTGGTCCACGGGGGCATGGCGGACAAATAACCAAAGCTGTAGGGGCACAAAAGGAAACAAATATCCCGATTATGTTGAAATTTCACTTGCATCTGAGTTCATTTCGCAGCATTGTTCGAAAACCCAACCCAACTCCTGAGATTTGAGCAAGAGAGAGAGAGACACACACACAGTCTCAAAGCCAAAAAGAAAGAAAGAAGGAATTGAATCTCAAACAGGCAGGCAAGCAAGCGTTGATGAGAGAAGAAGCAGCGGCGTGAAACAGCAATGGCGTCGCAAAAGGTGGAGCAGCAGCTCAAGGAGGTGGGATCCAAGCTCGACTCCTCTCCTTCCTCCAAAGACGCTCTCGTCAAGCTCCTCAAGGTTCCCATTCCTCCCTACTACTTTATTTAATTGTTTACCTAACAATACAGTTTGTTCTCGTTTCGTTTTCTTCGGAGCTAGCTCTCGCTAATCTAACCTAACCAAACTAACCTCCACCTATGCATGCTGTCTCTCTCCGCTAATTTCTTCCCTAACTGCAATTCTTAGGCCCCCCAAGTAACATAGGTACTCGAATTAGGGTTTCCTTAGGGTTTTGACACCGCAAGTCTTTTAAATTGAAGCTGCCTTCCCCTTTTACAGCTGAATTTGGCACATGGTTACTCAAATTAGACAAGTACACTGCTGATAACCGGACAGTAACAACATGATTCAATTTCCCACTCACCGAGTTTGGAACTCATGCTTTGTCCTTTGGGAGTTGAATCTCTTGGTTAGATTAACTCTAGGAAATTATGTCTTCCGGTCATGTGGATCTCGAGTCCTGTTGGTCTTCACGAAGCCAGGACTTTTCATTGCCTCATTCTCATCCTGTAACCTCGGAAGATCTTCAGAGCCTTATTGAGTTAGATATTATTGTTAGGTTTTGATATTTGGGACTCAAGTCGGATTCCTCTCTGTTGTCTAAATTTGAATTACATTGACAAGTGCTTCTATATCAGCTGATTATTTTGCCTTACTTTTGTCTATCAAGTATCAACTCTTACATGTAATCACTTGTGTACTTACTAGGTAAAGTTGGGTTTGATTAATGATTAATGATTACATGGGTACTAGTGGTCATTATTGTTTTCCAATTTGCAGCAAGCTGCATCATGTCTTTCTGAGTTGGATCAGTCTCCTCCCGCATCTACCTTGGAGTCAATGCAGCCTTTTCTTAATGCAATAGTCAAACCAGAATTGTTGAAGCATCAAGATAGAGATGTCAAGCTTCTAGTAGCAACATGTATCTGTGAGATAACCCGAATAACTGCACCAGAAGCGCCTTATAGTGATGATGTGCTAAAGGTGCATTTCTTATAAGGAAACTGAGTAACAGACATACTGAGTTTTTTTTTTATTTTTTTATTTCTTTGTTTTTTTATCTACCTGCTTTGGAATTTCAGTCTACTATCCCGCTTGATTGTTCTGTATATCTTGCAGGATGTTTTTCGACTGATTGTGGGCACTTTTAGTGGATTGAAAGATACAAGTGGTCCATCATTTGGTAGGAGAGTTGTCATCCTGGAGACTCTTGCAAAATATAGGTCATGTGTTGTAATGCTGGACCTCGAATGTGATGATCTGGTGACTGAAATGTTCAGTACGTTTTTTGCTGTTGCCAGGTTTGTTTTCTAACAACTCTTTGTGAGTTTGAGGAGTGTCTTTCTTTGTTTAATGATATCCTATCCACTGCTGTGTATTTTATCTTCTTTTTTATATCAATAAAGTCTCGTTGCTATACTGAAAGAATTTCATGATATTCCGAAAGCATGTTGTTATCTCTGTAAGGTGGTCTGTGTTCTAACCATTTTGCATCAGACAATATACTTTGCTTATTAAGTATTTGATTTTTTCTGATATACTGACATGTTCAGTTCATATAAATATGTTGGCTATTAGACAATAACCTATACAGATTAGCTGTTTATTTCTTGGGTGAAGATGTTCACCTGGTGTTAGTAGCTCCCTTTTTCCGTTTACGTAGTTATCTCTTCTTGGTTAAATAACTAATGTTTTGAAATTTTTCAACACACAGAGATGATCACCATGAATCTGTACTCTCAGCAATGCAGACAATCATGATTGTTCTCTTAGAAGAGAGCGAGGATTTGCAAGATGATCTTCTATTTGTCATCTTGTCTGTGTTAGGTCGGAAGAGAAGTGTAAGAGTCTTCCTCTCATTTCCTTTTCCTGCTATATAGAATTCACACTAGATTTTGTCAGTATTTTATTTTGCTGCTACATTTGTTTTTGGCTGATCTTGTGGAATTCAATTACTAGGATATCACTGTGGCTGCTAGGAGACTTGCTATGAATGTTATAGAACAGAGTGCGGGAAAGCTTGAATCGGGTATCAGACAGTTCCTTATTTCATCAATGTCAGGCGACAATAAGTCAACTGATCATCAGATTGACTATCATGAAGTTATCTATGACGTGTATCGTTCTGCTCCCCAAATTGTGTCAGCAGTTGTCCCTTACCTAACTGGAGAGCTACTGGTAATAACTGATTCACTGTCAAAAATTTCAGCTCTTACACACATATATGTTTAATGAATGTTGATTTTGGGTATTATTTGTGCAACAATGGTAAATGTCATTAATGACAGTAAGTGACTGTTGCTTTTGTGATTTTTTGTGAATCTAAGATTTGTTTGGAACACGATAGATTTGTTTGTGCTTTCAAAATTTAAATCACAAAGACCTTTGATCTTTTATGCTGTGGACATGTATATTTTGATCTTTGATGAACGAAATCTCAGTTTTGATTTTCTACATGCAGACTGATCAGCTGGACACTCGTTTAAAAGCAGTTAACTTGGTGGGAGACTTATTTTCACTGCCGGGCTCTACCATTTCTGAACCATTTCAGCCAATCTTTTCAGAGTTTTTGAAGAGGTTGACTGATAGATTTGTTGAGGTTCGAATGTCGGTCCTTGAACATGTTAAGAGCTGTATGCTGTCAAATCCTTTCAGAGCTGAAGCTCCCGAAATAATCAGTAAGTACATTTGTTTCTCCTTTTTCTTTTCAATATTCATGCTTGTTTGACACATTCTGATTAGTTGCTTAAACAATTTTTAGCTGCTCTGTGTGACCGGCTGTTGGACTATGAAGAGAAAGTGCGGAAGCAAGTTGTTGCTGTAATTTATGATGTGGCATGTCATGACCTAAATTCCATTCCGCTAGAAACCGTAAAACTTGTTGCTGAGCGCCTTCGAGATAAATCTGTATATATGCTTCTCCTTGTCTATCTTTGTTTATGCTAATCTGAATGTCACTATTGTTATAATACTCCTTTTTTTTTCCTCTCTCTCCAAAACTCAGGTACTTGTTAAAAAGTATACCATGGAGAGGCTAGCTGAGATATACAGGGTTTATTGTGCAAAGTGCTCTGATGGCTCAACCATTTCCAGTGAGTTTGAGTGGATTCCTGGGAAGATTCTGAGATGTATTTATGATAAAGATTTCAGGTAACCCTCCAAGGATTTTTCAGTTCATTTCATGTTGCACAATCACTGTTTCTAGACTCGTGCCTTTTCTTGTTATACACAAACATCATGGAGAAACGACAGGTCATTCAGGCTTTTGATGAACACCTCTGCAGTGACTAATATATTTACATTCAATTTATGATGAACACCACATAAGATGATCTATTCTAGAGTAGCAGCTTTAAAATCTAGAAGTGAGCTACTTCTTACTTTCTTAGGTCTAAATTGTGTGCGTTTACAATTTTGCAGATCAGACACAATAGAAAATGTTCTTTGTGAATCTTTATTCCCAACTGAATTCTCTATCAAAGATAAAGTTAAACATTGGGTGAGGATCTTCTCAGTATTTGATAAAGTTGAGGTGAAGGCACTTGAGAAGATACTGGAGCAGAAGCAAAGGTACGTTGTTCTTGATTGGCTTTGACCCCGGCTATGATTTGCAATAAGCCTGTCTCCTTTCCAATCCTGGTATTTGCTGAATTGTGCACTGATTTTCAGGGAATTTCCTCTTGGATTGATTGCAGGTTACTACAAGAGATGCAGAAGTACATGTCACTTAGGCAGGCACATCAGGTAAGCAAATGTTGGAAGGCTAGTAAGTTTGAAATGCCATATATGATATTCCAAGAGAAGTACTGATCTTAATTACAGGATGGTGATGCTCCTGAGATCCAAAAAAAGATATTGTTTTGTTTTCGCATAATGGCACGCTCGTTTGCTGACCCTGCAAAGGCTGAGGAAAATTTTCAGTTTCTTGATCAATTGAAGGATGCTAACATCTGGAAGATTTTAATGAATCTTGTTGATCCAAACACTAGCTTCCATCAAGCCCGAACTTTACGGGTAAGAATTAACATATGCATTGATTCGACAATTTTTATCATATCAATGGAGGTAAAAAGTGGTGAAAATAGTTTAGGCACTGGACTTAATTTTGCAATTTGTACACAATCAATACACTAGCAACTAACGGTTGGTTTCAAATTCAAAGGCCTCATGCCATACTCTCTTACTGCATATTATTATCCTAGTTATAATGGTATTAATGCTGTATTTCCTTCTTGCAGGATGAATTGCTTAAAATTTTGGGCGAAAAACACCGACTATATGACTTTCTTAGTACTCTCTCTGTCAAGTGTTCTTATCTACTTTTCAACAAGGAGCATGTGAAGGAAATTCTTCTGGAGGTTGCCATGCATAGATCTACTGCAGATATACAATATAAGCTATCTTGTATGAATATATTAGTGGTAATAACACTTATTCCTTGTCTCTCTTCTATAGATGAACCTATAAAATGTCTTTCTCAGTAGTTCCAGTACCTACTGCTGCTTCTTGTCGATTTATGTTAGTTGCATCACTGTCTTCTTCACATATGTGCATCGTTTTT
Source organism: Fragaria x ananassa (assembly GCA_034370585.1). Lineage (NCBI taxonomy): Eukaryota > Viridiplantae > Streptophyta > Magnoliopsida > Rosales > Rosaceae > Fragaria > Fragaria x ananassa. The sequence continues at coordinate 265,196 of CP139764.1, read as the reverse complement.
TATACTTCCCACTATTGCTTCCCACTAATATATATGTAATATTTTGAGTTGGGAACTTTTACAATGTTTGGGTGGCCTCAAATATATAGCTAGAACAGCTTGCAGTTTTTCTCTCAAAAGATGAAGCCTAAGCCAATGTTATTCGAGTATTTCAAGTGTCTGTTTCAAAATCTCCCTTGTTTTATTTCCAGATTCTTGCTCGCTTCAGTCCATTGCTACTCAGTGGAACAGAAGAGGAACTGGTAAATTTTCTCAAAGATGACGATGAAGCCATAAAAGAAGGAGTTTTGAATGTTTTAGCAAAGGCTGGTGGCACCATCCGGGAAAATCTTGCAGTGTTATCAAGGTTCGACTGTTGAATTCTGTTAACTGTTAACTATTCCTCTTTTGTGTAGCACTCATCTTACTAATTCTTCACTTGCAGTTCGATAGACCTTATATTGGAGAGGTTGTGTTTGGAGGGCAGTAGAAGGCAGGCAAAATATGCTGTACATGCCTTGGCAGCAATAACAAAGGATGATGGGCTTAAATCACTTTCTGTTTTGTACAAGGTTTAAGATTATAATTACTTTATGCGTTACAAGTAGAAAACTTTAAGTTTGTAGAACTTTGATCATTGTGTTAGCAGTTTGGATGTTGATGTTTCTGAATTTGCAGAGGCTTGTGGATATGCTGGAGGAGAAGACACATTTGCCTGCTGTACTACAATCGCTGGGGTGTATAGCTGAGACTGCAATGCCAGTCTTTGAAACTAGAGAAAGTGAAATTGAAAAGTTTATAACAGAGAAGATCCTAAAAAGCAATGATGTATGCCTTCCAAACTTACTGCGATGCAATTTATTTTTGGTTATGGCATCTGATAATTTGTGTTCTTATACTCGGCTGCTTAACTCAGAAACCAGGTGATAATAAGAAGGCATCTTGGGATGACAAAAGTGAGCTTTGTGCCTTAAAGGTTGGTCAATGTTTAGATGGTTTTAATCTTATGATAACTATAGAAATCTGAGCTTAGTTCTTATGTCTATTCATGTTCCTCAAGAAAATAAAAACAATATTTAATCATTGTTCAGGATTTTACTTAATAATATAATCTAGCTGTACCTATTGATGTAATGCTTTTCTGAAAATCCCCTTCACTTTTTATATTCTAGAATTATTATTGTTGTTGTTGTCGTTATTTAGTTATTTATTTATTATTTATTTGAGCTGTAGATATACGGAATCAAGACATTAGTGAAGAGCTACTTGCCTGTAAAAGATGCTCAGGTACGCCCCGGCATTGATGGTCTGTTGGAAATCTTAAGAAACACACTTTCTTGTGGAGAAATATCCAAAGACATAGAATCAAGGTAATAGAAATACATCTTCTAAGTTTGCCTGATCAATTTTGTTCATTGTAATATGAGGCTTAATTGATGTTAAGTCTTCTTGTTGTACAGTTCAATTGACAAGGCACATTTAAGGCTTGCTTCTGCAAAAGCCGTTCTCCGTCTTTCAAAGCACTGGAATCATAAGATACCCGTTGATGTCTTCCACTTAACCTTGAAGGTTTCAGAGGTGGAGCCCATGTATTCCAAAATTTTTGTGTCGTTATCTTCGTGTTTCCCTTCTTCTTCTTTTTTTATGCTATTTATTTTAACTTATGTATATTTTTATTTATTTCTAGTTTATTTTCATGTTCATGTAATAGCTACTTGTCTTTGTCTTAATGCATTTATGTTTTTGGTTTTTCTAGATTAGCTTCCCTCAAGCAAGGAGACTATTCCTTAACAAAGTTCATCAATACATAAAGGACCGCCTTTTGGATGCAAAATACACTTGTGCTTTCTTTTTCAACATGTTTGGATTGAAGTCAGCAGAATTTCAAGAGGTAGCCATACTCCAGTCTAATCTTCTTCAAAACAAAATAATAATTTATTGAGGGCAATTATCTATTTACTGTGTTTATTGGCTGAGTTTTGGATTTGTTTAAAATGGCAGGAGAAACAGAATTTAGCTGACATTATTCAAATGTATCACCAGACGAAGGCTCGACATCTCTCAATTCAATCTGATGCTAATTCCTTGACTGCTTATCCAGAGTACATCCTCCCATACTTGGTTCATGTGCTTGCTCATCATTGTTGTCCTAATATTGATGACTCCAAGGATGATGTCAAAGCATTTGAGCCAATATACAGGTATTATATTTTATCTCAATTATATCAAAAATACTAATCCCTTTTCTTTTAGCTACGCAACAACTGAGAATACACAACAATTACTTGTCTGTGAGTTGGACTCCCACTTACAAAGGGAAAACTTATGGCACTAGACTAAATGGTATTGAGCCAATACCATTATATTTGAAGTAGCTTTTTTTGAATCTCTAGAGGCTACACTTGAATTACTGGCCTAGCACATGCATGTAGGTTAAGATAATTTATCATACAGAAAAGCTGGCAAAGATCTTTGAGCGTGACTGATTTAGATCAGAATGAATAATTTGGATCCACATGCTATTAATAATTAATGATATAGTGGATTTGCAATGCTCAGTTTTACTGAACTTGCTATCGTCTGTATTTCTCAGGCAATTGCACTTATTTCTATCTATGCTGCTACATAAAGATGAAGATGTCAAGTCGGAATCAACTAGCAACATTGAGAAGGAGGACCTTTCTGCTATAGTTTCTATCTTTCAAAGTATCAAGTCCTCAGAAGATATATATGATGCAGTGAAGTCAAAGGTTGAGTACAGAATATCTCTTGTTCATATTGTTTGCTTTTATAGCTACATGAGCATATTCAGGCATCCACTCATCCCAGTTTCAAGCTTACGCGTGTAATTATTTGAACTTGCAGAATTCACATGCTATTTGTGACCTTGGGCTGTCAATTACCAAACGCTTAGCCCCAAAGGAAATTGATTTACAGGTGTTGACTACATCAGTTCCCTTGCCTTCTATGCTGTATAAACCGTATGAGAAGAAGGAAGGAGATGACTCTGTGGTATGGCATATTATCTCTTTACTCTTTCTGGAGACACGTAATGATCAGTACTCGTTTCTTCTATATGTAATTATATACTCCATGTGTTTGGTAGGCTAGTGAAGCACAAACGTGGCTGGCTGATGACAGTGTGCTGGCTCACTTTGAATCTCTGAAGTTAGACACTACTGAAAAGGTATGTTATCCTGTGGAATGACTTACGATCTCTTATAATTTGCTATAATATTTGGTTCCCCATTGATCTTTAGTACGTTGTTCTCTTATAGATGCTATAATATTTGGTTACCCGTTGATCTTTACTTCTTTAGTAACTTATGCACTGCTTTCTTCGTCATTACAGGATATTTCGGTAATTGCTGAGGATGAAGTGCTGATTGATGGCGAAAAAGATGGAAAGGAAGTGCCTTTGGGAAAAATAATAAAGCACATGAAGTCTCAGAAGAACAAGGCTAAAAAAGAGAACAAAAACAAGGTTTCATCTGCTAATCCAGAGAAGGTTGAGAATGATCTTGATATCTTAAATATGGTGCGGGAGATCAATTTGGATAACTTGGGAGAATCAAGTAAGTTTGAATCAAGTAATGGTCATGAAAATTTGCCAAGCAAGAAATCAAGAACAGATGCAAAACACCAAAAGGGTAACAAAAGAAAAACTAGTGATGGAGCATCTGTTCCAGTACCTAAACGGAGGAGGTCATCCACCACTCATGGTGCTTTCAAATCACCCAGAAGTACTTCAAAGTCTCCTTTAAGTGCCTCACTGGATAATTCACTCAATGTAAGAATTTTATCATCTCAATAAATTGTCATAACTTCTGAGACCTATCCTAAATTCCTGACTGTAAAGATAAATGTCTGTGCAGAGAAAATTGGGTGAAAGCACTGAATCAGCTTTGTTGGTATCATGCATCCGGAAGAATGCTACCTCCTCATCTAAACGTAAAAGCAGAGGTTCAGATCCTGTTCTTCATGATGAGGAAAATGAAGTTGGAGCAGACAGTGACCATGATGTGAGTTCTCCTTATTTTTAATCACATTTGTCTTTTCAAAAGTCACATGCCCTCAATGTTCTGCTAGCTATCTGCATGATAATATACTTTTTTTTCCCCTGTATTCCAGGAGCCTGATGTGCTTGAGGCTGGCAAAAATGACCCGAATAGCGGGTACCAGTCTCCCACTGGACCCATCAAAAAGCGGGAAAAAAAGAGCATGTCAGGATCCACAAAGGTGAGACTTGATTCAACCCGTAACGGTTCCTTATATTATGAAAAAGAAAATAATTAAATTTGATAAAGAAATGAATTAGTGGTGATTTGAGCAACTAGATGAGCCTCTTTATATTATGTCATTTTTGACCTGATGCAATTTTCATTCTTTCCGTAGTCCAAATTCAAGGAAGGTGGAAAAGATATCGAAGATTTGATCGGTTGCAGAATAAAAGTTTGGTGGCCTATGGATAAAGCGTGAGTGATTATATAATGACAAAAAAAAAACAGAAGGAGGCTTGCCTCCTGTTTTTTATTTGCAAAAATTTATTATTGTCAGTTTTACTTGATTTTTTTGTTGTACTAGTAACTGCAAAAATTTGATTGTCAACTATGGTGCAAGTAAGCACAACAGTACTAGACTTATTTTACTGGAAACTCTGCAGATTTTATGAAGGGACGGTGAAGTCTTATGATACTCTAAAGAGAAAGCATGTGGTAGGTTACAACTTCTTACTCTTGTGCTCTCTTATAATGTTAGAATACACAATGTAAAGTGCATTCTGATCAACTTTCATCGTTGATGGAAGGTACTTTATGCGGATGGTGATGTAGAAGTGCTTCGGCTAGAAAATGAACGGTGGGAGCTCGTTGACAATGGCCGCAAGCCCACAAAGGTGTAAAAAGTTTTTTTTATCATAAATCTGCGCATTAACTGATAGTGCTCCCAGTTTTTCCCTTTCCAGTAAAGCAATTAGTGCTGACATTTCTGACACATAATGCTTGTCTTGTTATTTACAGAAGTCAAATTCTTCAAAGAAATCCCCTTCAAAAGAAGTGTAAGTATGGTCATTCTGGTACCAACTTTTTAGAAGATTTTTCAGAATAATTGAAAATGGGAGAATCTTTGCTGTGCTTTTGTGGAATGTTAGTGGATTCATGAACGTTATATCTTCATTTTCTTACCTTCCCTCTATCTTTTACAGGTCGCCAGGTCAAAAAAGTAAAAGTGCGGGTAGTTCTCGTAAGAGCAAGAAAGTGATTAAAACGTGAGTGAAGCACTCGTTGTTTGTGCTTGTCTGGGAATTTTATTTTACTTACAGATAGAAGTTCTGAATGGATTGGTTTCAATTTTCCAGAGCTAAGGGGAAAAGAACACCAAGTAAAATATTGGACAGGAAAAAGGGCAGAATGAAGAGAAAACAGTGGGGAAGTAGGGAAAGAGAGAGTTCTGATGTGTCGAATATCGAGCCTAATTTGGTCTCTCAAGTGGATGAAATGAACTCAGGTAAGGTTTCTTGCACAGCTGATGCATGTCAGGTCCTCAGCGAAGCAGCAAACACTTGCATGTATTTAAACTTGGCTGCTATAAAACCAGTATCTTTGTTTGCAGGTAGTTCAGGTGGTGCTGAAAGAAAGGATGCGAATGTGTCAGATGAGGTGGACTCTGATAAGGAAGTGAAGTCGGTTTCCAAAGGAAATCTGCTGGAAGAGGCAGATTGTCCAAATCCAAATATTGAGGACTCTGATGAAGAGATGCCTGATTCTGAAGGGAGGCCTGCTGAAGATATGGACAGCATTGGACAAGATGCTCAAAATAATGGTGATGAGAAGCTTCCTTCAGAAGAGACTGAAACAGAGGAAGTAAATCGAGCCTCTTCAAGAGAGGGTAATGAGGAAGAGTCGTCAGATTCTGAAGGGAATCAAGAAAAAGATGATGGCCGTGGTGGCCGTACAAAACAGAAGAAACCCCATCTACCTGTAGAGCCCTCAAGTCCTTCTGTAGCTGGGGATCTTGAACTTTCTGACGATGAGCCTCTTGTACTCATTCCAGCCTTGCTAGATCAGTGCTTAAAAAATTTGAAGGTTTAATTGTGGTATTTTAGTTTAACTTTTTTCTTTTTCCTGGATGCAGGGCAATTTCACACTCCGTGCAGGGAAAAGAGCTTCAAAGAGAGTACGGTAAGTGGTTCGGTCACTTTTATGAGCTAGTGTACGAGTATGAAGAGTAGCGAGATCTGTGCAGTAGTCTTGCTTTGGCGTGCGCGGCACAGACAGCAATAGAAGATGAAAGACATTGAAGAATGGGAAGGAGGAGGTCTATGTAGAATGTAAAAATAGCATTAGGCATATCCCACTCTAGGTAGAAGATGTTAGAGCGCGTGTAACAAGGTTGGGGCGTCCATTTTGCAAGTGATAATGTGTACCACTGTACCAGTAGTGATAGGAGATGATAGTTTTTGACGTATGATTGATGGGCCGTAGTGAAAGGATCATATAATGTAGCTTGAGTGGCGCACATGTACAGTTATACGTGGGGACTGATGATATGCTCTCTCTGTTTGAATTCTAATGTGCATGACTGTTGTTTAGGTTTGAGTTTGGTTTACTATTCTTTTGCTTCTTGAGTAACATTTGAGTTGGTTTTCGGAACTCTGGATATTTGTACTGTCAAACAGGGTGTTTGGTAAACGAGTTGGCTGTGTCCAATGTTATCAGTCAAAGTATTGTATGTTAGATTTGGGTGGGGTTGAGGATGCGGAACCGTGTTGTTTGGCACCAAAGAATATGTTGAAGTTGAACCTTGACCTGATAGAACCAATGGAACATGTTTCGGCTGAAGGTCGCATTATTATACGTGACAAGTAGTGACCTTAATGAAGAAGCTTGGTTCAACTGCATAAAATGGTAGGGTTGATCCGCCCTCAATTGGAGATGCGTTCAAGATGCGGTCGTCCTGATAAGAATAAAGAAAGAATTTAGGTAAAAGAGAGAATCAAAATAATTCCTCTCCTCTATCCTGACTGACCCTGTTTTGGTCAAAGTAGCTGACCGACACGCGGGTGTTGAATGGAGTATTAGCCGGTGACTCCTGCTGCTACCTAATTTGACGGTGAAACAATGAAGGAAGCATAACCTACAACAAGCAAGCGAGAGAGAGCAGAGAAGCAAATCAGGGTGACTTGCTCTCTCTCTCTCTCTAGGCTCTATCAAGTTTGGTTCGTTCCAGTTTGTGGATGATGAGAAAGTGAATGTTGTTTCGTTTCTCTACTTCCTTGTTGGCAATTCCAGTTTCTCAGAAGAATACCTTTTTTGTTGTTGTTGTTTTCTTCAAACACCGCAAACCTTCCGTCTTCTCTTCCTTGAATCTTAAGCTCCGCAAGGTTCTGTCTTTATTCTCTCTACATGCCGGGATTCGGGTTTTGTTTCGGTTGCGTTGCATTAACATGTTGTGCAATTATTGTTGATTTGATATTTTCAGCTACCCACCTTGCAGCTATGTTGTAGTTTATTACTAGGCATTTCACTTCTAGATCTTTCTTCTTCTTCTTACTCAGACTTGCCATTATGTTTTAGGCTTTTGTAATTATATGGTTCAGTGTTCTCATACGGCTTTTTCTTTCTCTCCCTGCTGCTGCTGTTCCTTAAATAACTGTCTCATGTGCAGTGGAGGTTGTTTTCATATGCAAGTATGGGAGATCCATTGGGTTTGCTTAAAGTAACAGTTGTGCAAGGAAAAAGACTGGTAATTCGGGACTTCAAGAGTAGCGATCCTTATGTTGTTGTCAAGTTGGGCAATCAGGTGAGTGTCTCATCCCCCGATTTCTCAAGTTTATGGATAAGCCTTTTACACCAAACAACACATTCTTGTTAATTACATGCATCTAATCATCAGGACTGTCTCTCCTTTTGCATTTCACTCATCTGGAGTGAAAATTGTTTTACCTTCATTAACAAAAACAGCTCTTTGTGATATACCCTTACTTTAGGGGCATCCGTGTAGCTTCCTAACTCTTAGATGTTTCCTTCCTTTATACCATCTTCATGTTTATGTAATTGGAAAGAAAACGGATGCCTCACTTCTAAAATCTTCTTGCAAAAGAAATGAATGGAATGAATGCTTTGGAATCTCTCTCAACTGCTTAGTGAGGCTGGATAACAGACTACTGAAATTATTAGCAAAGGGGACTATCTATCTTTCAATAACGTATCTCTTCTGATTGGAAAAAGTTTGTACTTAGCTGAACTATATGCTCTGACCCTCTCATTTTCTTTTGGATCATTTCATGTATCACTTGTGTGATTTCTTTTATAGTTAGTTCATAAAGAGGCCAAATTACTGAAATAAAATTGTTAAGGAATTCTGTTAGGGGATAAGCACATTCTTATCTACATACTTGCAGTTTGGACATTAGTCCAACTGTCAAGAACTATGGTTGTTCACAAATTGCAACTGTGCATACTTCGGAGGTATTCGCAATTACTGTGTGGTCTTGTATGTTATTCAAATATCATTAGATGTACACAGTTTTTGCATATTTTCTCTAATTTTAGTTTATTCTATAGTTTATGTTTCTTGAAAGCGCCTGCAGAAGTGCTTACAACATTGGATGTTATAATGACTATTGCAATGAAGTTGTTTTGATCTTTCCTAAATTATATTTTAAACTGATTAGTGAATTATGTGTACCAGATGGCAAAAACCAAGGTTATCAATAGCTGCCTTAATCCCGTTTGGAATGAAGAGTTAACCTTCAATCCAACAGTGCCCATCGGAGTTCTAAATCTGGTAAGCTAAGCATTCGATTTTAAAAGTAGCCAATCCGGTTTGAGCTAGATATATATTCTGTATGAGCGCAGTTTGAATTATTGTTAACATGAAGTAAAGGGAAATTTAGTACAAGTGTACAACTTTAGTTCACTAAGAAGTTAATTTGAACTTGATGTCTGCACCTAGCCTGCTGGAATAGATTATAGATGAAGGCTCATAGACGGTTAGTAATTTTTCTTTCATTCTGAAACTTATTCCAAGATCTGTAGGTTAAGCATGTGTGTGATTCTGCTAATCATCTGCAAGATATTTTGGATAGCTTCACAGATTAATTATAAAATTGGTGGAAATAACTTTGGAACTAGTATAGATTATACTACTCACTCTAAGGTTTACATGGATTATGACGGAAGTGTTTTATTTTCCACAGGAAGTGTTTGATAAAGATTTTCTCAAGACAGATGATAAGATGGGACATGCTCACCTGAGCCTTCAGCCAATAGTCTCAGCTGCTAGATTGGGGCAGATCTTGCGAGTTTCTTCTTCTGGCGAGACAACATTAAGGAAGGTTGTCCCAGATAGTGACAACTGCCTAGTCAGAGAAAGCACCATAACTGGTGTAGATGGGGAGGTGGTGCAGAGTGTTTGGCTGAGGCTTTGTGATGTCGAGTCTGGGGAGTTGGAATTGAAAATCAAGTTATCTGGTGCTCCGGTTGCTCCCTCACGGTAGTGTCGAATTTACAGTTGGCTTAGGTGTAGACCTCTGTAGTTTGGTGATTGTGCAATGTAACTCCTCTAGGATTACCAAGGAGATTGTGAAAGTAGCTTACCATAGATTTAGTTTGGGAAGTAGATTGTTTTGAGTGTAATTCGTGTGCACGTTGAACTGCAATATCAAATATTATGTTCTGTTGGGTTTGCATTCTCCATTTCTGCGTCCAGTTCCGGTTTCTTGTCTACAAACATCATGATCACTGTTTCGGTATGCAGATATGCATTACTGTAATATTGCAATATATAGCAGCTAAAAAGGCCGTTTATTACATTGGCCCAATATTGGAGGAGTGTCTTAGCTAGCTACTTCTTTTAATGGATCGGTGGCTTGGCGAACAACTCGAGCTTTTGTTTCAACCATGAGTTTGAGGAAGTTGGCGACCAAAGCAAACCCTAATTGCGACCAAAGTGAGAATGATGATGAGAAGGCGAAGAAACAGACGACGGTGGCTCTGGGCAAGGGTAGTGAGGTGGTGCTGATACCGAGGTTCATAAGCTTCGATCGGGCTTGGAGTTGGTTCGATTACCTCAACACAAAAATTCCTTGGACCAGACCAACTATTCGTGTCTTCGGCCGATCCTGCCTCCAGGTCTGTCTGTCTCTCTGTCTACGATTATTAGTTGTTGGGTTTTGGGCTAATTCTGATACACATGATGATACATTGGTCTCTGCATATAATTGGGAGAAAATGATCGATGTGAACTTGAAAGTTTACAATTTAGGATTGATTGAACTGTGAACTCAGCCAGTTTGTTTTGTTTGTGTATGTTTTCAGCCTAGAGATACATGTTATGTTGCAAATCCGGGACTACCACATTTTGTTTACAGTGGGTACCAACCTCATGCTTATTCATGGGATGATCTCCCTCCTCTTAAGGAACTCTTGGAAGCGGTACCAAACAATGCTTACTTCAGTCGCATGCGTGTTGTTTATAATCCTTCATCCTTTCCCTTATTATTCATTCCCTCATTTGTCTTGTTAGGTCCACAAAGCTCTTCCTGGCAGCAGTTTCAATAGCTTGCTCTTATATAGGTATAAAGGTGGTAATGACTATGTTGCTTGGCATTCTGATGATGAAAAGGTTTACGGTTCAACTCCCGAAATTGCATCCCTTTCCTTTGGATGCGAAAGGGAATTCTTCTTGAAGAAGAAACCCAGTAGAACATCTCAAGGTATAATCCATCCGTCTCAACCATTCTTCCATTTATGTCTTACCTCCTGGAACAGCTAGTTTCTTATTCTGTCTTTGTTATGTTTTTTGCGGTGTGTATGTACATGACTACATGTTTAGCAGCATTACAATATTTACATCTTTCACCACAATCTTACCATAAAAAATGATTGGACTTTGATTGATTATGTATTTATGTTGGATCCTTAAATTTTTTCTTTTCTTGCGGATGCATGCCAGAAAGAAAAAGTGATCAAGAATCTTCAAGTAAGCGATTAAAGAGGAATCATGATGATCAGCACTCTTTCATGCTTAAGCATGGATCACTCTTGGTGATGAGAGGTTATACTCAAAGGGATTGGATGCACTCTGTGCCTAAGCGGACGAAATTAGAGGCCACCCGTATCAACCTTACCTTCAGGCTTGTGCTCTGATATAAGGGTTCTAGGTAGGATCTGAAGAGAATGGTTGTTCATTTTATCTTTATATTCATAAAAGATAATGTGAGATGGTAGCTCGGTATAAGGAGACAACATGATAAACCACTTTGATGCTAAAACATAGGTATATTTCATTCCTCATTAGAGAGGCAAGTATTATTTTAGCTTTTGTGGTGGAACACTGTGCTATCCGCTAGTTGTTATCTAACATTAGTATATCAGAACCACATAGGAAGATCTCACTGTCAGGGAGCCTAACAGTTCCATGTGGGCATCTCGCGCACACGTTTAACTCGATTATGAGGAAGTTTCTCTTCTGCTAACAGTAGACTTTCATTCTGCTGAAAGATCTAACCTGAGTAGACAGTCTAATGTAAAACTGTTTATCCAAAGTTCTGTAAGTACTGGTACTGTGTTAGATTTTTTTGGCACACATATCCAAAGTTCTGTAATTTTGTTCTTGTCTTATGACGACAGGTATGTTGCAGTTGGGAATCAGCCGTTCTTTACAATGGAAATATCTCATATGCCTTCAACAGTTACTATCAGGTCCAAATGCAGATAGAACAGAGCTGTGATTTCGATGGGCTTGGTATGGTCACTTTTCTAGACCCTTCAATGGGTGAGTGCAGGTTTCTTGTGGGCGTAGTGCTACTTCCATTTCTCAGCTACAACACAGTTCGGCCATTGTTTGGATTTGGATTCTTATTTCTTGGAGGGTTTGAATTTTTGTGACATAAGGTTGCTCAAGCGGGTTTTTCAAAGTCCCTGTCTTCTGGAAGTACTGCTCTTGTGATCAGCATCATAGGGCATGAATACTAGTGATCAGATTTGGTGTAGGTGGTGTGTACTCAGTGAATGTATTCATACCAAGAGTATTGAATTGTTTGAATGTTAATGCTTATAAATCTACAGATTGTCTAAACTGAGAAAATCAACAGATCATCCACGGCTTAAATTTTGCATCCATTGAGCAATCTAATATTCAAGTACCAGGTATGACTGCAGGGCAACACAATATGCATGGTCATCTTTTCTTTTGCGGTTAATCCTGTTATGCCTGAGAGACGGTGTTGGTGGAGACTGGTCTCTATTGAAACTTAGCCAAAATAAGTAGAGATGCTTGACTATCTTTACTGGCCCCCAAGCAACGAATGTCACCAGTTGTAACAACGTATCCCATTCAATAATTTCAAGTTGAATAGAGACCCATGCCATTTGGTAATCCACCAACTAATCACTCTTCCAAGTTCTCCAACGCACGCCGATGTTGGGTTGTTCATCGATCGCTTCCGTGCATGTAATCTACCTCATTTTCCACAAAAATGCCCTTCCCAATCTAGCCTCTGCTATGCTCATCGCTTTCCTCTTTTTCTTGTTCCGATCTCATCCTTTCGGGGTCTCTCCTCGGCCGGTGCCGGAGCACTCTTTCCCGGCCATCATCAATCAAGCCAACATTTGAATCCGACCGAAACCCATCAGCAACTTGTGCTCTGGGTTTAGATTTAAACCACCTCAACTCCAAGGTCAGATTGTTGTTTTGAGCGGGACGAAAACGAGGGAAAAATAAAACAAGGGGGTAAAAAGAAAAAAATTACTGTGAGCCAGGCGGACACGAGTTGCGTCTAGGCGGAAGCTAGCGTCATGGGGTCCACCATTAAAAATGATAAAAACTTAATGGGCCTAAGCGGGGCTGACACCATCATGACATCACTCTGGTTTAAAGTAACGAAGCGAGAGAGAGAGAGAGAGGCGTGTTGCAGTTCCCGGCAGGATTGGATTGATGACACCATCATGACTCACTCCCCGATCCCCATCTCTTCTAATTGACAGTAGAAAACTGAAGAGAGAAAAAACTGATCTGAAATTGGATTCATGGCTGCTTCTTCCGATTCTTGTATTAAACCACGAGGTAACACCTGCTTCCGATTTGCGCTGTTGCTTTTCATGATCGTGATCATCCTGATGAGTTGTGATTGGTTGAAACAGATGTATGTATAGTGGGCGTGGCTCGTACTCCCATGGGGGGTTTCCTGGGTTCGCTCTCGTCTCTCTCAGCAACCCGGCTGGGCTCTATTGCCATTGAAACTGCTCTTAAGAGAGCAAAGGTGGGCCCCTCCCTCGTTCAAGAGGTCTTGTTTGGTAATGTCCTCAGCGCCAATTTGGGCCAAGCTCCTGCCAGGCAGGCTGCTTTAGGCGCCGGCATTCCCGCCTCCGTCATTTGCACCACCATCAACAAAGTCTGTTCTTCCGGCATGAAAGGTCCCTCTTCTTTCTCTCTCCTTTTGTTTTCATCATCATCATCATCATCATCTTTTCTTGCTTGCTCAGCCGCTATGATCGCCGCACAAACCATCCAGCTGGGTCATAATGATATCGTTGTTGCTGGCGGCATGGAGAGCATGTCCAATGCTCCCAAGTATCTACCCAATGCCAGGTCACCCTTTCTGATATTGCTCTCCCATGCTTCATACGCATTTCTTATTTCTCTAACACTAGTTTGTAAACAGACATGGTTCTCGGTTAGGACATGATAGTATTGTTGATGGCATGCTCAAGGATGGTTTGTGGGATGTCTATAATGACTTTGGAATGGGAGTTTGTGCTGAATTATGTGCTGAAAAGTACTCCATATCCAGGGAACAGCAGGTAGCTCTTCCTTTGCTGGAAACCTCATCTGTCTTTCTCCCCTTTTTTCATCATTTTTCCAACTTGGTAGTCACATCAAATACATAATTTGATATGTTTGGTTTGTATTTAATATACGAGTAAGAAAAGCTAAGTGGTACTTCTTTTGACAAGCAAGACACTTTTGCAATGCTCATTTATGCTTGCTTTTATTTTCTGTATTAACTTTGATGCATTGTTTAGTGAGTGGCTTAAAGTGGTCTGTATCTTTGTTTCCTTGCAGGATAATTATGCTATTCAAAGTTTTCGGCGTGGAATTTCTGCACAAGATGCTGGGCTCTTTTCATGGGAAATTGTTCCGGTGTGATTTACTTCTTTCATAAACAGAAAACACTTCATACTTATATCGTAGAGTGGCTATGTAAATCTCGATTTTCAAATGCAGGTTGAAGTTCCTGGAGGACGAGGGAAGCCTTCCACAATTGTTGATAAGGATGATGGCTTACAACAGGTACTATAATAGACAGGCTTGGTAATTGACATATAAGTATACTCCTTGTAGAACGCTTTTATAAAGTTTTAGTTTGTAGACAACAATTTAATTTAATTGATTAAAAATCTATCAGCTGTATCTGGATGTCAACAATTTTGACCATAGCCAGTGTCTATGATATAATCTCCCTTATTGTTAATGTCTATATTCATGCGGACCTTGCTAGTTTGATGCTGCCAAATTGAGAAAGCTTCGACCAAGTTTCAAAAAGAGTGGGGGTTCAGTTACTGCTGGCAATGCTTCTATCATAAGGTCCTGCTTTTGATGTCTCATTGGTGTCTTATATTGGGCGCCTCATTTGTTAACAGCGCATAATGGGTTTTGCTTTTCTCTTGGACAGTGATGGTGCAGCTGCACTAGTGCTAGTGAGTGGGGAGAAGGCACTTGAACTTGGGTTACAAGTAATTGCTAAGATTAAGGGATTTGCTGATGCAGCTCAGGTACTGTGAGATGTCTGTTCTTGTTTACCTTGGTTGGATGGAACTGTAAATTGTGTTATTGCTGAGACAAGATTATCTGGACAGGCACCTGAGTTATTTACAACTGCTCCAGCGCTTGCAATACCAAGGGCTATTTCAAATGCTGGTTTGGAGGCTTCTCAAATTGATTACTATGAGATAAATGAGGCATTTGCTGTAAGAATACAGGTTCTTGTTCTTTGATACAACACTTTGATCATAGAGCTTTTGGTGATATGACTATTAATCTCTGCAGGTGGTGGCTCTTGCCAATCAAAAGCTTCTTGGCCTTAATCCTGTGAGTATTCATGAAAAACTTCTTAAATCGAAATTGATAATGTGCATTCCGATTTTGCAAGCAAGTTATTCTGGCTATTGTTTCACTTTTCTTCCTTCAGCCCAGTATGAGCAGTTTCACTTTGTTTTCACAGTTTATTTTCTCATGAATCCAGGAAAGAGTTAATGCCCATGGTGGAGCTGTATCTTTGGGACATCCATTGGGATGCAGTGGAGCTCGTATCTTGGTCACTTTATTGGGGGTAATACATCGGGGTTTATGTGTTGCTGTGCTTCATTTTTTGTGTCTGTTTATGAGCCTGACAATTTAAAGAGCTGCAATGATCCCATCCCGCCTTTTCTTTTTGTCCCCGACATGCATCTAGATTATTCCTTCCTTTCAGTCAGTTGTTACTTGTTACTTTTGGGTGTCTAAATTGGAGAGTCTTGTTGTTGCAGGTACTGAGGCAGGAAAATGGGCGGTATGGGGTTGGGGGTATCTGCAATGGCGGAGGTGGTGCATCTGCCTTTGTACTTGAGCTCATGTAAGGACTTTACATGTGTTATGTTAGGTTCTGTGGTCTTAAGTTTGCTTTAGATTTGTGAAAACTATGAATTGTTTTAAAAATTTCATCAAATGACTAAACAAGTTTGCATCTTGCAGGCCAGTTGCAAGAGCGAGACCTTCCAAGTTATGATAATTCTGTGTTGGATCATTTCGTTTCGCCTTCAACTTTGTAGCTCAATAGAAGGTCTGTACTAGATGTTATCAAGATACTATACCCTCGTACCCTGAAAAGAAGGGAGCCAGATGTTATGGCCAAAAACAAATAACATGTAATGAGGAACACATCTGTACTATAACACTATGTTACTATTTATACTATATACTAATTGTGAGTTCTCATTTGCTCTTTTTATGAACACAAGTAGTGTTTCTCCATTATACAGTAAAATCACCCGCGGCTGGCCGCGGGCACGGTACCTAGTATATAAACTAATACACTAGCTACTTTCTACATATATGTTTGTGACGTGCTCGTAACCGGGCGCGTAATTTAATAACCCTTTTGTTATCAGAGTGTAGTATTGGTAAATAAAGTTCGATCAATCAGGGGACTTAAAGGGCGCTCCTGCAGTCACGGTTACACTAAAGAATCAGTAACTAAAAGTATTTACAAGTATTCAGTTACAAATATACACATGGTACAATAGATAAGAAGGATTGTTTTGAATGTTTGTTCTATGTTCCTACTAAAACAGAAAATAAAATATATACAAGTGATCGATTCATTCAACATCGCAAACAGAGAAAAACTCAAATTCTACCGAATCTCATTCCAGCAATCTGATTATCATGCAAGTTTTTAACAAGATAAACAATCTCGGAACACAAGCCTAAAGAGGACATAAATTCCTTTAATTGTACTTACTTTATCACCAAAGCACATAGAAGTCTAGAACTTTGATTATTTCATGTAAATTGCTGCATTTAATACTGAAGAGTACTTGTTCACAATAAACACAAATCATTAAGAAATAAAGAATTGAGATTGAACAGCAAGGCACACCCGAGAAGTCGTGATATGCATTTACTGCAGTTTACGTTTTTAACTATTATTACATAGTTTTCACCACTTTGAGAAACATTCTTACTTGAAGAAGCTTAGCACGAATCATGGCAATAGTTAACATGTATTCTAACTCTTTTATTTAAACATAAACGCAAACTTTCAATCATTAAAACTCATGAAATCGGATTGCCAGAAAATCGTTAACGAAACATCAATACATTTTATAAAATTATGAATCTATTGAACACAAGAACAAACAAAACATGCTTACAAATCCAAAGGTTAACATCTGAAACATGCTTTCAAGTTGTAAAGAAAATCAAAACAAAGTAAAGGCAGTGTTTACACTTTTTCAGTTTCCAAGGAAGCTTGGCGACGTAAAAAGGGATGCTTGGCTTCAGTGCTTCAAGTCTCCAACTCTGCTACCTTCGTGGAGAAGTCCTTCAAGGTCTGGCAAGAGAGGATGAACTCGGCAAAAGAGGAAAAGAAGGCCTGCTGCTGCTCTCGTATCTCTCTGGTTTTAACATGAATGAATGATGAAATTGTGAAGCAGAGAGCCTCTATTTATAGTGAACATGCCAAACCCTAGGTCGTCGCCTAGCCCTTGATCAACTTCTGATCCAATAGTAGTGAATTATTGCTTCAAATCTTGGTTTAGAACTCCCCAGAATTCTTTGGAATATCTTGCGCAATCATATCTCGAATGGAGCTTGAATGAAGACCAGGTTCGTTACTTGTTCTCCAAAGAAAATAGCAGCAGTGAATAACTTTCCTTCTTCTGCCTTCAATCAAACCCTTGACGAAAATCCTTGATTTTCCTTCCTTTTCTGGTGCGCAATTAGGGTTCCTGAAAGAGAAATAAAGTCAGATAAATATGGTAGGGAATAAAAGAATTCAAATGACGAAATTAAAGAAAAGAATCTCCCTTAATTTCTGATTTATATTAGCAAACTCAAATCCTTGATTAATGCAGAATTCGTTCTCCCCCATTTTATACACATTCACAGATTCCTATTTCATGCTGGATTAGGTTCCCTGACTTCAAATGGATTCCATGTCTCATAAGAAAAGAAAGTTTCCTAAATATTTTAGGAAAGTCATAATAGGAAAGATTCAGAAATAGTAAGTTTCCTAAATCAAAATAAGTAAGTTTCTTAAAATGAAATAGGCAACTTTCCCTTTTCAAAACAGGAAAGTTTTCTAAACGACTTATCCTCAGGATTTCTCTTAAATTACCGGTTTTAGCTTCCTTTTCTTCTTTTATGCTCTTTTGCCTTCACACTCACAAAACATGTTAGAGATGACATTATTACCAGAATAACATATCTAAATATGGCAGGAAACACATTATAAACATAGCACTTTTTTTTTTTTGGTACAAATGAGGCAAAAAGCCGAGAGCAAAAGAGAAAGGAAAACCTACAGCCAACTAGCTAACATCACTATCCCTAACACTCCTGCATCTAGCAGTGCCGACAATGTCATCAAGGATAGCTTCAGTAGTGAAGGCAGGAGGAGCATGAAGATAGCAGATGCCGTGAGCATAAACATAGCACTTTGTGCTCGTATCAGTTTATCAACCTTTTCCTTTTGCTTCATCATTCTTGCTTTGGTATTTTGGTTTATACTTGTCAATTAGTTTACTATGACTAGGACCTGCTCAAGTTTTGTTGTATTGTAATGCACATATGTAAGGTGTGAGAACAAACACTTCGGTGCTATTGAAATGATCCTTTTGTGCGCTTAGCCAGCTTAAATCAGTTGCAAGAATAGTTGATTTCGGTGTAGGGAGCAACAAAACAGGGGAATAAAACACTTTGAAAACAATCCGATTTACAACAAAATTAAAATTACATTTTAGATATTGAAGGAAATTAATTATTATTAAAAAAGAAAAAATAATTGAAAGTATGTAGTATTGTTCAATAGAACTATTACTACTAATAAAGAGTAGCATGATTCAGTTTTATGTAATGTTAAGTGATCCACAAACCACAATCAGCAAACATCTGATGCATGAAGCAAACAAGGTAGAGAGGAAAGAGAAGTAACGGTGGGGGTCATTTATGTCTTTTTCACCCAGTATCAGCAGATACGGTAAACCACCAGCGTACTTGTCTGTGTTTCCCGCACTACGGCAAAAACTTGGACCTCATTTTTTGGGCAGAGCAACGGAACAAGGAAGCCAATTCTACCAATCTTTTTCTTTTTCCTTTTGCATGTTTTAGATGATTGAACACAAGTAGATCGTACGTGCCCTCACGTTTTCATGTATTTTCTATTCATGTTTGTTGACAGGCCTTTTCTATCTAAATTCTAATATTATGAATATGACATAGCTTCTTCAGCATTGGCATTGTGCAATCACAAGACAGCTCTCCTTGTACTGGATGTGCCATCAAACCAAACCTTTGTTTGTTTGACTGGTAATTTTGATGAATATTTTCTGTTATTTGTTCAATGAATTTGTTTGAAGCTGATGATACGCGTATGATCGATGGTAATGTCAATTGAATGTTGCAGCTAGAGGAGATCAAAATGGCCAATATCCGCGTAAAGGATCAACAAAAGACTTCATCCGGATCTCCAAAGGCGGAGGTGGGAGAGGTTGACACCAGATCACCCTTCCAATCTGTCAAAGCTGCTGTTAGTCTTTTTGGTGAAGTCGTTACTAAAGGAAAACAAGCATCACCCAAGAAAAAACTTTCTGAGGTGTGCACATTCGTTTCCTATTATCATTTTCGATTGCTAATTGCACATCGTTATCTCAAATGTAAACATCTATTTGCATTGCTTGTCTGTTTGTGTTGTCAGAATGAACTGGACAAGGAGACACAGCTTCTGTTGGCCCAGAAAGAACTCACCGGTATTAAGAAACAACTAGGGAGTGCTGAAACCACAAAAGCTCGAGCACTTTCCGAGCTTGATAAGGCTAAGAAAACACTAGAGGAACTAAATACCAAGATCAAAAGTATAGGCCAGTCCAAGCAATCAGCAATGAAAGATGCAGAAGAAGTCAAGGCTCGCGCTAAGAATCTGGAAGAGGTGAAAGCCAGAGAATCAACTGAAGGTGCTGCTTGGAAACAGGAATTGGACCACGCAAGAAACGAGTACACAGGAACCGTCACCCAACTGGATGCTGCAAAGCAAGAGCTCACTAAAATCCGCCAGGACTTTGATGCCGCCTTGGAAGCAAAACTGGTTGCATTCCAACAGGCAGGAGAGGCTCAGCGTTCAGCAAAGGTTAACTCCGATAGGATCACTGAGCTCCAAAAGGAAATTGCAGCCATGCATGGATCTATTGAGCAGCTCAAAGTTGTCTCTATACATGCCCAACAAGAGCAGGCAAAGGTTGTTGCCGAAAGGGAGGCCCGCCTACAAGCTTACAGAGCTGCCAAGCAACAAGCAGAAGACAAACTGCTATCTCTCAAGGAGGAAGTTGATCCCGAACTAATCAAAAATCTGGAAGCAAAGCTTGAACAAACAACAGTGGAAGTTGAGGTATTGCAAGAGGAAATGAGAAAAGCCCACGCGTCCGAGATGGATTCTGTGAGACTAGTGACAATGGAACTGAATGAAGCCACAATGAAGCTCCAGGAAGTTGCTGAAGAAGAGAGCTCGCTTCGAAGCTTAGTTAGCTCCCTCAGGCTGGAAATGGAGGATGTGAAAGGGGAAAAGGCTGAACTCGTGAACAAGGAAATAGAACTGGAAGCTCTTGCTACTAGTCTGACTGCTGATATATCGAAAAACAAACTCGAGGCTGAGCGGGTCAAGGAAGAGGCGGATCGTGCGGCACTCCAGCAGTTGTCATCAAAAACTGAAAGTGCAAGACTGGAAGTGGAGAAGATGAACCAAAATACTGCTCAACAGAAGCGAGAAGCTGAAGATAATCGAAACTCAGCAGAGGAAGCAGAGAAAAAACTTAAAATTGCACGGGAAGAAGTTGAAGTTGCAAAAGAAGCAGAGAAAAATGTCCTGGAACAGCTCAAGGCCTTATCTGGGAGACCTCATGACACAGCAGAGAGCGTTACTCGTAGTACAACTGGGAAGATCAAATTATCATTGGAGGACTATGAATGTTTGAGTAGGAAAGTGAAGGAATGTGAAAGCTTAGCTGAGATTAAAGAGGCAGAGTGCATTGTCCAAGTAGAAGCCATCAGGGTGAGAAAGAAAGAAGCAGATAGGAAGTTGGAGGCCAACTTAAAAGCGATAGAGGAAATAAAGACTGCAACTGACTTGGCATTGAAAAACGCAGAGGCGGCAGAGTCGGCAAAATCAGTGGTTGAAGGTGAACTTCGCAAGTGGCGTCAAGAAGAACAAACGGTGGTGGCAGGCGAGTCATCAAGGTCACCCTTCTAGCATTTTGCTTCCCACTTTTCAAGGAGAGTCTATTCGGCGCACCCGGGTGCGCCGCGCACCCGTCATCTCCACCGTTAATTTTTATTTTTATTTTTTTTTTGGCGGGTCAAAATGAACGGTGGATACACCCGGGTGCGCGGCGCACCCGGGTGCGCTGTATAATTTTCCCTTTTCAAGCTCACCAGTCAAGGCAGTCTTATTATGAGAAAATGTATCTTATTTCAAACTAAGCTCAAGTTTGCTAAAAATTAACAGCGTTGAAGGATGATATACATAATGATAGTGTAATCATATTTCTTCTGCCAAGTGTCGTGAAGAAATTTTCTGTAGAATTTTTGCAAGAATGTCAAATGAAGGTTTTGAATCTCAAAGAAACCAACTGCACATCATTTGAGCCTTGTGACTATTAATTAGATAAACAACTTCTCCCACCAAAAGCTAAATCCCAGAAAAATAAAAGAAAAACAATCCCTACTCAGATGGAATTGCTAATAAATTATAACAGGTTTATCTGTGCAATTACTACATAATTTACAACTGTGAATAAAAATGATAAGTATCGGCTGCACTACAACACGTACTGGCTACCGATTATCCAGCAACATGTCAGATCACATACATTGAGTTTGCTTTCCCTTTCCCTTGTGGAATTTACTTGGATGAAATTCAAGCAACTGCCATTACAACCAAATTAGTGTGCAGAGCTGCAATGGTAGTACCAGTAGAGCATGATTCCATGTTGAGCATCTTTTAAACAGAGCAACCATGAATGGGCTAGTTATGACGCTGCAAAGTACCACGGTGTGCGGTTCAGTCACCATCGATTTTAAGGCCACCTAATGAGTCAGATACCCCATTGCCGTTACCAAATTTGTTGAACTCATATTCTATTGTTTTGGCAATCTGCGTTCCTTCTGCAGCTGGCTCAGGTACGTCCACATGAAAAGAACCCTGCTTGATGGGTTGAACGGATTCATTGATGAAAGATTGCCGCTTGATGTAGTCGTAGAGCTGTTGATGAAAATGGTGATCCAAGGAGAAGCAATTGTCTCTTCCATTCAGTGAATGTCGAGATGATCCAGAACCTTCTCTTTTACAGAAACGAGGAAGAGATTCATAATCCATTATCTACACAAACTCAAACATAATTACAGGATTAGCCCATTGGAATACAAGGTTAGACTCTTTCACCATAGTATGTTTTTCCTTCCATCCAGTTGCAACTATCAATCAGAGATTGAATTTTTCCAGAGAAATAAACTTCTAATCATTGACATAAAAAAAAAAGCAAGGATTGGTCTGATGAGACATTTGGAAAACACATGGGTACTCAGAGAGCGTGCAGGAGAGTAGTTTATGCCCATGAATAATTCAACTAGTAGAGACATGATTTGTAAATAATTCACACATATTCAACACTGAAGCACTAACCATCACAGGAAAAACATTGTACCTTCAACAACTCATCTGTACCACAACCAGACAATACTTGTACTTTTCTCCTTGTCCTCTCCTGCAAAAGGGGCTTGACAACCTGCCAACAGTCCAAGAATTAAAACACTGCTATTTCCAAAAGTATATAAATAACAATTTAAGAACAAATATAAGCATCATACCTCTACGGCAAATTGCTCACACAATAAAATTCAGTTAAATACAACACAGGAATCCACCATATCATAAAGATCAATAATGTTAAGGCTAACCTTCCAACAAGCTGAGAATATGTAAGGCGCATTTACAATGTAGTACGTACTTGTCTTCTCTGGGTAATTCAAATCATCAACTGTTGATATAATTGTCAACAACTGCGCAGAAGTAAACCAAAATGGCAATGAATATTACGAGGTTTAACAGATTCCAAATCTTGCTATGTGCGTAATAAGTATTGAAAAAATTTGCTACGTGTGTACAATAGGAAAGAACAACGCAGTTCAAACTGTAATGAATTAACTAAAATTATGTGAGATGAAGTTATACTGATTCGTACCTTAATGTGGCTTAGTGCTGAAAGCTTCAAGCCAGTCATATCTAAAACTTTCACACACGTGGTAATAGGCTTACCATACTTCTTCGACGCAGAAGGCTGCAACCAAATGCACATATCAGAAATTGACATGAAAACTTCAGAGACTCCAAGATCTAATACTTACCAAAATAACACGATCTCGATATTCATTGATTTGAATGTGTGACTGCACATAGTTGTGAACCTGAAAGGAAACGCCTAGTTCATAATGAGCCCAAGCATCAAGGTGAAGTAGCAGAAGCACACAATTCAAATTCAGAAACTTTTGTCTTAGAAGATGGTCTACATAATCATAATACTTACAGACGCTTTATCAAATGTACTTAACCCAACCCCAATAGCAAAGACTGGCATACCCTGAAAAGAAATAAAAATGACATAAACGTGCAGGAGTGCAGCACAACAAAACATGAAAGTAAAACTAGCAGCAAAGTAACTATCAATTATAAATATTAACAGTAATAGTATGTTTCAACGACGTAATAATCATGATCCAGTCTCACCCTCCTCCCCTGACAATGGAACAGGATATTGCAGGATTGAAATTGCAGACAGCGTTGGGGCATAGTCAGAAAACTACAAAGATCATAAACGATCATAAACAATATAGGTTTTCAGTAAGAATGAGAACCTCTCTAGAGTAACCTGAAAGGCCTATGAGCTGTGAGTCTCGCACTCCTCTGTACATATCAATTGGAAGTATGGGTTTCTGCAAGGATGAATAAGACTCTGATAATGTAAGCATTCTTTGACTACCACAGGGACTTAATAGATTGTTAATTTGGGAGTGACTGAAAAAATAACAGAATGTTGGGCAAGCATGGGAATGGGAATAACTTACAGCCAATATATTGTCAATCTCATTTTGCACCCTCCAGTTTAAACAATCTATCAACTGGAACAACATATAGATATCATTTAAATCCAAAAAAGAAAAAGAAAAAGTGAGCAGGGATTTCATTGCATGAAATTTGAAGCAAAAGTGCGCATGTTACCATTTTATGGGCTTTGACAACATTCCACTCTCTTGCTCTGAGAAAACGCCCAAAAGTCTCAACTAGATATCCTTGGTGCACATTCTATGAATCAAATAACAACATTGGGATTAGCCAAGCAAGTAGAGAAACCCAGAACAAATAGCAAAGGCCAAAATTTGAAGAGAGGATTTCATTAGCGAAAAAGGAACTACATTAGGTATTCATTACCGAAAAATAGCTAGACAGGAAATGATAAAAATAATTTCCATAATCTGGAAAGAAAAAAAGCTGCAGTTTGACTGAAGCTATCAGACATTCAAAATCATTGAATTAGATTTGTCAGATTGAGACGAAGATGTACATACATGTTTTGAGTGAGGCACAAAATGCAAACATTGAGAAAAGTTTCAGCATTGATGAATTCGGTATCAGCAAGTGACTAATACCAAGCTCCCCGAATTCAACAAATCAGAAGCCCGCACACACACGCATAGTTTAAACAAGAACAAGTATTCAAAGTAGAGTAATAAAGTAGAGAAAACAAAAAGGGAAGAAGAAAGTAGAAGAACAAGCTAGTTTGAGAGTTGAGATGAGAAAACGCGAACCTGAAATGTTGTCTTGAGGGGTTCATCAACTGGCATTCCAATAGTAACAAACAAAATGAGGAACAGGAAGAGAAAAGAAGAGAAGAAAGAAAGAAGGAAAGAAAGAAAGGACCTTGATCCATCAAAGCTTGGAATTGCTTGATCGCCTCCTGAGAAACGATCCCCATATCAATCACCGAGCAAAACAATCTCGAAGTCTGAAACTGATGATCGAGAGAGCCAAAAAGAGGCAGGAGGATCGAGGAGGCTAGACTTGCTGTGAACAAGTAGTGAAGCAGTCTCCTTTTGACTATGTTTTATAGTTAAGCACTTGCTTTCCGGAAAGGATTTGTTTATGAGAGAAAGACAAAAACAGCAACACAGTGACTCCACACTCTCTCTCTCTCTCTCTCTCTGAGAACTAAACGAGAGAGAGAACTAGCGAGAAGAAAAGAGATCATTTTTCATTATTATTTAACCTTAACCAAGGCGGGCCTACCACCCCTCTTTTCAATACCCTAATTATTTGTTTCTGGGTTTTGCTCCTTCCTTCCTATATTAATGGCATAAGTTTTTCTTTCTTCAATTTGTGGGTGCGAAATTCTGAATGGAGTAATGGAGTGGTTGTTACGAGCATGGTCACAGTTAACCTCACTTGTCTTACAAGCCTATACAGCTTTTTCACTTATCTTCCAACGAAAAGGAGCAAGAAAATAGAAAAGATTCCATTAGTTGGGTACGTAGTACTGGTAGTCTTGGATTGGAGCCGAAGCACTTGATTCTTTCTTATTTTTGGAGCAGCAGGAAATATATTTATTTATTTGGCGGGAAGGAAGCTACGTACGTTCAAGTCAGGTTTTTGTTTATCGATCATGATCTGCTCCTTTTATATGATATGACCAAGGAAGCTTCCCGGCCTCCTCCCATGCACCCACTCTCATACATGAACCAATGGATATATGGGAGTATCTACCATGGAATTGGACGGGCATTCTCGAATCTCGACTCAATTCCTTTTAACTGGGGCGCATGATCCAGTAGTGATCCACTACATATACGACATGACCCATGATTAGATTTTGGGCCAGGCCCAATAGGCTAAACTTTGATCAGACGATTCATTTGATTTCTTATAGCTACTGCTCTGTAACTGGAAGCCCGAAAGTATATACGGATATTCTGTATGCGATCCGTTTCGTATACGAGGGTGCACAGGGATGGATCGGATAACATTATTGTTATATACTTTAAGCAATATACATACACACACACGACGTATATACTCATTGATGCTCCATATAATTAGAGAAAGTCAATGTGAAATGTGGACTTTTTCGATGTCCGGCCACAAACAAGAATCTTAAGGCCCCTGTATATAAAATATGTTCAACTAACTCCATGCATGCCTTTGTCAATAATTC
Organism: Fragaria x ananassa; assembly: GCA_034370585.1. Taxonomy (NCBI): domain Eukaryota; kingdom Viridiplantae; phylum Streptophyta; class Magnoliopsida; order Rosales; family Rosaceae; genus Fragaria; species Fragaria x ananassa. The sequence continues at coordinate 239,202 of CP139764.1, read as the reverse complement.
ATGCTTTTTTTACACACTTCAGAGTTACTTTTTTGTCTTAAATATAGTAAATTTCTCCAACCGGCTTCTCCGAGTTCAAGCTCTCAGTAAGTTTTTCAAAGCCAGACATGAATAATGTTGGGCTGTAAATATGAGACTTGAGAGAGATGTGAGCTGCATATATTAGACAATCATAAGGGGCCGACGCGCGGTCAAACCAAAGCAGCTACCTAGCTGCTACATATTAAGTCATGAGTATCAATATCTCTGGTAGGGTTCTACATCTTGTCCCTCATGTAAATGAATATCCAAAAGAAAGAACTTAGCTAGCTTATATTGTTGAGATCGAGTTGAGACTTGACTCGAGTGTCAGGACTGATCAGGATCCGATCCATCGGGTGAGTTATAACTGATATGTCAGTGTTGTTGACGACCAAGGAGACCGGGGCGCCGGCCTTGCCCTTGCCCTCCCCTTCTGATATAGATCATGATGAGATCCAGCAGAGTAGTACTAGCACTGCTGGCCATGTCGACGGAAGTGAATACCATCAGCCGCAGCAACAGTATCACCGTGATGTAGATGAAGATGAAGATGATGAGTATCACGAGCTGCAAGGCCAGTTCCAGCACGAGTGCAACATCTCAAGGACTAGTGTATGGGAGATAGAAGAGGAAGAAGAAGATGATGATCTTCATGAGGGTTCAAACTATTCAATTGGAGGATCACATACTGGTATCCCAATTCAGATCAAAGAGCTTTTCTGGGAGAAGCGTTACTTTCCCATGCCTTCCATCAAGGAAGAACAATATGATCATATTAATGGTCTGCCTCGTTCTTCTTCATCGTACAACTCTAACGGCGACGTTGTTGATTGCGTTTATGTGGCCGTCGGAAAGAGCGAGTCAAGCATGGACGCCTTAAACTACGCCGTCAAGCAGGTGGTGCCGACACCTAACACCATCCTCTATCTCATACACATTTTCCCGGAGACCAAATACATCCCAAGTCCATGTAAGCTGCTTATCCCTTCGATCCATCAATTAGCTAACTTATCCCTTAGGTGTGTGTGTGATCATTATTCTCCGTCTGACTTAGCTAGCTTAAAGACACGAATATTTTTTTTTTTGATAGGAGCTTAAAGACAAGATTGATATGTAGCTCGCTAGCTAGATAATTTCATTGGTTTATCGATCGCCCTGGCTAGCTAACTAGCTCCCAATCAAGTTTTGCATAAGTCACGGGAGAAAACCAAATAACCTAACCACCCCACCCCCCTTTTGACCATTTACTTTAATTTTTATTCTGATTATGTACTACTGTTCTGATTATCTGTGTCTTCTAGGCATGCATATGAAAATATAATTACGTTTCCTTATTGAGATTAATAATTGACATAAACAATTAAGTAAGCAATGAAGGGGCATATCGATCAGTTCGAGTAAAGTTATCGAGTTTATGTATATATATTGATGATTACTTTGTGTACCAATTATATATCTTCGTATGCATGTGTGTACGTACATCGATCACATTGTACATATATGCGCGCAGTAGGAAAACTTCCAAAAAGTCAAGTGAACCCAGAGCAAGTGGAAAGCTTCATGGCTCAAGAATCAGGCAAGAGAAGACATCTCCTTCAGAAGTATATTGATACATGCTCGGCTGCAAAGGTACTTGCATTGCATATGCATGAATGCCCGCATGCATCTACGTAATGATATCATAATTCATATAGAGAACCTAGCTAGCTAATGGAAAATCGAATGCAGGTTTCGGTGGATACTCTGTTGATTGAAAGTGATATGATCGCAAAGGCTATTGTGGACCTTATTCCTATTCTCAACATAAGAAAACTGGTGCTCGGAACTAACAAATCTAATTCCAGGTACGTAATTTACCAAGTACCCTTGATCGATTAAGCTCTTGATGCATTTGATTAAGCTCGTTGGTATTTGTATTTGGTAGGAAATTGATGTCTGGGAAAGGAGCAAGCGGGATAGCTGATCAAGTCCTTCAAGGTGCACCCCAAGGTTGTGAGATTAATATCATTTGTCAAGGAAATCAAGTGATGATTAATGACTCGCTTTCCCCACGTGGCATTGCCAATGCCATTGATGATCACATTCCGCCAGACACTCTTTCCCCTAAAGGAGGAGCCAACTGTGATAACCCTAACTCAGTCCTAGACGCCTCTCAGAGAAATGAAGCCTTTTCATTCCTGTGTTTTAAACCCAAGTTCTCCCATTCTTCTAAGTCATTATAGAGCTTGCCTATGCATCTCATTATTAGCAGGGATAGCTCAGTTGGGAGAGCGTCAGACTGAAGGTCAGGTGTTCGATCCACCTTCACCGCATTTGTAAATTGTATTTGCTTTTTCTATTTTTCTGTTTGTAAGAGATTAAAACTTTTGTGACTCAATTATTGTGCAAATAACCTGATGTGCATAACCTATCAAGAATTGCTCTACCATAGAGGCTTAAAACCTTGTATCGAAAAAATAATAATAATAATAGAGGCTTAACACCATGTATGGTGAGAGAGTACCTACAAAAAGAGGGAATGAACTGAATCATCCTGCCTATATTTCTCTGAGAATTCAAGCAATGATTATGCAATTTAATTTTAAAAGTGTCAACAGGTACAAACAATAACAACAAACATACAATCCTTTTGTCAGGAACATTTCCAATCAACACTATAATACTATTGCTAAAAGAAATCAAACTCTAGGTAATTATCGGAACCTTTTTGATCAGGAGCAACTTTCATGATGGTTGGCGCCTTCTCCTTCGCACTCGGTGAAACTGTTGAGGCAGGCATCCGCTCAATCTCAACAGGCTTTGGGATCTCAGGCGGGGTTGCACAACGTATCAATGCCCAATTTACACCTTCAAAGAAGGGGTGTTGCTTTATCTCAGTTGCCCCTCGTTTGTATGCCAATCTGTTCTGCGGTTCCTTCACAAGCAATCCCCTGATCAGGTCTCTCGCAGCAAAACTCACAACTGGTGATTCTGGAAACCGCAGGGGATGACCCACAACATTGTACAATGTTGCTCGATTCCCAGAACCCTTGAAAGGAGTCTTACCAAACAACAGCTCATACAAAAAGATTCCAAAAGTCCACCAGTCAACAGCACTTCCATGACCTTCACCCTTGATAATCTCAGGCGCCAAATACTCATGAGTCCCAACAAATGACATAGACCGGGCATCAGTTGGTTCTGCCATGAGCTCAGGTAATGGTCTTACTTGGTTACCAATTTCGTTCTTAGGTTTTTTGTCCTTTTTGGACTTGCTAGAAAACAGACGGGGTGAGAAGCACGTTGTAGGAGCTACACATGATGGTTGGATGCAGGAAGGAGGCTCAATGCAAGCTGGCTGAACACAATAAGCAGAGTTTTTCCGCAAGGGCTCAAACTCCATTGAAGCGGTCTTGACTAGAGTTGGACTAACAGCACAACGGAGTGAGAGATCAAAATCAGAGAGCATTATATGTCCATCTTCCCTCACCAGCACATTTTCGGGCTTAAGGTCACGGTACACAATCCCAAGCATGTGGAGGTACTCCATAGATAGCAGGACCTCTGCAACATAGAATCTGCAAGCTCAAATGAAATTAACTTGTTACTGTCAAGCGCTACAAAGGCATGATTTAAGTTTTAGTGACATATAGGACCATTGCTCCTATTAGTTGAACAATTGCAGAAAACAAGATATAGCAACATATCACTAAATCAGTGAACCCTTAATTCTTGAAAATACCAGACTTTAGTAGGACATTTTCCCTTAAAGATGATATGATACTTGGAGGCTGATGTTCAGATTCATCTGCCTATAATACAAGTTCCTAGCTTTTATGAAGGAAGAATAGGAAACAGCACTTAATGTCCGGATAAGATTGGGAAACCATATCGAGAGCTTAGATAATGAAATAATACTAGAAATGTTCTAGACAATATAAATATGATATGATCAGATTGGTATGACCAGAAAAACATCACTAGCTCAAATTTGTTGTAAAAATTTATTGAATTTACATATTTAGCAATACGTTAAGAGAACTAAAAAGCTTGAGAGCATTTTCATAGTATAATGTTTGCTTAACGAACTATGCCTATAGGGATATAATATATATAATTGTTACTGAGCACATCAACACCCTTTATTTTCACACAAAATGTATCCCTGCTCAGTTAGATCTTATGACCAAACTAATTGAACAGGCATATACTAACCAGATGTATTCCCAACAAATAAAGAATTTATCATTTTGTGAAGAGAAAAACAAACCTTTTTTGTTTTAGTTAAATTCAGTTTCTTAAATTAACAATGATATCATGTGCAAGTTTACGGAACATACTTTACTGCCTGCTCAGAAAAATGCTTTCCCGGCTGCCTCTGCCGAAGAGTGTGCAAGTCTCCTCCGGGACAGAACTCCATTACCAAGCAGGAAAATTTATCGGTCTCAAAGTGGGTGTATAATGTTGGAAGGAAGGGATGATCCAGAGATTGCAGTATCTCTCTTTCTGTCTGAGCACGAAGAAGCTTTTTACGACTTGCAAGAGATTCTTTGTCCATAACCTTCATAGCAAAATAACATTTGGTACCGCTCAACTCCGACAGATAGACACTCCCAATATCCCCACAGCCTAACCTCTTTAACAATCTGAAATGACCTAAACCCATAACCCCATCTCTTGCTCGGACAGCTTGTATGGCTTCCCATCTCAAGTCATTTGCTTTGTGTGGCTTGCTGATGCTGGTACTAAAGCTGCTACAAGTGCTTTCATCACTGACATCACTGCTTGTGCTTCCCCTACACATACTGCTCTTGCCACTTTCCACAAAATTCTTGGCACTTCCACTGGTCTTGGCAATACTGCTGGCTCCATCACTAACTTTTGCTGAAACCGAGCTGTTCTTCACACTTGCATACTCAGACATCTTCTTTTCTTGATCAACATAACTTTCCAGTGAGCCTCTAGTCGGATGGACAGCTGAATCTACTCCCTTTGATGCATTCTGAAGGTTGGATGACAATGAAATCAAATTCAATTTATCCATCAACAAATCAGTCGATCCTACTTCATTGGAATCTGCTGGCCTTTTACTATCAGAAGATTCTACTGCAACATGCTTTGATGAAGTCTGTACAGATTTCAGCAATTGCTCAGGAGCCACCAGCTCCGATTTGGTTGCTTTCGTGATGTGTGTGGGCAATTGCCTGAGATCATCTGAATCTACCGTTTGAGCACCAGCTGCTTTCGGTTGCAATCTGGACGAAGCTCTAGCACCAGATTTTGAGGCCATCAGATTTCAGTGGTACAAAGTGTATCAAGCGGATGTAATAAAATCAACGTTATCCGGCATTATGAGCATCCTTGCATCTTCCACTTTAGCAGCCAAACATAGTTCCGTGTCAACTCTCGCAGCAGCAATAGAAAATCTACAAGTATACTCCAATAAGTTATAACAAGCCATCATGAAAAGATTAAGATGCAATAAGAAGACAGAGAGAGAGAATGGAGATCCTGTGTGCATATTCATATAAAGTAACAAATTTACAGGAAATATGCAATCCCTTGACATGACTTCATTAAGCAATCGAAGGAGAGAGCATCAGCAGCCCATATATGCGTATGTTTTGTACTTGGTAGAGCTCAAACTTGTGTTACTCAATTTCATTATAGAAGAGTAGCAGCCATTGGAAGTTGGTAAACAGATATTCACGAAGCCACAAGGTTAAAGCTACGTGCAGAGGTGAATGAGATGATGCTGAATGTATATGCTGCAAGGGCCCACAAGGAAGTAGATATATATATAGAGAGAGAGAAGCTGATTCATGCTGAATAGATTGGAGCAAGTGAATGAAGTTGATCAGGGTAAGAATGAAGAGAAGGCTCAGATCTATAATGAGGGAGCCTGTACCTTTTTGTGGAGGAACCCAAGACGGATCGAGAGAGAGAGAGAGAGAGAGAGAGAGAGAGAGAGAGGCAGGCGTAGAAAGCAACCGCAAATAGAAGAGTGGCTTATTGGGAGGGTCGGAGTTTAGCCAAAAGAGGTGGTTGCAGCTGAGCTTTGCTGCGTGTGATGAGAATCAAGGAAAACCGGACGGACTGGGCCTCCGCTTAAGGCGCAGAGGATGGGGGAAGAAAGAGAAAGAGAAAGAGAAAGAGAAACAATGCTTCTTGTATTTCTCATGGATTCATTCAATAATTCTTTTTGTTTGCATTTTCATTTTGTCCCCCGCAAACTAAACTAAAGGGTTCGCCAAAAACACAAAAAAGGGGGCTTGGAATCAACAAAGTGCTCATCTCTCTATGGTGATCACAAGTTCATCCAGATTTATGGCGTGTATTTAATGGTTACGACTTGAGCACAATTCTTTTCACTTTCTAGTATCAGCTGTGAGCTATATAACTCGGTTGGTTGGAATATCAGTCCAAAAGGAGATTATGTTTTTTTTTTTTCTCAACCCGTAACTTCTCTATTCGGTAGCGACAAACTTATTTCAGTATTTCTTGTTCGTTTTTTGGTGTTTTTGTTTCTCCCTTCTTTTCATCTAAATCTCTCACCCTAGTCTACCGTCTTTTTCGATCTCAGATTACACAATCCTTCTCTTCTTTTGTTTTTCAAATCTCATATGTTTCACAGTTAAGGTGCACATCCTTCGCAAACATCTGTTTTTCAAACGAAGGTTCGTCAACTCAATCTTCTGACTTTGGTGTCATATCAAACATGAAACATATAATGATAACGATTTTGGTAACTTCACTTTTGTTTATCTTGAATTCTCGTTCTTTTTCCTTTTTCTTTTGATTACCTATCACCTTGCCAATCTTTTTGTCTGGTCTTCTGCATATGGGTTTGGTTGATGTTTTTGTATGGTATTGGGGTTGGGGATTATGATGTATTAGTGTTGATGACTTAATTAGTGTTCATGCGCAGAGAGATTTAGCGGTTTCCTTAATGTTTGGTGGTAGCTCCAGTGACGTTTCCATGTGGCCGTGACATTCGTGTATCACACCATGGCTCCATTGTTGGTAGCAACGACAAAATTTATTTTTTATTGGTTTGTTTCTAAGCCGGATTCTTGTTGGGTAATACTATTTTTCTGGATGACAAATTTTATTCTTTGCCAAAATATCTTATGGATAAATGTGCAAATGTACAATTAAACATCCTACACGCATTCTCCTATCAGCATTTATGTGAGTGCTATTATGCAAGTCTCCTCCCAGAGATTATAACCTTAACAACAACTTTACTCGGTATATAGTTAATGATTCTCAAAAGCGGGGATAGCTCAGTTGGGAGAGCGTCAGACTGAAGATCTGAAGGTCAGGTGTTCGATCCACCTTCACCGCAACTTATATGATTGCATTTTTGCCTTGCAACCTGTCTGGCACAAAACCTAATCATCATATGCTTTCATGCCTACAAAAATAATCCTCACTCACACCATAACACAGTCTTGACACCTGATCTGGTGCAAAACTTGGCACCTAATCCCATCCGGTACAAAATTTCATAAAACACAGCCTTGACGGTTGACGCCGATTACAATGATTACAATAATGTCATTACATTAGACGTTTAACTTACTTATTCATGTGAGCTTAGCAGATGATTAAACTAGATACAAAACAAGATCCTAAAGAAATATAAAACTGAAGCCAAGACGCTCAATTATGGTACTACAAGCTTCATGAATCCATCTAGCTGTAGCTAGCTCGCACAGTCTGCCAAGCTATCCAATACCGCAATTTAAGCCATAGTAAATTTGAAATTGGGGCCACAGCCTAATTCCAAATCTGACATTTTAGGGGTTCAGCCCATTCCCAAACCGTACCAGAGATGCTTCGTGTGTTGCAGACATGTTGACGGCGTCCAAGGCAACGCCTCCATACCTTAGTCACCCTTATTCCTGTTCTCTTCCAGGTTAGCACCACCTCTTTTCCCGGCCATCATTCACGAACTCGGGCAACCATGGTTCCTTAGAAGCAGCTAGTTTAATTGGCGCTATCAAATCCAATTGAATTCTTCTTTTGATCACAGGACCGATCGAGATATCCAGTGCTCTTGGACATGACGTCCACATTGGCTCCTTCGTTAGATCCATCCTTAGAAAGTCCATCTCGGCCAGCATACACCCACCGTCGTCAAAACCCCTAGTCCTCACAGCCATAGACCGCAACATACAGGGATTCTGGATTAGTTGGATTGGGATCCGGGCAACGTTGCCGGAAATGCAATCGACTCCCCATGCCGTAGTGCCCACAGATCCCTCCTTAGTTGGCCAACGGAGGAAAAAAGAATCCGCCGCCGCCTTGGATGGAAAACTCTTGTTTTGTGGTTCGGTACAGCTCCGCCATATAAGGAGCATGATCCCTCTTTTTTGGTGGTTTGCTCCCACTCGTACTGAAAGGAAGCAGATCAGCCCCCCAATATATTTATACAAAAAGACATTTTACATCACATCCACTTCACCAATTCAAGTATCTAGGTTTTTCTTTTATCTTTGACGAAGAGGAATAGCAGTCAAGATGTTTTATGGAAAAAACATACAACACATTGGAGGCCCAGCATGATCTAAACTTTGGCCTAAAAGAATGTCCATAGACAACTGATGAAGTTATGGTTGCAACATCTCAAAGATGTCCGACAACTTGCTTGTATAGTAATCTGGATGAGTCTTATTTGAAGCATCTTGAAGAGCAGAAAGAGTTGTAACACCTGTGTTTCAAGTGATTAATAGATATGAGCACTTAGTCATCAAATCACTTCATTTCATAAATCTATTAATGTTACTGAATATAAGTGAATCACTCACAATTCCTATACCTGAAAGAACGAGCAGTGTTTTGCACCCAGCATTCTGTCCAAATAATATATCAGTATCTAATCTATCACCCACCATACACATTTTGGAGCAACTAATGTCGAATCTGTAAAAGAATACAATGAATCAGACCATCATCGACAGAATCATATAATTCTAGCTCTGCAAAGCAACAACAAAACCGTGCACTTGACATGAAGTTGAACCTAGGTAGGTCTATCATTAATTCTGCAGTTGCGTATTTCTAGTCTTGGCACCTATATACGCATATGTGAAACCACCTAATAACGTGGCATTTTCATCTAATTTGGCATTTGATTAACTATATGGACTCAATTCAATGGACATTTCAGATGTGGATTACTTCTTTATCATTTTCCTTTTCAAAAAGAAAACAAAAAAGTATGAAATACAACTATATTACGTGTGTAATTCTGGACAATGATGCTTTGATAAGATTTCTTACTTCTTTAGTAAAAAATCCATTAGGAAAGTGGATGGCTTTCCAACTACAATAGGTTCCTTCTGGGTGGTTCCACAGATAGCAGCTACCATACACCCAGCACCTGAAACCCAAATGTGGAAGTGAGTTAGTGCGTGTTAATATTTTTTCTTAAGGAGAGGAAAGAAACAGACCAGGCCATTCTTGTAAGTCAGTCATGTGTCCAACTGCATCACGATTGGTTGCAATGAAAAGGCATCCCGGATTTTCACGTATACAAAGGGTTCCATACCTGCCAAGTGAGAAAAAAAGAAGTATCTTTGGCAAAGTAGGGAATACCAAACTAGTCTTGCATTTGAAACTAACCAAACAAATAAGTAGTATAGTTTTATTATCTTCTTTCTGCATTATACCAAATGTACAAACTTAAATGTGATTGCAAGTACATAGTATCATAGACTGAAAAGCGGAGAGAAGGGAGCAGGGATGATAAAATTCTTACTGAAGTTTGTAATAGTTGATATACTGGTCAAGACCAACAACAACTGCTCCAACCTGGGAATAGATTGGCAAACATTTTAAGTGATGCAGAAAGACAAACTACAGAGCTAAAAAAATCCAGGGCCAAGAGGTTACATTACACTTTTATCATGTTCAAAGAGGCAATTTGATTTCAGTTGTACAGTCTTTTTACCATCTTCCTGCAATTAAATGTTCATAAGTGTTTCATCCTAGAAATATAAAATAAACAGCTAAGAAAAAAGAAAATTGAAATCATGCTTACACAGTTCAGAACACAATTGGCAAGTTGGATAATCATGCATAGTTAACATAAAACAGAATTTCAACAATGAGCTTACAGGGCCGCCAAGAGCGGTAAAGCCAGCAAGCTGCAGTTCTTCTAAAATGCCCTGTTCACCTATTACATAAACCTGCAGAGACAGAAAGCAATGTAAAGAGACAACAGGGAAGAAGACGAAGAAGAAGAAGAAGAAGAAGCAGCAGCAGCAGCAGAAGACCTTCTTGTGTTGGGGAAAGTTAATGAGTTGCAAGTACATTGCGGCAGCAAAGGATGAAGAGAATATCTCTTCCTACAGATTGAGATAAAGGGTTCAGGAAAGCAAGACAGCAATGAAGAAATCAACAGTATGAATTATGAAAGAGGTAAAGAGAGAGGGAGAGAGAAACACCTCGGAAACTGAAATGCCGAGGGAAAGGAACTTGTTGGCGCATTGCTTCCTTGATTTTGTGGAGTTGTTTGTGACGAACACCAGCTTCTTGCCCTGATTAATAATAGTTTGAAATGATTAGCTTAAGTAAGATGAGAATGCGGAAATGAATGAAAGAGATGGAGGTGGTGCCTTTGATCGAAGAAAGTCAAGAGTGCGAGGGACGCCATCTATAAGCTTGTCGCCCTTCCAAATGACACCTGCTCGATCCCAGGATTATGATGTTATGTAGTGAATTGGGAAATAATCAAACGAAAAAATTGAAATGAAGGGAAGGGTACCGTCGCAATCGAAGAGAAAAGCTTGGGTGGAATCCACAAGATCCTTGGCTTTCTCGAGAGACAGAAGCTGCGAGATGGAGGAGTTCATGGTGTGTCAAGGCTCTGCAACTCTCAAATTCAATATTACGTACTTACCGCAGAAACGAGTGGTATTCTCTCTAATCTTCAGTGCGCACCAATTCCTGAATTCCCTGCCAGATTCTAATATTCCACTCATCCCGTGACAGTAGTCAGCAGTACCTCAAACGCCCCACCAATCAAACGACCAAACCATTTATCTTGGGCCTCCTGACCCAAACTTTCAGTTACAAATAGAAGAAACGGAAGAATCCAAACCCCCAGCCCACAACCAACTTAGAGTTTTGTAGATAAACATCATCACAAAGGGGGGTTGTCTCATATAAAGGTAAATTTGAAACGATAATCTATACCTTTAACTTTTTGATAAAACTACCGGTTATATCACACGAGTTTTAGTAGTTTAACTTTTTCTGTTTTTTTTTTTTCCATTTGTTTGTATTTATAGACATCACTAACATCTTTTAAATCAATTTAACATTAATAGTTCGCGGTTTTTACTAGTTTATTTCCGATCGAACAATTTGAGCCAAAACCATTACCTATAACACACGCATTTTGGGCAAAATAAATTTTTCTGGAACATTGTTTTTTTTTGTTTTTGTTTTTGTTTTCATTTGTTTGTGCTTATAGACACATTCTAACATCTATTAAACCATTTTAGCATCAAAAGCTCATGATTTATATAAGTTTTCCCGTAATCGAGCGATTTGAACCAAAACCACTGCCTATAGCACACGAGATTTTAAGCATTTTAACATTTTTTGAGCCACTGTTTTTTTTCTATTTGTTTGTGCTTATAGAAATTTTCTAATATCATTTAGACAATTCTAGCTTCAAAAGTTCGTAGTTTATATCAGTTTTCTCATCATCGAGCGATTTAAGATTTTAAGCCAAAACCTCAAGCGATTTAAGATTTTAAGCCATCGAGAGAGTTTTTAGTCAGTCTAACTTTTTAGGGGCCACAATTTTTTTTTCAATTATTTGTGATTATAGACACTTCCAAATATCTTTTAAACCAATCTAGCATCAAAACTTCGCGTTTTATATCAGTTTACTTGCATTGAACGATTTGAGACAAAATCCGTTCTTATAGCACACGAGATTTTGAGCAGTTTAACTTTTTCTGGACCACTGTTTTTTTTTCTATTGGTTTGTGCTTATAGACACATTATAACATCTTTTGAACTAATCTAGCATCAAAAACTCGCAGTTTATATCAGTTTACTCGCGATCGAACGATTTGAGACAAAACCCCATACTATAGCACACAAGTTTTTGAGCAGTTTAACTTTTTCTGGGCCACAGTTTTTTTTCCTATTTATTTATGCTTATAGACACCTCCTAATATCTTTTGAATCATTCTAGCATCCAAAACTCGCAGTTTATATCAGTCTACTCACGATCGAGCGATTTGAGACAAAACCCCTTGCTATAGCACACGAGTTTTTTAGATAGTTTTTTTGGGCCACAGTTTTTTCCCATTTATTTGTGCTTACAGACACTTTCTAACATCTTTTGAACCAATCTAGCTTCGAAAGTTCACGGTTTATATCAGTTTTCTTGCGATCAAGCGAGTTTTTGGACAGTTTAACTTTGCCATGGCCATTTTTTTCTCCATTTGTTTGTGTTTATAGACACCTTCTAATATATTTTGAATCAATCTAGCATCAAAACTTCGTGATTTATATCAGTTTACTCGCGATTGAGTGATTTGAGACAAAACCCCCTATAACACATGAGTTTTTGGACAGTTTAATTTTTTCCAGAGTTTTTTTCCCTATTTATATGTGCTTATAGACATTTCTTAACATCTTTTGAACCAATCTAGCATCGAAAGCTCACGGTTTGTATCACTTTTCGCGATCGAGCGATTTAAGCGAAAACTTTTTACTATATAGCACACGAGTTTTTGAGTTGTTTAACTTGTTTTGGGCGACAATTTTTTCTATTTGTTTGTTTTTATAAACACCCCCTAACATGTTTTAAACCAATCTAGCATCAACAATTTCACGGTTTATATCAGTTTATTTGCGATCGAGCGATTTGAGCACATGAATTTTTGGGCTCCATTGAAGTTTCTCCATAAATGTGATATAGGTTCTAAAACGGCGGCTATTCAAAATTGATTGAATTCATGGGATATGGGAGGGGAATCACCGGCATGTGGAAGTCGAGCAAATGATTATGTCATATTATTCAATTTTGAGGGGCTAGCCGGCTGGATGGCCGGGTTTACTATGTAATTTTGGTCGCCGAGTATTGCTCTCTATTTTTTTATTTTTTGAGAGTAGTATTGCTCTCTATGTTGTCGCCGCTGGATCTGGTGAGAGAAAGTGGTGAAATAACTTATCCAAGAGTAGGACTAGCATGGCAGGCTGGCGGGCTCGTGTGAATGAATAATACAGAAAACTGAATATTTGCCTTTGCTTGCTGCGTGGTCAGGTCCCCATCAGCACTAGTCTGATTACGACTCCGTCGTAGTAGTTTAACATGATATGATGTCAAACGAAACAAACAGTAGAATCTTTCTACCTAACACCACACAGTAGTCCACCAGTCACCAATTGTGTGCTGCCCAAACTAGTAGTACTCCTCATTGGACTTTGTTTATCACTCATGCCCTCGTTTATACCTTCTAATCACTCTTATGCCATTCTCACCACATCCATTGGTCCCCCTTTTCATAATTCACTTTTTTTAGTTTTAGTTTTGAAAAAAATTCAGTTTATTATTCTGAACTTTAAGTTTAAAATCAGTCTGATACCTTATTTTTTTAAATATGTTTCAAAATGACATCAAAATAACTAAAATAGCCATTATTAATTTTTTTACTCTCTCTCTCTTTTACCGCCTTCCATTCCTTCTCCGTCAAAGCCTCCGCTGCCGGTTCCGATTAAACCCTCTCCATCCTCGTCTCCGCCAACGGCACCTCCTCCGGTGTCATCCTCTCCCCTTCTCCCGACTACTCCTCATCCACCTCTATTGAGGTTGACGCCATCACTGAGGTCGAGCTCAGGGAGAATGGATTTCGCACCAAGCTCATCTGCATCATTGGCCCTGCCTTGGCAGGGTCCAACCAGCTCGAGGCGCTTGCCGCCGGGGCATGAACGCCGCAAGGCTCAACATGTGCCACGGCACGCGTGACTGGCGCCACGACGTCATCCATTGCTAGTGGTAGGGGTGGATGAAGACCGGTGATGAAGATGGTGTGGACCTCGTGTAGAAAATCCATTGCAGGCGGTGCCGAGAGGGGCGGGTAGGGGTTGGGCTAGGCGGCGCCGGTGGAGTGGGGTTTGATACTCTTGGATTGGACGCATGTCCGCTTGTGTTTTCGGAGAAGCGCGCGCGGAGGCGGTGTTGCCAGATCAATGGTTCAGTCCTTGGGTTGGAGGCGATGTCGTCGATCTCAGTCCATGTCGAGCACAGAGAGAGGGTAAAAAGATTAACAAGGGCTATTTTAGTCATTTTGGTCGAGATTGATGTTATTTTGAAAGTTTAGGGATGAAACTGATTAAAAATATATATAAGGTATCAGACTGATTTTAGACCTAAAATTCAGAATAGTAAACTAAAAATTCAAAACTATCTCATTCATTTTTGTCTATTATGTTCGGTAAACATTCGTTTCACCTAAAAAGAAATGCATGCAGTCTAAAAAGGGAAACGAAAAGAAGGATTTGCCAGCATTGGAGCATGAGGTTGGATTCCATGATAAGGTACATACCAGTATGACTAGTGTATCAGGATCCCCAATGACATCTGATGCCGGGATTTATGACATACTGCACTCATTGTAAAAAATGGAATAAAATCTGCGCTTGATATTCGAAATTAAATAGTTACAAAGGCAGATCTGGGTGAAGCTGATGGATGGCAGAGATGCAATTAGTGAAAGTTTGGGACCCCATTGTGGCTTTGGTTCAAGTTTAAAAAACGAGTGCCTCTATTTATAATTGGAGAGTGGTGCGTGAAGACTGTAACGAACTACAAGACTGACTCTTTCTTTCTTTCTGAACAATCAGAACCAGTGTCAATGGCTGATCTCAGGTCAAAGTTCATGAACGTCTACTCTGTTCTGAAATCTGAGCTCTTGGAAGACCCTGCCTTCGAATTCACTGATACCTCTCGTCAATGGGTCGAGCAGGTATCCTTCTTAACCTCTCATCTCTCTATCTCCAACTCTTCTTGTGCTCTTTCCTTTCTTCTTCTTCAAAACCTGTATCTTTCTATCGAAATGCCAAAACTTTGTTACTCTCAGAATCACTCTGAACAACATCCCTTTTCTAAATTGATCGGAAAACACACACGACTCTGAGATCAATTGATCATGTGCCCGATTAAAACTTTGGAGTGAAATAGTCCAAAATGGCAACACTACTAACCAGCTATTCATTCCTGAAAATCATCACACTAACATACTACATCTCTGTATGCATAGCCCTGATGCCCTTACTTTCTCTCTTTTGTTTCCTGATCATCTAATTTCCTTTTGTTAACCACAGATGCTGGACTACAATGTGCCTGGAGGTGAGCCTTTACAGTTCATCTTCTTTTTAAGAAATCGAGTTTTTGCAAACTTGTGATGTTCTTCCCAAGTATATGTACTCAACCATTCTGAGTCTTGTTTGTATGGATGCAGGAAAGCTGAATCGGGGATTGTCTGTTATCGACAGCTACCAGTTGTTGCAACATGGAAGGAAATTGACTGAAGATGAAATCTTCCTCGCCAGCGCTCTTGGTTGGTGCATCGAATGGGTATGGAAATATAGTAACACGCTACTGTTCTTTGTTTAACCTGGAAAATTCTGACGTAGATATTACTTGTTCTACTTCTTTTCCTTCAAATCTAGAAAATTGAGTAAGAAGCTTACATTTCATGGTTATACTACTTGCAGCTCCAAGCATTCTTCCTGGTTCTCGATGACATGATGGATGGTTCTCACACACGGCGTGGCCAACCTTGCTGGTTTAGATTGCCCAAGGTTTGTGCCAAGAATGAACATTTGTACCTTTCTTTATCTTTGTTTTATTCACATTGTTGTTTAAGCTGACTGGCGAGCCTTTATGATGTAGGTTGGTCTGATTGCAGCAAATGATGGAGTTCTACTTAGAAACCATATTCCAAGGATTCTCAAGAAGCACTTCAGGCAAAAGCCATATTACGTGGATCTTCTTGATTTGTTCAATGAGGTATTGGACTCGCAGAGTGTTTGCCTGATCTTTTTTTTCACTTCAACATGGCACTAATTGGTAACATATGTGATGTTTTCTCAGGTGGAGTTTCAAACAGCGTCAGGTCAGATGATAGATTTGATCACTACCATTGACGGAGAAAAAGATCTATCCAAATACTCGTTGGCAATGTGAGTGAAAAATTGACAATCCATAGTAAAGGTGCTTAGATTTAAGAATAACTAACCAAATCACGCACACATTTTCCATTAGTACAGCGATTCATTAAGTATCTGTCTAGTATGTCACTAGATACAGGGCACCCGCAATAGTTATAGGTATTAAAGAACTTACGGACTCTGCTTGAGAAAGAATATAAGAGTTGCTTGAAATGCACAAATGTATGCTCGTGAGTAAAGGTTAAATCATTACAGCGACTGATCTATTTGCCTTGTTTTATAAAGTGTATTATGGATAGCATATAATACTGCGTTCCTTATGCAATCTGTCAGCTATGAGCTATAAAGGTTTAAACTACTTTGATATGGCTTTCCTTTTATTGAAACTGTTATTATTTCTATAATGCCACAATGTTAAGTTATATAATTCTGTTTGTTAACTTATAATGGTTTGGATTTTTTGTAGTCACCGCCGTATTGTTCAGTACAAGACTGCCTATTACTCCTTTTATCTTTCGGTGGGTACATAAATATAAAAGCAATTAAAGAAATTACAACCTGCAGTTTGAATTTCTTTCTGCTTTAGTGTTCATGAAAAAATTACTGTAATTTGTAAACCAGCATCTTTGTCCTTTTTGTTCGGTTGCTTAAGTGCCTTTCCTTATCCTAGCTTCACATACCTAGCCTGCGAAAGTTGGTGTAGTCCTGGCTTTATCCTTTTTTTTTATTTTTTAACTTCAGTGATGAAGTGTATTCTAGCAGTATACAGAGCATTTTTCATTTCTAGTATTCTTAATAACATCAATAGAGTATACTGGTTGTGATCCGGTGTTTCACCTCGAAAGATTTTGCTGACTGTTGATATTGTGACCTGTATCTACTCAGGTTGCATGTGCGTTGCTTATGTCAGGTGAGGAACTGGACAAGCATGTTGATGTAAAGAACCTCCTTATTGATATGGGGATCTACTTTCAAGTACAGGTATTGTTTTTTTGATATCTTATATACAAAATACTTGTATGTCTTTAATGGTTTATTAACAACTTCATATCATTTTCGTATTTTTCTTTATAGGATGATTATTTGGATTGTTTTGGTGATCCGGAAACAATTGGAAAGGTGAGTTTAAGGAAGATGAAATACTGTAACAGTGTATTCGTGGTTGATGTTTGAAGTTTGACGTTCTTACTCAAGTTATCTGTGCTATCAGATAGGAACAGATATTGAAGATTTCAAGTGCTCTTGGTTGGTTGTGAAAGCTTTGGAACTTAGCAATGAGGAACAAAAGAAAACACTACATGTATGTTATACCGTGCAATTAACAGTGACTCTTATCATATCTAGTTGCTGGTTGGTGATAAAAGATGGATATATTAAAAGTTCCAACTTATGTTTGCAGGAGAACTATGGAAACCCTGACCCAGCAAAGGTTGCCAAAGTAAAGGCCCTTTACAAAGAACTCGATCTTCAGGTATGAACTTGATCTTATGAAGTTATTCCATTCCTCAATAAAATTTACAGTAGCATAACATTTTCTTTTAGTAGAATGACTAACTAGCTAGGCGATGAAAAGGTGGTGTTGAATCTGACTTTGTTGTGATGAATGATAGGGTGTGTTTGCGGAGTATGAGAGGCTAAGCTACGAGAAGCTGATGAGTTCTATTGAAGCTCATCCAAGCAAGGCAGTGCAAGAAGTGTTGAAGTCCTTCTTGGGTAAGATATACAAGAGGCTGAAGTAGAAATGTGGGTCATGGAACTTGGAAGGAACGAGTACTTGGACAGAGCTTGAGAAGGGCATGGCAGGCTGTCCGGAAGATATGAACGATTCTGGGATGTCTAATTTGTTTCTGATTTGTGCTTGTAATTGAAATTCCTGACAAGGGAATTCCATTTTTTGTTGTATTTGTATCTTCGATCTGAATAAACATTGTTCAGGGGCTTGCTTAGCAGTGTTGAATAAAACAATATAATCGATGATTCTAATTTTGGAATTCAGACTCCATGAGCACTACATTATGTATTATCATAGAAGGCAGGAATCCTTATCTGAGGAGGGCAAATATAAAATCTGTTAAGTAGCAGCCGAAACTATTATATTGATGTTGAAGGAGGTAATACAGATGGATGAGGTTTCAACTCTGAAGTAGTCGACAATTATGCACGGCACTATGACACCATTATTTGCTGTCACTACTCAGCAAACGTAAGAATGCAAATGCAAGATAGGAAATATGGGTGGAAATGGGATACAATCAGATGATGGTCTCTATCTCTATGGCAGGTGAGATGTGTGTGAAACAGAGAAAAGTAAATAAACGAAACGAGGGGAGGCCGCGTTTGAGCGCCAAACACACAGACACCGGTGGTCTGGTCACGCACACCAGTCAACCCCCCAGCTCCCTTCCACCGGCGTCTCCTCTATCTTAGCACCATCAGTCATCTCTCTATGAATAGAAAATAGAGAATAGAAAATAGAAAAATAAGTTGTATATTCTAGATAAGAAAGTCAAAAGGTCAAACCTCCTACGCGCAGTAGCAAATTGAAAAGAGAGAAGAGGAGAGAAAAAACAGGAATTAAAAAAGAAAGGAAAAGTCTCCCAGCTTTTTATTGATTTCAAGCTTTCAACTCGGAACATGATGATGATCATCATCATCTTTTGTTTTACGAAAGAAAGAAAGAAAGCGACATCCTTCGCAGTTTTGCCATTTTTGATTAATTCCTCCTCGTTTGTTTTCCAATTTGGATAATCTGGGATCTCATTCGTTCATTCATTTCGTTTTTGTTTCTGGATCTTCCCCCGTTCTCGCCGGCATTGTCAATCTCATGATCATTTCTAATTTTATAATCAGAATCTCAATCTTTGATCTTTGATCTTATCCGCAACAATGAAGCTGGTGGTTCAAGTGATGGGGGCCCGGGATCTCAACGGCCTGAGTGATCCGTACGTGAAGGTGAAGCTGGGGAAGCAGAAGTTCAAGACCAAAGTGGTGAAGAAGACCTTAAACCCCTATTGGGGCGAAGAGTTTGCGTTCCGAGTCGACGACCTCAACGACGAGCTCCTCATCTCTGTTCTGGACGAGGACAAGTACTTCAACGACGACTTCGTCGGCTGCGTCAAGTTCCCCGTCTCCCAAGTCTTCGATTCCCACAACAAATGCCTCGACACGTGCTGGCACCCTCTCCAGCCAAAGAGCAAGAAGCCCAAGCACCAAGATTGCGGTGCGTTACTTTCACTCTTGCCTCCCATTTTGTTCCAATTTGTTTACTAAATTATGCTCTTTCTTTCGTTAGGCGAGATTCTTCTTAACATATCTTTCGTTACCAACAATGCCTTCTCCGATTCGGCTTCTGAGGGTGATCATTTTGGCGCTGAATCACCCTCGAGGTCTTTCGTATCCGAAACGGCTTCCCCTCAGAGAGGCAAGCTGGACGACAAGGAGGAAAAGGAAAAGGAAAAGGAAAAGGAAAAGAGTCTTGCCCAGAAATCCCTTGCCGGTCGACTTGTTCAGATGTTCAATAAAAATCCTGATGTATCTGTCATGTCTTCTACCCATTCTAGCAAAACTGACTTGACTGAGCTTGTTGACATTGCTGAGCCCACTTCCGAGGATCACTCCGCTTCTGTTCCTTTTGATGAACTCATGAAGACAATGCAGTCACGAGAGCAGGCTGCCGAAACCCCTGAGAACCTTCCAGGAGGAGTGCTTCTGGATCAAATGTATGTTACTGAACCCAAGCATCTCAACACTTTGCTCTTTTCGCCAGATTCTACTTTTCCAAAGGCGCTCGCGGATTTGCATGGAACTACAGAGCTGGAACAAGGACCCTGGAAATTTGAAAACGACTGCTTGAAAAGAGTGGTTACTTATGTTAAGGCAGCTAGCAAATTAGTCAAGGCTTGCAAAGGAACCGAGGACCAACAATATCTCAAAGCCGACGGCAAAGTTTTTGCTGTTTTAGCTAGTGTTAACACTCCTGATGTTCCATATGGGAAAACTTTTAGGACGGAGTTGCTCTACTGCATCACACCTGGGCCTGAGCTGCCATCAGGAGAACAATGTACACGCTTTGTAATATCATGGCGGATGAATTTCCTGCAGAGCACCATGATGAAAGGAATGATAGAAAATGGAGCTAGGCAAGGTTTAAAGGACAGTTATGAGCAGTATGCAACTTCATTATCGCAGAACGTTAAGCCAGCTGATTCAAAAGACCTTGGATCCAATAAGGACCAGGTTTTGGCATCACTGCAGGCTGAACCTCAGTCTGATTGGAAGCTGGCAGTACAATATTTTGCTAATTTCACTGTGGTCTCCACATTGTTCATAGGATTTTATATGATGGTACACATCTGGCTAGCTACACCCAGCACTATTCAAGGCCTGGAGTTTGTTGGGCTTGACTTGCCAGATTCACTTGGTGAATTCATTGTTTGTGGTGTCCTGGTACTTCAAGGAGAACGTGTGCTGGGTTTGATCTCCCGCTTTATGCAAGCCAGAGTGCAGAAAGGTAACATCACTTTTCAGTAGTTGCTCTTTCTTATTTAATCATACTCTTAGCCTGCATAGCTATTTACCTTTATCTGGCTGATCATGATGTTTCTATATTACATAATGAACTTTTATTATTCCTATGTTCGGAGTGTGTTGGATAGATTGGAAATTTCTATTCCTCTAGCTGGACAGCCAGGTCTTTTTTTATTTTTTATACTGCTCATCAAGTTTCTGCATTTTTTTTCAATCAAGAAGTGCATTTGTCTTTTTGTTTCAGTTGATTCCTGCTTTGTCTTGCTCATCCTTTTTTGTTTTCCTCTTTTTGGAGTGCAGACTAAATATGCATATTCTGAACTGTTTCAAATCTTTTAAGACCCAACTTCCTTTTTATGTTAGTGTGATCATCTCATTGATTCCATCTTCTTTGTATCTGATAACAGGCAGTGATCATGGAGTCAAAGCTCAAGGAGATGGTTGGTTGCTAACTGTTGCCTTGATTGAAGGAAGTAATATAGCAGCTGTTGATTCAACCGGGTTCTCTGATCCATATGTGGTGTTTTCTTGCAATGGAAAAACTAGAACTAGCTCAATCAAGTTCCAAAAATGCAACCCAATGTGGAATGGTGATTTTTATTTCTTCTTGATTGGCTTCTCTTTTGTATATCTTATTTGATTTTAAACTTCTAAAGCCATTCTTAGTAACTGTTTTACAACAAACGTGATTTTAAAAATGTTAGACAGACATGTTATATATTGCAACATTTTACAAGAATGTAACAGATCTTTTGGTTTCCACAGAAATATTTGAGTTTGATGCAATGGATGAGCCTCCTTCTGTGCTGGATGTGGAAATTTATGATTTTGATGGTCCTTTTGATGAAGCTACCTCTCTGGGCCATGCTGAAATCAATTTTGTGAAAACCAATATATCAGATTTAGCTGATTTGTGGATTCCTCTTCGAGGAAAGTTAGCTCAGGCATGTCAGTCAAAACTACACTTGAGAATTTTCTTAAACAATACACGAGGAGGCAATGTTGTTAATCACTTTATAAATAAGATGGAGAAGGAGGTCGGAAAGAAGGTACGGATGTTCAATACTATTGAAATTTACATTATCAATGTGTTTTTCTTCTGTACCTTAATAGTGGTGCTTTACACTTGTTTTGTATTCTTACTCATCAGTTTAGTGAAAACTATTGCAGATTACTGTACGTTCTCCACAAACTAATTCAGCATTCCAAAAACTCTTTGGCCTTCCACCAGAGGAATTTCTTATCAATGACTTCACATGTCACTTGAAACGAAAAATGCCCCTGCAGGTGCCTTTAATATCGCTGTACTCTATGCTGATTTCTTAATGGCCTTAATCTTACAGTTTTACTTTTCATTCTTTTTTAGCTATAGCTTGATAAATAATCTTTCTCTCTGCTCATGAGCTGTTATATGCTTCACAATCTGAATCCTTAATAACAGTTTTTCCTGTCCAGGGCCGCCTGTTTCTTTCTGCGAGAATAATTGGGTTCCATGCAAATTTATTTGGTCGCAAGACAAAGTTTTTTTTCCTCTGGGAGGATATAGAAGATATTCATATTGTTCCTCCAACTCTGTCATCTATGGGTAGTCCAACTATAGTTATGACTCTGCGGCAAGGTAGAGGTATGGATGCAAGGCATGGTGCAAAGACACAGGATGAGGAAGGCAGGCTGAAGTTCCACTTTCAGTCTTTTGTATCCTTCAATGTAGCAAACAGGTACAGAATGGACATCCTAGAATATCATGGCATCACTTATCGGGATTTGAAAGTTTCATTAATCCTTAGGAGCTTTTCCTGTCTTCTATTATTTGGTTTGTTAGATCTCTGTCAATTGTGCTCTTTTTCTGCTTATTGAGATGAAAATCTCATTGCAGCTGACATTTTCACTTTCCAATCACTGATGCATGCATTGACATGGTTCATGTTTCTGAATAGGACAATTATGGCCCTATGGAAGGCTAGATCTTTGAGTCCCGAGCAGAAGGTGCAAATAATAGAAGAAGAATCGGAAGTCAAGAGCCTCCAAACTGATGAGAGTGGGTCTTTCTTGGGCCTTGATGATGTCAGCATGTCTGAGGTTCATTCATCCTCACATGCAGTTCCTGTGAGCCCTTTCGCTTTGTACCATACATATCACCTTTTGTTGCTTTTCTTTCCTTCCTTTTTCAGTACAAATAATCACGTATGTTGTTTTCGGAGCTGCAGTAAATCTGCATCTCCTTTAGAATTATGAATCTATCTGCACCTCAGTTTGTTTTCACATTCTGCCTAGTTGGTTAAACTACAGTTTCAATCTTGATCATTTAAGTCCCGTGTGTGGTACTGATGACAATACACATGGTGGTTCAATTATTTTAGTTTGTACAGTTTCTGAACTTATGCCTTTGTTGACCATCAAATTTTGTTTGCAATTTTAGGCGAATTTCTTCGTAGAGCTATTCGGTGGAGGTGATTTGGATCGTAGAGTTATGGAGAAAGCTGGATGTCTTAACTATTCTCATACGCCATGGGAATCAGAGAAGGGCGATGTGTATGTGAGGCAAATATATTACAGATATGACAAACGTGTTTCCCAATATAGAGGAGAGGTGACCAGTACTCAGCAAAAATCCTGCCTTTCTGATAAAAATGGTTGGCTTTTTCAAGAGGTCATGACACTCCATGCAATTCCACTTGGTGACTATTTCAATGTATGAATGACCTGGAACTTGTGCAGAATTCTGAATAATAGTCCTTCTCGTAATTGTTGTAATTTTCTCCAAGTCACCTTTCCTGTATCATTTGCAGGTTCACATCCGATACCAAATCGAGGACACACCACCAGGGTGTCAGGTAAAAGTATCCTTTGGCATTGAGTGGCTCAAAAGCACCAAGCATCAGAAAAGAATTACAAAAAATGTTCTCAAGAATCTGCAAGATCGCCTAAAGGTCTCCTTCGCTGTAGTTGAGAAGGAGTTCACAACAAGATAGTGGGTTATTTGGTGCATTTCTGGATTGTAGGCATTCATCTTTCTATGGCCAAGCCTGGCAGAAGCAGCTTGACTGCAACACTTGTCAGGTTTGCTATCATCCAAATGGTATAACAGTTTTGGCATGCAGAGGTGCAGTAGCAGTTATATGACAGGCTTGGTGTATTTGAAGGTGCAAGCATATATTTAGATGCTCGTCTGTGTACCGATGGCAAAGTGAAAAGGCAGGCATATTCTTGACTGGTGAAACGCTGTTTAGTGCCTTTTGGAAAAAGAATCTGAACTAGTTTTGAAAGCCTAGATGACAGTTCCTTGATGAGAATAACTGATGCAGATGTGCATTAACTTCGATCCTTGGATTGTGAAGGTAAAAGCCTCAAACCGTAAAGTACATACAGAAGCGGCAGTCTAGCATTTTGTGGTCTTGCCATTGCAGGCCAAACAGCAGTTCTGACTGTCAGTGATGATCATTCTTTTAGAATAGCTCAAACTCGAAAGGTAGTACCAATTGTAGTTTAATGAGGTTGTTGAAACTTGTATAAGAAAGTTTTGCAATTGCTTAGTTTCTGTTAACTGAAGTATATAAAGAAAATAATTAAAATTAAACATTTGCCTTTTTTCTTCTGTGCTAAACAGCTACTTCTGGAATCTGGAAGAAAAAAACAAAAAGACTTTACTCGTCCATATATCCCTTGAAATCCATTTTCAATCAACTAGCTAATTAAAAAGTGAAGATATCCAGGATTGAAGCCGTTTCAGTAAAGCTTTGGGCTTGATTTTGAGATGATATATAGAAGGGACAGAGACTCCATAGGTGAGGGGGTGAGTTTCACAGCGAACTTGAATAAAATCAATTAATAATGATTGTGGGATGTTGACAGGAAAGTAGAATGAAGCTGCAGTACCTTGATCCAAAGTTGGCATATGCATTTGTAGGTTGATCTGTGGTTAGGCTAACAATACAGCTATATATATGCTTTGAATCAGCATTACTCACACAATACTGTATTGAATATATGGCGCACATTGTCCAGAACTAGAGCATTTTCAGAAACAAAAAACTAAAATTCATATGCATGTGCAAATTAATAAAGGGAAGAAAGATCAATGTTGATACATATGTAGTTTTCTATCTGTCTTTGGCTTTGTCGCGGCCATGGTCTGATGATCTACTTCCCTTTTTTATCATCTTGTGAGCGTCCAACTTGCTCCCAGCTGATATTATTCCCAGCTCCCTGATTTCTCTTCCCAAATCTACTTCTTCCACTTCTTGTATCTCACCCCTTTTCACTGCCTTCCTTTCCTTGATTTCCGCTGCAGACTTTGCTTCTGATCTTTTCCTTTGCTCATAAATACCTCTCTTTCCAAGAGCATCAGTGCTTTCAGAAACTGCATTATTGGTTCTTCTCGTGCCCTCCCCCATACTGAGTTTTTCATCATCTCCACCCATTCTTAGCTTAGCTGCATGATCTTCAGATCTGCTAGTAGTTGATGTTTGTTTTCCTGAGATGGAAAGGTGCTCCACCAGCCGGTCTGGTAGTCTATGAGATGTCACTGCTGCCTTAGAGTTGGAACCTCTCTCTTGCTCAAAGAAGAGGACTTGCACAACAATCCTCAATGGTAGCCTCTCATTTTTGACAGCATGAGCACGTACCTCTGGTGACAACTTCTGGCAGTCTAAAATGCGGCACAGCCGCTTCTTGTCTGCCTTGCTCAGATCAGAATGCTCCTGCTTAATAAATATAATCAAGAAGCCACAACATGAAATTAAGCTGCTTTACTATGCATGAAATTAGACAGTGGACATATCTACTGCCCATAGCCTGCGTAAGAGCAAATTGTATTTCAAATTCATCCTTATTGATAACTAGTTTAATATACATGGTTCATGTATGGTAAATAGGTGAAAGAGTTTAATTTTTACCTTTAGATAAATGTTGATAGCCTTGTAGATGTCATCATGGTCTTCCCTAGCAATATCTGGCAAAGCTTCTGCAAGAGTTGCCATTTTTGATACTGGCATGTTGGCATCTGTTGCGACGACTTGTAGGTAAGAATCAATGATCTTCCCAACCTTTCTAATTGTCCTGAAAAGGTGGTGGCTGTTTTCTGCAGCTGCCGCAGGGGATTGTCTTTTCCATCTCATCAAGAAACTTTGCAAGAGTGACAATACCAAGTCAATATCATAAAATTCAGGGTCAGTGGGTGAGTGTGAAGGAATAAGCAGGTCATTCACGGTTGCCTCTTCAAGTTGTAAACTGGATCTCCTCAGGAGTTCTGTCTTTGTCACCGGAGACACTCCACCTAAATAGTTTGCAATATTAAGAAGCCTTAGCAAGAAACCAACTGAAACCGATCCCTTATCTCCAGGAATCATGCTAGCAATGTTATCAACAATCCGTCGATTCTTTTCCATTAATGTTACATCCTGATTAGAATCGCTATTTTGATCCAGAGGAGGTCTAATGTTTGTGGTGTCTGGTAGCCAACGACAAGCGTATACATGCAAAGCCTCACCAATGAGCTGTGGTGGCAGCATATAGGTTGATCTAACAGCAGTAACTATGCATCGAAACAGGTCTATATCAAGGTCTGATATATCCTCTGTCCACCAATCCTTGGGGACAGGATGATGATGCTTTTTGTTGTAACCAGGTCTGGTATAAGTGTAGGACCATGTCACCTGAATTTGCAGATCAATAAGCAATTAAATTCATTAGCTTTAGCAAACAAGGAAGAAAAAAACTAAGTTAGTTTTCTCAAAGAGAATCAAGAAGAATAGTACATAGATAAATATGACCTTTGGTGGAGGTGTTAGGATTTGTTCAACAATTGAATCGATGCACTTTCTGATGATTCCAAGATTCTCAGACCAGTCAGGCAACTTAACAGTAGTTTGTAGTGTGATGATGGAGTCTTTCCAACCTTCGAGAATGCATGAGTTGAGGAAAGCCTCGAGTTTTAGGACAAGATTTCCCTTGTCTACAGATTCAGTCATTCCAAGGAATTTAGCAGCACAATATGCAGGTACAATGTTATAGGCACTGAGATTTATTTTTATTCCATAACAGAACTTAGCACACAGATCAAAAGCTTCTTCGCCTCCAGGAATGTCGTGAAGCTCTATGTTCACTTTTTCTGGACCACCAGAATCACAGCAAAGCTGCTGTAACAGCCCACATTTTGGAAGCAATGGAAACTGCAGCTAACAGAACCACAATTAACTACATATCTCATTCTTCACTTGATGACAACTACACCTAGACATGTACACAAATCATACCTTATGGAGAAGATAACTGACGTTGTTGATTTGTATGAGAAGGTCGCTGGGTACATCTGAAGCTACAGACCTGCAGATAAATTATACATAGTGAGCTATATACTAGAAAGGTGATCAGTTTCTTCTGGCTCCATACTAAAAAAATCCAGAACTATAGAGGCTGCTTTTAACAATTTGATTACTGCTATCTGTGAGAGAATGTATCGTATTATGTACCTTTAAAGTATTTTCATATTCATCTATGAAGCAAATTAATCAAGTGGTAACTCCTAACAATTGATATAGCTTATAGTACCTGGTAGCTCGTTCAGTGTAGAAGGTGTCCGGCTTAGTCCCAATTTTCATAAACTTCATCTTCAAATGTATCGGTATATATATCTTCTCTTAACCAATGATCAAAGCAGTACTTGTACCATCAAATTTGAAAACTGGGTGCAGCATGTGAGCTGTTTGGTAGATTTGTAAATTCAGAAAGAGATTGAGTCACCCTAAACTGAATGATTCATAAGAATAGCGGTAATGAAAAATACCAAGATCCAAGCTAGTATTACTACATTTTCTGAGCTAGCATACTCAAGCTTGATTTTTATATGCAGATAAGTTTCTAAAAAGAGATTCTATATATAAAAATATCACCTCATTAAGGTCAATTTTTTTTTTGAAAAGATATTCTATGTATATCACCTCATTAACTTTATTGGTCAGACGTTTCTATCTATAATTCTATACACCTCAATAATTTTTGTCAGACTTTTTTTCTGAAAACATTCTAAATACATCAGTACATCACCTTATTCATGAAGGTCATATTTCGCAGCAGGTAAATTATTCAATATTTGAAGTTTATGTAGGATCCAATAAAGTGAAGTTTACCTGGAGACTTGCATTTCAACAATTAGCTAGCTCCCGTATCAGAAATTTTAGTTAAGTGGTTTAGATAGATCAAAATGATATAGAAGATGCAGCAAAGAATAAAAATGTACATCACTACATGCAAACAGGATTATTCAATGAAAGGCTATATGGCATTAGTCTAGGAATGAATTGATTCTGTGGTAGAGATAGGAGCTGCTCATGGCACTTACCTGATTGATCACCTTAAAACCTGAAATCGAAGGACTAAGGTTCAGTCGAGAGTTGAGGAACATCATCTATCTTGTTCCTGCAAGGCTAGCAGCAGCACGCCAGCTCTTTATGTTATACAGGAAGCTAGGAGGAGATGGAGTTTTTCCTAAATAATAATCAATATTAAAGAGAGTAAGTGTGCAAGTTTATACTGCAGTTGTGAATAGGAAGTTCGATATTTGCGTGCTGACATATACAACCAATGATGAAGAATAGGGCGTTTAGCTAATGAAGCTGCTCAATTAAATCTTATTTGGACGTTAATGCAAAGGTTGACTGAATTAGTTGAGCCTCATTGATTCCAAGGGCCGATCCTGCCAATGAGTCGAGTCACAGACTGACTGACGTCCCCTCCTAAAACATACGTTACGAGTCAAGAACCAAGCAATATTGCTGGCTTGACAACCTTATTAACTGGGTAATGACATGACGTACTTCATGAGTTCATTGATCATCAATATCAGTAAATGACTACTATTATTGATTAAATGACTAAAACCAACGGATCAGACGAATATCTGAATCAAAGCAGATGGTCAATTTGCAGGTGACTGGACCTTGCACTCAATCTACAGACCACCTTAAAACATAGCACTCGTATGTTTATAAGTCCATAATATATTCATGGTCGACCTATGGGTTGGATTCTGGATAAAAGAGCATTTTTAAAAGAAGCATCTATGACACAAATAAAAAAGGAAATGAAAAGAGGAGCTAATACTTGAATTGAGGATATGATCATATCGATCATGATCATCATGTCAGCTGCCAGAAGCCTTTAATCTTAATAAGCAGCACTTGATTGGTAGAAGACCTCAAGTAATTAATAAGGCTACTGTGCATGGTCTGTGCTTTCCCAGACAAGTGGTGGTAAAGAAACACCATATGCATAGTATGTATATCAACTCTAACGTTGGCAGCAGAAGCCTTGCAACACACTTTTCTTAAAGGTATAGCTAGATCCCACATCAGTTGTTATAAAAGAAAAGCTAGTCATATTTAAGTGAATTAGGTCAGCCTTGCTCATCATGAATTAAGTAATACACACGATCGTGTTTTGGCCACACCAGTAAGTCTGGGCATGCAAAGTCTCTTTTAGTTGTTGCGGGCGTGCCACCACGCGGACGCGGATTGTAGTGGTTGTAGTAGTGGGGTGCGCTTAGCCTTCTGCTTCTAATCAAGCGACTGAGGATGGAGAGAGCACCAACTCCACCGCAGGGTTCTTCATATTCGCCTTGCGTACTGGGCAAGGACTTACAGTAGTCCGCCTGAGCGTCACAATATCGATACTCGACGTAGGATCGAGCAGAGCTTCAATTGGGAAGGAGAGGAAAAAAGAAAGAAAAAGCTCCGGAGAGCGTACGGGGAAACGAAAGGAAAGCTCCGGGGAGCGTCTGAGGTTCGACTAGGTCGAGAATTGTATTGTATTTTGTAGAGTTGAGTTGTTGATTTGTTGTTGTATTTGAGTAATTGTGTGTGTCGAGAGAGAGTCTGCTCGAACTCTCTTATATAGAGCTATTTAGGGTCACATGTATTGGCCCAAAGCATGTCAAAGACTTGTAGGAGTCCTCAACGATAAACGTGGCGTAGGCGATGTAAATCACTTCGTGGAGACCTAAAGGCATTCTAGGCTTATCCTGTTAGATGTGCATACGTATCATGTATACATGATTAAGGAATAGAACCAACCCCTTCCCATGCAAGCAACACATGCACGTGTTCTCCTTCAAGCCAAGCATGGATAATTGTCTCCTTCTTCAATTGAAATACTATAACTCTGGACGTGTATGCAAAGCAGATATGCACAGCTTGCATGTATATCTCCTTAATCAACTAGAATTAGGAGTAATCATATGTTTCACGTCTATACCAACTTTAATGCACCACTCCCTTCCAAACTCATATCCCATGCAAACTTTGACTCGCGCGCCCATAATCCATCTCGCATGCAACCTTTGACTTTGCAACCCACTTCGCGAGGTAGCGATTCTATCGCATGCAACCTCTTCGCATGCATCTCGTCTCCACTGTAGCTGCAAGCATTTTCCTTCGCCACGCATAGAGAGTACATACACTTGCATACATGTGATTAAAGAATAGAAACTTTCTCCTGGCGAAGTCTTCCAGCGCGAAGGCATCTCCCCTCGCTCAATCTTCTACGCGAAGCCAATACACTTCATGTGAACTCTGCTACCCAGCTTGCCTGACTTCGCTGGCGGGCCATAAACTCAATATTTTAGGCTCGCCGGTATGACGTGGACCATGAATTTAATTAATATTTACCTAAACAATTACCGTCCAGTAAAATATTAATTTGGGTGTAAACATTGCCCCCCAGCCTCGAAGTCATGAATGTTAAAAATGACTGAAGAGGTTTATGTTTCATGCTGCCCCAAAGCCACTGGTATTGGCTCGGTTCATACATCAAATGACTGTGAGTAAACAAGCTTGTGAATAGGCTCTAAAACTCAAGTACTCAACAACAAAGCATTGTAGCGAAGTTGCTGTACGATTTGCCCAGTACCATATTAATCAATTGATGACCATAAACTTAACATAGGTACCTTGGACTTGAATGACTATGAATGATGCCGTGCGCTTCGTCTGCTCCACTCAGAGAACATAGTACCATGCATGCACCTCGACTAGATAATGTCCTTGAAGGAATGTACCTCGCACAGATGTACCTCGAGCTCGAGTGGATACACCTCGAGTGAATGTAACTTGAGTGGATATATTTGAAAAAGAATCGTCTTGCCCTCGAAGGGATGTACCTCGAATATATGTACCTCGAAGAAAATGTACCTTGAGCAGACGTTCATTTTGACTGGATTCAAAAATTGCATTAAAAAAAATTGCCCTTCGCTCTTGAGCTCTTGGCACTGGCGAACCAAATCATGGAATGACTTCGTTGCCCCCCAGTATGGACAGGCCACAGGGATTGGCCTAAATAATGACCAAGACACCTCAAGAAGGGTCTAAAGTCTGAAATATCTGGAACACATATCTACCCTAATGTGCCCCCCAGTTTTGATGTCTGTTCGACGAATAAAGGACATCAAAATTTTAATATGCCCCCCCAGTGAAGGAGTTGTAGCACCTTGAGTAGATCCCGGTGTATGAATAAAGGTACACAAAACTTGTATGGATGCCCCTCAGTAAAAGAAAGCATGCTGCAAGGTCATGAAAACACATTGAAAAAGCATATTGCAAATTCGCGCGTATCCTGACCTGTCTGCATTCAAACTACCATAACTCTCTCCAGGAATGTCGAAATGACGAACCGTAAAATCCTCTGGAAAGTAGACATCCAGAGCTTTCCATTGATATATGGCTCGCCTGCTAGGTCGTCCTGGATCATTCCAGCTGAATCGGCGAAGTTCTTCCTGGATCATTCCAGCTGAATCGGCGAAGTGGACTGTCCGGCATCCTGACCCGCCTGCATTTAAACTGCCATTACTCTCTCCAGAAATGGCGAAATGACAAACCGAAAAAGCCTCTGGAAAGTAGACATCCAGAGCTTTCCATTGATATAGGGCTCGCCTGCTGGTTCTTCCTAGTTCATTCCAGGTTGATCGGCGAGGTGGACTGTCTGGTATCCTGACCCGCCTGCATTCAATCTGCCATAACTCTCTCCAGGAATGGCGAAATGACGAACCGTAAAATCCTCTGGAAAATGGACATCCAGAGCTTTCCATTGATATAGGGCTCGCCTGCTGGTTCTTCCTAGATCATTCCCGGTTGATCGGCGAGGTGGACTGTCCGGTATCCTGACCCGCCTGCATTCAATCTGCCATAACTCTTTCCAGGAATGGCGAAATGACGAACCGTAAAATCCTCTAGAAAGTAGACATCCAGAGCTTTCCATTGATATAGGGCTCGCCTGCTGGTTATTCCTGGAGCATTCCAGTTTAATCGGCGAAGTTGACTGTTCGGTAGTGGATGTTGCAACTTTCAGCAACTATTGGAATTTATTCTCTGACTTGACTTCGCTGGCAGCAATTCAAGGCATATGGAATGCCTGCGGTATTGTTTCCAGGCCTCAGGGATAGGCCTCAAATAAAGTTCAAGCCTTTTGGAGGCAAAAACGTTGTCTTGCATTTCAGCAAAACCAAGGATCTCTTTTTGGTGTTTTTTGCTATTTGATTTTTTTTGTATTTTCTTTTTTCAATGCGAGAAAGAAAGAAAAATGAAAGAAAACAGAAGTAAAAACTGAGGTAAAGCTAAGAGTAAAGGAAAGAAGAGAGTATAGCATGGCTAGTTACCTTTCGTAAGGCCACGGGGGAGGCCACCAATGCTTCACTCCAAGCCTCGACGCTGTTATGTTTCCGGCATGAGAACCTCGTCGTTGAAAATTTCCAAGTGTTGAGCAGAGATGTTGTGCGTCAACCACCTGAAAATTTGAAGAAAGTAGCTCGTAGGGACTGCCTTGTTGCTCCCCAAGCATCTTTGTTATTTGGCAAAGCATGATCTTCAATTGCATTCTTGCGGACAAAATGGTGTAAAGATCTGCCTTGTCACCGACTATCATGTCAGAATGCATGGTCTTATCAGGTATAGCCACGCATTGCTTATGGAAGAGGACCATATCAAGAGCTTCACTGGGATTGAACTTTTGTGGAATATGATTATGAGACAGACGCACCAACATATAGTCTTCATCATATTCATCATAAATTGGCTCTGTGTCAAAATCAAATTTAGAGTCACCATAGTCTAGTGAATCCACCTCTGCCTCTAATGCAAATATATGAAACCCATGAGCATCATGTTTAGATGCCACCAAGTCCCTGCTGCAGACTAGAGTGAGATGACCCTGAGAATACTCGACTTTACACCCATGTATAATAAACTTGCAATTCTGGGTGTAAAAACGTTTTCCACATACAATACTAAAGCCATAGTTTGGCCTTTGAACTTGCATGCATAGACTCCAATTGTATTGGAGTGTGAAGCCTCGGATTGGCCTAGGTATACCACCACCCATGTATAATTAAGTTTGTCATGACCTGGGGCAGCTTCTTGATAATGTCCAGTAACAGGACAAAACTTGAGTTGATCATGCCCTTGATCATGGTGGTGGATTAAAGAAAGAAGGCGAGTTACGCCGTGCCCCCCATGCATCTGACCTGTGTCCACATATACGTCTCGCATAGGGAAGCTGGCTTCTTGGACACCTTTCATATGAATTTGTGGTTCGCCATCATCAATGTTCGAACCAATTTCATCTTCTAAGATGGACTGTTCTGTCCTATCTTCAAGCTCCGTTTCCTGAGGAACACCGTTAGTCTTCGAGATAGGATTATTATCCAAAATCTTTGCGGCCTCAACCTCAGGTTCTTTGTTATTGATTGACAAAGGAATTTCTTCTTTGAACGTGGGCTCGTCCAAAGGAAAATCTTCGACATTAGATTGGCTGCTGCTAGGCAGTTCAATCTTTTTGGCAGGGACATGCTCGTCAACTGTAAGCTTCACATTTAGGCATTGTAAAGCCTTTTCGTTTTTTTTCAGCAGCCTCAAGCTCACAATGTCGCTTGAGGATGGCATCACATTTCTCTGTAAAGGCAACCCAATCAGCTTTTTTCTTTTCTTCATCAGCATTTCTAGCAGCCGTTTCCTTTTCTTTAGCAGCCTCTCTAGCAGCCGTTTCCTTTGCGTGTTGCTTGAGGATGGCAGCCATTCGTTCGGCATGTTTTTTGCGGCTAGCAGCTCTTAGTTCGGCATATTTTCTCTCGATGGCTCTTGATTTTTCTTGGAAATCTTGGAAATCAAATTGCATCTCTGTTCGTCGATCCCGATGAATGTGACGTCAGAGACTACCCTGGTCCCACCGGGCGTGCCAATGTTTTGGCCACACCAGTAAGTCTGGGCATGCAAAGTCTCTTTTAGTTGTTGCGGGCGTGCCACCACGCGG
This sequence comes from Fragaria x ananassa, assembly GCA_034370585.1. Taxonomy (NCBI): domain Eukaryota; kingdom Viridiplantae; phylum Streptophyta; class Magnoliopsida; order Rosales; family Rosaceae; genus Fragaria; species Fragaria x ananassa. Next base: position 205,176 of record CP139764.1, on the reverse strand, counting down.
ACGCGGATTGTAGTGGTTGTAGTAGTGGGGTGCGCTTAGCCTTCTGCTTCTAATCAAGCGACTGAGGATGGAGAGAGCACCAACTCCACCGCAGGGTTCTTCATATTCGCCTTGCGTACTGGGCAAGGACTTACAGTAGTCCGCCTGAGCGTCACAATATCGATACTCGACGTAGGATCGAGCAGAGCTTCAATTGGGAAGGAGAGGAAAAAAGAAAGAAAAAGCTCCGGAGAGCGTACGGGGAAACGAAAGGAAAGCTCCGGGGAGCGTCTGAGGTTCGACTAGGTCGAGAATTGTATTGTATTTTGTAGAGTTGAGTTGTTGATTTGTTGTTGTATTTGAGTAATTGTGTGTGTCGAGAGAGAGTCTGCTCGAACTCTCTTATATAGAGCTATTTAGGGTCACATGTATTGGCCCAAAGCATGTCAAAGACTTGTAGGAGTCCTCAACGATAAACGTGGCGTAGGCGATGTAAATCACTTCGTGGAGACCTAAAGGCATTCTAGGCTTATCCTGTTAGATGTGCATACGTATCATGTATACATGATTAAGGAATAGAACCAACCCCTTCCCATGCAAGCAACACATGCACGTGTTCTCCTTCAAGCCAAGCATGGATAATTGTCTCCTTCTTCAATTGAAATACTATAACTCTGGACGTGTATGCAAAGCAGATATGCACAGCTTGCATGTATATCTCCTTAATCAACTAGAATTAGGAGTAATCATATGTTTCACGTCTATACCAACTTTAATGCACCACTCCCTTCCAAACTCATATCCCATGCAAACTTTGACTCGCGCGCCCATAATCCATCTCGCATGCAACCTTTGACTTTGCAACCCACTTCGCGAGGTAGCGATTCTATCGCATGCAACCTCTTCGCATGCATCTCGCCTCCACTGTAGCTGCAAGCATTTTCCTTCGCCACGCATAGAGAGTACATACACTTGCATACATGTGATTAAAGAATAGAAACCTTCTCCTGGTGAAGTCTTCCAGCGCGAAGGCATCTCGCCTCGCTCAATCTTCTACGCGAAGCCAATACACTTCATGTGAACTCTGCTACCCAGCTTGCCTGACTTCGCTGGCGGGCCATAAACTCAATATTTTAGGCTCGCCGGTATGACGTGGACCATGAATTTAATTAATATTTACCTAAACAATTACCGTCCAGTAAAATATTAATTTGGGTGTAAACAGATCGAACATTATATATGTATAAGTGCGATCTATTGTACATGCATATCTGTGAAGGAGGGCCTTTGATCACCAAATGCTCTCTCTCTTTAGCTATTTCAGGCAGCACCCTCTTTTGACATTCATAAAGGAACCCCTGCATAACCTTCACAAGGTTTTGTTCATTTCTTTTTGTCCATAATATTCTTTTCGAATTTTCTTTTCTTCCACTTTTTGGTTGATTTACTGGATTTATATGTATATGGCAGAAAAAGCATGTCTGCTAGTTCACAGTATGTTTCAGACATTATATGTTTAACCTCTAGCTGGCCACCAAATTAAGGACAGAATCTTTCTCTCTCAATTTCATCTGTATCACAGAACGAAGAGCTAGCCAAGCCACTATGACCGAGCTTCCGATAAGCAAGTTAGACAGAATGTTGAATTGTTGATATGAAAATCAAATATCATCACCACAATCTCTATCTTGCAGATACACATAATATGGTAAAATAGAATTAACAGCAATCCCACCATACCAGGGCATGTCTGCAGATCGAATAATAAAGTAAGCCTGGATGAAAGAACGTACCGGCAGTAAGGAAATTAAGTGGTTGAATTCCAAGCTTCCAGCAGCAGCATTTGGCAGTGGATCGGCCTCAAAGCAACAACTAAGCTAAACCTCAAGTCCAGGTGATAAGTCACTGATCGATCAATATATATAATTCAGACAGCAAGTGCAGATGCCAGACTTAATTACTCGAGCGATCAAGGTAATTAGTTGATGAGGGCATGCCGGCCAGCAACAAGGAGATAGCTAGCTAGTCAGCTGGAGGGCTTAGTTCCAATTAATAAGCATGCACACACAGTGCAGATATGCATGCATATATATAATACTCAAGAGGAAACGCAGATTGAGATGGAATGATATATAGGGAGAAACAGGGAGACAGAGAGATCGAGCTGATGATCGAGTTAACAATCATATACTAGTATATATGTACGTTTTGGCTAGAATGAAAGCATGAGATAGAAAGCATCGCATGAGTGAGAGACAGCACTGACTACAGAAATTAAAATGGTCGATGTAGCAATTGATTGATGTTGTGGGGAGGGAGATGCCTAGCTAGCAAACTACAAGGAGAAAGGAGGAAGCTAGAGATCGAGTGTGTGGGGGTGGTTGGGATTAGTCAACATGGTAATGTATGAAAAGCAAATATGATTAATATATCATGTCTGCATGAATAGATGGATGCAATTGAAAACAAGGCTGCTAGCTACACCAGTTCCTGTTTACCTGCACTGCTAATGAGCTCGATCGAAAATTCAGTAAAATCAAAAGAAAATAGGAAAAGAAAGGGGCATACAGTATGCAAGTGGTAAGTGGCCTAGTGCTCCTTGCTCATCATGTAGGACCATTCCTTTTAAATCTGTTGCTAGTTATATTATAGGTTAGGCAGTGCAGTGCAGTCCAATCCAGTCCAGTCCCTTCCAGTCTCTCCACAAGTTAGTGAATATCGATATCCAGCGTAGAAAGATCCTCCTGCGTTGTGTTCCTCTCATCATGCTTCCCCCCACCATGTAGGTATGTTCTTCTTCTCTTTCAAAGGAGTTGGCTTCCCTTTGATCCGCATGTCGCCCACGTGTCTTCTCCTCTAACGTTGCTTACATCTCATACACTCACTCACTGATGGGACGCACTTGTCGGTGCCTTTCAAGGCCGCACTCAGACAACCATTTCTTTCCTTCCTTCCCCTCTCAACTCTCCAAGTCATTGACTTGCCAAAAAAAAAAAAAACAAAAAACAAAGGGCTCATCTGTCGACCTCCATCTATCTAATAAGATTGTAGAGTTCTGTTTTACACATGCACATTCCATTCTGTGCAACGTGTATATCACTCTTGATTGATCATCGACCTAAATTGGAGACAGCCATTCCCCACCCAGTCCCTTCAGTCCCTTTTAGTGTTGAAACATGATCCACCGGCTTGCTCTTTGCCTCACTCACTCACTCTTAGCCAAGCAGCCCAAGCTTGATTCGATCCATGATTAACTTGCTTAGAGATAGCATGATTGATCCAAGTATATTATTATTATTATTACTACTACGATGACAAGCTGCTGGTCTAACATGACATCATCACTAATGTTTTTGATTGGAATACGTAACACAATTAACTGGTGTCCATTATCTTTGATTAATCTTTGCAAAAGGCCAACACAATGTGCCCTTCATACTCTTTTCTTTTGTCATGTACCAAAGCGTGGACGTGCGTATTACGCGCCGTTTCTTGCTTCAACACTTGATAGTATCATCACAAAGTTCCCAAACCTTTGCAGGAACTTTCTACCCTCTATACTCTACTAGGAGCTTTGCCTGCTATACTCTACTAGGAGCGCATGCATATATGACTGTTCAAGTGCAACCCCATATATCGCACATAAACTTTTGATTATAACAGGAAACAATGCTTAAAATCTAAAGGAAGAAAAGCGACTAGAGACTAATACAGAATGAATGTATAATGTCAACTTCTTTTTCGCTGCTGATTCTACATGTGCAGGTCATGTAAAATCAGTCTCAATATACTTGCTATAGCCTATATGGTACTAGTCAATCTCTACTCTATCACAATGGCCCTAGCTAGTACTGAATTTTCCAAAAAGCAAGGATTTTCCAAATTTTGGCAATCAGGTTCAGTTGGGTACACCACATTGCCCATGCCTCATTCCACACTAGGGGTACAGTGCTTGTTTGCATTAGCAGTCTGCAGGGTCATAAGATGCATATTTCCTTTGACATATATGCCTCTACCAGATTCTCCTCCTATTAGTATCATCTTACTTTTCACCAATCGTTATTTCTTATTTTTCATGTCTAAACTAGACTACATGCATGTATTCTGAGTGCGTGTGTGTATATTGTTAGTGCCCTATACTGACATACATACACAAAACATCTCCTACTTTCAGAATTTTCTTCGGTTTTCAAAATAATTTCATGAGTACATGTGAAGGTTCATAACATATTTAACACGGCAACCTAGCTCTTTTCCACACACCGATTCTGCATTCATATATGTTCTATACCTAAATGTTAACAACGCCAGATATGCTAAAGATGTTCAACAATCCATCGTTTGACAAGCCTACAAAGTGAGGAGATACTGCGTCATACTAACAAACCCCCTTGCTATACCATTATCAAAAAAAGGAAAAAATGAACACTATAAATCATCTCACACCAAACTTGCACTACCATAAACCCATCATCTTAGGTTTGAAAATGAGTTGATAAATGACATACCTGACAGCATGAAATACGGCCTTTCCATTCCGTCTATGGTTACACAGTTTCGGCCACAATCTCAGACAGTAACTGGCTTGGAGATTATGAGCCAGAGCATGCCAATACAAAGAAATTTGTTGATGAATTACAACAAAAATCCCATCCACAAGGGAAGCAAGACCAAACAATTTTCATGGGTAACAGCTTTTCAACCTCCAAAACATTCTCAAACCCAAAAAGATGAGAACAAAACAATCCATCTACAAGTTCTTTCTTCAATCAGTCTCCAAATAAATCATCCTCATCATCATCAACTTGGCCCAAGTTAGTGCCGTAGTTTGCATTCGATGGCTTTTCATCGGAACTAGGTGAAGGATATGCCCAGGAAGTGCCCATTTTGCCAGAATAAGAATCTCCATAAAGGTCATCATATATCCCACCTTTAGGAGCAGTTTTGACACTATTTAAGAGCTGTTGTAATTTTTCAGTCATCCCCTTTTGGGAAGTATTTGCTTCCTTTGCAGATGATTGCTCCTTCCCTTTGGGTATAACTGTAGTCTGTACAAGGGATCCATATTTTCCAACAAGACTTTGCCCTTCTTTAACACCTATTGGACCAGGTTCTGTTTCTACATGCACACCATCTGATATTCCTACAACTTCAACCAACTCTCCTCCAACTTGATCCCTAAATGATACTCTCGCCTTCTTAATTCTCTTGGACGCTCTCTCCAGATGCTGGGTGTCGTCACCTTTTATGTTAGCTGGCTCATTGGGCCTGGGCAGTTTGCTCAACCTGGTCAGACCATAACGATTAAGAAGTGTATTATAAGCCACAACAGCTTCTTCATCAGATGGATCAGGCGGTGGAGGGCGAGGGAAAAGAGCTGCATCATCCTTTCTTAAGACATAGGATCTAGTCGATGCAGCAAACCGCAAAGACTGCTCCACTTCAAGCTCAACGGGGGTATCTTTAGTCACGCGCTCATTGGCAACAAAAGTACCGTGCGCAGATCCCAAATCAATTACATATATGCTGCGGAAAGGATAAAAGCTAGTAAATGACATGAAAGCAAACTAAAAGCATAAGCATGAGATTCAACAGGCCCCTGAATGTGAAGCTCCTAAGAGAGACTGACCTGCCATTCTTGTGAGGAACAAGAGCAGCATGCTGGCGGGAAACAGACTGGTGATCGAGCACATAATCGCAAGTAAGAGACTGGCGGCCGAAGATGTTGCGGCGCTTATCCAGAGTAATGCGCTCAACAAGCTGACCTTCTTTCAAGACTTGAAGATAATAAACGCCGGGGCGGGGCTCCATTGCCCACTCGGGGGGCTGCCATGTGGACTGTCCCTCCCCAATCTGCCCCACCGCCAGAGGAGGAGGAGGGACAGCTTCCTTCACCGAGAAGGGCTCCAAGGACTGCGCTTTCCTGAATCTATCCAGCCCTGCTCTTCCGTACATGACTCAACTCGATCCGATTCCCAGTTGTTGTTGTTGTTGTTGCACAAGCAGCATCGCTCAAATCCCCTAATCTACTCTACCTAGCCACATCCCCTAACTCAGAGTGGCCGCAGAAGGGTTTAGCCTCCCTCCCTTTGGCTTTCCCTCCTTCTGCCACGTAATTACTTGTTTCTCCCTCTCTTTTACTTTAATTGTCCATCGTATCCTCCTCCGAAAAGACACCATTACCCCGGATTGGATCAGTTTGATACACGGTGCAAACGAGCGAGAGACCGAGAGAGCAAAGAAGAGCGAGCGCCGGTGAGCTACACCCTCTTTCTTTCCTTTTCATTGCAATTCTTCGATTTTCTTGGGTCTAATCTGGCTTGCATTGTTTTTCAGTGAATTTGAGGGAGTAGCTAGCCATGTCGGACAAAGGTGGAAAGGGAAAGGGAAAGGGAAAAGGAGGCAAATCTTCACTCAAGGAAGGTCTGCTTCTCTCTCTCTCTCTTCTTTCCTTGCTTCCTTCAAACAATCTCTCTCTCTCTCTCTCTCACTAATCTCTATTTTATATTTCTGTTTCTGTAGCTACTCCCAAAGGCAAGGACGATGGCTCAGCAAAGTCCAAGAAGACCAGAAATGTTCAGTTTTCTTCTCAAGGTTCGATCTTTCCTCTTTATTCCCAACTATTTCACATTTCCGTCTCATGCATGTCCTTATCTTCTTCCATTTTCAATATTTCAGCTGCTGCTTCCACCAAAGGTATGATTTTTTTTTTTTTTTAGATTTTCATTTTCATTTTAGTCCCATCTGTATTTATGCAGTGGTGTGGATCTAAAATCATTGTGATTTTGTAGCCAATTCAGGAAAGGGGGGACAAGCCGATGGTGGAGCAAAGAAAGATAAAGAACCACTGCAGCTCAAAGTTGAGAATGGTAAACCATTTCCCTTCAAACTTGGTGTGCCAATTGTCATGTGTCCTGCATTACATATACACAATTAGAGTAAATCTTGCAAATAGCTTTTGCAACTTTCTTTATCAAATCGGAACTATTTTGTCAGTTTTAGGCTATGATATTGTCATGTTTGTTGTTGTATGTAGAATTGCCAAAGGGTGCCAAATGTCTGATGGATTGTGAGGCTGCGGATATCTTGCAAGGAATTCAGGACCACATGGTCATATTGTCCAAAGATCCATCAATTAAACTCCCTGTGTAAGAGTGTAGTTAATTAACAGAAGAATGGTTGGTTATAGCTGTCATATTTATGTTGTGCTCATATGAAATATGCTTAATTGTTTGGTTCCAGATCCTTTGATAGGGCACTGCAGTACACACAAAAAAGCACCAACTTTACAGATCCTGAGTCTGTCAGACAAGTTCTTCAGTATCCTTGATTCGTTTTTAAAACCTTTTTTGTGTGTGCGTTAGTTGTGTGTACGGTGTGCTTGAATATGCTTGTTTTCTGTCTGGAGTCTGTAGATAAATACATTTCTCTCCTGTTGAACTCTTAACTGGTACATAGGAATCTCAAAACATATGGTGTCACGGATGGCGAGGTTACATCTTAACCTTATTAGTTGTGTTCTTCCTTGTTATTTAAGCATTGGTCATGACTTTAGTTCTTTCCTTCTGCAGATTTGTGTGATGGCTAATGTGTATCCAGAAACTGCTGATGAAGTTTTTGCTCTACTCCCGTCCTTGAAGGTAAATTAACGTTTAAGATTGTTGTTTTCAGTTATTATTAGTCTTTGGACCTTTGTATTTCCTATTATGAGATGATTAATGTATTTATGTTTAGTTCTTGCAAGTAATATCTCAAGAGTGTTTTTCTTTTTTGTCAAAGGTTTAAGTCTTATGCTGCTGTAAAGGATGAAAATAAGTGGTATTTGATAAATAAATATGAAAATAAACAAACTGAACTTGCAAGTTCATAACTTCCAATGTATTATTGGAAGGTTAATCTTCCCTGATCTTGGAGGGTAAATTATACAATCACCCTTGCAATATTGGAAGGATTTATACATTGATCTTCAGCTATATGAGTTGCTTTATGGATGATTCAAATATAGGAAGTCACTTGAATTAGCTGTGGTGGGTTACTTTATTTACAGAGCTTAGATTTGATTTGCCCTTTCTTTTTAATCAATTAATTGATATAAAATGTATCTATACAGGTAAAGTTGGTGATTCCTTTCTCCCTTTATGAAATTAATATTGAGCGAGTTACTTGTCATGCTGGTCTTCTTTCTCCTTTTTTTTTTTTTTTTCAAAGGAACTGAATCTTTCATTTTAGACATCCCAGACTCAATCCAGAAACCATATGTAATCTTAGAGAAGGGAAAAAAATAACCTAGGAAAAGTTAATTAGAAAAGTAGGACACTTATTCCTTTTATTGATCTTGTGCTGTTTACTGTTTTTGGTGTGAGAGGAACTTTCTAGAGCTTGATGAGTTATTGCTTTTCGTGTGTTGACTTGACGTGATACGGTGTGCCAAATAAACATTTTCTTTTCTTTTGAACTTTCCTAAAGTTTTCAACCTGCCATATTAAGAGTCAAATTCTATGAATCTCTGTCGGTATCAAGTATTCTGCTTTGGAGCTGCATATTATAGTATTTCAACTGTCAGTTTCTCTATTGAATTGTTAAGTTACTGAATTCTACTCATCAGTATTCCGCCTATTGGAATGTTTGTTTGAGGCTGTTAAATTCTGCTCACATTTCACCAAAGTGAAGCATTCTGTTAAATTTGAGGCTGTCACTTTAACCTTCAATAACTTTGTCTTTCCGGTCACTAGCTGCTAGTGTATTCTGATTACAACAATGAAAGAAGCTGATAATCCTTAGTGGATCATATCTTGCAGGCTAGGAGAATCATGCTCGACGACCCAGTCAATGATGTTTTGAGTGAGCTAGCTAAGCTTAAAAAGTCGGCATAGTATTTCTGATTTCTGTAATAGGTGGAGATCTCTGCTAATTAGTAATAATTTCCATTTTGCGCGTAAATGAGTTTATACAGCTGCTCCTATACAGCATAATTGATCGAGTATTCGGGTAATCCAATGCAGGCGTCTAGATGCAGTTGGAGCACTAACATGAGGGATCCTGATTTGTGGATTTTCCAGGGTAGAGGCAGCATGACCTACTTATGCTTTTGTTATGTTTTTAGTGGTCCTTCAAACTATATGACCTAAGAATTGGCGACTTTTATGACTGTAAATAAGATTGTAATTCGACTGGTTTGCTTTTCGCCTTTTGTGTGTGCTGTGGATAGAAAAAATGCAGTTACGCGGATGATATATGACTTTAATATCAAGACAAATAACTGAAATCAGTAGAGAGAGGTCTGATTGATTCTGTGAAGCAAGAAAAGGAACGGGGAAAAGGAAAAACAGCCAGAGAAAAGCATTTGCAGGAACTGGAAAGAAAATGAGCATTAATGCACTAATTATAGCTTTGCTCGAGAAAAGAAAATGTTGGAACTATAAATAAAAAAAAGGTTGTGGAAAGTGGAGGGATGCATTTAGACGTGCCCTCTTGTTTTGGTCCTCCTTAGTCGCAAAATCGGTGGACTTGTCAGTAAATAAGCAGAAACAGAATGCGAAAAGAAGAAGAAGAATACCAAGAAGAAAGGGGAACAGATGACGATGATGATGAATCTTCAGAGGAATCAGAATCAGAAGCGGAAGAGAAATGGAGAAAGCACTACTCGTCCAGGCATAGGATATTGTTGGTTGGAGAAGGAGACTTCTCCTTCTCTCTTTCTTTGGCCACCCACTTCGGATCAGCACGCAACATGGTCGCCACCTCTCTCGATTCCCAGGACAAGATATATAGCAAGTACAGTAATGCAATAGCGAATGTGAGGGAGCTTGAAGAAAGGGGGTGCTTGGTGCTCTACGGTGTTGACGCCAAGACAATGAGTCAACACTTCTTCCTCTCCACTCAGAGGTTCGACAGAATTGTCTACAACTTCCCTCATGTTGGCTTTCTCTTCAGAGAGGAAAGCTACTGCCAGATCCAGTAAGTACTAGTCTACTCTCTACCTTTGTACCTTGTACCTTGATAAAACCTACAGTATATTAGCTTTTGATGATCGTTCAATATGTGTCCGATAGGTTGAACAAGAGACTGGTGAAGGGTTTTCTCAGGAATGCTAAACTTCTTTTGAAAAAAGAGGGAGGGGAGATTCATATATCTCACAAAGAAGGCCATCCTTACAACAAATGGGATTTAGTGAAGAAAGCACACAAAATAGGAGGACTGGTTCTAACCCAATCTGTGCCCTTCTGCAAGGATGACTATCCTGGATATGACAACAAGAGAGCCCATGGTTCCCTTCCGGATGCTTCTTTCCACCTTGGGGATTGCACTACTTACATGTTTAGCCTTGCTTAGTCTTTTGTCTCCATCACATACTCTGTTATGTGTTTGCCTAGCTCTCTTTCAAATCAACCATCTTTGTTAGAGATTGAAGACGACGAGGTGCTTAATTGCTTGCTTGCCACCTGACACATCAGAGGATTCAACATGTAATGTAATATATGAAGAAACGAAAAATCATCAACTGCTTTGTTAGCTTATATGTGGATGATTGAACATGCTTTCTCATGTTGCTACTTTGTGTAACAGTAATGAATGTTGTCTTTGCTTGCTCCAATTATCAATACTACATGATTGTTGCTATCTTTTAGTCAAGCATCTCTACTCATTCAGCTTCTGAATACTTTGGTTTCCTTTCCTTTTCATCTTGGCTAAGTCTCAACTCTCAACAGAGACCGGTCTCACAGGCATAACAGGATTAACAGCAAAAGAAAAGATGACCATGCAAATTGTGTTGGCCTGCAGTCTCGTATAAGTGCTTTGTGGTGCTGAAATGTTAGCTTGCGCTGAGAAAACGTTTAAGAAACCTAGTATTTGAATATTAGCTTGCTCAATGATTGCAAAATTTAAGCCCTCTGGATGATCTGTCGATTTTTATCAGTTTAGACAATCTGTAGTTGTCGTTAGTTTATTCCCCTGTAAATTCAATTAACAATACTTTTGCTTTCTAGTATTTCATCATTAGATTTATAAACATCAACATTCAAACAATTCAATACTGTTGGTATGAATACATTCGCCGAGTACACACCACCTACTCTAAATTTTGGAATAATTTATCTGATCACTAGTATTCATATCCTATGATGCTTATCACAAAGAGCAGTAGTTCCAGAAGACAGGGACTTTGAAAAACCCGTTTGAGGAACCTTATATCACACAACTCCAAACCCTCCATGACATAAGAATCCAAATCCAAACAATGGCCGAACTGTGTTGTAGCTGGGAAAAGGAAGTAGCACTAGATGTAGTAACGCCCACAAGAAACCTGCACTCACCCATTGAAGGGTCTAGAAAAGTGACCATACCAAGCCCATCGAAATCACAGCTCTGTTCTTTCTGCATTTGGACCTGATAGTAACTGTTGAAGGCATATGAGATATTTCCCTTTGCACCGATTCCGTTACATGATCCCCCATAGCCGAGTGTGGTGCAATCTGCAACACTACAGGCAAGTTTCATGTGGCTTTCCACAGCAGACAAATCCCTTGCTGGGTCTGCCACGCACCACCTAGATGGTAGATACTCAACATTCCTTGCATTTATCAATCGTCTACTGCCTAAACCAAGGTTCAATGGATACTTAGCCTGGCCGTCAAAGGAAAAAATTCCCCAGTGCCTTTCAAAGGTGCCTGGAAGTGTGCTCTTTGCCTCTTCATCAAGCAGACCAAAAAGATATACATCCATCGGAGGGACACCTGGCCTTAGAGGAGTTCCTTTGTTACTTAGAACATTTTTTATCAGGCCTTGGTTGAATGTCCTTGCTGCCGTGAGATTTGCACTGATGGCTCCATCTGTCGGCCAACCCACTTCGCCAATAACTACAGGCATCTGACCATATCCCAGTTTGCTCAGGGCCGCAACCAGTGTGTCAAAATTTCCATCAAATGCATTGTTATAAACAGCGGACCCATCTGTGACAGAATGGCTAGTCCCCTCGAAGAATGCATATTCTTGAGGGAAATCTGAGTTTCCATAGAGACTTAGAAATGGGTAGATATTGACTACAAAAGGAGAACCATTTGAGTTAAGAAATGAAACAAGTTGAGTCATAATTTGTGTTAGCTCTGGTCGAAATGCCCCTTGAGAAGGAAGTGCAGCCTCATAGGCATCAGCATTACATGGTACAACTAACTTCACATAACTTGCGAGATTCACTTTAGCCAAGGACTGTTGAAGATTGAGCAATGCAGGCATGACATAAGGCTGATATTGACCCGAGTAACTTGTAAGGAATGGCTCATTTCCAACTGCAACATACCTGTCATCATAAGCCAAGAACTAAATTACAGAACTTTGATACGTTGCCAAAATCTAATAGAAATAGATGTATAAGAAGCAATTCTTACATTAGCCTGTCTACTCAAGTTAGGTCTTTCAGCATAATGAAAGTCTACTGTTAGCAAGAATGAAAGTCTACTGTTAGCAGAAGAGAAACTTTCTCATAATCGAGGTAAACTTGTGTGAGAGATGCCCACATGGAACTGTTAGGCTTACTGACAGTGAGATCTTCCTATGTGGTTCTGATATTAATGTTAGATAACAACTAGCGAATAGCATAGTGCTCCCACAAAAGCTAAAAAATAACTTTCCCTCTCTATAATGAGATATACGTATGTTTTAGCATCAAAGTGGTCTATCATATCTCCTTACAAAGGATTTACAAACTTTTTTGTTGGAATCATTTGCTTTCGGTGTAGATATAGTAACTTAAACAATAACTATGCTTAATGAAGTTCCCCTGAGGCCTTATCTTAACTAGGAAGCCCATTGAAGGTGGGTCAACCTCATATTCCATGACATTATGATGTCTGGTTTCACAAGGAGCTTGCAATGAATAATAGAAGGGAAGTCTGGTTTAGCAAACACAGCATGATGAGTGAACCAGATGTTAGAGCTTTCTTAAATTACAGACCTATGTGTTGGGAACAGTAGGGTAGAATTCAGCTGCATAGGATTATCAGAAGTTTGAAATAAGACTTGTTAAACACACATCGATACTGTGCCACCAACGCACGTTATCTTTTATGGATATAACGATAAAATGCAAAGGGAAACACTAGCTCAAATGCCATTTGTTCCTGGTTCCCAACCCGGAACAGAAGTACCAGATGATAAACAAATTTTTGAAATAATTCTTATTGATATATTGTTCATGGTGCTTTATGAGTTTTATCTTCCATCCAAAATATCCTGAAGAAAATGATAGAAGTCTAGCCGGAATCCTGAAGACTTGTAAATCTACTTCATTTACTAGGCATTAGTAAAGTCGGCAACTTCAGAATGGCGGAACTCAATTGTAAACCAGATGATTCCTTAATAGTAATAGATCAGGGTAAAATTGACTCCAAACCTGTACCATATATCTCTGCACACAGAGATGAATCCAGCTAGTTTATCACTTGATCAAATATACTAGAAGTGATACATGGCAGCACCACAAATTGCAATTTTACAGAATGTTACCAGAAGCAAGATTAAAGTTGTCACCTTTTATGTTACCAGCTAGAAAGAGAAACAATCAAAGCCAGAAGAAAAGGAAAAGAGACTTACAGTGAATGCAAACAAGTTTAAAGAAAGGAGGATGGAAGTTGGAACCTGATATCGACGCCATTCTTCACGACGTATCTAGAGACATTGCGACGGACCCACAAATCAGAGGCATCAGCGGAAGAGCTCAAGAAGGGCAACATGTCATTTGGGATTCCAACCATGACCTGAATCCCGGAGCCCATGAGAGCCTCAAGGCAATCTGGGTCTGCATCGAAAAGCTTAACTTTGGATATCTTGTTGTCTTTCAAGAGATCTACAACAATGGAAGGCTTGAGCTTGTGAAATGACAGGATGCCCCAGTTCACTCCAATTGCTGCTTCTGCCACACTTGGAGCTGTCAAGCCCCACATCACTATTAAGCAGACTAGCCTTGCTTCTACCATCTTATCTCTCAGTTTCAACTTTGAACTCTGAAAGCCCAAAGCCCCCAGCTTCATTCTTATATTGAAGGTTCGAGTCGATGATCAGTGCTAATAAGGTCGGCGTGTGCTGGCCTTGCCACCGACTTGAAGAAGAGAAGAGTAAAGTAGAAGCAGCTCCCATTACTTGTAAGAATGAGAAATTACTGACGTATCCTCCCCCACATGTCCCACAGAGGGAAGCAAGGAAAATGATCCGTTTGTTTTAGGTAAAATCCAATATTACCATCTTGTTCAATATGAAATTATAAATATTGAAACCATTTTCAGCTAACCCATTCATATATTGCTTAGTGGGAGATGTTCCTTTTTAAAGTTTTGTCTAGATAGCCGACTACCACCAGAAAATGGGCTCAAGCTGACGGAGCATGAACAGTCTCTTTCTTTGGTATATCCTTTTCTGCTGTGCTGCCTATCTTCTCTATACATGCAGATGCAGTACGTCCTCACCCTTTTCAGCTTTTCTACTGTGAGTCCGTCTGTGACATCTCTCGAAAATTATATACAATTTCTTAAACAAGTGAGCGTTTTAGATGTAAGTAAAGCTGTAAAGGGAGGGAGATATTTGCATGCCTTTAATCGGCATGGAATATAGAAATAGCAGATAAGTCTATCTTTTTATCTGTTCACTTTACTGGTGGACTTCTCATAGCATAAACGAAATTTGAGATTCCAATTGATCGTCTCTCAGAAGCAACTTCAAACCAGTTAATTTGCTCATCTATTTTTCTTTACCAAAAGTATCCAATCGCAGCAATTACATTATCCCTTGGCAGCAGACAGACAGACAATTGCTCATCATTCATTGATTCCTCTATACAGAACCAGCATTATATTTCAGTTTTATTGACTTGATCTTTCATGCCATATTCATACAATATTACACCATCTGAAAACTAAAGTTCGGCCAGCCGACACACACAGCACCTTATTCTTCAGAAAGATCAATCATACTCAATTGACCGTGCGGCTGCGCGCACTGAGAATCTGAATCTAGAACTATATAGCACACAGATGCCAAATGCTTATTCCATCATCACTAGAACTACTACGATGTGTCAATTTGCAGATAATGTTTATCGATCAAGACATGCTGATAAGCATCAAATTACAAATTTACAATAGTGATCGATGTGAAAAGGTAACTGGCTTACACAAAACTAGAGATGGGATTAAACTCCTCCGTGATCGAATTGATGGGATCAGTCAAGTTTTGTTAAAATCAGGCTGGTTGGTGACAGATCTTACCCACGCCCATTTGTGGTCTCTTGTGTTGACCTCATTCTTAGCCTTTGCCACCTCTTCAACTGGAATGTAAGCATAGTTGCCATTGATGGGGCCAGGGACAAATCCAGTGTAACCAGCCATCACTCCATGAATAGCTGAATGGGCAAGAAGTGTACAGTACAAGTTATCTGTAGCATTTGCAGGGACCGCTCGGATCATGTATGTAGGGTCTATGTACTTGACTGTGACCAGCTCGTTGGGGTGATCCCTGCTCCACCAATTCTTGAGCTCTGACTTCAACCATTGGCCAACATCTAGGAACACTGGGTTCCCAGATTCATCCCTCTCTTGTTTCTGAGCCTCGTTCCTCGGAATTATATCCTGTCCCGCTCCTTCAGCCACAACTAACACTGCGTGTCCATTCTCCCTCAGTCGCTGCTCCATGAATTCAAATAACCCTCCTTTTCCTTCCAGGTAAAACTCAGTTTCAGGGATTAGGCAGCAGTCCACATCTCGGCTGCTCAATGTTGCGTGCAGAGCAATGTGGCCAGTGCTTCGACCCATCAACTTGACCAAGCCTATTCCATTCACTGCACTTTCAGCCTCCACATGAGCTGCACTTATTGCCTGCTGGGCCATTTCTACTGCTGTCTGGAATCCGAAAGATTTGTCAATGATGCCAACATCATTGTCAACTGTTTTTGGAATCCCAGTAACCCCAATTTTCAGTTTTCGCCTGCAAATCTCATGAAATATCTCAACTGCCCCACGCATTGTGCCGTCTCCACCTATTATGTACACCTGCGCCGTGTAACGGAATAAATTTATCTAGAATTTCCTTTCATGCATCAATTCATATATGCAGGTATATAACAGTAACTACCAGTGTTTTAAAAAACGCGTCTCGGGCGCGCCTTAAGGCTTAAAAGGCGCGAGGTGCAGGGAAAATTCCTTGTGTTTTGCTGGTTAGGCGCAAAAGGCGCGAGGCAAGGCGCAAAAGGCGCACAAAGCGCACCCCAAGGCGCATAAGGTGTGCGCCTAGTCTGATAAGAAAACGGATCGTTTTAGTTTGACTGAAATAATAAGGCACACATCTTCGTGCGCCTCCCTCAGTCCCTCCTTCAGTCCTTCCCTCTCCCGATCTCCCTCTCCCTCTCCTTCTCCACCAATTCGCGACCACCACCAGTTCCCGATCTCCCTCTCCCTCTCCCGACTCCCTCTCCCTCTCCTTCTCCACCAGTTTGTGACCAGTCAACCACCACCAAATCCCGACCTCCCTCTCCCGTTCCCGACCACCACCAATTCCCGACCTCCCTCTCCCTCTCCTGACCACCACCAGTTCGCTGTCTTCTACAAGCCGAGGCCTGGCAATCGCCTCAAACCACCACCTCGCCTCACCCTCCAAGCCGAGGCCGCACCCTCAAACCACCACCTCCCTCGATCACTAACTCATCATTGATTTGAGGTACGCACATCATTCCGAATTTCCGATTCAATTATGTTTTCTTAATGAGAAAGATGAATGTTTGAGCTATGTGTGGTTCATTCTGAATTTGTGATAGAGTGATCATTTATCTGGTGTGTAGTTCATTGTGAATTTGTGAATTTGTTTCTGTGATAATGTTTGGTTCATTGTGAATATGTTATATATAGCAGGAAATTTATTTTTTTTCAAAAGGCTTACGCCTTGGTGAGACTCTCGCTTCATAGCCTCGGCTACGCCTTAGCCTTTTAAAACATTGGTAACTACTATTTTACATAATATGGTTCATAAATCCGGCCATCACTATACAGTATCAAACCTGCCCTGAGTCCCTGAAATTTGAAAGTAGCTACGAGGCTAGTAGAACTTCATTTACATAATGACAATAAATTCGGAAAAAGATTGATGATCATGACCTTCCATCCATATAAAATTTTTACACATACTAACATTCGCCCACTACCTTGGAGTCGATTAATAACAACTGATGGTTCCATCAAATTGCATGGGACCTTCAATCGGTAGTATATGTTCTACACATAAATTGATATATCGCAAATTAAAGAAACAGAGGAAGACTCATAAGGTTGTAGATGAATTGTAATGATGGATTTGGTACCGTACCTGGTTATAGCCGCGATTTTGGATGGCATCGACAATCTTATGGAGATCAAAACCACCTCGGGAGGTCTCGAGGACAGTGCCGCCATTCTTGTGCCAGTTGTGGACGAGCTTTGGGTCGAGCTGGATAGGGTTCATAGAGTAAAATCCACGATAGCCAGCCTTGATACCAAAAATCTGACGGACTCCGTAGAGGTCCCAGAGGGCAAGAACCAGCTCTCTCACCACCGTGTTCATTCCCGGGCACAGCCCACCGCATGTCACTATAGCCGCCTTGATGCTCGACGGCTCGAACAATATGTGCCGTCGGGGGCCGGCGCGATGGTAAGCTGAGGCGGGACCAGAGGAGGCGCCGGCGGCGGAGAGGTCGTAGACAATCTGGCGGAGGATGACATCGGATGGGGTTATGTAGAAGCCGTCGGAGGGGTGGTAGAAGGGGTTGTGTTCGAGTGGGTTGTTGTGGGTTGGGAGTTGTGAGAGATAGTCCGTGATGTGGGGTAGCCTTTGGAGCTGCACCGGAGACAATGACAAGATCAACTCATCACCGTCATCATCATCAACCTCTATTGGATTGATTGGACTAAGTTGTTTGTGCTCAGGTTCTGGATGCGGCATGGCAAGATAGTCTGCTTTGGTTTCGTTGTTTGTGATTTCGTTTGTTTGGTTCGATCACTCGACTCATCTAGACTTGCAGACTCAAGTAGTCATCGATCATTTCGACAGACATTTCCAATTAACTATGCACTTGGAAGAAAATATGTGAACGTGGCGCCCTTTTACACTACCAACGACACGTAACCCCCTATGCGTGGGGAACTTTCATATGCATGACATTGCATTTTGACTATTGACTTTTCTGATCAAAGAAAACACAGACAAGCTGACATGCAATACGTGTTTCCATTCAAACTTCGAACTTGTGGAAATTTATATAGAAACCCAGACGAGTGAAAAATCAAGTAGTGATATGTCATTAAAGACAGACTCGAAACTTATACAATAACCCGAGCAAAGCTTCATCGATCATGATTAGCTTATTTAGCTAGTGATTTTAAGCTCCATCACTACTTCACTAGCTATCCATTGATCAAACCTCTGCAACGTTGACAATGTCAGTGGTCTTGAACTTCTTCCTCAATCTCTTAGCCAACTTGATGGCGTCTACTCCCTCCCCAATCACCACCACGCTGTCCTTCTCCTTTCCCAACGCCACAGAGCTCACACCTGCATGCATCATCCAGTCCAGCCACATAGCTAAGAAAATCTAAATTTTAACTTCAATTTGTTGATCAAAACATTAGAAAAGAAAAGCAGAGATCGATCGATTACGTCTTCTATTTCGTGCATGATGCAGGAGCAACTTATAACATATATCAAACCTCCAAAACTTACAGCATATATCGATCTGTAAATATATGCCGGTGATAGAAAAAGAAATTTTAAACGGCGGCGTACCATTTTCTTCGACAACAATTTTGAACGCCTTTGTTTGGCATTTCCGGCAGTTCATCGGTACTTTCATCACAATCTTATGCTGCATACATGATACACATAACTAGCAATCAGGACATCGATTGGATGAGTAGTTATTTATGTAAAACGTACGCTAGCTGTTGTATATACAAGGATGATGAGTTGAAATCAGTGTACGTACCTTCATTTTGTCCTAGCTAGTTTCAGTACGTAGTTTGATTGATCGAACAGCTCGATATACTGCTGTGTGAGGAGTGAGGAGTGAGGAGTACAGTTATATAGTAATCGATCGATAATGGATCTCATATATATGGACTTTGATTAGACGACTTGAGAGTCGGATGAAGCGAGACCCATATAAGCATGCATCTTCTAGGCAATTTAATCAATGCAATTTCTAAAAGCAGCCGTGTCAATGGTGTCGACGTACTGTCGAGGAAAATACACAGACACATTACGCTCTAGGGTTTGGTTCACACATAACCCACCAAGAATTTTCACGATTTTCTTTTCTTCACATATTTTGTTCGATCGAGTGGGAGTCTTAATTGCTTGCCATATTAACTAGGATATATATGAGTCATGTAGCCCAGAATTGACGTATAATGGGGTCTCTGTGTACAAGGAAAGGCCTTGAACTCGATCTACAGTTGTATATTCATTTTTAGGCCTTTATCGAAATCTTATTTGAAAAATACCAAATAGAATTATTATGGGAGTGTTTTATCATTACAGTAATTACCTTGAAAGTACGTAGGAGGAGTCGACCGAGTAGTACGTAGCTGAGTAGGACTGGTCTTCTGCTGCATGACCATGTCATTGTAGTATCGTAGTTGATATGGAAGATTGGAAGGTAATCAAGGTATACATGTATACGTAGCGGCTATTTGTTATTTGACCTGCTAGTGATATATAGTACGTACTTGAGCGAGGGGGTGAGGCCTGCAGTCTAGGAGTCTCTCTATCGATCTAACAAAAGCAAGAATGTGGTTTCCAAAGCTTTCATGTCTTTTCCAATTACTCATCGTTTTTTCTCTGTTTCAAGTATCCGCTTTTGCAATCAAAAAGGTAACCACGCCAACCATTGTGATTACTCTCTCGCTCAGCTCGTATATGTACATGTATTGTAAAAGTAAAACTGCTCGATTTGGTTTGGTTGATGCGTGGAGTTAGTCTTATGTAGTGTATCTGGGATCCCATGCACATAGTCCACAAGTTTTAGAAGCTGATCTTGATCGTGTTACTGATTCGCATTATGAATTCCTCGGATCCACTACCAGAAAATAGAACTTGGGCGACGAAATGAAAAAAACCGGGCGACGATTTTTTTTTTCGTCGCCTAAGAGAAAACTTGGCCGACGAAAAAAAAAATCGTCGCCCAAGGAAAAAAAATCATCACCTAAAGTTCAACTTTAAGCGACGAAAAAAAAATCGTCGCCTAAGGATAAATTTCGTCGCCTAATATAGAAACTAGGGCGACGAAACAATATTTCGTCGCCTAAGATATTTATATCGTCGCCTAAGTTTTTTAATCCTTAGGCGACGAAACTCAAATATATCGTCGCCTAAGTATTTTATTTTTTTATTTTTACTTGGCCGACGAAATAAAATAATTTCGTCGGCCAAGAGTAATCCGAATAATTAAAATAAAATAAAACACATTTAAATTTCATTGTACATGATTTTTTATTTTTACTCTTGGGCGACGAATTTAACAAATATCGTCGCCCAAGTATTATCTTGGCCGACGAATTACCCTAATTTCGTCGGCCAAGATAATCCGAATAATTAAAATAAATAAAACACGTTTAAATTTCATTGTACAGGATTTTTTATTTTTACTCTTGGGCGACAAATTTTGACAAATATCGTCGCCCAAGTATTATCTTGGCCGACGAATTACCCTAATTTCGTCGGCCAAGATAATCCGAATAATTAAAATAAATAAAGCACATTTAAATTGTAAGGAAATGTTTTTTATTTTTATAGCCCCGTAAGAGTCTCGTCGATTGGAAACTATTCTCAGTTGAAGGTCCGGCCAGATTACGTGATTTGGAGGGTCGAATAGCCGTTTCCGTCCGTTTAGGGGTTTGACCGCGCCGATTGACCGGACGGATCGAGCCCTTATCTTTGTCAGATGGAGCTGAATTTTTGCCCACCTACGTAATTCGTTATGCTGGTCATATCTGACGGTCGGTTTTCAGTTCCTCTTCTCCGATCACCAAACTCACGTTATATGTACTAATGTTGTATAACTTTTTTATATAAGTGTTGAGTTTAAGTTTCGTTTTGAAGACAACGTATACGTAGAGGCCTCAAACGCAAAAAAGTCTTGAAATAAGATATGACCGGAACGGTGAAATACGTCAACCCGTGAAAAATGAAGATATTTCGGTAAAATTTCGGTGCCGGTTGTTCCGGTCAACGAATTTCTCTTATTTCTACCTAGTGGTAGCCCTATCCCGGATATTTATTTTTTACCAAATTTTTATAGCCCCGTAAGAGTCTCGTCGATTGGAAACTATTCTCAGTTGAAGGTCCGGCCAGATTACGTGATTTGGAGGGTCGAATAGCCGTTTCCGTCCGTTTAGGGGTTTAACCGCGCCTATTGACCGGACGGATCGAGCCCTTATCTTTGTCAGATGGAGCTGAATTTTTGCCCACCTACGTAATTCGTTATGCTGGTCATATCTGACGGTAGGTTTTCAGTTCCTCTTCTCCGATCACCAAAATCACGATATTCTGAATTTTATGATAGAACTCTTGGCCGACGATTTTCTTCATCTTGGGCGACGAGATTTATAGTGAAGAACATCGTCGCCCAAGTAGACTCTTGGCCGACGATTTTCTTGATCTTGGGCGACGAGATTTATAGTGAAGAACATCGTCGCCCAAGTAGAGTATCTTAAGCGACGACATTAAAAAATCGTCGCCCAAGATTATCTTGGCCGACGATTTTCAAAAAACAGGGCGACGATTTTTAGAGAATCGTCGCCCAAGAACGCCAATATAAAAGGCAAAAATTCATAACAAGTACCTCTCCGCAACCATTCGCGCAGCCCTCTCTCTCTCTCTCTTCGAAAATCCAAGCCCTCTCTCTCTCTCTCCGAAAATCCACCAAAGCCCTCTCTCTCTCCCTCTCTCCGACCCCGACCCCGCAACCCGACGCCGACCCCGACGCCGACCTCGACCCCGACCCCGACCCCGACCCACAATTTAAGGTATAACCCTAAAACCCTAAATTGGTTATGTTGATGAAAATTTTAATTGTTGTTGTTGTTGTTTGAAATTATTGTTTGAAATTGTTTGAAATTGTGAAATTGTTTGAAATTATTTGAAATTGTTGGTGAAATTATTGTTGTTGTTGTTGTAATTTAGGAAATTAATGGTAAATTAGGGTAAATTTGTGTAAATTATGGTAGGATTTTAGGGTAAATTATGGTAAATTGTGATGTAAATGATAATTGTAAAATATTAGGGTTTAGGGTTTAGGATTTGTGGAAATAATTTGTAAATATATTGTAAATGATTAAATAATTAAATAATATAAATTATAATTGTAAATATATTGTGGAAATTTTGTAAAAAATAATGGATTATTTTTGAGTAAGGATGTAAATATTCGTAAATTAATTTTTGTGCTGTAATAAATATTTTTAATTAATTTATGGTTATTTTAAACAGGATGGGCATGAGGAGAACTTCTGGACAACGTTCGGGTGCGAGGAGCCAATATTCCTCGGACGGTACCTCAAACAACCCGTCGGAATCACCGTCGGTCGGGTTTCTGTGGCAGCTGACGGCCCGACATGCGGGGCTTAGGGGTGGCGCTAGCGGCTCGCGTTCTGTTGGGCAGCCGGGTCCCGCAGCGACGGCCCCTCGTCATCCAGAGATACTTCCCCGGTCGCGATCTAACACCGCCCCCACACAGTCGTCCCCGACCGACGGTGATGGCGGGTCATCCGGGGTCCCTACGGTGCCGTCCGGCCTCTTCCTTCCTCCGACGATACCGGCGATACCTCGCGTCGATGAGGAGGGTCGACCGATTCGAGAGCAGCTCCCGCATGTGGCACCGCACGAGGCCTATATCTACAGGGAGTTTCCCACGCCTCTTCATCCCGTGAGGGTCTCCGAGCAGGCGGACGGAGACGAATCCGTCGGCTCAGCCTCATCCTCAGGTAATTTATTATTACTTTTTTGTCGATTTTAATTTTTTCTTTTTGTAAAAATGTATTATTAATATTAAATTTGATTCACAATGTCACAGTCACCGGAACGAGAAAGCGGAACAAGAGAGGCACCGTCAGCAACAAGGGACTCGATAGGGCGGTCGAGTCCGCTGGACGGATCGCCATCCCTTTTTCCAACGGGAAACCGGTGGACGCCGTGTTGGGAAACCGGTACACGCGCGCCGCGGGAGGCACCATCCGCTCCAGACTCCCTATGTTGTGGGGAGTCTGGAGCCAGGTTCCTGATGGAGTGAAGGAGATGCTCCATCAGTCGATGTCAGTGAGTTTACTCGATCAATTACTATTTTTTTAACTAATAAATTATTTAATTATCGAAAAAAATACTAACAAGTGGTAATGCAGCAATGGTTTGTGGTTCCCGAGGAGGGACGTGACTAGGCGGACAAGGCCCATAGGGAGAGGTACCTCTATTTAATAATTTATTAAATTTTATTTTTTTAATAATATATTTAATATTTTTTTTGTATATGTAGGTTCAAGGAGTGGAAGCACGACCTCCGGTTACACTGGAAGCAGTACGGGAGCGACCGTTCGGGTACCCCGAAGGAGTTCGAGTGGCGGTGGCTTCTTGTCACGCAGTTCAACGACCCTCACAAACAGGTAATTCGTAAACAAATTTGAATATTTAATTAGTGAATTAATTATAATTGTATGTTTTTAAATATTTACTAACGATAATTTTTTTTTGAAGCACCTCGCCCGGGTGAACGCTGAGAACCGGCAACAGAACACAACCAACCATCGTGCCGGTTCGAGGCCGTTTTCGGCCATCATGGACGACGTGCGGCGAGAGCGGCTAGAGGAGAACCCCTATGTGGGGACCTTTCAGAGGGCATATCCTCATTCTGAGGAGGATCTTGTAAGTTCCTTATATTTTCTAATTTTTAATTTTAATTACATTTTATTAAATGTATATTAATATATTTTTTTAATATATCCAATTAGGCGAGGGTGAGGGAGGCGGAGCAAGAGGTCATGAGAGGCATGGTGAACGACACATGGCCGGGCACGGCAGAGGATGACATGTCAGAGGCCATGTCCAGGATCGACACTTCAGATCCTACCGTTGGGGCGCGGATTATGGCCACTGCCTTCGCGCAGCGTTCCAACAGCTACTACTGCCGGGGTATGGGAGGCGCTGGAAAGGGGATCCTGAAGACGACGCCAGGATTTCAGCGCAAAGGAGCCGCCGGAGCCTCAAGCAGCAACAGTCGGCTACATGATCAGTTCGAATGTCTACAGTCTGAGCTGGAAGCCCAAAGAGCGAGGGAGATGGCGGTGGCTGCGCATATGGAGCGGGTGAATGAAGTCACCAATGCCAACCAGGCGGCTATGGGACAGTGGATGACTGCCTGCATCGCTGCACATGCGGCCGGACTTGATATTCCGCCCATGCCTATGCCTATACCATTACCTTAGTGGCCCCAGCCTCCTCAGCCTGACCAGCCGCCACCTCAGGACCCTCCGAACGGGAATGATGAGTTAGATTTCGAGATATTCCGTAGGCAGATGGACTGAATTTTTGTAATAAATTATTTATAAATTTATAAATTTGTGTTATTTTTAATTAAATTTTAGTACTAGAAAAATTTAAAGAAATGCCGAAAAAAAATTCCAGCAAAAATTAAAAAAACATTATTTATATATTTAAAAAAATTATTTAAATATTTTTTAAAAAAATTTAAATATATCTTAGGCGACGAAATTGCTAAATCGTCGGTCAAGGACTTACCATATAAGACGACGAAAAAAAATTATCGTCGCCTAAGATGTAGTGATCTTAGGCGACGAAATATTTAGTTTCGTCGCCCCAGGTTATAACATCTTAAGCGACGAAAAATTTTTTCGTCGGCCAAGGTGTTAAATCTTGGGCGACGAATATTTTTGGGCGACGATAAGAATATCTTAGGCGACGAAATTCGTGTCGTCGCCTAAGAATTACTCTTAGGTGACGACGGAATGAATTTTCGTCGCCCAAGTTCTTGGCCGACGCACTTCTGGCGACGACGTATTGGCCGACGACATGTTGTCGCCTAAGTACCTAGGCGACGAAATTTTTTAACAGGGCGACGATTTTTTTTCGTCGCCCAAGTTGAAATTTCTAGTAGTGATCATTCTTGGGAGGGTACGTACGTACGGATGTATCCATGCACCTTTTAGCTAGCTCATGCAGTACTCTCACCTTCATATATATCTTCGTCTATTGTTTCTCATGCACCTATATATATATATATATATATATAAATTTATATATATCTATAAATGTATGCAGTACTGACAAAGCGAAAGAAGCAATCTTTTACTCATATAAAAGACATATCAATGGTTTTGCTGCCACCCTCGAAGAAGAAGAGGCTGCTGAAATTTCAAGTATGATCGATTCCGCTGAAATTCTTTCATAGTATTCCACTTTAACTAATAATCCTCATGCAATTCGAAGTTGAATTATTCTTATATGGGTGCCACTGCCACGTACTCCAGACGTTGTCTCGGTTTTCTTAAACCAAGGAAGAAAATTGCATACAACCCATTCATGGAATTTTATGCTATTGGAAAAGAACGGAGTCATTCGCCCCAGTTCTTTATGGAAGAAGGCCAGATTTGGTGAAGATACGATCGTAGCCAATCTTGACACAGGTAAATTTACCATATTCAATTTGTGCTGATTCAGCAATTTTATTGATGTGGCTGCGGAACCCAATTAGATTATGAATATGAATATTATAATGGTATGGTTTAAGGAACACAAAAGACTCGAGTAATTTACCAGCTCCTACATATTGTGTTCACCTTGTCAAAGCGTTGCACTTGCTTGAGTGAAACTCTAATCCAAATTTTAGCCCAAACATTCACATATGCATTTCCCTTATTAGGTTGCCGAGTAATATGGACTTGCAGGACACTTCCAGATGACTTATCTTTCAGAGAGTCACGGGTCATTATGAGGTCCGACTATACTGTTGGATGAGTGCTTACAAAGTAAAAACCTTAGAAGTTAAAAATGTGAAAGACAATGAGAGACCCTGTTGCAGGGTTATAAGCGAGGTCTTACTTTTCTGATGTGAAAATCGACTTAGAACCGTATATTAGTTAGGTCCATATGCTGGCCACATACTGTCCACAATGTTATACATGTCACATAATATCACAATGTTCGTGGGTTGGTGGACTGTTCCTCTAAAGTCTAGATAGCTAAATATAAATACTAAATCGCGGATGTCCTTCTAACGAGAACCCTTAAGTTAATGACTTTTCAGCTTATCCCACTTTTTGATCTTATTTCTTAATCTTGAACGTTCTGTTTATATGTATTTATGAGCATATCATTTATACAAATTTTTAGTCATATTGAAAATCGTTAAGACATTCATAAATGTGATTACTAATTATAAACTTGAATTGTTCACGTTTGACAGATTTGGTTCGTCCATTAATTTGATCTAGTTTGTTACCTTAATGATCACCAATTTGGTTAAAAATTTGTAAAAATGATCTACTCATATAGACCTAAAAACTGAACGGATGAGATGTCCAAATGTGATCGAAAAATGTGTCGTTTTTAAACCATAAACCGAAAAGTTTTTTTTTTTTTAGTGTATCAACGACAATATCCTTAAAGGCTTTTCAGGCCCAGAAACTTATCTGCGTCAGATGAATTTTGTCAGAATGCTTCCTCCCTCTGGCCATCAAAAATAAATTAAGATTTAACTTCAATTTGTATCGGCTGAGATTTGAACTTGGGTATAGAGATTCCACACCTAAACTTTTAAGTCTTAACTAATCCTCAACTTAAGACTCACTCGGTAAAAGAACTTGTAATAAATACTTAAGTTTGTAAATTTTCAACTTGGGACGTCCATCGAAAAAAGGAAAAAAAGGTGCAAAAAAGAAAAATCATAGTTTTCACTTTTTACTTGTCCTCGAGAGTCGCTTTACTTTATCCATATCGGAAAAAATGGCTTTATGCTTAGTCTTTTTTATTGCTCACCTGCATTGCACCGGTGCGAATGTCTAATTTTGTGAAAGGGTATTGATGATGGGATGTGATTTGTTCAAGGTGTCTGGCCCGAATCAGAGAGCTTTAGTGACCAAGGGTTTGGACCCATTCCATCAAGGTGGAAAGGAATCTGTCAGAACGATACAACTGGGTTTTCCTGCAACAGGTTAGCCTGCTTTTTCTCTTCTATTTCTGCATTCCATTAATCATCATAGTGTTTGCTCACTGGAATGGCTATATTTTTACAAAAAGAAGAAAATTATAGGGCTTTGTTTGAGTCTATCATTCTTGCTTCTTTTGTTATAGCTGAAAAAGTATGAGCCCTTGCCAGTGCTTCAATCACTGCTGAATCAACTAGCTGCCCCCCTTGCTGTAGTTTCAAAATGATTGAATGGATTTGAAAGGCCATCCAAGCATCATTTTGACCTTTATAGTTTGAGTAATAAAAATTGCGAAGAACAGGTTAACCTTAAGAATCTGTTTATCTGTAATTGTTTGCACTATAAAGCTCTTTACTGTAATCAGTATGATCGCTTATATACCACTAAAGTTCTTCACTGCAATCAGTAGGCCATAAGGGAGGTCTACTCTTGCTGACTCGCATTGATTTCCATGACTAATACTATTATTGGACTATAATCGAGTATTTTGTGCAATTTGCAACTATGGTTTTCTTGTTTGGCAGTCACGTTTAATTGATGAAATCGCAAATAGAATTATGAAGAAATTAATGAGACATTGCGACACATAGCATCTTGAAGGTTTACCAAGTAACTATTGTTTTTCCTCACAGGAAGCTCATCGGAGCAAGGTACTTCAATAAAGGATATGCTGAATATGCAGGGCCACTCAACTCCTCTGCTTACACTGCGCGAGATTCTAACGGTCATGGCTCTCACACTCTATCGACGGCAGGTGGGAACTTTGTTCCTAGAGCCAGTGTGTTTGGCGCGGGGAATGGGACTGCCAAAGGTGGCTCACCTAAGGCCCGAGTTGCCACTTATAGAGTGTGCTGGCCAGTTAATGACACTATATGCTTTGATTCGGACATCCTGGCAGCATTTGATGTAGCAATACATGATGGGGTTGATGTGATTTCAGTCTCACTTGGTGGCGACCACCCTGAAAATTACTTCGAGAGTGGCATTTCAATCGGGGCATTCCATGCTGTCAAGCATGGTATAGCTGTTGTATGCTCAGCAGGAAATTCTGGTCCTGCTGCTGGAACTGTCACAAATGTTGCACCATGGGTGATAACCGTTGGAGCAAGTACTTTGGACCGAGAGTTTCAAAATTTTGTTGAACTCCGTAATGGGCTGCGCCACAAGGTTTGATCTGTCTCTATCTGTTCATTTTTGTAAAATAAAGATGAAATTTTCATAGTATAATTGTTCATCTTTCTATTTGTGGGCCCGGTAAAATACCAGGGAAGTAGCCTTTCTGAACCTTTACCAGATGACACACTTTATCCACTTATAACCGGTGCACAAGCTAAAGGGATTAATTCTTCTGCTGAAGATGCGTAAGTATTTTCTGTTTCAAAATTGTAACTGTTGCTGATTTGAAGCTTATATTTTGGTGAGCTCATGTATTGTTGTAGTAGATGCAATATAGTCCTTTACTTGTAACCTTTACTCTTTTGTGCAGTATGCTTTGTCTTGGAGGAACCCTGGATCCTAAGAAGGTGAAGGGCAAAATTTTGGTCTGTCTTAGGGGTATCACTGCAAGACTAGACAAGGGTCAACAAGCAGCTCTGGCTGGAGCAGTTGGGATGATTCTTTGTAATGATAAGGCCAGTGGTAATGAACTCATGGCTGATTTTCATGTACTACCGGCTTCAAACATTAATTATGAAGATGGGGTTGCTGTCTTTGCCTACGTAAATTCCACAGAGTATATCTCTCTCTGTCTCTGTCTCTCTCTCTCTCTATATGTCTATCTATCTATGTCTAATCTGAAGACAATTATTGAATTTTCATTTGGTTTTCGTCTTAATAGTGATCCAATGGGATTTATAACGGCCCCAGCAGCAGAACTAAACACAAAACCTGCTCCATTCATGGCATCTTTTTTTCGCAAGGGCCAAACGTTATCACTCCTCAGATCCTTAAGGTTTGCTGTTTATATATATATATATGGTGGCCAGATGTGGAGCGCACGTGCGCACTGTCCTTAAATGTGCAAGTCCCTCCATCCGGCGCCGACAACAGCTCGCCTCCACCCTAGCGGACTCCAGCAGCGTTCCCGATCACTTTCCCTCCCCGGCGAGTCCGCCGAATTCCAGTTTTCTGGCGAGATCACCCAAAGCTTCAAACAAGATCGTTCTCGCCGGAAAACTGGAATTCGGCAGACTCGCCGGGGAGGGAAAGTGATCGGGGACGCTGCTGGAGTCCGCTCGGGTGGAGGTGTGCCGCCATCAGTGCCGGACGGTGGCGAACGGAGGGACGTGCACTCTTTAAGGACAGTGCGCACGTGCGCTCTATATATATATATACATATACATACATACATACATGTGCATGATGTATGACTCACTGTATTGTTTTCCATGCCAACATATCCCCTTTTTTTTCAGTTGTAGTTATGTTATGAAGTTTGAGCCCACACAGCCAAAATGTTTATACAAACAAATTACAATGATATGAAATATTGACATTGGGTATTGACCAATTTTAATTCTGTCCCTATGATATTCTTGTTCAGCCTGATATCACTGCTCCTGGTGTAAATGTCATAGCTGCATACACCCAAGCAAGAAGTCCTACAGACCGAAGCTATGATAAGCGCAGGACTCCGTTTATTACTGAATCTGGTACCTCCATGGCTTGCCCTCATGTAGCTGGAGTTGTAGGCCTTCTGAAGACGCTCTACCCTGACTGGAGTTCAGCTGCAATCAAATCTGCAATCATGACAACTGGTGATGATCGAGACTAATGTTAATACTGTTGTAGGAGTTCAATATTTTAACCATGATGATCGATTAATTGTTTTGTTGAATCTTTTGGCAGCAAGAACGAGAGACAACACTGTGAATCCAATGCGGAACGGCTCATTGATTAAAGCAACGCCATTCAATTATGGGGCTGGTCATATACAACCAAACCATGCCATGGATCCTGGCTTGATCTATGACCTATCCGTCAATGATTATTTGGACTTCCTCTGTGTCATTGGCTATAACAAGACAATGATGCAATTGTTCTCTAATGCTCCTTATAAATGCCCCAAGTCAGCTAGTCTAGTGGACTTAAATTACCCTTCAATAGCAGTCCCTGACTTGTCCGGCTCAGTCACTGTGACAAGAAGACTGAAGAATGTCGGT
The DNA here is from genome assembly GCA_034370585.1 of Fragaria x ananassa. Lineage (NCBI taxonomy): Eukaryota > Viridiplantae > Streptophyta > Magnoliopsida > Rosales > Rosaceae > Fragaria > Fragaria x ananassa. The sequence goes on along the minus strand of CP139764.1, from coordinate 174,815 downwards.
TCTCCTGCAGGTGCCACATATGCAGTCCGTATTCGTGAACCAGTTGGGATTTCAGTATTGGTGGAGCCTAATATCTTGAAGTTCAAAAAAATTGGTGAAGAGAAAAGCTTCAAGGTAACCCTGGAAGCTAAGAGACTTGGTACGGCTATGGACTACGTGTTTGGAGGGCTTATTTGGTCGGATGGCAAACACTATGTAAGGAGTCCAATAGTAGTTTCCTCTGCTGCTGCTGCTCCTCCCTAGACATTCAAGCAAGAGTATTATGAGGAAGGATTTGGTTTCTGGCAATTAGTCTATAGTTTTCTCGTTTGCCTTTTTAGCTAGCTTAGCCTTGGTTCAGTTTACATGAGGTGGGAAACTGAGCGTTTTCAGTTTTTCACCAGCAACGATTTGTTTATATTAACTGTATTTTTATTTTCATGAATCATATGCTTGTGTTATTTTCTCTCTCTTTTAATCTGGTAAACTTAGCTAAGAGAAGATTGGCTAGCAGCTGAAATCATAGTGATGTAAATGAGGGCAGAATCGTCCTCGAGAAACGAGAGGATATTGGGTTGAAAGTGACAAAAGGCGAGACATGGATCTCGAATGTAAAATGTGGTGGGCAATCAAAGGAATAAGAGGCATTGGAGCCCATGCCGATCAATCATCTGTGTGGGAATGGGAACCAACCACATAGATGACCCTGCTCTGCCCTCCTCCTCTCCTCCCGCTTTCATCATATAACGGTCAAAAAGCGTTACCTTGCTTATTGCCTATTGCCATGCTTCAGAGCACTGTCGTTTCCCCATCTCCTCCCAAGGCCCTTCAACTCAATCTCGGCTTCTCTTCATTTCTAGCCACAAACCAGAACCAGAGCAGAAGAAAAAGCAGCAGCCGGAGGAGGAGGATCTTTATCTCACAAACAAGAGATGGTTCTGTGCACGGTGGAGTTAGAGTTAAGACTACTAGTACTACTAGCAGTAATGGATGGAGACAATCTATGTTTGTCGGTACAAAACCTGCCCTTGAAGATTCCATTCTGAGTGTCAGTGGTATAGATGTGTTGACAGACGTACCTCCCAATGTGGTATTCACACCAATCCCCAACTCATCGGCAGCATTCCTTGGTGCCACTTCTCAAAATGCTACTTCACAATCACGCCATGTCTTTAAGCTTGGAGTCTTACGGTATGCATCTATCTATATATGCATTCCTTGCTGCATTTCTCCTTTATGCTCATACACTGTTGATCAAGCAGATCGTTCGAATTCGATCTGGTCTATAGTTAATTCCTTAACATCCATATGTTTTCATCTGATTTTTCGTCCTTCACCCTAAACTAGCAGTTCTTCTATTATATTCTACTGTTTATCTACCATGCATGGAAGAAACTCTGATGAATATTTTTTTTTTAAATACAGCGATGTCAGATTATTAAGTCTTTTCAGATTTAAACTTTGGTGGATGATACCACGAGTGGGCAGTACAGGAAGTGACATCCCTGTGGAAACTCAGATGTTGCTCTTGGAAGCAAAGGGGGAGGAGGGAGAGGAAGATACTGCATCTTATATCTTATTCTTGCCAGTTCTAGATGGTGAATTTAGAAGCAGCTTACAGGGAAACGCATCGAATGAACTTGAACTTTGTGTCGAAAGTGGTAATAGTTTATAATGTCTAGCTTCAAATGTTGTGCTTAGATTAGGTACAGTTTGTGATATCAACTCTTGTCCATTTATAGAGGAAAGCCATATGATGCTACTTGGTAATCTAACCTGCTATGGGTTATTAACTTGGCATCTGAGTCCTACTAAGGGAGAAAAAAATATCAGTAGAAGAAGAATAAGAATTTATTCCCATTGACATTCTCACCTCTGACCTCTTCTTTTGCTAGTCTAACATATGACCTTCTTATTTATTTGATAGGTGACCCAGCTGTAGTTGCCTCAGAATCCCTAAAAGCAGTTTTTGTGAATTGTGGGAACCATCCTTTCGATCTGGTGAACGAATCTATGAAGTAGGTTAGCCCTCTGAGATAATTTTCATATTCAAGTCAATTTACTAAAATAGAAGGGCATCGGCATTAATATCAAGATGGCATTGGACACTGAAGCTTCGACTAGAATTCTGTTCTGAACTCAAGCAGCACACTGAAGAGCACACTTGCTGCTTGAGTTCATAATTTAGCTTTTGCTAAATTGTGAATGTATTTATACAGAGCTTATTCTCTTTAGTTCTAATCATATTCAGGACTTTGGCGAAGCATTTTGGAAGCTTTGCACTTAGAGAAACGAAACAGGTGAGGCAGCCAATGTTTGAGACCCAAAATAGTAACCTATATTGGATGTTCTCAGCTTTTCTGAATTTTTGATGTCTGATTTTGTGATGCAGATGCCTGGAATGCTAGATTGTTTTGGCTGGTGTACTTGGGATGCCTTTTATCAAGAAGTTAATCCTGAAGGAATTAGAGATGGTCTCAAAAGGTAAATCTAGTTTTACTTTTACTTTTCCCCTCAAATGACTATTCCTTCTCTAATGATGTTACTTTAAAGTAACGATGGGAATGCCAAATCTTGTGTCAGTACTCCAATCATTCACTGCATCTTAATGACGAGGCCACTGTAATGCTATTCTCAAAACGAAACGCCAATCTGACATGTTATTCCATTAAAAAGATAGAAGTTATACAGTTTATGCACTAGACTTCTTTTAGGAAAAGCCTCTTTTTACACATTACAGTTTATCCGAAGGAGGTACACCAGCAAAGTTTTTGATAATCGACGATGGGTGGCAAGATACATCAAATGAGTTTCAAAAAGAAGGGGAGCCATTTGTTGAAGGGACACAGTATGTTCATCATCTTTTCTTGTCAACTTAGAAGCACATTCTGGCTCAATAACTGATTATCTCTTAAGTTCAGGTTTGGAGGCAGATTAAATAGCATTGAAGAAAATAACAAGTTTCGCAGCATTGTGGTTGATGGTGACAAGCCAAGTGGTCTTAAAGATTTTGTTTCTGAGATCAAGAATACCTTTGGCCTTAGGTAAGGTTAAGGTTATGTTATGCACTTTTTAATTACCTTCCCATGCTATGCAGATATGGGCATTTCCAGCTAACTACTTCTGCTTGAAATGTTCCAGCAACAGTAGTCGTGCTTGAAAAATTCATCACCAAATAGTGGTCATTTTTATTTTCTGTTCCCTTTTATAATTCATGACGTACTCGAGAAGGCAGATTCATGTGTATCTAGTTTTTCATATGTATATATTCGAGGATGTTCCACTAATGCTACATTTATTAATTATTTTAAATTCACAGGTATGTGTATGTATGGCATGCCCTATTGGGATATTGGGGAGGGCTTGTTCCAAATGCTCCAGGAACTAAAAAGTATAACCCTGAGTTAAGATACCCAGTACAGTCACCTGGAAATTTGGCAAATATGAGGGATGGAGCTATGGATAGTATGGAAAAATTTGGTGTTGGTATGATAGATCCTGCAAAGGCATATCAATTTTATGATGATCTACATGGATATCTTGTTTCACAAGATGTAGATGGTGTAAAGGTTGATGTTCAGAACATACTGGAGACCGTATCAGCAGGTTTAGGAGGGCGAGTCTCTCTAACTAGACGATTCCAACAGGCACTTGAGAAGTCCATAGCCACTCATTTCCAAGACAACAGCATAATTTGCTGCATGGGCCAAAGCACAGACTCCATTTACCAGTAAACTTACATACTGAACTTTTGCTCAATGAAAAATAAATAGGAACTCCAATATTAATTCCATGCATAGAACTGGATTTAAACTGGGGAAGTAATGAGTATTAGTGAAAAGAACATATGTTGTGTCGCCAAACTTTTATGCATCCTTTTTATTTTTTATTTTATTTTATTTGTTTGAAGTTTGCACACATTAAGGTAACCTCCCTCCCACAATTTTCTATTGCAGTTCAAAAATAAGTGCTATAACTCGAGCATCTGATGATTACTACCCCAAAAACCCAACAACACAGACACTTCACATAGCTGCAGTGGCTTTCAACAGCATATTCCTTGGTGAAGTTGTTGTCCCAGATTGGGACATGTTCTATGTATGATTTGATTTGCTTAGTGTGAAATTAAGCCTTTTGTTCCCTTAACACCTCTGGGTGATCTTCATATACTTTCAATTTTCAGAGCCGGCATGAGGCAGCTGAGTTCCATGCTGCTGCTAGAGCTGTGGGAGGTTGCGGAGTCTATGTAAGGTAAGCATCTCTGAGGCATATAAAACACAGTTGCAGTACTTTCATTCAGGAATGTGAAGCGTTTTGTTAAAATTGACAGTACCGAATTCACTCGATCATTGTCTTTACTGCCCTCAGACTCAGGCCTGCCATTTTATAATATAATGACCATCATCATCATTAATCCATTTGTATTTTATGGCAATTGTATCTCATAATTGTTAATAATCAGTGGATATATTTTACTTCGCAGTGTCATATCCAACAATAAACTAATTCACTTGCTACTGCAGATGTACAAGTATAATTTACCACTGCACTTCAGGACTATCTGCTGCTGAGTTTTGTTTGTTGTTAATACCTATTGTTAGAGTACAAGTTCCATCTTTTCAAGACTACAATAAGGAATCGTGCTTCGTGCATCATGTTGATTAATCATTTCAATGGTGTTTAGGTTTGACTCATTTTTAAAAATATATTCCCCAATTGACAGTGACAAACCCGGGCAGCATGATTTTGAGATACTTAAAAGGCTTGTACTTGCTGATGGATCAGTTCTCAGAGCTAGATACCCTGGGAGGCCATCGCGGGATTGTTTATTTGTTGATCCAGTTATGGACGGGGAGAGGTATATATGATTGTTTCTAGCTAGCTCCCACTTTTTTCTATGTAGAAGTACAAAGTTCAAAATAATTTTCTTGTTCTAATCATTAGCAAACTTGTGTGGATCATGATAGTCTTCTAAAGATATGGAATTTGAACAAATGCAACGGAGTTATAGGCATTTTCAATTGCCAAGGAGCAGGAAGTTGGCCATGTCTGGAACATATCATCCAGGTAACAGCTAGTGATGAGCTATCTGGGAAGGCCTCTCCTGCAGATATCGAGTATTTTGAAGAGGTATCTGGAAAGCTCTGGACTGGAGATTGTGCAGTCTATTCCTTCAAAAAAGGTATGATCATCTTATTGTAACCACCCCATTTATGAATTCAAGGGCGTACTCCACAGCATGTCCTATCACCCTTTAAACTGAAATTATTCTTGCATATTATTCTTATACCAATTTCAGGGTATCTATCTCGTTTACCAAAGGACAAGTCATTTGCTGTCACATTAAAAATTCTCCAATGTGATGTGTATACTGTATCCCCTATTAAGGTCAGCTTCTGTATAATTGGGGTTAAGCTGATTAGTATTAGTAGTAAGCTATAATTGGGGTTAAGCAGATTCTGAAATGTTTTGTGTGAATTTGACAGGTTTACAAGCAAAATATTCAATTTGCACCCATTGGATTATTGAACATGTACAATTCTGGTGGAGCTGTTGACAGTATCAACTTCTCTAGTGATGACTCCAGTTGTGTCATACACATCAAGGGAAGAGGGGCTGGTAGTTTTGGAGCATACTCAAGTTCAAAGCCCAAATCTTGCTTGGTGAACTCGAAAGATGAGGGATTTGAATTCAGGGGTGATGACAATCTTCTGACAGTAACAATTCCTGCCACAACTAGCTCTTGGAACGTTAGTTTCTGTTATTGAGGCCTGATTCTTTTCCCAGAAACATCAACATTTAGACAGATTCAAAGTTAGGAGCTTAATTAGGTAATCCTTACAGTTAATTTGTATCTATAATTCTATATATAGAAAGAAATTGAATGAATGCATGGAGTTCAACTTCACAATATTATTACATGAGAGTGATTGAAGAGCAGTTATACTTGAAATGCTCTACTAAAAGTGGAATGAAACTGTTATCATATTATCATCACGTCTCATATTTTTTTCATTGTAATTTCATAATTTCTGTTTTTGATTTATTTATTTTCTGTTTTACCGTAGTACCATTTCAACATATTTTCTATATGAACAGTTTTTTCATAATTAATGGGTATTATAGAGAGTTCAAAAAAATTAGTGAAGTTTTTGACACAAAAAATGCCTGGTTTTCTAATATAGCAAAGATGTCAGAAAAGTCTCGACTTCCCCGTATGCCATGCGTACATGACTTGGGCTTAACAAAAAACAAAAAGAACGGCTGATGGGCCAAGTAAACGGAAGAAGGCCCAAGAAGGAGGGTCGTGAAGGAGGAAATGACAGCGAGGAGGGACACATTGCTTCGTTGTTGGAAACTGTTTGCTTTTGCCTTGACCTTCCTTTCCTCTCTGCTTTGGGGTTTCCAGAGATTACACACACAATCGTAAACTAGTTGTGATTGGAATTGGAATTCCATTTGCGCTCGTTTGGTTGAGTAAGAAGAATGTCTTACGCCTATCTGTTCAAGTACATCATCATCGGTGATACTGGTACGCCATCCTTCTGATTCCTTTACCACCGATCCGATTTGGAATTTCTTGTGCTTAGTTTTCCTGTTTCCTCTGATTTGTTTCGCAGGAGTTGGCAAATCGTGCCTTCTTCTTCAGTTCACCGACAAACGGTTCCAGCCGGTGCACGATTTGACTATTGGTGTTGAGTTTGGAGCTAGGATGATAACCATCGATAACAAACCAATCAAGCTCCAAATTTGGGACACGGTTTGTGCCTTTTTTGTTTTTGTTTTTTGTTTTGGAATATACATACACATGTTGTTTGTATGGTGAATTCTGAAGCTATTCTATCCTCAATTCTTGGTTGCAATCAAATATGAATTTATCAGGCAGGTCAAGAGTCGTTTAGATCCATCACACGATCCTACTATAGAGGAGCTGCTGGCGCTTTGCTTGTCTATGACATCACCAGGTAGTATTTCAATCTCAATAATTCAAGCACACTGGATTATCTTGGACTCCACACACTGTTATTTATCTATTTGAGAACGCGTCTGGTACAACCATGGTATAAGACTTTCTTGAAAAACTCTTGACAAATTTTTCAGGTGGTTTTTTTGCCTAATTAAGTTCTTTTATGGAGACTGTTTTTATTGCATTCACGCGGCACATCTCATATTTATCAATCCAGTGCATCGGTATACAACTGTAGTGAAGAGCATGAATACTCGTTTGATTTCTATTTTGTGATGTGTTCCAGTCAGTTCTATGAAATTATGGCATGTTAAGTGTTAAGCCACTGGTACTGATAAGATGACATTTTCTTTTACTCCCTAGGAGAGAAACTTTTAATCACTTGGCAAGCTGGCTAGAGGATGCGAGGCAGCATGCAAATGCAAACATGACCATAATGTTAATCGGTAATAAGTGTGATCTCGCTCATAGACGAGCTGTGAGCACTGAGGAAGGGGAGCAATTTGCAAAGGAACATGGATTGGTCTTCATGGAGGCCTCTGCTAAAACTTCTCAGAATGTTGAGGAGGTGACACACTGATTTGTTGATACAAAAATCATGGTTTTCATGATGTTTGATCTTGCCTTTAATAATACTGAATACCTTTTTCTGTACCAGGCGTTCATAAAAACTGCTGCAACCATATACAAGAAGATTCAAGATGGCGTTTTTGATGTATCAAATGAGGTTAGCTTTTCTGTTTCTCCATATCTTTCAGTATATGTCCTCATACATCTTGTAGTGAACATTATACGAAAAGATGTAGAGATTTCTGTAGGTTGTCATGAGTGCCATGTTTTCAATTGAATGTCAAGGAGAATGATTGATTTTATGTTACTTCGGAGTCATTTTGTGAATGCATTTCTAACAAGTGGCTTCACGCGAGATATTTATTCAGTTGGTGATTTTCATTGCTTAGATTATAGCCAATATAGAGCGGTCAGCAAATATCCTGTTGTTATTTAAGGACGATGATGGGTTTGGCTCACACTATGTATCAATTATGTAAAAACTCTTGAGATTTTCATGATTCTGAACTGTTATGGTGTTACCATAGCCCTTAGTATTATTTTCTTTGTAGAGTTACCAAAACTGAAATTCATTTCCAAAATATAAGTGAAAGGCAAATTAGTTGTTACCATTTTGAATGAGTGAGAGCTTTGTATTTATCAAGTTTTTCTCTTGTTTGCAGTCTTATGGCATAAAAGTCGGATATGGGGGAATCCCAGGACCATCAGGAGGCAGAGATGGTTCTTCCTCTCAAGCTGGAGGCTGTTGCAGTTGAAGTTTGATCCTATTTGCCATGTTTATCTGGGTGTCTTTTACATTCTTTGTTTGTTTATTGGTTAAATCTGAAGACTATAACTTTCAGTAATTATATAAAGATTTTATAATTGAAATAACTGTATAATTTTCTTTATGTCTGTCCTTAATTGTAAATTTGACAGTTGTTTGAAGTAGTATTATTGAAGTAAAACTACATATTGTGAATAGACAAGGAGTTTTCTTTCTTTGGGTGCTTGATGAAACCTTCATGACGGGTCTGGTGCTAATTTACTTCTTGTATTCAGTTACCACGTTTTATTGTTGTTAAATTTAGGCACTAATTCGGCAGAACCTCGTGAATCAGAGATGAATCATTGTACCAATCAAGCACTAGAATCATTTCGAAGTTGCCAACATTAGTGAAAATGAACGCTAAATCATAGGCTCATGAGTCATGACGGGTAAATGGTTTGCCTAATCAGCAAGGTTTATATAGCTTGAAACTTGAAAGAGTTTAAACAGGTCGGGTTTTGAAGCGAGTTTCATGAAGAGACAGATTGTGTGCCGTCAAGCCAATGTTGCTTTTGGTGTTGGTATTCGGAAGCTTGCATTATCGGCAGCGCTGGGCAGCTCTGCGTCTCCGGCTAACCTGCCGAGTGACTCGGAAGGCCAAGACTGGATCATCCACGACAAGGACCTTCTCCGCAAGAGCCTCACCGAGTCCGGGACAGGGCTCCATGTTCTTGATTTGGTTAATCGCGCTTCTCTGGAAGCTGACCGGACCCTGTACAGTAAGTTGCTCAACAAATGTAGCCAGACGGGCCAACTTAAACATGCCACCATTGTCCATGCTCACATCCTCACTTCCCAATTCAACAACGACCTTCCCATCCTCAACACCCTTCTCAACACCTACGTCAAGTGCGGCAGCTTGGACGACGCCCACCACCTGTTCGATGAAATGCCTCACCGGGATTTGGTCACCTGGACATCCTTGATCTCTGGCTATTCTCAACTCGATCGACCTCGGGAATCACTTGTTCTCTTTCCTCAGATGCTTCGCCACGGTCTGGTGCCCAACCAGTTCACTCTGTCTAGCTTGTTGAAGGCTGCTGGTGCTGGGCCTGATCCTGATGATAGGCACGGCAGGCAGCTCCATGCCTATTGCTTCAAGTGCGGTTTTGATTCCAATGTCTATGTGGGCACTTCTCTTGTTGACATGTATGCTAGGTGTGGCCTTATGGACGACTCCCAGATCATCTTTGACGCCCTCCACTCCAAGAATGAGGTGTCTTGGAATGCTTTGATCGCCGGGCATGCTCGCAAGGGTCAAGGAGAGCATGCTCTGAGGTTGTTCTGGAATATGCTCAGGGGTGGATTCAAACCCACTCATTTCACTTATTCTAGTGTGTTTACTGTTTGTGCCGGTGCAGGGTCTATGGAGCAAGGCAAGTGGGTTCACTCCCATATGATCAAATCGGGTGTTAACCTTGTTGCTTTTGTTGGGAATACTCTTCTTGACATGTATGCCAAGTCAGGCAGCATTGAGGATGCTAGAAAGGTATTTGACCGGTTGGTTAAGCGTGATGTTGTTTCTTGGAATTCCATGCTTACTGGTTACGCCCAGCATGGGCTTGGGAAGGAAGCTGTGCAGCTGTTTCAAGAAATGCTTAGGAATGGAGTTCAACCTAATGATATATCATTCCTCTGTGTTCTTACTGCATGTAGCCATTCTCACCTTTTGGATGAAGGACAGTACTATTTTCACTTGATGAAGAAAAGGTTCAAAATAGAACCACAAGTTTTCCATTATGTTACAATGGTTGATCTTCTTGGCCGAGCAGGTCTTCTTGATAGAGCTGACAAGTTCATAAGAGAAATGCTCACTGAACCCACTGCAGCTGTCTGGGGAGCCTTGCTAGGTGCTTGTAGAATGCACAACAACATCGACCTGGGTGCCTATGCTGCTAAGCGGGCTTTTGAGCTTGATCCTTCTGATTCAGGACCTTATATTATACTCGCTAATATGTACGCATCTGCTGGAAGATTGAATGATGCTGCAAAAGTCAGAAAGATGATGAAAGAGGGTGGGGTGAAAAAGGAACCTGCCTGTAGTTGGGTGGAGATTGAGAATGCAGTCCACATGTTTGTGGCTAACGATGATGCACACCCACAAAGAGCAGAGATATATAGGAGGTGGGAGATGATTAGCAAAAAGATAAAGGAGATTGGATACGTTCCGGACACTAGCCATGTACTCTTCTTTGTCGACCAGCAGGAGAGGGAATTCAAGTTGCAGTTTCACAGTGAGAAGCTTGCACTCGCATTTGCGCTTCTTAACACTCCTCCTGGATCCACCATCCGGATCAAGAAGAACATCAGGGTTTGTGGTGATTGTCATTCAGCAATCAAGTACGTCTCAAAGGTGGAAAGGCGAGAAATCATTGTGAGAGACACCAATCGGTTCCATCATTTTCGAGATGGCTCTTGTTCTTGTGGGGACTACTGGTAGTGTTAGTTTATGCAGAGTTGCATCCTATAGTTTACATTCTTGTGTTCTGCCACAGGACAGTTATCCTTTTTGATACAAAGAGGGACTCAAGGCTTCTGCATACATCTACGAAGCGACTTCACATACAAAGTAATGGCATATTATTGCCAGCAATGAATCTGATGTGCTATGCGATGGAATGAGGGGAAATGTTTGTCGAAATGCTTTAAGTTATGAACATCGAGAACAGGCCATAAGACCACACAAAAGCTCAAATGCAACTTCTTCTCTCGTATTTAAGATCATTGTTTATCTGGCACATAAAGTGTCAGGCAACGGTGAGCTGCAAGCCGAAGAGCCTTCATAAAGATGAGGAGGTATCATATCTTATGTTAAATTGTTGGTTTGTTGACTGACCATATTTTCTTGTCTCGTGAATATAATCGAGGGCATGCGCATTTATATATATCTTGAATACAGTGTGAGGACATGATGAGGCTGATTACATTACTTCTTGAACACAATAGATGATATTTATACTTGTTATTTGTAAATCATGTAAAACGGTTACTAAAGTTTCTGTCATATATACCATGACAGTTGTGCTGCGTATTTCTTCCATATCCAAGAATCTTAACATGTATGAATGCAATGAATGGAGCTTCTGGCATGTTTTAATTGAAGGAAGAAAGAAAACGTTGTATGGAAATGTTAGTATGAGCCTTTTTGATCTGTTTAAGACTTGCAGGCTCCAAAACGAGCGTTTATATCTGTGGCTACGGGAGCATAGAAAAATGTTGCTGTACTTTCTGGCCACAGCTATATGCCCGAGGGAGAGAAACAAGAAAACATTGTTAATGAATAAAATGGATTGGATGTTCGTTGTTTTGTAAGTGCTACTATTTCCCAGTGAAGGTAACGAGAGCTCACTCAGTTACTCAGCGAAAAGGATGCTGTGCGCTGTGTGCCGACACTAATTGCTGTCCGTTGTGGTTTCAATAGCTACCTGCAGCCTCTTACCATTCATTCATTCTTGACACACTGATTTGATCCAATATGTACGTGGACGACTACCGACTCTTATTATTATCGAAATGGAGCTTTAACTTTTATCCCCCAAAAAAAAAATAGTTAATTTACTTTGTTCAGAGTTGTTGGAGTCTGAGAGTGGAGAGTTAATTGAAGATACGGCTGCAAGAGTGTGAGTTGGAGCCGTCAATCGCGCGTGTGTCACTGACGTGTACCCAACGCGGCCTTCCCGCGAGTCAATTACATTTATGCAATGTTAGTTGTAATTGTAATTATATTCTGAAGAATATATATATAATAATAACCAATATTACAAGCCGCGGTTGGGTTGTGTTTGTAGAATGATTCATTATCTATCCAAATCGCAGCAGCAAAGGTGAGAGGGTTTGGTTCCGTAGAAATGGCAGTGATAACATAGATCTCCCTCTCTCTCTCTCTGCAATTCCAAGTCTGAATCGATCCAGCGGTCAAGTGACAACTCATCTGGGCTTTCCTGAAAAGGGAAAGATGATGGTGAGGAATGTGGTTATGATCTTGCTGTTTGTTACAGTGATTGCTCCCATCATTCTTTACACCGATCGTCTTGGCTCCATCCACACCTCCTCTTCTTCTTCCTGTAAGTAAACCCACTTGTTCTTAATTATTTCTCATTTGGATTGGATTCTTCATTATTAAAGCCTTTCCTTTTATCTCAGCAGCCCGAGACGAGTTTGTTGAAGATGTTACTCCTTTTGTAAGTTGCTCTCCATTCTCTTTCATCTCTGTATTATTATTATTATCATTGCATTTTCTCAACTCAACAGTACTCATCTCGCCTTTTAAATTTGCACGCAGCCTTTCAATGCTCATTCTGGCCGTCTAAATCTGCTTCCCCAGGTTATTTGAACTCCTTAACCTTAGCTTTTCTAGTGCCAGAGACATGAATAAATTACTTACTTTCTTCTTGCCCCCGTAGGAATTATCCACCCTTAAAGAACCCATTGGAGTCGTCTACTCCGACAACTCTACTAAATCATTTCCAGAGACAAAGGAGAGCCAAGCCAGCACCAATCACTCCCACCAAGGTACCCTCTAATTTCCTTTATTCTACCAATTCGTACCTGTAATCAACTTGGGTGTATGTTGTTACTGATTATTTTTTGTGTTGGATGGGCATTCAGTATCAGCTAGAGTGTTGTCTACCACCACCAACGAACAAGATCTATCTCAAAAAGATAACCCTATCATTCAGGTCGCTCAAACACTTGAACAAGGAAACCAACTTCTGGCCGAGTCTGGTGCAAAAACAGCAACTTCTGAGCAGAATACTGATAATGCCTCCCAGAATACGGTACAAATTATTATTATTTTCTGTTTTTCCTTCGATCTTTAGATTCAGAGTCAGTTTGAATAACATATTTGGATCCCTGGTCACTTGCTTTATGACTTTAACAGCTTCTTGTTATCTCACAAATGTAAAGTTATTCTCTTTGCCCTGGGTCTGATGCATGTTGGTGATGGTTATCACATCCTGATCTAACAATAACTATTTTGGTGTTTTACATCTTGCACTACCCGGACTATGTTTATTCACAATTTCAAATGACTTCCCTTTATGAGTTGGGTTTTCTTGATACTAAGATGTATAGACCAGTGCTATATTCATGCAGTTGTTTATAAATGGTCCCTTTGGCAGACTTCTAATTTAAACATGTGAAATTTTCTGCAGTAAATAGTATCCATTTCTGTACTTGTTTCCAATTCTAGTTCCTAAACTTAACTTAATTCTTTTCTTCTGTTTTTCTTTTTTTTTATCATCGTTTTATGGCGCTGCTTCTGATTCCTGGAAATCAAGCTTGACCAGAAATCCACTCAGACCTCCAGAAAGGTTGATCAAAGAGAATCTGTCAAAACTGTATCAGTAAAAAACAATCACGAAACAACTATTATGGATGGTCGAGTCAGACATCTGAAAGACCAGCTCATCCGGGCAAAGGTCTACCTATCTCTTCCAGCTGCAAGAAACAATCCCCAGTTCACAAGGGAGATTCGACTGCGGATAAAGGAAGTTCAGCGAGCACTTGGGGATGCAAGCAAGGATTCTGACCTGCCAAGGAAGTATGTCTTCTTCTAACAGAAATTAGCATTTTTGTGTTATAAAGTAGCATTTCTAGCTCACCCAAGTTTGTCATTCCTTCTCCTTATGATTATGATTGTGCTTTTAGTCTTCTGACTCAAAACTGAATCTTTGTATATTTCCACCTCCATCTACCCCCTTATCTTTGTTTTGTTTAATTAATCCGGAATATGGTTTGTATTGATGCAGTGCGAATGATAGGTTGAAGGCAATGGAACAGACATTGGCTAAAGGAAAGCAGATTCAAGACGACTGTGCTGCTATGGTGAAAAAGCTTCGAGCTATGCTCCATTCGATGGACGAGCAACTCTGGGTCCACAAGAAGCAGACTATGTTCTTAACGCAATTAACAGTGAAAACAGTTCCTAAGGGACTTCACTGTCTTCCCTTGCGCCTCACCACTGATTACTATTCCTTAAATTCTTCTCAGATGAACTTTCCTAATCAGGAGAGATTAGAAGATCCCCTGATGTACCACTATGCAGTCTTCTCAGACAACGTATTGGCGACGGCAGTTGTCGTAAACTCAACTGTTAAACATGCGAAGGTATCTTCTCCCTTGCTGCCCAGTACCAATCAACTATCTTCCGTCCAAGTCTTGGACCTTGAATTGTTGTTCACATCTCTAACTGATCAACTTCTTGGTATCTTGGCAGGACCCTGCAAACCATGTTTTCCACATTGTCACTGACAGGCTAAATTATGCTGCGATGAGAATGTGGTTTTTGGTAAATCCTCCTGGCAAAGCCACTATTGAGGTTCAAAATATTGAAGAATTTACATGGTTGAATTCAAGTTACAGTCCTGTCCTGAAGCAATTGGGTTCTGCCTCCATGATAGATTATTACTTTAGGACTCATCGCTCCAGTTCTGATTCAAATTTGAAGTTCCGAAACCCAAAGTACTTGTCTATCCTGAACCATCTCCGGTTTTACCTTCCGGAGATCTTCCCGAAGCTCAACAAGGTGCTGTTCTTGGATGATGATATAGTTGTGCGGAAGGATCTTACAGGTCTCTGGTCCCTTGATTTGAAGGGAAATGTTAATGGGGCTGTAGAGACTTGTGGAGAAAGCTTCCATCGCTTTGATCGGTATCTTAACTTTTCAAATCCTCTCATCTCAAAGAATTTTGACCCTCATGCTTGTGGATGGGCATATGGAATGAATGTCTTTGATTTGGAGCAATGGAAGAAGCAAAATATCACAGAGGTGTACCACAGATGGCAGAAGCTGGTAAGTTTGATGGTTTGATTTTTTCTGTTTCCTTGCATCAATTGGCTTGACTGCTTCATTTCCTTAAAAATTACTGCATGTGCAACTAAATTCTAATTCTTGAATGGAAACTAACGGATTATGGAGACTCCTTAGCTTCATTTCATTTCATCGATTGGCTTGACTGCTTCATTTCCTTAAAAATTACTGCATGTGCAACTAAATTCTAATTCTTGAATGGAAACTAGCTGATTATGGAGACTCCTTAGCTCTTATTCAATAATAACATGATCAGGAAACGGGGGTTTGAGTCATAGTCTTATAGACTTCTGTTCTGGAGACTGGACATAGGCATAATGTCAGATCAAAATTTTCATCCCTCAAAGATACATTCATGTTTCCATACCTTACCAGCCTTTGTTTTGTTTCCTTTCTCTTTGTGAACCAAGTTTATTTTTCTGTGTGCAGAATCATGATAGACAGTTATGGAAGTTGGGAACACTGCCACCTGGTCTCATAACTTTTTGGAAACACATATATCCACTTGATCGCTCGTGGCATGTGCTGGGCCTTGGTTATAACCCTAGTGTAACCCAGAAGGAGATTGATCAAGCAGCTGTTATACACTATAATGGCAACATGAAACCATGGCTGGAGATAGGCATACCCAAATGCAGAAGTTACTGGGCAAAGTATGTTGATTATGATCATAAGTATATGAGAGAATGCAACATCAATCCATAAATGGGTCTTATGGTAGTTGGAAGTTTTTGCACAATACCTTCTAGGCTGAGACCATAAATTGTGACAGGTTTTCCTCTATCTCCCTCTGTAGGCAAATATTTTTTTGTTCTGGAGTAACAAGCTCTGAAGCTTCATTCTTTCTGTATACATGTTGATTTTTTTTTCCTGGCCCGTTGCTCTTTCCTACTTATTGGACTCGAGTTATGATTATAGATGTCCGCAGAATTCACTTTGTACTTGTAAATCTTTTCTGTATATATAGTTAGTGTATTGTACTTGTTCTCCTTTTGTCGTGCATAGATGTTATGATCTCTAGTAGAGCAATCTTGTTCATGTCATTTGTATTGTGTACATACATGCAGCTCCGTATTGGTATGCTAATCTAAGTTGATTGCATATTTTGGATGAGTATTACCGGATTGACATATTATGTTTTGTTGTTGGATGGAATAGACATTATTTTACTTCAATCAGTGTTTTAAGTGTAGCAATAATAGCTTGTTGCAATGGTGCTAATTGTGGAATTAATTAAGCTTAATCATACTATCATAGGCAGCTGCATATTATTAAGAAATGGGAGCGGGGCGATGTCATACACCTAATCGTTTTAAGCATAATATGCGAGTGGTTGGGGGTGGCTTGTAGAAGTGGAGATTGAGCACCGGGGGATAATGATGATGGCATGGCCTCTTATTATGCTATGAAATATGAATGCTGCTGGTGAGTGGTGACCGACAGCCTGTTCCGTGATTATTATTGTCATGGTTCAGCAATTTGTTGTCTACTGTCTAGTGTGTACTGGAATACAACGACTAAGAAACACAGTGGCCACGCATTCACGTGGTGATTGTTGTAGGGGGCCATCCATTACCCAGCGTCGTTGATTTTATGCTTTGTCTTCTACTACCACAGCCCGGAATCTTGGTGACGGAAAAAGAAAGCCTAGATCATTAGACAAAGGTAAGATTGGTAATGGTAAAAAACGCGTATGTAGAAAGAGGGAGCGGGGAAGGAGGAACAACCATTTCACTTGGGCACATTAGGTGGGCAGGTGGCTATGCAACCTCCCATGAAAATGTATCAGACATTTGAGAAGAGAAATGGATGGAAAGTAAGAATCGTTTATGCCGACATCCGGTGAACTCGTATCGGTTTGATCGAAATGTATCCTTTATCCGTATTACTCAGGACAGAAATTGTATGTCTTTATGCATCGATATGAATGAGCCAAGGTCGCTCTCCTTGATTGCTTCACCGGATCAACTTGCTTATAATGCAGCCAGAGGAAAACAATTGAAAGAAAATAAGAAAATGGTAAAATCCTATCATCATATCCTGCGTCTCGCAACTCTATCCTTGTTCCAATGCTTCTTCTTCGTGTTCGTAGCAATACCATCACCATGTGCTGCTACCAAGCCATTGAAGCCAACCAAGCTTGTAGACGCTGTTTGTCGCAAAACTAATTCGAGTTACTCCTTCTGTGTGGAGTCCCTCTACAGCGACCCTCGGACTCCAACTGCTGACAGCTATGTGCTCGCCTACATCTCCTTCGGGTTAGCGTACCTCAATGCCTCCGCCACCCAACACCATGTTGCTCGCCTGCTTAACAACAAGACACAAGGAGGGCACCAACTACAACAACTTGGAACCTGTCACCGTGATTATAACAAGGCTGTTTCTGCATTGCAACTCGCTTACAATGACCTCAATTCCGAGACTTTCTTTGAGCTTGCAGATTTGGCGGGTGTTGCTTCTCTTGCTGCCGAGGATTGCCAAGCTGCTTTCAATGCCACTTTTTCCCCTCTCACCAACATGAATCGTGAACTCAAGAATCTCTGTAAAATATGTGTGGTTATCTCTAACATCTTCACTGGACTTGCTTTGTAATGAGACTACACTACTGTAGAATGCAATAGTGAATGTTGATAATGACAAATCAGAGACTGCTCTTCTTATTGCAGTCCAACATTCTCTACGACTCTCTGCTTATGCCAAATACAAGCAGATAATTAAACCCCATAAATAAACTGAAAGGAAAGATTTTCAACGTATCGAAGCATCATATGAGTGAGGAATATGCCATGTGTCTCTGGTTTCTAGTGGATGACTAGAACTATTATGTTATCCTTTGCTTTCCTTCCCCGACGGCTTCCCGCTGTAATTCAAACCTTACGACAGTTCAATTCTTGTGCTCAGGTGGAGCCAAATTACTTGAATTCGAATTCGATCGAAGCCGGTCCAGACCTGAGTTGTTCGTATACGTATAGCTGTAACTGTGAGATAACAAAGCTGGGCCGCTGTGGCGAAGTGAAAGATGCAAGGCACCTGTTCGACGATATGCCTCATCCAGATGCCGTCTCTTATGCGTCCATGATCAATGTTTACTTAAAGAACCATGATCTCCCCAGTGCAGAGAGGCTCTTTCAGGCGATGCCCACCTCTAGTATTGTCGCTGAATCTGCAATGATTAGTGGTTATGCCAAGGCCGGCCGTATTGGTGACGCTCGTCAAGTTTTTGATCGCATGGAAATCAGAAATGTGTATTCTTGGACCAGCCTGATATCCGGGTACTTCAGTTGCGGACAAGTTGACGAGGCCCGTTGGCTTTTTGGTCATATGCCTGTCAAAAATGTGGTGTCCTGGACTATTATGATTCTGGGTTACGCACGCAACAACATGGTTGATGAAGCGCGCAATGTGTTTAACCTTATGCCCGAAAAGAACACCGTCTCATGGACAGTTATGATCAAGGCTCTTATTGAGAATGATCAATTTGATGAGGCACTTAGCTTCTTCAATGATATGCCACAGCGCAACCTGTATTCTTGGAACATCATAATCTTTGGTCTTCTTATTGCAAATAGAGCAAGTGAAGCCATCAAACTCTTCGATTCAATGCCTTGCAGGAATGAAATTTCTTGGACTACTATGGTTACGGGTCTGGCACACAACAACATGACTCAACTTGCAAGGGAGTACTTTGATCGCATGCCTAACAAAGATGTAGCTGCCTGGAATGCTATGATTGCAGCATATGTTGACCAAGGCCTGGTGGCAGAAGCCGCTGAGCTATTCAGTTTGATGCACAAAAGGAATGTTGTTACTTGGAATCTGATGATTGATGGATATACCAAAAGTGGATAAAAAGAAGAAGCCTTAAAACACCTAATTCTGATGCTTCGATTTTGCTTCAGACCTAATGGGACTACGATGGCTAGCGTGTTGAGCTCATGCGAGGGCATGATAGAGCTAATGCAATCTCATGCACTGGTCCTATTACATGGGTTTGAGCATGACACTGTGGTTGTGAATACACTAGTTACTATGTATTCCAGAAATGGGGATGTTACTTCTGCTAGGTTTGTTTTTGATCATCTTAGGGAAAAGGATATGGCATCATGGAATGCAATGGTGTCAGCGTATTCAAATCACGGGTATGGTCACCATGCATTGCAGGTCTTTGCTCACATGTTAAGATCAGGAACCAAGCCAGATGAAATTACTTTTGTTGGAGTCTTGTCGGCCTGTAGTCATGCTGGTCTTGTTAACAAAGGTCAAAGGGTTTTCAATTCAATGAGCCATGTCTACGATATAGAACCAAAGGCTCAGCATTATTCCTGCCTTGTAGATATATTAGGCCGAGCAGGACTAGTGGATGAGGCTACAAAGGTAGTACGCATGATGCCTGCTTCTGAGAAGGATGCTGCTGTTCTAGGAGCATTGCTTGGTGCTTATAGGTTCCATGGAGATATTAGAATGGCAAGTCTTATCGGGGAGGCGCTTCAAGAGTTAGAGCCAGGTAGCGCCGGGGGGTATGTACTCTTAGCTACCATTTATGCTGCACGTGGAAAATGGGATGAATTTGCTCGAGTAAGAAAAAAGATGAAGGAGAGGAAAGTGAACAAGGTTCCTGGTTTTAGTCAAATACAAGTGAAGGGCAGGAGTCATGTATTTTATGCAAGGGACAGATTTCATCCTCAAGCTGCTGAGATTTGGGGGCTGCTACAAGAGAAGCTCCTACCACACATGTGGGAGATGAGACACTCAAAGCGGCGGATTACATTTCATATCGATTGTTAATATATGCCTTGAACTAGCCATCTGGGGGTACCAGCTATTTGGGGATCTCGTTGCCCGGTCAGCGAGTTGGGGTCCAGGGGCAACGCGCCTTGGTTTGGGGGTTCGGGGGCAACGCCCCCAAGGCCCACGAAACCTGTTATGCTGGGTTATGGTTTCCTGTTGGGCTTAGTATATAGGGTTTAGGGTTTAGTATATAAACGACCAAAACCTAATTGTATTCGGGTATTCAGTGTTTTCCTCAAGATAATAAAACTGTTCTCCTTTTGCCCGTGGACGTAGCTAACACATCGTTAGTGAACCACGTAAATCTGTGTTCTTTCTTACATTCGTTACAACATCGATCACCAGAACAGGAATTGAATTAATCGATTTTACTAACCATGTAAATTGAGAAGATGAACATCAGAGAGGCTTAAATTGTACAACCGAGTAACAGACTAATATAATCATATTTGGTTGTGGTTATCAGACAATTAGTTGATTCATGAATCACGATTCCCTTTAAATTTTCAGTAGCTCTTGCATGTTTATCTGTGATCTGCTCTGATAATATACGTACGTGAATCACTTGTTATGGTAATGAAGTACTTTCTGAGGCTTTTCGAACCACTCCATATCTATTTGTTCAAGCTGCACCACACTGAACTCTTTTTGGCCTAGGAAAGCGCGGGCTCAAACTCCCTGGTTTGAAGAACCAAAGCAGAAGGTAACAAAACACAGCTAGCTAGTTGTATCAAGGCACAGGGTATACGATCATGCATGCATCTCTGACTAATTAAGGTTATCAACCTAGCTAGCTATAGTATTGCTGAATTATTAGAAGATGCCAAAGGTTGGCCAAACAATGATAGAGGAGAATCTTTGAGCAAAGAGATCGATATGGCAAGATCGATGAAGATGACGGACTAACAGCAATGATAACATCGACCCTGCTGTCATACATTGATACCGGAAAAAAAATAAACAAAAACAAAACCATAATAGTAATGACATTGATAAGACAGAAATGATCGAGCATTCCTTGTAATTAGACCTACAGGCCGTCCACTTTTTCTGTATAACAAAATCCGATTGAACACTTTGTAAGTTAATGGATTTGATGGACCAAGTCAAATGCCCGATGGAAGAATATCTGCATTCAAACATAGTTGTGCTTTGTAGGCTAGCAAGTAGAGAGGTACTGTGGACACCAGCAATCCTCCTTTGCTCTTTTCCTTCTTTTCATGCACAAGATAGATAAGCACATATCGCTGCAAACTGAAGCTTTCTCACCACATGTCAGTCACAATAGTTCCCTTTAGACTTTCAGTCGTTTTCCAAATTAAAGGGGAATTTTGTACATTCAGGGTTTTGATCTGAAAATTTGAAATGATCACCTGGAAGCTGGCTAGCGATCATATATGGAATGCAGGGGAAGAAAAGCATTGCTTGGCGCCAACCATTTGCTTTTTCTGCCGGCCCATCCCATGCGAATATGCGATGACAATAATATTTAGAATACATCCCAAACCGGCAACGTTCTTTCCTGTTTTTTGAAACTTCCAAATTCAAGTCCAATCTAACGGTTCTTTCTGTCTTCCAATACCTTGTTTTTTCATACCATGATATGATGGGTGTTCCCATTGTAATTTTCGTTTATGTAAGTTGGATTACCAAAACACTATCTTTCATATACGTACTCATACCAAAAGTTATACATCATTAACGTAGGACGTATGTATGAAAATTATATTGAGAGGACCTACTAACAAATATTTGTCATGTGAACCAATCATTTTAGGTAAAACAACGATACATGTAGTGATCTCGAAATCGTCTATCTATGATTTGTGATATAAACATTTTTATCAAATAACTTTTTTGTTTACTAAACTACTAAGTTCATCATCATTTATTTATACAAATTATGTCGATGAAGTTTGTCCAACCAGTTAAAAAAAAGAGCAAAGTAGTATTTATCTGGTTTTTTAGATATATTTTCTGAATAAGATATATGTTTGATGGGAGCCCTTCTAGCGAGGATTCTTAAGTTGAGAATTAGTTGATGACTTTTCGGTTTATGGTTTAAAATACCCAATTTTCAATCACATTTTGACATCTCATCCGTTCAGTTTTTAGGTTTATATGAGTAGATCATTTATACAAATTTTCAGCCAATTGATGTTCGTTAAGATAACAAACTAGATCAAATTAATGGACGAACCAAATATGTCAAATATGAACTGTTCAAGTTTATAATTGATAAATCACACTTATGAATGCCTTAACAATTTTTAATATACTTGAAAATTTAGAAAAATAATCTACTCATAAATAGTTATAAACTAAACGATCAAAATATAGATATGTTTCTGCATAAACCGGGAGGGCTATGCGGAATCATGGCGGGGTATGAATAGTGACAACACAATGACATATAGTGGTTCATCATGCCTCGGGGGACATGGCTACGTCCACTTAGAATTAACTATTATGGTGTTACAAGTACATCAATCCCGCGCGGGGTACAAGAGCACCCATCCCGCGCGGGGTGGAATAAGGGAAAGATGGTTGAGCCTATCCCGCGGGGTGGATTATACAAATATGGGGGAGTCTATGCTGCCCATCCCGCGGGGTGGAGTGTATCTCTCTCCGCGGGGTGGAGTATTATCTTTCATCCCTATATCTAGAGGGAAAGCCTTCCTTTTATAGCTAAGGAAGGTTCCCTCACCTATTACATTTCTGATGTGGGACAGACTGCACATTTATACTCTCATGGTACCTTCTTGTGGAGCTTGGAGAAGCACCTTCCCGATGTGGTACTGATGATCTTTCACCATGGTGAGGTAGCCTGGACGTCGGTCTACAAGTTTCATGATTGGTCTATGGGCAGGGGAGGTAGTTTACCGACTACCGACTACCGACTACAAGTCCCCCCAAGTTCTCGTTCAAGACACATCTTGAGTGGGGACTTAATATACAAAATGCCCATAGACCAGTCATATGCCCCCAACACGGACCCAGTCCCAGTCCCCTCAAGTCCGTACTCAAGAGGTGTATTGAACGAGTCCGCCTCACATAGAAAGGCTGACACTACCAGGCGAGCTGAGGAGTCCGCTTCGCACAGAAAGGGTGATAGTCGGGTGAGCTGAAGAGTTCGCTCCTCGCCGAAAGGCTTACACTCGGGCGAGCTGGAGAGTTCGCCTCGCGGCTGGCACTCGGGCGAGTTGAATCCGCTCACGCGAACTGAGGAGTCCGCAGCAAGACTACTGCGCGAGATGATGAGTCTGCTCCGCGCACAAGGAACACACGCGAGCTGTTGCGTCAGCCCGGGACTTATCTGTTATAATAGCTGCCGAATGGGTGCACACAAGAGGTGCAGACTTACTCCCGGACGATGAATCCTTGTTTTCGGGTGCATTCGGGTTGCCAAAGCCAACTTTTTTTTTTTCTTTTTTTTTTGTTTTGTTTTTTTTTTTACTATCTCCGGGTGGTCCTCTGGGAAATGATGTCTCTTGGGCGTGATGCCTTTCGGGATATCTCTTGGTGCTGATGTCTCTCTTGCATAATGCCTCTAGGTCGAATACCTCGTAGAGCAATAGTCGCCAGAGGTAAGAGAACCAAACGTAGCACATTTTCTCGCGGGGTCCACATCCAGCTCGCATGATAATTTAGGCAAGGTCTACATCCTGCTTGCGCGCTAACATAGGCATTCTCATCCCGCTCGCCTGATAACTTAGGCGAGGTGCACATCCCGCTCGCGCGCTCACATATGGGTGATCCGTATCCCGCTCGCCTGATAACTTAGGCGAGGTGCATATCCCGCTCGCGAGATAACTTTGGCGAGGTCCATACCCCGCTCGCGCGCTCACATAGGGGTGATCCGCATCCCGCTCGCCTGATAACTTAGGCGAGGTGCATATCCCGCTCGCGTGCTGACTCCCGGACGTGATCCGCATCCCGCTCGCGAGATAACTTTAGCGAGGTCCAAATCCAGCTCGCGCGTGATAACTTTGGCGAGGTCCACTTCAGAACATTGGCGAGGTGCACTTCCTGCTCGCCTTATAACATTGGCGAGGTGCACTTCCTGCTCACCTTATAACATTGGCGAGGTCCAATTCCCGTTCGCCTTATAACATTGGCGAGGCGCACGTCCGGCTGGCCTTATAACTTTGGCGAGGTCCAACTTTTCCACTGGCGAACCACACATAATTGCTTTCTTATCCGGTCAACCAACCATGCGGGGCTCACCTCATCTTGTCCCCCCTTCGCATGCAAAGTCCTCTTCTTGTTTCTTGGCGAAGTGTCCCGTGCGAAGTCATTTCGCTTCGCTTCAATACTAGGTCTCTATCTCGCACACGAAGCCACCACTGCCAATCTCTCGGTGGAGTGCCTCTCTGGCGAATGTCAATCTCTTGATGGAGTGCCTCCCGAGCGGGATGCCAAACTCTTGGAGGAGTGCCAATCTCTTGGGCGAATGCCTATGTCTCTTTGTCTTACTCGAGATTTCTAGTGATCTATGCCTCTTGATGGAATACCGATCTCTCGGGCGATTGCCAATCTTTCCTGTTTCTTTCTTCACCCCGTACCTCTCATATCGGGTGTCCATAACAATTTTTGTCCCGGATCCCATGACCATTGAGCCAGCAGATCGTTGTCACCTGATGGTCTAGCAGCGAGTGGATCGCCACCAGCGAAGCTCCCGTTCGACGAGACTGAGCTCTGGGTCCCTGTGAATAATCTTCGGGTGATGGCTGGAGGCATCAGACATGAGCTGCTGTGGATCTGCTCTTAGATAAACTATCCCGCTGACAAAGAGAACCCGGGCGGGTTTCTGCTCACGGATCACCTATCCCGCTGACAAAAAGAAACCGGGTGTGATTCTGCTCTTGGAGTGCCTATCTCGCTGACAAAAGGGAATCGGGCGGGATTCTGCTTTTGGACTGCCTTTCCCGCTAACAAAAGAACGCGGGCGGGAATCTGCTTTTGGACTGCCCGTCCCGCTCACAAAAGAACCCGGGCGGGATTCTCGTGTGGCTCCCAATGTAATCTCGCCTCAAATCCATGTAGCCTATCTCGTCTCACGCCCCGGGCGGGACTCTGTTCGAGGACTAGCTAGCTATCTCGCCAACAGAAAGAACACCGGCGGGTCAGCTCGCAACGCACTCATGCATGCTAGCTCGCCTCGCCTCCCCGCGAGGCCATCTCGCCTTTCTTCCATTTGAGCGATCTCGCCTAACTTCTATGCGATTCATCTCGCCTCACTCCCACGCGGGCTACATGCCCTTTACCCTGGGCGGGCCATCTCGCCTCGCTCCTATGCGGGCTGCCTCACCTCTCATCTCATGCGAGCCATCTCACCTTGCATCTATACTGCCTCTCAGGCGGTTGAACAACATGACTTTTTGTAACATTTCCCACAGACAGCGCCAAATGTTTCTGCATAAACTGGGAGGGCTATGCGGAATCATGGTGGGGTATGAATAGTGCAACACAATGACATATAGTGGTTCACCATGCCTCGGGAGACATGGCTACGTCCACTTAGAATCAACTATCATGGTGTTACAAGTATATCAATCCCGCGCGGGGTGGAATAAGGGAAGGATGGTTGAGCCTATCCCGCGGGGTGGATTATACAAATATGGGGGAGTCTATGCTGCCCATCCCTCGGGGTGGAGTGTATCTCTCTCCGTGGGGTGGGGTACTATCTTTCATCCCTATATCTAGAGGGGAAGCCTTCCTTTTATAGCTAAGGAAGGTTCCCTCACCTATTACATTTCTGATGTGGGACAGACTGCACATTTATACTCTCATGATGCCTTCTTGTGGAGCTTGGAGAAGCACCTTCCCGATGTGGTACCGATGATCTATCACCATGGCGAGGTAGCCTGGACGTCGGTCTACAAGTTTCATGACTGGTCTATGGGCAGAGTAGATAGTTTACCGACTACCGACTACAAGATATAAGATCAAAAAATAGAATAAGCTGAAAAATCTACACTAAGACCTTAACTTAAACATCCTCACTAGATGAGCTTGCTCTCTTTGGTTAAAAAAAAGTGAAGAGAATCCAGAACTAGATACGAGGGTGTGAGGAAGAAGTTGAAACTTGAAATCAGACGAGGGAGGCAGTGAGCTGGGAAATAAAAACAAAAGTTAAAAACAATTAGATAAAGAAAAAAAAAGGAAGTGATTTGGAAAAGAAAAGTAGGAAACCATAGAAAAAGTAGTACGTGGGAATATAATAAGTGGGGTGCGTTTGAGGCAGACAGGACAGGAGGAAGAGCGAAGAGGAGAGAGAGAGAGAGAGAGAGACGAGTCGAGTGGCTCTGGGATTTCATTTCATCTCTCTCGTGTTCCATGAAAGAAGCAACAGCGAGCGATTGAGAAAGCAAGCAAGCAAGGAAAGGGATCTGATCGATCCGACCATGGGAGGAGGAGCATCGTCAAAACTGAGAAAAGCGACCAAGAAGATGGCCGTGGCAGCTGCAAATGCATGTGGTGGTTCCTTCTCCTCCTCCAGGAGGAAGCCTCTTGTGGACCCCATCGTCTCCGTCAGTCTCTTCTTCTTCTTCTTCTTCTTCTTCTTCTTCTTGCACTATTTATTTCCTCTCCTCTCTTTTTTAACACGTTGTTGTTTGATTTTATATTTACAGATCTCAGGTTCTTCGGCTGTGTCTCCTGCTAACTCAGCACCAGAAGAAAAATGCGTTGCGAACCAAACGGAATCTGCAGTCCCCAATTCTAACAATGTTCCTTCTTCTAATAAGGTAACCTCTACATACCACCCACTTCTGTTTCTTCTTCTGCCTTTTTTTTTTTTTTTTTTTTTTTTTTTTTCCTGCAACAATATGCTTCACTTCACTTACTTTTACGCCGCTCCTTCTATCTAAGTTTTGTTTCAATTCCACTCTAAACACTTGGAAACCAATTTCTAACTATTCCTTCTTGGGGCAATCATTTTCACACATTCTAGTTATGGAATGTTGTAACATGTATATGAATTACTTACAAGTGCTAAACAATTGAACTGCAGCATTACATAAGATTTATCAGAGGTGCCATATCCACTGTATTATATTCTCTATGGTAACAAAAGGGACTGTCTTTTATTTACAACTCTGTTTTTAGTTGCCTAGCTGCGAATAGTAACTTTATACTAAGATTTATGCTGCAGCATTAGGTGTACTTCTACTTATATATGCAATTCCAAGAATGTTGCTCAGCAGTCTTCTAAACCTTTTATTTGTTGATTCCTGTGGCAGAATTTGTGCGCAATATGTCTAGACCCTCTGAGTTACCATAGCAAGGGAAAGAGCTCGGGGCAAGCTATATTCACGGCCCAGTGCTCCCATGCATTCCACTTTGCCTGCATCTCCTCCAATGTCCGTCATGGTAGTGTCACCTGCCCCATCTGTCGTGCCCATTGGACTCAGCTGCCCCGCAATCTGAACCCACCTGGTGGTTCCCTCTCTTCTTGCAACCCAACTGATCCCATCCTCCAGATCCTTGATGACTCTATAGCCACTTTCCGTATCCACAGGCGCTCTTTCCTGCGCTCTGCTCGCTATGATGATGATGACCCAATTGAGCCTCCTGATCACATGCCTAATTTCCCCCGTCTCCAATTCTCTCTAGCACCCTTACCACCTAGTACTCCACCCCATAGCTTTCAACCGTCCTGGTGTGCCACACACCCATATCATCCACCCCCACATCACCTGAGCTATGGCTCCTCCATATCATTGTTACAATCACCAACCAGGCTAAAGTCCTATAACACTATGTATGCCTCTTTGGACAGAGCTTATCTTTCAGTGAAATTGTCACAGCAGCGAGCAACTGATTTGGTCTTGGTTGCTAGCCCCAATGGACCACACTTGAGGCTTCTCAAGCAGTGCATGGCATTGGTGGTTTTCTCCCTTAGACCTATTGATCGTTTGGCCATTGTTACCTACTCATCAGCTGCTGCTCGTGTCTTCCCTCTAAGACGCATGACATCTTATGGGAAGCGA
Organism: Fragaria x ananassa; assembly: GCA_034370585.1. Taxonomy (NCBI): domain Eukaryota; kingdom Viridiplantae; phylum Streptophyta; class Magnoliopsida; order Rosales; family Rosaceae; genus Fragaria; species Fragaria x ananassa. Next base: position 146,895 of record CP139764.1, on the reverse strand, counting down.
ACAGCCCAGCAGGTTATTGACCGCCTGTTCTATATGGGGCAAGCAGATGCAGTGGAAGGGCTCAAGAAAGGGATTAAGATACTTAAAGATCGTGTATACAAGAATCAAGATTCGTGTATCCTGCATCTTTCTGACACCCCAACTCGATCCTACCATGCTGCTCTCAATATGGACGTACCCATTCCAGTGCATCGTTTTCATGTAGGATTTGGAGTTGGCACTTCAAATGGTTTTATCATGCATGAATTTGAAGAGTTCCTCCGAAGACTCATAGGTGGTGTTGTTAGAGATATCCAGTTGAGGATCAGCACAACAGAGGAAGCCAGCAGTAGGATCGTAAGAATAGGAGAGCTAAGAAACGGAGAAGAAAGGAAAATCTTAGTTGACTTGAGTGTTTGTGGACATATTTGTGTGGGATACAGCTACATTGAGGATGGTGAGATTGACGAACCTATCACAACAGGGGAAACTATGGTGAGCATAGGTGATGATAAAAGTAATATCAATTTAGATGAAGCAGCTTCGGCTGGGTCGGGGACTAGTGGTCCAATTATTGGTGGGAGGCCTAGTAGTGCAGAAAGTTGGGACTACCATGATCCTTACATGGCTAGAAGATGGGCCAGACATATGCATGGCTACAGGCTTTGAATCAAATCCATTTCCAACAACAAAACACCTTCACATTAGTAGATATATACACTAATCAATCAATCATCGGCAGGATTTTGTGAGATTTTTGCAAGAACACCTATCAATGAAGGGAGATAACATTCACAACACTAGGTTTACTTTCCATTTTGAGCTTATTACTTCTTAACTGCAACCTGCTCGCTACTATACTATATTTTTGGGTCAATTATGTGGAGTTTTGTGGTATAAGAGCATCTCTAATGACTTTTTTTTTTTAACAACTTCAGGAGCTTTCTCATATTAATTAACAACTCAGATAATACAACGAGTATATTTTAAGCACACTTTTTACGTATAAAGTGAGTTGTTTTAATGAGGACCCTTAAGTTGAGGATTTTTCAGTGTATTTCATTTTTCGATCTTAATCTTAACCGTTCAGTTTATAAGTATTTATGAATTGATCATTTTTATAAATTTTCAGCCATAATAAAAATCGTTAAGACATTCATAAGTGTGATTTACTAATTATGAACTTGAACGGTTCATGATTGACATATTTGGTTCATCTATTAATTTGATCTAGTTTATTACCTTAACAATCACCGATTCGGTTGAAAATTTGTAAGAATTATTTAATTATATAGACTTAAAAACTAAACAGATAAAATGTCAAGATGTGATAAAAAAATAAATTTTTTAAACTATAAACCGAGAAGTCTTCAACTAATTCTCTTTATAGAGAGACTCACATATACGAATAAAAATATTTATGCTGCCGGATCAAATGGTAATGCAAACTCAAATTTTCGTTTTCATTTTTAGATTTCGATGTTTTCATGAATTGCGATGTCTTGGTGATGGACTCGGCATGGTTAAATGGTGCCGTTGACTGGAATTGCGTTTTGCCTTGTGCAATGTTGGTGAGTAAAAAAGGGAGTTGATAATGGAGTGGGTTTATACTTTGCAAAGAGAAACTGGAGAAAAGAGTGCAGAAATGGACAAATCTCCGAAAAGCGTCTAGAAATTAAGCTTGAAGCTCTCTCTCTCTCACACACACCACCGTCTACAGCAGATGTTTCCGAGATTGATGCAGCCTCCTCCGCTGGAAGGAATTGAAGACATGCACAGAGCAGACCCTTGCCTCGTCTTGACTTCCGATCCCAAACCCCGTCTCCGCTGGACTGCTGACCTTCACGACCGATTTGTCGACGCAGTCACTCAGCTTGGTGGCGCCGCTAGTCTGTTCCTCTTTCCTCAATCTATTTCCTGTTTATCTGAGTCTTCAAATTCCACCATCTCGCTAGGATTATTAGATCCCTTTCACTCATCTGCTCCATCTAGCTTTGTCCTTCCTTTATGCTCTTCTTATTCTTTCTCTGCCTACTTTGAATTTGAGCTGCTTTGAGTTGGATGGCTGATAATTGTTGCCAAATAGTTTCCTTTTGGATCTTCATGCTATACAGTAGTCTGACCAAGGCTTGGATATTTTGCAGAAGCTACACCCAAGGCCATTATGCGAACAATGAATGTCAAGGGGCTCACACTTTTTCATTTAAAGAGTCATCTGCAGGTTTCTTTTTGTTATTGAATTATCATCATGATTTGTTCTATTCTCAACCACTTGTTTGGGCTTACTGCTTCACATTGCATTGCAGAAATACAGGCTAGGTAAGCAATCAGGAAAGGATATGGATGAGGTATCCAAGGATGGTAGGTTTTGCTTAAACCATTTCTTTGTGCCCAAGTTTGTATCGTTAGATACTTAGATTGGTTTTATATAGGTGCGCAAAGGTTAAACTTGTTCTTATAGTACTTTATTTTGTTCCTTCCTTCTTTGAGAGAAGAGGGTTCCAACTTGGGATATCATTCAACATCTCTGCAATACCAACAAACCTATAGCTGGCGGGGGTAAACCTAGCTTGTTCGGGAATGACCTAACAATATATATCGAGCACACATGATCCCTCAAATTAAGTCCGACCTGAACACAACGATTTTTATGTATGCAGAAAGAAAGATACATATAGTAACCTGCCCTGGACCTTGAAAATAAATGGAGATTGGGCATGAATGCAATATTAGAAAGAGAATTCCAGAAGTTTATGCCATGAAAAAATAGCCAATAATTTAGCCCTAACAACCCCCAGCACCTATGAGACTGATAATATACAACTCAGTGTAAGCTGGAAAACTGCAATTGCAGAAATTCAAACTGAAGAACTCTGAGATCGTATTAAATTTTTCCTTAGAAGCTTAAATTGTAAGGGTGTGGTAAAAAATTCTTCATGCTCTAATAGTTATGTGCAAAAACAGTAGCTTATCTCTCTCTTGCTCATCTGAAAACAACTTTTTGTGCTCAAGTACATCATAATATGCAATGGAGGCTAATCATATGTCATTAAGTATCTATTTTAAAGCCATGTGCGAGGTGTCTTTATGAAATTTTATGCCTGATTATTTGTGCCACTCATTGTGAGGATTGTCAGCTTCGTACCTTCTTGAAAGCCCTGGTACTTGTAATTCTTCGCCAAATTTGCCTACTTCCGATATGAATGAGTAAGCGAGTTTACATCCTTTCTTTATAACTTTTGTTTTTATGATGAATAGATTGTCATTTTGCATTAAAATGTTTGGTTTTACCAAATATCAACTTTAGGGGTTATGAAGTCAAAGAGGCATTACGAGTGCAAATGGAAGTACAAAGTAAACTACATGTGCAAGTTGAGGTATAATAACATATCATGTAGGTTAAAGTTAAATGCATATGTGTTTTCGTATTTTGTATTCCCCGCTTTTGGATTCCTTGCACAACAAAGCGTTTGATAGTGGTGACCTTGTTTGCAGTAGTCTCTGGATTCTCTTTAGATAGTTGACAAATTTGAACTGTAATCTTTCAGTGTATCTACCTAGCTTGTGACTTTGCTTTCGATACAGCGTTTCACAACTTCCCTTGCTCAGGATATAATTAATTGATAGTTCAAAATGTTAAGTTCACCAATCTTCTAGGAAGTTTGAACTTCTGGACTTGATATCTGCATCATGCTACCTAATGTTCATACTATATTCCTGTAGGCTGAGAAGCACTTGCAGATTCGCCAGGATGCAGAGCGAAGATATATGGCCATGCTTGAGAGAGCTTGTAAGATGCTTGCTGATCAATTTATTGGAGGTTCAGTCATTGATACTGATGGCCATAAATGTCAAGTATTGGGGAATAAGAATCCAAAAAGTTCCTCCCTCGACCCACTTGGCTTCTACTCATTACAATCCACAGATGTGGCTGGAGTTCACGGTCAGGAAGAAGTGCTAACTAGTTTCCAACCCCAAAGGGCTGATTGCTCCACTGAAAGCTGCCTCACATCACATGAGAGTCCTGGAGGGCTAACTTTGGAAGGATCTCCAGGTGGTGGGAAAAAAAGAATGCTGAGCTTGGAGTCGGCAACTGCATCTTTAATTTGGGGTGAAGCGAAGGTGAGAACCCAAGTTGAGGCTCATGGAATGACGAGGTATGCTATATAGGGTCGAAGCATGTGTTTGAATGGTTGATCATCTCGTGATCAGAATCAGGTCCTTTTGTTCACTCTGCATTACAACCTTAAAAATGTAAAATTTTCAGTCTCTTCCTGTCCGTCTACTTGGCAGGAATTGGAAGTAGTGGCAACTAGGTCTCCAACCCCAAACTGTAAATTCAACATACTAGGGGCTTAAGTACCAGAACTAATTGCTTCTTATTTTGCAAATCATGTGGCTGAAAACTTGATGCAGTATCTTCCATTACGTATTATACTTTATAGTGCAGTCTTATAAACCATAGGACCGTCCCATATCAACTTTTGATATGGAAGTATTGTTATCCATACGGGCCAGCCTATGTTGAAATCAGCCTCTATCCTGGGTAGTGTAAACTTGCACTTGGGAGGCTTCTGGAAGCTAAGATTTCAACCCGCATTTTCAGACTTCTCTTCCTTGCTGCGATTGCAAGACATTCTTTTCATACTCTCTCTTTAAACATGAGCATGTGGGTTCCACACCTAGATTTATCAACTCGATTATGGTGGTTGTTACAGAATATGTGCGTTAGATCTTTTTTTTTCTTCTATTTGTTTCAAAATGTATTATAAAAAATGGGGAGAAATTTGCACTCTTCATTTTACAATTCCACACTACATCTTTCTTTATTTTTTTATTTAAAGTTTTTATAAAAAAAAAACATGTTACTAAACACAACTTTTTGTTTATGTCAGTACTATTTGATCTAATGACATAAGTCTTCTTTACAAATATAAGGTCATGAGTTTACATTGTGTTGTAGTATCTGAGTTGTTAACTGATTTAAAAAAAATTAAATAAATAGTTATGCAGTAGTAGGTGAGTTGTTTAACTGATTTTAAAAAAAAAATTAAATAAATAGTACAAATTCAATTCCCTGTCGGAAATTTGTCAATAAACAGTCTTGAATTAGAGTTATTCAAAAATTGAGGGACGTGGCTGTACCCAAAAAAAAAATTTAATTGAGGGACGTGGGAATACAAATAAGAAAGGTACGAATAGAATCATGACTGCTGGAAAAATAAAATAAAAGAGATCGAGAGATGTAGCATAGTGAAAACTTTAATTTATTCCAACTGGTCCGGTTGAGAAAACTTTCCCTTGTAATTTTGTTTCCTCTGGTTCGGGTGCGTGCTCTTGGCTTTAACACAGAGAAACAGAGAGAGATTCTGAGCAAATTGGAAAGAGTGGGAGGGAGATCTGTCTTCCGAGCTGAGCTGGGTACTTTTGCTTTTCCATCAAACCCTAATTTCGTTGCCGTTTGTTTTGTCTTAATCCATAGAAAGACCTCTCTTTGATTCTAACACATATGTCGTTATGCGGACAAATCAGAGACGGTTTAGCTTCAACCTGTTAGTCTTGAGTTCAATTATAACTCGAATTCGTCTGCACCTCTCTCTTCACTTTTATACTCATAACTCATAATATCTCCTTCATTTCAAATTATCCAATTTTTGTGCCCATGGATCGTCTTGATTGAACTCTGTTCCGACAAAGGTATGAGTCTGTTGGTAAAAGTTTGCCTCTGGTATGCTTTCGAGAGTCTGAGAACTTGATCAAACTTGAGCTCAACAATTGTTCGTAGGCCCTTTAAAGTATCCCACTTTGAGTTATGGTAATCGGAATTGTATTTTACTAATAGGTATAGCTTTACAAGTCGTACAGTTTTGTTTTTGTTTGTCAATGCGGCAGTGCAGCATCCACATCCTGCATCATTTGTGTTAATATCTATTTCGCATAACGTTTTCTTTGTTTTCTGTTAATAGATAAATGACAAATGTATCAACCAAATGGTGCTCCTATTTCAGGCTTAGTCCAGAATAATTTGTTAGTCCATGCTCAATATTTAGATTGTCGCCCCAATACAATGGACAATATCAATGGAGCCAACAGTCCCAGCAACTCTAATCTTACCTCAAAGCAGCGACTGCGTTGGACACATGAGCTTCATGAACGCTTTGTTGATGCCGTTGCACAACTCGGTGGGCCAGATCGTGAGTCACCTGAACATTTTATCTGGTTAATAGGATTTTGATTTTTTTTTGTAGTTAAGTTGTGTCATTCATCGGGATTGGGGATAATATTGTGCAGTTATATAATAACATAAGGGAAGATTGTATTTGCAAATGAAATTTTCTCTTTTCTTTTCTTACTGTAGTGTATGAAATTGGACTTGATCATAGGTTTGTTTCCATAGTTTCTTACACTAAGAAGGAATCAAATAATATGTTTGAGAGCTTCATTGAGATCAGAAGATATGTCTCAACTTGATATATATCGACTTTTAACGATGTATATATTTTGTAGGTGCAACACCCAAAGGTGTTTTGAGAGTGATGGGTGTACAAGGTTTAACCATATACCATGTAAAGAGCCATTTACAAGTATGTAAAATTCTTCCTGTCCTAAATTATCTTTCCTTCTAATCTGTTTTATTTTTATTTTAGTTTCCTTTTTTCTTTCCACTTTTGGTGGGTGTGAGATGGGGTGATGCAAGATTTCCTTCACTGGTTTTCCATTAACATAACTTGTGCGATGCACCCAGAAATATCGACTTGCAAAGTATCTACCCGACTCCTCAGCTGATGGTAGGTGTATGATTCTATTTATTCATTTATTGATAACATAAGCAGGTTGTCTGTAGTGATGCATATAAAAGATGTATCATATAGGACCCTTCATTATAATGTCTTGATTCTCTTCAAATATTAATGGAAGGGGGAAAAGCTGACAAAAAAGAACAAGGGGACATGCTTTCCAACGTGGATAGTTCCTCGTAAGTAGAGTTGCCTTTTATGCAGTAACTATTTCATTTTATTATCAGTAGAAAAACAGTGTCAATTCAGATTAGCGCCAAAAAAAAAATCATGCTTGCAGCACATGACTGATAATTTATAGGCGTCTGGATTCTTGAATAAAATTGTATATTTTAATTTGTTTCCTTCTGTCTGCTAGTCGCAAAGTAAGTGCCTGAGAGCATATAAATTATATACCAATTATTGTATGAGAAACCTATCACTTTTGTTTACAATTGACGTCTTGATTGACTGATTGATGTATCGACTAAGGAAGTACCCTCTTTCTTTTTGCAGTGGAATGCAAATTACAGAAGCATTAAAGCTGCAAATGGAGGTGCAGAAGCGACTGCATGAACAATTAGAGGCATGTTGTCGTATATATTTAGCTTTCCGTTAATTAATATATTGTATCAAGGATTAATTACAATTTACTACCCTGTGTTCATCCTTGTGTTTTTCTTCAACAAGCTACCAATGGACTTACCAATTTCATGCAATCCAAATATGTCATTGGGAAACCCTTACCAGTTCTGTTAGTTGTGGGTGCCAAAAACTTCATTTGGAAGCTCTTTAGCATTTTCGTAAATGCATTATTTACCACTCTTAGAAACCCTTACCAATTCTGTTAGTTGTGAGGTTAAACAAATGTTCCCCTTTCTGTGTGCTCCTCATGATTGAGAAACCCTTTATTTGTTTGCCACATCAGCAACTAACAAAACTGTTAGTGTGGATCGCATGAACTTGGTAAGTTCAATGGGCAGATTAGCTATTAATTTTTATGATTCACCTATCAAGTTGTTTTCTGAAGATATCAAATGATTGGAAAGCAAACTAGTATCAGAGCAGAACCTACCTCACGGTCCCCACAAACTACCTTTCAGCTCACAGTCAATGCAAACTTGCAAAGAGTGGGGGTGAGGGGAGGAGAGCCTTGGATTAGGTCAGCATTTTATGAGCTGTAACTCATTGAGCTGATAGTTTAATAATGCACTACAGGTACAGAGACAACTACAATTACGGATAGAAGCACAAGGTAAATACTTGAAGAAAATTATTGAAGAGCAACAACGACTTAGTGGGGTTCTTTCGGAAGCACCTGGCCCTGGGAACACCCTTGCTTCAGTTGACACTTGCCGAGAGTCTGACAAGGTCGACCCAGCAACACCTGCCCCTACCTCTGAGTGCCCCATCCAAGACAAGGCTATCAAGGAACGCGCACCAGCCAAGAGCCTTTCCATCGATGAATCTTGTTCATCTCGTCATGATGAACCGTCAACTCCAGATTCTGGTTGTCATGTTATTTCTCCAGCTGAGAGCCCAGACGCAGAGAGGTCATTGAAGAAGCAAAAATTTAGCATGGGTGAAGCGTTTTCTAATCCAGAAGTGGTACTTACACATCAAATATTGGAGTCCAGCTTAAACTCTTACCAGCAAGCACACACCATTTTTGTGCCCAGGGAGCTGTCTAATCCCATATCTGATTATTCCATCAGGAATGTTGATTTGGAACAGGTTGCTGGGAGTGATATGTAGTTGGAAAAAAAAAGGACTCCAGGATTTTAAGCCCGTCTTATATCAGGTGGAAAGAATGTTGCCAACAACGGGTGTTATATAAATAGAGGTTCCTGCTTCAAACCGGCCAACGGAGATCTGTCATATTCAAATTGAGTGTGAACATGGGTGGAAATGTCCTGCAATATCGTTAACCTAGTGCTTGTTCTTCATGGCCCCTCATTTCCTGTTTACATCCCAGGTTGTCAGTTGGATATTTTCCTTCCAGGCCAAAAGTCAAGAACATGTTTTTTTTTTTTTCCTAGGAACAATTCTCTTTTGGCATTTCTGTGTTCATTTATTTCCTGATTACAATGAGTGAGCTGCTATTGGTACAAGACATAGTACTAAGAGTTGTATTAATATTGCTGCCTGAATCTATATTTACCAGGCAGCCTATGAAGGATCGTATGCTTCAAGGCAGTATTACAGGACATTTTCATTTCTATTTTTCTGTGTTGCTCTTTGGGCAAATCGAGTTTCCCATTCACCATATTGTACACGTCAAAGAGCAACTAAGTTTTGGAGTATTGTACTTGGGGCACTGTACGCAACTTTATAAAATCTAAAAGGGTTATCTATGTTTTCCCGAGTCATGAGAAGAAAAAAGGGCCAAACATAATAGCAAATCTAACGAACAAAACGAGAACCCATTGGCCCAGTACTGTTTAATCCATTGAGAGGTCGTGAATTCAACTTGTAATAAATTAGTCGTAGCATATTAGATTGTCTACTGATAAAAAATAAAAATAAAGACCTATTGTCCCTACACAAAGAAGGCCCTAAATAGTTCACCTTGACTGGTTTTCACTGAGTTTCTTCAACAATGTAGATCACGAAACCTCATTTGACGCCAAAGTGACGAATTAGAACAAGACCAATCATCATTTTATACAAGGAAAGGGAAAAGGAATTGCATCAGCAAAAAGTAAAATATCAGGATGGAACAATCATACATGCTAGTTACAAACAATTGTTGTATAGGGAAGTCATCAATTGTGGTGCCTCCTATGATTTACTCGCTTCAGGATGCAAAGACGCAATCTTTTGCCAAGGGCCTCTAACTTTTCAAGTTTCTCACTTTTGGGCTTCTTTGGAGCAATTGGAACTTTCTTCTTTTTCTTCACCTCTTTCTTCAGGTCCGGTGATTTTTGTTGTTCAGGTTGAAGGGATGTTGTATACACCTTCTACAATCAAAAGGGTCAACTTAAAATCAGGAAAAGCAAACTCAAAATGATATTCCATTTGACGCATCATGCACCCCAATAAGTGAAGGGGAAAGGCAGAAAACACCACCAAAAGAGAAAAACAAAGCGTTACTTATAGCAATAGTGTATGCATATTTCAATATAAAAAAATAGTGTATGCATATTTTTTACCAAATGGAATAAGATAACAAACAGCAATAAAGTTCAAACCAACAAAAAGAATAGTAAAGGTAATATTCTTCATGGCATTTTGGTGAGTAGAATCTCTCATCAATATGCGGTACATCTTGCATCAGTATAGCAAGATTGGCATAGAAGAAAAGGAGGTTGTATATATTTACCTGATGACCATTGTGAACAGCTGTGAAATCAGAAGATTCACCATCACTGCCTCCTAATGAAGAGCATCTTCCCCAACTCTCCCTATTTGAGTTTGTATATGAACAGCATTCTTCGTTCTGACCATTTGGCCGATCCTGTAGAAAACATGATAGCATAATTTCAGAACATCTGTGAAACATGATAGCCTTTTCTAGAACTACTGTGAAACAAGATAACCCCTAATGTCTTCTCATAACTCTCAACAAAAAGAGGGTTTAGTGGAATCGCCAACTCCATGCTTTACTGCCTTATGGTCTGGGTTTTGTCCAAACCTACCTACATTTGCTAGATTTCCTGCCTCCTGAACCCCTAGTTTTAACTTTTAAGCCAGGGTTTGTGGGATTCTGGGACATATCTCAGGTCTATTGCCAATCCCTGGGGTATACATAGGCATAGGATAGGTAACAGAAATAAATATAAATGGACAGGTGGAAGTCTAATCTAATTTTCCTTCTCCTAGAAACATTACATCATGCAAAGTCCTGTAATTTCAAACCGTCTGGATGATAAACAGACAACAGTCCTCGAGAACAAACTAAATCCACAGAAACAATAATGCAGCAAAATCAAGTCAGCCAAAAACAATTGCCAATCCCCAACTTCCTACTGATACTTGACTTGGTTCAAAAGAAAAGAAGAAAGACGAAAAATGAATTCCCAATTTTAAGGATGGTACACGTTAACCTGTAGATTCGATGTATCATGACAGTTAAGTGTGCCATCCTGATCATGCACAGGGCCCTGCATTACCATAAAAATAAAAGTAAGTTGCACAATAGCTCAACAAAATGGGAACATGGAGGGTAAATAAACCTAGGACAAAGATGCATACAACTGTAGGAGTCATTGGTGCGATTTCAGAAAGAAGGTCTCCCACAGACTTCTTGGTTGCAATGGCTGCAGGAGCATAAGAAGAACTTGCAGCATCACTGCCCGCAGAATGAACACCGCTGATTATCTTATGTAACAGGCCCTGAAAAATCAAGGGATGGGAGCAAATATTAATTTTAATCCAGGGAAACAATAGCTTAAATACATCAACCACTGCCAAAAAGCAAAGCAAGGTGAACCTGTGACTTAAAAATCATATCATGAAATATAATTTGAAAGCCAGCCATTGGCTAGTAGAATTATCACTAATCTCATCATTACTGAAAAAATGATGATGAGAATGCTGATTGTGCATACGTATACAGTATGCATGTGTCCATGTTTGTTTTCTGTTGACACTGAATCAAACCATCATGAACTAAAATGCATGACCCAAATCATCATCATCATGATATGTACGTGGTGCACCTCTCACTTTGATTTTAGTAAAAAAAAAGCTCTTTAGCTACAAAATATCGACTCTAGTACTCATTATTTCAAGGATTCTTTAAAAGCAGGCCCAAGGATCACAATTCGAAATATCTTATACGAAAGAGATATCACCTCATCCAAACCAGCACCAACCTTCAAATCCTCTAGATCATAATATTTCTCAGGCTTACATGAATGAGAAGAAGATATTTGAGGGGGATGAAGCACATTGTAAAAGAAAATTGACACTGAATCATAATAAAACTGTGGCCGAGAGGAATTGTGATCGCCATCAAAAAAAAAATATTTTTGTCTCCCTGCCAAAACAATTAGAAATATAGTTATTCTCAATACTACAACTGCAATGTATCATGTCCACAAAACTATAAGATCCTTAATTAAGAAAATACAGCATAGGACTTGTAGATGAGATCAGAATGGCTGGTTTGGATGAACTTGTCGTCCTTGGCATGTCCAAATAAAGCAGGAATGAATGTTTTGGGTGCAACCTGCCAGCATAACACAAATGTCCATATTCAGTTATATATTTGATATGTATAATGTTACCGGTAAACATATGTGTGTTGTTATTTATGTTATTAACAATCAAGATTTATGAATCAAAAGAGAGAAGGGATGAGGCTGAAGCTCAGGGTAAACTCATCTATATCAACAAAGTGATGAGCACAGAATAACCTGTAAGCAATTAAGATCCATGATATCAAACTTTGCCTTCTTCTCAATTACCCGGCGCATGTATTGTACTGCCATCTTAACCTAGTTAAAGAGGAAGTAGGTCAAAGAACAAATAAAAAATGAAGCAGACATATTGAATGCTTCATCCATGGAAATAGTAACAACTTCCAGACAATAAAGAAACAAGTAAGATATTTGTCTACTTTTTTATCAATGTGCATGGAGAGAAATGAACAGAAGCTGTACAGTGAATTTAGGAAGCCGGATCTTGTAAACATCCACTAGCTCCATCATTAGAACATACAAATTTGAAAAGGCACTGTCCAACACCATTCCAGCAATGGAAGGGTCTTCTGCTCCATAAAGAAGGCTGCATTACAAGTATGATATTTAATTATGGCCGGAGTTTCAGGGACATTCTTATGCACAAGCAAGCATACACGCCAGTATTTTCTTTTCTGAAAATTAAAAAGAAAATCATGATCATTTGACCACCAAGCCAAAAGTGACTTTTAACAGAAAACAAGTGAGCAAACCATTTGAATATTGTAATTTAACCAGCTGAAGAAATGCTCAAAAGGGATCTAAGAGGTTAACATAGTTACGAGTCAATTTGTTATGATTAGGATTTGTTATCTCATTGATGCAGAATAGCCTAGAGGTTATTTCATATCGTTTAAGTAATTAATTTTCAATCCAGGGGTGGGCACTCATGCTTGGGCTTGTAAGCCAATCTATCTTAGGGATTATATGGTGGAGTAGTACTGTTATTTATTGTAGTGTTCTAGAATTATTTAGCTCCATTAAATGGATGCAAAGTAATTATTGTGGAGAACATTGCTTTTAAGAAAATTCAAGTGAGCTGGGGTAATCCAACTTCATCTGTTGCCTTGCCTTGTCATGGAAAAGGTGGGTGAAGTGCTATAGGGATCTGCTACGTTTGCGACTTTTTGGGAAGTGTGGATGGAGAGGAATAAGGGGGCATATAGGGGAGGGAGCAATGGATAAAGAGATGGATCTCTTGTTTGATGAAGCATCTTCAGAAAATCTAAGGATTGTTCTTTTCAAGTTTTTTTTTCTTTTTTTCTTATGATTATCGTCCTGTTTTGTTTAATTACTCTATTCAACTATTCATTTGTTTGAGGTAGTTGTTAGTGTAGCATGCAATGTGGATTGCTCTACTTTTTCCTGGGTACAACTTGACCCTTGCAAATTTTTTTAATTTTGTCATTAGAAATAGAAGTTGATTTTATGGTCCTTTTAGTGCAAGTATATGTCCTATCAGAGAAACAAAGTAATGGCAACAAATATAAAAGATAAGGTACCAAGTGACTGCCCCCATTGATCGCCCCCATAGACCAATACGCGAGATTTGTTTGTTGCTTCTTAGATATGAAACCACGATCTTGAGGTCATCTCTCTAAAACAGATGAAAGCAAATTTACTTCACAAAGCAAGAGTGAGTAAAATAATGAAGGCTAAATACAGTTTGCACACTCCAAGTATAGAAGTCGTCGTTCAAAAAGTCCCAAAATCCTCATAAAGTTACAAAAAGTATTCTTTTACTCCACTTGTGGGGATCTGGAATGTGGCTTCAGTCTGTTTTGATGAAATAAACAGCCAGCATATTTTGGTATTTGTAACAATAAATCCTTCCAAAACATTCATGGGGTAAAAGGCTACTTTTTGTTACATTGAGGACGAGAATGAAACTCTTTGAACAACCAATCCTAAATAATGATATATGACGCAATATACCTCATGCCAACCAAGGCTGACATAGTCACCATCAGATAAGCCTGAACCCGAAAAATCAAGAGTGAAAACAGTGATGTTTGATGGAAGAAGAATTACAGCGGCTTCATTTGCGTCTGCCCTACATCCACTGCATTATAGTTGAGAGTAAGTAGTAACCTCTTTGTCTATAAAGGCCCGCCTACATATTTAAACTTTAAGGAAAGAAATTCATCTAGGAAGCAATAATGGAAATGTAGTGACCACATATGGAAATGACATAGACATTTAGTCTGTACAATAACCGTTACCGACCTGTTTCCATGGCAGTATACAACACAGGGTAGAGAAGAATCCTCTGGGAAAGGTGAAGGAAGATAATGACTACACTGCAAGGTATGGCCTCTAGCATTTGTAAGCTGTAAGTATACAGGAACATGTTAATCTAGCAAGCTTGAAATTCAAAATGCATTTGCAGCAGATAAAAGCTGCAGTGTCCTGGTAACTGGTGTCCATACTTGCCTCCAGGTCTTGTCGTTTGTATGCTCTGCCTGCAAGAGTGAAATCCCTTTCCCATAAATACTGATCTGGGTTATAATCTGCCCTGTAACAGATGCACATAAATTATTGACACAGGAAAAGTACATCAAGAAGTTGTTGAACAAAGGAAAGGAATTGAGGATTGTGCTAGATGATTCATTAATATGCGGTGAAAAGCCCAACAGCAGTCTCTCAACTAAATTAATGAACTGATGAGATAGTAGGTGTTTTTAGATATCTTTGGGTTTGTGATTCTGAGCTGGAAAGCATGAACATACCTGGGAGGGCGAATCACAAAATTAATGAACTGATGGATCATCTTGCTTTCCGACGTCCCTTAGAGCTACTCCGCCCCATAAGCCTAGAAGAATTCACTGACAAAAGCTAATATGAATCAGACCAAATCTCATACAGCTGCAGAGAGCCCGAAATCAATACCAGATCTTCAATCATTCAACTCTTAATGAAATGCTACTCTGAGATTGTACAATAAGTGTTATACCTGGATTGTAGAATTACGACCTTCAACTTTGACAACTAAATGCAGCTTTGCAGTGAGACAGAGACCCAGCGACACAAATCATAAAATCAGAACTTGTCGAGTATAGCAATTTTTAAACTAACCGAGATGTATGCTTTCTTCTACCTGAAATGGAGAACCAGTGGGGATTAAGAATGAAGTTTCTGAAGAAATTTTATCACCAAAAAAATGCACAACTCGCTTGTTCGTCGATAAAATTCTAATTCTCAGACATGTTTAGAGTTCATGAATCGGAATAGTTCCAATTACTCAATTATTTGGTAATCAATTTATGTAATATCAGAATTAGTTTATCAACATCTTTATACATTTTCATTAATACATGTGTGATTTTTTTTGGATTAAATTTTTTTGTTTTTTATGAGTAGTAGATTTGTCGGAACCTTTTTAAATTGTAATCCATATTTTTTTTCTTTTCTAATTAACATACTCATAAAAAAACAAAATTTAAATCATTTAGAACAATTTTATGTTACCTAAAATGGGGTAACATAAAAATAATATTTTTATGAATTGTAAATAAGGAGTGTAGATAATTGTTACTCTCTTTCGTTTTTTTTTAAATATGGATGTCACGCCAATTGTATTTTTTTTTTAACTCAAAAATTTCTATTGATGATACATATTGTAATCTGGTTGTACCCGTACTTATTTTGACTAGCTTCATAAGTCATTGCTGCAAGTCTATGAGTAATTTTGTTACAAGTTATAGGCACATGAGTAATTCTCACATTGTGTGCAAGTCATGAAGAATGCATCTAATATAATCTACAATACCAGGTTAGCTATATGCGTCTGCAGCAATATCAGTGACAACCTCCAAACAATCAGTTTCCACCAAAACATTTGCAGCTTGTGTGTTTTGCAACAACTTTGATAGCTTACAGCTCAGAGTACTTAGCAGAGGCAATCAAAAGAAAATGAACTGAAAATGCAGCTTTGGACTCACCTATGCATGTATGAAGAATACCACGCTCCTCTACCATGAGTTGAATTTGGTAAAAAGCTACCATCAACATTAAGTTTGAGAAATCCATTTGGCGCAGGTGTCCATTTAGTTTAGAAACTGGTATCTGCTCACTTTTACGAATCTTCTAAAATTCCTCTAGCCATGATAACGCACTCAACATCAAAGCATGTGCAAGTTGTGAAGAATCATTCCATAGTTTGTTACTAGAAAGTTGCCCGCACGTTGCAGCTAGATTAGCTAACATATTAAAGAATTATGGACTGCATAAGACATAGAAAAAGAAAAATATTTGACAGTTTACTATGTATCATATCCAACATTATAAACATAAAGTAAAAACCAACTCCCAGCGGACTCCGCGCCCATCTTTAGGAATGAGAGAGAGAGAGTTAAAACAAAAAGAGTAATTTGTAAAAAAAAAAAAAAGAGTGATCGGACTTCGCGCCCTTCTCTGGGGCAGAGAAATGGGTTCGTCCAAAAAAAAAAACCCCAGCGAACTCCGCGCCCTCTGCTTGCCTCGCCAAAAAAAAAAAGAATTCCAGCGAACTGCTCGCCTCGCCTCTCCTAAAAAAAAACAAAAAGAACCCCAGCGAACTCCGTGCCCTCGCCTCGCCTCGCCTTTGCTCGCCGCACCCTAGCCTCGCCTCGCCTCGACAAAAAAAAAAAAAAGAACCCCAGCGAACTCCGCGCCCTCGCCTCGCCTCACCTCTGCTCGCCTCGACAAAAAAAAAAAAAAACCTCAGCGAACTCCGCGCCCTCTGCTCACCTCGCCAAAAAAAAAAAGAACCCCAGCGAACTCCGCGCCCTCGCCTTGCCTGGCCCAAAAAAAAAAAGAACCCCAGCGAACTCCGCGCCCTCTGCTCGCCTCGCCAAAAAAAAGAAAAAAAAAAGAACCACAGCGAACTCCGCGCCCTCGCCTCGCCTCGCCTCTCCACCCTGGCTGATCCTCCCTCCGCGAACGTGGAAGCTTGGCAGCGGGTTCGCCTCACCCATATCGCGCTTCTTCTCTTCTCGCCTCTCCTCTCCTCGCTTCCTCTCGCCTCGCCTCGCCTCTTATCTCCTCTCCTCGCTTCCTCTCGCCTGTCCTCGCCTCCTCTATGCTCGTGTCGCCTCGCCTGTCCTCTCCTCTCTGCTCGCCTCGCCTCTTATCTCCTCTCCTCACTTCCTCTCGCTCACCTGTCCTCTCCTCGCCTCCTCTGTCCTCGCCTCGCCTCCTCTCTTCTAGCCTCGCCTCGCCTGTCCTCTCGTCGCCTCCTCTCTGCTCGCCTCGCTTCGCTTCTTCTCTTCTCGCCTCACCTGTCCTGTCCTCGTCGCCTTGCCTCGCTGTCTCTTAATTTTTATTTTTTGACGAACTCTCTCAATCTCTCTAGATTTTTCTATCTTTTGGGCGAGATAACATTTTGAGTGTTAAGAAGGGCGCGGATTCTGTTCACAAATCACTGTTCATAAGCTTATAAACAGTGGTTTTGAGTGTTGTTTAGGCGCAGTGTCCACTGTTTACAAATCACTATTCATTGGCGAGATCACAAAACCACTGTTCATAAGCATATGAACAGTGCATGCGATCAGTCGCTTGCAACACACAAAACCACTGTTCATAAGCTTATGAACAGTGTCCCGCGAATCACTGTTCATAAGCCTATGAACAGTGCCCGCGAACAGCCCGCACAACACACAAAACCACTGTTCATAAGCTTATGAACAGTGCTTCGCGGGACTGGTTGTGATGGCTGTTCGCGGATTAGTATATAGTAAAAGCGACGAAATGCAGCCCGAGCCCAACACTGTTGTTCATTGTAGATGAACAGTGCTTATGAACAGTACTCAACTAATAGATATATGTTAAATTTTGGTTTTTTCATAATGACCAGTTACTCATCATCAATTTCTCAAACAAGTGTTTATGCAAATTGAGGGCATGTCACATCATCCACTCTTTAAAAACCAAGTTAGGTAGTAAGCTAAACCAGTTGATAATGAGAAGAAATTGTATATCTTGTACCGCATAACAACATATATAAACATTCTGCATACAGATTCGATCCACAATTCTAGGACTAGGAATGGTAAACAATTTATGCAACTAATGACTAAATATCAGATAATCACAATCCCAGATTACGTGGGATTCTTTCCTTCAATACTCTCTCTCAAGTTGGAGTGTATGTTAATCACTCCTAACTTGTCTAGTAATGTAGAAAACTGCTTTGAGCTTAATGGCTTTGCAAATATGTCTGTTGGTTGCTCCTTGGTCTGTATGTGTTCTGTCTTGATCAATCCCTTCTGTATCTTTTCACGTACAACATGGCAGTCTATTTCTATATGCTTGGTTCGCTCATGAAACACAAGGTTTGAGGCTATATGTATTGCTGCTTGGTTATCACAGAACAATCAAACTGGTTGTACTTGTCTAACATTCAAATCCCTCAATATGTATTGTATCCATGTTATCTCACAACATGTTGTAGCCATTGAATGATACTCGGCCTCTGCACTTGAACGTGAATTGTACTATGTTTCTTCATTTTCCATGAAATAGGAGCATGGCCGAGAAAAATACAATAGCCAATTGTTGATGTTCGAGTGTCCTTGCATTGAGCCCAGTCTGCATCACAGTATGCTTTTAGCTCCAATGATCATGTGGAAGGCAAGAGAAATCCTTGACCAGGTGTATGTTTGATGTATCTCAATACCTTGTGCACTGCTTCCAAGTGAGGTTTTCTTGGTTTATCCATGAATTGACTGAGTATGTGAACGACATACACAAGGTCTAGCCTTGTGATGGTTAGATAAATGAGGCGCCTAACCAACCTTCGATATTGGGAAGCATCTTCTAGCAAATCTCCACCTGCTTGCGTGAGCGTCACATTCGGCTCAACTGGAAATTGTGAGGGTTTGGCTCCAAGGAACCCTGTGTCTTCAAGTATTTCCAATGCATACTTCCTTTGACATAAAGCAATTCCCCGTTTGGACCTTGCTACCTCTATTCCAAGAAAGTATCGCAACAACCCCATATCCTTCAGTTTGAAATGACTTGAAAGGAAGCATTTTGTTTCTGTAATATCTGCCAGACTGTTTCCTGCTAGAATAACATCGTCAACATAAACCAACAAAGTTGTAAATATACCATGACAGTTTCGGGCGAATAAGGAATAATCATACCATGATTGCTTGAACCCGGCGGACTTGAGAGTTGTTGACAATTTCAAAAACCATTGTCTAGAAGCTTGCTTCAACCCATATAGAGAATTATGAAGTTTACAAACCCTATTCTCCCCCTTTCGTTCGAAACCAGGAGGTAGATGCAGACATCTTCAGTGAGATCTCCATTGAGGAATGCATTGTTGACATCCAATTGATGAAGATGTCAATTCTTGAGAGCCGCAAGACTAAGCAAAACTCAGACTATTGTAAGCTTGGTAACTGGCGCAAATGTTTCCCTATAATCAAGCCCTTCAACTTGAATGTAACCCTTGGCCACTAATCGGGCTTTGTAATGCTCAATCTTGTCGTCGGAGTTGTATTTAATCTTGTAAACTCATTTACAGCTAATTGGTCATTTAAGAGCCGGAGGAGGAACCAAGCTCCAAGTTTTGTTGGCCTGAAGAGTTTGAATTTCTTGCTACATAGCCTCTCTCCATTTAAGGTCCTTAACTTCTTGAGAAAACGAGGTGGGCTCTTTTTGTATAGTTATATTGGCAGTAAAGGTTTTATGAGAGGAAGAAAGATTAGCATAAGACAAAACATGGGAAAGACTATGAGTAGTACCAGGGTTGACAACCTCTGTCGAAGAAGGTGACGATACGGTGCGTGATGGGAAGGTTGCATCAATATGAAAGTCTTGCAATGTGGTTGGTACCTTAGTTTCTCTTGAAGACATGTGTAGAGCATTTGACGTCATTTTTATTTGACGATTCCACTTATTGTGGAAAGTTACCGAAAATGGGATTTTCGATAGATTATATATATATATATATATATATATTTGAGAGGAGAGTATGTATACAATTGCTAGCTAGCCATATGTGTCTGTCCACCTTAATGACATATATATATATATAACTGCATTATGGTGTGACGTGAGCGTTGGACGTAAGCGTAGTAGCCCTATATGAGTGTTTAATTCATATAGGGGGTCTGGGCACATATTTATACACATGTCTGTCCACCTTAATGACGTGGTGTAACACGCATTAAGGAGTGACGTGAGCGTTGGACGCAAGGGTAGTAGCCCAATATAGATTATTTTAAATCTATTAATTTATATTGGGAGTCTGGGCATGTGTAGATACATATGTATATTGATATATATTTTTGAGCTGAAGAGGCTCGATATTTATAAGATAAAGATTTCTCATTTGAAGCATGCATTCGTTAACTTTAGAAATTAAATCGGGAAAACATAAGTGCTGATGTTTATTTTTATTTATTTTTGTCCACTCACTCTAACATTTCCGGATGTTTTCCCCTGGACCATTCGTTTTAAAATGTCCAGTCTGTAGAGTTCAGGTTGGATTTGGTAGGAGGCGATGAGGCATATTCACTCATCTCTCAGCTACTTTTCACCAGTAGGTTATCTGTTTAATCTACTATGTTTTGTTTTATGCTTCCGTTGATTTTTAGTAGCTCTAAATACTTTTGAGATTTTTGTATAACATTTATCGGGATAATTATGGGTTGTTGTGGAGGATGATAATTGTTGTTATGATGGTAGTTCTATAATTTTCTGAATTAGGGTTGTCCATTTTCAAGGGAGGTTTGTCGAGTCCTTCGGTAAATTTTCCTTGGAGGTGGTCCCCGCAAGACTTACTTCGGGTTTCAGAGTGAAATTCGGGATGAGTCTTGACATCTCTGGCATGGTTCTCCTTCGTTTGGCCACCGAAGTGGACGCCGTCGGTCCCGTTGGGTCGGCACAGGTCCCTTCTTCACTCCTAAAGCAGTCTCGCTTGTCGTCTCGCCGCTTGGAAGTCGCTATGAAATGGCGGAGCTGTTGCTGTCTCTCCGGAAAGCCGGCAATTTCGGTGAGAGTTAGGTGAGTCTTGCTCCTCTCCTTCCTCTAGAGTTGTCTATACCCCTTTAGTGACCTAAAAATCAAGTTTTGGGGTCGGTTTTGTAGATTTGGATGTTGATTATGGGTTGGTTTTGCGGGTCTTTTTCCGGCCGATCCCGGCCGAACTGGTTGAACATTCAGGTATTAAAGTTGCTCTCCATGCTTCAATCTACAATTTTCATGTTTTGAGTTTGTCCAAATTCAGAAGTTTTTGGGTGACACGTGCCTGTGGCGGCGCGTGGCAACGTGTCCGGCTGTGTTGCAACCTTAGTTTGTTGTGTTACCTAGTTCTTGTAGTTGCTGGTGTGTGTGTTGTGTGTGAAGACTAAGTGTGGATTGTGTGTAAAGGCTAAGTGTGGATTAAGTTTTAGTATCTAAAGGTGCTAATTTGTTCTTGGTGTTTATTAGGTCTTAAACCTTGAAAAGGTTGATCTTGGAGATAGTATTGTTTGTTGTTGAGTGTCCAATGACCTTGGGAGGTCTTGGAGGAAAGATTGCCCTTCTTTGGGTAACCTTTAGGTTAAGGGTACTTTAATCCTTGTTGAGAAGTTTCTAAGATTTTGATTGTGTAATTTTAGGTGATTTGTGAGGTTGTAGATTAGCTTGACTCTTGTGTTGTGTTGCGGGTTTGTAGCGAGATTTCTAGGTGAGTAAATCTCACCAAGGTCCATTTAGGACTAAATTTTATTATGATCATTTGTTGATAAAATTAATACCATGCTATTATTTGTTTTCAAAATACATGAGCTTGATTGCCAACGACTTATAGGTAAGATAAAACAAGTTTTCTTTATATGTTAATTTTTGAGGTTCAAGTGATCATAATTGTTGTGATTTTAGATAGATTATTCATGTGGAATATCTATATTGTTTCATGAAAATATATCTATGCAAAAGATATAATTTTATGATAGGATCTTGTGTTTGTTAATAATGATGATGATGTTATATGGTGAATTGTTGTTAAATAGTCAAACCTGATTCCAAGCCTTTAATCGGGTAATTGGTTACGGTTATGACCCAATTTTCATTTTGTGATTTTTATTGGACAGTCAAACCGGGTTCCAAACCTTTGGCCGGGTGATTGGTTACATTTAGGAATTAAAGCTCTAGTCCGTCTGTCGGTGTAGGTCATGGGAGATACCTTATGGTATCTGAGACCCATGAGTACACAATTTGTGTTGTAGGTCATGAGAGGTATTTATTAATACCTGAGACTCATGGGTACATGTTATTTGAGAGAATGTTGGATTTGTGGATTTAAATTATTGATATAGATTGCTCTTATGTTATTTTGGATGTGAGAGATGTTGTGATTATTTTGAGTTTACTCATACGAGCTTTTTAGCTTACCGGGTTTGTTATTTTACAATCATGGTGCACCATTTCTTGGTGTAGGGGTTAGACCTGTAGGTGAGGATCAACATGGTTGAGGCGGATGTTTAGTGGCATGATTTTTGTTGGGATGCTGTACTTTGTATATATTTTAGTTTTGGGGTAGACTGTATTAAACTCATGTGAGAGTTTTCATTTCTTGACTTTCAAGTTTATGTAAACGAGGGAATATAATATTTAACTCAGTGTTGAGTTTTGTGATATTTACGTTCCGCATTGAGTTTAAAATTTGTCTTATGTTGTTGAAGCCGTTTTGGGATTTAATATTTTAAGATATATCATGCCAAAATTTTGAAATTTATCCTTCAAAAATTGGGGTGTGACACAAGCAGGGTTCATCGGAGCTGCCTCCCTCAGGCCGACGCTGAAATCCTACTAGGTTGTTGCAGTCGCTTTTGGTGGCCGTGCCTTGTCCTCCATCATGGCACAACCGGGAAAGTAGCTAGTCTCTCTACCTCTGACCTAGATATCAACGACCAAAACTTGTCGTATATATTAGATAGGCCGGATCTGGTCTTAACTAGACAAATTACCCTAGACGATCCTCAATGCTCGAAACTGGAATCCATAGCAATCCACCCCGTCCTCAGCCTTCAAAGCCGATCGTCCACCTTGACAAGCATAGCCGTGTTGCCCTGGAGTGTTGTTGCCGCATGCGAGAAACATAGCTAGGGCTTCTATGGTACCGCTCGTGAGGTGCGTTCTAAAAGATATCTTTGTAGTGTTTTGAGTTGTCTCATCTTCTAGAACTTGAGCTTAACTTGTTTGTTAAGTTAAAAATTGTAAGCCAAGACAAGCTCTAGTAGTCACAATATCACTTACCTAAATACTATATATTAATTCATAGATCTTAAAGTTACAAAAAATAGTAATGTTGATACTGAAAAAATCCAAGTTTGCATTTGACGTTGATGCCATATTACTACCCATCTAGAGGGGAATAGAACAAGAGCTTAAAGAAAGGATGTTGTCTACCATATTTTGTTATTTAGACACCTTATTCATTATTCTGTTAGTACAAATCATTTTTATTTACGAACTTTCATTTTATTTACTAATCAACAATGGTTCATTTTGAAGGTTGGATCGAAGATCAGATCGAAAAACAACATCCATCAAAGATGAATTAATCCGGGTTAGACGTGTGTCCCATATGGAGCCCACCTAACCCGACCAAAACATGGGGCAATCTTCAACCCACATATTAGTCCACACCATTACAAACGTGAGGCTCACACACACACACACACACACCACTTTGCACATGGTGTTGGTCCAAAACAATACAAATGTCAATAAATTTTTTTTTTTCTGTAATATACACAGTAATTGGTATTTGAATTAATCTAGTTGTTGTATTGTCAAACTGAGGACCAAAAAATAATTTAGATGAATAATATATTAACTCGGGTTGAAAATTTGTCCAACTTACCTAAAGTAGTAGAAATTCTTGTATGCACGACGTGTATTTATACGATACAATCTTAACAATTTATAAAATTTATATGTTTAATCACTATATTTTATATATATTTTTTTAAGTTTGACCATTTATGTATGTATGTGAAAAAACATATTTTTGTACCGAAGATTCTCTCCTCAAATGGATGCATTTGCTCTGAAAAAATGTAAAGCCTAAAAGGTTGAGTTGGTTGAGAAAAGGTCAAGCATTTGGTTGACTAAGATATTTATACAAAAGAAAAAGGAAATTGAAAAGGAATAAAAGGAGCGAGCGACTTGGGTGAAAATTAAGAAAGAGAGTCCGGAGTGGAAGTGGGGAAGTCTGGGTTGCGTGATTGAGCAGAAGCCAGAAGAGGGAGAGAGTGGAGAGAAAAAATGAGCATACACGACCCACACCAGCTGATGGCTCCGGCCGATTCCAATGGGACCACTCCGGCCAAGGAGCAGCAGGCTGCCGGAGTTGGCATTCTTCTCCAGATCATGATGCTCGTCCTCTCTTTCGTCCTAGGTCATGTCCTCCGCCGCCACAAGTTCTATTACCTCCCCGAGGCTAGTGCTTCGCTTTTGATCGGTACTCATTTCTTCGACGACCATGACCTATTCTTGCTTCATTTCTTTTCTTCATTTCGTTAACACAATTATTATTATTATTATTTGCAGGTTTAATTGTTGGCGGACTCGCTAACATCTCTGATACCGAAACTAGCATAAGGTTCTTCCCTACCCTCTACCTATATAATGGAACAGGAATTTCAACAATTGCTAACATCTCTGCTTTGTTTCTCAGGGCCTGGTTCAATTTTCACGAGGAGTTTTTCTTCCTCTTCCTTTTACCCCCTATCATATTATATCCTCATGTTACCTTGTTTTTTATTGTCTACTTTTCCTTGCAACATTTTCCTTGCTTGTATGGTTTTCCTTGACACTTTTGTTCTCACTCAGTCCGGCTTCAGTCTTTCTCCTGTAAGTTTCTTACTACTGTATGCAGATAATTGTTTGTTTGCCACCCATGTCCTATTAATATTCTACATTATTATCTTCACAGAAACCTTTCTTCTCTAATTTTGGAGCCATTGTCACCTTCGCTATCCTTGGAACCTTTATAGCTTCTGTTGTTACTGGTGTTCTAGTGTATGTCTTCTGTTTTATCATTCACATCATTCATAAATCATAATATTACGGCATTCCCCTCCTCACTATTGTAGACTCATTTGTATATCTTCCTCTTCCCCTTGTAGTTACCTTGGTGGTCTGATGTACCTCACCTACAGACTTCCATTTGTCGAGTGCTTGATGTTTGGTGCTCTTATATCAGCAACTGATCCAGTCACTGTTTTGTCCATCTTTCAGGTGATTTTTTCGCTTTACTTCATATGCCACAATTAGTTTATTACCACATGCTCAGAATTTGATGATGTGGATTTCCAATTCAAAGCACCCAAGTTGCACAAGAAACATGAAAGATATTGAATCCTTTCTAAAATTGAAAATGAATCAATTCCTATTCTATTAGCAAGTTGTGGTTATGAGCTCCTTGACATGTCCTAGAGTTTAAACTCATATGTCCCAGGGTACCTTAACATGGCCAAGGGAACGCATGTCTTATTGATGTGGTGAATTGTGACTGTTCGTACCTTCTGAGTGTGGTTAAGGCTAGGCTTTTCTCAAGTATTGAGGCATCATTAGTTCTTGTGCATTGAACATATCAGTGTCTAGGTTTCTCTAATTCTGATTTTCCTTGAGTAATGAATTTTAAATGATGGGAGTGATTGCAGGAACTCGGCACAGATACGAACCTGTATGCTCTGGTGTTCGGGGAATCTGTTTTGAATGATGCGGTCAGTTTCCATTGCTCTGTATTTATAACCCATTTTGTTATGACATCATTTGGCTAAAGATTGACCATTTTACTCAATGAAATTGATTTCCTGTGTCCTGCCAATCAACAGATGGCAATTTCCTTGTACAGGTATGCAGAGTAAATTATTCTTGTACCCAACAATTGATATGTATAAAGTTCAGGTCTAATCATTCAGTGTTCTTCTATGCAGGACAATGTCCCTGGTCAGGAGCCATGCATCATCTGGAGAAAACTTCTTCATGGTTATAGTCAGGTTTCTTGAGACCTTTGTCGGTTCAATGTCTGCAGGTCAATGTTTAATATCCTTGTGCAGTTTAGTATTGTTAGTTCTAATGTTTTTGTTAGCTATCATAAAATAAAAATTAACTCATTTTGCTATCTGATTGTCAAATTTTTTGATTAAAATGCCATGATACCTGGAGCTTTCACTTCTGTTAGGTTGTAATATGTACTGAAAAATAGTCAAGTGACTGAAGTTCAATTTGAATGGTGTGGTATTGCCAGATTACAGACCATTAAAAAGAGATCAATTTAAGTAAATAAAGGTGTTTTCTTTTATATTTAGTGAACAAACAGCCTTTACTTTGTAATGTGGATCAACAACATTGACACTTTTTTCTCCCCTCTTTTTGCTTTGAAGTTGCTTATGCTCTATTAGATTAATGCTCCTTTTGCGTGTGATTTGGTTTCTCCAGTTACTAATGCATTGAAATTTCTTTTCAGGAGTCGGAGTTGGATTTACTTCTGCTTTGATATCCTTTTGTTCATTACTTTTATATTGTCTTTGTCAATCTACTTTTGATAAGCTGCAGTTAGATGGATTTGGGAAACCTTAATTTTGAGAACCTTTTTAAGTATGCAGGGTTGGATATTGACAAGTGAGTGCTACTCTTATACTACTCTTTGCCAACTATGGTTTATTACTACATGTTTTGGCATTAACATTGTTGTTTCGTTATTTTTTCAGTCTTCAGAACTTGGAGTGCTGTCTTTTTGTCCTGTTCCCATATTTCTCGTAAGGATCTTCTTGACTGATTTTCATTATCTGTGTATAAGTTTTAAGGCTGATATGCACTTACAGGCAAATTGATTTCAAACTATTGTCTTTCAAGGTATATGCTTGCTGAAGGTCTTGGGCTCTCTGGTATTGTGTCAATATTGTTCACAGGAATGGTAATCTGAAGTACATATTTTCTTGTTTAGTTATATATATCCCCAGTAAAAATCTCTGTTATGGAAATGCATCTCTTATTTCAGGTCATGAAGCATTACACGTATTCAAATTTGTCAGAAAACTCCCAACGATTTGTTTCAGCCTTTTTCCATTTGATATCATCACTAGCAGAGACATTTGTGTAAGAATGTTCTTTGTTGTCCTTAAGTAAACTAATTTATCTGTTTCTTGATTGAAATATCTGTTTTTTTTTTCCTTTGCAGATTTATATACATGGGCTTTGATATCGCTATGGAAAAGCATAGCTGGTCACATGTTGGATTCATTTTTTTCTCAATTGTATCCTCTCATGAGTTGTCAATGGTTAAAGTTCAATTATACTCTACCAATTGAAATTCACTATTGTTCCTTAACTTAGTGTGTGATTGCTACAGATATTCATTGGAGTAGCAAGGTATGCCTCAGTAAACCAGTCTTTGGTTACAAATTTGTTTGATTACCATCTTCAACTTCCTGGGGTATCTTTGGTGGCTAATATAACTAGTCCACTTTTGAACACCCTTAACATAAGTCGGCCATAATATTGACACAATACCATGGCTTTATATCTTTTAGTGGCTAGTATACCTGTTTCCATTTTATATCAACCTTAATATAAGTCATTGTATTTTGTTGAGATTACTGACATCTGTTTCTCATGATTTATTGCAGGGCAGCTAATGTGTTTTCTTGTGCATATTTGGTCAACTTATCTCGACCTGCACATAGACAGATACCGGTAAAACATCAAAAAGCACTTTGGTACAGTGGTATGATTTGCAGAAACATGTTGTGATTTATTTATTTATCTATTTTATTTTTATAGTCTTTTATGAATTACTGGATTGAATAGGACTTCGAGGGGCCATGGCTTTTGCCCTTGCTCTGCAATCAGTTCATGATCTTCCAGAAGGGCATGGTCAGACTATATTCACCGCAACTACTGCGATAGTTGTTCTGACGGTACACAAACTGATTGTTGTCCTTAAAATATAATGTTCTAAATGTTGGGTGAATTGATGACCTGGTTTCCCTGATAGATATACAGTCTCTTTTTTAGTCATGATTTCTGAACTGAATCTGTACCTAAAACTATGTAATCTCACACAGGAACTTAATTAATGATCACAAAGACAAGTTGTTTGCTCAATTGTGGAAATATTTAAACCTTTTGTCAATATACCATCTCTTGATTGTATGTTATTGTATCCATACTCTTGCACTTGTAGTCGTGCGTCTTAAAATGTCTGTTTCAAAAGGGAGCTAAATACTCTACAACTAATTGGTCAAAAGTTCTGTTTCTGTATGAAACATTAAAGTTTTAAAACAAGTCATGTTTTTTAAGAAAAGATGCAAACTGTCTTAGCATCTTTCAGAAATGGAATGCCAACATTTAATTGACACCTGGAATGGAATGAGGAATTAACAATATGATGTATATGTGTATATGTTTATATAATTGTAACATTGTGCAACTAATTCTTTAGGTCTTATTAATTGGAGGTTCAACGGGTACAATGCTTGAAGCTTTACAAGTTGTAGGTGATGGCCATGAGAGTACATTGGGTGAAGTAAGTTCTCGAAATCTGCCAAAAGAAAGTGTATATTTACGTTTTCTTTGCTAATTGTCCGACGATATATGATTATAGTGTTCTGAGATCCTACGTGGATCATTCTTATTATCCAAGGATATTGTTCACTAGGAATACCCTACCCTAGAGTAAAGGGAGTCAGGACTATGAATACTGTTTACTATCACTTTGCTTCTATAATGCCACAAAGGTGGCAAGGGTTTTCGGTCCTTTACTGTCCTGCTGTTCTTTGTCTGTCAAAGGCTCAATTATGCTCTCAAGACTATCTACATGCACCCAGCTACCATGCTGATGCCGTAAGGCTATGGCCTACAAGGCTGTCCATGAATTTTATTCATTTTGCCATTCTAGATGGCTCTTTTATTCATGAACTTGTGCTGTTAGGGCTGATTGGTCTCTGGTTCCTGATGTCTTTTTTTTTCCTACTCATTGTTAAAAGATGCATACAAACATGTTATCGAGTTTCTTGTTCATATGATAGGACATTTTTGGTGGGAGTGCCACTAATGGTGGTATTCTCTGTTTAACTATTTGTAAGCAGATGTTTTTACCGCCTGAGGAAGATGGCAGGGTTTGGATTGATTATTACTAGATACTATTGTTTGTGTTGAGCTCTTGTTTGTGAAAGTGGGATGCATAAATTATTTTGTTTCTGATACCACATCTAGTTGGTTTATTGTTAAGGATTAAGATCATATCTCATCACATATGTGGTCTTTGAATGCTAGGGAGAAGTTTGGAGTGGTCTGTAGTGTAGATTGCCTCAGAAAGTTGTACATAAAATTTAGCTAATACCAACATTTAGGCCATACTCTGAAAGTCCTTTGTCGGTTGCCTTTCAATTATGTGCTAGAAAATTAGTACAATCCCTCACCCACCAAAAAAAAGGAATCAATTTTTAATCAACTTTTCATATAGGTAGCATCACATGGTTGGATTATGATGCTAATCTGCTTTCATGATTCCTGGTGATCATGCAACTCAACAAAGCTGACTCTTTTGGATACGTATATTCTTTTTTCAGACCTTTGATGGTAACCATGGCTACATGGCTCCTTCTTATGAAGATGACGAGGAAGAATCATCAGGGAACAGGATCAAGATGAAACTGAAAGAATTGCACAAGAGGTAACATTTGGTTGATAAATTTCTTCATAGAGGAACCTGGTTTTCATCTTGATTTACTTTCTAAGCAGCATGTTTTTCATCCTGCAGTGCAGCTTCATTCACAGCTTTAGATCGTAACTACCTCACCCCGTTTTTTACAAGTCAGAATGGCGATGAAGCAGAAGAGTTTGGTAAGATAGACTTGTGTGGATTTCTTATTTACTCTATGGGTCTGCTGTAAAGAGTTCTTACATAGTCCATGACCTGCATTCAATTTTTATTTTTATTTTTATTTTCCTTTTCAGTGTCCTATGAACCCAGTTACTTACAATTTTTATTCTTTTTCATCTCCTTTACAGATGAGCCGATGTCTAGCTCTTCAAGAGCAGTAGGTAGTTTCCATGGTCATGGCTAATATTGACGGTGATTCTTTAGAAGCAAAATGTTGGAAGATGGACACAACTCTGTATAGTCTTTATTAGAAAGGGTTCCCAAGCACAAATGAGGGAATTAGTAAGGCCTCTTAGAAAATATAGTTGTGCGAGGCTGCATTACACCTAGCAGTGTACTACAGTCAAAACTTCTAATATTTTTTTTTTGCTAGTTTTTTTAATCATCTTACACCAATAGAATGAATATAAGTACTAGCATATGCACCTAATTTTACTCATTTAATCCTCACACAAATCTGATCCTCGTTTGGAAATTGGGTAGAAATATCCTTATACCATAGCTGATGTTTTGTTACTTGGTCAATTTGGTTCCTAGGGAGCCCTTTTAATGAGGGTTTTTATAATGATGACTAGTTAAAGATTTTTTGGTTTATGGTTTATAGTTTAAAAGTTCATTTTTCATCCTAAACTCTTTCTGCATAAGAACTGGCAAAATGCAACTTCAAAAGCAAAGATTCCAACCGTCGTTGGAAAACAAACACGATTAGATCAATTTCCGGCTGCAATTGTAGTTCAATTTCACTCCAAACAGTAAAAACCTAGACTAACCTTGATGGTGAGGTCAGGAGGGACAGCCTAGGTGGTGGAGTTGTGCTTGGAGGCTCGGCGTCGTTTGCTTACCGGCCTCGAGAAGCATTGATCCCAATTGCAAGGTGTGATTGATGAGCTTGGTCTGATGGCTCTGATGGTGTTGGAGTCTTGGAATCGAGGATGCGCTCGAAGGAGATATCGATGGCTAAGGGCGGTGAGTAGGAGAAGTCGAGGAAGGACTCGAGGAGGTGGTCGCGGTCAAGGAGGTTGAGGTGGTTTGGGGGTCTAGGGTTTTGGGAAGGGCAAGGTCACTTCGCCATGGATGACGGACTGTGGAGAAGGGTATGCATAGCCGTTTCGGCGTGTCGCCCCGTGTTGTGTCACCGTATCCGCGCAACATAGATTTTTTTTATTACTAGACGGATCCGGGTTATTTCGATCCGGTCCATGTCTTGTTCAGGCATATATTTTAAAAAATTGAACCGTTACTGCCAACGGCTAGTTATTCCCAAATTGGCACCTGATAGCCCTGTGGAAAGTTTTCATCCCTTCCAAAATTCGCACCTGGTAGCTGGCTCTCTCTCTCTCTCGCTCTCTTCCTCTCTCGACCAATAGCCAGGGTTGGAGAAGAGCCCATTAGAAGGTGTCCTGATTGATCGACCACAGTTTTCTAATCGGGATTGGAACTGAGGTACGACGGAATATGGATCAATTGATGGTGGAAAACTTGGCATCTGGAGCAGTAGCCCCTCATCCTCCGCGGCGGCCAAGGGTGAGGGAGGTGAGCTCTAGGTTCATGTCTCCTGTGGCCGGTGATCCCTTCCCCACCAGATCACCTCTTCCCAGACATCAAAATCAACAGGGCGTCTCAACTCCAAGCCAGCGGTCACGGAGGCACCTGGACTTGGAGCCCTTCCGCTGCTCCGACGAGAACAGGCCCACCCGCGCCGAGTCTCCTCTCCCACTGGATCAGCAGGCAAGGAAACAGCGTCCTGTCAATGCCAATGCCAAGCCTTTGAAAGAGAACGGAGGAGGCTCAAGACCCGACACGCCCATGGTGACTGCTATTCTTGATAGGACTCCGTCAAGAGCCAGACTCATTCAGCAACGGGTTAGTGCCACTGCAGCTGCTAAGCTCTTGAAAACTACCACCAGCGAGGCCAATATCCAGGAAGCCACCTCCAGGTGTCTTTCTGACATCCGCTCCTCTATGCCCGAAGCCAATATGTTGCCAACTGTTTCCAGTAGACAGACGAGTGAAAAAAGTTGTGACAATGGCGTTGGTTTTTCAAAAATTTCTGCTTCCCCTTGCTCCCGTTCTCTCAACTTGCCACTGTCAAGCTCCGAGCACTTACTCTTCCAGTCCGTCAAAGGCAGTGAAAAATTAGCATCTGCTTTGTCCAAGCCATGTACAAATGCAGTGAATACGGGCGGCCTCTGTCTGCCCCCAGTCCCACCATGTGCTACTGCGAAGCCAGCTTCAGAATTTAGGAAAGGAAAGAAGGAAGATGCTCATTCCTTGAGATTGCTTCAGAACCGCTATTTGCAGTGGAGATATGCCAATGAAACAGCAGAGGCTTCCTTGCTAGCTCAGCAGAGAGAGACTGAGGTAAGTAGCTGATCCCCTCTATTTCTTTCAAGTGATCAAGATTGAGATCCAAAGATTGATATTCCTTTATACTTATTTTTGTTTCTGTCTATGATCTCCACAAGCGCATATGTTCAAGTAGAATCTGATTCTATGTAAGTTTAGTAATTGGATCCAATACTGATACAACAAAGCAGCTTATATACCCCTTCTCATGCATTTCTGCCATCACTATTTCCTTTACAACTTGTTACTTTCCAAGTGACTTTATTGATTGCACATGAATGTTCTTTGTGTGAATTTATGTATTTACCCTATTACACTTCGAATGCAACTACTTAGGCTATTTTTTCTCTTCACTTCCTTGCAGAGAACGCTTTTTTCTCTTTCATTACAGATAACAGAACTATTTGATTCTGTGAAGAGAAAACGGATAGAACTTGGCGTTTTGCAAAGAACAAAGAATTTATCGACAATTCTTGAAGCGCAAGTAAGGCTATTAGCTTTAGATGATTTATTTATTGTCTTCATGACTTTATGCAGCATGTTAGTTTGCATATACTTTATGAAAGACTTTGTATATTGTGTATAAGCATATTGTTATCTGCATCATCCATGATATGCCCATCATCCCTTTGCCTTTTATATCCATATGAAATCACTATCTGCTAAGCAATTTCTGTAACTTAAGGTTGTATCTCAAAAGTTTGGGTTCATCACCGAATCATGAAAACAAGTTGGGCGGTAATAGTTCCCTTCCACAAAGTAAAGAGTTCAAAAATGATTTGAGCTGTATACAATTTTTTTTTTTCTTTTCTGGGGAGGTTTCTATGACTAAGAGGTAGAGTCTGAGGTCTTTGGATAAACACCCTCTATAGCTGAACGGGTCTATTATCTTCAATGATAAGAAACAGATCCTAATTGAGTAGAAGCCCATCTTTAGTGTAATGTTATACAGTTTCCACCATCCCCAGTTACTCTGCAACTTTTAATTGTGGAACGTATAGTACTTGCGGGTGATATCAGAGCTAATGCCAGATAATGTAGTCCACTGGCTGTAATAAAGGCTATTACATAGACACGCTCAAAAAAAATATATATATATATATATACACACACACACGATATATATCACAGACTTTCTTTGGCTCATTGCCTACAAACTTGATCTCCGTTTTCATTTGGGTGGTGTCTGTGTTTCTGTTCTCCTTGTCAAGTCATGGTAGGGATGAGATGGTGAGATGTTTCTTTGTATTTGCATTTTTCTGCTTCTTTGCAACATGGGGCTGAAAGAGAGGGCAATAGTGTTGAGAAACCATTTCCTGGTATGCACTGAGGGTAGTGCACATTTCTCTTCTTTTTCCCCAACTAAAATTACTTCCACTATAGTGTTGAGAAACCATTTCCTGTTTTAGTGTACCTGAATCTTGCTGTTCATATTAAGAAATAGAAGTAGCCTACATTTTAATGTACATATTCTGGTGCACTTACTGGTGTTTGTAACATGTGTATTATAGATTCCATATTTGGATCAGTGGTTTTCACTTAAAGAGGACTATTTAATTTCTCTGGCAGAAGCAACACAAGCTTTGTTGAACGCATCACTTCGGCTTCCAATCAGTGCCAATGTTAAGGTATAATTTCCTTGTTTAGTTAATAATAGCTGTTCAACTTGTGTTTCTTATATTTTGTTCTCTCATGGTTACCCTGACACAATAGATACTTTGTAGGCTAATAAACAAGAGGTAGAAGAGGCACTGAACTCAGCAATGGAAGTCCTTGAGAAAATAGTTTTCCATGTTCAGCAATCTATGCCAAAGGTAAAACGACTCCCTCCATTCATGTTCAGCAATGGAAGTCATTGTGTATTATTTATTTTCTACACAAAAAGTGAATTTGACATTGTGGTAGTGTTCATAAGAACTCTAACTTCATTTCATCAAGTAAATTTCTTGAACTGTATATGTAGTAATGTTGAATTTAGAGTAAATTCACTAAATTTATTTATGAAAAGAGCAAATTTTTCAAAGATAATTGATTGAATGAAATGAGAAAACGGTTCGGTTCATAAAGTGCAGAATCAAGTTTCCTTAAGTAAAATGTTTGTAGACTATTGTATATATGGATTTGCCTCTTCCAAACTTAAAATTTATGACAGCGACTTTTCTCATTCAGGCAGAGGAAACAGACCATTTAATTTCAGAACTAGCAAGAGTGGTTGGTGGAGAAATAACTCACGTTGAAGTATGTGGAAATTTGTTGTCCAAGACATATACGACACAGGTTTGCCACACCTCAATACTGCTTAATTACTATGTCATCCTTGTATGTTACTAGGCTATGATTTTGTGATGTTTCACCATTGTTTATGCTAATGATAGTATCGATCTCTTTAACTCTGACTTCATTATCAGTTTACCTCATTATGAGAATGTCATACTTACAATTCTTGGCTTTCAGGTGGAAGAGTGTAGCTTAAGGGGTCATATAATCCAGTTGAAACAACATATCTGAGCATATAATCCAATTGAAACAACATTGTTGAGGTGCTGTCAGAGTGAGCAATTTAATCCAGAGTGTAACAACGTTGCAACTGGGTGAGCAATGAATAAGTTCTTGCTGCATGTCATTTATGCTAGCCAGGTGAATAGTGGTGAGCAATGAATAAGTTCTTGCTGCCTGTCATTTGTGCTAGCCAGGTGAATAGTGTGATTTAGGGATATACATAAGTGATTCTTCAACAAAACTAGTGAAGTCCTTAATTCTACTTTTCTTTGCAAGGAAAGTAAATATATTCATTTTATTTTATTTTTATTACTGTACTTTGTAAAGGCTACATCAGGGTTCTACTTTTCTAGGTAATGATTTATTTCTTCATTTTTTTTTGTTCAAAGAAAAAACTAGTGAAGAGGATATATCGATTAATAACTATAATATTGATTTACTTTTTGATATATTGGAACATGTTTAAGAGGATATATCGATTAATAACTATAATATTATTCATTGATAAAAATGTTTATTTATAGACATTACATAAAGTCTCCCGAATGATCTAGAAAATCTATCAATATATTGTAATATATTTTAATAAAAAAAAGACTAAGACATGAAAATAATTTCCTTAAACACTTCTTCATGTGTCGTGTGTCTAATATGACATAGTGCATGTGATGTTACCTCATTAAAAACCTTGTCAAGTAAAATAAAAACCTCGTGGGCAACAAAAGACTTTGACAAATGAGAAAAAGAGTACAACGTACCATAACATGTGATGTAGACTCCCCTGATGTCTACACAGTAGGGGTGGGCATTTGGTCCCGAAATCCCGGTCCCGTACCGATCCCGTCCCTAAATTTACAGGGACGAGGACGGGATTCAGTTTTGAAAAATGCATATCCCGTCCCGTCCTGTCCCGTCGTAAAAACAACGGGACGGGATCGGGATCAGCTAATTAAGTCCTATCTCGTCCCGTCCCGTCCCGTATTAAAAAATAAAATAAAATAATTATATTATATATATACTAATATATATATATAAGTGATATAACCCTAATTTCCCTTCTTCACTATTCCCTTCTTCACTTCTTCTCGGCCGCTCCCCCTCCCAAATCCTAATTTCCCAAAGCTTCTTGGCCTCTCCCTCCCAAGCTTCTCAATCCCACTTTCTCTCTCGGCCTCTCCCTCCCAAGCTTCTTGCCTTCTTCGTTCTTCCAATCAATGGCTAGGGGGAAGAAGCTTGCTCGACAAAATGAAGAAGCTTCAGGCCTTGAAGATTCAAACGATGGGGTCTTCTCAGCTACATCACCTCCTGAGTCCCTTCAAATTGAACAAGCTGTGGTGCAAGAAGCTCCTTCAACCCAGCAGGATAGTGAGCAAATTGCTTCCAGCCATCAAACTCCTTCGACCGAACAAACTCCTACGACCCAGCAAGCTCCCTCGGCAACTCCAGGTGATTCTGATGCAACCAATACTGCTTTGATTAAACGTAGTAGCTTTGTTTGGGATCACTTCAAAGAATATAAGAAAATTATAATTGATGCTCGGGATCCCGTTTTGGTCCCGTCCCGTCCCGGTCTCGAACGGGATCCCGGGCTCTGCGGGATCACTTTTCAAAAACTTTAATCCCGTCCCGTCCCGTCCCGTCTTTTACATCCACGGGACGGGACCGGGATCAAGTGAATCCCGGCCCGTCCCGTCCCATGCCCACCCCTACTACACAGGGCCGGACCTGAGATTTGAAGACATGAGGCCAATCTTGAGAATGATGTCCTCTAACGATCATACGACAAAAAAAAACAATGGCCGTTGCAAAATAAAATTTCGTTGATTACAATATACGTATAAATACTGTAAATGTGCAATTTTGAATATGAATTTATGAAGTATTCTAATATTGGTCAAATATAACGCGAGAAACCGAAAAAGAAGAAAAAATATAAGATTTTTATGAAAATTTAACGTAGCGGGAAATACGGGGGATAACAAGTGTTAAACCCTAACAAATATGGAGAGCTTATAAGCGTAAACTCATAGATAGAAGTTTGAAATTAAACAAGAAAATAAGAGAAAACTCTTAAGTTTGATTGATTGATTGAATAATAGTTGAATTTAATACAACATAGAGGGTGCCTTTATATAGGCTATAAATCCTGACTAAATCTTATTTAGAATAGAACTAGGAAATAACAAAAGCTATTAGAACTAGAAATCCTATAATAATACAAAATGTCAAATCGAAATATCAAACCGACATCTTTTAGCCTAAATCTGAATGGGCTCATTAAAGTGAGTCTTGCAGATCTCATCGTTCCCATTTTGGAAAGGTATCATGCGTTCTAAACGAACATTCTGGCCAAAATCTGCTCCAATCCGATACAAAATCCATAATCTTTCTTTTTGCTCGAGAATCCCGATATAACCAAAAGAGTAATTTACGGTTAATTTCATCATTAAATAGTCTATTTGAATACCAATTTCCAATATTCAAATCATTCTTTTTAATATGACGACGTTTCTTTCGTTTCAAGATTTTTTGCTGAATTTGGCTAAAATCTCGTCCTGAATCAAAATTATATATATGTACATATATATATATATAAATTTGATGCCATCGGATTTGTGGTGCCTGAGGCGGCGGCCTCTTAGGCCTCCCCTTAGGTATGGGCATGTGTCTACAGAATGACTCCTCTTGATTAATAACTCAATCTCGGAGTTTAGATAAACGACGTGTACCAATGCTCTTTACATGTTTCTCAAAAGTAGATTTGGGTGGAGACTTGGTGAACATATCCGCTACATTATCCTCATAACTCACCTAGTTCATTTGGATATTCAAAAACTGTTGATGCTGCTGATTGAAATTCGGAAAGATATGTTTAGTATTATCACCTTTAATGAAACCTAACTTCATTTGTTCAATGCAAGCCTCATTATCCTCATACATGCAAGTTGGTTAAGTCGTAATAGATGTTAATCCACTACACTCTCGAATATGAGTCACTACAGACCAAAGCCAAACACATTTTCTAACTAGACAATGCCAGCTTTGAGTGGGGAGGGAATGATCGGAGCATGGAAAGGGATTGCTTATGCTTTGGAAGGGATGCATAACAAAGAAGAGGGTTTGGTAAAGATCAAAAACTCGAAACGTCTAAGCTTGCCTAGGCGGATCTAAGCGGCCTCTAAACAGGTCTAGAAGGGTTAGACTACAAAGATAATAACCTCACCGCCATCAGATCATTACTTGCAACATTGGAGATTGAAGCAACTCATACGTGGTGGCATGTACACCAAGGAGCCAACATGTATCATGTATGAGGATGTTTTTGCAAGTGAAAACAAGGTTGCTCGAATTGTGTGGTCTAACAAGAGATATGCTGGACCTTGGTTTGCTTTTCCGGAGTCAAAAGAGTGCAGGCTTGCAATTCAGGTGCTGCCGATTTCGAATGGTAATATTGGAAGTTAAGATTTTTGATATTTTGACTTTAAATGTTAGGAATTTTGAATTTGATAATTTTGACACTTTTAACAATAAATTTACGTAACCACTCTAGGTGGTCGAATTGATAAAAGTCTTGGTATGAAATCTCCGTACTAGGTTTGAATCCTACAATTTATTCTTGATGACTAGAGAGGATAAAACGTTATGACATGTTCTCTACTTCTCTTAGCACAGATTAGTCTATGTCCAGAAAACTGACTCAAAAAAAAAAAAAAAACAATAAACTTACGTTGGGGTCACGTGGTAGGCATGCTCTGCCTCCTCTATGTCTCGTGAGATTCTCATTTCTCAAGAGTCTCTCGGCTCCTCGGGTATGGTCCATAGAACATAGAGGTCTCAGCTACTCAGCTCTCGCAGCTCTCAGACGAGAACCCCAGCTCTGGGTCTCGGCAGTATGAATGCACTTACCCTCTGTCGCCATAACTATAATATTCATATCAATAGCCACAATCATTTCTCAGCGTCGGCGAAGCTCAATTGGCCCAAACTGTTGTCAATTCCTCATCCCCGAAACCAAGGCACTAGTACAAGGCCTTCGTCCCTGCTAATCGAGACGGTGGAAGGCCAAGTTGCCGCTGATTCTGAGAAAGCTCCTTCATCCGTTGCTCGCCGTCTCATTCTGCTTCGTCATGCCAAGAGTTCCTGGGAAGACCCCTCGCTAAAAGGTATTTCAATCTTTTAATTTTTGTAATTGATTTGTTTAGAGATTTGAATTTTGGTGTGGTTGTAGATCATGATCGACCCCTGAGTGAAAAAGGACAAGCGGATGCTGTCGAAATCTCTCACAAGCTCCAACAGTTGGGCTGGGTTCCTCAGCTTATTTTATCCAGGTGATTCAATCACAATTTGCCTTTTAAAATTAGTTCGTATTTCTTAGCTCCCGTGTTTGGGCTGCAGCAATGCACTGCGAACCAGGGAGACTCTTAGAATAATGCAGCAACAAGTGAAAGGCTTCTTGGAAGCTGAGGTCCATTACTTTTCCAGCTTTTATTCCATTGCCGCCATGGATGGGCAGACTGCTGAGCACCTTCAACGTATTATCTGCAACTATTCAAGGGATGACATACTCACGGTCATGTAACCTTACCTCACTCCTTACTCTTGTCTTTTCAAATATGCGTTTTAATTATAATTTTCTTTTCAAATTTTTTTTCTCAATAACACTAGTCTCCGAAACCGATCATGCGTTTGGGTAAAAATATGCAAAGTTATTGATATCAGTATGGATTTTTGACTACTAGGTTTTTTTTTGGCTCTTGTCTCAAGCCTAAAAATCTAGGTAAACGTGGACATGCTTATTCTATGAGTTTAACTAATGTTATTGATCCAAAAGAATCAAATATAAGAGTTACGCATGACATGCAGTGAACATCTAGATTGTTAATTACCATATGTCCATACCAGAACTGTACCATGTCAATAATTTAGTCTTCACGGAAGTTTCTTCCCTCACAGAGCATGGTCCACATGGGGAGAAGTTTTCCGCCTGGTTCTCAAGAAGAAAGAATCCCAACGGGACGTTAAGTTAAAATATGTATTTTAATAAACAAATGACTTTTATATTATGATACCAGTTACAGCTCGCTTCTCATAACCTCATTTGTTGATTAAGAAAATTTCAATTGGCACTCCCCAAAAGTCATTGTGTGCGCTAAAAAATAACCTAGTTTGGAATGATACTCACAAAATGAATGTAGTGAGCTCAAAATGACGGTCTGGGAGTGCCAATACCATTTTCCTTTTGAAAACATTAGTAATATATTTTGCAACATACAGGTGTATGGGACATAATAGGGGTTGGGAGGAGGCAGCATCAATGTTGACAGGTGCCTCCATAGAACTGAAGACTTGCAATGCTGCTTTGCTTGAAACTACTGGGAAATCTTGGGATGAGGTTGGTCTCTTTCATTCTGTTATTATTTGATTGTTGTACTTGAGTACTTCCCTTTTACATGCAATATGTCAACTTATTGTGCATGCTTAACATAAGAATCTGTGGAAATTATAACTTTGACATTGCAAGACACACGGCCACATTAATGTAGAGCCGGAGGATATTCTAAGTTGCTCTTCCCTCATCATAATTTTCTTGAAGAATAAAACATTAGGAGGGGTATTCAGCAAGTGAGAGGAAGCAGATATTTTAGGGCCAATTTGGTTCATGACTGAAATATAATTTCAACTTAACCTCCATTTTTTAAAGTTGGTTTTGAATTCGGGGTCTAAATTTTTTGAAATTGCGTATGTCAATTGGTTTTATTGTCTGCCGTTTCCAAAATACATATCCAGAATTTCTTCATGTTACATACAATTCAATCAATTGGTCATACCCTCAGAAAATGTTTGGTATTGAATATGAAAATTGGCCAATGTCCCTCAGAAGAAAGACAGCAAAAATTCAACAAATTGGTCATGAGAATATTGGTACCTCCGAACTAAGAATATAAAACCTTGTTTGCAGCGAGCATTCATCCCTGCCAAAGACTTTTGAGAGAGCTCTTAAGCCGAGTCTTTGGACATTGACACTTGTCCAGAAATATTGGCATAAACCTCAAACATATTGTACACTTGTGTCCTAGGATATTCTATCCTTAGCAGTTAGTACTGATGCCTAAAGCCTAATAGAAATTTTCGAGTCTTTTGACACTTGATTATTATTTTTTTTAATTTTAAAAAGAATGTCTAAGATCATTATCTCCAACCTGAAGTTAAGGACTTCTCCATGCTGCTTTCCTTTTTCCTCCTGTAGTGATTTATGCGACAAGACAAGCAAAGGTTGACAGCTATTGCACCGCACACTCCATATAATTGTCTATATCTTGTATGAGTGTGTTCTGATTTGCATATGTTCATTGCTCCAGTCATATTTCATTGAATGGATCTACTAGAATGAGTATTATATAGCGTTTATTGCGTCCGTTTTGGTCATACTATTTTGGTGTAAAGTTTCTATTGAATTTTCTTTCATAATGAAGATGGTGTCTTCTTATTGCAGGCATTTGCTTTGGCAGGACATGGGGGTTGGAAGCTGCAAGGCATTGTGAAACCAAGTTAGCCTATAAGAGCCACGACTTCTAACACATTCATACTAGTAGAAACTTTGCAAGGTAGGCAGGAGCCAGAAGCACGGTTGCCATCTGATACGGAAGTTATTCACGGTGGCTTTTCGGTGGCCAAAGATTGTTACATTTGTTAACGATAAAAGTTTTGTGATTTGTGTATTCACTGATAGGTAAATGTAGGTCTCATTTTGTTCAATATAAAGGATACACGTGAGATTCCCTGTGGAATCTCTTTCCTAAATCCGAGATTCGCTGCTTTAGGTCTCCAACTAGATTATACTGTATCTGCAAAAATTATTGAAATTAGGAAATCGTAGAATTATTATGAATTATCGTGACATTTATTTTTTTCTCGGATGGAAATGTCAGTTATTTAGTTGGAATCTAAAGTTCAACCTGTCTCTGGCTTTTTAGAAGAGCTGCAGCTTGCTGGCTTTACCTCTCTTGGTGGCCATGTAAGCTCATTGTTGAAATTAATTTCAGACATTTAATTTCCACATGTGACGCGAAACAGGGAGGGATTAGATGTGGTCTGGTAGGGGTCCCAACCAAATTCGAGGAGAAACCAACGGAAATCTTGATCATGGAAAAATTGGAAAGCATGATGGGTGAAGAAGTGAAATACACACGGGCCAAAGACTAGTTAGGTAGCTGGGCCTTACAAGCCAGTGCGGGCCCATTGTTTAGGCACCCCCACTCCTTTGTTAGGGGACCGAGGGAAGTCACTCCGAAAGCGCTGCTGTGTTAAAATGCTGGTTGCACTTAGAAGGCGGCTATGCTCTTCCGTCTCCTCTATTGAGTTGATCAAAGTTTATACGGCAAGTAGAAGTATTGGCTCTAGTAGTTGTACCGAGGTGGCAGCTAATGTTGCACAAGATTGTTCCTCATCTGAGTCTAAAATTGAGAATGGGCCGTTCGCCTCCCCACCCGTCAGGAATATACTCAGACGACGACGTTTAGGTATTCGGAGGAGCAGGAGCACAAGGGATACGGATGCCATAGAGCTGGCATTGGACTCAGTCGTGAAGATTTTTACTGTGGCGAGCAGCCCTAACTACTTCCTGCCCTGGCAGAACAAGTCCCAACGAGAGACCATGGGTTCCGGTAATCTACTCGGATTTCTTTTGTTTTTGTTAAATTTTTATTTATCTAAACCTTATTTTGGATTAACTAAATCATATACTGCCTTTAGTTTTACTTGCATAATCCACTCTTACTCGGAGATATTATTATTATCCAGGGTTTGTAATTGCTGGCAACAAAATTCTTACAAATGCTCATGTAGTTGCTGATCATACCTTTGTACTTGTAAGAAAGCATGGCTCTCCTACCAAGCATAAGCGCAAGTTGAAGCTGTTTATAAGAAAGCATGGCTCTCCTACTTTTGGAGAGATTGAAGCACGGGAGGAGAACTTCCTTTTGAGCCAAGGCTCGCCAGCTATGGCGGCCGGAGGAAGGAGTTCCGGCGAAAAAACGATTTCGGCAGTCGGGGCTCTCGGCGTCGATTTCTCCTTCACGACGGCGCTAGGGAGGCTGCCACCGGTCTAGAACTGCTGCTGGCTTGGAGAACGACCGAACGGGACAGGTCCGGCGGCGAACGGAGGCCGGGAAGAATGCGACAGAAACGGGCTCGGGGAGAGGAAAAACCGGGAGGAAAAGAGAGAGAAAAAGAAAACTGAAACTGGGCTTTGACCAAGCCCGGTCCACAACTCCTCTTTAAACCCAATCCAAAATTTAACACCCCAA
The DNA here is from genome assembly GCA_034370585.1 of Fragaria x ananassa. Lineage (NCBI taxonomy): Eukaryota > Viridiplantae > Streptophyta > Magnoliopsida > Rosales > Rosaceae > Fragaria > Fragaria x ananassa. The sequence goes on along the minus strand of CP139764.1, from coordinate 103,934 downwards.
AAATAATACCCCAATAAAATTACCTTTTACTAGCAAAAATTACCATTTTTTTACCGTCGACAAAATTTTTTCCATAGAATAATCCCATAAAATAATCGTCTCATACACCTCTCTGGGGTTCAATTATATTTTACACTTAATGACGATCACGGTAAAATTCTTATTACCACTATGCTAGTAATAAAGGTAAAAATTATGGGTCGAGGCGTGACACCCAAACAATTAAAAGCCGGATATCTGAAAATAGTGAAACTGGCTAGAAACTCGTGTGTTATAGCTAGGGATTTTAGCTCGAATTTCGTGAAGCTTTAAAATAAGGGGCAATACTTCATTTTTGATACTAGAATAGTTTAAAAGATGTTAGGAAATGTCTATAAATATAACCAAACTAGAAAAAGCCGGATATCTATAAATAGTGAAACTGGCCAGAAACTCGTTTGCTATATAGCTATAGGTTTTGGCTCGAATTGGGTGAAACTTTAAAATAAAGGGTAATACTTCATTTTTGATACTAGAATGGTTCAAAAGATGTTAGAAAATGTCTATAAACATACCCAAACTAGAAAAAGCCGGATGTCTATAAATAGTGAAACTGGACAGAAACTCGTTTGTTATATAGCTATGGGTTTTGGCTAGAATTACTTGAAGCTTTAAAATGAGGGACAATACTTCATTTTTGATACTAGAATTTTTCAAAAGATGTTAGGAAATGTCTATAAACATACCCAAACAAGAAAAAGCCGGATGTCTGAAAATAGTGAAACTGGCTAGAAACTCGTGTGTTATAGCTAGGGATTTTGGCTCCAATTTCGTGAAGCTTTAAAATAAGGGGTCATACTTCATTTTTGATACTAGAATGGTTTCAAAGATGTTAGGAAATGTCTATAAACATACCCTAACTAGAAAAAGCCGGATGTCTATAAATAGTGAAACTAACCAGAAACTCGTTTGCTATATAGCTATGGGTTTTGGCTCGAATTGAGAGAAACTTGAAAATAAAGGGCAATACTTCATTTTTGATAATAGAATGATTCAAAAGATGTTAGAAAATGTCTATAAACATACCCAAACAAGAAAAAGCCAGATTTCTATAAATAGTGAAACTGGCTAGAAACTCGTTTGCTATATAGCTATAGGTTTTGGCTCGAATTGGGTGAAACTTGAAAATAAGGGGCAATACTTTATTTTTGATACTATAATGGTTTAAAAGTTGTTAAGAAATGTCTATAAACATACCCAAACTAGAAAAATCCGGATGTCTATAAATAGTGAAACTGGCTAGAAACTCGTTTGCTATATAACTTTGGGTTTTGGCTCGAATTACGTGAAGCATTAAAATGAGGGGCAATACTTTATTTTTGATACTAGAATGGTTTAAAAGATGTTAGGAAATGTCTCTAAACATACCCAATTAAGAAAAATCCGGATGTCTGAAAATAGTGAAACTGGAGAGAAACTTCTGTGTTATAGCAAGGGATTTTGGCTCGAATTACGTGAAGCTTTATAATAAGGTTCAATGCTTCATTTTTGATACTGGAATGGTTTATAAAAGATGTTAGGAAATGTCTATAAACATACCAAAACTAGGAAAAACCCGATGTCTACAAATAGTGAAACTGGCCAGAAACTTGTTTGCTATATAGCTATGGGTTTTGGCTCGAATTGGGTGAAACTTGAAAATAAAGGGCAATACTTCATTTTTGATACTTGAATGGTTCAAAAGATGTTAGAAAATGTCTATAAACATACCCAAACTAGAAAAAGCCGCATGTCTATAAATAGTGAAACTGTCTAGAGACTCGTTTGCTATATAGCTATGAGTTTTCTCTCGAATTGGGTGAAACTTGAAAATAAGAGGCAATACTTTATTTTTGATACTAGAATGGTTCAAAAGATGTTAGGAAATGTTTATAAACATACCCAAACTAGAAAAACCCGGATGTCTATAAATAGTGAAACTGGCTAGAAACTCGTTTGCTATATAGCTTTGGGTTTTGGCTCGAATTACGTGCAGCTTAAAAATGAGGGGCAATACTTCATTTTTGATACTAGAATGGTTCAAATGATGTTAGGAAATGTCTCTAAACATACCCAAACAAGAAAAAGTCGGATGTCTGAAAATAGTGAAATTGGATAGAAACTACTGTGTTATAGCAAGGGATTTTGGCTCGAATTACGTGAAGCTTTATAATAAGGGGCAATGCTTCATTTTTGATACTCGAATGGTTCAAAACATGTTAGGAAATGTCTATAAACACACCCAAACTAGAAAAAGCCGGATGTCTATAAATAATGAAACTGGCAAGAAACTCGTTTGCTATATATAGCTTTGGGTTTTGGCCCGAATTGGGTGAAACTTGAAAATAAGGGGCAATACTTCATTTTTAATACTAGAATTGTTCAAACGATGTTAGGAAATGTCTATAAACATACCCAAACAAGAAAAAGCCGGATGTCTGAAAATAGTGAAACTGGCTAGAAACTCGTGTGTTATAACTAGAGATTTTTTGCTCGAATTTCGCGAAGTTTTAAAATAAGGGGCAATACTTCATTTTTGATATTGGTATGGTTAAAAAGTTGTTAGGAAATAACTATAAACATACCTAAATTAGAAAAAGCCGGATGTTTATAAATAGTGAAACTGGCCAGAAACTCGTTTGCTATATAGCTATGGGTTTTGGCTCGAATAGGGTGAAACTTGAAAATAAAGGGCAATACTTCATTTTTGATACTAGTATCGTTCAAAAGATGTTAGTAAATGTCTATAAACATACCCAAACTAGGAAAAGCCCGATGTCTACAAATAGTGAAACTGGCCAGAAACTCGTTTGCTATATAGCTATGGGTTTTGGCTCGAATTGGGTGAAACTTGAAAATAAAGGGCAATACTTCATTTTTGATACTTGAATGGTTCAAAAGATGTTAGGAAATGTCTATAAACATACCCAAACTAGAAAAAGCCGCATGTCTATAAATAGTGAAACTGTCCAGAGACTCGTTTGCTATATAGCTATAGGTTTTCGCTCGAATTGGGTGAAACTTGAAAATAAGAGGCAATACTTTATTTTTGATACTAGAATGGTTCAAAAGATGTTAGGAAATTTCTCTAAACATACCCAAACAAGAAAAAGTCGGATGTCTGAAAATAGTGAAATTGGATAGAAACTTCTGTGTTATTTTTGATACTAGAATTGGATAAACAAACAAAACTAGGAAGAGCAGGATGTCTATAAATAGTGAAACTGGCCAGAAACTCGTTTGCTATATAATTATGGGTTTTGGCTCGAATTGGGTGAAACTTGAAAATAAGGGGCAATACTTCATTTTTAATACTAGAATTTTTCAAACGATGTTAGGAAATGTCTATAAACATACCCAAAAAAGAAAAAACCGGATGTCTGAAAATAGTGAAACTGACTAGAAACTCGTGTGTTATATCTAGGGATTTTTGCTCAAATTTCGTGAAGCTTTAAACTAAGGGGCAATACTTCAATTCTGATACTAGAATGGTTCAAAAGATGTTAGGAAATGTCTATAAACATACCCAAACTAGAAAAAACCGGATGTCTATAAATAGTGAAACTGGCCAAAAACTCGTTTGCTATATAGCTATGGGTTCTGGTTCGAATAGGGTGAAACTTGAAAATAAAGGGCAATACTTCATTTTTGATACTATTATGGTTCAAAAGATGTTAGGAAATGTCTATAAACATACCCAAACTAGAAAAAGCCGCATGTCTATAAATAGTGAAACTGGCCAGAGACTCGTTTGCTATATAGCTTTGAGTTTTGGCTCGAATTACGTGAAGCTTTAAAATGTAGGGCAATACTTCATTTTTGATATTAGAATGGTTCAAAAGATATTAGGAAATGTCTATAAACATACTCAAACAAGAAAAAGCTATATTTCTATAAATAGTGAAACTGGCCAGAAACTCGTTTGCTATATAGCTATGGGTTTTAGCTCGAATTGGGTGAAACTTGAAAATAAAGGGCAATACTTCATTTTCGATACTTGAATGGTTCAAAAGATGTTAGGAAATGTCTATAAACATACCCAAACAAGAAAAAGTCGGAATTCTATAAACAGTGAAACTGGCCTGAAACTCGTTTGCTATATAGCTATGAGTTTTGGCTCGAATTGGGTGAAACTTGAAAATAAAGGGCAATAATTCATTTTTGATCCTGGAATGGTTCAAAAGATGTTAGGAAATGTCTATAAACATACCCAAACTAGAAAAAGCCGGATGTCTATAAATAGTGAAACTGGCTAGAAACTCGTTTGCTATATAGCTTCGGGTTTTGTCTCGAATTACGTGAAGCTTTAAAATGAGGGGAATACTTCATTTTTGATACTAGAATGGTTCAAAAGATGTTAGGAAATGTCTCTAAACATACACAAACTAGGAAAAGCCCGATGTCTAAAAATAGTGAAACTGGATAGAAACTTATGTGTTATATAACTATAGGTTTTTGCTCGAATTGGGTGAAACTTGAAAATAAAGGGCAATACTTCATTTTTGATCCTAGAATGGTTCAAAAGATGTTAGGAAATGTCTATAAACATACCCAAACTAGGAAAAGCCCGATGTCTATAAATGGTGAAACTGGCCAGAAACTCGTTTGCTATATAGCTATGGGTTTTGGCTCGAATTGGGTGAAACTTGAAAATAAAGGGCAATACTTCATTTTTGATACTTGAATGGTTCAAAAGATGTTAGAAAATGTCTATAAACATACCCAAACAAGAAAAAGCCGGATTTCTATAAACTGTGAAACTGGCCAGAAACTCGTTTGCTATATAGCTATGGGTTTTGGCTCGAATTGGGTGAAACTTGAAAATAAGTGTCACGCCCCGAATCTTAATTTTTTACCTTTATTACTAGCATAGTGGTAATAAGAGTTTTTACCGTGTTCGTCACTAAGTGTGTAATTTAATTAGTCCCCAGAGGGTGTTGAGAGACTAATATTTTGAGAGAATTATTCTATAGATGAATTTTTGACGACGGTAAAAAAATGGAAATTTTTGCTAGTAAAAGGTAATTTTGTTGGGGTATTATTTTGGGGTGTTGAAATTTAGATTTTGGGTTAAAAAGGGGTGTTGTGTCGGCTGGGCCGAGCCCAACCCGTTTCTCTCTTTTTTCTTCTCTCTCTCTCCTCCCGGTTTCTCTCCCCCGAGCCTCATTGCCCGAATTCTTTTCCAACGCCGTCCGCTGCCGTCCGGCCTCCGTTCGCCGCCGGACCGGTCCCGTTTGGTCGGTCTCCCTCCCAGCCGCATTTCTAGACCGGTGGCAGCCTCCCTTGCGCCGCCGTGGGGGAGAAACGCCGCCCGAAAGCCCCGGCTGCCGAAACCGATTTCTCGCCGGAACTCCCTCCTTCGGCCGCCATAGCCGGCGAGCCTTGGCTTAAAAGGAAGCCCTCCTCCCGTGCTTCAATCCCTCCAAAGGGCTCGTTCCGTCGTGAGCTAGGTAAGGAGAAATCAGAATTTGATTTTCTAGGGTTTTATTGTGTATTTCCGTTCGATTGATGTGCTTAGGCTTAGAATTGGAGTTTGTGGTAGTTGGGAATGTTGTAGTGGAGGTTGAGAGGAAGATGCTGCTAAAATTTGGTGAAAATGTTTTTGGTGGAGAAAAATGTGAGGAGTTTAATGGAATAAGTTTTAGAATTTTTGGAGGAGTTTTGGATAGGTTTGAGATTTGTTGAAGTTTGGTATTTTTGGCGGATTATTAATTTGTAATCCGGCCATTGAATTTTATTTGGTGGAAAGTGATTTTGAGGAAGTCGGTAAAATTTGTAGAGTTTTGAGGTTGGCAGTGGATTTAAGATTTTGAAGTGTTAGGCTTGGTTAAGCGCGAAGCATATTTAATTATGCATGTTTTGTCTGTGTTTTATTTTAAGAATTTATTTATGTTTGGAACAGGACGCGAGGAGGCTCGAGCAAAGGAGACCTCCGATCGACGTCAGGCTTAGGCCTAAGTTGTGAGTGGACCTTTCTTTTAAATATTGTGTTTCGAAATGTTTTATTATTTGAATGATTTTCTGTTGTTGGATATTTCCCGAAATTGAGAATTTCGGTGATTATACTCGAGGTACAATTCCGAGAATAGTATGTATATGATTAAATGCTAGCTAGCTATACGTGATTTCCCCATACGCAAGGTACAATTCCGGTATGGGTGACATGAGCGTTAGACGCGAGTGTCGTAGCCCTGTGCGACATTCTATTCTTGCATTTATTTATTCAAAGATGTCGTACAAGGAGTAAGCACGTATATATTACCACTCGGCCGCTTTCCCCCATATGCGATGTACAATTCCAGTGTGGGGTGATGTGAACGTTAGACGCAAGCATAGTAGCTTCGTATGATATCTACTTTATTCAAGTTGTTCATAGATATCATGCCAAGGGTCAGGCGAGTGTGCATACATACTATATATATAATATCCAGGCTTGAGAGGCAATTTCTTAAAGTTTGGGGGTTCTAGCCAGGCTGGACCCCAGTTCAGAGTCGTTCCAGTGGAGCTCGTGTTTTTGCCACTGTCGAAAGCATTTCTTTTGGGGGAAATATTTATTTGTTGTCAGATCAGTTTTGTCCACTCACTCTGACGTGTTGAATATTTTCCCCTGGGCTCTTCGTTTTTAAAATGCCCAGTCTGCAGAGTTCGTGTGAGGGCTAGCAGGAGACGTCGAGGCATAGTGATCCATCTGTCAGCTACATTTCGTCAGTAGGTTACCTGTTTAATCTACTAGGAGTTTGTTAGCTTCTGTTGTATTTTATTTGATTTTTTTTTAGTAGCTCTTAATACTATTGGAATTCTTATGTTTGTATTCTGGCTACTTATGGATTGTAGCTGAAGATTTATTTTTGGAATAAAAGGTGGTTCTTAAATTCTTAAGTTAGGGTTGTCCATTTTCGAGGGAGGTTTGTCGAGTCTTCGGTAAATTTTCCTTGGAGGTGGTCCCCGCAGGACTCACCTCGGGTTTCGGGGTGAAATTCGGGGCGGGTCCTGACAATTGGTATCAGAGCTCTAGGTTTCATCTTCTGTTTCCTATTCACTATCGTATTTGCCTAAGTAGCCATAGTGTCTATAGAGTGATGATCCGACCGCGGCGGATTCATCGGCAGTTTCTGCTTTTGATACTATGTGTTATTGGGTATGTGTGATTGTTCTGTTATTCTTATGGACAGACTACTTAATATCTTCTTCCTTAGGTACTATGCCTCCTAGGCGCCGACCCCGTGTAGTTTCCTCGACCAACGCCAGTGAGGGTGATGAGGTTAGAGGATTGGTTGATTCGATTGGGAGCATGCTGAGAGGTGTGCTAGATAGAGTTCAACAGCCTCGGTCTGTGAAGAAGAAGGATGTCTTCGATGCTGGTGCAATTGAGTTCAAGGGCGCCAAGGGACCCTTGATGCGCACACTTGGGTAGATAAGATGGAAATGGCTTTTGAGAGCACTGACCTGCCGGAAGAAAAGAAAGTGAAGATGGCAGTGACTTTTCTGGATGACTCAGCGCATCTCTGGTGGACCATTGCTAGCAGAAATCGTGGTGGTGCTCAGGACATGACTTGGGAGGAGTTTAAGACGCTCTTCTTGGGTCAGTATTTCGGTCATGCTCAGCGTATCAGGATTCAGTCAGACTTCCTGAACATGAAGAAGGGGGATGATGAGGGTGTCATCGAGTTTGAGCAAAGGTTCACTTCCCTGAGCTACCCTGTGCCCTATTTGATTCCTGATGAGAGGACCAGGATTGACATGTTTGTTGGAGCTCTTGGCGGGGTTATGCAGATAAGATGGTCGGTGGTATTTACCCGACTTTTCTTGATGCGGTTACTGCAGCCATGGCCATTGAGACCAGGAGAACTTTTAGTGCTCGACCCAGAGATTTCGGTGGTCCCAGCCAGGGTCCATCGAAGAAGGCCGCTTCCTCATCCGCTTCTGGATCTTCAGCGGGCAGTGGTAGTAGTGGAGGATCAGGTTCTGGTTCTCGGGGTAGATTTAGAGGACGTTTCAGGAGCCAGTTGGGTAGGCAGCAAGCCGGTCAGTTTAGTGCTGGTGGTAGTTCCCAAGGGGGATCTTCTGGTGGTTAGGCTTTCTCTTTTGGTCAGCAGCAGTGTTCTGGATGCTTTGAGTGTGGTGCTCTGGATCATTTCAGGAGAGACTGCCCTTTTTTTGGCATAGAGGACCGCTCCTTCTCAGCAAGGCGTTCAGTTTTCAGCTAGAAGCTCTAGTGGTGGTTCTCGTGGAGGTTCAGCAGCTAGGAGTGGTTCTCCGCAGGGGAGTGGTCAGCGTGGACGTCCTGTGACTCGCGCTAGACTCCATGCTATGACCCAGCAGGAGGGTCGTACTTCCCCAGATGTCATCATTGGTACGTTGTTAATTTTTGGTCAGCCAGCATTTGTTTTAATTGACCCTGGAGCTACGCATTCATTCATGTCTAATAGATTCGCTCTCCATGCCAATGTGCCATCATCGTCTCTTCCAGGCGAGTGGCATGTATCTCTTCCCTCGGGTGAGGTGATGAGAATAGCTTGGGTGTTTAGTGGTTGTGAAGTTTTGGTGGAAGAAGCTCAGTTTAAGGCAGATTTAATCCCTTTAGATATGGTGGAGCTTGATGTGATCTTGGGGATGGACTTCTTAGAGTCTTATAGAGCTATGGTGGATTGTTTCCGAAAAGAAGTGGTGTTTCGGAGCCCGGATGGATTGGAGGTTGTGTTTCAGGGGGAAAGAGATGTGATTTCGAGTTGCCTGATTTCAGCTGTGGCTGCCAGGAGATTGTTAAGCAAAGGCTGTTAGGCATTCTTAGCTCATGTTGTGGATGCAAGTATAGGAGTGTTGGAAGTGGGAGACATTCCTGTAGTAAGAGAATTTCCGGACGTGTTTCCCGAGGATTTGCCTGGTTTGCCTCCTGTAAGGGAGATAGACTTTTCCATTGAGTTGCTTCCTGGATCTATGCCTATCTCTCAGGCAACTTACAGAATGGCTCCAGCGGAATTGAAAGAGTTGAAGACTCAATTGCAGGAGTTAGTAGATAAGGGTTTTATTCGGCCTAGCATGTCTCCATGGGGTGCTCCGGTGTTGTTTGTTAAGAAGAAGGACGGCACCATGAGACTATGCATTGATTATAGGAAGCTGAATCAAGTCACAGTGAAGAATAAGTACCCGTTGCCTCGCATTGATGATTTATTTGATCAGTTGAGAGGTGCCTCAGTGTTCTCAAAGATTGATTTGAGATCTGGTTATCATCAGTTGCGGATTCGGGATAGTGACGTAGCCAAGACTGCCTTTCGATCACGCTATGGTCATTATGAGTTTGTGGTAATGCCTTTTGGACTTACTAATGCACCCGCGGCGTTCATGGATCTCATGAATAGGGTGTTTAGTCCATATCTTGACCGCTTCGTGATCGTGTTCATAGATGATATTTTGGTGTACTCAAAAAGTGAGAAGGAGCATGCCAAACATCTAAGATTGATTTTGCGGACTTTGAGGAATGCGCAGTTGTTTGCCAAGTTCAGTAAGTGTGAGTTTTGGCTGGATAAGGTGGGTTTTTCTGGGTCATATAGTTTCAGCTTAAGGTGTTAGTGTGGATCCTCAGAAGGTAGAAGCAGTGTCCAATTGGAAAAGACCCACAACTGTGACGGAGATTCGTAGTTTCCTGGGGTTAGCAGGTTACTATCGGCGATTTGTGCAAGACTTTTCGAAGATTGCAGCTCCACTAACTAGATTGACCAGAAAGGGAGTCAAGTTCGAATGGTCAGATCAGTGTGAGCAAAGTTTTCAAGAGTTAAAGGATCGTTTGACTAGTGCTCCTGTTTTGGCACTTCCAGACGATAGTGGGGAGTATGTGGTGTTTTGTGATGCTTCTAGACGAGGTCTAGGTGGAGTGTTGATGCATCATGATCGAGTGATTGCCTAGAAGCGTAGGCAATTGAAGCCGCATGAGGTGAATTATCCCACTCATGATTTAGAGCTTGCAGCTGTGGTTTTTACTCTCAAGTTGTGGAGACACTATCTTTATGGAGCCAAGTGTCAGATTTTTACCGATCATAAGAGTCTTTGGTATGTGTTCACACAAATGGAGTTGAATTTGAGGCAAAGAAGATGGATGGAGTTGATCAGTGATTATGTTTGCACGATAGAGTATCATCCTGGAAAAGCTAATGTGGTAGCTGATGCTCTTAGTCGCAATCCCTCAGTGTCTTTGTTTCACTTGAGGATGGTTCGAATTCCACTTCTTTGTGAGCTGCGGGCTACAGGGGTGGATTTAGCGGTGGATGAAGTGTGCTTTGGTAGCCAGTTTCCATGTGAGGCCAGTGTTGGTTGATAAAGTGTGGGAGGCACAGTATAATGATCCTTCCATAGTTCGGTTGATAGAAAGAGCAGCGAATGGAGCCGCCGTAAATTTTTCAGTAAGAAGAGATGGGTCGTTGTTGTTCAAAAGCAGGCTTTGTGTTCCAAAGAGGAATGAAGAGTTAAAGATTGAGATTTTGGAGGAAGCTCATAGTTTTGCGTATGCTGCTCATCCTGGTAGTGCAAAGATGTATCGGACTTTGAAGGATTATTATTGGTGGCCTAATATGAAGAGGGAAATTGCAGCTTTTGTGAGTAGGTGTCTGATTTGTCAGCAGGTGAAAGCTGAAAGGCAGAAACCTTCAGGTTTGCTTGAGCCGTTGCCTATTCCAGTGTGGAAGTGGGACCACATCACCATGGATTTTGTCTTCAGTTTACCTCGTACCCGTGAAGGGCATGACGGTATTTGGGTGATAGTGGATAGACTCACTAAATCTGCTCATTTCTTGCCGGTGGGAAAGAAGTATTCGCTGGATAAATTGGCTGAGCTGTATGCAAATGAGAAGATCAAGGTGGTCAGGGATAGACTCAAGGCTGCTCAGAGTAGGCAAAAGAGTTATGCCGATGTTCGCAGGAAGGACCTTGAGTTTCAGGTAGGTGATTGGGTGTTCCTGAAACTATCTCCTTGGAAAGGGGTAGTATGTTTTGGCAAGCGTGGGAAGCTTAGTCCGAGGTTTATTGGGCCTTATGAGATAATAGAGCGAGTTGGCTCTCTTGCCTATCGGTTAGCGTTGCCTTCAGAGTTGTCCATGATACATAATGTGTTTCATGTATCCATGCTTCGCAAGTATATTGCTGATCCTTCTCATGTGCTGGAAGAGCAGCCGATTAGTCTGCAGAAGGATCTGTCCTATGAAGAGGAGCCGGTTCAGATTCTAGATCGGAAGGAGCAAGTCTTTTCCGCTCGTCAAAGTGCTTTGGAGAAGCCACCAAGTAGAGGAAGCTACTTGGGAAGCAGAGGAGCAGATGAGGCAGCCGTATCCTTATCTCTTTGAGTAGCGAGTTTGTAAATTTCGAGGACGAAATTTTTATAAGGAGGGGAGAATTGTCATGCCCCGAATCTTAATTTTTTACCTTTATTACTAGCATAGTGGTAATAAGAGTTTTTACCGTGTTCGTCACTAAGTGTGTAATTTAATTAGTCCCCAGAGGGTGTTGAGGGATTAATATTTTGAGGGAATTATTCTAAGGAAGAATTTTTTACGACGGTAAAAAAATGGTAATTTTTGCTAGTAAAAGGTAATTTTGTTGGGGTATTATTTTGGGGTGTTGAAATTTGGATTTTGAGTTAAAAAGGGGTGTTGGGTCGGATGGGCCGAGCCCAACCCGTTTCTCTCTTTTTTCTTCTCTCTCTCTCCTCCCGGTTTCTCTCCCCCGAGCCTCATTGCCCAAATTCTTTTCTGACGCCGTCCTCCGCCGTCAGGCCTCCGTTCGCCGCCGGACCGGTCCCGTTCGGTCGGTCTCCCTCCCAGCCGCATTTCTAGACCGGTGGCAGCCTCCCTAGCGCCGCCGTGAGGGAGAAACGCCACCCGAAAGCCCCGGCTGCCGAAACCGATTTCTCGCCGGAACTCCCTCCTCCGGCCGCCATAGCCGGCGAGCCTTGGCTCAAAAGGAAACCCTCCTCCCGTGCTTCAATCCCTCCAAAGGGCTCGCTCCGTCGTGAGCTAGGTAAGGAGAAATCAGAATTTAAATTTCTAGGGTTTTATTGTGTATTTCGGTTCGATTGATGTGGTAGGTTTGTAGAGGAGGTTGAGTGGAAGATGCTGCCAAAATTTGGTGACCATCGGAGGTCACCGGAGTTAGTCGCCGGCCACCGCCTCCGGCGAAGCCGCCGCCGAGAAAATGTTTTTGGTGGAGAAAAATGTGAGGAGTTTAATGGAATAAGTTTTAGAATTTTTGGAGGAGTTTTAGATAGGTTTGAGATTTGTTGAAGTTAGGTATTTTTGACGGATTATTAATTTATAATTCGGCCATTGGATTTTATTTGGTGGAAGGTGATTTTGAGGAAGTCGGTAAAATTTGTAAAATTTGTGGAGTGTTAGGCTTGATTGAGCGCGAAACATATTTAATTATGCATGTTTTGTCGGTGTTTTATTTTAAAGATTTATTTATGTTTGGAACAGGACGCGAGGAGGCTCGAGCAGAGGAGACCTCCGATCGACGTCAGGCTTAGGCCTAAGTTGTGAGTGGACCTTTGTTTTAAATATTGTGTTTCGAAATGCTTTATCATTTGAATGATTTTCTGTTGTTGGATATTTCCCGAAATTGAGAATTTCAGTGATTATACTCGAGGTACAATTCCGAGAATAGTATGTATATGATTAAATGCTAGCTAGCTATACGTGATTTCCCCCATACGCGAGGTACAATTCCGGTATGGGTGACACGAGCGTTAGACGCGAGTGTCGTAGCCCTGTGCGACTTTCTAATCTTGCATTTATTTATTCAAAGATGTCGTATAAGGAGTAAGCACGTATATATTACCAGTCGGCCGCTTTCCCCCATATGCGAGGTACAATTCCGGTGTGGGGTGATGTGAGCGTTAGAGGCAAGCATAGTAGTTTCGTATGATATCTACTTTTATCCAAGTTGTTCATAGATATCATGCCAAGGGTCAGGCGAGTGTGCATACATACTATATATATAATATCCAGGCTTGAGAGGCAATTTCTTAAAGTTTGGGGGTTCTAGCCAGGCTGGACCCCAGTTCAGAGTCGTTCCAGTGGAGCTCGTGTTTTTGCCACTGTCGAAAGCATTTCTTTTGGGGGAAATATTTATTTGTTGTCAGATCAGTTTTGTCCACTCACTCTGACGTGTTGAATATTTTACCCTGGGCTCTTCGTTTTTAAAATGCACAGTCTGCAGAGTTCGCGTGAGGGCTAGCAGGAGACGTCGAGGCATAGTGATCCATCTGTCAGCTACATTTCGCCAGTAGGTTACCTGTTTAGTCTACTAAGAGTTTGTTAGCTTCCGTTGTATTTTATTTGATTTTTTTTAGTAGCTCTGAATACTATTGTAATTCTTATGTTTGTATTCTGGCTACTTATGGATTGTAACTGAAAATTTATTTTTGGAATAAAAAGTGGTTCTTAAATTCTTAAGTTAGGGTTGTCCATTTTCGAGGGAGGTTTGTCGAGTCTTCGGAAAATTTTCGTTGGAGGTGGTCCCCGCAGGATTCATCTCGGGTTTCGGGGTGAAATTCGGGGCGGAACCTGACAATAAGGGGCAATACTTTATTTTTGATACTAGGTTGGTTAGAAAGATGTTAGGAAATGTCTATAAACATACCCAAACTAGAAAAAACCGGATGTCTATAAATAGTGAAACAGGCTAGAAACTCGTTTGCTATATAGCTTTGGGTTTTGTCTCGAATTACGTGAAGCTTTAAAATGAGGGGCAATACTTCATTTTTGATACTAGAATGGTTCAAAAGATGTTAGGAAATGTCTATAAACATACCCAAACAAGAAAAAGTCGGATGTCTGAAAATAGTAAACTGGATAGAAACTTATGTGTTATAGCAAGGGATTATGGCTCGAATTACGTGAAATTTAAAATGAGGGGCAATACTTCATTTTTGATACTAGAATGGTTTAAAAGGTGTTTGGAAATGCCTCTAAACATACCCAAACAAGAAAAAGCCGTATGTACATAAATAGTGAAACTGACCAGAAACTCGTTTGTTATATAGCTATGGATTTTGGCTCGAATTACTTGAAGCTTTAAAATGAGGGGCAATACTTCATTTTTGATTCTAGAATTGTTCAAACGATATTAGGAAATGTCTATAAACATACCCAAACAAGAAAAAGGCGGATGTCTGAAAATAGTGAAACTGGCTAGAAACTCGTGTGTTATCAATAGAGATTTTGGCTCGAATTTCATGAAGCTTTAAAATAAGGGGAAATACTTCATTTTTGATACTAGAATGGTTCAAAAGATGTTAGGAAATGTCTATAAACATACCCAAACTAGAAAAAGCCGGATGTCTATAAATAGTGAAACTGGCCAGAAATTCGTTTGCTATATAGCTATGGGTTTTGGCACGAATAGGGTGAAACTTGAAAATAAAGGGCAATACTTCATTTTTGATACTAGTATGGTTCAAAAGATGTTAGGAAATGTCTATAAACATACCCAAACTAGAAAAAGCCGGATGTCTATAAATAATGAAACTGGCTAAAAACTCGTTTGCTATCTGGCTTTGGGTTTTGGCTCGAATTACGTGAAGCTTTAAAATGAGGGGCAATACTTCATTCTTGATACTAGAATGGTTTCAAAAGATGTTAGGAAATTTCTCGAAACGTACCCAAATAGAAAAAAACCAGATTTTTATAAATAGTGAAACTGGCCAGAAACTCGTTTGCTATATAGTTATGGGTTTTGGCTCGAATTGGGTGAAACTTGAAAATAAGGGGCAATACTTTATTTTTGATACTAGAATGGTTCAAAAGCTGTTAGGAAATGTCTATAAACATACCCAAACTAGAAAAAGCCGGATGTCTATAAATAGTGAAACTGGCTAAAAACTAGTTTGCTATATAGCTTTTGGTTTTGGCTCGAATTACGTGAAGCTTTAAAATGAGGGACAATACTTCATTCTTGATACTAGAATGGTTTCAAAAGATGTTAGGAAATTTCTCGAAACGTACCGAAATAGAAAAAAACCAGATTTTTATAAATAGTGAAACTGGCCAGAAACTCGTTTGCTATATAGTTATGGGTTTTGGCTCGAATTGGGTGAAACTTGAAAATAAGGGGCAATACTTTATTTTTGATACTAGAATGGTTCAAAAGCTGTTAGGAAATGTCTATAAACATACCCAAACTAGAAAAAGCCGGATGTCTATAAATAGTGAAACTGGCTAAAAACTAGTTTGCTATATAGCTTTTGGTTCTGGCTCGAATTACGTGAAGCTTTAAAATGAGGGGAAACACTTAATTTTTGATACTAGAATGGATTCAAAAGATGTTAGGAAATGTCTATAAACATACCCAAACAAGAAAAAGCCAGATTTCTATAAATAGTGAAACTGGCTAAAAACTCGTTTGCTATATATATAGCTATGGGTTTTGGCTCGATTGGGTGAAACTTGAAAATAAGGGGCAATACTTTATTTTTGATACTAGAATGGTTCAAAATATGTTAGGAAATGTCTATAAACATACCCAAACAAGAAAAAGCCGGATATCTATAAATTGTGAAACTGGCCAGAAACTCGTTTGCTATATAGCTTTGGGTTTTGGCTCGAATAGGGTGAAACTTGAAAATAAAGGGCAATACTTCATTTTTGATACTAGTATGGTTCAAAAGATGTTAGGAAATGTCTATAAACATACCCAAACTAGAAAAAGCCGCATGTCTATAAATAGTGAAACTGGCTAGAGACTCGTTTGCTATATAACTTTGGGTTTTGGCTCGAATTATGTGAAGCTTTAAAATGTGGGGCAATACCTCAGTTTTGATATTAGAATGGTTCAAAAGATGTTAGGAAATGTCTATAAACATACCCAAACAAGAAAAAGCCGGATTTCTATAAATAGTGAAACTGGCCAGAAACTCGTTTGCTATATAGCTTTGGGTTTTGGCTTGAATTGGGTGAAACTTGAAAATAAAGGGCAATAATTCATTTTTGATACTATAATGGATTCAAAAGATGTTAGGAAATGTCTATAAACATACCCAAACAAGAAACAGCCAGATTTCTATAAATAGTGAAACTGGTTAGAAACTCGTTTGCTATATATATAGCTATGAGATTTGGCTCGATTGGGTGAAACTAGAAAATAAGGGGTAATATTTTATTTTTGATACTAGAATGGTTCAAAAAATGTTAGGAAATGTCTATAAACATACCCAAACAAGAAAAAGCAGAATGTCTGTAAATAGTGAAGCTGGCCAGAAACTCGTTTGTTATATAGCTCCGGTTTTGGCTCGAATTGGGTGAAACTTGAAAATAAAGGGCAATACTTCATTTTTGATACTAGAATGGTTCAAAAGATGTTAGGAAATGTCTATAAACATACCCAAACTAGAAAAAGCTGGATGTCTATAAATAGTGAAACTGGCCAGAAACTCGTTTGCAATATAGCTATGGGTTTTGGCTCGAATAAGGTGAAACTTGAAAATAAAGGGCAATATTTCATTTTTGATACTAGTATGATTCAAAAGATGTTAGGAAATGTCTATAAACATACCCAAACTAGAAAAAGCTGCATGTCTATAAATAGTGAAACTGTCCAGAGACTCGTTTGCTATATAACTTTGGGTTTTGGCTCGAATTACGTGAAGCTTTAAAATGTGAGGCAATACTTCATTTTTGATATTAGAATATTTCAAAAGATGTTAGGAAATGTCTATAAACATACCCAAACAAGAAAAAGCCGGATTTCTATAAATAGTGAAACTGGCCAGGGACTCGTTTGCTATATAGTTTTGGGTTTTGGCTCGAATTACGTGAAGCTTTAAAATATGGGGCAATACTTCATTTTTGATACTAGAATGGTTCAAAAGATGTTAGGAAATGTCTATAAACATACCCAAATTAGAAAAAGCCGGATGTCTATAAATATGAAACTGGCTAAAAACTCGTTTGCTATCTAGCTTTGAGTTTTGGCTCGAATTACGTGAAGCTTTAAAATGAGGGGCAATACTTCATTCTTTATACTAGAATGGTTTCAAAAGATGTTAGGAAATTTCTCCAAACGTACCCAAACAAGAAAAAACCAGATTTTTATAAATAGTGAAACTGGCCAGAAACTCGTTTGCTATATAGCTATGGGTTTTGGCTCGAATTGGGTGAAACTTGAAAATAAGGGGCAATACTTTATTTTTGATACTAGAATGGTTCAAAAGATGTTAGGAAATGTCTATAAACATACCCAAACTAGAAAAAGCCGGATGTCTATAAATAGTGAAACTGGCCAGAAACTCGTTTGTTATATAGCTATAAGTTTTGGCTCGAATTACTTGAAGCTTTAAAATCAGGGGCAATACTTCATTTTTGATACTAGAATTGTTCAAACGATGTTAGGAAATGTCTATAAATATACCCAAACTAGAAAAAGCCGGATGTCTGAAAATAGTGAAACTCGCTAGAAACTCGTGTGTTATAGCTAGAGATTTTGGCTCGAATTTCGTGAAGCTTTAAAATAAGGGCAATACTTCATTTTTGATACTAGAATGGTTCCAAATATGTTAGGAAATGTCTATAAACATACCAAACTAGGAAGAGCCGGATGTCTATAAATAGTGAAACTGGCCAGAAACTCGTTTGCTATATAGCTATGGGTTTTGGCTCGAATTGGGTGAAACTTGAAAATAAGGGGCAATACTTTATTTTTGATACTAGAATGGTTCAAAAGATGTTAGGAAATGTCTATAAACATACCCAAACTAGAAAAAGCCGGATGTCTATAAATAGTGAAACTGGCCAGAAACTCGTTTGTTATATAGCTATAAGTTTTGGCTCGAATTACTTGAAGCTTTAAAATCAGGGGCAATACTTCATTTTTGATACTAGAATTGTTCAAACGATGTTAGGAAATGTCTATAAATATACCCAAACTAGAAAAAGCCGGATGTCTGAAAATAGTGAAACTCGCTAGAAACTCGTGTGTTATAGCTAGAGATTTTGGCTCGAATTTCGTGAAGCTTTAAAATAAGGGCAATACTTCATTTTTGATACTAGAATGGTTCCAAATATGTTAGGAAATGTCTATAAACATACCAAACTAGGAAGAGCGGATGTCTATAAATAGTGAAACTGGCCAGAAACTCGTTTGCTATATAACTATGAGTTTTGGTTCGAATTGAGTGAAACTTGGAAATAAAGGGAAATACTTTATTTTTGACACTAGAATGGTTTAAAAGATATTAGGAAATGTTTATAAACATACCCAAACTTGAAAAAGCCGCATGTCTATAAATAGTGAAACTGGCCAGAGACTCGTTTGCTATATAGCTTTGGGTTTTGGCTCGAATTTCGTGAAGCTTTAAAATGTGAGGCAATACTTCATTTTTGATACTAGAATGGTTCAAAAGATGTTAGGAAATGTCTCCAAACATACCCAAACTAGGAAAAGCCCGATGTCTATAAATAGTGAAACTGGCCAGAAACTCGTTTGCTATATAACTATGGGTTTTAGCTCGAATTGGGTGAAACTTGAAAATAAATGGCAATACTTCATTTTTGATACTAGAGTGGTTCAAAAGATGTTAGGAAATGTCTATAAACATACCCAAACTTGAAAAAGCCAGATTTCTATAAATAGTGAAACCGGCCAGAAACTCGTTAGCTATATAGCTATGGGCTATGGGTTTTGGCTCGAATTGGGTGAAACTTGAAAATAAGGGGCAATACTTTATTTTTGATACTAGAGTGGTTCAAAAGATGTTAGGAAATGTCTATAAACATACCCAAACTTGAAAAAGCCGGATATCTATAAATAGTGAAACAGGCTAGAAACTCATTTGTTATATAGCTTTGAGTTTTGGCTCGAATTACGTGAAGCTTTAAAATGAGGGGCAATACTTCATTTTTGATACTACAATGGTTCAAAAGATGTTAAGAAATGTCTCTAAACATACCCAAGCAAGAAAAAGCCGGATGTCTATAAATAGTGAAACTGTCCAGAAAATCGTTACTTATATAGCTTTGAGTTTTGGCTCGAATTACTTGAAGCATTATAATAAGGGGCAATGCTTCATTTTTGATACTAGAATGGTTCAAAACATGTAAGGAAATGTCTATAAACATACCCAAACTAGAAAAAGCCGGATGTCTATAAATTGTGAAACTGGCCAGAAACTCGTTTGCTATATAGCTATGGGTTTTGGCTCGAATTGGGTGAAACTTGAAAATAAAGGGCAATACTTCATTTTTGATACTTGAATGGTTCAAAAGATGTTAGGAAAGATCTATAAACATACCCAAACTATAAAAAGCAGGATTTCTATAAATAGTGAAACTGGATAGAAACTCGTTTGCAATATAGCTATGAGTTTTGGCTTGAATTGGGTGAAACATGGAAATAAGGGGCAATACTTTATTTTTGATACTAGAATTGTTTAAAAGATGTTAGGAAATGTCTATAAACATACCCAAACTAGAAAAAGCCGGATGTCTATAAATAGTGAAGCTGTCCAGAAACTCGTTTGTTATATAGCTTTGGGTTTTGGCTCGAATTACGTGAAGCTTTAAAATGTGGGGCAATACTTCATTTTTGATATTAGAATGGTTCAAAAGATGTTAGGAAATGTCTATAAACAAACTCAAACAAGAAAAAGCCAGATTTCTATAAATAGTGAAATTGGCCAGAAACTCGTTTGCTATATAGCTATGAGTTTTGGCTCGAATTGGGTGAAACTTGAAAATAAAGGGCAATAATTCATTTTTGATCCTAGAATGGTTCAAAAGATGTTAGGAAATGTTTATAAACATACCCAAACTAGAAAAAGCCGGATGTCTATAAATAGTTAAACTAGCTAAAAACTCGTTTGCTATATAGCTTTGGGTTTTGGCTTAAATTACTTGAAGCATTAAAATGAGGGGCAATACTTCATTTTTGATACTAGAATGGTTCAAAAGATGTTAGGAAATGTTTCCAAACATACCCAAACTAGGAAGAGCCCGATGTCTATAAATAGTGAAACTGGCCAGAAACTCGTTTGCTATATAGCTATGGGTTTTGACTCGAATTGGGTGAAACTTGAAAATAAAGGGCAATACTTTATTTTTAATACTTGAATGGTTCAAAAGATGTTAGGAAATGTCTATAAACATACCAAACAAGAAAAAATAATAATTCTAAAAATAGTGAAACTGGCCAGAAACTCGTTTGCTATATAGCTATGGGTTTTGGCTCGAATTGGGTGAAACTTGAAAATAAGGGGCAATACTTTATTTTTGATACTAGATTGGTTTAAAAGATGTTAGGAAATGTCTATAAACATACCCAAACTAGAAAAAGCCGAATGTCTATAAATAGTGAAACTGGCCAGAAACTCGTTTGTTATATAGCTTTGGGTTTTGGCTGGAATTACGTGAAGCTTTAAAATGTGGGGCAATACTTCATTTTTGATATTAGAATGGTTCAAAAGATGTTAAGAAATGTCTATAAACAAACTCAAACAAGAAAAAGCCGGATTTCTATAAATAGTGAAACTGGCCAGAAACTCGTTTGTTATATAGCTATGAGTTTTGGCTCGAATTGGGTGAAACTTGAAAATAAAGGGCAATACTTCATTTTTGATACTAGAATGGTTTAAAAGATGTTAGGAAATGTCTATAAACATACCCAAACTAGAAAAAGCCGGATGTCTATAAATAGTGAAACTGGCCAGAAACTCGTTTGCAATATAACTATGAGTTTTGGCTCGAATAAGGTGAAACTTGAAAATAAAGGGTAATATTTTATTTTTGATACTAGTATGGTTCAAAAGATGTTAGGAAATGTCTATAAACATACCCAAACTAGAAAAAGCCGCATGTCTATAAATAGTGAAACTGTCCAGAGACTCGTTTGCTATATAGCTTTGGGTTTTGGCTCGAATTACGTGAAGCTTTAAAATGTGGGGCAATACTTCATTTTTGATATTAGAATGGTTCAAAAGATGTTAGGAAATGTCTATAAATATACCCAAACAAGAAAAAGCCGGATTTATATAAATAGTGAAACTGGCCAGAGACTCGTTTGCTATATAGTTTTGGGTTTTGGCTCGAATTACGTGAAGCTTTACGTACCCGGTACGCTTCCGCTTCTACTCTTTCTTTTGCCGTCTGTTCGCGGAATGCATGGACGTCCCGCTTGAGGATTTCAAGGGCTGCGGCGGGGTCGGGATGGTTAATGGGGGCTGGGCTGCTGGTTTGGGGAAGGGATGTGTCGCCGGGTTGAGGTTCCACTTGAGTGCCAGGGTCCACCGGGTCATCAATGATCTCCACCATGGTGCCGAGTGCTGAGGCAAGTGGGAGTTCCACAAGATAGGGCCCCTTTGGAGTTTCTCCCCTTTTGAGGGTGTTTTGCCGCTAGAGTGACCTTGGCAAGTGGTTTGTTACCGGCCCTTCATTCTTTGGATGCCTGTGAAGGGCTCACCAGAGCTATCTTGACCGGGTAATTGTACCTTATTCTCGGCTTAGCCAAGTATTTTGGCTATGTACTAACAGCTGTTTCTATTAGGTTTTAGTTTCTTGTTTGCTTTTGAAACAATATTGGTGGTGTGGTTAGCCATTTGAACCATTTGTTATTTATGGATTGCTTGGGAGTCCAGGTTGTTACCTGTTTACTTTAAAGAATGCGTTTGTTTATGGACCATTGTTTGTTTTGGCATTCTGTGTTCTTGATACGGTACGTTATAAAAAAATTGGGGGGAAAACATAGCATCTTCATTTAGGATAAGCCGCTGATGGGCAATGTGTACATTTGATTTGGGCCGCTACCGGGCTAAAGTACACATTGATGAAGTGCTAGCTGCCATGTTGGCTTTCGAGTGATGATAATTTAAACAGGGTAGAGGTGGAGGTGGCGAGCATTCCGGGGGCGAGGTAGTACTCTGCCATCAGTGTCTCAGAGATAGAATGTAGCTTGTCACGGGGTATTGACTATCTCCAGTGGGCCTTCCCACTTTTCTTTAAGTCTAGTGGGGGTGGGGAATGACTTCTTTCATGACCCAATCACATACTTTTAGGGGGCGGGAAACAACTTTCTTGTTGTAGTGTTGAGTAATCTTTTGCTTGTTGCTGACATTCCTGAGATGTGCTCTGTCCTGGTGTTCCTCTAGGAGGTCCATGTTGAGTCGTACCCTCGTGGCGTTTGTCTTGGGATCGTATGTCGTGACACGCTCACTCGAGACCTCCATTTCCACAGGAATCACTGCCTCGGTGCCATAGGACAAGAGGTATGGGGATTCACCTGTAGTTGTTGTTGGGGTGGTACAAAGTGTCCAGAGAACCTCCGGGAGCTTGGCAGCCCATAACCCTTTAGCATCTTCCAGGCGTTTCTTCAGGTTTTGCTTGATGAGCTTGTTTATGGCTTCCACCTGGCCATTGATATGAGGGTGTGCCGGGGATGCATAGAAGACTGTTGTTCCTTGTTTGGACATGAATTCCCTGAATGTCATTGTCAAATTGTGTCCCATTGTCTGTGATGATGGCATGTGGTACTCCAAACCGACAATATAAGTTACGCCATAGGAAATTTATCACCTTTTCAGTTGTGATTGTAGCAAGGGGTTCTGCCTTTATCCACCTTGTGTTGCAATCTACAATGACTATTGCAAATTTCAATTGTCTTGGGGCTGTTGGTAACCGTCCTACAAAGTCGAGTCTCAATTGATTGAAAGGGACTGGGGAGATGATAACAGACAGTGGCACTGGGGGATGATGAGCAAAATTGGCAAATTTGTGGCACTGGAGGCATGCTTGGACAATCGTTTTTGCATCTTGTTCTAATGTTGGTCAGTAATACCCATCTCGGAGTGCCTTGAACATGAGGTTCCGAGCTCCCGCATGGTTTCCACAAACACCACTGTGAAGTGATTTCAACACTTTATGCCTTTCCTATGTGGGTAAGCACTTCAGAAAGGGACACGACTGACCACATCGACATAGCTTACCGCCTCTAAGTAGGTAGAGTGAACCCTTGTGGCGCAACCGATGTGCTTCTCTTTTGTCCCGGGGCAAGGTGCCATTAGAAAGGAAGGCCACATATGAGTTCATCCACGAGGGCTAGCTAGTTGTTTCGAGGGCAAAGATTTATGAATAAGCCTTCAAGATACTAGGTTTGTCCAAGATTTCTATGTGCACATCAGGTGGCGTGGACTCGGGAGGAGCTGTGGCGAGTCTCGCAAGAGCATCTGCCTTGGAGTTCTTCGCCCTTGGG
The DNA here is from genome assembly GCA_034370585.1 of Fragaria x ananassa. Taxonomy (NCBI): domain Eukaryota; kingdom Viridiplantae; phylum Streptophyta; class Magnoliopsida; order Rosales; family Rosaceae; genus Fragaria; species Fragaria x ananassa. Next base: position 80,699 of record CP139764.1, on the reverse strand, counting down.
ATTTGTGTGAGTTTGTAAGATGTGAAGTGTTGCAGGAGGGCGCCTGCTAGAATTTTGTAGGATCCCAGGTTATCCTGGTTGGCCTTGAAGTCCCCTACCACTTGATTGACCACAAGTTGAGAATCACTGAATATGTGGATATGCAGGGCTCTGAGTTCTCGACACAGCTGAATGCCAACTATGAGAGCTTCGTATTCAGCTATGTTGTGGGATGCTTTGAATTCAAACCGGAGAGCATACTCATACAAATTTCTCTCTGGGTCTGTGATTATTATTCCTGTTCCACTTACCCTGTTGTTTGAGGATCCATCAACATAGAGTTCTCAGATGGCGTCCCGGGGGGGGGGGGGGCGTTTGGGTCTGGATTGCCATGGTCCAAGGGGATGAACTCAACAATGAAATCTGCAGCTATCTGCCCTTTTATGGTTGTTCTAGGTTTGAAATGTAGGTCAAACTCCCCCAATTCAATTGCCCATTACACCATGCGCCCTGCAGTTTCAGGCTTTTGGAGTATTTGCCGCAAGGGATGATTAGTTAGGACATGGATGGTGTGAGCTTGGAAATATTGCCTGAGTTTTCTTGCTGCAATGAGGGCTAGAGCTAGTTTCTCGATGTCAGGGTAGCGGGTCTCGGGATCTGCAAATCCTCTGCCACAATAATATACTGAGAGCTCATTGTCATGTTCATGACACGTGAGAGCAGTGCTAATGGCGGTGGCAGAAACAACCAAATATAGGTAAAGCACTTCTCCCGGGACAGGCTTGGAGAGGAGAGGGACTGTTGCAAGGTAAGCTTTGATATTGTTGAAGGCATCGTCATGTTCCGGGCCCCATGCCACATTCTCCTTATATTGGGTTTTTAGCAAGTGAAATAATGGGTTGCATTTGTCTGTGAGGCAGGAGATGAAACAAGCCAAGGCTACCAAGCGTCCCGTGAGGCACTGGACCTCGTTCCGAGTAGTCGGGACAATCATGTCAAGTATGGCTTGTACTTTTTCTGGTTTGGCTTCAATCCCTCTTTCACTGACCATGAAGCCTAAAAACTTTCCTCCCCCAACGGCTAAAATACACTTTTGTGGGTTGAGGCGCATCCTGTGAGCCAGGAGCTTAGTGAAGACTTTGTCTAGGTTGGCAATGTGGTCATCATCTGTCTTGCTTTTGACCAGCATGTCATCTACATACACTTCCATGACTTCTCCAATTTCTTCTTCAAACATTGCATTAACTAGCCTTTGATAGGTTGCCCCCGCGTTCTTGAGGCCAAAAGGCATGACCTCGTAACAATACAATCCCTTGTCCGTAACAAACGTAGTGTGAGCCTGATCTGTGGGGTGCATTTTGATTTGGTTATATCCCGAGTAGGCATCCAGAAAGCTAAGCATCTTGTAGCCAGCTGTAGAATCAACCAACTGGTCAATCCGCGGCAAAGGGAAGCTTTCCATGGGGCATGCTTTGTTGAGGTTAGTATAGTCAACACACATTCGCCACTTTCCAGTAGGCTTGGGGACCATGACTACTTTGGAAACCCATGTTGGGTAGGAAACCTCACGTATGAACTTAATTTCTTTTAGCCGTTCGACCTCGGCTTGGATAGCTTGATACTTCTCCGGGTTAAAGGCACCTCTTTTTTGCTTGACAGGGGGATAGTCTTTGAGGATGTTAAGTTTGTGTGTGATGACATCAGGAGAGATGCCTGGCATGTCGGCATAGGACCAAGCAAAGACTGCTTATTTATCCTGGAGAAAGGTAATGAGCTTTTGGCGGAGTTCCAGGTCAAGGTTTGTGCCGAGGCGGATTTTCTTCTCGGGAGCACTGGGTGACAGGGATACCTACTATGTTTCCTCTGTCAGGTTAGGTCTCAGGGCTTGCTTCTTCTTTTCTTTCCCTTCAGGGTTGTCCCGAGGATCATCAATGAGCTCCGAGGGGTTGAGTGACAACATCTCATAAGCTCCACGCCCCCGTTGGATGGCATTAAGGTGGCAATGTTCAATGGCTGACCTATCTCTCTGAAGTGTAAGTATGCCTCCCGGGGTTGGCACTTTCATGAGTAGCATGTGACCTGCAATAAAGCATTGTCGTCCCCAGATGATGTCACGACCCAAGATGAGATTATAGGATGAGAGACAATCGACTATGAGAAAGCATGTCGTGATGGAAGAACGATAGGGATTAGTCCCCACCGAAACTGTCAAGCGGTCTGAGCCTAAGGGTTGTACAATCTCTCCTCAGAAGCTGAGAAGGGGATCATGGTTGTTGTACTGCTTAGCTTGGTCACGCCGGAGCCCTCTATAGAAATCGGCAAACATTACACTAACTACAGCTCCTGTGTCCACAAAGGCTCTATGGCACCTGTAGTGATCCACCTGGACATTGATTATGAAGGGTTCATTGTGATGGCAACTTATCGTGTCTTCCCCCTTGTAAAATGACACTTGGTCCCATGCTGATGGGGTAGTGGTGACACCTCTTTGTATTTCAAGAACTTCTAAAGGGTTCGTACATTGCCATTTTGTATAAGGTTGACGAGAGGGGAGTTGCGGGGCTCCGCCATATAGGGTTAGGATCTGGCCATGAATTTCGATGGCGTTAGCTCCTGTTGCGGGAGTGCAATACTGGTGAAGTTGTCCGTTACAGATCAAGTGTTATATTGCATTGCGGAAGCCGTGGCACATCTCTATGGTGTGGTCATTATCACAATATTTGTTCCCTGGGCACATCTTTATGAATGCCCAAATGTGGCAAACTCAGCACGTGCCCATCGGACAACAAGGTCCATCAAGGCATTGAATGACCCTGGAAGGTTCCTATTAATCTCCATTAGGAAGCTATCGGGAAGCAAGGCTTGGTGAAAAACTTGTTCAGCGACTCGGGGCTCCAAGTTGTGACAGCGTGCCGTGGCTGATTGCCACCGGGACATCAATTCATGGAGTCCTTCACCTTCTTTTTGCTTGATGTGTAACAAAGCATCTACACTTCGGTAAATACTAGCATAGAGGATGAAACGGTTGAGGAAGCGTTCCGAGAGTTGATCAAAATTGTCAATGGAGTTGGGAGGCAAGTTAAAGAACCAATTGAGTGCCTCATCTGAAAGTGTTTCCTGGAAGGCATGACAAGCCACGGCATCTGTGCATCCAGTGGAACTGCACAATGAAAGGAACGTTTCAAGGTGAAGGTGAGGATCCCTCGTACCCTTATACTTGTCCATTTTGAAGGGTTTGGCCTCGGGTGGTCTCTTTTCTAGTTGCACCTGTGGCGTGAAGGGACTTGGGCGATGTCCATACCTTGAGAAAAGAGGTCGCTGACTCCCGTGACTCTCAACGCTTTCAATTCGTGAGGCCAACTGAGTGATAGAATTGCTGAGCTGGAGGAGGAGTCGGGTTTGCATGTCGAGAGGTGGGTTTTGCAGTGTTAGTGCAAGTAGAGGTGGGGTTTGGGACTGGTGGATCAGAATGGTTGGGCTGGTTGATCAGGGGGATGGGCTCACTAAAAACTGTGGATGGTTGTGGGGCTGGGAGTGGGAAAGATGGGTGGGTGAGTGGATGAGTGACATAGATGATTTCGTTGGGGCCTCCCGAGATCACGGAACTGCTCTGTCCTTGGTTAGGAAAAAAAGATGTTAAGGTGGGGTCTGGGGTGCTAGTGACCCTTGCCGCTCGTTCTAGGGTGTCATTATAAACGTTACGATGGTCCAGCGTGATTCGCAATATGAATTGTTTTTTTTTCCAGCTCGGCGATACGTACTCGGTACGCTTCAGCCTTTGCTTTTTCCTTAGCTGCTTGCTCTCGAAACGAATGTAAGTATCTTTTCAAAATTTCAAGGGCTGTGGTGGCATCGGGGTGGTTAATGGGGGCCGTAGTTGCGGTGACTTGGTTAAGGGATGCGTCTCCGGATTGAAATAGTTATTTTTCTATCTGAGTTCCGGGGTCATTTGGGTCATACACAATTTCCACCATCTTTCCAAGTCAAATGGGAGTTCCACAAGAGAGGCCCTCTTTCTAGCGCCAATTGTTTCTACCTCTCCTGGGATCACGGGACGGGAGGTCGAATTCTTGGCTCTGGGTCTTGTAACTGCACAAGCAACAACGCGTCAGGAGTCGGGACTAGGGTGGCCCAGTCTTCGACTCTCCGATGCTTAAGTCAGCGTTCAATTGCTATTTGTATAATATGGGAATATGAGAGGAAAAGTGAACTTACCTCTTTTGGGAATTCGTGCATGTTTTATAGGCTAGTATCAGAGACTTTATCATTAGTTCCCGAAGTGTTTTGGTTATGTATTAACTGAACTGTATACCCGTGCTGACATGTTAGATGAGGTATGCAAATTAGTGAAAGCCATGCATGTAAAGCATAATAGAACTGCGGAACATCATCTCTAGTGTTGATCGCACGCTGGTGAACTTGATGGATTGCTCTATATTGGTCTTGTCAAGTTCAAATGTTCAATGGGACATCAACTTCGTGGTGTGAACTGTGAACTGACACATGATAGATTTTGGCAGTGGCTAAAATTATCTTTTTTGAGAAACATAAAGGGGAGAATTAAAACTGTAAAGCAGACCACATAGCATGTGTTATGAATTTTTCTTTTTTCCAAACTTTTCCTTTTCTCCCGGGAAATGCAAAGCCCAAAGCTTGACTTTTGTGATTGGGAGCTGGGCACATGCGATCATGCAGCCGGCCGAGCTTAGCGCCTTATCTAACTGTTCAGTTTGATACGTAATATATATATATACTAGGCAGTATGCCCGCGCGTTGCGGCGGGGAAAAAAATGTTGGAATGCTGCTGCTCAAATTGGAAATGAAAGAAATCACACTGATGCTCAACTATTTTTGAGCAAATTCTAAAATGAATAATGTTGCTGTTTTACAAAAGAGATCAACTTTATGAAAGCTAAATAACAAATGTTTATGATTCATTGATCACTATACAAAGTGAATGTAAATCACAGCTGGTAGCCAATACAAATGCAAAACATCATGGTTAACTCAATAATGCAAAGCATGTTTACTATATTGAGGAAATTTTTTCTTGACCAAGATGCTTAAAAGTAGAAAATGAATTGAAGTTATGCCGTTAATAGAGGTAAGAAGTAACCTTTATGGATTTTTTTAGGCTCCGATTTGAACAGCTGCTCGCATAACATATTAACTGACTGTGTTCTTTTATATCCAATAGGCGTAATGGGAACCATTTCTAGAATCCTTATGTGATTGTAAATCGAGAAAGATAATCATGGTTTTCTGAGCTTCTTGAATACAGGATTGAAGGCCAGACTGCACTTTTCAAAAGTGAATGAGAACTATCAGAAGAAAAAAAGAAAGGGCCTTGGTATTGTATTTGAGATGACATGTTCTAAAAAGTTACCCATCAATAACAAAGAGATCAATAACTCACAGCCGAACAACAATTACTGTAAGTACGTCATTCAGTAATTTTGACACAAACAGGAGCTATAAAGGGCAAGTCGGCAATTTAATAACCACCTAAAAATCACTAACAATAAAAATTAAAAAAATCAACCAAAGCGCAAAAAATACAAATCGCCAGCAAGAAGGACCAATACCCACAATTTTCGATTCACGGACTTTGGATAAGCTAACAATTCGCATCCTTAGTTTGCTGATCGATCTCAATGGTCCATGTCGATCTGAAATCCCATGTACAGTGAGACCCATGTCGATATGAAATCTCAACCAAGTCTGAATCTAGAACCACATAAAACAACTTATCAAAACAAAATTACTGAGTAATTTAGGCTAATTGATGAGAATAACAAAAAGTTAAGGACACGCCAAAATTTTAATTAGTGATAGCATGGAATTTAGAAAGAAATTAAATCACACTTAATATGTTCCCTTGGCTCTGCACAAATACATATCTAAATGAATATTTGCAAAAATTAAGATGAATTACTAAAATTTTAATTATTTAATTATCAGCTGAGTTCAGCTAACTCTCATAGATGCTAGAATCAAAGTTAACAACGGATTATTTCCCATTATACTTGACTGCAGCTTTTTCATAGGCCCTACAAAAATATGTAAATCATTCTTACTCCAATCTTCAACTAATTGTTCTCATCCAAAAAAAAAAAAATCTTCAACTAATTGTTTTTTTTCTGCCCAGAAACGTATAAATATGATATTACAAACACGTACCTTGCTGCATCGATCTCAGTATCAAATAATCCCAAATAGACATACCTGTAAAATCAATCATTAACTGTAAGAGATTACAAATGGGGCACATAAACTTCCTCATTGGCAATTCATGTCATCCAACTGTCAATCTAGACCGTCAAAGAAATGCGTTCTAAATAGGGTTGACAACAAAACATACCGGATAACAAAATGAGCCATAATTATTTACTTACTTTTTGCCTAAAAAATATTGGCTCATTTGAGCCTGCCATTTCCCACACTTATGCAAAGGCACTCATCTATATTTTGAGCTACCTCTAGGAGTCTAGGGAACTCAGTACTCTGTCAGTGAAATACATGCACACATTCCTCCTTTGTTAAATTGCTCATCTGTTCAGCAAGACAGCAACATATTACAAAAGATTCAATATGCTCGTGCTTTAATACAAAACTTGGCAGAATAATGTCTGGCAACTGATGTTACGCATATGGCAGCCAATGTAGGCAACTGATGCTTACATAAAGTATATATACCCAACTATCAAGTCCTAAATTGCAGTAGACGTTTGAAGTTTTAGCACTCTAGAAAAATGAGCAACTTGAAGATGTTTCAAGTTTTACCTGCGGAATGAAAACTAACTATGTAGAAAAATTTAACACTACCATAGCTGTACAGAGTATAACCTATATATATTGCATTCCTAAACATGTGTTAGCATATATAGTCCATTAATTAAACATCTACTTAATTTTATGTTCAGGGTATGATATAGATGTTGCACAAAGGAATTAATTAAATCTCGAAAGCCTAGGATTAGTGGAAGCATACATATGTCATTACTAATCATTATTTGATCTCCAATGCAGTAGTTCTGAATCAGTGTGTGTCAAGGTGATCACAAACTGCACTGGTTCTTTGTCCAAGATGATAAAATATGCCATCGCATAGATTAACTTTTTCTATATGAAAATTCTATTTTTTCAAAAGACATTGCAGTATAACTAAAGATGGATAAAAGCAGTATGGTTCCATCAGTGAGGTCCCAGATCAAAATTTCGAAGAAGACATGTTCATACCTTCATGGGCTGGCCAACTCACTTCTGATGCACAAATCTTATAACATAGATTTGGATGATAGAGTCAGCCAAGATAATAAACATCTGTCTGAAATTGGTGACTATTAGTAAATAAGCAAATAAACGTACACACCAAAAGATATTTCTTGTAGTTGAAACTTATTACCAACCACCTTGTGACTTCAGAAACCTTCAGGTTTGAGCTTCTTGCCCAACTACAACGATTCCCTGGCTTTGCTGCTGTAGACATGGTTTCAATTCCTAACGTAATATGACAGTAAATTTAACATTGAAAGCCAATTACCGAGAGCAAGAAGAAGCAAGATAACATTTGCTGATCCCTAACAGTACAATACATAGAAGAGCAATGTAAATGTACGAAAACTAAAACATTCATAATATATATATATAAATTAATATCCGAACATTATCAGTTTAATTGAACAATTGAAAACAATACCTCACCTGAAATCCAAAACAAAACAACCAATCAAGACATGAACCTAAAGCTAGAGCACCTAATACAGCAACCTAATGAGAGTTCATGACCAAACAAATAAGTCATTCCAGCTCAAATTTTTCATGTCTATTCAACATCCATTCTCTCCTAATCAAGACCCTCAAAACACACTTAAAAAAAATAAACTACCCATGGAAATAAATCTCAAATGCAGACACACACCAAGGCAGTGAAAAGGTGTATCCCCGAATCACAAATGAAAGCAGCAACTGAGCTTTAGCTCAGAAAAAAAGTTCTCTAAACTGATATTTGAAGATCCAAGAGTTAAAATACTATTTTTTACTAATAAGTTGTGCCTCCCTGAGTTTTACGATTACATTAATCAATCAAAACATAGATTTATATATCTAAAGCTAAAATCAAATGGTTGTTCAAAAGCTAATGAACTCACTGAGCTGCAGGGGCCCATTCACGGTACACAACTCCACCGTCTTCTCTATTAAATCCAAATTTCACAAAACCTACATGAGCAGCAAAACACAGTATGATATTATGAACTTATGATCCTCACATTTATATATACAAATGATCTCGACCATTAAAGACAAAAAAGGAAACACAAATCACCTCGAGTGAATTCCTCTAGACCTCCTTCAAATTTCTCAATGAGACTTTTCTGCTCCAAATATCTCTTTATTCTATACTTGAAGTGATCTTTGTACGGCTCCAAGTTTGAGTCTGTTCTCAAAACAACAATATCTTCCATCTCTCCTTCACTCATTGTCATTCTCGAGCTGTCGTCTGTCAAAACTGCTCTAACTTTGCAATCACGCTCCCACTAACAAACCAAGAATTGAAGACGATAAAAATCCAGAAGAAGGAGAAGAATAAGTGAGATGAAGAAGACCCAAAGAGCCCAGCATCTTGTTCAGCGATCACTGAGCCTCACTGTGAGTCTTACAATCAAAACCGAGACAAAAGATACCGATCTGAAACAAAACAAAAAACCCAGAATCATAATCAAAAGAACGAAACCATTGTGGCAACTCATGAAATTCATCAGAAAAATTTTGGGTTGCTGGAAAAATATGTCTGGCTATGAGCATGATAATACAATTCTACACATAAGAATGCAACACCAATCAGATACACAGTTTCAAAGCATCATCGGAACACTTCACATGACTATATACCACATCCCATAAATACACAGTTTTAGGGCCGTAAATCTCACCTCTAACTTCCTCCTAAGTAACTCCACTTCCTCAATCTTCTCATGTATCATACTTTCACAGTTCGATATAGCCTTTTCATAGGCAGCATTTTCCTCCTGCAAAGTCACCTCTCTCAACTGGGCCTGTCCACAATTCCAGGATCAATGAAACTCAATCAATACCAAAAACAACCCAAAATCCCAAACCTTTAACTACACCCACATCCCCAAACTAACAAAAATCCCATCTTTCAATAACACACACAACAATTCCAACCAGAACCAAAGACCCAGATAAGAAAGATCCAAACTTTAACCAATAAAAGCAACAATTGTTACAATTCACAACCAATTTCAAGAACCCAGAAAGAAAATTAAGGGCAATAAATTTAGGGCAGACCTGTTCGCGAGTGGAGGGGTGGATCAGTAGCTGTAGAAATCCCCAAAATCAAGAAAGTAGAGAGATGAAGAAAGAAAGGAAGCAGCAGCCCAACCTGCTCCTCTCTCTCACTTTTTCTCACTTTTTCTAGCACCTTCGATGGGAAGAAGACCTAGGAGAGAAGAAAAAGCCCAAGTCCCACACTGTTCTGAAGAACAGTACCGGGGGCGAGGGCGTATAGTATATAGTTAAATTCAAACTTAAAATCAGAATCTAGCATGCAAATCGAAAGTCAAAAACAGTAACGAACCAAACCCAAATCAAATCAAAACCAAACCCACAAAAGCTCAAACGCACAGAAAAGTAAAAGAGGAGACCTACCAAATGAGTAAAGGCAGATGAGAACGGTCAGGATTGGAACGATTATAATCCAGAAACGATAGATCAACAACCAGAACAAAATCAAGAGTCTTTCGCCTTCCTTCCGCTGCTCTCTTTTCTCTCTCACTCTCTGTCGCACTCTTCTGGGTTTTTCCGCTTTCTTTCTTCCATCGAAACCCAGAAGCCGCATGTGGAAGACGCGGAAACCCAGAACAACCAAAGAGCCTGAAGACGAAGAGAGAGAAGGAAAAGAAAAAGAGGGGAAGATGTCGTGGAGGAGGAGAGAGCAGCAGCTGATTTGGATTCGAGAAAGAGTCTGGATTCTTCTAGGGGTATAGAGAACCGATCGATGAAGAAGAAGAAGACAAAAGAAATCCAGGTCCAACGCCGAGATGCAGCCCAAGCCCGGCCCGATACTGCACTGTTCACGGGAACAGTAAGGCGGCGCGAGGCCGCATAATATATAGTTAAATATATATATATATATATATATATATATATATATATATATATATATATTATATCGGTGATCGATGATTAGATGGGTCATCGCAACACGGTGTAATTAACAGTTTTCTAGTCTCAAATACTAATCCGCTTCGAGCAAGTGAGCTAGTGAGTGTCAGCGGGACTCGAACCTTGAGTGACTCACGACAGCAGGTTGCTCGCCAGGTGTTTTAACAGTTGACACTGATGGAAATTGCAGTTTGTAGAAGGGCCGCCGCATGAAGTGCTGCTCAGTCAAAGTTGGAAGAGCTCATCAGCAGGCAAAATTCAAGATTGGCAACGCCCCTTATATATATAAATTAATAATAAGCAGGCGGGGAAGGGAAGAATGCTTCCTCAGTATAAGAATAATTATATTAGTGTTGCACATGTCAGCAAGGGATTTGCATATCGTCCCAGCCCGCCGGTAGGCATAATAGTGTCGTGGTGGGGAAGAAAGTCAATTTCAGTTGGGCTTGGTCGATTTGAGTCCTCCTATCTGATCTGGAACTGGAATAGGGGATTAATGGCGAATACTCTGATTACAACTAATCACCTGCGGCATGTGGAGTCGATGGCTACAATGCCTTCAGGCGCCGGAAACATTCCCCACTTGAACTCCATCATTCTGGGGGAAGCACTCGCTTCCGAAGAGAATCATCTCATCTTTCCCAGCGACGACTTCTCCCGCCAGGCTCATGTCCCCTCCCCCCAAAAGGTACGAACAGCTCTCTTCCATTTTGATTTTGAATTTTGCATTTTGATCCCCAACTCTCTACCTCTGCCTCTCAGTATCTGGACATGTATAAAAGGTCCGTCGAGGACCCCGCCGGATTTTGGTCGGATTTCGCTTCCGACTTCTTCTGGAAACAGAAATGGGGCCAGCAAGTCTACTTCGAGAATCTCGATGTTAGCAAAGGCGATATCAGGATTGAGGTAACCATCCTTCCCTCACCTCATGTTTCATTTTGACAAACCATCTCATTTTCATTTTCTGTTTTCTGTTTGGATCAGTGGTTCAAGGGCGGTCTCACCAATATCTGCTACAATTGCCTCGATAGAAATGTTGAAGCTGGACTTGGTGACCGGGTTGCCTTATACTGGGAAGGCAATGAGCCCTCTCTTGATGGCTCTCTAACTTACCTTGAGCTTCTGCAAAACGTTTGCCAGGTCTATCATAACTTACATTTTTCCACATAGGATGAAACTAATACATGTCTAATCATTAATAATGACAACAACATTCTGGGAGTGAATTCATAAGCCAATTAACCAGCCAATCTCACCTTCGTCGACCTCTACTCTTCGCAGCTGGCAAACTATTTGAAAGAGATTGGAGTGAAAAATGGTGATGCTGTCGTGGTCTACTTACCCATGTTAATGGAGCTTCCCATCACAATGCTTGCATGTGCTCGCATCGGTGCTGTTCACTCGGTATTAACTGGTCTTGCTCTTTGCTCTCCAACATCCATAGCTTTTTCATTTTAAAACTCTTTATTTTCTTTTCATTCTTTTAGGTTGTATTTGCTGGATTCTCTGCCGAGTCTCTTGCTCAAAGAATTGTAGATTGCAAGCCGAAAGTTGTGATCACCTGCAATGCTGTTAAAAGGGGTTCTAAGATCATCCACCTCAAAGATATAGTTGATGCTGCCCTTATCGAATCAGCCAAAATTGGGGTTTGTGTAGGTGCGGACTAACTTCTATGCATTTTATATTGAATAATTTGTAACTGATGTTTAGGTCTCATTGAAGAATCAATCCTACAAAAAACAAACTGATAGGAGTCGATAGTTATCATCGTGATGATGTATATTTGAACCATGGCTATTTTTCTGTTACTTTGATCATAGTCAGACAACTAACAGGCTTCAAACTTAGTTGATTTTCTATTTAGTTTTTTTTCTGTTTCTCTTTCTTTTCAAGGATGATTCCTGAATCCAAAGAGGATCTGTTTGCTTAAGAAAATATATGACCTCATGTGGACCCAACCCTCAATCAAACCAAACAAATGACCTGCTGTACAAATGCTAAATGATGAGAGGATAATCAAACCATTCACTAATGAAGTTTAGGTTTCTATTTAATCATCTATCGGCAGGATGGCCCTCTAGGTTTGGATTTGAGACAGCCTTGAACCTACCTTATCTGCTAAAGTTGTGTGGCTAGATGCAGTAACCAACCATAAGAGATTACCAGATTACTCTTATAAACTACATTTTCTAAAACCAAGGATTCATTTTCTCATCTTGACTAACCATAGATATATTTGATGATATGATTTCCTGTTTGAGCAGATGTATGCTTAACCTATGAAAATGAATCTGCTTTGAAGAGGGAAAGTACTAAATGGGAAGAAGGAAGAGATATATGGTGGCAGGTTAGTAGCAGTACAAACTCCTCTTATGCCACCATGAAAAAGAAACAATGGCTCTTTTCTTTCTTTTCTCTTTAACATTCATACTGCGTTATCTATTCTTTCTTTATTGGTGGTTTATCAAATGCTTATAAGTGACTGGGACGTCTGCTTTACTGATTGGTATGACTGATGACTTTTGATTATGTTCCAGGATGTCATACCTAAGTATCCAACTACTTGTGCAGTGGAGTGGGTTGATGCAGAGGATCCACTTTTTCTGCTCTATACCAGCGGGAGCACTGGGAAGCCCAAGGTATATATGTTCCATACTTCAATTTCAATTTTTTTTCTTTTCTTCTTCTTTATGGAATTTTCTAATTTTAATCTTATTAGGGAGTTCTGCACACAACTGGAGGATATATGGTGTACACTGCTACAACATTTAAATATGCATTTGATTACAAACCATCTGACATCTACTGGTACCCTTCACAACCAGAGGCTTATTATCACTAATTTCTTAATTTGACTTTTGCATGCATGTGGAAACAGCTCTATTTTTGCAGATATTTTTGTTACTTGACTCTTCTTTTTATCTGTACTTTAGGTGCACAGCTGACTGTGGTTGGATCACTGGGCACAGCTATGTCACTTATGGACCTCTGCTAAATGGAGCAACTGTTGTCATATATGAAGGGGTACAGAATTGACAGAGTTTATACAGATTATCATTTACATTTAAAATGAAACATGATTAAGATGTCATAAGAAAAATGTTGCATGTTCACATGGTAAGCCATTAGTCAACGGAAAAGTAGAGTACCAAAAGTAAGCTTCAAATGCTAGGTCTATTTGAATATGCCTTTTTTTCTTAAACAGCGCAAACTAAGAAACAGTAGTTGTGACTTATGAGTATAACATTTATTAACATGTCTGATTATCATATTGTGAATTTGTGAGAACCTTATCCTCATCTTGATCTATGTAAGTTGTTGATGTTTATTTTGCAGTCTACTCTTCTATGAATGATAAACTATAGATAGAATAAAAATGCTTATATCTAGATTGTAATACCCCGGAAAATTGATATTAGTTTCTAATATTATTTGGGAGTTTTCGAGTTAGAAGTTAGTGTGTTTTGAGATTCGAAGGAAGAGCGGAAGAGTCCGGTTGCATAATTACCGAAGCGGTATTATGGTTTTGGAAGAGTCAAGAGTTGACTTTTTATTCTGTTGGGTTTCTCAAGAAACTTCCTTCATGAAAGTTGTAGAGCTCGTCAATACGAGTTCGTAGACATGCGGCACGCATGAAACGAACGTCGTATGAAGAAGTTATGGTCAGCGGAAGTTGTAGCTTTTCGGGAAATTTTGGGTTAAATAGGAAAGTTTTGGTTCCGGGTCCTCATAATTTCCGGAACCCATTTTCTTCCCCATTCTTCTCCCTCCCCGACCCCGAGAGAACCCAAGTCCTTCAGCCGACCCGACCCGGACCCGGTGACCCGACCCGGCTTTTCCGGCCACCTCCGGCCGACCCAGACGACGGCACCGGTCGGGTTCTCTTCCTCTCCTCCGTCCGAGCTTCCCTGTGGTGGTGACATGCGCCGTTTCAGCCTCAAATCGGTGACCCGAAGCTCGGAAGCTCGGGTTAGAGACCCGGTCGGATTTCTTCCTCCGGCGGCGGCGACCAGGCGGGAGACCGGTCGGGAAAGAAGGCCATTGGCATCCTGGTTCGACTTCGGGTGGCCTTGGAGCGCGACTCACGACGGAGAGCGGCGGTGGTGGATTCTAAGCTTTCCGGCGAGTTTCCGGCGACTTCCCGGCCGATTTGGTTTCGACCTCAGGTATGGAAGTTGCTCTCCTTGCTCTGAGCTATATTTTTGGTGTTGGAAGTTTGTCTGTTTTTGAAGGTTAGTGGGGTGGCGCGTGGGGCCCACGCGCAGCCGCTAGGGGCAGCGCGTGGCGGCGCGTCCGGAGGTGGTTGTGGTGTTTGTGTTGTTGGTTAGGTAGTGCTTGTTGATACGATCATGTTGTTATGTGGTTTATAGGTTTTGGTTACCGATGATGCATGTTAGGGTTTCGTTCGGTTTCCATTTTGAGTTTCTGGTTTTATAGGTTGTGTAGGATGTTCAGGCGACCTTTTTGAGGTATAGGGAGAGGTTTTGTCTCGAGTGACAAGGTTTTGGGTTAGGACTTGAGTTTCGGTTCGAGTCGGATAAATGCTGCTTTCTTAGTTACTAAGGTTAACGTTTTGTTAATAGGTGACTTGTGGTGTGATTTTGGTGTGATATGCTTGAGTTGTGCGTGCGAAGACGCAGCTGGATTTGAGGTGAGTAAAATCTCACTAAGGTTCACTTTGTGGCCTAATTATTTTGATGAGATTTATGATGATGTTGATGGAAATGTGATGATATGATGATAATTATTATGTGATTTTATGATGATGAATGTGATGGTGGTCTTGATGATGATGATTTCGATGATGATTTTGTTGATGTTGATGATAATTATTATGATAATTATTAGGATGATGAATATGATGGTGGTCTTGATGATGATGATTTTGATGATGATTTTGTTGGTGATAATGATAATTATTGCTGATTGTGAAGTTGTCCTTGAAAGAAAATGATTTGTTTTTAAATATAAATGAGTTTGATCGTCAACGACTCATGGTAAGTGAAAACAAGTTTTCTGTTAATAAAATAATCTTTCAAAAGGACTTCCGATCATGAGTAATAATTAGAGTTGGTAGAATTGTTGTTTAAATAGTCAAACCGGGTTCCTAGCCTTTAATCGGGTGATAGGTTACGGTTATGATTGTATTATTATTTTGTGAGTTGATAGTGTTATGTTGGGAGAGTATTGGAATGTATGCTTTAGTGGTGAATGTAGCATTAGTTGTGAAGATGTGTGCCTTTGTGGTGAGTGAGTGCTTTTGTTGTGGAATTGTTGTCTTAGTGACGAATGTTGCATTAGTTGTGGTATGTGTGCCTGTGTGGTGGTTTTGAGTATTAGAATAGGAGCCTTCGTGGTGGACCGGGAACCAAGCCTTGGCCGGGTGATTGGTTACGGTCAGTTTTTAGAGCTCTAGTCTGTCGGTACTTCATGGGGGATGACTAAGTGTTGACGAACCCATGAGTACGTGTTTGTCTAATTACTTATGGGGGATGACTTTGCGTTGGCGAACCCATAAGTAAGAGTAGAGAAATGTTTGTGTGATATATTTATATGATGTCATTTAATTTTCTTGTTTCGAGTATTTCCTGAACTATGTTTGTCCGCAGGAGATTCTCTAATTTTATTTGTGTGATTTTAATGGAATTTGAGTGATTGTGAATTGTGTGTTTTTCTTAATTTCTCCTTTCGTTTTCTCTTGTTTGTAAGTGTTTTTGTGAATTTGTTTTTAATGCATGAACTCTTGGAGTTTTCCTCATGTGTTGTTGGGTTGAGTATGTTGTTAGAGATTTACTCATACGAGCTTTTAAAGCTTACCGGGTTTGTTGTTTACAACCCGGTGCACCATTCCATGGTGTAGAGGTTGTTTTTGCAGGTCAGGTTTAGCAGAGTTGAGGCTGCGGCAGATAGGCATAGTTCATTTGTTTACTTTCTAGTTTGTAGTGAGTTTGAGGGAGGTTTTTTTTTTGGTTCAAAATATTTCTTTCAAAAGTTGTAAAGCTAAGAGATGTAAAGTTTGTTTTTCTTTTAGTTATCATGCCTTGAATTTGGAATTTTTATTTATCCAAAATTCGGGGTGTGACATAGATAGTGCCCTAAGACCTTCATGAGTAAAGAGTGCCGCAGTCTGATTGCGCACTATGATTTGCCTAAGATATAGATGCCATTATCCTGTAAGTTTCTTGACAAACCTTTTGAGAACAGGATAATGATGAAGTCATATTTCACTGTGTAATAACTCCGGTCCACTCCAGAGAAAGAGTCTAGATTCTAATGATCTGTTTCCACTATTTCTTCAGAGTTTGTGGATTTTTATTTTGAAAGGCTATTAAGATACAACTATGGTGATATTTTCTATTGATCATAAGCAGTGCCCTCGAGGGTGCATAATACACCAATTCTCACTCTCAACTGTACTGAATTTGATTTCCAACATCCATTTAATTTAGTAGTAACATCCATGTTTACCTTGCAGGCACCAAATTATCCTGACGCTGGACGCTGTTGGGATATTGTTGATAAATACAAAGTGACCATCTTTTATACTGCCCCCACATTGGTGAGGTCTCTAATGCGCGATGGTGATGAGGCAAGAAACACGAATCCTATCCCTTTTTTTGTTTCTTTACATATATGTGGATGTGAATTATTTTAGTTTATTCTTGTTGATCTCTTTCATTCCTCTGTGATGCCTGTTCCCAGCTATATAGAATATACAAAAAGAACTTGTTCCTTTTTCTTTTGGGCCCGAATGGTCATTCCTCTAATTGTGTGTTTTAGGATAGTTATCTCTCAAACTATTTTCTTCCGTTCTCATTGCTAATAGCCTGTCTTTGAAGACCGATGGAATTGAACTTGGTCCTAATTGGAGCAATTCATTGCTATACCCATCCATTTTGCTGAAGTTAATGCCTTTCAAAACTCTTGATATCCATAAGCTTGACTTGTCTCTATTTTATGTTTCTGGACCTCTGTTTTAGTTGGATGGCCCAGTTTATTTCAATGAACCAACTATCAAGTAAATAGTTCTCTGGTAACCCTTCATGATTTCCCATCTGCTTATCAACATTTATTATTATTTTACTTTATTACTAATGTATACATCTATGGCGGTTCTACGTTAAGATTTTAGATCTCTGTTTATTTAGCTATGGAATGCCTTTAATATGTGTTGATTGAAGTTTGCTTTTATGCAGTATGTCAAGCGATACTCGCGAAAATCATTAAGGGTCCTTGGAAGCGTAGGCGAGCCTATTAATCCAAGTGCATGGAGGTTCTCATCTCCAGTTGTTTGATCCAAAACATTCATTTCATAGCTCGAATATATATATATATATATATATATATATATATATATATAACATGGACTGTTTGGCACAGGTGGTTTTTCAATGTGGTTGGAGATTCAAGATGTCCCATTTCTGACACTTGGTGGCAAACTGAAACTGGTGGCTTTATGGTAATTAAGATTTTAGAATCTGTGTTTCAATAGTTCCTATCTCTTGGGCACCGACTGGTGCTCAAGCCGAAATTATTTTGACATGATGCACTTTTTGGAGATTTTACTTCTTTAAATACTTCATCCACCTCACACGTCTCAATATAAATATATAACATTCACATAGATCTTATCTGTCATATGTCTTAATGTTTCACCATCTTTTACTGGCAGATGACTCCATTACCCGGTGCCTGGCCACAGAAGCCTGGTTCCGCCACTTTCCCTTTTTTTGGAGTTCAGGTATTTTGCGCTTATCGAATTTATGGATCTCATTATCAACAAGCTATCTTTATATGACACTTTTCTGTCTGTAACATCTGTATATCATGTGAACTTTTTTATTATAACTGCAGGCTGTCATTGTGGATGAGAAGGGTGTTGAAATTGAAGGGGAGTGCAGTGGTTATCTGTGTATAAAAAGCTCTTGGCCTGGAGCATTCCGAACTCTTTATGGTGATCATGAAAGATATGAAACAACTTACTTTAAACCTTTCTCTGGGTATTATTTTAGTGGTGATGGATGCAGCAGGTAATTGATAACATCAAACTTTAATTTCATCAATGTAAATCCTGTTTTTGGTTTTTTTTAGGATCTCTCTCTCTCTCTCTCTCTCTCTCTCTCTCTCTCCCTCTCCCTCTCCCTCTCTCAGACGAAAAAGAAAAAAAAAATTCATGCCAACATCAATGTTCAGGGACAAAGATGGATATCACTGGTTTACAGGAAGGGTTGACGATGTCATCAATGTCAGGTAATTTTTGGATCGGATAAGCTTTTCCCTGATAATTCATGTCTATCAAAATTTTGGATCATATTGGACTCCAAAGCTGTGGTATCTTGATTAGTATCCGTATCTTGTTTTGGTGTTGGCTAGCAGATTCTTGAATCATATCTGTTTGGTTAGTGGTCTGTCTACTGTTAAGTACAGTTTTCCTTTTGAATTAAATTCATCTTTTATTCTCAAAAAGTAAAAAGTAAAAATGAGTAAGCTATAAAATTTATAACATTCTATGCTAGAATCTACACAGTTTGTTATTGTGTGGGGATTATGCAAGTATTGTTTACTGACATGCTCAGTATGATACTTTATGCAGTGGACATCGTATTGGTACTGCAGAAGTTGAATCTGCTCTTGTTTCGCATCCTCAGTGTGCAGAAGCTGCTGTGGTTGGTGTGGAACATGAGGTATGTGATGTTTAACTTAGGAGGTGAAAGATGGAAAAAAGCTAAATTAAGTAGGCTTAAACTTTAGGAAAGAGTGATGCTAAAATTTATATCAATTGTCTATTATTTTAGGAAAACTTAATTGTGACCAGAAATTAAATATAGCAACCCAACATTGAATTAAATTATTATCAAATCCCAACTCTACCTAATTTACTCATCATGTCTTCATATAATCTGCATCACAAACTTCAACAAAATGTCTCGATATGATATGTGTTGTCTAATCACTTTTGGACTTGCATAATTTCATAAATTTATGTGATAAGAGAGAGGGGTAGATGATCAAAAATGAAAGGAGACAGAGGTTGGGAACAAGGCTTGTGGCTAGTGACTGAACAAATTATTCTGTTTTGTAGGTTAAAGGACAAGGTATATATGCCTTTGTTACTCTTATTGATGGTGTACCTTACAGTGAAGATCTCCGGAAAAGCCTTATTATGATTGTCAGAAAGCAGGTAAATAATTAATTCAGTACTACTGCTTATCTAACCCTTCAACTGCATCCTGTCATTGGTGTGCAGCCCTCATGGTTGTATTAGGGCATTTAAACTTCTCTAAAGATCCTGAATGGTCTTGGAAGATCCCTTGAGTATTCTCGGATATATTTAGATCATTTTTGAAGTTGTTTAAATGTGTTTCCACCGAAGGCCCGGGAGATGGGTCCTCTGGGTCAGAATTCCTAGCCCTTGCTCTTCTCCCTGTACCTGCACAAGTAGGAACTGTCAGAGGTCAAGACCGGGGTTGCCGGCCTATGACTCCCCTATGCCTAAGTTAGCTGGCGCTACTTGTTAAGGTGCGGGATCAGTTAAAGGTTGTCACTTACCTGTTATGGAAGGTTGTGCCTGTTAAATAGGCTTCTCTTGGGAACTGTGCCAGCCCCCTTTGATATGGGACTGCTTTGCAATTTAGCCAAGTGTATTGTCGATGGAGAAGGGGCCCTTGGTGGCCAGGGGGGAAGGGGGGGGGGGGGGGGGGGGAGCTCTGGTGACCGTATATTAAGGGTGTGCTCCTGGTGTTTTAAGGGGGTGTAAACAATATGCAATGGGAACCGGCACAGTATTTCGTGACCGCACAAGTTCCTTTCATGGCAGATTGTTTTTACTTATTTTACTTGGCCAAATTTGATGTTGCTCTGGACTGTTCCTCGTTCACCACACACCATGTGGTGTTTGGTCTTTAGTTTTTAGTTTTCATCTTTCTCTGGAAGATAACAGACGTCGGAGATGGAGGAGGAAGAAAATGTTTATGGGATGGCACATGAAATGAAGAGCTTTAAACAAAAGAAAAGGAAATTAGTTTCCTCTCAGCTCTCTCCTTCCCCCCTTGATGAGAAATTAAACCAAAGAGGAAATGATGATAATTATAGAGGTCCACACTGTTCTGTGTTATACCGGGGTACTGAGAATCACTGAGTGAGAGTGCGCCATCTCTAAACTCCGTCACCTGTCGAGCATGAACAAGCGTTAGAGGAAAGACCGGGTTAAGACCGGGTTTTACGGCTTTCGATCCTCTGACGCTTAAGTTAGATATGTGGAGAAATAATAACAGGGTAGGAGAGTAGAGAGAGTAGTGGCTTACCTTGAATCCATATATAGATATAGGTTGGGCTTGTCACCCTTTACTTTGCCATATGGGCCTATCATGTGGTGCTATCACACGTGTTGAGCTTTGAGGCATGCCTCTTAGGCTCTTTTAGAGGCCGTTTGGCGTGTGCTTCCAGGGTTTGTGCCCGATATGCATATGGTATAAAGTATAAACACAGGCTCTCCAAAGATTCCAAAAAAGTAATGTGCTATGTTACATAAAGGAGACAGTAACACAAGATTGATCATTGACATGAAAAAAGAGACAAGACTGGTGGTATATAAGTTATTCAGGGAGGGAGTATTTCATGTTAAAAAACATGGAGAAAACATGAATTGAATTCCAGTATGTTGTTTTCTGTGACTGTCTAAATTGGATATTATAATTCAGATTGCAGCCCCTTACGGTGAGGAGAACGCCTAGCCTTCTTGTTTGCATGCATTTTTCTTAAGATTTTATTGATACCCATAAATATGTAAGGAATTTATATACTTATGTTCTATGAACATGTTTCAGATAGGGGCATTTGCAGCACCTGACCGAATCCACTGGGCACCTGGCCTTCCAAAGACTAGGAGTGGGAAGATAATGAGGAGAATTCTCAGGAAAATTGCTTCAAAACAGCTAGACGAGCTTGGTGACACTAGCACACTTGCAGATCCAAATGTGGTTGATCAACTAATTGCTCTCGCAGATTCGTGATGCAGAAGGTAAGTCATCATACTCTTCGTTTGGATGTGCTCATCTAAACAACCTAACCACTAGGTGTTATGCAAAATTATGCTTCATTAAATGAGAGAATGAGACCTTATCTAGGACTCTGGTAAGAAACTAAGAATACTGTTGGACCAATCATGACTTAGCTTAAATTATCACGCAGCATTGACACCCTAGACTAGGGGTGTCTATGCTGCATTGTTTATTGGAAGCTACATTTTCCTTAAGGATCTTAAGTCTTTGCTTAATTGCGTATGTGTATTTTGAATTATACATTTTTACTTGATAATAGTTATGTTATGTCGTGAGACTTGAGTCTTTGCTTATTTGCGTATGTATTTTGAATTGCACATTTCTGGGTAATAATAATTATGAGCATACAAAATAATTATTTAAATTCAGTTTACTACCTTGATATTAAGGTCATTTTTAATAATTATTTAAATTCAGTTTACTACCTTGATATTGAATTTATTTTGTATGCTCATAATTATGAAATATGTTCATTGTTGTCGATAACATTAAATAATTATGTTATGTTGTGAGATTTACTGGGTTCTAGGTTTTAATTCTTGTTTTCTAATCTATACTTATGGATTCATATTCTTGTAGGTGCTAGTGGTGTTGACTAGATGGGCAATAAATTTTGTTGGTTGGGGCAGTAATAATTGCAACTGTTTTGTGCTATAGATTTCCATGAGTGTTCTTATTGAAAACTTGCTGCTGAAATTAAGAAGCGACATTATATGTGGAACATAAGACTGAACTTTTTCATCTCATGCTTGATTATGCTATATAGTTCTATTGTGGTTGTCCAAGTCATTGATTTACTTTTACTTGCGAGGAATGAATTCATAAGATGATGCTTGGGCGTTGTGGCCTGTGTCTTCTCTAAGAACATTTCGAATAGCTTCCTCATAATTTTTCTCTTAGGGAAGTAAAAGTTAGAGCTTTAAGCAATTTTCTTCTCCAACTTTAACAGATTCTTGATTTTAGAGATTTCATAATCATTCCCTATATCATTTCCTAAAATTTTAGATTTTGCTGCAAATATAGGAAATTTGGTTTTCTCTCCTATCATATTCCCTATTTTGGTGAAAGTTTAAAAAAAATTGTTAGAGCAAAAAAACAAAATCTTTCTCAAAATTGAGAAAACCAAGAATATGAGAAAGCTGTTAGAGTTTCTCTAAGACAACACCCTTCTCTATTCTCTGAAAACTGGAGAGAGGAGGGTTTTTTTATTTTATTTCAATGCTGATTCCTCCCTCTTCATTCAAGGATTGGAGTCCCTTATTTCCCTTCTTTCTTACCTTTATCCAGATCCTGTTGAATTCAGATCTTTGCTAGAGTTGGGTGTTCCCTTGGTTGGAAACTTCTAGTCCCTGTGCTCTTTTCCGTGCTTGTTAATTTCCTCATCTCTATAATTCGAATTGTCAAACGACTCAAACCCATGATACAAAATCCCTCTATTTCTTCTCTATTCTCATCACTTGTGACTCACCAGTAGTGTTTACTTGGTTAGTTACTGATAAAGGAATCATGATCAATCATCCTTTGATGTAAATCTAATAATGAAAAGTATTATTTTAAAGTTAAGTTGTTTTGTTTTTAACCCGGACTGTATGACTCACTAGCTAATGTATGTTTTCTCTTTTTTAATAATGATAATTTGACTAATAAAAGCGCATGCCAAGATGGACTTACCAATCCATTCTAATCTTTCAAATTCAGAATACCCATCCTTCACAACCTTCTCCAATATTCCAAATCTCTGATTTTTCATGTTTAAGATGCACATCCTTATTATTCAGACCCAACCTCATTAATTGTTCCTTGGTCCTTTGAAGCCCCGACGCCAGCGTCATTTGGCGTCATTTGGCTAGTCTGTACAAATGGGGGGTTACCGTTAATGCACGTAAATCCGATGAAATCGATTGTGCAACATGGACTGCATGGTCTTTGACCGTTTGTCTCTTCAATCCTTTTGCGGATCGGTCTTCTTTTTCCCTTCCTCTCTTCTTTTTTTCTTTTGTTTTGGTTCTATTGTTAGCATTTGAGGATGGTTTTTATGGTTCAGAGATTGGAGATGTGAAAATATTTGGATGGGTTATGTGCTGCCGTTCTTGGCGGAATTTGCTCCACACTTTAAGATAGTGTCTTCCTGCTAGTTCCTGTTAAGTTTTGCATGTACTGAGAAAAATGTAATCACTTATCTTACATATACATGATTCGTCATTTCGGCTTGTAAGTGGTAGGAATAATTGGACAATAACTCACAATTTCAGGGAATTGCTGACTTTCCTGATTTTATTAATGTTCCAACTTTACACTTAAATCCCCAATTATGCATGTGTACTTCAATGTTCACACACTCACGTTTGGTCTAATTTTATCCATGGGAAAATGATTGCTGCATCTTATTTTTTTAATTTTCCTTTCCAATTGTTCTTTTCTGTTATTCACCATATGCCTATGTGAGAATGGCCATGAGATGTGCACCTGGAATTTTTTAATATTTTGATTTGCATTGACCTTCCTGTTAGATGAAAAATCTTGGTCAGGCTTTTGATGGTTTAATTTTATCAATTTTCAATGATGATAACTGGGAGTGTTTCATATTTCTAGGTCTGGGTTAGCAAGCTATATCATTGGACTTGATGAGAACAGTGCAAATCAAAGGAAGCAAGTGGAAGACTTGTTTTTCCCTGTATTTTCAGCACTACTTGATGCACTTTTGTTACGTGCCCAGGTTTCTTCTCTGCTTGTCTGTATTGCTATTCACTTAATTTGGCATGATGATTCTCATGTAGCTGATTACAGTATTTATATCTTTGAGGCCGCTTTTTGTGTAGAATGCATAACTTTAACCACCCCTTTATGTGCCTAATCAAGTTCTAGCTTAAAGTACTTAACAAGGATAGTACTTGTCATTTATATCTAAATGTATGTATTAATATCTTTTGAGACAGATTTCTGTTTATAATGCATAATGTTTACCACCCCTTTACTTGCCTAATCAAGTTGTAGCTTAAACACAGATAGTAGTTGTCAAGTTCGTGACATAATAAAAAGGGTTGTTTACCACCTCTTTGGTAATTGTGTTATACTGCCTTGCCTTATGTTTTGAATTTAGCCAATCGGTCCTGGTGTGTATCTGTTAACCAATGTGATCCTTTTCATCAAAGTCAACTTGGCCCAATAGTAAGAAGGCCAATGCACAAGACCAAAGAAGTTCACAAGTGAAGAACAAGCCAAATTGTGTTACATCTTGTATTTAAATTTCAAATTCAAAATGTATGTAACAACAATAATAATTAGTAGATCATACACCTCAAACACTTCACACATGTGGATGAATGAGATATTTATTTGTGTTCACACTAGGCACACACTCACTTACACTTCTACCCTCCACTCATCTTTCTATTTTCGAAATTGTTTTCATAACTTCTAATTCTCTACATTTTAGTTAGGATGTTTTAGTCTTTTCATTTTCCCATTTTCTCTTTGATTTTTAGCCCTTGGATCTAGGTTTCAAATCTCATCTTGACCCTTGATCCCAAGGGGCTATTTAAGCACACTTGCACACACTTTTCTAAGATTCTACTCCTCTTCTCTTCTCCTTCTCTCATTCTTCACATGTAGGCTTGCACAAGGAGGAGGCACACACATCTCCGGTTTCTAGAACACCATCTCTTCACCATGGCTCCATAAGGGTAGCAAGAGAAGCCATGGAGTTTGGGCATTTTCTATTGACAAGCTTTGCCTTGATTCCATGGACTTCTCCTCTCTTTCCCTCTTCTTTTCTCCCCTTTCTTTCTCTCTATTATTATTATCTCTTTCTTATGGTGTTGTTGATGAGTATGGATATGTATTTGTGTGTGACTCTCATGGTTTTTAGGGTTTTGAAACTCAAGTTTGGATTTGTATGGTGTTGATGAGGAATTAATAAAATTGATGTTTATTCACATGCTTTGTGTACTCTTACTTTAATTTCCTCACTCTAGATGTATGATTTAGGTTTTCCCCTTCATAATCTATGTTTGGTGTGTTGGAATTGGAATATTGAATTGAGGAATTTGTATTTCAATTTATGTTATGACATGAGTATGGTGGAATTTGCCCATTGCATATATCTATTTCATTTGGATTTCTAAAGATTGTGGTTTTCCAATCACCCAATTTTGAGTATTATTACCCTTGATTGTTGGAATAGTATTCGGGATTGTGAGTAGAGTAATCGTTATCGCAAGTATTCTTTTTGATCTTATTATTTGTGGTAATGGTTGCTAGAATAGGATAGTCAAAACCTAAGTGTTATTTCTTCCTCATATTTCACTTGTGGTTTAACTCTTATTGTGTGACAATCGATTTAGTTTTCTTTTCGATCTCTTAATGCTAAATGGAAATCTGACAAAACATTGAAGCGTCTTTTGCATTAGTCATCATTATGCCGTATGATTCTTATTTGGGTGGAGAACCTTGATTTCCATGGTGACCATGCATCCCATCCATCTATCTATTTTACTTTTATGTCTTAATTATTTAGTTTGTTTGTTAGTTGAAAACCCAAAAATATTATGACACATGATCACATCGTGCTTTTCACACATACACACGTGGATATAAATATTTAAAACAAGAATAATCTACCAACTCCAATTATGACTCATGATCGGAAGTCCTTATGAAAGATTATATTATTAACAGAAAACTTGTTTTCACTTACTATGAGCCGTTGATGATCAAACTCATTTATATTTAAAAACAAAATCATTTTCCTTTAAGGACAACTTCACAATTAACAATAATAAATTATAAAGTAAACTCGGTTCCTTTCCGAACCCGTGTGAGACTCACCTTTAACTCCCGCTGAGTCTTCACACACCATAAGAACAAGTGTCACGTTCCAACCCATAATTTTTACCTTTATTACTGGTATAGTGGTAATAAGAATTTTACTGTGATCGTCATTAAGTGTAAAATATAATTGATCCCCAGAGAGGTGTAGGGGACGATTATTTGGTGAGATTATTCTAAGGAAGAAATTTTGACGACAGTAAAAATTGGTAATTTTTGCTAGTAAAAGGTAATTTTATTAGGGTATTATTATTTTGGGGTGTTGAATAATTTTGGATTGGGGTTTATTTAGTTGGACCGGGCCTTTTTTTGGTCAAAGCCCGGATTGTTTTCTCTCCCTCCCGATTCTCTCTCTTCTCCCGGTTTTCTCTCTCCCGAGCCTCACTGCCCAGAAATCTTTCCGGCCGTCGTTCGCCGCCGTCCGGCCGCCCCAGCCCGCCGCACCGGTCCCATTCGGTCGGTCTCCAACCCAGCAGCAATTCTAGACCGGTGGCAGCCTCCCTAGCGTCGCCGTGAGGGAGAAAAGCTCGCCGGAAAGTCCGACTGCCGAAAGCCATTCTTCGCCGGAACTCCTTCCTCCGGCCGTCATAGCCGGCGAGCCTTAGCTCAAAAGGAAGCCCTCCTCCCGTGCTTCAATCCCTCCAAAGGGCTCGCTCCGTCTCGAGCTAGGTAAGGAGAAATCGGAATTTGAATTTTCTAGGGCTTATTGTGTTTGTGCTTTCGATTGATGTGCTTAGGCTTAGAATTGGAGTTTGTGGTAGTTAGGAATGTTGTAGAAGAGGTTGAGAGGAAGATGCTGCCAAATTTTGGTGACCATCGAAGGTCGCCGGAGTTGGTCGCCGGCACCGGCACCGCCGTCGAGAAAATGTTTTTGGTGGAGAAAAATGTGAGGAGTTTAATGGAATAAGTTTTAGAATTTTTGGAGGAGTTTTGGATAGGTTTGAGATTTGTTGAAGTTTAGTATTTTTGGCGGATTATTAATTTATAATCCGGCCATTGGATTTTATTTGGTGGAAGGTGGTTTTGAGGAAGTTGGTTTTTTATGGAGATTTGTGGTTGGCAGTGAAGTTAAGATTTAGGACGATAGGCATGGTTGAGCGTTAGAAGCTCATAGTTAATTATGTCTATTTTATTTAAGCGTCGGTGTTTTATTTTAAGGAATTATTTATGTTTGGAACAGGACGCGAGGAGACTCGAGCAGAGGAGACCTCCGACCGACATCAGGCTTAGGCCTAAGTTGTGAGTAGACATTTGTTTTAAATAATGTGTTTAAATTGTTTTATTGTTGAGTAATTTCCTTTGTTGAATATTTCCCAAAATTGAGAATTTCGGCGATTATACTCGAGGTACAATTCCGAGAATAGTATGTATGAGAGAGAATGCTAGCTAGCTATACGTGGCAGCCCCCGTTCTGAGGACGAATGCCAGTATGGGGTGACGTGAGCGTTAGACGCGAGCGTAGTAGCCTTGTACGATTTTCTACTTTTTGAGATTATTCTATGTTTTACATTCATTCATAGAAATCGTACAAGGAGTAAGCACGTATTTATATCCACTCGGTCATTACCCCCATTCTGAGGAAAAATGTCAGTATGGGGCGACGTGAGTGTTAGACGCAATCGTATTAGCCTGGTGTGACTATCTATTTTAAAGCTTATTCATAGATAGCATACATGGAGTAGACGAGTGGTTAATACATACTGATATTTATATATTTATAATTTGAGCTTGAGAGGCTGTTTTTGTTTAAGATTTGGGGACTAGCCAGAACTAGTCGTTTTCATTGTTAAATTTCTTGGGGAAATATTATTGTTGTTGAAATTATTTTGTCCACTCACTCTGACGTGATGAAATATTTTCCCCTGGGCTTTTCCTTTGTTTTTTTTAAATGCCCAGTCTGCAGAGTTTGGGTGGGGTCTAGAAGGAGGCGACGAGGCATAGTCACTTATTTCTCCACTACTGTTCACCAGTAGGTCATCTGTTTAACCCACTAGGATTTCTAGTAGCTTCCGCTGTATTTCTTGTAGTAGCTCTGAATACTTTCGGAAAAATAACTATGTATTATTTTATTTGGTTACTTGGATTAAGTTGAAGAATTTATATTATTGGTTAAAAGTGTTCTTTAATTTTTCCGGGCTAGGGTTGTCCATTTTCAAGGGAGGTTTGCCGAGTCCTTCGGTAAGTTTTCCTTGGAGGTGGTCCCCGTAGGACTCACCTCGGGTTTCAAGGTGAAATTCGGGGCGGGTCTTGACAACAAGCACAACACCAACTTCGTTAATCACCTAGATAGCACAAATCAACTTAGTGACCGACAAAACAAGTGATTACCGTTTACACTAACTAGTTAAAACTTAACCCAAAGATTTGCCATAACGAGGCTATCCTCTTACAAGACCTCCCAAGGTCACTGAAACCCCATGAACAGTCTATGGTAACCAATAAATGAACACCTCTATGTTCAGATTCCATAAGCCGAAACCGAAAGGAAACGAATTCCGGAAAAGCCTTAACATACTCAAGCAACTCTGAAACCTAGAATCTACACGTACTTGTATCGACAAGCACAACCTAACAATGACTACAGACCTCCCAATCCCTGCTGGATGCGCCGCCATAGACGGTAGTGAGTGGGCCCCACGCGTCGGCCTTACAGCCTCAAAATCTGGGCAAACTCCCAACAACAAACTTGTAGAACACATCAAATGAAACACTTTTCATACATGTGGCCAAAACCAATTCAGCTGGAAAGAGGCTGGAAAAGTCGCTAGAAAATTGGAATCCACAGCAACTTTACACCGTGACTCAAGCTTCCAGGCCACCAAGGATCAAACGTGGGCACCTAGACCTTCCTATCTTGACTGGTTTCAGGCCTCGTCGCCTCAGCCGGAGGTGAGAATCCCGACCGAGTCTCAACCTAGAACTTCTAGGCTTCGATTCGCGCGCACCGTTACGAATCGGTGCAAGCCACTACCATAGGCAAGATTGTGCCATCGAGGTTAAGCGAATCCGACAGTACCGTTGCCTGAGTCGGCCAGAGTTAACAAGAAAAACCGGGTGGAGTTGGTTGGAGAGCTTTGATGGTTAGGGTTCGGGGAGAGAGAGGGAGAGGGAGAAAGAAAATGTGGTTCTGAAAATAACGAGGACCAAAAGAAAAATTTCCTATTTAAACTAGAAAAATTCCTTGATAGCCACACTTCCGTTGACAATAACTTCTTCATACGAAGTCCAGTTAACGCGTGCCTCGTGTCTACGAACTCGTATCGTCGTGCTCTACAACTTTCCTGAAAGAAGTTTCTCAAGAAACCCAACGAATAAAAAGTCAACCCTAAAAAGAAAATAAAACCGTTTCGGGTAATTTATGCGTCCAAACACTTCCGCTCTTCCTTCGAACCATAACAACACACTATCTTCTAACCCGAAAATTCCCAAATAATATTAGAAACTAATATCGAATTTCCAGGGTATTACATAGAAATGTGGATTTGATAATAGAAAATGTTTGGTTCAAAAGTAAGATATTCAATTTTGACCGGAAAAACAATATGTCATAGCAAGGGTTTTTGAGATGAAATCAAGCGGAACTCGTATACACTAATCAAATTTAGATTTTCGGGTTCCGTCAGTTCAAGAAGTATTTAAAAATAATGATTTAATAATAGAAAAAGTTTGGTTCCAAAATAAAAATATACAATTTTAACTGGAAAAACAGTGTGTTATAGCAAGGGGTTTTGAGCGGAAATCAAGTGGAAATCGTATACACTAATCGAATTGAGATTCTCGGGTTCCGACAGTTCTAGAGGTATTTAAAAATGAAGAGTTGATAATAGAAAAAGTTTGGTTCCAAAATAAAAACATTTAATTTTGACTGGAAAAACCGTGTGCTATAGCAAGGGGTTTTGAGATGAAATCAAGCGAAACTCGTATAAACTAATCGAATTGAGATTTTCGGATTCCGTCAGTACGAGAAGTATCTAAAAATGATGAGTTGATAATAGAAAAAGTTTGGTTCCAGAATTAAAACATTCAATTTGGACTGGAAAAACAGTGTGCTATAGCAAGGGGTTTTGAACAGAAATCAAGCGGAACTCGTATACACTAATCGACATGAGATTATCGAGTTCCGTCAGTTCTAGAAGCATTTAAAAATGATGAGTTGATAATTGAAAAAGTTTTGGTCCAAAATAAAAACATTCAATTTTGACTGGAAAAACCGTGTGCTATAGCTAGGGGTTTTGAGCGGAAATCAAGCGGAACCCGTATACACTAATCGAATTGAGATTTTCGGGTTCCGTCAGTTCTAGAAGTATTTAAAAATGATGAGTTGATAATATAAAAAGTTTGCGTCCAAAATAAAAACATTAAATTTTAACCTGGAAAAACCGTGTGCTATAGCAAGGGGTTTTGAGATGAAATCAAGCGGAACTCGTATACACTAATGGAAATGAGATTATCGGGTTCCTTCAATTCTAGAAGTATTTAAAAATGATGAGTTGATAATATAAAAAGTTTGGTTCAAAAATAAAAACATTCAATTTTGACTGGAAAAACCGTGTGCTATAGCAAGGGGTTTTGAGCGGAAATCAAGCGTAACTTGTATACACTAATAGAAATGAGTTTTTCGGGTTCCGTCAGTTCTAGAAGTATTTAAAAATGAAGAGTTGATAATAGAAAAAGTTTGGTTCCAAAATAAAAACATTAAATTTTCACTGGAAAAACCGTGTGCTATAGCAAGGAGTTTTGAGCCGAAATCAAGCGGAACTCATATACAGTAATCGAAATGTGATTTTCGGGTTCCGTCAGTTCTATAAGTATTTAAAAATGATGAGTTGATAATAGAAAAAGTTTGGTTCAAAAATAAAAACATTCAATTTTGACTGGAAACACCGTGTGCTATAGCAAGAGGTTTTGAGCGGAAATCAAGCGGAACTCGTATACACTAATCGAATTGCGATTATCGGGTTCCGTCAGTTCTAGAAGTATTTAAAAATGATTAGTTGATAATAGAAAAAGTTTGGTTCCAAAATAAAAACATTCAATTTTGACTTGAAAATCCGCGTGCTATAGAAAGGGGTTTTGAGATGAAATCAAGCGGAACTTGTATACACTAATCGAATTGAGAATCTTGGGTTCCGTCAGTTCTATAAGTATTTAAAAATGATGAGTTGATAATAGAAAAAGTTTGGTCCAGAATAAAAACATTGAATTTTGACCTCGAAAAACCGCGGGCTATAGCAAGGGGTTTTAAGATGAAATCAAGCGGAACTCGTATACACTAATCGAAATGAGATTCTCGGGTTCCGTCAGTTCTAGAAGTATTTAAAAATGATGAGTTGATAATATAAAAAGTTTGTTTCAAAAATAAAAACATTCAATTTTGATTGGAAAAACCGTGTGCTATAGTAAGGCGTTTTGAGCGGAAATCAAGCGTAACTCGTATACACTAATAGAAATGAGATTTTCGGGTTCCGTCAGTTCTAGAAGTATTTAAAAATGAAGAGTTGATAATAGAAAAAGTTTAGTTCCAAAATAAAAACAATGAATTTTGACTGGAAAAACCGTGTTCTATAGCAAGGAGTTTTGAGCCGAAATCAAGCGGAACTCGTATACACTAATCGAAATGTGATTTTCAGGTTCCGTAAGTTCGAGATTTTTTAAAAATGATGATTCGATAATAACAAAAGTTTGGTTCCAAAATAAAAACATTCAATTTTGACTGGAAAAACCGTGTGCTATAGCAAGGGGTTTTGAGATGAAATCAAGCGGAACTCGTATACACTAATCGAATTGAGATTTTCGGGTTCCGTCAGTTCGAGAAGTATTTAAAAATGATGATTTGATAAAAGAAAAAGTTTGGCTCCAAAATAAAAATATTGAATTTTGACTGGAAAAACCGTGTGTTATAGCAAGGAGTTTTGAGCCGAAATCAAGCGGAACTCGTATACACTAATGGAAATGTGATTTTCGGGTTCCGTCAGTTCGAGATTTTTAAAAAATGATGATTCGATAATAGAAAAAGTTTGGTTCCAAAATAAAAACATACAATTTTGACTGGAAAAACCGTGTGCTATAGCAAGGGCTTTTGAACAGAAATCAAGCGGAACTCGTATACACTAATCGAATTGCGATTATCGGGTTCCGTCAGTTCTAGAAGTATTTAAAAATGATTAGTTGATAATAGAAAAAGTTTGGTCCCAAAATAAAAACATTCAATTTTGACTTGAAAATCCGCGTGCTATAGAAAGGGGTTTTGAGATGAAATCAAGCGGAACTTGTATACACTAATCGAATTGAGATTCTTTGGTTCCGTCAGTTCTATAAGTATTTAAAAATGATGAGTTGATAATAGAAAAAGTTTGGTCCAGAATAAAAACATTGAATTTTGACCTCGAAAAACCGCGGGCTATAGCAAGGGGTTTTAAGATGAAATCAAGCGGAACTCGTATACACTAATCGAAATGAGATTCTCGGGTTCCGTCAGTTCTAGAAGTATTTAAAAATGATGAGTTGATAATATAAAAAGTTTGTTTCAAAAATAAAAACAGTCAATTTTAATTGGAAAAACCGTGTGCTATAGCAAGGGGTTTTGAGCGTAAATCAAGTGTAACTCGTATACACTAATAGAAATGAGATTTTCGGGTTCCGTCAGTTCTAGAAGTATTTAAAAATGAAGAGTTGATAATAGAAAAAGTTTGGTTCCAAAATAAAAACAATGAATTTTGACTGGAAAAACCGTGTTCTATAGCAAGGAGTTTTGAGCCGAAATCAAGCGGAACTCGTATACACTAATCGAAATGTGATTTTCGGGTTCCGTAAGTTCGAGATTTTTAAAAAATGATGATTCGATAATAGAAAAAGTTTGGTTCCAAAATAAAAACATTCAATTTTGACAGGAAAAACCGTGTGCTATAGCAAGGGGTTTTGAAATGAAATCAAGCGGAACTCGTATACACTAATCGAATTGAGATTTTCGGGTTCCGTCAGTTCGAGAAGTATTTAAAAATGATGATTTGATAATAGAAAAAGTTTGGCTCCAAAATAAAAATATTGAATTTTGACTGGAAAAACCGTGTGTTATAGCAAGGAGTTTTGAGCCGAAATCAAGCGGAACTCGTATACACTAATGGAAATGTGATTTTCGGGTTCCGTCAGTTCGAGATTTTTAAAAAATGATGATTCAATAATAGAAAAAGTTTGTTTCAAAAATAAAAACATTCAATTTTGATTGGAAAAACCGTGTGCTATAGCAAGGGGTTTTGAGCGGAAATCAAGCGTAACTCGTATACACTAATAGAAATGAGATTTTCGGGTTCCATCAGTTCTAGAAGTATTTAAAAATGAAGAGTTGATAATAGAAAAAGTTTGGTTCCAAAATAAAAACAATGAATTTTGGCTGAAAAAACCGTGTGCTATAGTAAGGGGTTTTGAGATGAAATCAAGCGGAACCCGTATACACTAATCGAATTGAGATTTTCGGGTTCCGTCAGTTCGAGAAGTATTTAAAATTGATGATTTGATAATAGAAAAAGTTTGGTTCCAAAATAAAAACATTCAATTTTGACTGGAAAAACCGTGTGATATAGCAAGGGGTTTTGAGATGAAATCAAGCGAAACTCGTATACACTAATCGAATTGAGATTTTCGGGTTCCGTCAGTTCAAGAAGTATTTAAAAATGATGATTTGATAATAGAAAAAATTTGGATCCAAAATAAAAACATTCAATTTTGACTGGAAAAACCGTGTGCTATACCAAGGGCTTTTGAGATGAAATCAAGCGGAACTCGTATACACTAATCGAATTGAGATTTTCGGGTACCGTCAGTTCTAGAAGTATTTAAAAATGATGATTTGATAATAGAAAAAGTTTGGTTAAAAAATAAAAACATTCAATTTTGACTGGAAAAACCGTGTGCTATAGCAAGGGGTTTTGAGATGAAATCAAGCGTAACTCGTATAAACTAATCGAATTGAGATTTTCGGATTCCGACAGTACAAGAAGTATTTAAAAATGATGAGTTGATAATAGAAAAAGTTTGGTTCCAGAATAAAAACATTCAATTTGGACTGGAAAAACAGTGTGCTATAGCAAGGGGTTTTAAACAGAAATCAAGCGGAACTCGTATACACTAATCGAAATCAGATTAACGAGTTCCGCCAGTTCTAGAAGTATTTAAAAATGATGAGTTGATAATTGAAAAAGTTTGGGTCCAAAATAAAAACATTCAATTTTGACTGAAAAAACCGTGTGCTATAGCTAGGGGTTTTGAGAGGAAATCAAGCGGAACCCGTATACACTAATCGAATTGAGATTTTCGGGTTCCGTCAGTTCTAGAAGTATTTAAAAATGATGAGTTGATAATAGAAAAAGTTTGGGTCCAAAATAAAAACATTCAATTTTGACCTGGAAAAACCGTGTGCTATAGTAAGGGGTTTTGAGATGAAATCAAGCGGAACTCGTATACACTAATCGAATTGAGATTTTCGGGTTCCGTCAGTTCGAGAAGTATTTAAAAATGATGATTTGATAATAGAAAAAGTTTGGTTCCAGAATAAAAACATTCAATTTTGACTGGAAAAACAGTGTGCTATAGCAAGGGGTTTTGAACAGAAATCAAGCGGAACTCGTATACATTAATCGAAATGAGATTTTCGAGTTCCGTCAGTTCTAGAAGTATTTAAAAATGATGAGTTGATAATTGAAAAAGTTTGGGTCCAAAATAAAAAAAATTCAATTTTGACTGGAAAA
This sequence comes from Fragaria x ananassa, assembly GCA_034370585.1. Lineage (NCBI taxonomy): Eukaryota > Viridiplantae > Streptophyta > Magnoliopsida > Rosales > Rosaceae > Fragaria > Fragaria x ananassa. The sequence continues at coordinate 45,901 of CP139764.1, read as the reverse complement.
ACCGTGTGCTATAGCTAGGGGTTTTGAGCGGAAATCAAGCGGAACCGGTATATACTAATCGAATTGAGATTTTCGGGTTCCGTCAGTTCTAGAAGTATTTAAAAATGATGAGTTGATAATAGAAAAGGTTTGGGTCCAAAATAAAAACATTCAATTTTAACCTGGAAAAACCGAGTGCTATAGCAAGGGGTTTTGAGATGAAATCAAGCGGAACTCGTATACACTAATGGAAATGAGATTATCGGATTCCTTCAGTTCTAGAAGTATTTAAAAATGCTGAGTTGATAATATAAAAAGGTTTGTTCAAAAATAAAAACATTCAATTTTGACTGGAAAAACCGTGTGCTATAGGCAGGGGTTTTGAGATGAAATCAAGCGGAACTCGTATAAACTAATCGAATTGAGATTTTTGGATTCCGTCAGTACGAGAAGTATTTAAGAATGATGAGTTGATAATAGAAAAAGTTTGGTTCCAGAATAAAAACATTCAATTTGGACTGGAAAAACAGTGTGCTATAGCAAGGGGTTTTGAACAGAAATCAAGCGGAACTCGTATACACTAATCGAATTAAGATTTTCGGGTTCCGTCAGTTCTAGAAGTATTTAAAAATGATGAGTTGATAATAGAAAAAGTTTGGGTCCAAAATAAAAACATTCAATTTTGACCTGGAAAAACCGTGTGTTATAGCAAGGGTTTTGAGATGAAATCAAGCGGAACTCGTATACACTAATCGAATTGAGATTTTCTGGTTCCGTCAGTTCGAGAAGTATTTAAAAATGATGATTTGATAATAGAAAAAGTTTGGCTCTAACATAAAAACATTGAATTTTGACTGGAAAAACCGTGTGCTATAGCAAGGGGTTTTGAGATGAAATCAAGCGGAACTCGTATACACTAATCGAATTGAGATTTTCGGGTTTCGTCAGTTCGAGAAGTTTTTAAAAATGATGATTTGATGATAGAAAAAGTTTGGTTCCAAAATAAAAACATTCAATTTTGACTGAAAAAACCGTGTGCTATATTAACGGGTTTTGAGATGAAATCAAGCGGAACTCGTATACACTAATGGAAATGAGATTATCGGGTTCCTTCAGTTCAAGAAGTATATATAAAAATGATGAGTTGATAATATAAAAAGTTTGGTTCCAAAATAAAAACATTCAATTTTGACTGGAAAAACCGTGTGCTATAGCTAGGGGTTTTGAGCGGAAATCAAGCGGAACCCGTATACACTAATCGAATTGAGATTTTCGGGTTCCGTCAGTTCTAGAAGTATTTAAAAATGATGAGTTGATAATATAAAAAGTTTGGGTCCAAAATAAAAACATTCAATTTTGACTGAAAAAACCGTGTGCTATATTAACGGGTTTTGAGATGAAATCAAGCGGAACTCGTATACACTAATGGAAATGAGATTATCGGGTTCCTTCAGTTCAAGAAGTATATATAAAAATGATGAGTTGATAATATAAAAAGTTTGGTTCCAAAATAAAAACATTCAATTTTGACTGGAAAAACCGTGTGCTATAGCAAGGGGTTTTGTGATGAAATCAAGCGGAACTCGTATATAATAATCGAATTGCGATTATCGGGTTCCGTCAGTATTTACGGGTTCCTTCAGTTCGAGAAGTATTTAAAATGATGAATTAATAATAGAAAAAGTTTGGTTCCAAAATAAAAATATACAATTTTGACTGGAAAAACAGTGTGTTATAGCAATGGGTTTTATGCGAAAATCGTATACACTAATCGAATTGAGATTCTCGGGTTCCGTCAGTTCTAGAAATATTTAAAAATGAAGAGTTGATAATTGAAAAAGTTTGGTTCCAAAATAAAAACATTTAATTTTGACTGGAAAAACTGTGTGCTATAGCAAGGGGTTTTGAGATGAAATCAAGCGGAACCCGTATAAACTAATCGAATTGAGATTTTCGGGTTCCGTCAGTTCTAGAAGTATTTAAAAATGATGAGTTGATAATAGAAAAAGTTTGGTTCCAAAATAAAACATTCAATTTTGACCTGGAAAAACCGTGTGTTATAGCAAATGGTTTTGAGATGAAATCAAGCGGAACCCGTATACACTAATCGAATTGAGATTTTCGGGTTCCGTCAGTTTAAGAAGTATTTAAAAATGATGATTTGATAATAGTAAAAGTTTGGTTCCAAAATAAAAACATTCAATTTTGACTAAAAAAACCGTGTGTTATAGCAAGGGGTTTTGAGATGAAATCAAGCGCAACTCGTATACACTAATCGAATTGAGATTTTCGGGTTCCGCCAGTTCGAGAAGTATTTAAAAATGATGATTTGATAATAGAAAAGGTTTGGTTCCAAAATAAAAACATTCAATTTTGACTGGAAAAACCGTGTGTTATAGCAAGGGGTTTTGAGATGAAATCAAGCGGAACCCGTATACACTAATCGCATTGAGATTTTCGGGTTCCGTCAGTTCGAGAAGTATTTAAAAATGATGATTTGATAATAGAAAAAGTTTGGTTCGTAAATAAAACATTCAATTTTGACCTGAAAAAACCGTGCTATAGCAAAGGGTTTTGAGATGAAATAAAGCGGAACTCGTATACACTAATGGAAATGAGATTATCGGGTTCCTTCAGTTCAAGAAGTAAATATAAAAATGATGAGTTGATAATATAAAAAGTTTGGTTCCAAAATAAAAACATTCAATTTTGACTGGAAAAACCGTGTGCTATAGCAAGGGGTTTTGAGATGAAATCAAGCGGAACTCGTATATAATAATCGAATTGCGATTATCGGGTTCCGTCAGTATTTACGGGTTCCTTCAGTTCGAGAAGTATTTAAAATGATGAATTAATAATAGAAAAAGTTTGGTTCCAAAATAAAAATATACAGTTTTTACTGGAAAAACAGTGTGTTATAGCAATGGGTTTTAAGCGAAAATCGTATACACTAATCGAATTGAGATTCTCGTGTTCCGTCAGTTCTAGAAGTATTTAAAAATGAAGAGTTGATAATAGAAAAAGTTTGGTTCCAAAATAAAAACATTTAATTTTGACTGGAAAAACCGTGTGCTATAGCAAGGGGTTTTGAGATGAAATCAAGCGGAAATCGTATAAACTAAACGAATTGAGATTTTTGGGTTCCGTCAGTACGAGAAGTATTTAAAAATGATGAGTTGATAATAGAAAAAGTTTGTCTCCAGAATAAAAACATTCAATATTGACTGGAAAAACAGTGTGCTATAGCAAGGGGTTTTGAACAGAAATCAAACGTAACTCGTATACACTAATCGAAATGAGATTTTCGAGTTCCGTCAGTTCTAGAAGTATTTAAAAATGATGAGTTGATAATTGAAAAAGTTTGGGTCCAAAATAAAAACATTCAATTTTGACTGGAAAAACCGTGTGCTATAGCTAGGGGTTTTGAGCGGAAATCAAGCGGAACCCGTATACACTAATCGAATTGAGATTTTCGGGTTCCGTCAGTTCTAGAAGTATTTAAAAATGATGAGTTGATAATAGAAAAAGTTTTGGTCCAAAATAAAAACATTCAATTTTGACCTGGAAAAACCGTGTGCTATAGCAAGGGGTTTTGAGATGAAATCAAGCGGAACTCGTATACACTAATCCAATTGATATTTTCGGGTTCCGTCAGTTCTAGAAGTATTTAAAAATGATGAGTTGATAATAGAAAAAGTTTGGGTCCAAAATAAAAACATTCAATTTTAACCTGGAAAAACCGTGTGCTATAGCAAATGGTTTTGAGATGAAATCAAGCGGAACCCGTATACACTAATCGAATAGAGATTTTCGGGTTCCGTCAGTTCGAGAAGTATTTAAAAATGATGATTTGATAATAGAAAAAGTTTGGTTCCAAAATAAAAACATTCAGTTTTGACTGGAAAAACAGTGTGCTATAGCAAGGGGTTTTGAGATGAAATCAAGCGGAACTCGGATACACTAATCGAATTGAGATTTTCGGGTTCCGTCAGTTCGAGAAGTATTTAAAAATGATGATTTGATAATAGAAAAAGTTTGGTTCCAAAATAATAACATTCAGTTTTGACTGGAAAAACCGTGTGCTAGCAAGGGGTTTTGAGATGAAATCAAGCGGAACCCGTATACACTAATCGAATTGAGATTTTCGGGTTCCGTCAGTTCGAGAAGTATTTAAAAATGATGATTTGATAATAGAAAAAGTTTGGTTCCAAAATAAAAACATTCAATTTTGAGTGGAAAAACCGTGTGCTATAGCAAGGGGTTTTGAGATGAAATCAAGCGGAACCGGTATACACTAATCGAATTGAGATTTTCGGGTTCCGTCAGTTCGAGAAGTATTTAAAAATGATGATTTGATAATAGAAAAAGTTTGGTTCCAAAATAAAAACATTCAATTTTGACCTGGAAAAACCGTGTGCTATAGCCAGGGGTTTTGAGATGAAATAAAGCGGAACTCGTATACACTAATGGAAATGAGATTATCGGGTTCCTTCAGTTCAAGAAGTATTTAAAAATGATGAGTTGATAATATAAAAAGTTTGGTTCCAAAATAAAAACATTCAATTTTAACTAGAAAAACCGTGTGCTATAGCAAGGGGTTTTGAGATGAAATCAAGCGGAACCCGTATACACTAATCGCATTGAGATTTTCAGGTTCCGTCAGTTCGAGAAGTATTTAAAAATGATGATTTGATAATAGAAAAAGCTTGGTTCCAAAATAAAAACATTCAATTTTGACTGGAAAAACCGTGTGATATAGCAAGGGGTTTTGAGATGAAATCAAGCGGAACTTGTATACACTAATCGAATTGAGATTTTCGAGTTCCGTCAGTTCGTGAAGTATTTAAAAATGATGATTTGATAATAGAAAAAATTTGGTTCCAAAATATAAACATTCAATTTTGATAGGAAAAACAGTGTGCTACAGCAAGGGCATTTGAGATGAAATCAAGCGGAACTCGTATACACTAATCGAAATGAGATTCTCGAATTCCGCCAGTTCTAGAAGTATTTAAAAATGATTAGTTGATAATTGAAAAAGTAGGGTCCAAAATAAAAACATTCAATTTTGACTGGAAAAACCGTGTGCTATAGCTAGGGGTTTTGAGTGGAAATCATGCGGAACCCGTATACACTAATCGAATTGAGATTTTCGGGTTCCGTCAGTTCTAGAAGTATTTAAAAATGATGAGTTGATAATAGAAAAAGTTTGGTTCCAAAATAAAAACATTCAATTTTGACTGGAAAAACCGTGTGCTATAGCAAGGGGTTTTGAGATGAAATCAAGCGGAACTTGTATACACTAATCGCATTGAGATTTTCGGGTTCCCTCAGTTCGAGAAGTATTTAAAAATGATGATTTAATAAAAGAAAAAGTTTGGTTCCAAAATAAAAACATTCAATTTTGACCTGGAAAAACCGTGTGCTATAGCCAGGGGTTTTGAGATGAAATAAAGCGGAACTCGTATACACTAATGGAAATGAGATTATCGGGTTCCTTCAGTTCAAGAAGTATTTAAAAATGATGAGTTGATAATATAAAAAGTTTGGTTCCAAAATAAAAACATTCAATTTTAACTAGAAAAACCGTGTGCTATAGCAAGGGGTTTTGAGATGAAATCAAGCGGAACTCGTATACAAAAATCGAATTGCGATTATCGGGTTCCGTCAGTATTTACGGGTTCCTTCAGTTCGAGAAGTATTTAAAATGATGAATTAATAATAGAAAAAGTTTGGTTCCAAAATAAAAATATACAATTTTGACTGGAAAAACAGTGTGTTATAGCAATGGGTTTTAAGCGAAAATCGTATACACTAATCGAATTGAGATTCTCGGGTTCCGTCAGTTCTAGAAGTATTTAAAAATGAAGAGTTGATAATAGAAAAAGTTTGGTTCCAAAATAAAAACATTTAATTTTGACTGGAAAAACCGTGTGCTACAGCAAGGGGTTTTGAGATGAAATCAAGCGGAAATCGTATAAACTAATCGAATTGAGATTTTTGGGTTCCGTCAGTACGAGAAGTATTTAAAAATGATGAGTTGATAATAGAAAAAGTTTGGCTCCAGAATAAAAACATTCAATTTTGACTGGAAAAACCGTGTGCTATAGCAATGGGTTTTGAGATGAAATCAAGCGGAACTCGTATACACTAATCGAATTGAGATTTTCGGGTTCCGTCAGTTCGAGAAGTATTTAAAAATGATGATTTGATAATAGAAAAAGATTGGTTCCAGAATAAAAACATTCAATTTTGACTGGAAAAACAGTGTGCTATAGCAAAGGGTTTTGAACAGAAATCATGCAGAACCCGTATACACTAATCGAATTGAGATTTTCGGGTTCCGTCAGTTCTAGAATTATTTAAAAGTGATGAGTTGATAATAGAAAAGGTTTGGGTCCAAAATAAAAACATTCAATTTTGACCTGGAAAAACCGTGTGCTATAGCAAGAGGTTTTGAGATGAAATCAAGCGGAACTCGTATACACTAATCGAATTGAGATTTTCGGGTTCCGTCAGTTCGAGAAGTATTTAAAAATGATGATTTAATAATAGAAAAAGTTTGGTTCCAAAATAAAAACATTCAATTTTGACTGGAAAAACCGTGTGTTATGGCAAGGGGTTTGGAGATGAAATCAAGCGGAACTTGTATAAACTAATCGCATTGAGATTTTCGGGTTCCGTCAGTTCGAGATGTATTTTAAAATGATGATTTGATAATAGAAAAAGTTTGGTTCCAAAATAAAAACATTCAATTTTGACCTGGAAAAACCCTGTGCTATAGCCAGGGGTTTTGAGATGAAATAAAGCGGAACTCGTATACACTAATGGAAATGAGATTATCGGGTTCCTTCAATTCAAGAAGTATTTAAAAATGATGAGTTGATAATATAAAAAGTTTGGTTCCAAAATAAAAACATTCAATTTTAACTAGAAAAACCGTGTGCTATAGCAAGGGGTTTTGAGATGAAATCAAGCGGAACTCGTATACAAAAATCGAATTGCGATTATCGGGTTCCGTCAGTATTTACGGGTTCCTTCAGTTCGAGAAGTATTTAAAATGATGAATTAATAATAGAAAAAGTTTGGTTCCAAAATAAAAATATACAATTTTGACTGGAAAAACAGTGTGTTATAGCAATGGGTTTTAAGCGGAAATCGTATACACTAATCGAATTGAGATTCTCGGGTTCCGTCAGTTCTAGAAGTATTTAAAAATGAAGAGTTGATAATAGAAAAAGTTTGGTTCCAAAATAAAAACATTTAATTTTGACTGGAAAAACCGTGTGCCACAGCAAGGGGTTTTGAGATGAAATCAAGCGGAAATCGTATAAACTAATCGAATTGAGATTTTTGGGTTCCGTCAGTAAGAGAAGTATTTAAAAATGATGAGTTGATAAAAGAAAAAGTTTGGCTCCAGAATAAAAACATTCAATTTTGACTGGAAAAACCTTGTGCTATAGCAAGGGGTTTTGAGATGAAATCAAGCGGAACTCGTATACACTAATCGAATTGAGATTTTCGGGTTCCGTCAGTTCGAGAAGTATTTAAAAATGATGATTTGATAATAGAAAAAGTTTGGTTCCAAAATAAAAACATTCAATTTTGACTGGAAAAACCGTGTGCTATAGCAAGGGGTTTTGAGATGAAATCAAGCGGAACTCGTATAAACTAATCGAATTGAGATTTTCGGGTTTCGTCAGTTCGAGAAGTATTTAAAAATGATGATTTGATAATAGAAAAAGTTTGGTTCCAAAATAAAAACATTCAATTTTGACTGAAAAAACCGTGTGCTATATTAACGGGTTTTGAGATGAAATCAAGCGGAACTCGTATACAATAATCGAATTGCGATTATCGGGTTCCGTCAGTATTTACGGGTTCGTTCAGTTCGAGAAGTATTTAAAATGATGAATTAATAATGGAAAAAGTTTGGTTCCAAAATAAAAATATACAATTTTGACTGGAAAAACAGTGTGTTATAGCAATGTGTTTTAAGCGGAAATCGTATACACTAATCGAATTGAGATTCTCGGGTTCCGTCAGTTCTAGAAGTATTTAAAAATGAAGAGTTGATAATTGAAAAAGTTTGGGTCCAAAATAAAAACATTCAATTTTGACTGGAAAAACCGTGTGCTATAGCTAGGGGTTTTGAGCGGAAATCAAGCGGAACCCGTATACACTAATCGAATTGAGATTTTCGGGTTCCGTCAGTTCTAGAAGTATTTAAAAATGATGAGTTGATAATAGAAAAAGTTTGGGTCCAAAATAAGAACATTCAATTTTGACCTGGAAAAACCGTGTGCTATAGAAAGGGTTTTGAGATGAAATCAAGCGGAACTCGTATACACTAATCGAATTGAGATTTTCGGGTTCCGTCAGTTCTAGAAGTATTTAAAAATGATGAGTTGATAATAGAAAAATTTTGGGTCCAAAATAAAAACATTCAATTTTGACCTGAAAAAACCGTGTGCTATAGCAAAGGGTTTTGAGATGAAATCAAGCGGAACCCGTATACACTAATCGAATTGAGATTTTCGGGTTCCGTCAGTTCGAGAAGTATTTAAAAATGATGATTTGATAATAGAAAAAATTTGGTTCCAAAATAAAAACATTCAATTTTGACTGGAAAAACCGTGTGCTATAGCAAGGTGTTTTGAGATGAAATCAAGCGGAACTCGTATAAACTAATCGAATTGAGATTTTCGGATTCCGTCAGTACGAGAAGTATTTAAAAATGATGAGTTGATAATAGAAAAAGTTTGGTTCCAGAATAAAAACATTCAATTTGGACTGGAAAAACAGTGTGCTATAGCAAGGGGTTTTGAACAGAAATCAAGCGGAACTCGTATACACTAATCGAATTGAGATTTTCGGGTACCGTCAGTTCTAGAAGTATTTAAAAATGATGATTTGATAATAGAAAAAGTTTGGTTCCCAAATAAAAACATTCAATTTTGACTGGAAAAACCGTGTGCTATAGCAAGAGGTTTTGAGATGAAATCAAGCGGAACTCGTATAAACTAATCGAATTGAGATTTTCGGATTCCGTCAGTACGAGAAGTATTTAAAAATGATGAGTTGATAATAGAAAAAGTTTGGTTCCAGAATAAAAACATTCAATTTGAACTGGAAAAACAGTGTGCTATAGCAAGGGGTTTTGAACAGAAATCAAGCGGAACTCGTATACACTAATCGAAATGAGATTATCGAGTTCCGCCAGTTCTAGAAGTATTTAAAAATGATGAGTTGATAATTGAAAAAGTTTGGGTCCAAAATAAAAACATTCAATTTTGACTGGAAAAACCGTGTGGTATAGCTAGGGGTTTTGAGCGGAAATCAAGCGGAACCCGTATACACTAATTGAGTTGAGATTTTCGGGTTCCGTCAGTTCTAGAAGTATTTAAAAATGATGAGTTGATAATAGAAAAAGTTTGGGTCCAAAATAAAAACATTCAATTTTGACCTGGAAAAACCGTGTGCTATAGCAAGGGGTTTTGTAATGAAATCAAGTGGAACTCGTATACACTAATCAAATTGAGATTTTTGGGTTCCGTCAGTTCGAGAATTATTTAAAAATGATGATTTGATAATAGAAAAAGTTTGGTTCCAGAATAAAAACATTCAATTTTGACTGGAAAAACAGTGTGCTATAGCAAGGGGTTTTGAACAGAAATCAAGCGGAACTCGTATACACTAATCGAAATGAGATTTTCGAGTTTCGTCAGTTCTAGAAGTATTTAAAAATGATGAGTTGATAATTGAAAAAGTTTGGGTCCAAAATAAAAATATTCAATTTTGACTGGAAAAACCGTGTGCTATAGCTAGTTGTTTTGAGCGGAAATCAAGCGGAACCCGTATACACTAATCGAATTGAGATTTTCGGGTTCCGTCAGTTCTAGAAGTATTTAAAAATGATGAGTTGATAATAGAAAAGGTTTGGGTCCAAAATAAAAACATTCAATTTTAACCTGGAAAAACCGTGTGCTATAGCAAGGGGTTTTGAGATGAAATCAAGCGGAACTCGTATACACTAATGGAAATGAGATTATCGGGTTCCTTCAGTTCTAGATGTATTTAAAAATGATGAGTTGATAATATAAAAAGGTTGGTTCCAAAATAAAAACATTCAATTTTGACTGGAAAAACCGTGTGCTATAGCTAGGGGTTTTGAGCGGAAATCAAGCGGAACTCGTATACACTAATCGAATTGAGATTTCCGAGTTCCGTCAGTTCTAGAAGTATTTAAAAATGATGAGTTCATAATAGAAAAAGTTTGGGTCCAAAATAAAAACATTCAATTTTGACCTGGAAAAACCGTGTGTTATAGTAAGGGTTTTGAGATGAAATCAAGCGGAACTCGTATACACTAATCGAATTGAGATTTTCGGGTTCCGTCAGTTCGAGAAGTATTTAAAAATGATGATTTGATAATAAAAAAAGTTTGGTTCCAAAATAAAAACATTCAAATTTGACTGGAAAAACCGTGTGCTATAGCAAGGGGTTTTGAGATGAAATCAAGCGGAACTCTAATACACTAATCGAATTGAGATTTTCGGGTTTCGTCAGTTCGAGAAGTATTTAAAAATGATGATTTGATAATAGAAAAAGTTTGGTTCCAAAATAAAAACATTCAATTTTGACTAAAAAAACCGTGTGTTATAGTAAGAGGTTTTGAGATGAAATCAAGCGGAACCCGTATACACTAATCGAATTGAGATTTTCGGGTTCCGTCAGTTCTAGAAGTATTTAAAAATGATGAGTTGATAATAGAAAGAGTTTGGGTCCAAAATAAAAACATTCAATTTTGACCTGGAAAAACCGTGTGCTATAGCAAGGGTTTTGAGATGAAATCAAGCGGAACCCGTATACACTAATCGCATTGAGATTTTCAGGTTCCGTCAGTTCGAGAAGTATTTAAA